>OX453306.1:10493411-12893411 GCA_949710035.1 Crambus lathoniellus
ACCCCTTAAAGTTAAGTGACATCTCAGTCCCAGAGGTCCCGAGTTCGATTCATATAGGTATTGTATTCGGTTTGGTTGGTGGTAGGGCTTGTCCAAATACCTACCGCCTTGCTAGCTACCACCATCTTATCTAAGTCTGACGCCATAACAACGATGTTTTGAGTATTATTGAGTTCCGGCAGTTACATATAAGATAGCCAGTTCCTCAGTAATTGAAAATTCCGGGAGTAGTGCGCTTCCACCTTCAGATTTATAATCACTTAACATCAGGTGTGATGAAGGCTAAGTGCTACCCTGTCGTGCGTAGCAAACTTCGTCTGCGTGGAATTTAGATACATATAATCACGCGAATTGGAACTAATTTGTAAAAAATAATATGTAAAGCGCCTGAGCAAAAAAATAAAAAAATCTGGCTAGAGGCGCCACTTTTGCAATCTCTTAGATAATCTTCGACCGTAAGGATAAAAAATACCTCGTAACTCGACTTTTTACTTAAATAAAGACTTGGATGCCATCTGTTGTACTTATACAAAATACATCTTTCCTTTAATTGACAAAAACTTGTAAAGTTACAAGTTTTATCAACAACCTCTAACCGCCAAAAAAGGTGATAGAGAACTTTCAAAATAGGTCCCGTAGTTTTTGAGTTTATTGTGGCTACTCGTGGTTCTAGCCGTACAGGGCCCGTTCCCTTAGGAATATCGGGTAATAGGAGGAGCTTGCCACCTCGGGCCCTCCACATTATGACCTAGTTGACGGCGGAGAGAGCAAGAAGTGAGAGCTTTAGTGGGTATTCCTCCTCCCTGATCCCCCATCGAGTATCTGATACTGGATGGAGGATCAGGAAGTGGCCCGGAGTCCCAGATAACCATCGTCCGCACACCGCACGCGGACGGGGTATGCGTAAATGCATTCCCCTCACTATAAAAAAAAAGGAATATCGGGTAAAAATGTCGTCTTTATCACTAGATTTTTTTTTATATTTATGTGAAAGAATTCCCAAATTAGGCCAGTTGTTTTTGAGTTTATTTATTATACCGTTTTAACCTACTTATGGAGGGGGGTTAAAATTCAAAAGACCTTTTATGAGTGCTCACCTACGTCATTGAAGAACCTATGTACAAAGTTTCAAGTGAATCTATTGAAGAAATAAAAAGTTCCATATAAACTCTGACCCCCTTTTTTACTTCCGTTGGGGGGTAATTTTTCAAAAACCTTTCATGGGGCTTACCAACGTCACTTCAAAAACTTATATACAAAGTTTCATGTGAATCCATTGAAGAAATAAAAAGTAATATACAAACTCTTATCCCCTTGTTTACCCCGTTAGGGGAGTAATTTCCTAAAATCCTTTCTTAGTGTTACCCTACACTCCTCAAAGAACATACATGTCCAGCTTCTTGCGTCCAGTTTCGGCTGTACGATGTCTGTCAGTCAGTCAGTAACGCAAGGCAAGATAGATGAAGATTAGGTCACAGTATTTTTTGTCCTCTGTGATTAAGTACTATCTTTCCCCCTTGCGGTTTCACCCGCAGCTTAAGATGATTGTGTAGCAAACGGTCTCCATACAACCGGCGATAACGTTTTCCACCCACTAAACCTTAACATACAGCAATGAATTTTCGGTAACTATATGTTGTTGAAATGCAAGTCGAACTTGGGTTGTATGGTACGTTTTGTTTTTCTTTATAATTCATTGTAGATTTGAAAATATTTGCACTTTTTGTTTTGTATGAAATCACTGAAGTGCAAATATTTCAAAATCTATGATAAATATTTAAAAAAACGTACCGACCTAGTTCTTATGCATTTCAAGTTTCGACAACAAAAAATTTCATTGCTGTATGTTAAGGTTTAGAGGGTGGAAAACGTTATCGCATGCCGATAGTATGAAGACCGTTTGCTACACAATCCTCTTAATGGATTTTCCCGTGGGAATTCCTTCACTCACTCACTCTGTCAAGAGTCAAGAGGTACCTTTTAACGTTTCATGGTTTTACCCATACAAATATTCATCCCTTAATTCATCCCCTTCAAGGTAGCCTATATCTTTTCCCAAGGTCTAGCCTATGTCTGTGCCAAGATTTATCAAAATCAGTTCAGTACTTTTAGCGTTAGGCGTGAAAGCGTAGCAGACAGACAGAGAGCCACGCCCGAATGTCATTAGAGTACGAAGGCAAACGGCACCGTTTCCAAAGTTGTGATAGCTCAGTATAGAAAACGGGCGGCATTGAAGCCAGAAGACCTCGGTTCAAATCTAGTCCTAATTTTTTGAAAACTTATTTAGCGTCGTTGTGCACTTTAGGGGTCGAGTACGGGTAGGGTAGGGTGGAGTAGGGGGTAGGGTCACGGGAACGAAGTCGCGCTGGGTCAGCTAGTATCATAATAAATGTCATTCCATACAAATTGCAGCCGCCTCAGCCAACCACTCGAAAAATGACGTTACAATGTAATTAATAAAGTTTAAATTTCGATTTCCGCCACCACAAGCACATGAGTACTGGAATCAGAGATGTCATGTCATTCCACTGGCTGAGCTGTCATAAAAAAAGTTTCGTGTTGTTGCCGGCTAAAGAAGAGCTTGAAAGGGATGGAAGCATGAAGCTCGACTTAATACTGAGGCATGAAGTTTGACTTAATACTCTGAGGTAACTGGAGCTCTCACCCTGAATAAAAAAGTGTCGCCAGCAAATTTGACATTTATGTATGTAGTGGCAGGTAGTGGCTGTCAGTTGTCTCATATGACCATACGTATTTTTTTAAAGTGTAGGTGAGACGGAAGACAGCCACTGTGTTATTTGTGGTATTCAAAAAATTGTTCGTACTGCACCCTCCAGTTACCTCAGTATTAAGTCGAGCTTCATGTACTGAGGTAACTGGAGAGTGCAGTACGAACAATTTTTTGAATACCAAAAATAACACAGTGGCTGTCTTCCGTCTCACCTACACTTTAAAAAAATACGTATGGTCATATGAGACAACTGACGGCCACTACCTGCCACTACATACATAAATGTCAAATTTGCTGGCGACACTTTTTTATTCAGGGTGAGAGCTCCAGTTACCTCAGAGTATTAAGTCAAACTTCATGGTTGGAAGTCAAGCCCGGTAAATCCTACGGTTGCCATGGAGACTGTAAAATTAAGAATACTCATACACTACTTTATCTACACTCATTACATCTATATCTATATATATAAAAATGAATCCCTATTTCCCTTGGTCACGGCATCACGCGTGAACTGCTGGACCGATTTGGCTAATTTTGGTCTTGAATTGTTCGTGGAAGTCCAAGGAAGGTTTTAGCGGTGAGAAAATAGGGGAAGGAGGGGTAAGTAGGGGTAGAGTAGAAGTAGGGTAGGGGTAGAGTAGGGGTAGGGTAAGGTAGGGGTAGGGATAGGGTAGGGGTAGGATAGGGGTAGGGTAGGGGTAGGGTAGGGGTAGGGTAGGGGTAGGGTAGAGGTAGGGTAGGGGTAGGGTAGGGGTAGGGTAGGGGTAGGGTAGGGGTAGGGGTAGGGTAGGGGTAGGGTAGGGGTAGGGTAGGGGTAGGGTAGGGGTAGGGGTAGGGTAGGGGTAGGGTAGGGGTAGGGTAGGGGTAGGGTAGGGGTAGGGTAGGGGTAGGGTAGGGGTAGGGTAGGGGCAGGGTAGGGGTAGGGTAGGGGTAGGGTAGGGGTTGGGTAGGGGTAGGGTAGGGGTAGGGTAGGGGTAGGGTAGGGGTAGGGTAGGGGTAGGGGTAGGGTAGGGTAGGGTAGGGTAGGGTAGGGTAGGGGTAGGGTAGGGGTAGGGTAGGGGTAGGGTAGGGGTAGGGGTAGGGTAGGGTAGGGTAGGGTAGGGGTAGGGTAGGGGTAGGGTAGGGGTAGGGTAGGGGTAGGGTAGGGGTAGGGTAGGGGTAGGGTAGGGTAGGGGTAGGGTAGGGGTAGGGTAGGGTAGGGTAGGGTAAGGGTAGGTAGGGGTAGGGTAGGGTAGGGTGGAGTAGGGGATAGGGCCACGGGAACGAAGTCGCGCTGGGTCAGCTAGTATATATATATATATAAAAATGAATCCCTATTTCCCTTGGTCACGACATCACGCGTGAACGGCTGGACCGACTAGGCTAATTTTGGTCTTGAAGTGTTCGTGGAAGTCCAAGGAAGGATATAGGGGTAGGGTAGGGGTAGGGTAGGGGTAGGGTAGGGGTAGGGTAGGGGTAGGGTAGGGGTAGGGTAGGGGTAGGGTAGGGGTAGGGTAGGGGTAGGGTAGGGGTAGGGTAGGGGTAGGGTAGGGGTAGGGTAGGGGTAGGGTAGGGGTAGGGTAGGGGTAGGGTAGGGGTAGGGTAGGGGTAGGGTAGGGGTAGGGTAGGGGTAGGGTAGGGGTAGGGTAGGGGTAGGGTAGGGGTAGGGTAGGGGTAGGGTAGGGGTAGGGTAGGGGTAGGGTAGGGGTAGGGTAGGGGTAGGGTAGGGGTAGGGTAGGGGTAGGGTAGGGGTAGGGTAGGGGTAGGGTAGGGGTAGGGTAGGGGTAGGGTAGGGGTAGGGTAGGGGTAGGGTAGGGGTAGGGTAGGGGTAGGGTAGGGGTAGGGTAGGGGTAGGGTAGGGGTAGGGTAGGGGTAGGGTAGGGGTAGGGTAGGGGTAGGGTAGGGGTAGGGTAGGGGTAGGGTAGGGGTAGGGTAGGGGTAGGGTAGGGGTAGGGTAGGGGTAGGGTAGGGGTAGGGTAGGGGTAGGGTAGGGGTAGGGTAGGGGTAGGGTAGGGGTAGGGTAGGGGTAGGGTAGGGGTAGGGTAGGGGTAGGGTAGGGGTAGGGTAGGGGTAGGGTAGGGGTAGGGTAGGGGTAGGGTAGGGGTAGGTTAGGGGTAGAGTACGGGTAGGGTAGGGTGGAGTAGGGGGTAGGGCCACGGGAACGAAGTCGCGCTGGGTCAGCTAGTTTATTATATATTTCAAAAATAAATCAAATCAATATTAATTATAAAATGTGAATTGGTGCCAAACCCCACTCATAGGAGTCCATACGGTCTATTCCTTCTAAATTCAAAATTCTAATTTTAAAAAAGTTTCTGATTGTTGCCGGCTAAAGAAGGGCTTGAAAGGGTAGGAAGTCAGGGCCGGTAAATCCTACGGTTGCCATGGAGACTGTAAAATTAAGAAATATAAGTGTTTTATAATGAGTGACAGCTGTATCCGGGTGTTTCATAATGGTCATTATGAAACACCCGGATACGGCAGTTTTATTTTTTAAAGTTGACTATGGTTTAAAGTGTATCATTCTACGTTCAGGCATGAGTTCATAATTCGAATATTATAACATGAGTGTAGATAAAAGTCTTTATACTTAGTGGCCACAAGGGGATCTTCTGCCCTACTACACTACACGGTATAAGCACAGGTATTTATTAGAGTAGCCAAGAGAGTCGTTGTATTAATAGCTCTATATATACTTATTATAAAGAGGTAAAGTTTGTGAGTTTGTGAAGTTGTAGGGGGTAATATCCGGAACTACCTACTGAACCGATTTCAAAAATTATTATTCACCATTAGAATGCTACGTCAAGCTACGTTATCCCTGAGTGGCATAGACTACTTTTACCAGACATTACTCATTTTCTGATGACTAAAAGGTGCGGGATTAGATAGTTTTTATGCTTCTTAAGAAAGCATACACGCTAGCTTGAGTAGACGGCCAATTTACAGGTACCTACCTGCTACCGAAGGTATTAGGAAACAACAATACTAACTTTTATTAATTTCTCAGTCTTGATTTTTATATATGATCCTTAGGGAACTATTTCAATACTTTTTGTAGCAGCCAGATCTATCGGAGGGGCCAATCACCCTCCCATACAGACATACCTACATAAAGCTCATAAAGCTTCGCTATACGTTAGTAATATTAAAGTATTCTTTGGCTATAGTATGAGTGCGAGCGTGATAATTTTATAACATAGGTAGGTACTTAAATTTACAAAACTTATGATAACGTAAAGATTAAAAAATCATTTTTATAAAGTGTCATAAACTTCCAATACTCACTATTAAATTTAATCATTTTTCCTATACTTTTCCTATATTTTCCTATAAATTCAATCAAATCAAATCAATAGCATAAAAATAATGCCTAAACAAAGTATTGAAATAGAATAAAGTAACGCGTTGATGTCGTTTGTATGGACAATAGACATATCAATCTATTGATTCGATTAGAAAATCCTTCTTTTATATTTTATTATATACTTACTTACTTACTTTTATTTTATTAGGAATATTAATATGTGTATTTTCTCTTCTAAAATACCGAGAAGTTTTCAGCTTTATATAGCAAGCGCATATTGAAAATAAAAGTTTCCTACATAATATTATGTAATGTATCGACGTATAAAATCGATGTATGAACGTAACGTTCATTCATCGATTTTCTGGTGTCCAGTGACGTCATAGATTCATGCATTCATAAAAGCTGGACTAGTCGGGCAGCGATAGTGTGCGCCCTGCGCCACTCCCGTGCAGCGGGCCTTAACTGGGTCAAACTTGTGGCCCTGTCTGTCCGTCTGCCTCGGTTTGCATTGTGACGGGTTATTTCGGAGGGCTTTTGACTGCATTGAACATTAATTATTTGACTCCATGCATGTAAATTAGGTTTGGAGTAGGGTGACCATAATGTAAAATAAACCTTATGTTTAGGGGAACATGTGCGTCATTATTTTTAGAAGTCGTTTATTTTTGTGAAAACCTTCCGACTTTCTAGAATAAGTACTTTTATTATATGAAGTACCTGTTGAAATGAAAACTGGTCAAATTATTTAATTTTGTAAAAGACGAAGTTGTTAATTTATTTGAGATTAATGAAGATTTACTTCGATCTAGTTTCTTTAAGTAATAATTAGCTTCGGAACTTCGGGCTGCCTCGGAAAGCTCTACCACGTCCGGAAAATGTGTGACGTTTGGTAGACGTAGCTTTGAGCGGTGGTAAGTGGGCGCGTGCGCGGGGTGGCGCTAGCGTCGGCAGTGCCGTGCGCGTCGCCGTGCCGAGCGAACGTGTGTCCACGCCGCCCGCCCCCAAACCCGCAATCGGACTGCATCAATTAAACATGACCGCACACCGCTCGGCGACAGTGTACCAATGCTCGTTTAAGTGATCCACCCTCGCAGTGACAGCGCTCCATGCCCCCGGTGAACAACCGGTCCAGATAGGGAGGCTGTGCCGGTCTCACGCCCGAGCCCACTACGGAGGAATGCGGTAATTTTAACTACTGCGGAGCTGGGACCGTTCACAGTTAGGGATCAGGCGCCTACTACCCACTATAAGGTGAGTCCGATGTTACTTGCCCCTCGCTTCATACCTGAGATGAAATCCCGGACCGATTTAATTCATGAATTGCGTAAAACATGAGGTAAGCTGAGATAGAGCTGAGGGAACTTTGTGTGTCCAATGACACGTATTAAGCTATTGGAGAGCTCGCTTCTAGTAGAGAAAGAGCATGTAGTGTGCTGTTTTCGCAAAAAGAAACAAAATTTCAAGAGAAACATTTTCGGCGGATAGTTGCCTTTAAGAGCCTAGTATTCAATAGGTATTCAAGTAAGATTTACACGAAAATTCTGAAAGTCAAAAAGTTCATTATTTCCGCTATATTTTAACAAGACTTCTTGAAAGTATTTAGACGTGTCTCAATAGAGTACTATGTATCGATTTTCAAGGTACTCGCCTCTACCTACTACGAGCCATTTGCACAAACGTAATCCTGACGATCCTGGCTGGATAAATAAAGCCAACGCCCAAGGAATGCCAACCCAAAGAAATAATTATTAAGGAAAGATGGTTTTGGTGGTATAAGATATTTTATGAAAATCTCTCGTTATAGGTTATCGTAGGTAATGATTCTTGTTATTAAGACTTATAAGATAGGCTAAATACCTTATTATTTAACTAAAGCCACAAATAATGTTGCTTATATTTCCCATTGGCTGACGGATATAAATGTAATTATCCGAATTATGAAAAAGGAATGAAAGTATCTTGTTAAAATTCCTGTGAATAATGTCAAAATATATTTTACGGAAAAAAGCTGGAATTAATCTTCCTTTCATTTCCTTTCAAAAAGACATCAGTTCTAAACGTTCTTTTAGCATTATTGGCGTTATACTTCTCCAATGCCACGGGTACAAAAATAGTTTTACGACCTTCTAATCGTACTACACACAATTTCTATTACCGGAAGGAAGGAGTTTTTATTACCAGCTTACCTGCAGTGCCAACATAGATAAGAAAGTACTGATATGGTCGGAAAAAGCACATTTTCCTTTTGCAAACCTAAGTTTTCTACATTTTAAGCATCAGAGATAGAGAGAGAGCGAATAAAGTGATATAGAAAACCATCTAGATTTAAAATTCTAAAGAAATCGAGACCACAGAGAATTTGCAGAAAATAGGGGAGCATTGGTATTATTTATGCAAAGGAGCACCAAAATATTCGTCGTTTCAAAAATCGTCACCGATCTGCGATTCGAACAGAACCATTCAGCGGCGCTCTCGATTTCTCACGAACGCCTGCGAACGAAATACCAAATATCTATTGTTACTTTTTTAATCCGATTTCTTCTCGGTCATTTACGTTTATCCATTTCTCTTTAGTGTCGTCTTAGGTCTGAAATGTGAATGTGGTTTTATTACTGTTAACGTTTTTTGCTTCGGTTTTTGCGCTAACTGATTGTAGACATGTATCTAATCTAATTTAAGAATGTAGATTCTGGAGTATCATGGAGAATTCAAAAAAAAGTTGTTTTTTCAGTTATTTGATAGGGAGCTTTCTGTACATCGCTCTCATTATTCATGCTCTGTCATGTTTGCTTTACGGTGGTATTGACGAACAAACAATGTCGAAAAAGTGCAGTTATATGGAACGTGTATTTAAATCTATACACAGTTTTTTTAAGTATGACTTTAGATGTTAGGTACTTGATGACTTCTTGGAATCGATATTTACGAACTTCAAAGTATAATGTGAGTCCTTATAGCAACTTTTAATGTTATTATTTAATAATAATAATAACAGAATTCGTTTCAAGTACCTAGTTTGCGAATATACGGACAGTGTTCTTAGCTAGAAATCTAAAATCTCAAGCCAGAGTGAGAGGTCTAGGCCGGAAGTATCCAAAGCTGTTTTATATAATATACATACGTGTATTAAACACTTGCATTAGGTAACGTGGTTGAATGTAAAATTTGGCTTTGCGGACCTATAGAAGAGCCAATTTTTTGTCCGCGCATAATAAATCAAAAGATGCGAGCCTGATACCGACAGACACAAAAGAATTCGATTTTTGTACCGAACTCTTGGCATATAAATGAAATTTATCGCATTTATTGGTTCAACCAACGATATCGTTGCGGCCGTTTAAATTTGTTTTATAAAAAAATCTAATATGGTTTTTGAATCATTCTTAATTAAGTACTACCTAGGTAATTAAGAAAAAAGTACATGAGCATTTCATTACAGTATAAAAAATAAAGTGCCAACACTAAAGAATATAATACTGTTAAACAATGACAATATTTAAAACAAGTAACAGGATCTAATGCCTCTTACAAAGCGTATGCAATTTCCCTATCTAGGTACCTAGAGGTATACTAATTCTATCTAGCTGACCTGTAATGCAATCCAGATAGTGTTATTCCCGCTCTGATTACATTTACTGAGTACACGATTGTTTATGTATGCAGCATTGATATTGATTCCTATTACAGTATGAGAGCTGGAAGAAAGACGATCTATTCGTGAGAATATAAAGGCATGCAATATTTGGTAAACTAGCAAAATTATTGTCTACACTTTCTTTGAAGTTGTCGGCAAGTTGACTTGATTACGTTTAAACGGAAATCTATACTAATATTATAAATGTGAAAGTGTGTTTGATTGTTTGTCCGTCTTTCACGTCAAAACGGAGCAACGGATCAATGTGATTAGTGATGCTATGAAGATACTTTGGAAGCTGGAGAAAAAGTAGCCTATCTCACGGCTACTTTTATTCCGAAAAAATATCACATTCCCGCGGGATGACGTTCGTGAAGTCCACGCGGGCGAAGCCGCGGGCGGAAGGCTAGTGATAAATATTTTGACATTAAAGTGAAATATGCGCTTACCTACTGCCACTGCCATTACAGTGGTACTGGAAAATGGTAATAATTAAAAGACACTTAACATTTTAACACAAGCCTCTTCATTTCCTTGAAGATAAATTCTCATTACCTATTACTTTTTTAAAACAGCGTGTAGGTATCTTCTTTAGAATTTTTTTTGACAAATAAAAATGTCTTGAAGTGACATTTTTTAATTAAGAATTTAAATGAAAATACTGCTCTTTTACTGTGTCGTTAAAAAAATAATAAATAGTTTTGCAGAAAATGTTAAAATATACAAAATTATTTATGTGGAACCACAAAATTCTGGGAATCAAAGTGTTTTATTTTATGAATTTACTAACTCTTTGATTCATATTATTTTTCTCTTTTATGTGACTTTACACCATAAGTAAAGTTTAATAATAGAAAACTTAAATAGTTCAGTTTTATAAGGTTCGGACAATGGATAAATAATTTATAGCTTTTGAGCTTTGAATGTGTTTTGAACCGGGCAGTTTCAAAACTATTGTCAATACGTAAAGGTAGGTAGTGGATACCCCAAAGATCCTTTGTCACGTTACCACTAGGAGAGATTGCCAAAGAAGATTGTTATTTATCCCTTTATTCTGAGAATCGATGCAAGAACTTGCCGCGTATATAATGAAATAGAGAGAGTATTCACGACCACTCAGCCGCAAAAGACTATTCCGGGCGATGGAGAGCACAGAAAAACTATTAAATTGTAAGGATGAATGAACCAGATCGAAACATCTTATTTGCACGAACTGATAGTTTGAAGAAAGCATTGTAGCTTTTTACATTAAATATATTTCAAATAACTATTTTATTATTGAAAAAGTATAAATCTGGTACTGTACGTATAACATTCAGTGCAAATCGTACAAAAACTTTTAGCTTATCTGGAAATTTTATATTTTTGTTGTAAATAAAATAAAAATAGAATCCCTTCACAGATTAATGAAATCACATCAGTGTGTTATCAAGAATACGTTCAGAGAGAGAGAGAGAGAGAGAGAGAGAGAGAGAGCAAAACTGAGCAAATATAAAAACTTTTTTTTAACAAAACCTAATTTCAACTTTCCGACTATTTCTTGTCGTGGCAAATACAGTGGAGTATAGGCTTGCGTCCAATTGATATTTGTAATGAAAACAATCAAGTAGCTCTGAACTGCGGGGCAATATAAACTTGAGTTCCCCACGGAACCAAACCCGACCTCTTTCGTTCCACGACAGTACAAACGCTACGTAATTTATTTTCAGTACACGACAGTAGTGTTGGCTTATTTATAAAAGGAAAATACTACATACACACAAACATACTGGCATAATTTATGTAATAATAAAATATTTAATGTTCGGATTTATCCAACGTAATTTGCATAAAAGTGGCCTCCCGCAAAATCATTTCACATTAAATTTCTTTCTCAACTTCTTATAAGACTTTTACCGACAAAAGATAGTCTGCCTAGCGTCAATCCATAAACCAATTTTGGTTGTAATTGGTTCAGTATTTTTAGCGTACAAAGGTTAAAGAAATGCAGACCTATTTTTGAATTTACAATATTAGTTTCAGCATTTCTATACCGGTTTGTTATTCTTAGCTACTATTATGACCTTAGTTACTTTTAGCACAATCTGAAAAAAGGTAGCTAAAAAGATAAAAGCGATGATTTACTTTTAAACATCCGTGCTACGGCCGCAGCAGATTTAATAATTCTTTGAGTTTGAGGTTCGGTTTAATTAAAGGTGGAGGGAAAAAATAACAGTGCTTCGTCCCGGTTTGAAACTTTAGTCGGGCCTTCCGAGCGGGGAGCCGGGCTAACGAGGCGCAACCGCGCTGCTATATAACAACTACAGACCTGCTACAACCCTAGTCCCCACTTGTACTACTAAAAAGTTATTCACGAATAAAACCAGAACAAAATATCAATGGTACTGAATCCGCTGTACGATGAAAGTGTTTAGTCTTTAGAAGAGTAAGAATACAACTTTTATAGCTTTCTCAATTATATTGCAATAACAAGAAAAAATCGACCCACGTGTCCCGACTAGCTCCGGTGGAATAAAGTAATAACATTACTTTATTCCACCGGAGCTAGTCGGGACACGTTTATTCCACCGGACCTTTATACCACCTTTCTCATTAAAATATTTTTCAACTTTTAAATATGAAATGCCCGCCCGCTCGTATCTATAGACTTCCTATCCTAAGAACCACTTGAACTTACCTAATACTTACTCAACAAAGTTTATTCTCTTATAGAACCAGAACAAAATATCAATCATTCTGCAACTACACTATAGAAGATTTGTTTAGCTCTCTTTTATTGTAGAATGAAAAATATTGAGAAAGAAAATTGGCGCTTGACACCTCATTGCGTGGTAACTAAAACAAAAAAATGTTGATCGCGAAAAATCTCAAAAACATATAGGACTGCTAAATCTAAAAAAAGTTTACGCGATTACCACACTTTTATTAGCTTCACTTGTAACTAAGTCACAATGTAAGAAAATCTTGGAACTCAATTTTAACCTACTTCTCATTGTCGCATTGATTTGAAACTTTGCAAGTCTATATGAATCCGATGACAATACAATAATTTGCTACCATCGAGCTGATCTGATGATGGAGTCAAGAGGTGGGCATTAGAACTCATCAATAGCTGCTAGGAAACCCCTCGACTTTAGGCTCATTTGTTTTGTTTTGATGAGACCTATTCGCTACACTTGATGGTGAGGATCTGATGATGGAGCAGGGAGGAAGCCAGTGGCACTTCTTAATGACCACTAGGAAACCCCTCGTGTATGGGCTCCGTTGTTTCGTTCTGATTAGACTTATTCGCTACACTTGGTGGTGATGAACTGATGATGGATGAGCAGGGAGGAAGCCAGTGGCACTCCTTAATAACCAATAGGAAACACCTCGAGTTCTGGCTCATTTGTTTCGTTCTGATGAGACCTCTTCGCTACAATGGGTGGTGAGGGTCTGATGATGGAGCTGGGAGGAAGCCAGTGAAATTCCTTAATGACCACAAGAAAACCCCTCGAGTTTGGGCTCATTTGTTTTGTTCTGATGAGACCTATTCGCTATACTTGGTGGCGAGTGTCTGATGATGGAGCAGGGAGGAAGTAAGGGTTCGGCTCGCGCATCCGGTAACTTATAGACTCCACTTGAATTTGTAAAACTAAATACATACAATCACGCCTTTGAGTTATAATGTTTACATGGTGGGCAGACACATGAATGGACTGTGAAATGCATTACCATCCATTCATGGCTTGCCATTTATTAAACTAAAAAGTAAAAAATAAATATGTAGTTTAAAAAACTAAAACAACACACTTTTATAGGAACATACTAAAAAGTACAAAATAACCGTCTATTCAGTAACTGAAAATAAAAAGCGTGGTGCGCCCTTTGCAAAGCATGCATTACAAGTAAGTACTTAATATTGACAACGCGCACCACGCTTTTTAATTTCAGTTACTGAATAGACGGTTATTTTGTACTTTTTAGTATGTTCCTATAAAAGTGTGTTGTTTTAGTTTTTTAAACTACATATTTTTTCTATGGCATCTGAAATAAAATAAAATCTTTACTACCTATACTCTTTCCGCACTATTTGTAAGATAATTAAATGTACGTACGAGTCAGTATGTACGAGTCATGTATGTACGAGCTTCAACGTATAGTTTTTAAATAATAGAACACAGCCAGCAACGCCTTAAATGGGTGTCAGTAGTGAAGGAGTTGCTTACAGCAGAAATCGACCCATTGATGCCCCAGAACAGATGTCACTGGAGAAAAGTGATAAGAGAGTCAACCCCAAGTATAATGGGAAATGGCGGAAGTAAATGAATATATTATTTTTAAAATAATAAGTTTTATTTTTACTTTTTTGCATTCACAATGCAATTTTATTGTTGAAATGAAGTTTAGAAAAAATCGACCCGACACAGCTTTTGCCCGGACCGGACAGTGAAAGGTCGTGGGTTCGAGTCCCATCGAAGCTAGTTGAGAGACGGATCGATTTTTTCTCATATCAGCTCCTTTTCAATATTTTTAATTTTAAAAAGACGTTATAAAGTCGAAAGCAGTCGTTGAAAAAAATGGCAAATTCACAAAGGATATCGTTCACCGTTATCGAAGCATAATCGACTTTTTATTACCATTTACGAGCAACAGAAGCATAGGATGTTGCGTCAAAGTGTGTAACATCCGCAATCAGGTACGCCGAGACAGGTTCTCATTTCCTATATAACTGTCTCACTATCACTAAGTGTTCAAAACAATGCCTATGTTCTTCGTGGGAAAGATAGTTTACATTCAAAAGCAATTAATTTAAATTATTCAACTGGCTGTATATATGGAAGAAAAGTAGATGAGTCGTCAAAGTTTTTAACCCGTATTATAAGAACGGTGAAGTAGGTGGAGGATTTATTATGAAGAAACATTTCATAACTACTTGTATTGTTGACTCCGTAGCTCAGTGATTAGAGCATTCGCCCGGACAGTGAAAGCACGAGCTTTCAGTGTTCTTCAGGGTGTGTTTTCTGGGTTCGAGTCCCATCGGAGCAAGTTATGAGACGGGTAGATTTTTTCTTGTATATTGTACTTAATTTTCAATAATAACTACTCGTCTGTTTTTCTATGGTACAATAAATAGTACGTTATAAACAGAGTTCTGTTGTCTCCCTTTCTGCTGTCTGCATGCAAAGCAAATGTTATTTAGTAATTTTTCATAGTATTAACGTACGAGCCCTATTGCATGTATTCGAGTAGCCTGAACGCCATACTAGGTGCGGATCAAGATTCCCGCCACGTAACGGTAGCGTGTGTGACCGGCCTAACGATATGCAACAATAAATAAAACCTCTTTGTGTAAAAGGCTACTTTTTATTTCCGTTTAAAGTTCCACATTTGATTTATGTAGAGGGGCACTTATTAGCAAATCATTCGTTGTTATTTGAGCTATGTCTAGGACTCTAGGTTATTACAACCCCTAAGAAGTCACTCACAGGAAAAGTAATAGTAATGTCACAGATTACTAAATAGTTGTAATGTACCTACAACAACTTCGCCAGCTGTTAAAATAAATCAGCTTAAATTATTGTCTGATTCACAAGAAAGGAGATCAGTCAAATTGGACCAAAAAAGTAAAAGTGCCGGCCAACAAAAATAAATTGCAAATTACTATTGTAAACAGTGTAACGATCATTTTTTGTTATGACGTCAACAGTGTACGATTAGCGGCCAAGCAGTTATTCAAGTTTGAAAATGTCATTTTTTCTTCATTTTCAAACTTGAATATAGCTTGGCCAAAGTGCAGCCAACAAAAAAAAATTGCAGATTACTATTGTAAATAGTGTAACGATCGATTTTGTTATGACGTCAACAGTGTACGATAAGTGGCCAAGCAGTTATTCAAGTTTTAAAATGACAATTTTTTCTCTTTATTTTCAAACTTGAATACAGCTTGGCCAAAGTGCGGCCAACGAAAAAAAAATGCATATTACTATTGTAAACAGTGTAACGATATTTTTTTGTTATGGCGTTAACAGTGGACGGTTAGCGGCCAAGCAGTTACTCAAGTTTGAAAATGTCATTTTTTTCTTGATTTTCAAACTTGAATACAGCTTGGCCAAAGTGCGGCCAACGAAAAAAAAATGCATATTACTATTGTAAACAGTGTAACGATATTTTTTTGTTATGGCGTTAACAGTGTACGAATAGTGGCCAAGCAGTTACTCAAGTTTGAAAATGACATTTTTTTCTTCATTTTCAAACTTGAATACAGCTTGGCCAAAGTGCGCCCAACGAAAAAAAATTGCATATTACTATTGTAAACAGTGTAACGATCATTTTTTGTTATGACGTCAACAGTGTACGATTAGTGGCCAAGCAGTTATTCAAGTTTGAAAATGACATTTTTTTCTCTTTATTTTCAAACTTGAATACAGCTTGGCCAGAGTCACTTTGTGTTGTAGTCAATATCTATTTTAGGGAGACATATTTCCTTATTCTGGCTCTGTTGTGTACTAGACCTTAGTTAAAGTTACTATTTAGCTAAAAGTATTGCATTATTGTTTAGTCGATTCACGTACCCAGCAGGTGGGACGTTCGTGGGTCAGTTATAATGCTGACGAGGAACTGATCTCAATGTAATAACTGATATTCTGATAAACGATTACATTTTACGTGGTGAGTCAATCCGTTTTTGCGATCGTATTCATACCAAAAATAATGACATTTTCAAACTTGAATAACTGCTTGGCCGCTAATCGTACACTGTGGACGCCATAACAAAAAAATATCGTTACACTGTTTACAATAGTAATATGCAATTTTTTGTCGTTGGCCGCACTTTGGCCAAGCTGTATTCAAGTTTTAAAATAAAGAGAAAAAACAATTACATTTTCAAACTTGAATAACTGCTTGGCCGCTAATCGTACACTGTTGTCGCCAGTACAAAAAATGATCGTTACACTGTTTACAATAGTAATGTGCAATTTTTTTTCGTTGGCCGCACTTTGGCCAAGCTGTATTCAAGTTTGAAAATAAAGAAAAAAAAACAATTACATTTTCAAACTTGAATAACTGCTTGGCCGCTAATCGTACACTGTTGTCGCCAGTACAAAAAATGATCGTTACACTGTTTACAATAGTAATGTGCAATTTTTTTTCGTTGGCCGCACTTTGGCCAAGCTGTATTCAAGTTTGAAAATAAAGAAAAAAAACAATTACATTTTCAAACTTGAATAACTGCTTGGCCGCTAATCGTACACTGTTGTCGCCATTACAAAAAATGATCGTTACACTGTTTACAATAGTAATGTGCAATTTTTTTTCCTTGGCCGCACTTTGGCCAAGCTGTATTCAAGTTTGAAAATAAAGAGAAAAAAAATGTTATTTTCAAACTTGAATAACTGCTTGGCCGCTAATCGTACACTGTTGTCGCCATAACAAAAAATGATCGTTACACTGTTTACAATAGTAATGTGTAATTTTTTTTCTTTGGCCGCACTTTGGCCAAGCTGTATTTAAGTTTGAAAATAAAAACAAAAAAAAAGTACATTTTCAAACTTGAATAACTGCTTGGCCGCTAATCGTACACTGTTGTCGCCATAACAAAAAATGATCGTTACACTGTTTACAATAGTAATGTGTAATTTTTTTTCGTTGGCCGCACTTTGGCCAAGCTGTATTCAAGTTTGAAAATAAAGAGAAAAAAAATGTTATTTTCAAACTTGAATAACTGCTTGGCCGCTAATCGTACACTGTTGACGCCATAACAAAAAATGATCGCTACACTGTTTACAGTAGTAATATGCAATTTTTTTTCGTTGGCCGATACTTTTACTTTTTTGGTCCAAACATGTATGAAGCGTGACTGATCTCCTTTGTATGTTGTTGATTCATAAGACAAATACAGTGTCTATTGCCTGAGACATCATTAGAAAAACTTAGTGTTATTATTCTCTATGTTAATGGTAAATAAAGTATTTCGATGAAAGTTCCATAAATTATATATCTGTAGACCTATTAGAGTAGCCCTTTGTACAGTGGGAAGCAAGTAATTAATAACTCATTATATTTGTTTTAGTTTGTTTGTACCTACTTTCCCACGGAGCCATTGTACTTCGATCAACATTCAACGTAAGTGGATTTTTAATTGAGTACTTAATGTGGCTAAATGGAAAGGCATGCATTCTGTTTACCTTATAAAATGCCAAGATTTATACGTCAAGACGAAACCGAGTTTTTTGGTCATGCAGCGTCGATGTTCTGTATCTTGGAATTGACGAAGCAAAAAGTTTTCGTAAACGCAAGAATGAACCTTATTTTCATGGCATGACCTCTTCAAGGTGCAAGTGAATAGGCTTCTTCTGGTTGAACTCGCTCCCTCTTAGACCTCATCTTTGCCCTTGGGCCAGATGCAGGTCAAGAGTGAGCCCATTTATAATTAAAAAATGGCAATCTTATCTTGCTTCCTAATAATAAAAAAATGTGAAAGTGTGGATGTTTGGATGTTTGTTACCCAATCACGGATCTAAATTCTGGATGAAAGCACAGAGATAGATTGCAGTGTAGAATAGCTTATAGGCTTCTTTTTACTCCGGGAAAAATGTCATTCCCACGGTAAAACATAGTTTAACTCACGCAGTCAAATCCGCGAGCGAAAAGCTAGCCAAGAAACTATTTTATTGTCCATATTCCTTTGATCTTGAATGAAAACCGATATCCAGTATTGCAATGATAAAGCAATAACTTCTCCATAGGCTAGTTCAACGCCAAAAGTCTGATTTTGGTTAGATTTTAAAGTCGCATCACATATAGATTAGATATTTGAGAAATGAGATAATTCTTTTTTATATTTTTAATATTTTATTGTCTATATAACTAATAAGCAAAGCGGGATTTTTACCATGTTTGTTTCGAGTTCAAATGTCAGTTTCCGAAATATCGGGATATTTAATATCGGTTTATTAATTTTAATAAATTTCGCATAATCGTTATTACAATATATAACCATGTCAGTTTAAAGTGCTATGCTATTGTATCTATGCGTATATCTTTGAATTTTAATTAGACTGAGATACAGCCAACAGCTATCTCGACCGAGGCTTCTCTCTCACATCTAGTAACGCTCACCATCCGGCACTAATTTGTACTGGTGTTTGTTAATTGATATTGCTGATAGAAATATAGTTTCTAGCTATTATTAATGTATAGTATAATTTCTTAAGAAAAACTGCTCTAGACGTGTTTTGTGTCACCAATTTAGCTTCATGATTGAGACATAAGCAATGAGCTTATTTTCAAAGCCAAATGTGTGATTGACTATTTGCTATAATAACTTTATGAATTTTTATCAATACTGAAATCCTACTAATATTATAAATGCGAAAGTTTAGATGTTTGGATGTTTAGATGTTTGGATGTTTGGATGTTTGGATGTTTGGATGTTTGTTACTCAATCACGCCATAACGGCTGAACGGATTTGGCTGAAATTTGGAACACAGATACTTTGTAGCCTGGAGAGGAACATAGGCTACTACTTTTTATCCCGGAAAATATCACATTCCCGCGGGATAACGTCATGTAGTTCACGCGGGCGAAGCCGCGGGCGGAAAGCTAGTCTAATATATGGTGGTTAACATTTTGAAATTAATGAATATTCTTTTGAGTATTCGCACCAATCAGCTTTCCACAAAAAGAACCGGGTTAAATTGTTCGTTTGGAAAATTTAATTGACGGAACAAATTGTACCGACCTTCGTAATGTCAATAGCTGTAATGTCATTTTATGATTCTAGCCCCGAAACGATCCGCACAATGCAGCCGATACGGGGCAAATAGCACAACGGAAATTAAAATGGCAAATTGGCTTAATCCTACCGGGAAGTTCCCAGCGATGGAGCCTATTTTGCTAACGTACAAAGTTACCGAGTTGAGAACTCCGCATTCGATTGTGTGATTAAGATATTTTGAGAACAGCGGTGTAATTTAATATAGGCCGATATCATCTGACAGCGCGGGAAACCACGTGCAAGTTTCGAAAGCGTGGTTTATAAAAATGTGTTTGAAATAGAGGTTTGCACCGGAGCAGCGACTACCGGAGAATAACCGGTGATTCACCGGTGAAAGTACTCGATTGAATCAATCGGTAATTAACCGATTGATCTCCGGTGATCGGCGCATCTTATTTTTTTATGTAATAAAATTTACACAAATGAAAGACAGATTTAACAACAATTATTTTATTATTAACGGACGCGAAGCGACGCGCGACGACGCGGGACGACGGAGGGAATGATTTTTAGCCGACTTCAGAAAAAGGAGGAAGTTCTCAAGTCGACTGTTTTTTTATGTATGTTTTACCATAACTTCGCCAGTTGTTAACCGATTTTAATAATTCTTTTTTTATCTGAAAGAAAATAGTGTATGTGTGGTCCCATAAAAAAATTAAAGTAGTCAGTTCAGTAGTTTTTTCTCAGTCTTGAAAAAACACATAATTTTTGACTGGTAGTTCCTGCTTTACTAGTCAATATCTCCGCGAACTATTGACCAACTTCAATGATTCTTTTTTTATTCGAAAGAGTAAACTCCTGAGGTGGTCACAATGTTACCAAGTTAGGATCTGATGGTGGAATCCAGGGGAAATCAAGGAAACCCGCAAATTTTATACGTAGGTTACGGTTTTATGGATTTTCTAAAGTTTTTTAAGTATTTGCATCTGGTAGTCATCATCTCATGCTGAGGAGCTGGTGATGGAAGGTACAACTCCTCAATGGTTAGGATTTAGAGGATAATTCTTTAAATATCGTTGATACGTTAAGATTTTTAGTTGTATTCTTTCAGGTAATTTAGGTGAGCTGATGATGGAAGGTAAAACTCCTTAACGCTTAGGAGTTAAAGCATGTTTTTTAAGTACCATATGCACGAATAGACCTTTAGTTGTATTCTTTTAAGTTATTTAGGTTAGCTGATGGTGGAAGGGTAAAAAACTGCATAACAGTTAAAAGTTGGAGGTTGGTGCTTGTCTTAATGTTTTAATTTAGATATGGGCTACAGTTTTAAACGTTGCACATAGTGCGACGCTTGCTTATTAGATTTCTTACACTAAAAATGGAAAAATAAACAAATTTAAAAAAAAAAAACCGCCTTCAAACAAAGACTGCCGACAAAAACTCACTTCCCAAAAAAACGTAAAAATAAAAAATATATTGAATCATTCCATTCATAGGACTAAATGGTGGGACATTATCTAATTAATCTTGGAACTAACTGAACTGATTGAAGTCGGTGTCAAGCCGAAAGTAACAAGAACAAAATATTTAGTGAAACAATAAAACAAAATATCTCATGCGCGTAGTGGTGTGAAATACAAAACAATAGGTAGGTAATGGCTTGGCACCGACTTCAATCAGATCAGTAAGTTCCAAGATTAATAAGATAAAGTCCCACTCCCACCATCTAGTCCTTTGAATGGAATGGTTCAAATTATTTTTTATTTTTACGTTTTTTTGGGAAGTAAGTTTTTGTCGGCAGTTTTTGTTTGAAGGCTTTTTTTTTTTTTTTTAATTTGATGGACTTCAAAATGGCAGCCGACCGTTTTTTTTTATTTTGTGATATTGGTGTCACGTAACGTGTGTTTGGGTGTGCTAAGCACGATTTTGAAGTGATTTTTGAGATTCAAAATGGCGGCCGACCACTTTTTTTATTTTGTGATATTGGTGTCATGTAACGGGTTTTTGGGTGTGCTAAGCACGATTTTGATGTGATTTTTGGGATTCAAAATGGCAGCCAACCACTTTTTTATTTTGTGATATTGGTGTCATGTAAGAGGTTTTTGGGTGTGCTAAGCACGATTTTGATATTATTTTATGAACTCAAAACGGCTACTGTCCACTTTTTTTAATTTTGTGATATTGGTGTCATGTAAAGGGTTTTTGGGTGTACTATGCACGATTTTGATGAAACACGGTTTTTGCAAAACAGCAACTTTTCCATACAGTAGGCCGACGCCCTTGAAGTTGAGCGAAACCGACGCCTGTATATGTATTTACGTAAGTACGGAAATATTGTCACAAATTTAAAATGAGAAGGTGGATCTTTTACGACCCCGAAGGTATTGTAAAATAATTTAAATAATTTTTAAGGTGTGGCACATTAGGGGCAAGGGCATTATCTAAATATATTTTATTTTACAAGCTTTTATTTAGTTTCAATTTGTCAATTTTAACATTGCGTTGGTGTTTTCTTGACAAAATAGTACCAAAAACGTAGGTCCATCAAAATTGGCCAAAAAACTAAAAAGTTGGCCGCCATCTTGGATTTTTATGTTTTTATCATTGCGTTGCTGTTTTTTTGTCAAAACAGTACCAAAAACCAAGTTTCATCGAAATCAGCCCAGGAACAAAAAAGTCAGCCGCCATCTTGGACTTTTTAGTATTTTTGACATTGCGTTGCTGTTTTCTAGTCAAAATAGTACCAAAAACAGAGTTTCATCAATATTTGCCCAAAAACTAAAAAGTTGGCCGCCATGTTAGATTTTTTATATTTTTAACATCGCGTAGCTGTTTTCGGGTCAAACTAGTACCAAAAACCAAGTTTTATCAAAATTGGCCCACAAACAAAAAAGTTGGCCGCCATTTTGGATTTTTTAGTATTTTTAACATTGCGTTGTTGTTTTCTTGTCAAAATAGTACCAAAAACCAAGTTTCATTAAAATCGAACCACTAACAAAAAAGTTGGCCGCCATCTTGGATTTTTTATATTTTTAACATCGCGTTGCTGTTTTCTGGTCCAAATAGTACTAAAAACCAAGTTTCATCGAAATCAGCCCACAAACAAAAAAGTCAGCCGCCATCTTGGACTTTTTAGTATTTTTGACATTGCGTTGCTGTTTTCTAGTCAAAATAGTACCAAAAACAGAGTTTCATCAATATTGGCCCAAAACTAAAAAGTTGGCCGCCATGTTGGATTTTTTATATTTTTAACATCGCGTAGCTGTTTTCTGGTCAAAATAGTACCAAAAACCGAGTTTCATCAAACTTGGCCCAAAAACCAAAAAGTTGGCCGCCATCTTGGATTTTAAATGTTTATAACATTGAGTTGCTGTTAATGCTGTTTAATGTTAATATAGTGTATATTATTACGTAGTAATATATATACGAACGAACGTATAATACGTTGAAACATATATAAGTAAATTAATTAAATATGTATGTAAAAAAAACAAAAATCTCCGGTGATTCTCCGGTTTTTCACCGGAGATTGCCCAATCACCGGAGAATTCAATCGGTTCTCGAAATCTCGCTCCGGTGCAAACCTCTAGTTTGAAAAATACTGCAACGTTTGTCAACAGCTATCATCTTGGTTGTTTAGAACTCTCTCGGAAGCCAGTCTCATAATAATCCACATCTACATTTCAATTTAGGAAATAGGTTTTACATATTGTAGAGATCGCTTTGAGAGTAACTAGACGCTAAAATGAGGTCTGTTGCGCGCACTCATACTGTTGTTATCTCTTTGTTGTGTACGAGATTAGGAGATTAGAAGGAAAAAAGATGTACATTTTTTGACATCTCTCAGATTAGTTAGTAGTTAGTCCCATCGGAGCTAGTTGCGAGACGGGTCGATTTTTTCTAAATACTTCATTTTCCATTTTTCTATCTCTCAGATTGTTTTATGTTTTGTGTGAACGTGAACTGAATATAATTTTTAACTGGAAAATAGCTACTTTTATTATTTGTTATAGAGTTTTCAGTTTTTATTGTGGCGACCGTTTTTATTTACGAACTGCAATGGATCGGTGCAAAACAGAACGGAAAATTTTAAGGCGCCTGTTCACTATTTGCGCCCAAGAGTTGGAAGCAGCAATGGACGCCGATGAAAAAAATCTAATATCGGCTCTTTACGAAAAATTAAGTAAACATCATCATCATTTGGAGCGAATTGACAATAACATCTTGACCCTATGGCTCGACAACGAAGATCGGGATGAGGCCGCCATGGACAGAGACATTGAAGGTGCTGACGCATACAATAAAAGGTGGTACGTGATACGTCAGCGGGTGATGTCTTTTATTAACCCTTATCGTCCTGACTCTCCCGATGTCAAATCTAGCGAAACGGTCAGAAGAGTTGGTGACGCCTCATCTTCAGGTGGGTGTGGGTCGGCATCTAAGCCACATCATAGATTTTTGAAGTTACCGAAATTTGAACTACCTACCTTTGACGGTCAAATTAAAAATTGGCTTGGGTTTTGGGCTCAAATCCGAAAAATTCATGAAGAGGAACAGGAATTAAACAATGATGACAAGATGCACTTTTTATTACAAGCTATGGAACGGGGCTCCCCAGCTAGAGAATTGGTACAGAGTTTCCCACCCTGTGGTGAAAATTATGAAAAAGCCATCGGTCAATTACGCGAAAGATTTGCAAAAAATGAGAGGGTGTAAGTGGGACTAAATTCTCTGTACTATCTGCACAGTACGTAAGAGGACGAGAATTAACAATAGACTCTACTTCATACATAACGGTAACTAGCTCTTGGAAACCTAAAGACGCTTTACCTAAAACCCTACGCAAAATTTCTTTAACCGTTCTCACCATTCGTTCCCAAAACATACATCTCTAATTGACATATCTGTAGGTAGAATACGCTGGAGTCTAAATACGAAATCAACTAATGTAATGCAACGAACACATGACCATCTCTTGCAATTTATGCTTCACTTTGGTGGAACTACTGAGTCAAGCTGCAAATCCGTTTAGAGTTTAGACTTTGTTTCACACGGAACATGAACTAAATTACATTGTCTGAGTAGGTTCGCTCAGTAACAGAGTTGCCATCGGTTAGCCGCGGAATAACTATAGCTCCAGCTTGCAGAGGATGGAGGACTGTGCGACTGAAGTTAATGGTTTGACCCGTTTATGGAGCGGCACCGCCACGCCCTATGCGCATATCTCAATCCGATAGCGTTCGCTACAAACTTGAATAATATTAAATATCTTTCTACTAAGTATTAACGTAAATTTCTAAACAATTTATGTAAATAAGTATATAAAAAAATAAATAGCTACTTAAGCTCTTTTTATAAGATCACGTAGCTATATTAGTGCTATTAAGCCTATCAACCGTAATAACAAGCGAGGAACAATCGAACATCTGAAGGCGAAAGTTTCAATTCGCAAAAGTTGTTCGTGACATGTGTACATGTGAGGGCTACAAGCAATTTGTAGGCAGGGAGTGTTTGCTGAAGAGTGTCGGTGTGGCATCGCTAATGAGCGGGGCCGAGCCGCAGACCCGCGCGGCTACCTGCGCAAACAGACGCGTCCAAATAATGAAATAATATTTTAGGTAGACTCTGTGACAATGAGTTCTAGGGTGACCCACTTAGTGCGCTTATACCGTTGATACTTACGTTTAATTAAGATATCTTATTTCTTTTATATTTGATATATACCATTTTCGGTTTGCTTGCTAACATTTTCGGTAAGCTTACGTAATGTTTTCTGTAGACTAGACTTAGATTAGTTTTATTTCGACTACTTATTAGGTAATAGAAAATTGAGAATGTGTGTTTATTGATCGAAAGCCGTCTATTTTCGTCGTCATTGTTCTTAAAGTCTACATAAAAAAAATACTGTAAAAAAGTTACCTTTCATTTTCACAAGTATGTTTCTCAAAGACTTGCTCCTATCTTAATAAACTTCGTCTCCGTTTTTAATGTTTCATACTCTGCGAATTTACCTCAATGAAGTTCCATAAAGAGGCTGAGCTGAGGTTACGGCTAATATTTGAGTGCGGGTGGCAACAGGCCGTGACGCTTGCGACTGAATCACTGTTTTCCAAGGGAAACTGGGAGCGGGAGATAGTTCACAGGGTAGACACGAACACTTATTTCCTTTCCGCCTCCTACCTGCCTACTTTCAACAAACACTTGAACACATATAACGAGATGCTTGGTATTAATGAAAGTGCGGGAAAAGTGTTGCTCTACGTTGCACGGTAGAATTTTAAATTTTAACGTTGTCAGTATAGGAAGAGGGTCTCTCAGTAAAATTTTTGATTGTAAACTAAGTACTGATTTTGTAGATTTATAGGAAAAATTGTGCTAGGTAGAAGGTAGCTTTCAGGCGGAATTCGAACCCGTGCTCCTGGGAATCCGGCCCAATGCTCTGATCTGACCAACTAAGCTACCGGAAAGCATGCGCCTCGTCGAATTTTGCTATTACTTTTTAAAACAGTAGGCCAGCGGTGCTTCATCAATGTAAAGAAATCTTCGCATCCGAAAAAACAAATAAAGGTTTTTACACTCAATGCCATTTTCGAGGTGTAAACTTGAGAAAAAGAATCAAGTCTGTAACCGACTACTGCCTGGGCTAGAGTCGAGTTGCTCCTTCCTTGCGATACAGTTTATATAAAATAAAGCAATCACAGAAAAGTCAGTCACATCACTCTCTCACGGCGATACGACGGCAAAAAACTGTCGCCTTATAATTGAATTTGACGGATGCACTGCGCCAGCGCAGAACCTGCTGCGCGAGAGTCGCGGTTCGACGCCCGACGCTCACTTGTCTGTCACCGCCCCGCCATCTGTCGGAACTCGCGACGCAGGCTCTCTACTTACAGTAACTTCATTTTTACGCAGCAATGTTATTTATTATAGTACATTAATTTAACTCTTTGCTAATCTTATCGTTTTATATTTCGATGTTACAAATTGTAGATGCTATAGGCTTTTAAAACAGTTATTTTTGTTAAAGCAGTTCATCCATTGGATTTAAAAACTTTGAAACGACGAGTACAGACCTACTCTTTTATTTATAGTTTAAAAAAATATCAACCTTGGTACAATAACGGACCGTTATACAGTTTATTTTTACTGATAAAAGTACTTTGTTAAATAAGTAATAGCTCCAAAAACATTGGAAACAACACTGTCCATATGGCGCGAGCCTTGAGTTGCGCGTAAATAAAACATCCTCGCACATGTTGCCGATAGTTTCCACCTGTCGCCATTCACTGAGTATGGCGCTGTCCCATTGAGGCGCATGCAGTGCACGATCCCGGGGAGTTGAACAGTGAAGATACATGTACCTTTACACAGAAAGATAATATTCATTACTCACCCACCAATCCGCATTGGTTTTGCGTGGGGTCATATCTCAACTCTCTTTACCAATCTTTTTAATTTTACCTTTTGGAAAGCCTGTGTTCTTCTAGCAGGGACGTTTTGAATTTGAAGAATGATAATGATGAAGACCCGCATGGAATCCGCGGCCTCGCTAGACGTTCATGTGCTGAATGTGAAGAGCACATAAGGCTGCTGTAAACGGGTAGATAGAGTAGAGTGGTAGAGT
Organism: Crambus lathoniellus; assembly: GCA_949710035.1. NCBI lineage: Eukaryota > Metazoa > Arthropoda > Insecta > Lepidoptera > Crambidae > Crambus > Crambus lathoniellus. Next base: position 10,520,391 of record OX453306.1, read on the forward strand.
ACTAACTATACTAATGTAGACATCATTGGTAGAGTAGAGTAGGTACTGAAATTTGGTAGAGTAGAGTAGCTAGCACCACGGGCAAGCTACTCTACCGCTCTACTCTACCGTTTACTCTTTCGTTTACCCGTGTAAAGCAGCAGCCTTGAGTTAGCTGCTTTGGGAAATACGTCAGCAGGTAGGTTTTTAATAACTGTAGGAAACGGAATCAACATCGATGCTTGTGCAGCTTAAGTGTGCGAAGCTTAACGTAGTGTGACGAATAAAACAAATATATCCACAGTAAACGTATATTTTAAATTATAGCGTAAAAGGAAAAACAGGAAGAAAACCTAAAAAGAAGAGAAATAACACATCAATATAAAAATAGTCTGTTCTAAAATTTTTATACTGGTATCAAAAGGGCTTTGAGATTTAGCTTACCTGCATAAAAATACAGGTTTTCTTAAGTAGTATTTACTTTACGAGGGAAATGCATAGTTCTTTTTTATAAAATTATTATGAATTTATTTACGTAAACATTTTTGGTAGAATGACTAATGTCAAAGCGAATCAAAACATTCTATGACAAAGAACGCGAAATTAAAATTATTGCTTTTCAGAACAAATGTAGAAATTTGACGGATAGTTTCGTATTTAGTAAAGAGGCTATAACGTAAAGGAGATAGAACGACCAAGTTACAATAGTAATCGTGTGCTCCGTGTATAGCGTGCCCCAGGTTGGGCTGCGTGAGTGACAATGTAGCGTCCGTCGTAAGCTGCAGTGGACCATACATTTTCATAAAATCACCTTCGTGCACATCGGTGGAACTGCGCCATCATTCTCTCTGCTCGTTCAGTGACCGGTTTTCTTTTATCAAATCCCGTATATCCGGTTTGATTTAATAATATCGGTGCACAAAGACGGGCCGTGTCCGGACCGCGGTGTTTGCCTTCTCCGGACTCTGTTTGTAGTCAATAAGCTCCAGCAAACAGTCTTCCTATTCGATCTATTCTTTGTCTACAACTTCACAAAGCTCAAGTTGTGACCGCATAAAACGAATTTTGTTTTAAAACCCGATGGACGTTATTGAATTGTCGGTTTAAACTCTTTCAATGCATTTATTGGTTATGTAAGAATATAATATTACCAGATGTAGAACATGGACATAGCAAGAACACTACTTTAGTGATTAACGTATTGCAATTAAAAATGTATGTATGTATATGTAAAGAACTCTAAGTTTCAGAATCTAGAGAGAAGAATAAAGATGAAAGTGACCGTTTCCAAGTCTAGGTAACTTTAGACGTATTTTAATAATAACACGATGGGTGTACATAAAATAAATTGATAAATCTTACCAGCAACTTTTCTACGGCAATAAGCAGAAACTATCTCAAGAGAGATAAGTGTCGTCGGTCGGAGGGACGCGCGCTGCCGCGACCGAGAAAGTCAAACAAAACGTGTCACTCCTGACGAATGGCCCTCGCAGATACATCGCACTACATTAATCATTACAATGCTCATATATATCTACCACACAATTTGTTCTAGTACAAACAAATAAAACTAAAATGATAAGAACAACGCAAATTTTTTAAAGTTACTTACCTACAAAAATCAGCTTTTGAAATACAATAAAACTATGATTATTTTTCTGGGCAGATGACATTGATTTACAAGCCACACGGTATACACACGATATACTACTTAATCCATACTAATATCCTAATATTAGGAGTTAAAGTATCAAATTGCTGTTTTGTATGGAGATTTTTGTACAATTTTTTTCCCATACTAACGTTTTTGTAATTTATTCAACGACTAATATTATGTAACTTTACAAAATTTTACACACGTATTTATGGACATTTTAACTACTAAATGACATATTCGTTAAGAGCAAAAAAAATATTTTCAGTGCTAAGTTACAACTAATAAAGTACGAAATTCTGGAAACAAAAATAGTCTTAATAGGAATAGGTGTGTGGATGGGGGACCTGTCGCATTGAGGAGCATTTTTCGAAGGTTCGAAATCTTTCGGTGTTTTTGGGGTCGGGTCATTTCTCAAATTGGTGTGCGACATTAATTTTGTTTATGAAATATTTAATGAGAATTGTGGTAAATTAATTGAGTATTTAACTGATATCTGCCAGTATGTTTTATAGAAATTGTTGTAATTTATAATATTTTCGAGTAATTTGACGAATTGTAATATTTTCTTAATTCCGTGGATCTCAATTCCATGGAAAATGGGGCATCGAATTGAGAAAACTTACACCGAATTGAGATTTCACATATTATGAATTCAGCTATAAGGGCCATTCGCAAATGATAATGGCAATCAATAGAGCACGTCATAGTCGGTTACTTCCCTGGTTACGACTGCTTGAGCTGCCAGTAAAATGCCCATACACTCAGCTTGAAAGACAGTGTTGTATGAACTTAGTGGCAGCGCAATTTGTATGTTTTAGTCTTCTGAGAACACACCTGTCCCCGCTCCATTAGAGGTCTTGGAGGCATTGGTGTATATCAGAAGCGCTCTGTGTTGTGCCTAAGAGCTTTGTAAGTCATCCAGTTGTATTTTGTATTTCTTATCGAGGATGAAGGATGAAGAGTATGTCCAACCATTCCTCCAGTTGGCCCTTTATGTGTCTTACCTTTGGAATCCTGAGGGTACCTGGGTGTTTCAGTCTAAGTGCTGCTTTTGCCTCTTGTTGCACATGAAGATGCAGTGGAGTAAGGTTAAGCATTACCTCTAGCGCTGCAATTGGAGCAGTGTTCATGGAGCCAGTGAGAGCACAGCAGGCCTGTCGTAGAAGACTCTGCATTTTTTTGCTCCTACAGTCTGAGCAGCTTTGGGCCACCAGACTATGCTTGAGTACCCATTGTTAGGATGTTGACATCAGCGTAACCTATGGTGTAAAAGTGACTTGAGTTAAGGAGTGAGAGCAGGTCATCTACTACCAGGTTCCATATCAGTGGAGAGAGGATGCCTCCCTGGGGGCCTCCTCTTGCCACATGCGTCCTTTGGTTTCCATCACCGGATACCTGTATCAGTCTGTTGCAAAGCATGTTGACAATGCATCTGTTGACACCGCTCCTTACCAGCGCTTTCTCAATGCTGCTGAAGGTAGTCTTACCAACGGCCTCATTAATTTCGAGGAACGCACCAAGGCATATCAGTTTGTGTTGAATCTTACAGACGAGTTCATTGAGTGCCAATTCTGTGGATTTGCCAGCACTGTAGGCATGCTGGTGCTTATGTAAAGGATGTACAGATTGTATTGTATCTCGTAAAAACCATTCACATACCCTTTCCATGGTATTCAGCAGGAAGGAGGAAAGGCTAATGGGTTGGAAAGTTTTCAGGTTCGTGTAGTCGGTCTTACCAGGTTTTGGTATGAATACTACCCTGACTTCCCTCAAGGGGTGTGGGATGTAGCCATGCGCCAGGCAGGCTTGAAAAAGATGGGTAATGACCGCATCGAGTTGCTGATCCCCCTACTGTAGAAGGGCAGGAAAGATGTTGTCCGTCCCTGTTTACTTAAAAGGCGAGAAACTGTTTATTGTGCATCTTACCTTTTCTTTGTTACCACCCTTTAAGCGAAAGACCAGAGGTCATCTGTTGGGTGACTTGTTACGTCCTGTCATTCGATATGCTGTTGAGGCTGGCAGTTTGGGAAGTGAGTTTGTAGGAGAACGGCATTCGTCTCCTCCTGATCCAAAGTCAGTCAGTCCAGTTTACGCAGGTTGCCCAGTAGGCCAGGACCATGATTCGATATTACCTTAATTACCCGGTTTGCTTGTTTTGTGTAGTTTATCCGGCTGGTGCCTTGCCATTATCACGTAGATCCTTTTACTATTTTGTTATGTATTAATAGGGTAGAACAATGCAAAAACAATTATGGATAGAGACTGCAAGTGAATGGTGAGCCACACTAGTAAGAGGTGGTTCACCGAATTTATTTGCTACATAACAAGCCATGGAACGTTTTGAAAGATATTTTTGTGAGGAAAGAAATTAAATAATTTTGTATTGGAATGGATAGGATTGAAAAACAGGGAGAAAAAAATAGCCCTTGGCGAGTTTCTTGCCGGTTCTTCTCGCTACAAGGTCTCCTGCCGTAGGATTTGCGAACCGATGGCGTAGCTTCATTGACGTTCATAAGTGTTGTTAAACAAACCTAAATTGAATAAACGATATTGAATTTTGAAATTTTTTGAATTTTGCGATTTAGATTCTTCATAACTTATTAAAATTCTTCTTAAATAAAAATGAAGACTAATTCTTAGTTCTCTATTGAAAATTAAACATGTTGATTAGAATTTTTGTTTTTATTATTTATATTTCAATTAAACATAGAAACATTAAAGCTAGGCGCACTTTATCCTAAAATTAACCATCTAATAAACTAATAGACCAGCAGTCAGTTAGCAAAACGTTTATGGTATTTATTATTTTGATCATTCAAATCAATTGTTTCTATATTGGGTACATCAATTCTAAATTCGATGGGCCATTTTGAAATTCGGTGGTTTATTTTCTCAATTCGGTGCATTCTCAATTAGGTGCAAATTTTAGTTTAGAAAAGTTAAGACTTTTCTCATAAACCACTTCTCAATATTTAGTCCCATTGTTATTTTTAGATTCAGGATGGAATAAACTAAATTTTTTATTATTTAAACTACTTATAAAACCAAATATTAAATCAAGCACCGAATTGAGAAAAAAAGAACCCTTCTGTAGAAATGCTCTTATGCTAGTTACATTAAATTAAATACAAACTGATGCTACGTTTCGTGATATAATAAAAACTCTGAGTAGCAAAGCATTTGTGTCAAAATAATATAACTTACAGTTCACAGCAGTCAAACAAACCGGGCGAAGTACCGGAAGGGAGGCTCGACACACTCCCTCTGATGGATGGCCCTCGTTTTCTTTACAGACAACAAAAAGAGGACGCATCATTCTTTGTTTCAAACATACTAAGATATTTCACTCCGTTGACTCGCTCACCTCGCCTCGCAAACTCTGTTACTCTGCTATTAATTTAATTATTTTTGATGTTCCGTTTACAAAACTTTACTTTATTATTTCTGTTCCTTTCAAGTACCTAACTAAGTAGTAAGTAGTGTAGTTATAAAATAATATGTTTTATTTGCATATCTAGAGTCATTAAGTAATAATGATAATTAATAATAATAATAATGAATGATAATAATGAATAGTAAGTGATAATAATAATTAATAATAACCATTAATCATAATAATTAATCATAGTAATGATAAAAATAATAAACCAATTTTTATGTACACACCGGCTTATTTGAGTTAAACGCCCCCTCTCTTCTAGCCCAAATTTGCGTGCCCAACAGGGTCCATAACAATGGTATTTTATTATGTACCTAACATCTCTGTTAACATTATGGTTTAGCAATAAATTATTTGATATTGGAAATCAAGTCTGAATCAATGATTTCTACGTCCCAATGCGACAGAAAAATCTAACATAGGTTTATTAACAGCTGTAGACGAGCTTTTTTATATAGCCTCGACAACATAATTATATAGGCTGTAATTTATTTTGAAGGTCCAAATAACAGTTTTTAGGGTTCCGTACCCAAAGGGTAAAAACGGGATCCTATTACTAAGACTCCGCTGTCCGTCTGTCTGTCTGTATCTATACGCACTAATATTAATTGTTTTAATGAAGATAGTATCAATACGCACTTATATTATGAATAAAAAGGATTTCATTGTTTGGTTTGTAATGGATAAATAAACTAAAAAATTACTAAACCAGTTTTGAAAATTCTGTCACATGTAGAAAGCTACATTATTTCCGAGTAACAATACTTAGGCGTAGGTGATATTCGCACGGGAACGGATGCAACGCGGGTAATTAATATTAAACAAAGGATAAGAAGTATGTTTTAGTACAGTAGTAAAACTGTTTTAATAGCATAATAAAATGTTACTAAAATCTCATTCCCATGGGAAAACATCAGGTAGTTCAGTTCACGCGGGCAAAGCCGCGGGCGGAGAGCTAGTATTTTTTCGTAGTCTACAAATGGGTAGCATTTTGGCTTCATCTCACCATATGTTAAGTGTAGATAAGGCTGAAGATGGAAGCGCACTACTGCCGGAATCCTCAACACTGAGGAACTGGCTATCTTATCTCTAACTGCCGGAGCACAACTGTTGCAAACTTCTTTTATTTCTTTCCCACACACATTCCTGAACGGATCCTAAATGTCTGCTGTCAACTGTCAAGTAAATGTCACAAAAAATGGAAAATGAAGTATTGTACCTATTCTAATATGTAGAAGAAATCGACCGGTCTCACGCATGAAGCTCGACTTAGAGTGCTCGTCAGATAAGTCTGCGCGCGGTAAAAATCGAATACTAATCTTTTCTATAACATTAGAACAACAAAATGCACTGTAACTAGCGCCAAAAATGCGGCTGGCACGTGCAGAGTTATCTGACACACACTCTAATACTGAAGTAGTCGAGCTTCATGGTCTCACGGCCCAAAATCACAAAATGTCACAAAACTTTGACAATAATCATTCAATCGAGACATCTAGCTAAAACAGCGCGCGTTTACGCGTGAGAGTTTGTGAAAACGCTGAAAAAACTCAGGATCCTGAAGCACCTCATCTCATGTAAGTCCATTTTCCATTGATGCTATTTGCCTTCATGAAACTCTGCAGGTTGAAATGGTAAAGTTAGTTAAGTTATGCAAGGACAAATGGCGAGCCACTTTTTTCATTTGATTTGTATTTTCAACGTATCAATAATTGTTTTCTTGCTCGTGGTGCTCTTAGTAGGAACCATGTAAATTTTGTAAAAGTGTCCACTATTGTTAGGATGTGGTTAGGTATATGTATAGTTTCCTTTTATCTGTCAACGGCCCAATATGATCAATATGAAGGGTATGCAGGAGAGTACTTTCCTTCTCTATGGGGTTGAAGAAACCCTCTTGCTTCCCAGCCTTTCTCGTAGCCAATAGACATGGTATGCAAGTCACCACAGCTTCCACTAAGCTTCTTTTCCAAATCTTGAATGTAATAGTCCTTTTAAATATAATTTCCTCAGATCATATAATTTCTTTCATTTTCTTTATGGAAAAAATGCCCCTTACTGTGTATTCGTCTTATCATGTATTTTTCGATGGATTTAGGTATGACCAATAACTTTTCTTCTCTTCTATATAAAATTTCATTGTCCATGAAATAGACAGAATCGTAAGTGGCGAATCAGAGAGATTGCAACCTCTAACAACAACAATGCTTGAAAAATCGTTGTTATGGCGTCAGACTAATATAAAGATGGTGGTGACTGGCCAGGCTGACTTATTAACAAATCCTACCACCAACCAAACCGAATACAATATGTACCCCCACTGGGAATCGAACTCGGGACCTCTTTCTTGGTATGATACTAGTGGTGTGTACCTTAGGCCACAGGGGCGGTTAGTATATTGTGTATAGAAGTCTACACCTATAAAATCTAAATAAGTATTTTAGCAGATAGAGACGCGGGTAAACACGTTAATTCACCGTTATCTCAGATTGGGCAGCCTCGCGACCAGCAAGGCAAGCTCTTCGAACACAAAAAACTTCATCGTTTATGTAACAGGTTTAGTTTGAGTCTATATCATTCCCTCGTTTTATGATCAGCCGGATTAAATAAACAGTATTACAACAATTACTTACCTACTGCTTGTGATTCTAATAGCATTAAAATTACTTAATCTTTACAGTTAGTTCTGTGGTTTTAATCTAGTGTAAACCTGAAATGCGGTACGATATATTATGTCAATTACATTTCCTTCTTTCTTGAAGTATCATCATATTATAAACTAGCCGCCGCCCGCGGTTTCACCCGCGTAGTTCCCGTTCCCGTGGGAATATCGGGATGAAAAGTATCCGTTTAGTAGTTTTTGCGTGAAAGAGTAACAAACATCCGCATATTAACTTTGGCATTTATAATATAGGATTAGGTATATTTACTTCTTTGCATTCACAATTCAATTTTTATTATTTATTTAACTGCATAGTAAGTACTAGTGCATAACTAGCATGATGATATTGATGGTAGAAACCAGAAAAACCAGCAACTCACGCGCGAAACCACAAATAATAAGCGGTTGGTTATCCTCGCTTATCTTAAGCTGGTAAAAGTTTCCTAGTAATATTGGCGATAAGTCCACGGTATGGTATCATTGTTCTCCGACTTTTCTCATATCTTCAATTCCGCTCATTTCGCTTCAACTTATGCGATGCGGAGGGGAGGAAACTCGGGTTAATTAACTAGTCCGCAGATAAGGTAACAAAACAAGTGTTACAGCTACGGCAGCATGTAATAATACGCTAACTGCAAGCTTGTAGCGATTGCTAACAGTAACTGAATGCGCATTGTTTTCCTATATGCATTTATTTTATTATTGTACCTACTGTATTCCAATTCAATGAATAGTTAATAGGCACAATATCTCAAACTTTCAATATTAAATTCAAACTATTTATGGTTTAATCAATTATTGAATCAAATAAAAATAAATATTCGAAGCGGTACAAAACAGAAATGTTGTTTTAAATTCCCGTTTTAAAAGTAAGGTATATTTGCGTACAGATTAATCAGAAGCTAATCAGTTAACTGCAAAGCAAAGCAACTATAATGAAATCGTATTTCTAACTCGGTGCAACTGTCATAAACTATTTACTATGTTCCCGCTTAAAGCGGTTTATAAAATAACGTACGGCTAACTTCAGCTATAGCCTCGAGCACACGACGCGAAATCTCCGCGCAATCGCCGCTAGTGTATGGGCAAAGTTTGACAGGTGACTTAAATGGCGTCCGGAATTAAACCTGCATCGCTCTCTACCGCTTCAGCGGACGCACGATAAGCAAAAACAATTGTTTCCGACGCTTCGATGTAAAGTAGTTTGAATTTCCATCTACGGAGCTAAACTGAAGTTCATCTGTTCGCAACAAATTGGCCCGAGAGCCATTCGAACTCGCATCGCTTGTGTGTTAAATTACAGTACGCTCGGATGACTACGTGCATGCGATTTCAACCGTGTCATTGTATTATTTTTCGAGGTCAGCTCAAGGCATTGTTTACAGATCATCCAACCGACCCACATTTATGGAGACGTTAATCATGATAAGCGATTTTCTGATTTTATGAATACAAAAAGCTATAATTGTCACAATAACGCCCCAGTGGAGCGTAATCGCGGATTACAGCGTTGCTAGCACGAAAGCCTTCATAAAAGCGAAATACCAAGTTGTGAAATAATGGTCACCGCACGCAACGAACACTGTTTGGTATAAAATTAGGTTGTCGGTAACAAAGGAATTGAGATATTACGTGAATTTGAAAATGAATGTCCCGTTGGCGAAGGTAAGGACGGTTCACACCCTCGTCTCTGTCGTTAGGTAGCGGCCGCTCAGGTAGGACGCGTGGGTCACGCAAATAGGTTAATAGCTGTTGAAAAAGCGCCATAATGGATGCGTAATCAAAGAAAATAGAGCGGCCGCCATAGAAGACGTTCTATTCAATGGTCCTGCGGAAGTCGGGCACTAAGAACCGATCTTAAGTTTCAATTGGGACCGTAACGATAGCAGAAAAGTAAAAGACTCTATTTTATTAAATGGGAACTAGTTGGAGAAAAAGTTAAGGTTTATTAGATAAGGAAGGATCCACTTCTGAGAATAGGAGGGAGGGGCATCTCAGTAGCCGTGAGTAAAACTTTAAATCTGGCTTACTTACGGTTAATGGTTACTAAACCAAGATGTACTAAAGCCTCCAATAAAATTATTACTACAAATTTGGAATTCGTATACCTTAGTACATTAAAATAAAACTTTGTGTAGGTACTTATCGCATTTTTATAAACTACTTAATTGCTTGAACCGCACCAACGTTGTTTCTCAAACTACTTATGACAATACTTTTACGTATTAAAGGTGTCAGTTAATAAACAACACTTTTGAGTTTTGAAGCTTTGACAAATTAGTGGTCATTGTAGGAAAGGGAGCGAGGTTAGAAAGTTCGCGCTTTACGTATTGGATAGCGAAGCACGCGGTTACAACACGCCCGTCATTATGCCGTACACCATACAGTTATTAATGTCGTAACATCTACTCAATGCGCCTTATTGGGTCACTACGGTGCGTTTCACTACGTTTGAACTACAGATTTGTACCACGTGTAGCTACCTACTGTCCAAGTTGTGTGTTTTGGAGTTACGCAAAGTTGTGATTATTATTATTATTATTATTTATTATTATTTATTTATTCATAATACTTACAGGCTAACAGAATATTCCAAAACGCCAGTAAGCATAATTTAACAATAATACATATAAATGAATGAGTATAAATTTACCATTATTACGAATACTTACACTAACAATATAATAAAAAAATTAAATAAAAAAAAAAACAATGTAAAATTATAATCATGCAATTCAAAATTTAAAATAATGTCTGAAGAAAAATAGAATAAAAAATATGTAGTTTAAAAAACTATAAAAACACACTTTTATAGGAACAGACTAAAAGTACAAAATAACCGTCTATTCAGTAACTGAAATTAAAAAGCGTGGTGCGCGTTGTCAATATGAGGTACTTGAATGCATGCTTTGCAAAGGGCGCACCACGCTTTTTAATTTCAGTTACTGAATAGACGGTTATTTTGTACTTTTAGTCTGTTCCTATAAAAGTGTGTTTTTATAGTTTTTTAAACTACATATTTATTTTTTACTTTTAAGTTTAACAAATGGCAAGCTATGGATGTGGATGGTAATCGATTTCACAGTCCATTCATGTGTCTGCCCACCCCGTAAACATTATAACTCAAAGGCGTGATTGTATGTATTTAGTTTTACAAACTCAAGTGGAGTCTATTAGTTACCAGATGCGCGAGCCGAACCCTTACTTCCTCCCTGCTCCATCATCAGACCCTCACCACCAAGTGTAGCGAATAGGTCTCATCAGAACAAAACAAATGAGCCCAAACTCGAGGGGTTTCCTAATGGTAACTAAGGAGTGCCACTGGCTTCCTCCCTGCTCCATCATCCGACCCTCACCAACAAGTGAAGCAAATAGGTCTCATCAGAACGAAACAAATGAGCCCAAACTCGAGGGGTTTCCTAGTGGTAATTAAGGAGTGCCACTGAGTTCCTCCCTGCTCCATCATCCAACCCTCACCACCAAGTGTAGCGAATAGGTCTCATCAGAACGAAACAAATGAGCCCATCTCGAGGGGTTTCCTAGTGGTCATTAAGGAGTGCCACTGACCTCCTCCTTGCTCCATCATCAGACCAACACCAACAAGTGTTGCGAATAGGTCACATCAGAACGAAACAAATGAGCTAGAACTCGAAGGATTTCCTATTGGCCATTAAGAAGTGCCACTGGCTTCCTCCCAGCTTCATCATCAGACCCTCGCCACCAAGTGTAGCGAATAGGTCTCGTCTGAACGAAACAAATGAGCCCAAACTCGAGGAGTTTTCTTGACGTCATTAGGAATTTCACTGGGTCCTCCCAGCTCCATCATCAGACCCTCACCACCAAGTGTAACGAATAGGTCTTATCAAAACGAAACAAATGAACACAAACTCGAGGTGTTTCCTATTGGTCATTAAGAAGTGTCACTGGCTTCTTTCCTGCTCCATCATCAGACCCTCACCACCAAGTGTAGCGAATAGGTCTCATCAGATCGAAACAAATGAGCCAGAACTCGAGGTGTTTCCTATTGGTCATTAAGGATTGCCACTGGCTTCCTCCCTGCTCCATCATCAGACCCTCACCACCAAGTGCAGCTCATAAGTCTCGTCAGAACGAAACAACGGAGCCTAAACTCGAGGGGTTTCCTAGTGGTCATTTAGAAGTGCCACTGGCTTCCGCCCTGCTCCATCATCAGACCCTCACCATTAAGTGTAACGAATAGGTCTCATCATAACAAAACAAATGAGTCTAAACTCGAGAAGTTTTCTAGCAGCCATTGAAGAGTTCTATTGCCCACCTCTTGACTCCATCATCAGATCAGCTCGATGGTAGCAAATTATTGTATTGTCATGGGATTCATATAGACTTGCAAAGTTTCAAATCAATACGACAACTAGAAGTAGGTTAAAATTGAATTCCAAGATTTTCTTACATTGTGACTTAGTTACAAGTGAAGCTAATAAAAGTGTGGTAAAAATAGGAGCAATTATGTCAAATTAAATAATTAACTATTAAACAAAGAGCCTACTAGACTACTAAGTCAAATTAGGATTTATAATGTCAACAGACCTAAAATTAGGTTCATTCTAAATTAAACATACATAAGATTTAGATAAATGTCAACTTTACAATATTTACAGTAGTTATGTCAATGAAAATGTTACGTAGTCGTATAATTTTATTATATGTCAGTCAATATGCACGTCATTCAGATAAAAATGAAATTTATTAATGATATGTCCTAGTTGGTCAAAGAAAATGTCAATGTCATTGTGCTGGGCGAGCAAGTCTCCTATACAGCGCAGTGCACGGGTGGTGGGCGCATACTCGGCGCGCTTCGTGCGCGTCGTCGGCCGGGCCAGCAGTCGCGGCCTGCGGCGCGGCGCAATTAGACCATTCGCATCCCAAGAGACGTTTCTGGGAACCATCAGCCGTATTTGTTCCAATATTACCGGACTATCTACTTTATGGTGTATGATAGACAGATAGTGTTTCAACAGCAGCATTAGTCTTCTGAATTTCAGGGTCTCCATATCCACCATACCCGAAACAAACATTGACGGATAAAGATACGGGTAATAGCCATAACGCTGTTTGTAGAGCCAGCGTGCAAACTTGCGTTGAATTTTTTCTACTAAAAGTGCATATTTGTCCTCATATGGATCCCAAATCACAGCGCCATATTCTAATTTGCTCCGAACGTATGCAGTGTATAAAACTACTGCAACCTTCGGGTTGTCGAACTGGGCCGCGGTTCTTATAACAAAGCCCAACATTTTGCTAGCCTGTTTGCAGATTATTGTCATATGCGAATGAAAGTCAAATTCTATATTTACTTCTAAACCCAAATCTCTAATATTACTTACTCTTTCCAAAGGAGCGTCAGATATATAATAAGTTGCATGTAGCGGAAGTCGCTTGCGAGAGCATGTGATAACTTTACATTTGTCACTGTTGAGGGGAAGATGGTTATCTTGACTCCAGTCCCAAACAGAGTCAATATCCTTCTGTAACATATTAGTGTCACCAACATCCACGATACTCAAACTCAGCTTGAGATCATCGGCAAAGAGAAGACACTTTGCTTCTTCCACACTCCTCGGAAGGTCATTGACAAAAATCAGGAACAATGTGGGCCCCAAGGTACTTCCTTGACTCACTCCTGATCTTGTGTAGAATACTTCAGACTCATACCCGTTTAGTCTAACATATTGACACCGATTGTTGAGGTAACAAGCCATTAATTTTAGTAGGCTTGGTGTAAAGCCTATTGTTGCCAATTTTTGCAACAAGATGTCATTATCGACAAGATCAAAGGCTTTTCTAAAATCGAAATAGGCCACGTCCACCTGATGACCCCTATCCATCTCAGCAGCAACGTAATCTACATGTGAAATAAGATTTGTTGTGGTGGAGCGAGCTTTGCAGAAACCATGTTGGCTGTCATGTATTAAATTACTGATTTGCACGCTAATTTGATTATTCAAGATGATTTCAAAAATTTTGGCAAAAACTGATAACACTGCAATCGGTCTGAAAGAAGGTACATCTGTGGCACCTACGCTCTTTGGAACTGGAGTAACGCGTGATAATTTCCATCTCTCAGGATAAGTACCTTTGCTGAGAGAGAGATTGAAAATGTGAATGTGTGATGGTCGTCTTGGCAAGTGACATGTGTAATAGTGTACACTGGCGTTTATGTATCGCCGTCTATAAGGTCCTGTGTAGCACCGTACAGTTATTAATGTCGCAACATCTACTCAATGCGCTTTAATGGGTCACTACGGTGCGGTTCACTACGTTTGAACTACTTTGTACCACGTGCAGTCGAAGTTGTATGTTTTTGGAGTAATGCAAAGTTGTGATGGTCGTCTTTGGCAAGTGACATAATATGTTGTGTACTGGTGTTCCTGTATCGCTGTCTCTGAGATCCTTATTAGCACCGTACAGTTATAAATGTCGTAACATCTACTCAATGCGCCTTATTGGTTCACTCACTAATATTACGGTGCGTTGCACTATACTTCTGATCTACAGATTTGTACACCACGCATACTTGTTAAGTTGTGTGTTTTTGGAGTAACGAAAATTTTTGATGATCGTCTTGGCAAGTGAAATGTTGCACTGGTTCTTTCATATAGGTAAAGCCGTATCTGAGGTCCTGTTCCTGTGTGGGACTGTACTGTTATTAATGTCGTAACATCAACTCAGAGCGTCATATTGGCTGGGTTACTCACTACGGTGTGTTTTATTGTTGCTATCCAAATTTTTGACGATTTTCGTGGTCAATGGTGAGTGCACACTAAGGCCCAGAAATTAAATTTTCTATATTCACTTGGGTCTTTGTCACTTTCGTGTTTCCGATTTCCATAACTCGGTTGTTTTTTTACCCTTTGATCCTAGCAAAGATATGATGTTGTTGATATTATAGATAGGTAGGCTCTACGCCGATAAAGTACTTTCTTTCTGATATTGATGAACAAGTCCACATTTATGGATAATTTCAACTTTACTCAGTCAATAACAAATATTACGCATGAATAATAGACTGATGAAAAATAGTAATAGACATATTTTAAGGTCATTATTATGGCCTGTATTACCGTACAGTTATTAGTGTCGTAATAACTAACCGATGCCAGTTTTTAGGTCACTGATGTACGGCGTGTACTCCTCACTAAGAACAAACATAATATGGTGCTCAAGCTGTAGGTTTGTGTTATATAGTTGTGCTCTTATGTCTTCAACTCGAGTATTTTTAATCAGTAAGATTTGTTAGTTAGACTATTCGTCTGTGTATAATTGAACATGAACTAATTAATGAACATCGGAACTTATCATAAACGCAGTAGGTGTCAATAAGCATACTTACCTTTATATTAGTAAAGTTTTATCCTGTTTTGGTAATTTGGTAAATTATATAAAAGCAGCGGTAAATTTAAAAATTCTGATTTAAATTTAGAAAAGATAGAAAGGTGCTGCAAATTATAAGGAACAAACCTTGGTCGATGACTCTTGCAAATTTAAATAGCGGAAAATCTTGTTTCAAATATTACGCATTTTTAACCGAGACGTTGAACTTGAAATTCGGTTGCCATTAGATATAACGGGTTTCTAATATCCTACAGATTCTCATAAAATGCACCAACAATATTATGTATATTTTGAATCGGAAATAAATATCATAAGAAATCTATACAAATAAATGAAATTAGAGGACACTCCAGACATGTTTGTAATATAAAAATAACAGCTTTTTACTACATGCATATGATTATATATACGGTACATAATACCAACATAACAGTTTTTACAAAATTTGTCTGTCTGTCTGTCTGTTTGTTCCGGCTAATCTCTGAAACGGCTGGACCGATTTTGACGGGACTTTCACTGGCAGGTAGCTGATGTAATAAGGAGTAACTTAGGCTACTTTTTATCCCGAAATTCCCAAGGGAACGAGAACTACGCGGGTGAAACCGCGGGCGGCCGCTAGTTCAACTATAAATTAAGTGAAGTTGTATGAAAGTAACTTTTATGTCACAAGCATGCCCAGTATAAAATACTCAGAAGGAAAAGATCGATAGTGCTTGTGTGCTTAGTGCTTACAGATGACACAAAAAGCGGCTCAGCGCCATGAGCGACAACTAGCGATAAAAAAGATGGCATAAAGCTGAAGACAATAGAGCCGCTATATAGGTCAGGAGTACCGCGACACGCACGGATAATGCGTGAAATTGCCTGCGTATACCACCCACCGTAATATTACGCAGAGAAGAGTTCTGATTAAACCGTAAAAGAGATTGGTTCGGGAGAGTGCTTTATCGTTGACGTTATGTCGGCAATCACCGGCGCGGGATCTTCCTCGGATTTCTGCAGCGGGAATCAAATGAAAAAAGTTAAGCAAATTCTCCTGTAAACGTGACTCACGGCCGAAAGTTTCGTGTTGTTTTCGCCCGTTATTCCAATCGTAACCTATGGGTTTGTCAAGTTTCGTATTGCTTACGTATATTATTCAAAAAAGTTTTTATTTATCAGGTTAACTAAGTTTCTTATAATTTTCTGTTTGTTTCTTTTGTTTTTCTCTTAAACTACTTCAACCTTCTATTTTCTACTCAAACCAATTATTTCTGGGACTATTTATGCCCATGTAGCATGACGAGGTTTTCGCTCAACCTATCATTTCATCACCCAAACAAATGAGAATCCCACAAAACTCAGTTCTCTGGTTTGTCACGCTACGCTTGCTACCTTCAGGAGATAAGATAGTTTCCATTCAAGTTTAGTGATGTTAATTGAGTAATCACACTACTCATAGAGAGAGAAAAAGATAATAAAAAAAACATATTTGAATAAACCTTACTACCTATTAACAAACGTAATTCCTAAAAGCTGGCGAGTTATGAAACGTATATTTGTGCAGGGACACAGCGATACGTCGTATATTCAGCGCTTGCAGTAAAAACAGGCAGAGATAAAACAGGTGCCGGCTGAAATATGGGCCCGCATTGGCGACCGTCCTACTGCAGCTGGCTTCCAACCATTTATTTATATATTAATACAACACCACTTACCTTACTTTTTATGATCTTTCCCACACCCGGCGAGTAATATCACACATTAGTACATGTACTCTTGTATCAGACTATCAGTATTATAAACTTGAGTCCAAAGATGTTAACTGCACTTGTCTGTGTAGTTGTTTAGTTTTAGTTTAATAAATTTATTTTAAAAAATCTATCATATTTTGTGGTTAATTCATCATGCAGTTTTTAGTAGTCACATACTACAAGCTCAATAAGCTTTACATTTTGGCTACACCGTAGGTACTAATAACGTTATCTCATGATGCGTTCCCTTGTAGGTCTGACCAAAACTTGGTTGGATGTTTGACCGCATCAAGAACCCATATTGCGTTATGCTAGTTGGAAAGACAAACATTTGGCCACAAATGTGGGCATGGGACCACTTAGCCCAATCCAATGCCGTCCAGTTTGTGGAACTACTCATTCAACTCCATTCAAAATGTGTGAAGAGTGTATGGCATGCGGATGTGGTTATGAATGACCAATACGACTACTAGATTTCAAAGAATTCGGATCGTAAAATTTCGTGGAAATTGATTCGTATAGTATTGGGTGAATCAAAGATTTAACTTTTTGAGTTTATTTTTCATTAAATACCTGTTATTAATGAAAACGATAAATTTTAAACGTTATGATATTGACTTATTATGAACTTGTAAACGTATCAACATTGACTTATTATGAACTGATAAATTGATTTATCGAATGCGATAAATCGGTTACATTCACTTAATTTCATGGAAAAATAAAGTAGGTACTTACTTTATTTGGTCGAAACGAGAACCCTTGTTACCCGTACATAACCAATTTACATTACCAGCACTGGTATGGGAAAAAATATTCCTGGTACAAGACTAGTACTTAATGTAGAAGGAATGTCATTTCCCCCTACCCCCTACACACACCATCTTGTTTCTGATCGCATTCTAAAAGACTTTGCGTAATATATTTATTTTATACGGCAATACTAAACAAAACACAATATCCAAAAATATGTAGTTTAAAAAACTATAAAGACACACTTTTATAGGAACAGACTTAAAATTACAAAATAACCATCTATTCAGTAACTGAAATTAAAAGGCGTGGTGCGCGTTGTCAATATTAGTACTTGAATGCATGCTTTGCAAAGGGCGCACCACACTTTTTAATTTCAGTTACTGAATAGACGGTTATTTTGTAATTTTAAGTCTGTTCCTATAAAAGTGTGTCTTTATAGTTTTTTAAACTACATATTTATTTTTTACTTTTTAGTTTAACAAATGGCAAGCTATAGATGGGGATGGTAACCGATTTCACAGTCCATTCATGTGTCTGCCCACCCCGTAAACATTATAACTCAAAGGCGTGATTGTATGTATTTAGTTTTAAAATTCAAGTGGAGTCTATTAGTTACCAGATGCGCGAGCCGAACCCTTACTTCCTCCCTGCTCCATCAACAGACCCTCCCCACCAAGTGTAGCGAATAGGTCTCATCAGAACCAAACAAATGAGCCCAAACTCGAGGGGTTTCCTAGTGGTCTTAAGGAGTGCCACTGACTTCCTCCCTGCTCCATCATCAGGCTCACCACCAAATGTAGCGAATAGGTCTCATCAGAACGAAACAAATGAGCCCATCTCGAGGGGTATCCTAGTGGTCATTAAGGAGTGCCACTGACTTCCTCCTTGCTCCATCATCAGACCCACACCACCAAGTGTAGCGAATAGGTCGCGTCTGAACGAAACAAATGAGCCCAAACTCGAGGGGTTTTCTTGAGGTCATTAAGGAGTTTCACTGGGTCCTCCCAGCTCCATCATCAGACCCTCACCATCAAGTGTAACGAATAGGTCTTATCAAAACGAAACAAATGAGCCCAAACTCGAGGTGTTTCCTATTGGTCGTTAAGGAGTGCCACTGGCTTCCTCCCTGCTCCATCATCAGACCTTCACCACCAAGTGCAGCTAATAAGTCTCGTCAGAACGAAACAACGGAGCCCAAACTCGAGGGGTTTCCTAGTGGTCATTAAGGAGTGCCACTGGCTTCCTCCCTGCTCCATCATCAGACCCTCACCATTAAGTGCAGTGAATAGGTCTTATCAAAACAAAACAAATGTGCCTAAACTCGAGGAGTTTCCTAGCAGCCATTGAAGAGTTATATTGCCCACCTCTTGACTCCATCATCAGATCAGCTCGATAGTAGCAAATTATTGTATTGTCATCGGATTCATATAGACTTGCAAAGTTTCAAATCAATAGGACAATTACAAGTAGGTTAAAATTGAATTCCAAGATTTTCCTACATTGTGACTTAGTTACAAGTGAAGCTAATAAAAGTGTGGTAATAATAATAATATCCAAATGAAGACGACGCTGACGTTTCTAAAAACATCAAGTCCCATTCGTTTCTCGCAAGTAGATATTTGTTTCGTTTCGTGCAATCTCTGTGGTTACAAGAATATAAAAACGCCGCCTATGCAGAAAATAAGAGCAAAATAGAACGTGACACAGTTCCCGATAAATATGCGGGACCGCCGCACCTGCGGGCGGGAATATTTTCCCTCTAATTTTTACACTCCTATAAAGTGTTGCATGGTTGTGTGAGAGAGCGTATACAATGTATTAAATGTAAATAGAACCACGCGGTCTTATCGAGGAATACTTATTAGTTTGTAGTTTCTAGATGGTGGATTCGAAACCTAATACTTACTGTATGGAACCTATGGACAATGTAAGAGTGTGGCATCTGTGTCGGGAAAAAACAAAAACTATTCAGAAAATTAATTACATTTAAAAACGAATAAAAGTTTCAACTTAACTTTGTCTAAAGAAAATAGGTTCCACAACGCATATATGCATAGCAAAGGAGAAACGAGCATTATGAAAACAATGCCGCCTTTTCTCGGTAAAGTGAAGAATTAATAGCTTAGTTAAAATAACTAAATTGCAAAGGGAATTCTGACTTTCCAAGTTGCCGTTAGCTGAATTAGCAGTATGTCACGTACGTGTGTACCCACTGATGAAGATTTGCTGTTGTTTAGTTTGTTCTGAGATCAGATGACCTATATATAGATTCCTATAAATACAGAATTGCATTGGGAATGCATAAAATCAATTTAAAATCTTAATAAAAATTATACCAGTATAAATTATTAACTTCCGCTCCGATGGCCCACTTTTCAAAATAAGAAACAAAGACATAATTAATGGTTTATCATTTTTAACGGCTGTTTAATTTTTATAATGTAAAAAAATACACATAATATACCTAAATAAAATGAGCGAATTTTATAATATACGGTACTTATAATTACTTCAATCAGTCAACAACTACTACATTCATACCATACCCTGTGCATACCTACGCCATCGCGCTGTTTCGGAGGATTTTTGAACTGTTATTTACTACTCATTGCTGGACACTTTTTCAACTTTCCCCTCCCCCCATAAGAGGTGGTCCTCCTTACCTCTACCCTCCATAAACATTTAAAACGCCACAGGGCGATGTTTGAGATCCTACTAGTTTAGTAACGCCCATCAAACTGTGCCTAATTTCACAGGCGCCATCAAGGTTGCATCGCACTGTACGCACTGTACTAATATCGTGTGAAAAGAAAACACACTATGGCTAAAAATACAGGATCGGTGTCGTAAAATTCAGCCGCGTAACTTCGGTTCCTTTTTTTCAGCATAGTGTGTTTCGACACTATTTGTTGTTTATGTTGTTGAGTTGAGTTTGGTCTAAGGCCGGAGTAGGCAGCGCGGGTGAACGCCCGGGACCGGTCAGACGTGTGCCGGTGTGGCGTTGCTCTTGCGCAGATAGATACTTCTGACTCCGCGGCGAAATTGATAGCGATCCCGCCAGTGCTAGGGGTCGTAGATTCGATCCCCGAATGATTATTTCGCTAGAATGTGGTACTTACATTAAAGTTGAAATTTCATTTTATAGAGTGTGATGCACATTCAACCATGCAGCAGAAATCAAATAAAAAAAAACAATCATAGAATACAATAATACCTAACAATTACATAATAATTCACTTATTTAGCTATAGAATAAAATATAAGAATTTATTAAAATTATTGATTCATTAAAATGAATACATCTCTAAATAATGAATATAAATTAAATGACATTTTTTCTGTCAAAATATTATAAAAAAAATTTTTTGACCAGCCAAGTTTTAAGCTTAGTTATAACTAAATTGAGTCAGCTGCAATTCTTTTAATAGGTCTGTTCGGAAAAGATCGACGTTTCTGAACGCAACTCTAATGTCACGTCAAATTGACATTAGCTGTCACTTGAAGTTGACAGGGACACTTGATTGGAATTCTTCTTGGAAAAATGTCGGAATAATTTTGCTGAATTTGTTAAAAATCGCTCGCGTTGAATGTGCCTGGCATATCGAGTTTGAATACATCTTAAATTATCTATGTGATCCCGTTTTGTACGACCAAGGTTTTGATGCCATCTCTGGAGTGGCCGGTCGCGGATGCTTTGAAAGATAACCTTTTCTACCACACGCGCTTGTTGTCGGGACACTATATCGTAATAAAAAAAGCTCCCACGTGTGTGTCTTTGTGTATCTATTGTTGAAACGCCCAGTGTCTTGTGAACGCTGTTATTTGTGTTATGAGTGAGGTGACTAATTGGTAAGGTCTGCAGAAGAAGACGGAGCCACAGGGGGGGCCCCCCTCTCCCCACGCTGCCCAGGGACTTTCTACAGCACAGACCACAGTATGTAAAATCACCTTACTTCACATTCTCTCCGCTGTGTATCGCAGTCCAATTGTTCAGTTTACATCCCCGCTGAAACCAAGATTTGTCCGGAGTCTATACTCATGATAGCCTTCCACTGCGCCAATGCTGACTCCGCGGTCTAGGCAGGGGTGTACTGAACATTTCTTGGTAGCAAGAGCGTAGCTTGAAGGCCTGAGAGGCCCACGCCAAAAGTTTGTCTATTAATCAGTGCCGTTTGATGACCATCTGGTCCGGACTAGATTAATTTGTACTTGTAAATGGTAATTAACTTGCATTTGAAAAGTAAAGAGCATTCCTTTGTTATTGGTTCCATGTCTTGTAATTAATTGTCATGTATTGAGGTTCCAAAATGTAAACAGATGCCTTTCTTTGCTCATAATAATTATTATTCAGTTTTGTTAGCAAATTTGAGTTGTGAATATTGACAAGTTTGTTGCTAAAATAATAGCTAATAAAAGGTTAGCTAATAAGTTTGCACTCAATACTTAGTGAAACTTAGATGATTTAGGACATTGTTTACACATTGAAACTCATTGAAACTTGTGCTTTGAAATAATTAAAATTAACTTGTTGTTGTGTAACAGTATGTTGTGTTGATATCCAAGTGAATTTCAATAGTCAGTGATTTTGAGTGAATTTCAATAGTCAGTGAGTTTTGTTGTTTTCTGATAACCTCCAGATATTTAAGAGTTTGTGTCATTATAAATACTTTGTTGTTGTAATATTGGAATTTTGTGGTTAGTAATAACCTCCAAATATTGGAGATTTTGTGGTATAGTGAATATTTTGAATTTGTTGTTTTTGTTGATAAATTTGTGACGTTACAATGACGGCCTCCTCTGCTAAAGCCAAAATACGTTCTGAGTTACGGTGGTTAGCGTCTGCAGTCGCATTGTTGGATCGACCTGATAGGACGGAGGCCTTGTTGAACAGATACGTAGATCTGCCCGTACGTTTGGCTGTTGTTGATGAACAGTATGCCTTATTTTTGGAAAGGACTGTTGAGGCCGATGTGGAAATGCGACAAGAAGTCGATTTGGATGTGGACCAGTGTTATGATTTTGCGGACAGAATTACCCAGGTAGCTCGACCTTTGCAAGTGGCAAGAGAGAATGAACCGAGCCCGTCCCCGGTCACATCTAAGAGTATGCCCCCTCTCTTTGCTAGATTGGCCCCCTTAGACTTAAGGCGTTTTGCTGGTCGTCTAGAGGACTGGGAGGGCTTTATTAATATTTTTGATAGTCTGGTACATGCCCGGGATGATTTGACCCAGGGCCAGAAGTTGGCCTACCTGTTATCCGTGTTGGAAGGGGAGGCCCTTGAATCGGTTCAACATTTGGCCCCCTCGGATGAAAACTACCCTATTGCTAGGGATTTGATTGCCCGTCGGTACCAGAACGTACGACGTCTGGCGGACAACCATGTTGCCGCCATTTTGAATTTACCCCGCGTTGCCAGCGTGATGCACTTGAGAGTGGCTTTGTTGAATCCGCTGTTGGTTGCCTACAACGCATTGAAAAACTTAAAACTCCCAGTGGAGCAGTGGTCGTTTTTGTTACTGCACATTGTCCTGGGAAAGTTGCCGGACTCTGTTAAGGTCCGTTTTGAGCAGCAGTATGGTGGGGATAGTGCGACTTATCTGCCACCCTTCTCGGACCTCTTGACGTTCCTGGAAGGAGAAAGTAGACTGGCAGATAATTCCTCTCTGGCCGGTCCTATGGGACCCGAACGACCTGTGCCACAGAGTAGATCCCCCACCGGACCCCCCCGTAGGGGGCGGATGGCCCCTCGCGCGCCCGGCCGCTATGCCGCCGTCCAGGAGACCGCCCGCTGCTTGTACTGTCGGGAACCGGGTCACAGCACGACCCGTTGTGATAAGTTCCTCGACCAGCGCGTCCAAGGCCGTCGAGCGATCGCGCGACAACGGACATGGTGCTACTCGTGCTTGGGCCTGCACATGCAGCGCGAATGTACCCAAGCGCACCCATGCCGCTTTTGCAAGGGCAACCACCATCCCCTCCTCTGCATGAACAGCCCAGAGGGCGGCGGAGCGCCGCAGCGCGTCGCTGCAGGATCACCTCGTATGGGTGGGGGTCTCGGACCCCCCGCGGTGTTTGCATCCCGCAGCAGTTCTAGTGGCCACCAGAGTGGCCCCAGACGCTCTCCGCCACGTTTGGACCCTCAAACGGGCGGGGGTCCCAGGGACCCCCCCATGGGAAACCGATCCCCAAGGATGGGGATGAGTTATGCGAGCGTTGCCGGAGGTCGTAGAGGCCCCCCGCGACGTTTTGAGCCTCGCACGGGCGGGGGTCCCACGGACCCCCCCATGGGAAATCGGTCCCCAACTAGGGGATTCGATTTTGCGAGCGATGCGGGAGGTCGTAGAAGCCCCCCGCGACGTTTTGAGCCTCGCACGGGCGGGGGTCCCCGGGACCCCCCTTCTGAAAATCGGTCACCGTGCCCCCGCGACTATGGGGCGACGTACACGGTTGGTGATAGGCACCGATTCTCGCCGCCGCTCGCCGAATACCCGCGTTTGGAGCGGCGCCCGCCCCGGCCGGGAGATATAACCCGCCTGATACCGGGCGAATTGGACGTAGGCAGTATGTGGGAGATTGGGACCCACTGGATCGCTATGAGCGACCCCCTTACCATGGGGGGACGTCTGGGGACCCCACATACTAGCAATCAACGTGTTTACGGTCGATTGTAGCCACCCCTCCAGAGACCGTTTTGTTGCCCACGGCCTCTGTACTTGTCAGGGGATTGAATGGCGACCTTGTGGAAGTTCGCGCCTTGTTGGATTCCGGTGCTCAGGGGTGTGTTGTGTCATCTTGGTTAGTTAGGCGGTTGGGCCTCAAGGTGCACCCCCACACGGAAGGCGTGAGAGGTGTTGGCGATGTGAAAGTCCCCGGGTTGTTAGGGCATGTTGACTTCACATTTACATCACGTAATAAGTCCACGCCAGGCATTAAGACCTCGGCGATTGTGTTGGACACAGTTGTTGGCCGTCAACCTTCAGTTGACTTGGGACCGAGTATGTTGTCTTTGGTGTCTGATTCCCCACTCGCCGATCCAAATTTCTTCCGCCCAGGCCCGATTGATGCTCTCCTTGGAGCCGATGTCCTGGGGCGAGTTTTGTTGACGGGGAAGCGAGTTTTGCGGCCGGATGGCTTGGTGGCTCTGCAGACGACACTCGGTACAGTTGTGATGGGCCCTGCTCGCCGCGTTTTGGATTCCCTTGATGAGGATCGCGGTCTTGTTTTTAATGTGTCTCTCTCCGAAGTGGTGCAGAAGTTTTGGGAGGTTGAGGAACCTCCACCAGCCCCGCGGGTTGACCCAGTAGCGGATGAATGCGAGTTGTATTACCAGAATAACACTGGTCGCCTCCGCTCTGGTCGTTTGATCACCCGTCTCCCCTTTCGTGCCGGCCGACCTCCTCTGGGCGAATCCCGACCGCTAGCGGAACGTAGGCTAGTGGCGATGGAGCGTCGCATGAGCAAGGATCCGGTCTTCCGCCAGAAGTATGTTGAATTCATGCGGGAGTATGAGGAGTTGGGGCACATGTCCGTGAGCGGTTTGGATTGGCGCTCCGTTGAGCACTTCTTTTTGCCGCACCACGCCGTTTTGAAGTCCGGAAAGATTCGGGTGGTCTTTGACGGTTCGGCTCCCACCTCTACTGGAGCGTCCTTGAACCAGTGTCTGCATGTAGGTCCCAAGCTGCACACGGAGATCTCAGACATTTTGACCAACTTCCGGCGGCACCAAATTGTATTTATGACTGACATCCGGATGATGTTCAGACAAACGGTCATCCATCCAGAGGATAGGAGGTACCAATTGATTTTGTGGAGAGAGAGTCCTAGGGACCCCTTGTTGATTTATGAATTGAATACGAATACGTACGGTTTGGCTTCGAGCCCGTTTATTGCGATTCGTTCTTTGTTGGAGTCGGCCGAGAAGGAGCGCTTGAGATACCCTCGCGCCTCCGCCATTTTGGCCAGTGACGTCTATGTGGATGACATTTGCACGGGCGCCTCATCTGTCTCAGAGGCGATTGTCCTTAGAGACGAACTCACCGCCCTTTTGAAGTCGGGAGGTTACGAGTTGAGGAAATGGATATCCAACTCGCCTGATGTACTGGTGGGTTTGCCCGAAGAGCACCAGCAGGACCCCCACCTATTCGAAAATGTTGATAACCCCCATGTGGTGACCGTCCTTGGCGTACAGTACAAACCGGTCTCTGACACGTTCACTTATTGTGTGGATTTACGACCACCGAAAGTCTGGACCAAGCGTTTAGTATTGTCTACTGTCGCACGTACCTTTGACCCCAATGGGTGGATTTGCCCCGTGCTGTTTATGGCCAAGTGTTTCTTGCAACGGTTATGGGCTTCGGGTGTGTCGTGGGATGAACCCCTCTCGGACGAGTTACTCCGAGATTGGTCGAGCTTCGTTTCATCCCTCCCCGAGATTAATGAAGTGCATTTGCCGAGGCTATTCCTCCCTTCTGAAAATTGTAAAGTTACTCTTCACGGCTTTTCCGATGCCTCCGAACGTGGATTTGCTGCGGCCGTGTACCTCCGCACCGTTACTGTTGACGGAGTTGTTGCTGTGCATCTGGTGATAGCGAAAAGCAAAGTCGCTCCCCTTCGGACTCGTCATACGATCCCGAGGTTGGAATTGTGTGGAGCTGCCCTCCTAATGCGTTTGTTGAACCACGTATGGCTCACATTAGGTCGATCTATTAAGATACAAGAGGTTTATGCTTGGACGGACAGTCAGGTCGTCCTTTGTTGGTTGAAGGCTCCGGCGCACACCTTGGACGTGTTTGTGGCCAATCGAGTGTCGCAGATTTGTAATTCCGACATCGAGTTGATTTGGAGACACGTGCCGGGAACCATGAATCCCGCGGATTGTGCGTCTCGGGGTTGTGTAGCCCCAACCCTAATTAACCACCCCCTCTGGTGGGGCCCACAGTGGTTGATGCGGCCTGAGTCGGAGTGGCCGCCCTCTCCCGCGTTGTCGAACGTAGCCGTTCCTGATATGCGGGCATGCGTCCTGGAGACTAACCCCGCCGGGGAAAAGGATTTGTTGTTGGATCGGTACAGCTCCTTACAGAAGCTGCTTGGTGTTACCGCTTGGATCAGACGTTTTGTGTACAATTGCAGAAACCCACGCGCGAGGCGTGATTCGTCGGTTCTCACTCCGGACGAGCGTAGGGACGCGCTCTTGTTTTGGGTCCGGAGAGTACAAGCTGATAGTTTTGAGTCCGAGATTGAAATTTTGCGTTTAGGCCGTCGCAAGTTGAAGGGCGCGGTATCGCGATTGAATCCCTTCCTGGACGAGAGTGGGCTTTTGCGAGTCGGCGGAAGACTTCGAAATGCGAACTTGCCGTATGGAGCTCGTCACCCCCTTTTGTTACCTAAAGCCGGACATTTGACTCAACTGATAATAACAGATCGCCATGTGAATGCACAACATGCTGGCTGTAATGCTTTGTTGGCCATTTTGCAGCGTGAATTTTGGATTTTGTCTGCTCGTCGAGCCATTCGCACTGTGGTTTTCCGTTGCCTGCCTTGTTATCGATTGAAGGCCGCGACCATGCAGCCCCAGATGGGTGATTTGCCTGCTGATCGCGTCACGGAATGTAGAGCTTTTGCCGGAGTCGCCACCGACTTCGCCGGTCCCTTTACTGTAAAGGCTTCGAGACTGCGTAATGCTAAAACCTATAAGGCGTACTTGTGCGTGTTTGTGTGTTTGTCCACCAAGGCTGTCCATTTGGAAATTGTCTCGGAATTGTCTACCGAAGCCTTTGTCGCCGCCTTGAGCAGATTTGTTTCCCGTAGAGGACTGCCGTCATTGATACGTTCCGATTGTGGTACTAATTATAAGGGAACGTGTAATTATCTTAAGGAAGTAGTTAAGTTTTTTGTTGATAATAAAATAGACATTGGAACCACCCTCTCCCGGCGTGGGATAATCTGGAAGTTTAGCCCTCCAGCTTGTCCGACCTGGGGAGGAATTTTTGAAGCTTGTGTAAAGGCTGCCAAGACACACTTGCGTCGCGTGATTGGAGAAACTATTCTCACGTTTGAGGAACTTGATACGGTATTTTGTAAAATTGAGGCCGTCCTCAACTCGCGACCCTTGTGCCCGTTGTCTTCGGACCCGAATGACCTGGAAGCGTTGACGCCAGGTCATTTCTTGATCGGACAGCCCCTTTTGGCGTTGCCTGAATATCCGATTCAGGATGTAGGATCCCATCGTTTGTCGCGATACCAACTTTTGAAACAGATGTCCCAAAACTTCTGGGCACGTTGGTCGATGGAGTATTTGCATATCCTGCAACAGCGCGTGAAGTGGACAGATAAAACCACCCCACCCCAGACTGGCGACCTCGTGTTGATTAAGGATGCTAACCTGCCGCCCCTATGTTGGCGAAGGGGGCGCATTGTTAAACCCTACCCCGGAACTGACGGAGTTCCTCGTTTTGCTGAGGTTTTGGTTCGAGATTCGGTTTTGAAGAGAGCAGTTAGTGGGCTCTCCCGATTACCCGTAGATTGACGTACCGTTCTTAACGGTCCGGGGCGGGGGGATGTTCGGAAAAGATCGACGTTTCTGAACGCAACTCTAATGTCACGTCAAATTGACATTAGCTGTCACTTGAAGTTGACAGGGACACTTGATTGGAATTCTTCTTGGAAAAATGTCGGAATAATTTTGCTGAATTTGTTAAAAATCGCTCGCGTTGAATGTGCCTGGCATATCGAGTTTGAATACATCTTAAATTATCTATGTGATCCCGTTTTGTACGACCAAGGTTTTGATGCCATCTCTGGAGTGGCCGGTCGCGGATGCTTTGAAAGATAACCTTTTCTACCACACGCGCTTGTTGTCGGGACACTATATCGTAATAAAAAAAGCTCCCACGTGTGTGTCTTTGTGTATCTATTGTTGAAACGCCCAGTGTCTTGTGAACGCTGTTATTTGTGTTATGAGTGAGGTGACTAATTGGTAAGGTCTGCAGAAGAAGACGGAGCCACAGGGGGGGCCCCCCTCTCCCCACGCTGCCCAGGGACTTTCTACAGCACAGACCACAGTATGTAAAATCACCTTACTTCACATTCTCTCCGCTGTGTATCGCAGTCCAATTGTTCAGTTTACATCCCCGCTGAAACCAAGATTTGTCCGGAGTCTATACTCATGATAGCCTTCCACTGCGCCAATGCTGACTCCGCGGTCTAGGCAGGGGTGTACTGAACAAGGTCAAATATTAATATTCGTGTTTGTTACTTACATGTCAGTGCTCAAGTACCTAGGTCATTAAAATATAATATCTTCTTTATTATTGATATCCATACACATTTTCTTTCACTAAACAATATAAAATAACTTCGACCCAAAACTGTTAATCAGAATATATCATGACCTTTTATATGTTAATCTGTTACAATCCATCACAGGGATATAAAGATCGACGCTGAAGTGATTTCTATAGCCATACTTTACATGGAAATTGAATTAAATTGTAAAATACAAGTTAGAGTGACAAAATTAGGAAGCTGGCACTGGTGTGCACTCCTAAGGTTTCCTCAGTGTTGTTTTTGGAAAATGTCGTGATTGGGTGTTTCCCGCCCACGCATGTTTAATCTGATCCAAACAGTTACAACAATCTTATTTAGTACTAGCCTTCCGCCCGCGGTTTTGCTCACGTGGATTACACGACGTTATCCCGCGGGAACCTAATATTTTTCCGGAATAAAAAGTAACTTTTGCCACTCTCCAGCTCCCAAACTATCCTCATACCAATAAGGTTTTTAGTAAAAAATTCATTTTCATGACAAGCTTTTTTTTCTGACTGTACTTAAATATTAAATTATTTTCATCTAAACCAAATATGTATACAAGATTTCAGCTCCATCGGACACTGGAAAGTGGGTCAAATTAAGCTTGCAAGATTTGTCCCCCACTAACTAACTAACTAACATGGCAAGTTAATAAAAAGCTTGTAAAAACCACGTCGATCCGTTGCTCCGTTTTGATGTGAATGACGGATAAACGATTTACGTCAAAAATTTGATAGCTGGAAAAGTGTGGTTTTTACTATCCACGCAATCTTTATGTTTTTTCTCTTCATAAAAACCTTGCGTGGGACTTAAAGAACATATGAAAAACTAGCTTTCCGCCCGCGGCTTCGCCCGCGTGAACTACACAACGTTATCCCGCGGGAATGTGATACTCTTCCGGGATAAAAGGTAGCCTATGTTCCTCTCCAGACTACAAAGTATCTATGTCCCAAATTTCAGCCAAATCCGTTCAGCCGTTTTGGCGTGATTGAGTAACAAACATCCAAACATCTAAACATCCAAACTTTCACATTTATAATACTAGCTGTGCCCGCGACTTCGTTCGCGTGGAATATTGACTTTCGGCAGCATTTTTCATTTTTTTAGCTAATAAGGTTTTCCGTTTTTTTGTGTATTTATTTTATATATATTAGTTTAGCGCTATGATACATATTAACACATTAAAAAAATATTTCACATAGCCTTCCGCCCGCGGTTTCGCCCGCCTGTACTACACGACGTTATCTCGAGGGAAAGTTATATTTTCCCGGGATATCAATTAGTCTTTGTCACTCTCTAGCTCCTAAAATATCCACATACTAAAAAACGCGCCGATCCGTTGCTCCGTTTTGACGTGAAAGACGGATATACAAACAATACAAACAGTATGTCAAAAGATTTATATAATTTTAAACCGTATAATGAACATTTGATATAAAAACGTTTCACATAATAAACATTTACTATAACACTTACATTGTATAATATTTAAAACACATAATGGTTATAAAACATAACATCATTTCATATAACGTTCATTTAGTATAATCAACGAATAACTATTTCTGGCGCTTCGCCGGCCGCTGCCGCGGCACGCTCGCTTCGCTCGCTCGGCTCGCGCTTTGTTATGTTCACAGTTCTAACCTAACCTAACCTATTATAAATTGTTTTGTCACGGTTGTGGCTTTTTATGGCGGGGGGCTTTGCCCCCCGAGCCCCCCTTCCGAGCGCACTGTACCCCCCGTGTCCCCTGCTCCTTTGCCTACACTATACATTTAAGTGACTAAATTGGTGATTATATAAAACAAAATTATAACAAATGAAATTATTACATATGATGATTATATGAAATAAAATTATATCAAATGACCGTTATAGCAAATGAGTTTTATATAAAATATTTTTATATAAAATGAGCGTTATGTTAAATGATATTATATAAAATGATGATTATATGAAATAAACATTATGTAAAATGAAATTAGTTGAAGTGTTGTTATGACAAACGTTTATTATGTCATATGAACGTTATTGAAATAAAATTATACCAAATGAAATTATATCATTCATTACGCACCCTATTTTTATATCTCTCATAGTTTGGCTGGACTTCTATGGTTCCACATCGGCCATTTCGATCTTCTAAATAAATTATAGCCTACCTATAAGTTGGCGACAACTAATAGCTATATAACAAAAAAAGTTTCATTAAAATCCGTTCAGTAGTTTTTGCCTGAAACGTGGACAACAGACAGACAGACAAAAAATTCAAAAACAGGTCGATCCGTTGCTCCGTTTTGACGTGAAAGACGGGCATACAATCAAACACTTTCACATTTATAATATTAGTATATATTGTATGTCAAAAGAAAATTTTTATCACGCTGAACAACTTCTCTTAAGATGCTGTATTTGTATCTCTTATAGTTAAGCTGGGCTGCAAGGGTTCCAAATCAGGAGTACCAGACCTTCGATATTTTTCCGTCAATAGAAAATGTCCATGACGTTAAACATCTTTTCCTAAGACGCTATGTTTGTATCTCATATAATTTAATATGGTTGCTAGGGTTCCACATCAGGTGTACCAGACCTTCAAACTTTATACGTCAATAGAAGTGCTCATCACGTTTAACAATTTTCCTTAAAACGGTATTTTTATATCTCTCATAGTTTGGCTGGACTGCTATGGTTCCACATCAGAAATTGCGATCTTCAAAATAAATTATAGCGATATGTTGGCAAGGACCAATAGCTGTTTAACAAAAAAACTTTCATCAAAATCTGTTCCGTAAACTTTTTTGCCGACGACATCACACGAAAAAATTCATCCCCTGTTTTCACCCTCTTTAGGGTAGTTTTTTTTACAAACTTTGAATGTCGTATTTATTTATCTAATCAAAAGCCTATAAAATGATTTTGAAGCTTCTAGCTTTAAAAATTACGTAATTTCCATACAAACTATCATCCCCTATTTCAACCCCTTACAGCCCTTTGTTCACATAAAAAAGTAGCCTATGTCCTTTCTCAGGCTCTAGACTATCTCTGTACTAATTTTTATTCAAATCGGTTCCGTAGTTTAGGCGTGATTGTGTAACACACAGACAGACAGATTCGCATTTTCGCATTTATAATATAAGTAAGGATTAGTAGGATTAACTGAATTGGTCCAGCCATTCTTGAGTTTTTCAACAATTTTTGTTTAGTCCGATAGTCAGACCGTCAGACATTGCAGAATGCAGACGTCAAAATATAATCAAAACATGCTCATGTTTGAAATGAAGTACCTACAGTGAACGAATATAACTAAGTACCTATGAGAAAAAATCAACACGTCTCATAACAAATTTTCTAATAGGTACTTCATTTCCAAATATTTTCAATAATTATTATGAATCGCATTGTGAATGCAAAAAAGTTAAAAATTATTTAAAAGCATCCCCATCTCAAGTTGTAAACTTATTCTTTTTCTATCTTATCATTCTCATATTTATCTATCTACTTACCTGAATCATCCTTGTGTCTACAAACACGTCTCGTATAGGAGCAGCATTTCCATTGTCCCACGATAAATTAAAAAGCTAACGGCTCTTCGTTAATTAGAACAAAAGTCGCCGGTTGAACAATGTAAGCGCAGGCGCATGGGAATACGTGCCACACGCACCTACGCAACGCGCATTCTAGCTAAGGTTGACAACCGCACTGTAAGCCCGTTCTTATTACCATTACGATACATACAGACTAGTATACGACGTCAGTCCAGTAGACACCATACATTGGTATAGTGACCCGCACACATGCTAGTATCCTGCATGTCACTCAATACAAATGACTGTCACTCAATACAAATCACTGTCACTCAATACAAACCACTGTCACTCAATACAAATGACTGTCACTCAATACAAATGACTGATATACAAAATATATGATAGGATTTCAGCGACTATCGTCTGAATCGGATACTCCGATCAACGAGAGTTGGTAAATTCAGTTTCATAACTCATTCATTACTACCTCATTGCGGCCCGCTAATTATTCAAAAAGAAAAAATGGCAAAATGGCCGCCCCGTCGCTCACCTGCCCCTGTAGACAAGTGGCTCTCTATTTATCGATATCGCCAGTAGAATAGAAAGAAAATGTATGGGATTGACATTAGCGATCGAAATGTCACGTGGCCGCTAATGTCAATCCCATACATTTTCTTTCTATTCTACTGGCGATATCGATAATAGAAAGCCATTAGCCAACTTGTCTAGGCCCTCTGTTCAGGCCACGGTTGGGAACAAATGCCTGTCTCTTACCACGGCACACGGCGAAAGCGAGAGATAAGCGAGGGCCGCCATACTGTTTGCGATAATCAAGCGACAGTCACGCTGTTCGGAGACGTATCCATAATATTGATCAACTCTCGTTGAACAACGTAATGCAAGAACGGGCTAAAACACCGTATGAACAGTATTATACTGTAACGATGTCGATTCGTACCAGTCATTATGGATGGTTAAAAACTCTATGATGACTGGAAACTCCATCTAGTTCTACATACTGGCCATTAATTTTATCGAATCCTATCCTGTTCTTTCAATTCAAATTCAAAATCTTCGTTTCACGTGTCCTGGGTGCCTACCATCAACTCTTATTGCGGTTTTGTTTAGGAACCTAAACTGATCTGCTTCGCTTATTCGTACCACGACAGCTTAATATCAATGACAGCGATTCAGTGATCATTCAATGACATTTCACAGCCGCTGAGCTGTCATCAACTCTTATTTGACTTATAACTCGGCCAAGTTCACATGACACCTGCAGGTTATACCCGTCCCTTTCACTCTCTGGGCATGACAGAATCGAGTGAAAGAGACGGGTAGAAGAAATAAGGACACAAATCGTTCGGTCATTCACATTTAGCGATTCATTTGCGATCCAGTTTTTAGAAGGTCAGAGTACGAAAGAAAGCAATTCATTTTAGGAACCTATTCTGCATCGCGCTATTTTTGAATCGCTGTCTTAAAGTTGATGGTAGGCACCCTGTTCATCATTTTTGATTCAGTTCTACTAAAATCACCAAGCCGTACAGAGCTCTCGGAGCATTACCAGTTTTTTATACCAGTTTGAGTTGTTTGTTAAAGTATTAAATAAGTGAACCCTTGACCCTTGGAAAGGGGTAAGTTTTCATCATCATATCCACTACTTTCTACTTACCTACCTACTTTTTGTTATTCATGTATTTTTTATCTTGTTGTTACAGTTCCTATGCTTCCTAATCTTCCTAATCTTCCTATGCTTCCTAATCTTCCTATTCTTCCTATACGTTTCTTTATTACTACCTTTACAATAAGAAGTAAAGTCCCTATAAACATCATCTTTTATTTCATCTATTATCTACAAATTAAATACTGGGCGGTGACTTCCGACGTTCCGGCTAGTGTACCACTGGCCGACGAGGACGTCCCGTCGCAATACTATCAAATATGGTCGGCACTATACTAATTAGAACAAAAATCACCGTTGAACAAGTAAGCGCAAGCGCATGGGTATATGTGCTCGTTGCCAGTGCAGCCCGCGCGCACCTACGCAACGCGCGCATCTTAGCTAGGGTTGACGACCGCTGAGGAGACATCAAACATCCAAAAACATACCGATCTTAAGTTGTAAACTAGTTGTTTTTCTGATCTTTATCTTACTTTTCCAATATTTAACAAACTGAATCAACCTTGCACAATCTAGCATCTTGCAGTTTGCGCATGCACCTACGCAACGCAACGCGCATACTAGATAGAGGTGACAATCCTTGCGGCGCCCGTGGCTCAGTGGTATGCGCGCTCAGCGTCAGTGGTCGGTCACGGGAAGGATAGCTAAAAATGTATTATCTCGAGCTCCTTCATGCTTCGGAAGGTACGTTAAGCCGTTCGTCCCAGCTGCATTTGCAGTCGCTAGTAGCTTATCCGCATTGTGGGCCCATTAATAAACTCTAATCCACCCTTATGAAGGCCTGTGTCCCAGCAGTGGGGACATAAGAAGATGGTGATCATCAGCTCTACTTTGTAACACCAAAATAAAAAAAATACTTATTTTTGAACAATTCAAGTACTTATTACTAACGTTTTTCAGACTGGTTCTGTCTAAGTGTATTACGATTACTTATTTAAAAAAAAACTTGCAGTATAATTGAGACATTCGCTGTGTTATGTGACATGGCAACCCTAATTCTAGCCGCGCATGTCATCGTCTTCAGCCGTTATACTTACAGTACTTGTCCTTATTATACACGTAGTATAACTGTTAATGACTAGTCAATTAACAGTTACAGACACATAAGGCACGCCGAGCTTAGAATGTATTTTTTTTCTTTTAGTCCCGAAGAAATTTAAGTAGACGTATCAATTAAAATATGTATATCTAAGGCTAGTTCTAATTGTTTGAAATATATAGAAGAGGCTGTGGAGGTCCAGTTAGCCCTTTACACCTGAAATTAACCAATCGTTAATTTTGTCTTTAAACTTTACTTTAAATTCTCTACCTTACGCAAACTATTTTTGCGAACGCAACCGATGTCGATTGATAATGTGTCTATCTAAGAGAAAGCTATATAATACTTGATTAGTATTGAAACAAGATAGGACTCGTCAGTTTGGCTATGATTACGATTATGATTTGGACCTCATAAAAAAAAATTATAGCTCAACTACAGAAAACACTGCAGACCTGACCTAAAAATCTATGCACAACATCATGTTGGTAGATGTTTAAACTAGTAGGCTAGTTGGTAGTAAGAACTCATGCTTTGTTCAGTACAGTAACCGCTAGGAGCAAATTGCATTCCGACTGCAGTCACCGGCGGCTACCCCCAGAGGTGATCAAGTCGTGCCGTTCAATTTCCTAGCTACTTTACCTGCGGAACGAAGCAAGTATAACGAAGAGATTGGCAGCGTAGCAAGATAGAGCGCATTTGAAATGATTTTATAGCTCAACAACTAAAAACACTGCAAAGCTCTTTTAGAGAAACCTTTGCTCAACAACATTTAAACGGTACTAAGGTCTCTCGTCTTGTTTAATACAATAACTGCTGGAGCGAATTGCAGTCCGGCTGCAGTCACCGGCTACGACAATACCGACATTTAGTTTTTCATTGAATTAGAGTAAGCCCACTGGCCTAGAGAAATTTATGCACAAGATGTAAATGTTTCAACTGGTACGTAGTAAGGTTTCATGCCTTGTTCAGTACAGTAACCGCTAGGAGCAAATTGCATTCCGGCTAGAGCCATCGGCTAACCTCAGAGTGCTCAAGTCGTGTTATTGAGTTTCTTTGCCACTACCTGCGGAACGAAGCAAGTATAATGAGGAGATTGACAGCGTAGCAAGCTGGAGCGCATTTCAGAATGATTTTATATCTCAACAACTGCAAACACTGCAGAACAGGTCTAGGGAAAATTTATACACGTAGTGTAAATGTTTAAACTGGTACGTAGTAAGGTTTCATGCCTTGTTCAGTACAGTAACCGCTAGGAGCAAATTGCATTCCGGCTACAGTCACCGGCTAACCCCCGTAGGTGCTCAAGTCGTGCCGTTCAATTTCCTAGCCACTATACCTACGGAACGAAGCAAGTATGGTCGGGAGATTGACAGCACAGCGCAGTTTGCATTCTGGAAGGAACATAAGATTCCTGCCTTGGATAGCATGGATTATATTTCAATGATAACAATATCATAACATAATTGTAAGATATTTTTATAATTGTGAAAATAACTACCTAGTTTAGACAAATTTGAAACTTCACAGCTTAAAAACTGAAAGAACTTTGACTAAAGTCATAAATACTCATTTTGATATCAGGATAAGGATACTGTTCAAAAATATTTACGAAAGAGGAAACCCAATCAAAGTGAGGACTTTTATTCCTAACCGTAAGATATTGAAGATAAGCGCTACTAAACGAATGAATAGTCAGGTCAAATTGTTCAATTCTTAAAAATATTAGATCTTTTTTTTTTGTTTTTCTACATAAGTAAGTAAGTATGTACATTTAAGATGACAGATTCATTCAGTGTGCCGTGTGGGTGGTTTGCATTTGCATAAATTACAAATGGATCGATTTAGGTCAAGGTGATTCACGCCCTGCTGACGCAACGGAGCTGATAGATTCGACTAAAAATATTTTACTACGCGGCCCTAATTTGGAAGTGGCCGGTGGCCGCTTGAACTTGAATGAGATTGACCGACGTAAATAAATAATAAATTGAATTGCATTTGTTATTGAAAATGAGAGTTTTGTATTTTATGTCTGTCATCTTCATTTTAATGGTTTTCATTGAACAGTAATTTTTAATTTTCACATCGTTAGTCATAATAGGTTCGAGGTTACAATATCATTTTATAGTTTGTCATCCCAACACATATTTAATATTTGCGAATATTGAACCGGCGGCGGCGCTTATGGCAACATTACCTAAGCATAAATCACGAAGTATAGGTTACCTGGAAACATTAAAGTAACGCATGTAATGTTTATGCTTAGGTACTTTTTGTTTGATTTCAGTTAGATATTATCAATGTTTAAAAAAATGTTTTAGTAACACGATACAAATAAAATAATTAAACCGCCTTCAAAACAAAAAACTGCAAACAAAAACTCACTTCCCAAAACACGTAAAAATTAAAAATAAATTGAATCATTTAATTAATTGGACGAAAATGCTCGACTTTTTCTAACCAATCTTGGAACTTACTGATCTGCTGTTTGAAGTCGGTGTCAAGCCCTAACTATGTATTTGATAGGTTACAATACACATCACTCCGCGCATGGGACCAGCATTTAATTTTTTATTTATTTTACTTTCGGCTTGACACCGACTTTAAACAGATCAGTAAGTTCGAAGATTGGTTAGAAAAAGTCGAGCATTTTCGTCCTATGAATTAAATGATTCAATTTATTTTTAATTTTTACGTGTTTTGGGAAGTGAATTTTTGGTGTGCGTTACCGCCGCAAAAACTTGTGCTTTAGAGAGATGAGACCTTATCAGATAATTAGTGTGTCGTGAGGAGAAATTTGTTTACTAATAGCAAAATTTGTGTGAATTGTAGTTTTTGAGATATTTGACAAAAACAGTTTTTGCCAGGGTCACGTTTTAAACGTTACCCTGGCAAAAAAAGTTGTTTTAGCTCGGAACTAAATACATGAATAGATAGCTTTTGTTGCGTTGTAAATGTTAGCAAACAGCAAAAATTATGTGTGTTATGGTTCTTGAGTTATTTGAGTTTTTGCTGGGGTAACGTTTTGAGATTTCCCATATCTCAGAAACGGTTCAACGCAGAAGTTTGAAAAAAATACCAGTAAAAGACCTGAATTTGTTTAAATTTGTTTAAACATTAGTTTTTGATTTGGTTGTCGTAAACCAACGTAATTAAATGTTTTCGAAAATCAGAAAAAACTGATTTGTAAGTAAACTATTACATTTACAACCAAACAAACAGCTGGAAAAAATACCCGTGGTAGACACTTATTATGTCTAGAATTTTAGATCTTGTAACTTTACACGATTTAAAGATAAAGATAAATTTGATTAATTTTAGACTGGTCGTACTTTAGAGATCGAATACACAGTTTCCATAACATTATGGCACATGGCATACATTAAACAAATTTAAGTAATTCATGAACATTCGTTCCTGTTAATTTTAGCTTTCAATTACAGCTATCATGAAAGATATATCAAAAACAAGATTGAGACAGCAATTCTTTAATAAGCCGACCAAATTGTAAAGGTCACTTATAAGCGACCGCACCATACGTACGGGCTATCTTCGTAAATTAGCAGCTTAGTATCCGATGTTTTGTACAGTTACGCAGAAAAACGTTATTGGTAAAGTATTGATTCTGCTAGTTTTTTATTTTATAAGTAAAAATCATGTTTATTAATAGTAGTTTTAAATAATTTAATGATTTACGAAAGTTATTAGTTTAAAGGCAAATAAATAAAGGTTGGTCAGTAGTAATCTATATCTACCTGAGTAAGTAATAATCTCAGTAAGTAATTTATAGTGTGATTTATTTGTCAGTACCAATCATGTACCAATAAATACATTTATAGTAATTTGTTGTTTCTCTTTAGTCAAACCAATTGTTTTATTTTTATACCACAACGCAACGAAAACGCCACGCTAAACTTTTTTTACTTTCGCGATGCAAGTCGGTTCTCGCCTCGTTTGCCTATCGCAAATATTTACCGTTTTAAAGTCCATTGAGCGTTTTCACATTGGATTGGACGATAACGGTAACGAAACGATATCGGCACGATATCGTCGGACTGGCAGTTTGATACAATCACTACTAAATGCTTTCACACTGTGTCGTTCGTTACCGTCAACGATATTGTCTGTCTGTCGTGCCGATATCGGTGTAGTATCGTGTCGGTGTCGTTATCGTCCAATGTGAAAACGCCCATTCGCTTAGATAATGTCGCCCTTTTATCGCACCGCATTGGCACGTGCCGCTTTTTGTCAAAGGTTGCCACCGCATAAACAAAAGAAGCCGCGTGCGGCGTACACCCGCAATGAGTCACACCAACACATCAAAATTTGACTATAAAAATTGCTGCATTTAATGCGCGTACTCGTTTAAGTAATAACAGTTTTTGTTTCATCGAAATCTGGCCAGGATTTCCAAAGAAACAGCGTTGTAAAGTTTCACCAGCTTTTGAAAATTTGCTTTCCTTGCGCGCTATTGCGATGACGTCATGTCGCACTGACATCTCCGTTTGCGGCTGTTGCGGGTGATTTCCGTCTAACTGTACCTACATAGAGTTCGTCTGTGCGCAATCTTCGCGCAACTCGTGCGTTTTTGACGCTAGTTACAGTACATTTTCTTCGTTCTAAGGTTATGGTAAATGATTAGTATTCAATTTCGATCGCGCGCAGGCGCACTCTGAAACTGTCACCTACTGTCGATACCGAAAGACATTTATCCCACAAACTTATCTGACCCAGTGGTGGAGGCGCCACTAGCAGTATAAAATTATCGAAATGGCTTCAGTTTTTAGGGTGCATATTTAACTACCAAGTCAGTTAAGGTTGTAAGTACATTTTTTTTTGACGGTTGTTATATGTATTGACAGAATCCCGCCCGCCATTACGAAAGTTGACTTAATTTATTATTCACGAAAATAAAACATTATTTGAAGGTGTTTTGAGCCCATGTGAAAGGGCTCAATACAAAATTTCTTAAACATTTCATTGATCGACTAAAAGAAAAATAAATAAATTTATTACGAAACCGTGAGAGCGCAACTATATAGCCAAAGGATTCTATGTAGGTATACGGAAGTGCGACGTGACGTCACACGTTAATGCCATTGGTTCACCCAAATTTTCCTCGGAGGCCGTACTTTAACGTTTAATATCTCAGTCATTTTTGAAGATAGGAAAAAAATCAAAACAGATTCTTTTTTCTCGAATTACATATTTTTTAGATATACAAAAATCATTGGTGTGACTCATTGAATTGGATTTTGGGCATTCGGCATTTATTAAATTATATTTTCTTAAATAATCTATGTTTATTATAAATACAGGTCGTAACGACGGTTGTGACTTGTGACAATTCAGGCGATGATGAGTAATCATAATAATCATATAAAAATTATTATTATTATTATTATTTGTAAATCACTTATTTAACTTCTTTTTATATAAAAACTAGCTTTCCGCCCGCGGGGTCGCCCGCGTGGTATACCCGACGTTATCCCGCGGGAATGTGATATTTTTCCGGGATAAAAAGTAGCCTTAGTTTCTCTCCAGGCCACAACGTATCTGTGTCCCAAATTTTAGCCAAATCCATTGAGCTGTTTTTGCGTGATTTAGTAACAAACATACAAACATCAAAATATCTAAACTTTCACATTTATAATATTAGTAGGAAGTAGGATATACAAATTTTCATTAAGATTGACTTTGGTACCCAACTTGAGTGTATTATTTTATATCTGCATTTTATAGCAAGAGCCACAATGCCGTGCTAACTTTACACAACATAGCAAGCCAAGCCATAGTCATATTTTGACACGTGGACTGGAAGGTGACTATTGCTTAACCAACCTTGTTGTGGAAGTGGCACCAAATCACAAATTATATAGACTAGTCACCAATTTGTAACCTATCACGTGTTCTACAGGACTTCCGAAGGAAACTCGCTCTCTGAAATGTCAACGCAGCCGTGCGTAATATTGTCTTGACGCGAGACGAGATGGGAACGCTCGCTCTTCCGACCCAGCCAACGAATTAGTCTGTGTCGTAAGCAATGAGTCACACCAACACATCAAAATATGACTATAAAAATTACTGCGTTTAATACGCGTACTCGTGCAAGTAATAACAGTTTTGGTTTCATCGAAATCTGTCCAGGATTTCCAAAGTTACAGCGTTGTAAAGTTTCACCAGCTTTTGTAAATTTGCTTTCCTTGCGCGCTATTGCGATGACGTCATGTCGCAGTGACATCTCCGATTGCGGCTGCTGCGGGTGATTTCCGTTCCGTCCAACTGTACCTGCATTGAGTCCGTCCGTGCGCAAATTTCGCGCAACTGGTGCGTTTTTGGCGCTAGTTACAGTACATTTTCTTCGTTCTAAGGTTATGGTAAATGATTAGTATTCGATTTCGACCGCGCGCAGCCGCACTCTAAAACTGTCACCTACTGTCCATTCCACTTATCTGACGAGCACTCTAGGAACAGTTTTTACGGGAAAATGTTTTTTAACAATTTTCCACGCAATTTTTCCATATATATTTCTTACCGTTAAATTAAACTTCCCCCTGGAATACGACAGACATTTTAAAACTAAAATCGGCCCAGCCATTCTTTAGTTTTTGCGAGACTAACGTACATTTTATATTTAAAGATAATCTGACCAGCGAACTTTCGTACGCAACTGTACTAACAAAATATGCGTAACATCCCGTTCATTTAAGATGGTTACGCTTATGTATGGCGCGGTCGCTTTTACGTGACCTCTACAATTTGGGCGGGTTACTAGAGAATTGTTGTCATGTTCTTGTTTTTGATATATCTTTCATGATAGCTGTAATTGAAAGCTAAAATTAACAGGAACGAATGTTCATGAATTACTTAAATTTGTTTAATGTATGCCATGTGCCTTAATGTTATGGAAACTGTGTATTCGATCTCTAAAGTACGACCAGTCTAAAATTAATCAAATTTATCTTTATCTTTAAATCGTGTAAAGTTACAAGATCTAAAATTCTAGACATAATAAGTGTCTACCACGGGTATTTTTTCCAGCTGTTTGTTTGGTTGTAAATGTAATAGTTTACTTACAAATCAGTTTTTTCTGATTTTCGAAAACATTTAATTACGTTGGTTTACGACAACCAAATCAAAAACAAATTCAGGTCTTTTACTGGTATTTTTTTCAAACTTCTGCGTTGAACCGTTTCTGAGATATGGGAAATCTCAAAACGTTACCCCAGCAAAAACTCAAATAACTCAAGAACCATAACACACATAATTTTTGCTGTTTGCTAACATTTACAACGCAACAAAAGCTATCTATTCATGTATTTAGTTCCGAGCTAAAACAACTTTTTTTGCCAGGGTAACGTTTAAAACGTGACCCTGGCAAAAACTGTTTTTGTCAAATATCTCAAAAACTACAATTCACACAAATTTTGCTATTAGTAAACAAATTTCTCCTCACGACACACTAATTATCTGATAAGGTCTCATCTCTCTAAAGCACAAGTTTTTGCGGCGGTAACGCACACGAATTTTTGTTTGAAGTCTTTAGTTTTGAAGGCGATTTTTTTTTTGAAAAAATTTGTTTATTTTTCCATTTTTAGTGTAAGAAATCCACCTTAAGAAACCACATAATGAGCAAGTGTACCGTAAAGTGCAACGATATAACTGTGTCCAATGGTTGTCCATATCTAAATTAGAACACCAAGAAAAACTCCGTCTTCCAACTCGCAACTGTTATGCAGTTTAACCTTTCACTGGCTTCCAACATCAGC
The DNA here is from genome assembly GCA_949710035.1 of Crambus lathoniellus. Lineage (NCBI taxonomy): Eukaryota > Metazoa > Arthropoda > Insecta > Lepidoptera > Crambidae > Crambus > Crambus lathoniellus. The sequence goes on from OX453306.1 coordinate 10,563,311, forward strand.
TTACCTCAATTACTTGAAAGAAGGTCTATTCGTGCATGTGGTACTTACTTAAAAAAACATGCTCTTACTCCTAAGCGTTTAGGAGTTTTACGTTTCATCATCAGCTCACCTGAATAATCATAAATATTACAACTACAAATCTTTACATATTAATGATATTTAAAAAAACATCCACCAACTCCTAACCATTGAGGAGTTGTACCTTCCATCACAAGCTCATTATCATGAGATGATGCAAATACTTGAAAAACTTAAATAATATAGAAAACACGTAAAATATCTATAAAACTGGCGAGTTTTCCTCAATTTTCCCTGGATTCCACCATCAGATCCTGACTTGGTTACAATGGAATCACCTCAGGAGTATACTCTTTAAATGAAAAAAATTGGTTAATAGTTCGCGAAGATACTGAAGCGAAAAGCAGGAACTACCAGACGACGACAATGTGTTCTTTTCAGGATTCTGAAGAAAATTTTGGTCCGCCTACTGTAAATTTTTCATGGGACCGAATTGAAACTTTGGTCTATCAGATAAACAAAAGAATTAACAGAATCGGTTCACAATTAGCGGAGATATCGTGGAACATACATAAAAAAAACATTCAGACGAAATTGAGAACCTCCTCCTTATTTTGAAGTCGGCTAAAAATATCCTGAAGTAAAATTAACGTATATCAAAGGTAGTTAAAAATATATTTTGAATCATTGTCGTCTTCTAAAGGGCCCCACCAGTCCGCCAGCAGGCGACGACGCTATCCTTTTTTTTTATAAGTGAGGGGAATGCGTTTACTCATACCCCATCCACGTGCGGTGTGTGGACGGTGGTTATGTGGGACTCGCCTAAGGCCGCCTCCCGATCCCCCATCAAGCGACTAGTACTCGATGGGGGATCAGGAAGGGGGAATACCCACTAAACCCCTCACTATTTGGCGTCGACGCTATCCCAGTTGGTCGTAATCGTCCATATAATATTCGATTTTTGCCGATTGCGGCCAACTGACAGGCCGTTGCCTGCTGGCGCACTGATAGACTGTGGAGTTCTTTAAGTTTACCTATTCCAAACATATTATTAAGAATACGTGTCTCTGAAAGTTTATTGTGTAATGTGTCTACATGTGAAGATACTTTACATCTCAAACGTACCTAGTTTTAAGTTATTAATTATTCAACATGCAAGAAGTGTTGTAACCCTTTGCCCTTCGCTTTCATAATACGCCTTGAAACTGACAATAAAGCCCTTTACACAAATTATAGCTTATAGGTATATGAATAAATTATTTATTTATATCGCTAAGTAAGTAGATACGACTACGCATTTTAGTAATGTTTTATCGTATACTAAGGAGTGTCAATAATATTATGTATGATAAGTTGATTATTTAGATTGCCACAAAGAATTCATTTTGGTACTTATTGGTAAATTTTCCTACTTTCTCTTGAACAATTTGACCGAAAAACATTTGATTTAACTATTTGCACACAAAGTACAAACTGAGTCAAATAAATCTCTTGATAACGTCAAACTATTTATCATTACTTGATTTGATATTAAACAATAAAAATATTTTTAATCGTAACATTTGATGACATTTTGGATCTCTTGCCTAACACAATCACTGAAGAAGAACAACCGTGTAACGAATAGGGGGCTATTCCGTCAAACGGAAACGATGCAACGCTGTCGTAATCGTAAGAAGTGATAAAAATGTAAATGTTATCTAACTGGTCGATCTCAAGGCTAAGGTGAGGTCAGCGACCATGTGTGAACAGCATCCCACCTCATTGTTACCACCGGAACTCTGACATCCACACTTCATGCACGTAATGCCATTTATGGTATTTTATTGTGACCACGTATCTTTAAGATTGTGTAAGTACAAATTAATAACATCTTATTATGGTCAGCCACATGAACCAGTTTGGACCTATCTAAATACTAATACGATATTTGATAAGATTAGGTATGTGCTTTTTTGGTATCGCAGTGGAATATTTTAAATTTATTCAATAATTTTGTTACTTACTAGCGCCCTACCGTGAATTCGTTTGCATGGGTCGATATGACTGCATTTTTCTGTGACTGAAATGTAAGTTATTCCTTTATGTTTTGCGTGAAAAACGAACACACGTTTTTATTAATGCCAATAACATACTTTATAAACATCTTGCACTATAAATAAATAACTATAGTTATTAGGTAAATCTCCGCAATCAAACACGTGGTGTAGAAACTAATCTGTCACTGAGCACAAATTCATTCGACACATCAATTACCTAAACCGGCAATCGAAGGCGGCGGCTTCAGTTACACATGAAATCTCTATAGATAATAAATTAAACCTCCGCCGAGTCGGGAATCGAGATCCAATTACTAGAGTTAAGTAATTGAGTAGGTGTCTCGGGGCCTCCTACCTGCTACCGGCGATCTCCCGCCTGGATTGCGGAACTATGGAGATATCGCGATAGATGCTGCTTCGTTACGTCAATGCCCCGGAGGCCGTCATTAGGATGAATCCAGGAAAATAAAAAATTGTCCCAATGGACTTTTTGATTGTCCTTCCGTCTTGACCGTTAATCGAGGAAGCTACTAACACAGCTAACATATGTTATACTTATACCTACATTTCTGACGAGTCGATGTTGTACTTTTGTATGGAACACCTGTAAAAATTGATCGTATTGATGGACACTATCATCCCCTAAAATCTTTGTATATACTAATTAAAATTTAGTGGTGTAAGTATACCAGCACTACTGTAGCCACTGTATCTTATTTGTCTTTGAGAAAAAAAGAGGAAACAAGAAATAAACAATAGAGCAAAGAAAATTAAAGGAGATCAGTCACGCTTCATACATGTTTGGACCAAAAAAGTAAAAGTATGGGCCAACGAAAAAAAATTGCATATTACTATTGTAAACAGTGTAGCGAACATTTTTTGTTATGGCTACAACAGTGTACGATTAGCGGCCAAGCAGTTACTCAAGTTTGAAAATGAATTTTTTTTCTTGATTTTCAAACTTGAATACAGCTTGGCCAAAGTGCGGCCAACGAAAAGAAAATGCATATTACTATTGTAAACAGTGTAACGATATTTTTTTGTTATAGCGTCAACAGTGTACGATTAGCGGCCAAGCAGTTATTCAAGTTTGAAAATGTCATTTTTTTTCTCTTTATTTTCAAACATGAATACCGCACGGCCAAAGTGCGGCCAACGACAAAAAATTGCACATTACTATTGTAAACAGTGTAACGATCATTTTTTGTTATGGCGACAACAGTGTACGATTAGCGGCCAAGCAGTTATTCAAGTTTGAAAATGTAATTTTTTTCTCTTTATTTTCAAACTTGAATACAGCTTGGCCAAAGTGCGGCCAACGAAAAGAAAATGCATATTACTATTGTAAACAGTGTAACGATATTTTTTTGTTATGGCGTCAACAGTGTACGATTAGCGGCCAAGCAGTTATTCAAGTTTGAAAATGTAATTTTTTTTCTCTTTATTTTCAAACTTGAATACAGCTTGGCCAAAGTGCGGCCAACGGCAAAAAATTGCACATTACTATTGTAAACAGTGTAACGATCATTTTTTGTTATGGCGACAACAGTGTACGATTAGCGGCCAAGCAGTTATTCAAGTTTGAAAATAACATTTTTTTTTCTTTATTTTCAAACTTGAATACAGCTTGGCCAAAGTGCGGCCAACGAAAAAAAATTGCACGTTACTATTGGAAACAGTGTAACGATCATTTTTTGTTATGGCGTCAACATTGTACGATTAGCGGCCAAGCAGTTATTCAAGTTTGAAAATGTATTTTTTTTTCTCTTTATTTTCAAACTTGAATACAGCTTGGCCAAAGTGCGGCCAACGACAAAAAATTGCACATTACTATTGTACACAGTGTAACGATCATTTTTTGTTATGGCGACAACAGTGTACGATTAACGGCCAAGCAGTTATTCAAGTTTGAAAATGTAATTTTTTTTTCTCTTTATTTTCAAACGTGAATACAGCTTGGCCAAAGTGCGGCCAACGACAAAAAATTGCACATTACTATTGTAAACAGTGTAACGATCATTTTTTGTTATGGCGTCAACAGTGTACGATTAGCGGCCAAGCAGTTATTCAAGTTTGAAAATGTCATTATTTTTGGTATAAATACGATCGCAAAACGGATTGACTCACCACGTAAAATGTAATCGTTTATCAGAATATCAGTTATTACATTGAGATCAGTTCCTCGTCAGCATTATAACTGACCCACGAACGTCCCACCTGCTGGGTACGTGAATCGACTAAACAATAATGCAATACTTTTAGCTAAATAGTAACTTTAACTAAGGTCTAGTACACTACAGAGCCAGAATAAGGAAATATGTCTCCCTAAAATAGATATTGACTACAACACTAAGTGACTTTGGCCAAGCTGTATTCAAGTTTGAAAATAAAGAGAAAAAAATGTCATTTTCAAACTTGAATAACTGCTTGGCCACTAATCGTACACTGTTGACGTCATAACAAAAAATGATCGTTACACTGTTTACAATAGTAATATGCAATTTTTTTTCGTTGGCCGCACTTTGGCCAAGCTGTATTCAAGTTTGAAAATGAAGAAAAAAATGTCATTTTCAAACTTGAGTAACTGCTTGGCCGCTAATCGTTCACTGTTGACGCCATAACAAAAAATTATCGTTACACTATTTACAATAGTAATCTGCAATTTGTTTTTGTTGGCTGCACTTTGGCCAAGCTATATTCAAGTTTGAAAATGAAGAAAAAATGTCATTTTCAAACTTGAGTAACTGCTTGGCCGCTAATCGTACACTGTTAACGCCATAACAAAAAAAAATCGTTACACTGTTTACAATAGTAATATGCATTTTCTTTTCGTTGGCCGCACTTTGGCCAAGCTGTATTCAAGTTTGAAAATCAAGAAAAAAATTTCATTTTCAAACTTGAGTAACTGCTTGGCCGCTAATCGTACACTGTTAACGCCATAACAAAAAAATATCGTTACACTGTTTACAATAGTAATATGCATTTTTTTTTCGTTGGCCGCACTTTGGCCAAGCTGTATTCAAGTTTGAAAATGAAGAAAAAAATGTCATTTTCAAACTTGAATAACTGCTTGGCCGCTAATCGTACACTGTTGACGTCATAACAAAAAACGATCGTTACACTATTTACAATAGTAATCTGCAATTTTTTTTTGTTGGCTGCACTTTGGCCAAGCTATATTCAAGTTTGAAAATGAAGAAAAAATGTCATTTTCAAACTTGAGTAACTGCTTGGCCGCTAATCGTACACTGTTAACGCCATAACAAAAAAATATCGTTACACTGTTTACAATAGTAATATGCATTTTTCTTTCGTTGGCCGCACTTTGGCCAAGCTGTATTCAAGTTTGAAAGTGAAGAAAAAAATGTAATTTTCAAACTTGAATAACTGCTTAGCCACTAATCGTACACTGTTGACGTCATAACAAAAAACGATCGTTACAATATTTACAATAGTAATCTGCAATTTTTTTTTGTTGGCTGCACTTTGGCCAAGCTATATTCAAGTTTGAAAATGAAGAAAAAATGACATTTTCAAACTTGAGTAACTGCTTGGCCGCTAATCGTACACTGTTAACGCCATAACAAAAAAATATCGTTACACTGTTAACAATAGTAATATGCATTTTCTTTTCGTTGGCCGCACTTTGGCCAAGCTGTATTCAAGTTTGAAAATGAAGAAAAAAATGTCATTTTCAAACTTGAGTAACTGCTTGGCCGCTAATCGTTCACTGTTGACGCCATAACAAAAAATTATCGTTACACTATTTACAATAGTAATCTGCAATTTTTTTTGTTGGCTGCACATTGGCCAAGCTATATTCAATCATAATCATAATCATAATCATAATATTTTATTTGCATAAAAACACGGTTTATAAAACGGTCTTACAAATAAAAAGGTACACATGTTTTGCCTTATGTAAGAAGCATGCAAAAGGTTTATGAAGACTTCCAAAGTAATTACAAATGTCGAATTGTAAATTAAAAATTGGCAATTATATAGTTACATGTCAATTCAAACATGTTAAAACAATATACACACAAAGATTTATAATTAATGTCAAATTGCGAATAAAAAATTGTCAACAACCTATGTCCATATCATGTCAAAACTACATACCTAGATACACTAAATGTCTAAATTAATTTTAATATTGAATGTCAGTTCTGTTAATATACACTGATTATTTAAAATTCATATACTCCTTTACATCATAAAAACAATGGTCCAATAGCCATGCTGATAGTTGTCGCTTAAACATGTTAAGAGGTAATTGTTTCATGTCATCAGATAGCTTATTGAAGATTAATATAGCCTGAATGTAAGCATTTCTTTTAAACATTTCCAAGTTACATCTTGGCAGAAACAATCTTTGTTTATGTCTTGTATGTCTAATAAGTAAATCGGAATGTTTCGAAAAATGAACTGTGTTTTGTCTTACAAAAATACAAATTTCTCTGATGTACATACACGCGAGTGGAAGTATCTTTAATTCCTTGAACAATGGCCGACAACTTTCAGTGTTCCAGACATTACATAAAGCCCTTATGCATTTCTTCTGCAACCTGAAAATGAGCAAAAAGTCAACAGAGTTACCCCATAACAGCAATCCGTAGTTTAAGACTGAGGAGACATATCCGTGATACGCAGTAACAGCTGCTTCTAGAGAAACTGTTTGTCGTAAACGCTTTAATGCATACACAAAACGATTTAACTTAGAGCACACTTTCTCAACATGTGCCTTCCAATCACAGTGTTGGTCTATTATTATACCTAAGAAGTCCGTTCTAGGTACTGCATATATTTTTTCGTTATTATATTTAATGTCAAATTTTATTTCATTTCGTTTGTTTGCCGTAAATTGTATTATTTTCGTTTTTTTTAAGTTAATAATGAGGTTATTGTCATTTAACCAATTATTAATATCATGTACACAATTAGTTATTTTGTCTCTTAATTTTTCATGGTCTTTATCTTTTATAATTAATGTTGTGTCGTCAGCGAATAAAATAGGTTTTGCTGATGTTGCAGCTGGGATGTCGTTTATGTAACATAAAAATAAGAGAGAACCTAGGATACTTCCCTGTGGTACGCCACAGCTGTTTACTTTAAAATCTGATCTAAAATGTATTTTGGTTGGTTGTCCATCTTTTTCTATTAATTTTGTTATTTCCACGCTTTGTTTTCGATCAGTAAGATAACTACTGAACAGATCTAATGCTACTCCCCTTATTCCATACTTTTCTAACTTATCAAGTAAAATAGAATGCTCAACAAAATCAAAAGCCTTACTCATGTCTAGGAATATTGCTGCAACCGCTACTTTACCATTAAGACTTTCTGTTACATCTTTCACTAAATCGAAACAAGCTAGTTGAGTGGACTTACCTTTTCGAAATCCAAATTGTTGCTGGTGTAGGATACCATGCTTTTCCAAAAAATCATTCAATCGTTTTAACATAGCTTTCTCAAAAATTTTGGCAAGAATTGATATGAGTGTAACAGGTCTGAAGTTGTTAACGTCTTTAACGTCGCCTTTCTTGAACAGCGGTTTTACAACAGATAATTTAAGTTTGCTTGGAAAGACTCCTGTTGTAAATGTCAAATTTATTATATAGCTCAATGGCTTACTAATGTGTGCTGCGCACGCTTTAAGAGACTTGGTATCGATATCATCATGACCTACAGTTTTTTTATTATTAAGTGACATTATCAATTTGAACACTTCCTCTTCATTAGTAGGGTACAAAAATATTGAATTTGGATTTTGTTATAAGACATGTCTTACTCCAGATTTTTGCCTAGGCTTGTCATAGGTAATATTTATAAAGAACTAGCTGACCCAGCGCGACTTCGTTCCCGTGGCCCTACCCCCTACTCCACCCTACCCTACCCGTACTCTACCCCTACCCTACCCCTACGCTACCCCTACCCCTACCCTACCCCTACCCTACCCAACCCTACCCCTACCCTACCCTACCCTACCCTACCCTACCCCTACCCCTACCCTACCCCTACCCTACCCCTACCCCTACCCTACCCCTACCCCTACCCTACCCCTACCCTACCCCTACCCTACCCCTACCCTACCCCTACCCTACCCCTACCCTACCCCTACCCTACCCCTACCCTACCCCTACCCTACCCCTACCCTACCCTACCCTACCCTACCCCTACCCCTACCCATACCCTACCCTACCCCTACCCTACCCCTACCCTACCCCTACCCTACCCCTACCATACCCCTACCCTACCCCTACCCCACCCCTACCCTACCCCTACCCCTACCCCTACCCTACCCTACCCCTACCCTACCCTACCCCTACCCTACCCCTACCCTACTCCTACCCTACCCCTATATCCTTCCTTGGACTTCCACGAACATTTCAAGACCAAAATTAGCCAAATCGGTCCAGCCGTTCACGCGTGATGTCGTGACCAAGGGAAATAGGGATTCATTTTTATATATATAGATTCATTAAAAATGTCAGCAATATTTGTAGGATCTGTGTATGTCATGTTATTAAAATTAATGTTGTCAATATTATTATATGAAGGTTGATTATTTATTTGGTCATTTATTACATTCCATGTCGCTTTGCATTTATTACTATTTGATTTTACGTACTTGTTATTTTGAGATCTTTGTGATTTATTAATACATTTTTTAAGGACACTACAATATTTTTTATAATTAAATTTATTAAGCTCTCTATTTGTTCTAGTTAATTTATACTTTAAATATAATTTTCTCTTTGTCACACTTGATTTTTTTATTCCTTTGGTCAGCCACCTACATTTGATTTTGCGGTTTGTCATTTTAACTTTTATTAAAGGAAAGCATAAATCATAAAATAACTTATACATTTCAAAAAAAAAATATTAAAACAGTCATCAACTTTGTCCTTTTCATAAACTTCAGAAAAACTTAAAGCAGATATGCATTGGATAAACTTATTTATATTTTGTGCACTGAAGTCACGTTTATATTCAAACCAAAAACAATCATGTTTTTGTGCCTTTACTGGAATCGATAATGATTGCCCCGTCTCATGATCAGAAAGACCTAAATAGTGTACATCAGACTTAACGTTTGAAATATTACTCGCAATCTGGTCTAAACATGCTTGATTTCTGGTTGGCTTTTTAATATGGATATCTATGTTGTAGGTCATTAGTAAAGATATTAGTTCTCGACTTAAAGAATTGCATTTTAAAATATCTATATTCCAATCTCCAACCAAAACAACTTTTTTATTTTTGTATTGTGTCAATTTGTTCAGTAACATTTCTAATTTACTAAAAAATACCGTCGTATTACTCTTTGGTATTCTATATATGCATATTATAAGAATATTGTAGGTGACTAACTCAATACCACAACATTCAAATCAGTTTTTACATGAAATTTCCTTTATTAAATCAATTGACTTAAAATCGAGATTATTTTTTATAAATATGCAGCTACCGCCACGCTTTTCTTTCTGTCTCGAATAGTATGCGGCTAGCTTGTAACCAGTCAGAACGATATTTTTCTCACAGCCGCTCGTTATAAATGTTTCCGTGAGACATATAACTTGAAATTCCATTTTAATGTTTTGTTTTAAGTGAAACAAAGTTAACTGCAAAGAATCAATTTTATTTAAGAGACCGGCAATATTTTGGTGTAATAAGTTTATCTCAGAATTAAATGTTTTCTCGAAAAAACATTTGACATTGTGATTGTGATTGTGTTGGCCTTTTCTTCGCTTCAAAATAGTAAGGGATCGTGCCTTTCTTTGGACTCAAGTTTGAAAATGAAGAAAAAATGTCATTTTCAAACTTGAGTAACTGCTTGGCCGCTAATCGTACACTGTTAACGCCATAACAAAAAAATATCGTTACACTGTTTACAATAGTAATCTGCAATTTTTTTTTGTTGGCTGCACTTTGGCCAAGCTATATTCAAGTTTGAAAATGAAGAAAAAATGTCATTTTCAAACTTGAATAACTGCTTGGCCGCTAATCGTACACTGTTGACGTCATAACAAAAAATGATCGTTACACTGTTTACAATAGTAATTTGCAATTTATTTTTGTTGGCCGGCACTTTTACTTTTTTGGTCCAATTTGACTGATCTCCTTTAAGGCTAGGAATCCCAAGCGCAGAAATAATTTGAGGGGGTGAAGAACGTCGCATACGCTCCGCCCATCGGAGGGACACCCCGCGCGTCTCAGTATACTTGCGCGGCCCTGGCCGGCGGCCGCTATCGTGCCACAGTGTAGCAGCAAGACAGTAGTGACCGATATTCAGTAGAACCACTCAAGTTTCATTTTTAATGTAATATGTTTATTATTTTAAAACGAAATAGGTAGATAACTGTAGTACAAATAATATTATTTCCTACCACTGTATACCGTACTATAATATTACATTGAATGTATTACAATATTGTTACGGTGAGGGTGTTATTATGAATCTCAAGCGAAATGATCGATTCTAGAATAGAATTATAGTAAACAAGTTGTTGCCCTCGACTTCGTCCGCTTGTATTTCAGTCAAAACATGAGTTTCAGTTAAAAAGTACCCTATATCATTCTCGATCGTCCTATTTATCTCTATGCTAAAATTATTCAAACTTGGTTTATCGGTTTTGGGATGAAACCTAACAGACAGACAGAGTACTTTCGCATTTATAGTACTAGCTTAATCCGTAGATAAATGCAAATGTCACTTTGCCTGTCTGTTACTTTATCACGCCAAAACGCTGAATGATGATGAATTTTGGAATTTTGAAATCATAGATAGTCATAGAATATTGTTCATGCGATAACCGAAATCCACGTGGGCGAAGTCGCGGGCTGCATCTAGTAATTTGATATACTAACTGTGGCCCGTAACTTCGTCTGCATGAACTTTGGACATTGCATTTGTATTGGAATTGAGGTTATATCGCGTAAAAAAGTAGCCTTTGTCCTTCTCCAAGATTTGTAATCTCTGTACCAAAATTCATCGAAATCGGTTCAGACGTTTTGGCGTAAAAAGTAACATCATCATGGCAGCCGAACGACGCCCACCGCTGGGCCCAAAAAGTAACATATGGACTAACAAATAGGCAGATAGTTACTTTTTGTAGGTATGGATAGTGCGTGGGAATCGGAAAGGGTGTCAGAGTGGGGATTACAGTGGGACTGGAAATGGAAGAGAGGATCGTAGAGGAAATCATTGTGGTGATCGGAGTAAGTGAATAGGAGTAAAATTAAAATAAATAAGTATGTCAATAATAATGGTAAAACATTTATTAAAATTCGCTTAAATCTAGAATCTGGACTCAATGATATCTTGAGCTGAGAACGCACTTGTGTCAAGGCAATATCGTCCCATTTTTGATAGTGCCATTCCAAATTCTCTTAAAACGTCCACCGCTGAGGCCGCCGCGGTTGCAACTAGTCGGGGCTATTATAGCATACCACCGCAAACCATACCGCCCGCCGCGCCTCTTAAACAGGATACTCACCGAGCTGTGTAACACGTAACGTAACGTAACTGCTACTGTCAAGTGATTCCATAGGAGGCACGAGCTCGCTGCGTGCGAGCCGCTCGCGCGTGGTTCGCAGTAAGCTCGCAGTGACCCGCCGAGTGGCGGTATCGCTACGAACGAACACAAAGGCGGCTCGCAGTGTGCGCGTGGACTACGACAAGACCTCTTGTGCAGTGAGTACGTAGGCGCGTCGCGAACTTCAAACGAACGCAATCATGGAGTGAGCAGAATGTTGTCGGCGTGATTTCGTCACAAGCACTGCGGATCCGGGAACTCGTAGCTGGTTACGCGGTGACCGTGGACGAGCCGAACTCACTTTCAGGTTTATACAGTATCAGTTAGGTTACGAGCTACAAGCTAGATGAGTACCCTGCTTTGCAGCACCGCACGCCGCACCGCTGCTAGAGACTGTGGCCGAAGTTATACCTAAATATACAAATCTGTTTATATATTTAACCGAGTAATTTCGCAGTACATAAAATGACTTATTTATACCAGTAAGTATGTAATACTTGATAAAAATCCAAAACATTTTCCAAACATGAGTACCTACTGCTATTGTACTTATGGCAATTCCTTTTTTTTACCCTCATTTTCATTAATAATTGCTCAGTTTTTTTTTCTTATATGATCTTAGAATGAAATTTGGCGTCACGAGTAAGAAAATCCAAAAAATACATACGAATATTAATTTATTTTAAACAACACAAATTCAGTACCTACCTATGGGAAATATCTCAGCATTATTACTTTTTAAAATTATGTGTAGTCACATAAACACAAATCTTAAGGCGATACTCGGAAAAAATGTGCTGAAGCGAGATAGCAATGAGAAAACGACGCGCGCGGGAGCGAGACCGATTTTGCAGATTAGGCAAAAAAAACACAAAATCACTAAGCATTAAAAAAATTACAGTGATAAAAAAAAATGCTTCTATACGATCCTAAATATTATTGGTGTCCACTAATTAAACCAATTTCCAATAGTGTAAGTAACCCCATTTAAGAATAATCTTGACTTTTCGTATTTTTTAGAGGTCTTTTGGAAAAGAAAAAGTGTCGAGGCAAAATCATAAAATCGTATTTTTGAAACTATACGAATCTAGATAAAGGTATGAAGAAATATATATCTTATTACCAAATTTGTAACAACTGTAACCGTCCTATAGTTTCAAATCAAAAAGTCCATATTTTTCCGAGTAGCGCCTTAAATATCCAAAAGGAATAACATCGAAAGTTCGACATAGAAATTTTCCATTTCAAGTAACACCAAAAATTCATATTTGATTAAAATTTGGTTTTTCTGTTGGGATATTTTTTTGGATATTGCCTAAATTGTTTTATACGTTATATAGGTAAATATGTCCAGTGAAGAAAGTTTAAACGGATAATTTTTCCTGAAAAAGATCAATAAAATAAAACTTTATTAAAAATACCTAATCTTTGGAAAGTTATACAATACTTTTAATTTATTGCTACTACATATATCATCATGCTGTAAAGTTTTCCCTGACTAAGGAATTACTGTGGGGGTCCACTAGGTTAATTTCGTACACTGCCTCACTTATCTCTATACACTGTGACACTACTTATTATTTAGAAATCTATGTAGATTAATATCTGATTCGTTCCAAATGAATAAAAAAAATCAAATCACTTAGTTACCTTTTATGTTTGTTTATCCTTCGCAGAGTCTGCGACGAAATCTTATTTTTTTAATTCTTTTTATTGGCCATTTTATCGTAATCACTATAAAATATTTACAGAATTATTCTTGAATGAACCTAGTTAATAAATTTAAAATACATATTTTCCTACAAACTATAATTATATATTTGTACAAACTATAACTAGGTACATTACACGACACCACAGATAATTATTGGTATCTATATAGCTTACTGAACTCTCTACACAATCAAATATTTGAATTGTTTTTAATTTCGCTCGTCGCAGGTAACTGCGCCGCAAAAATTGGCACGCGTCCGACCTCTAACTCATTCCGCAGGGGACTGATTGATTGAAATTACGACCGTCAACGTAGCAAAATAGGTTTTTTTCGAAAATAAACAATGCCTTAAAAAAAATTTGACTTATGACGGCCGGAATCCCTCGGCTATTCAAAGACAATTATTTTCGTATATTTTTCATTAACTAAAACCAAGTATTTTGCAAATAATACGATATTTGGATTACGATTAGACCGATGTTTGGGATTTTATTTGACACAGTAAAATATCACCAATCGAAAAAAAAACGGCCGGAAGCACTAGATAAATAGCTGTAAAATAACATATATTTTTTCCAAGTTTTAAGTACTTGTGGTTTGAGAGTAATCCATAATTTAAAATACCCTATTTTGGGGAATGCCCGCCTTAAGCTTTTCGCAATTAGGTATTAACCAAATTGCCATGTTATAATAACTTGCAAAGCTTTCGAGTCTCATGACTTAGGAATTTTTTGGTTTTTTAAAACCTTTCGAGTAAAAAAAAACAACGGGTTGCACTCCGGGAGTGCCGGCAGAAGTGAAAAGGGCTCCCTAGACTTTTTCACAAAAAAAAGAAATTTGTCAAAAAAAGAAAAAAATACGGACTGGATTTGAACCGACGTCTTCTGACTTCAATGCCGTCCGTTTTCTAACGAGAGCTATTACAACTTTGGAAACGATGGCGAAATTTGCCTTCGTACTCTAATGAAATTGTAACAGTTTTTCGCTCAGTACCCCTGGTGTAAGTTTTTATGTCAAGCAAACGCAAACTATTTCGATTCCGTATTTATGTAAATTTGTATCTCATCAAAAACATAAAATATGTGAAGTGAGAGCCAACTTCAATATTAGGAAATATGCCTTGGTTGTTGACTTCAACGACAAAAGATGTGAGATCTAAATGGGTGCCAAGTTTAACGGTCAGTCCTGAAAATTTAGTACATAAAATGTTTTATAACAACTTAAAATATAATTTCTTCTTATAACTTAGGATAATATTATATTGAATTTGACATGTTTCTGTGTAATAGTTTTTGAGTTATGAGGGGGTCAAAAGTGGCTCCAAATGGTTCGTGTTAAGATACACACGGTGCTGCTCGCCAGTTCTGTTTGCTTTTGAACTTGGCTGATACGCTGCCGCGTATCCAGATGAAAACTATATAAGCGCGCTAGTCGCCGCTAGAGGCGCTAATACAGTTTTCATACAAATTGACATAAATACGGAATCGAAATAGTTTGCGTTTTTTGACATAAAACTTACACTACGGGCACAGGTCACGTGTCCGTCTTACGAATTTTCGATCTGACGGCCACGTGTCCTGAAGCGAGTTTAACATTTTATACCTATCACAAAAAGTGCAAGCACAACGCCGTTAATAAAAAGTTTTCACAATTTTTTGTGGTTTTAACAAAAACAACAAAAAATTGTACATGTTTCACGCCCGACGTCAAAGTACTTACGTTATTTATTTGGTGAGGAATTATTTCTTACTTTTTTGATGTGACTTTTTTGAAGGCGGTTTTATTTTTTTATAAAAATAATTTTTATTTCACACTTTTTAGTGCATCGTGCAGGCAATTTACGAGTTCTCTGGTAAATAGGTATGTGATCAAACTGAAAACCTTCTTTTTTGAAGTCGGTTAAAATACCTTGAGGTATCCCCTTTTTAACAAAACAAGAATCATCTAAATCGGTTTATAAACAAAGGAGTTATGCCTAAAGATACGTATTAAATTCACATAAAGTGGTAACGAAAACGACAGTAATTTCAAGATTTCCTGAAAACTACTGAACCGATTTCAAAATTTCAAAAAATGGGACCAACTTGGAAGGTAACCTGATGTCATAACGTTTTAATCATTTCAATCCCATCCATCTTCGAGTAATCGGTGGACATACACAAAAAAAAAAAACATACATACAGACGAATAGAGAACCTCCTCCTTTTTGATTTAGAAGTCGGTTAAAAATAAAGACAAGTCGCTCTGTTAGCAAAAGTAATGTCATATTATAAGATTTTAAACTTTCGCGTTCCATTATAATTATAAACAATGAGTAACGGGACTCTACTATATTGTCTACGAATGCTCTAACGCAGTTAACCATAGTTAGCTCTACACCCAACCCACCCAGTATACCATAGTCACAATTAATACGTCATTCCGATGAACATCCGACGTTGCAAAATGGATTCACTACTGGTTTTTATTACGTTCCACCGCCGCTGACGGCGCACGGCGCACCCGGATATCGCGATAATGCCTGATTGGAAATACGGGAGGGTATTTTTCCTTTTACTGATTGGTAACACCAGATGAATGAAAGAACAATTATCTGTTAACTCCGTTAGAGAAGCGAGCATATTGTAGCGTTTCAACAGTCGCTGTATCCAATTAGGTCTGCCATATCAGCAGTGCAGTGCTATCGGTTGAATTTGTTAATTGATCTACTGAAACTCCCGACATTGACAGCCATATGGTCCTCCCATACTGCTGTTAGAAAATGTTTATAAACATTTGTTAACAAACATTTGCTCATTTACTTTTTTGCATTCACAATGCATTTTTTTTTGCATTCACAATGCAATTTTTATTATTGATAAAAAATAAATATTGCATTGTGCGGTGTAGCACTTAACCTTCATTACACTTGATGTTAAGTGATGATAAGGCTGAAGGTGGAAACGTACTACTCCCGGAATCCTCAATCACTGAGGAGCTGTATGGCTATCTTAACTCTAACTGGCGGAACACAATAATGCTGAAAAAATCATTGTTTTGGCGTCAGACTTAGATAGACGGTGGTAGCTAGCCAGGCGGACTAACAACAAGTCCTACCACCAACCAAACCGAATACAATATGTACCCCCACGGGGAATCGAACCCGGGACCTCTTGGTCTGAAATCGGTGGTGTGAACCACTAGACCACAGAGGCGGTTTAAAATGTTAGTAAACATCAGCGTGGAAGCGCCAATAGAGTAAAAATTTTGTAGTTTTGTGATTGTCAATAGAGAACGTCCATAATTTAAACAGATTCATACCACAGTTAATGCTATCATTCTGCGCAAAAAGGTTTTTCAAAATCCATATTGGAAAAAAAATTTAGAAAAGCTATTGTTATTCAAATTAAACCCCTGAAATTCGTTAAATTAAATTCTTATGTAAATACTAATAAGTAATGGTTAATAAATTGTACTTTTTTGTTTCAGGTATGTTTTTGGTGAAAGTGACCACACAAATCGATGATTAGTAAATAAGTAGGTAAGTAAGTAGTTAATTTTATTTTATGAGGGCGTAAACATTCTGACTAGGACATTAAACAAACCTTCAAAATAATAAACACGCAAAAGGTAAGTTTCCGGTGATGTTTGGATTAGCAGCCATGTTTCCTAAACATCACCTCGAAATAATAATTATAAAAATAGGCAGGAAAGTTGTTACTTTCCTTCCTATTTCGAGGCGAGTGCTGAAAGCAAAACGTAGCAAAACTTTTACGCAAAACTGAGTAAAACGAAGATCCGGTCGGAAATTCAAGATTTCAAGTTACCTAGTAAAAGCAGTATCAATAAATAATCAGATCGTTAAAAATTTAAACATACTTCGTTTTATATCAGTAAAGGAGAGGAAGGATTGTCACAGCCGAGTAAGATCTCGTTTCGAGGGGGTGGGAATCTATTATTAAGGACAGGTGGGGGGGAGCTGCAGCACGATGTAGAGCTCAGTAGAAAATGTAAACATATCTGGCCATTTCCTCGTAGGTACCTACTTGAGGGGACCCCGCTGATGATTTGCTAGAAGAGATCCGGGTAAAACTTGACACCTGTTTTCATTATCACCCCTGATGACGCAAGGCTTTGAAATAATTCATGAGGGATGTCATTGTGCGTACATTTTACATTCTCTATTCTATTCAGTAGGTACTTTTGCTGTAATTTTAGTAACACTGTCCATTTCCGATGTTTTGCAAAGTCTGGCAAAATAAGAACTGTTATCTCAAAAGATAACAGTAAAAGTAATTAAATAATTTGTGTAGAACTTAACTTTAAAAATAAATAATGTTCCTGATCCACGTAAGATCCAATTTGAAAAAGTTCCGAATGTGGGTGGGTACCTATTATCGTTGGAAAGTAAAAGGGTAGAGGTACTACGAACGTATTTGCTTGCACTATCTTAAAACGTGTTAGTTTTGAACTTCATTTGGAACTAAAGTCAAAGCATTACCGGAACGTCATTCCGAATGCTATGGTAAAAGGTTTGAAGTCAAATTGAGACACGTCGGCAGCGGCGGCCGGCGGCGGCAGCGCTGGCTGACAACCCGTCCTCGCATCCTGTTCTAGCCACAGCGAGATTCGCCATCAAATATTCACGTGTGGAGGCATGCTGCCGTTTTACTGCCGCCGTGCTTCGCCCCGCTTCGCCCGCCCGCCGGCGCCCTCCTACGGCGACCCACTCTCTAAAACAACTGAATATGCTAAAATCAATAATTGAGTGTTGTTTGACAAAAGTTCTTTGACGTCGGCTGCGACCCTCATCGATGTAAATAACCACTGATTGCTGAATACAAAGGCCTAAGTATTGTGAAGCGAATGTGGTCGCGCAAATCAATTTGAGTAGAACAATAGTTATTTGTTATACAAGAGAGCAAAATCATTTTTCGCTGCGAGTGCTGAATTTAAATCACGAACTAGCGAAGTAGTCTAAAATTTAATCATGAGCGTAGCGAGTGATTCAAATATAGACTACTGAGCACAGTGAGTGATTTAAAGGCACGAGACATCAGAAAATTTTGCTCTCGTGTTAAACATACAACTTTTCACCTCTACCAGCGAGAAAAGTGTTACAGGTCAGAAAAACAACATTGAAGGCAACATTTAACAATAAAGAAAACATCAAAATTACAAAATTAATAATTAAGAGTAAAATTGGTGCAATTATGCAAGTTGAAGGAAACTGTTTGCATTGCGTTCATAAACTACACTGCATGTAATTTTTATGAAAACCAAACATGATATTAGCACAGTTTAAGGAAAAGTTGCTTATTCTGTGATATTAGTAAGCGATATAATGTTCACTTCATATTATTTATTTTAAATATTGCGTGTTTAATAAAAAGCAATAGTAGTATAATCGTATTTTTATAATTTGTTATTAGAATTCATTAATTTTTCTTATTTTATATTTATATCATGCATGCGACCTCATTTCGTCCATACTCTTTATTTCGAAGTTCGAACCTTTGGTATCCGTGTATTTATTTTTTAAGCTTTATATTTCATGTCCATCGACATAAAGCTATCTATCTATCCTTTTTGCACATATTAATTTTAAAAGTCTCATCCTTGTCACTCTATTTCTTTTTTCTTAATTATTTCAAAAGTTGGTGTAAGAAATTAAAAAAGCACTTTGCCTCACGCTCGCAGCAAAAATCGATTTTGCTGCGAGTTTTTAGGCGCCAAAAGCGCCCTTTTCGAGCTGGAGAGGTGAAAAAGGTATTTTGTGCTTTTCTGTGATAAGGAAGCCCATAATCATTTTTCAGGCAGGCATTGTCTTCACTTTGCTCTTATCATTATATTGTTATTCATCGATTCGTTCATTCAATCTCAGATTGTTGCACTGTAGATAAGATACTGAAGGTCAGTACGGGAAATGGTGCATCGATGACTTCTTCTCTGTATAAGTACTTACTGTACTTCTTTTCTTTTATTAATGGGATTCTTTGGGGTAGGTAGTACTTACTGGTCAGCCTTATTTTACCAGATTTTTTCTGATATTCATCTTCAGCCAAATTCATCATTTACTTGAAAGTAGTTATAAGTTAATGATCGGTATTAATCGGAAAGTAGGTATAAACTTTTCTCGTTGAAATTTTGTATAACTCTGTCGCTAGTCCTTAAATCTTTTGTCGAAAACATTTATGCTTTCGTTAAATAAATCTTGCTTCGTATCTAAATTTAATCAGTAAGGGCTTATAGGTCTTAATTTAGAACAGAAACTTACATTAACAGGTCGCTCATTCGCCCAACTTCGGTGGCGATCACAAGACTTACTCCGGCACCTGAGAGAAATTGTACTTTTTTGAGTAACGTTTCTTTAAAATAAAATAATATTGTAGCTACGTCTTTATCTATACTTAATATTATAAAGAGGAAAGATGTGATTGTTTGTTTGTTTGCATCGAATAGGCTCCGAAACTACTGGACCGATTTAGAAAATTCTTTCACCATTAGAAAGCTACATTCTTCCCGAGTGACAAAGGCTATATTTTATCCCGATATTCCCACGGGAACGGGTACCATGCGGGTGAAACCGCGTGGATCCTTTAGTAGAAAATAAACAGTAAGTTAAATATAAACAATACACCAACACCTAGACCCGAGGTATTAATGCTAGTAAATGGCCACCAACACGTACATTGTTCCAATTCCAAATAACCACCTGTGTTATGGAAATCAGAAACAACCATGGGTAACCGCACGTAATACACCCATAAACGTACGTACGTGTACGCGTATGTAACCGTACATTTACCGAATTGGTGAATTGGGAATTGGGAATCGAACCCGAGACCTTGAAAACGGGTTCCACACCACTCGACCGGAGATCGGCGTACGGAGATCTTCGGTCGTTACATTGACTCGTGGCAGGGAATTACTAGCGCGAGATGTCAGAAAAGACGTATAAAGCCACTAACCGCGTAAGCTTGCTATTCTGTGGCGTAAGCCGTTCTTTTTTAACCGACTTCAAAAAAAGGAGGAGGTTATCAATTCGACTGTATAATTTTTTTTATATTTTTTTTTTATGCGTGTTACCTCAGAACTTTTAAGTTAATGAACCGATTTGGATAATTCTTTTTTTATTTAAAAGGTGACGCTTCTCGTGTGGTCCCATTCAATTTTATCAAGAACTGGCAAGAAGTTCAGGAGTTATCCTGAAAAATGTTTATTCAGACTTTATTTGGGTATATGGACGATTTCATAGTTTCATCAAATTGGGGATCATTTTCAATTTTTTTTTTCGAAAGTTGGTACTTCTGACCTGATCTTACTTTCACCAAGTCAGGACCAGGGGATCAAATCCCAGGAAAATTGAGAGAAATTCTCAAATATAGGCAAGCCTTATGCGTTCCATTTATTTTTGAAGTTAGTCAAGTATTTGCATCTGGTAGTCATCATCTCATAGTGATGAGCTGGTGATGGAAGCTACAACTCCTTAACGGTTAGGAGCTGGAGAATATTTCTTTAAGTATTAATCGTACGTATGGGCCAATAGTTATATTCTTTCAGGTTATTAGGGTGAGCTGCTGATGAGAGGTGAAACTCCTCAACAGTTAGGAGTTATATTATGATGTTTTATAAATACCATATGCACGAATGGACCTTCAGTTATATTCCTTCAAGTTATCTAAAGTAGCTAAAGATGAAAAGCTGAATTCCGTAACGGATAGGATATTTACAACAATTTATCATAATCACCATGTAGTTTCTTCTCAGTGGTTAGAGCAGTCGCCCGGAAAGCGAAAGGTCGTGGGTTCGAGTCCCATCGGAGCTGGTTGTGAGACGGGTCGAATTTTTCTAAATACTTCATTTTCCATTTTTCAGTAATAAAAACTGCATTGTGAATGCAAAAAAAAACTAAAAATTAAAATAACTTGCAATAGTAATTTCATCTTTAGCGATTGCCAAATACCTGGAAAGGTATTTCTTTCGCGTGTGAGGGTAGTAATATCTCCACATTGATGAAATTAACGCTGACTATACAGCGTGTAAGAAGTATTGGATAAATTCGACGCTTCTCGTAACGACTCCGTAGCTCAGTGGTTAGAGCAGTCGCACGGAAAGCGAAAGGTCGTGGGTTCGAGTCCCATCGGAGCTGGTTGTGAGACGGGTCGAATTTTTCTAAATACTTCATTTTCCATTTTTTCAGTAATAAAAATTGCATTGTGAATGCAAAAAAACTAAAAATTAAAATACTTCACTAAAAATCGAAAAATAAAACGTTTTTGAAAAAAAAAATGTAACCGCCTTCAAACAGTTCAGTAAGTACCAAGATAAATTAGAAAAAGTCACGTATCATCGTCCTTTGAATTAAAAAATCTTATTATTTTTTTCGTTTTTTAGTGTTTGTTAATTTTTGTTTGAAGATCCGTTTTGAAGGCGGTTACATTTTTTTTTTCAAAAACGTTTTTATGATTGAAAAATTTAAAATGTAAGTAGTAGGTGTTTTAGAAAAAAACGACCCGTCTCACA
This sequence comes from Crambus lathoniellus, assembly GCA_949710035.1. Lineage (NCBI taxonomy): Eukaryota > Metazoa > Arthropoda > Insecta > Lepidoptera > Crambidae > Crambus > Crambus lathoniellus. The sequence goes on from OX453306.1 coordinate 10,585,126, forward strand.
ACCATCCCATCGGAGCTGGTTGTGAGACTGGTCGATTTTTTCTAAAATACTTCATTATCATTTATTATTTTAATTTTAATTAATTAAAAAATGTACTAAAAAGGTTACTAATTAATAGATAGACTTACCACATAATACGAGTCCCTACAGTAGAAAGCTCAATACAGTCATGTTCAAAATAGTACTTAAAGTGTATCGATGAGCTCAGTGGCGCCGCCAATGGAAATAAATCAATTGCATTTTATTAAAGGCTTGGATTAAAAGTTTCGGTTATTTCGCGCAGGTGAAAGAGTGGAATGCATTTTATAAATATACTTTTGGGAACTCAAACTTACGCAATAAGTCGTGAATCTCAATAGTGCCAAAAGTGGCCACATTTGGCAATATCGAGATCCATAACTTGGTGCTCATATTTGAGGCCATGAAAAAACAATTAACAATTGCATTTTGCTCTTCTACTTGCGCGAAATAACCGAAACTTTTAATCCAAGCCTTTAATAAAATGCAATTGATTTGTTTCCATTGGCGGCGCCACTGAGCTCATCGATACACCAAGAACGAATCGCTCGCATATCGAAGTTGAACTAATTAGATACTTTCTAGCACGCTTTCTTGGCAAGTCGAGTGACCGTAGGTGGACAGTGTTAACTTTCAAATGACTAGGTGTACTGTGTAGGTAGTGCTTGCGCATAGGAAATGTGCTAACTGCTAACGTCACGCATAAATATGTAATTTTTAAAATAAGACGTACAGTGTCTAGCTCTCGTTCAAAGGTGTTCCTAACTTTCTCACTAATCTTTTAATGTGTGAAATATGGCAGCTAATTTAAAAAAAAAAACTCAATATAAAAAAACCCGTCGCACTACAAGTTGAAGTGTGAGACCATACTATCCTTTCGTGGTTTTATCATCATTCTCATGCCTTTATCCCAGTTATTTGGGTTCGGCGCAGCATGTCTTATTCTTCCATACATCTCTATCAGCCGTCACCTCTGCAGTCACCCTTTTTTGGCACATTCAACCGCCTCTGTGGTCTAGTGGTACACACCACCGGTATCAGACCCAAAGGTCCCGGGTTCGATTCCCAGTGTATATAAAATAAAACATCTTTCCGTAATCCATCCACCATTTATTTGGCCTTCCTCTACCTACCCTCATACCCATTCCGCATCCATATTCATTACCTTCTTCACCACGTGACATTCACCCCTCCTCATAATGTGTCTATACCATGCAAGTCGATTTCCTCCCATCTTCTCTGTCACTGGAGCTACATTCAGACTTCCTCTTATACATATAGGGACTCTTTCGTTCATTCTAGTCACCCCACATATCCATCTCAACATTCGCATCCCAGTTGCATGTAATCTTCTTTCGTCCATCTCTGTTTTTTATCGGCGGGAATTACCCCATAAGATAATGGTTGAAATAAATCATCATCATCATCATGTCAGTGCGATAAAATACCTTTTACATAAAGCTTCATGATAGTTCCAATAGTGTACCTTAATAAACTTTAATTTATTAAGTTGCCATTGTCATTGCCATTGCCCAACTGTTTTTTAAAAACACATTATCACAATCAACTTCAACATTGGAAATTATGTAAGGGTTCCTTCCTCATCTTTCATTTTGAGTAACGGAGCCCTAAAAAACAAGATAAACAGCGTTTTTAGTCTCGGTCTAAGATATTACTGGGCTGACAGAGATTAAGGTGCAAATCCTCCCGGTTTTTTGGAAATGAAAAACAGGAAAAGGATTACATTTACGTGCACAATGTATAAAAGTGTATAAGTAGATATGTCTCAATGACGGAATTTAACGTCGCTGTTCATACGCCAGAAGCCACAGTAGGCAAATTTTGGGCCACTTTTTTCTTGAAACTTTTCGTAATTTTTGCCAATGGCAATTAAAAGAAGGGATATTAGGGTAATAATTACAATCGTTAGAATTTCTTGTATATAAAAGATGAAGTTTAATAACCTTACTTTTATACAATTATATTATTTATTTTTTATCGATTGGTTTCAAGCTCATCAGAATATATTGATTTAACCTGGATTTAGATAGATAGATAGATAGATGAACACTTTATTGACCACACAGAAATACAATACAAAGTAGGTACATCAGAAAAGGGTAAAAATTATGTGGGCAAAGGCGGTCTTATCGCTAAGAGCGATTTCTTCCAGACAACCTTTGAGACATAGGAAAAAATATAAAGAGCGAGAGGTAGTGTACAAGCAAAAGGCAAAAATATACGAAGTTTATTACTGCTATTAGGTTAAATAAATATAACTACATAAACTACTTACTAATAAAATATATGTAACTATATATTCTATATATAACTATAATATATAAATATTATATATATATGTAACTATGTTATTTATATATATTAATAAAATAAAAATAAAAACAATATACTACATAACCATAAGGTAGTTGCAAGCTAGGATTTCGTGAGTAGATGAGAATGCAGATTGGTCTTGAAAGTGGCTAGTGACTTTGAATGGCGGATCTCATACGGAAGGTCATTCCAGAGGCTGACTGACTTAACTGTAAAGGAGTCTTTGAAGTATCCAGAGCGGGTGAGGGGACTTTGCAGCAGGTTGTCAGTCTTCGACCTATGTTGACGACTGTGCTCAGCTCCAAGTAATTGAAAACGTTCCTTAAGGTAAGGTGGGGTACGAGGGTCATACAGGACATTGGACAAAAGTGTAAGTACGTGCTCCTCGCGTCGTAGTCTTATTGGAAGCCACCCCAATTCGGTCCTGAATTTGGAGACATGATCGAACTTGCGCAAGCCAAAAATGAAACGTATGCAAAGATTCTGCAGACGCTGAAGTTTGTCCAGAAGATTTTCATTGAGGTCAATGGCACACACGTCAGCATAATCTAGAATTGGTAGGAGAAGCGACTGCGCAAGTTCAATCTTTGTACTCACAGGGAGTAGATTTTTCCATCTCCGCAAAGCTCCGGCGGCAGCATAGACCTTCCTACTAACCTCCGCAATATGTGGGGACCAAGAGAGCGTGGAGTCAAAAAGAACACCCAGGTTTTTTGCAACATCATTGAAAGGAAGTGGAACGGAGTCAAATAGGAGAGGAGGTATATTGATGGACTTAAGCTTGGCAATCTGCTTTGAACCGCCAATAATGATCGCCTGCGACTTGTTAGGATTGACCCTAAGGCCATGAGTTCGACTCCATTCATGTATAGTCGCAAGGTCAACATTTAGCGAATCAATCAAGGAGTCTATATCTTTGATGGAGGCTCGATAGTAGATTTGCAGGTCGTCAGCATACAGGTGATATTGGCAAGAGAGGAGAGGAGTAAGGAAATTGATAAAGATAGAGAAAAGGAGAGGGGAAAGGACACCGCCCTGAGGTACGCCAGCAGATATATCGCAAAAGGCAGACAATTTATCATCAACACGGACACTCTGCCTTCGGCCGATAAGGTAGTTTCGGAACCACTCAACGACCACGTCCGAACCAAAAACAGACCGGAGCATCGCCAAGAGTACGTCATAATCAACAGTGTTAAAGGCGTTGCTGAAGTCTAAAAGAACCAAAGTAGTGAGCTGTTGATTTGACATACCCTCACGGACATCATCGGCCACCTTTGTTAAAGCGGTCACCGTGCTATGCCCTGGGCGAAAACCAGATTGAAAGGGACTAAGCAGATGGTTTGCGTTTACAAACATACTGATCTGGTGGAGGACAAGGCGCTCGAGGACTTTGGAAAGGAAAGGTAGAATGGAAATAGGGCGAAAATGAGAGGGCGCAGAAGGATTAGAGGTTTTGGGTATAGGGATGACTACAGCCTGCCGCCAGCAGGTCGGGAACGTTGCGGTTTTGAGCGAAAAGTTGAAAATGTGGCAAAGAATAGGGATGACACCAGCCATGCTTAGCTGAATCATACGCCGACTGATTCCGTCTACTCCCTCTGCATTAGACTTGATAGCCAAGATGTTTTTTTCAACTTCACGCTCAGACACCGGTTTAAAGGAGAAGGTAGGGTGACGTGGCGGAGAAGAGGAAGAAAGAGATTGCAGAGTGGATTCTTTAACATTGAGGGGAAAAGTGGGAGGGGATGTGAAGTGGCGGTTAAGAGTATCAGGAGCTAAATTGTGAGGAGTACTCGACTTGGACTTCCCGATGCCAAGTGAGTTAAGGAAAGACCAGACCTTAGCGGGATTACCATTGCTGACTGACGCATGAATATGACGACGCTGCGCATCCCTGCACATCCTACTACAACGATTGCGTAGTTCCTTGTATCGATGACGGGTCTCATCAGAAGGGCTATTTCGGAATTTGACCTTAGCCGCATTACGCCGTGCCATCATGGCCTTAATGTCGGCAGTAAGCCATGGAGCAGGAAGATGCTTAAGTCGGATGGGACGGAGTGGTGCATGGATGTCGAAGAGTTGGATAAGGATGGAGTTGAATATTTCCAGTTTCAGGTCAATGGTAGGAGCTTCAAGAACTGTGGCCCAGTCTATGTCACCAAGATCTGACATAAAGCGATCATCGTCAATGTTTTTAAAGTTGCGCTGCAGGATGACCCGGGGCTTAGGTTTAGGACAACGGATTTTATAGGAGAGGAAGATAAGGTCATGATAGGAGAAGGCCTCAGCAGGAAGTTGTCCATGGGAGCTGACATGGTCTGTGGAGGATACAATGGCGAGATCCAACAAGGACGGCTGGCAGTCGGGAAAGTGATGAGTAGAGGAAGACGGAAGAATAGTGAGATTGAAGGATTCCACAATAGATGATAAACGAGAAGATCTGGAATCACGCTTGAGCAAGCAGGTGTTAAAATCGCCCATAATGATTGTGTGATCAACCGTGGGAACCAGATCCTCTAGTAGGGACTCTAATTGAGTGAAATAGTCAATGTGGAGATTAGGACTGTAGAAAACCCCTAGAAGAACCTTGAGGTGACCAAGGAGGACTTCTATAAAGAGATGTTCAGAGGAATGAGAGTATTGAGAAGGAGATTTATTTAAAATGTTAAAAGAGAAGTGACTCCGAAGGTATATGGCCACACCTCCGCCGCCCTTGCCAGTTCTGTCATTTCGGATAATATGGAAACCAGGAAGGGAGTAGGAAGCGGAAGGGAGACAAGGTTTTAGGAACGTTTCCGAAATTAAAACAGCGTGAACGTTGGGATTATTGGAGAACGCAGCTACTAGATCCGCATGGTGTGCAGGGACACTCTGTGCATTGATGTGTATCACATTGAAATTTTTAGGAGTAGCTGAGAACTCAGCCTCAATGAGGGAATCTAAGGGTAGGGCAGCGCTATGGAAACTACCATCAGCAGAAGAAGCTGAAAGGAAATCCGAACCGTCACTCAACGAGTCATCGCCATCATTATAAATAGTTTGCAACATTATACGTAAATAGATAAATAACAATATAATAAATAAAATTAAATAATAATAATTAGTGAAATAAGTATAATTATAATACTTAAATTGGTCCTATACTCTACGTCAAACTATATTTTGTCCTAAACCGCTCGCCAGCAGTATAGAAAAACACCTTATAACACGAAAAACAAAACACATCGTCAAATACATTAAGCACCACAAGGTAAACAAAAAAATATTTAAAATTAGATAACATTAAAAAAAAATGTAAAACATAAATTAAAACAAAACGCCCGAATAACAAAATGCACAAAAAAAAAACATTTATAATAGTCTCAGTCAAAGAGTATGTAATTAATCACTACGGTCTCAGTGTCGTAAAGATAAAGATACGTGTTTCCGAACGAAGCAAACATGTCAAAGTCTATGTATGAGATTGACAGTGACAGTCGTGACACATGACAGTTGTGATATAAAAGAAGAAGTTTGGAAAAAAGAAATATTAAATGTGCGGTTGGTTACATAATAAATAGCTTAATTTTAAAAGAACGGGTATTTAGAAAATAAATGCTAACAAGTAGGAGTTAGCAAGTACATTACGTAACAATTTAAACGAATACGGCAAAACAATTCACACAGACTATGACAGAAAATGGGTAGAAATTATCCTAAAAACGAACTAAAACTAAATACAAAACGGTGATAAACAATGTCGAGACTGTTAAGCTTTGGAAGCCGCTGTATTAGCAGGGATAGTGCGAAAGTCTCTCATAGTTTGCACTTTATGCTGGATTTAGTTTTTGTTCTTCGCTTTACTTACTAAAGTTTGGCTATCTAAAAGTGGCCAAAATTGGGACAATTGGCTCATTTCGTACATTTTGTTTTATATACGAAAATAATTTTTTTATGTGAATAATGTAAGTACCTTTATAGGTAGATAAATTCTCTATAAATTCAAGATATAATGTTGGTCCTAAGTTCCTAAGACCATTTAACTATCACTAAGTGCTTCAAAGTGGCCACAAATGGGGTCTCCTGCTTTATTTTGTGAATACTGAAACAGTTGATTTGTTCCTTAAAAATCACCTTATAGATACTATTCTAGACTGTAACAAAAACTTACCTGTAACAAAACAGAAAAATAAGAAATAATTGATCTTACCTAAACTCAAAATAATAAAATGGTATTTTATAACTTGCCAAATTCATAGGTTACCTACCTATATTTTAAAATTGTACTTAATCTTGAACTTTTATCAACAGTTAGTATTAGTATAATGCTTTTTTACAAGCTTTTATTTAACTTGCCATGTTAGTTAGTTTGTTAGTTAGTGGGAGACAAATCTTGCAAGCTTAATTTGGCCAACTTCCCAGTGCCCGATGGAGCTAAAATTTTGTATACAGTTTTGGCTTCTTTAGATGCAATACAATATTTAAGTACAGTCAGCAAAAAAGCTTGTCATAAAAATGAAATTTTTACTAAAAGCTTATTTTTAAAATTTATGAGCAAGCAAACCAAAAAAAACGAAAAGCGAAGTATAAAATGCTCTTCTTTATATCATAATATTGAATAAATCTGCCAGTGCCGGCTTTGCAACTTGACTTGAATAGCTAACAGATTTAGCCAAGTACTAGGAGTGGGCGATACAAATCGTATATAGTTACTGAAACGTATATTGCATCAATATCGTCAAATCCGATATCGATGCGTTCTGAAACTATATATTTTAGAAAACACTATATCGCGTTAGGATTGCGATGTGCGTTGAGATCCTATATTGTACGGGATCCGATAAATCCAATTCAAGAATATTATTAGTAGGTACTCGATGCGTTCTGAAAATACGATATCGGCATCGGCATTCGGCAATATTGTGTTTTGTTTGTGATATTGCATGACATGTGTTCGATGCGCGTCGGCAACACGATATTGTACCCTACTGCAATGGAATAGGAATACAAGTATAGAGCACGTCATTCCAAACGAGCGAGAGTAGCGACTAACTTCAATCAACTCCTAAGTTATATATTTACTTCCTTACATAATTTTATTTCAGTAAAACTCAACTTAAATAAATCACTCAAAATATACTTAATAAAACTGCATCATCTCAAACAAACAACTACTGATCTGTAAGTGAAGTAAGTAACTAATCCTATTAATATTTGTTACTTGTATCAGGAATATCGGTTCGGTTGTAGGTTTCGATCATATCTATCACTGTATAGGATTCATAAAACTTTGCTTACCTTCGATATCACGGATATTAAAATATATAGTTTCAGAATCCGATATCAAATATCGATATATAGTTTCGAATCGATTTACAAAAAAAGATATATTACCCATCACTACCAAGTACACTACAATTTTACTATTATTAATCTAACTCTCCCTACACGATCCACCTGCAAAATCTCTTGTTTATCATCAACGCCGGTTTCAGTTTAGCCTGACTCGAAAGTCGACCCGAAACCGACAAAAGAGGTCCAAGAAGGTGGTTAGGTTAGGGTGCCTCGACCCACGAGGCCCGTAGGCTTCAATGAATCGAGCCGGCAAATGCAAATGGTAAACAAAACTGTTAACGTTATACCCTTTCCGAAAAAAATCTCGCTAGCGCGAGTCAGAATTTGCATCAGCGTTGTCGCAACTTGAGGACGGATTGTGAGGGAGACGAAAACTTTTAAAATCTCTATTCAAAAGGGACATTTATTGAGCTTAATGCGTTAACACCTTGGGGAGACAAATGAATGGAATAGCACAATTGTACCCTCAAAGGACGAAAAAAATTTTACCTGTCGCTATAGAATTTTTTCAGTACCTTACGTTGACGGTGTTCGCGCCACCTTGGGGATACCCAAAGGAGTCAAGGGGTGTCCAGGAAGTCATTTACAACGCAAAGTGTAAAAGAAATGGGACAAAAACGTATTTGCGTTGGTTTTTTATTTCGTTTGAGTGTGCAAAGGTTTTATAAGTAAATCAATGTTTCCTAATGTTTACGTACGTATATGTACTAACGGTATGTAAATAAAATTTGACTTTTTTCCTTAATTTACGTACCTGTTAAAACTATTGATTTTATTTTTATTGTTAAATGCACCATTTTAATTAAAAAAATAGTAATATCACCGGACATCTATACAAACAATCACGTGCAATGATGTCGATACGTGAAATCAAACATTATTCGAAAGTAAAAACAAAAAACTGTGCTTAAGTAACAATGAAACAAAACAATGGTATACTCAAGTCAACTACAACTTTCATAAGTGTCGGGTGTCGGAGTAGGAGCAGGTAGCGTATTGTCAAAGCTACAGGATGGTCTTGTGGTTTCTGACCACTATCGATACTTATGTGAATGGATATCACTTTTCCACACGTCCGGAGTTTTTGCAAGCCTATTGGCACTTTACTGGATTCCTGTTTCACGAATATTATTATGTTAAAAGGGGTCGGGCAAGTGGCTGTGGTTTGTAACAAACCGTTGTTGTACACTGTTTTAAAGAAGACCTAATAAAGAAAAACTACTTTTGGGCCTACAATGTTTAGATCATGGCACACTACTCCCACATATTCATCATCATTTCAGCCGTACGACGCCCAATGTTGGGCATAGCATACCCCCACATATTACATATTATTATTTTATTAATAATATTTGAAAATATCTATATTCTATACCAATATTAGAAAGAGGTTTTTTTTTATTTTTGTTTGTTTGTAATGGATAAAGTCAAAACTACGGGACCGATTTTGAAAATTCTTTCACTATTAGAAAGCTACGTTCTTTCTGAGTTACATAGGCTATTCCGATATTCCTATGGGAACTGGTGCCACGCGAGTTAAACCGCGCAGAGCCTCTATCAGCCTATGCGGAGAACTATTTTGCTATCAAAACGGTCAAGTTCAGGGATTAAAGTAAAGTAAGTTCAAAGATTATTAAAAATAAAACAATATATTATATATACTAATCACATAAATCACTGTACACTATTAATGTGTAAGTGTAAACATGCAAAATTAGTCATATAAAAAAAAACAGAAGACTGAATCTGCTCAGTGCACCCGCTCTTACACGACGCGACGCGAATCGCTTCTTTCCTTGCTAATAAATGAACTTGTTTTCACGCTTCAACTACATTGTGCTGATGCCTGTGACTTTTCAACTTCTGGAATTAAAGCATATCCCATATTAGAGCTAATAACAATAGTAAGTACTTCATTGTAAAAAAGTACTTAGATTCCATGATCACCCACGGTATTATACTGCAAAGGAAGTCTTCGAACGGAAATTTGGTCTGTTATCTGTACCTGCTGAGATTACCCATTAACCACAATCGTTTTTACGTTGCGTCGTATCTCCGAATAAAAATGAACGGTATTTTCACGATTATAAAGCGAAAAAAAAACATTTAGTATAAGCCTGTTCTTGAAAAGGATTCATTCCTAATGGGTTTCTAAATACTTTCACAGCGTCATGCTTTCATTTTGTTCAATAGTTAAGAGCAAATTCGCACCTACACAAAATTAAAAACGTTTTGATATGTTTTTTTTTTGTTTGTTTAGGAACGTTAAAATAATGGATTTAACATTGATTTCCTTTATTTATCTTTAATTATACTTTTGATAATAGAAGCAATTTAGTATTCTGTTCTGTGGCAATATGGCATATGGCAATGGTGACACAACTTTGAGGATTTTTTAAATTAATTAGTGTTATCTAGTGTTATCATAATTTACTTATTCAGAATTTGGTCTGTAACCCTCTACATCATAGAAAATTATTACAATGCTTAGAAGTAATTGAAATACCTAAGATAAAAAGTTGGTCAGCTAAGAAATGAATATGAATATCACCTTAATATAACTCTAATGTCTGGACACTATAAAACATACATATTTATTATTTCAAATACATTAAATTCATGGCGCGCAGTATGAAAATTTTCAAACTTAAATGGAACCGACTTTTCTTCCGCCGGGAAGAAAAGTCGGTTCCATTATGAAAATTTTCAAACTTAAATGGAACCGACTTTTCTTCCGCCGGGAAGAAAAGTCGGTTCCATTATGAAAATTTTCAAACTTAAATGGAACCGACTTTTCTTCCGCCGGGAAGAAAAGTCGGTTCCATTTAAGTTTGAAAATTTTCATACTGCGCGCCATGAATTTAATGTATTTGAAATAATAAATATGTATGTTTTATAGTGTCCAGACATTAGAGTTATATTAAGGTGATATTCATATTCATTTCTTAGCTGACCAACTTTTTATCGTAGGTATTTCAATTACTCCTAAGCATTGTAATGGGGATGTAGAGGGGATTTCACACTTGACAGAACACTGACATATAGGGCACACTGTAAGAACACCCAGCAAAAAGTCAACACGCGTAATAATTTGCTGCGGCGACTTACATCTACAAAATGGGGTGCTTCGCCCGAGGTGTTACGCTTAACGGGAATGGCTCTCTGTTTCTCGGCAGGTGAGTACGCCAGCCCGGTATGGAGCCGTTCAGCCCACGCCAAACTTGTGGATACAGCCCTTAACGAGACCTGCCGTATTATAACGGGCTGCCTCAAGCCTACCCCGGTAGATAAGCTGTACCCGCTGGCCGGCATTGCCCCTCCAGATATCCGCAGACACGTGGCGAGTTGTGCTGAATGCAGTAAAACCTCTATAACGCCACTGAAAACGCTATACGTGTGGCGCAATTTTGGTCTAACAAGATCTAAAGCCGAACGATCGACACGCTAAGAAGAAGAAGACAGAACAGAATACTAAATTGCTTCTATTATCAAAAGTGTAATTAAAGATAAATAAAGGAAATCAATGTTAAATCCATTATTTTAACGTTCTAATTTAATTTGGCCTACCAAATTCTAATTTAAGTTGGACTACCTAGAAATATGCCGATATTTCTAGGTAGTCCAACTTAAATTAGAATGGCACGGAAGAGACGGTACGTACGATTTTACGAGAACGCAGGCCAGTAGGTACCCGGTGCCCGATGCCCGGCGCCGGTTTTGGTTCCTGTGACGCTGACCCACCCAACCAACGCGACGTCGAATGTATACCTACCGGTTTCCTTCCTCGTTCACCGTGTTTGCCGATAAAACTAGGAATATGACACATAATATTTTGGAAATAGGCACGCCCGAGAATGCATTACTGAATTTAATTATTGCATTTCCTAGCAGGTAACTTCAAACTTAGTACACAAAACTTTTACTGAATTTACACTTTAGATTGTTGTTTTTAAAATATAGGTTTAAAATCATCTGGGTTTCGATGAGAAACTGTTTAAAGTCGACTTAAAAAATTCTGGGTCGAAAAATGCGTATTCCAAGTCTTGAAAAAAAAAATAGATTTTTACTTAGTAATTTTATTCTGAAAGGTAACATTAAAATATATGTTAAAATATTTGCATTGTTCATTTCCCTTTGGTTTTTAGTAACGTCATTTCATTCCTAAAATGCGAAGGCGTAACCGTAAATTACGTTTATTTATACCGAGTAATATCAGACTTGATTTATTCCCTTTTTTTGGTACTTAGCACATTCACGGCGCGAGAAAATATATATCTAAGGAAAACGAACGAAAAATGCGCGAGAAATAATTATGAGCACTCCACCCTTGTTTGGAAATAGGAGGATTAACTAATTTGCATAGAAGCAGGTACTTAATGTTTGTGTCGTCTTGTTTTCTTCGATTAAAACACTGACCATTTCATCCAATTTTTAAATCAGTCATTGTACAAATAACAAATAACCAAATATCGGGCTCTATACCTTTGTACGTATATTAATGTAGTTTAAATTTTAAATGTTTGCATTAACATTTCCCATCTCATCATTAAGTGTTCAAACGGGACTCGAAGACGCCACCTTTTGCTAATTCTTCTTGCTCTATCGTGTGATTAGGGACTGGGCCAGCAGCTAGCCCAATCGCCCCGCATCAGTGATCAGTGTCCGACATAGAGTACATTTTAACATATTATGTCCGCCAGGAGCTTGTTCATGTTTCACGCTTGTGGTGCCAGGGGGCAAGAGCCGGCAAGAGAGCAAGTGCCCCATAGTCTGCTCTGCGGCTCCGCACTTATACCTTTGTACGTATAATAATGTAGTTTTAATTTTAAATGTTTGCATTAACATTGCCCACTGGACTCGAAGGCGCCAACTTTTGCTTATTCTTCTTGCTCTATCGTGTGGTTGGCGACTGGGCCAGCAGCCAGCCCAATCGCCCCGCATGTCTGGCCATAGAGTAGGTACATAAGATGTGTCCGCCAGGAGCTCGTTCATGTTACTTACACGCATGAGATACCAGGGGGCAAGAGAGCAAGTGCCCCATACTCTGCTCTGCGTCTGCACTTACACGAGACGGGACCAAGGAACTTGACTGCGTAACCCTATCTGAATCTGTTACGCCATTTTTGCTATCCGAGCAACTGCTTTATTCCACTTGGATACATGAGTGGGAGTAGAAGATTCGTTGAAATGTAGGTACTTATTATTGCTTTGTCTCTGTGACCCAGTGCAGAATTAGTGACAAGTGGCTTTTCCAATCTTACGGCGCTCCACTACAATATTCCTACAAGTTGTCATAGGTGCAACGATGTTTTTAGTATTAATAATAATGTATTGACTGACTCATGTCATGGAAAGGTTTTACTGAAATACCTATACCTAATTATTACAGCATTTAGCTTAACCCAATCTACCTACTGAACTAATAAATCTTCAATTATTAGTTTATTACGCTATAAATGGAAACTAGTTTGAATCCATATTTGAGCCACTAATCCTGCTTTAATGCTATTGCTATTGACTGACGAATATTATAAGTCTATTGTTTGCTCCTACTTAGGCTAATTGTATCCCCCCGATCCGATGGGAGCAGACTTAGTTCAGTCAAACCGAAATAACAATGATTTGTGTGTTTAGAGTAGCACCGTCCGCGTCCGTGTAACGATCGCATATGGTTTAAATTCCGTATATTCTGATCATGATTATGTGAATTGCACAAATAACATATCCCACTATCATTGAACAAATTTCCTGCGCTGTTCCATTATCGCGATTACGTGTTAGCTATTCAAAGAACCCTGAATTAAACGAGCCTTGACACACCCAAGTATTCAATTCGATTATACACAGTTAACTGAAAACGTATGCCCGTGAATTAAATACGTTGAACCAAGCCTAGTCGGTGTCGCGAATCCACTCCCCTGGGAGCCATTTGCCTTGAAAAGCTTTTAATAACAGATCCTAACACACTTTCGTAAGTTCCTGAAACAGCTTCGTCATAATTAATGAAATGTGAGCTTTTAATAACCTTGAAGCCCCGTCTGCGCTCTCGCGTCTGTAATTTTATGAAGCAATCCAAGACTCCTGTTTAGCATATCAACATCCCGACTGTTTCAATATCTTTACGAGTGTTTTGCTACGTACTTAGATAATTTAGTTAGAAGACGAGACGTCGGCATTTTTTAAAATTTCCTTGGAAAACATTTTCTATTAAAATGTTGCTCTGAAATACCTAGTCTAAAGAACGAAGAAAGTAATCACGAATATTTAAATTCAAAAGAATGACACCTGAAAGAATGTGTCAATAATATAGTTCCAGTTTGTGTTTATTTTTATAAATTACAACAAGACCATCCATACTTCCATACTAATATTATAAATGTGAAAGTGTGTTTGTTTGTTTGTCCGTCTTTCACGTCAAAACGGAGCAACGGATCTACGTGATTTTTAGTATAAATAGTTTCGGAGCTGGAGCCCTATCCAGCTCCCTACATATGTCACTACATAGGCTACTTTTTATCCCGAGAAAATATCACCTTCCCGCATAACATCGTGTAGTCCACGCGGGCGAAGCCGTGGGCGGAATGCTAGTAAATTTCAATTACAAAGAGATTTTTTTCTGTTCATCCTTTTGCGGTGTCTAGGTTTTCAAACGACATAGCTATATCTACAAAAGCCGACCGGAAAGGCTCCGTTGTTAACGTTTTGATCCGATATTTAGGATTAACATGTTCCATTGCTCATGTAGCGTGTAGCCGGGCTATGTACCTACGACCGGCTAACTCTGTTGTTCAATTGTGAACTCTATATGCGTTTTAACAGGTGCTATTCAACGATCTACAAATTAGTCTGTCCGTACACGTATGATCGGGCGCGGAGGCGTATCGCTACATCCCCCGATGATTAAAACGAGCCGAGTTGATTACGTTGCATGTTTTAGCCCTTTGAACCGGTGAATGACCAATCGGTTTATTTAGGGGAGATATTTCGGTTTGTAAACGTACGTCTAAAAATACCTACCCTTTTCTATTGAAAGTAGGTAGACAGATTGATTGGATGCTGTATTTCGTATTGAATCGACTGAAAAGCTCCATGTTAAAAGTATTTAATCACATTTAGACGGAAGATTAGACGCAGGGGTGAAACCCGCCTTCTGCTCTAGAGGTCCCAGGTTCGATTCCCGATCAAGACAAATATTTGATAGTCAAATGTTTGACAGGGTTCGTATGGGATAAGAAAAGTGTTGTTTTTACTATTTTCCACGCAATTTTTATGTTTTTTCTCTCCATAAAAACCTTCCGTGTTTCTTCAGGAACATGAAAAAAAACCGAATTGGTTCAACCGTTCTCGAGACATTCATTTTTATTTATATAGGTAGATTATTATGAAAGTAAAGGTTCTTAATTGGCATTTCTTTTTCTTATTTTTTATGAAAACCTGTAAGCTTGTAAAACGTTTAAAATAACAGCCTTGCAATATGCATAATATAACACTTATTATAACCATTATGCAAAAGTTGAATATCATATGTGTGCCCAACCCAAATTGCTTTGAAGAAATTAAAGGTTAATTGCCGTTACCGCGGTGCGCCCCGCCTGGCGTTTTGTTCACTTTACGGAGTATTTCGTTACCATAACAATGTACCACTTTTACTCAAATTACACGAAACTAAATGGGAACATGAAAGAAAATGTTAGTTACTTTGAAAAGGACACTTTCAACAAATATGTTGAAAGTGTCCTTTTCAAAGTAACTAACATTTTCTTACAAATTATACTATATATTATACTTACATTTTTTTATAATATACAGAGTGTCAGTTGCATGTCCAAAACCACAGCTTGTACTCATAAAATTGAACAACTTACTCTAAGAAGCATGTGTCGAAATCTGAAAAAAGAAATTTTCCCTTCATACTAAATCATCAGCTGACTGTGCAGTTTGTATAGGAGACCAAAAATATTTTTTCACTTCTCATGCTCGTAAAGTTCGTGTTTATGTTGGGTATAGGCTGCATAAAATCGCTTTTTATGCTCTAGTGCATAAAGTAAAATCTTCGTCTAAGTCTCAGACTTTAAGACAAAGATCGTCAGGTAAACAGCCATACACGCAATTAAACTTCGTAAAATAAACTTATTATTTCATTCTGTTTCTTCAATTTTGTACATAATCCATGTTCAATTACTTACTAAATTAATAAAACTAGGCAAAATTAATGAGTTTTCTAAGAAATAAGTATTTCAAGAGCATTATGGACTACGATCTAATGCTAAAGTCACTGTGCTACCAATGCCACGTATAAAAAAAAGAAAAAGAAAGTTTTCCCGCCAATATGGCGAAGTCTTTATTTTTTCTTTTTTGCAATATTGGTATTTATTTTCCTCACACTCTAAGTGAAAAGCAGAGTGTATAACTTGTACATAAAACCCATTTTACCCTCGAATTGACTATCCACCCTCGCCTACGGCTCGGATGGATATATACATCTCGGGTAAAATAGTACGTTTTATGCACTTGTTGTACAATCTACTATTTCACGTTTCGACCCGTGTTTCTTGGGGAAAGTTGTTCAATATTATGAGTACAAGCTGTGGTTTTGGGCTTGCATCTGACCAAAGTAACACTCTGTAGAACAGCAGCACAGTAGTAGTAGAGGCTGTGACAGCGGTCTCAAATGGGTATAAATTTAAAATATTTAACTTTATTTCTAATGTTTGTGTCCAATAATATACTGCTGGAGCACAGGTACAGGCCTTTCTTATCTATACAAATAAATAAAATTAGAGTGTCTGTTTGTAATATTAAAATAACCGCTTTTTACTATATGCATATGATTATATCTACGATACATATACCAAAATAACATTTTTTACTATTTTTGTCTGTCTGTCTGTTTGTTCCGGCTAATCTCTTAAACGGCTGCACCGATTTTGATGGGACTTTCACTGCCAGGTAGCTGATGTAATAAGGAGTAACTTAGGCTACTTTTTATCCCGATATTCCCACGGGAACGAGAACCACGCGGGTGAAACCGCGGGCGGACGCTAGTGGATAGATAAAGAGAAAGAGCCATGTCCCACAACGTTGGCCTAATGCAATTTCGTGGAAATTAAGGACTAAATACAGCCGGGACCAATGCAACAGCATAACGTAGGTTACCTTTAAAAAAATGGAGATAATTTGTTTGGGCTTGCCATAATCGTTATCTAGATCCTTGGGGAAGGCCGTACGCAGCCGTGGGCGTCGTACGGCTGATGATGATGACGATGATCCAGTAGTTGACCACTGCGACACATGCTTGACCGCTGCGAATCCCAGCCCGAACCTGCTATGGGTTTAATCAGTGTGACGTCATAATCTGTATCTTTCCCGATAAGAAATGCCTACGTATAACCGGGAGATAGCGGACTTGCATCAATCAAAACGAGCGTCATCCGTGCCGCCCGCTGCCGGCCGCCCGTTGCCGGCCGCCCGCCCTAGCCACCGCCTGTGACGCCACGCCGCCGCCGCCCGCCCGTGACATCGGCTGCGAATGCCCGATGCCATTTTTCATCACATTCTACCAAAGTCAAGACCTTTTCTCGTACAAAGTCAACGTCAAAAACTTTTTATTCAGATAGATTAAATAAAATTATTAATGCTTGTTAAATTGTCCAACATTTTTTTACGGACATCTTTTAACTGGCAAGAAAAAGGTACAGTTTTAACAACAGGCTTGGGTCTAAGATTTTATAAGTATAAGTTTGTCTTACTCGGGCGAACTGCAAAGGAACCCAGAAAAATGTCGGCCGGCCTATATTAGAATTTTTTGACAAATACTCGCCGTTAGGACCAAGCGCATCCTAACAAATGGCTTTAATAATTGAGAAATCTCTGCTTCCGTGCGAAGAATAAATAAATCCTCCGTCGTTAAAAAGGTCCAGAGCAGAGTGTATTATTAAGTTCGCAAACACCTGACAGAAAGAAAAGGGAGGACCACAGACGATATCATTGGCACGTCACGAATGCGCATCAATCACAAGGGGGGTGATATAGGGGGGAGAGGGGCAGGCTCGTGCGCCGCGATTCGACGCAGCGTCACACAGATTATATTTATAGTAGTCGGTGGACGCTCGTGATACGCTTGTCGTTTTTGGATGCATTCCTGTCATAGTTGCAATACTGCTTAGATTTATTGATAGCTTTTTGCCTACCCGATACAAATTCTTTGCCATCTCTAGATATTTAGAATAGTCTTCACTTGAATTAGATGCGGCTTAGCAGCTTTGATAAATAGCGCGATGCAGCATCAAGAGTACACCATCACAAGACATAGTGTACGCATTTCAATAGCATAGTAACTTCCAACATTTAAGTCAAAACAGTACAATGTTGTATACCTACAGCTAAACCATGAAAGCACCGAACCTAGTTCCAATGACATATACAGTCTAGCCAGCAAAAGTTTTCGGCATTTTTCGTTTAAATAATGTCGAATCCAAATCCCACAACCAGCCACAATGTTGCGCCAAATGTGACTGCGCTGTGCGGACTACGGATGAGCTATTTTGGGAAAACGTCAAACATTAGATTTCACAATAATTTTTTTAAGTGAAGTAGGTATTGATCCATTCGTTTTGTTAACCACATTTTGCTTGTTGGTGAAAATCGAAGACAAAATTGTTTTAGATTAAGTATATTTTTTGTTAGTTATTCCAACAACTTTCCAGTTTTCGTGTTTTCTTGAGCTTTTCTATACTTAAACGTTTCTTTAAAGCATTTCATTCTCGTGGTAAAATAAAATTACATTTCCTTTTTAATTTAAATTAAATATATAACCTTTAATATGAAAGCTGGAACTCCTTTGAATCAGTTGAATATGAATCGGATTAACTCCGTCTTTGGCGCGCTCCAATCCGAACTCGATTTTAGATCGCAGATTCTGACGTGGAGCATTCTGTAAGCGGATCGCAGTAGTTAATTAATGATACTTTAACGGTCCTCTATAGCACGGAGTGCGCTCAATTGCGTCATGGCGGCGAGCACTGGCAGGGAACTCTGCAAATGGTCTCGCTTAACTGTGGAACTCTTAGCCTCTTACAAGTTATTAATTCATTAAATCATCGGGAAACGGGCATTTTGAATGCCGGTTCCGTCTTATAACAATAGATTCATTTTAGCTTTACTTTATACAGGATTTCGTTAGTATTGGACTTGCGTTAATTGTTCCTTGACTTGAATATTTAAATCTTGGGCACGCTCCCCTTTTGCTAGAATTGCCGGCGCTTAAGTACTTACTGCTCCTTAAAATTATGCCAATTGGCGAATTCACAATATTATAGCGTCTATTGTTAGGTTTTTGAAGGAAAACTCACTTACATTTAGTTCTTACATAGTCATTTTTTTCTTTAAAAGCTCTAAAAAAATAAATTACTGGTTGATCCGGTGAACTTCGTACCGCCTTATCGACAGCACGCCACCTACCGGGTCCAAATGTAAATCTAAACCATTTTCGAATCCTCCTGAAGACTTTCAAATTGGTTCAGCCGTTTAGGGGTCGTTACTTTCCCTAAAATATGGTTGAGCGAAGCGATATGGCTGGTTCATGCGTCATGCTCGTGAACGGGTGCTGTCAGTGGGAATGAATGGGTCTGCTCTTATCTGCTTGCCTTAAAATGTGTTTTCTTTTTGTTTTTATTCATTTTATTAAGAATTTAATAAGGTTTATTCATCATCATTTTCATCATTTTATAAGGTTTTAACCGCTTCTGTGGTCTAGTGGTTCACACCACCGATTTCAGACCAAGAGGTCCCGGGTTCGATTCCCAGTGGGGGTACATATTGTATTCGGTTTGGTTGGTGGTAGGACTTGTTCTTAGTCCGCCTGGCTAGCTACCACCATCTTATCTAAGTCTGACGCCATAACAATGCTGTTTTCAGCATTAGTGTGTTCCGGCAGTTAGAGATAAGATAGCCAGTTCCTCAGTGATTGAGGATTCCGGGAGTAGTGCGCTTCCATCTTCAGCCACCACTTAACATCAGTTGTGATGAAGGCTAAGTGCTACTTAGCCCGCTGTGGATAATTTTTTTAAAAAAAATTACATTTGAGACATATGGCGCAACTTTAACTGTCATATCATAACCCATTGTGATGGAAACTGACCTTAGTCATACCATATTAAGGTCATTTTTCAATTTGACGACTCTGTATGAAATAAAACAGAGAAAAGAACAACCCTTGGAGTTTCTTACCGGTTCTTCTCCAAGGTCTCCCGCTGTAGGGTTGGCGAACCAATGGCGTAGCTTCTAAGTATGACGTTCACAAGTATTGTAAAGTGATTGTAAATAACAATCTAAATTGAATAAACAAATTTGACTTTGACTTTGACTTAGGAGGAGTTAAGTTACATACACACGCACAGAAGAAATACAGGGTGTTAGGGGCACCCTTGCAAAAACTTTAACCATGGCTTCAGACCATCATGCTGAACAACGGACAGCAAGAATTTTTTGTCGGAAATGAAAAAAATAATTGGACTTCTCAAATACAAATTTAGCAACTTATCGGGACATTTTGTATGGAGAGTCGAAATTTTTTTTTTTCATGTTTCTGTATATATAAAGATAAATATTTGTCAGGCTTTAGGCAAAATGGCATGACATCGAAGTATAGGTATGCGCGTATACTCACAAAGCATCAATGCAATCTCGATGCCGAGATCGAAATCCCGCATGAACTCAGGGCATTATACGATGTCAATCTCAAAACATAAATCAGGCAAGATCTCGCGATATTGAGTGACACAGTCAGCAAGACACATTGTGCAGCTTATGTACATACTTACGCGTTTTAAATTACTTTTTGCACTTACAATGCAATTGCAATGAAGTACCTGAATTGTGAGACGGGTCGAATTTCTCTAATAAGTATTACTTCAATTTCAATATTTTTTAGCGTACGCGCTAAGTAATTGTTTTTAAGATAAAAAGGATATCTAAGCTGGGATAACTTATTTTACCTAAATAAATAGTGCCTAGTATTAAAACAGTGAAGGTTTTGAGATGACACACACGCAACTATTCTCTCTAACATATTAAAACAGTATCACTATACTATTATTATAGTATTATTATTGGTTATTTAGAGCACGATACTGAAATTGAAACACCCAAAGAGGAAGAAAAGGAAAACCACAGAAAAAAATCTTTCCGTGTTCTGTGAGGAAAACCTTAGGTAAATAAAACATTACGTACTTCATTATTCATCGTTGTATTACAGAATTTACAGCCACTATTTAGCACCCCAATCCTATGTTACCAGACTACTAGTTTATTTGATAGAATCAGCCGTCACCTGGCGGGAGTCCATATCAAACTATAAAACCAAAACCACCAAGCTTTCTTTAGCAAAAATAAAATAAAAATAAATAAATAAAATAATTCATGCCTGCAAATAAATGCATCGTGTTTTCCGGCTTGCATGTCTTGTTTTTTCGAAAGAAAACAGATATTTAGCTCGCACTTGCAATTATTTTGTTGATCTTATTTTTAAAGGTCACTGCACATATAGGGTAGTGCACTTTTGACTAAAAACATGACCAGTCTAATCAATTTGTATAATTAATAATTAATTAATAAATTAAATTCAACTTCAATTCTAACAACTCTAAGCGAGAACATTTCGTTCACTGGCGAGAACATATCCTAATGCCTGCCTAATGCAAAGTCAGTAATAGGAGTCAACTCAACTATAATGGAAAAGTTTTTGCTGTGGGTCTGTCGTAGTCGCTGAATAAGTATAGATACAAATATGAGTAGAGCATTTGACAATTAAAAATAGCTAGTTTCCCAGTCGTCATACAATGATGTTGGTGACTATCTCAGTGGTCCCACGTCGCGTCGGTCCACTACCTATCGCCGCAAGGTGCCTACCGCGCAAGTGCGCGCTATTTCAAAGCGAGACCACAGCCTGATGCTATTTCTGTAATAGTAGTCTATAGGTAAAGCAGGATAATAGCAGTAAGCTGGCCGCAGCCGCATGTAGCTGCTGCGGCGCGCTGTGATCAATCACGCGGTTGACGCACGCAGCTTTACATTCTGTGAATAAGTTTAGAGCTAAATCTCACTAGAGCATTTGACGATTAAAAATCACTCGTTTCCCAGTCGTCATACAATGGTGACTAAACTTTCGGTTCTGTCAGTTCACTACCTAGGTACAGTAAGCAAATACGTAGGTACTATTTATTTCTAAGCGAGAATAAAGCCTAATGGAAGACTAACATTGATCCAGTAGCTGGCACTAATGTCGCTGGTAGGTAATCCAGATGTAAACCTTTTTCCGTGCCAATCCAGCTGGCGCGCTGGCGCCGCGCCCGCCCTAGCGTGGACTAAAACGGTCATCAAGTTACCTTGCGCCGTTTTAGGCCCCAAAATCGGTGCTAGCAAGTAGCAACTGGATTCATGTACCTAAATCACTAATAGGAGTCAACTATAATGGCATAGTAGGATTGTTCAGCCTCATCTGGTGCTGCGGCGCGCTGCGATCAATCACCGCTCGACGCACGCAGCTGCCGCTCGCACGCCCATTTATAATAGGATTATATCAACTGCTACTACCGTTATTAAGTATTTACTACATACTTAATAAACTATACCTACTTGAGGAGAGCCTGAACGCTAAGTTCTGCTGCGACATAAA
The DNA here is from genome assembly GCA_949710035.1 of Crambus lathoniellus. Taxonomy (NCBI): domain Eukaryota; kingdom Metazoa; phylum Arthropoda; class Insecta; order Lepidoptera; family Crambidae; genus Crambus; species Crambus lathoniellus. Next base: position 10,607,492 of record OX453306.1, read on the forward strand.
GTACCTACTTAAATTGTATTACGCTTATTTTAAAATGTAATGTAAAGTTTTCGCTGTGAGCAACATGCAGGCAAAGATTTGATCAGGGTAACGTAGGTATAAGAGAACTCCTTATAAGGGAACTAATTTAACTATGAAAATACTCTGTGCGACTTCCAATCCAACCATTCCATTGATAATAAATAACACATACAATCGGCAATTAACTACAATACTTCTACTTGTGACGTAAACTTTAAATAAATCAATAGTATAAATTCTCATTCCGACCAAATGCACAAAACTATAACTACGCCAAGTTTATGGGGTTAAGCATAATTGGACTTTTTAGATAATACAGGGTGTTAGGGGCACCCTTGCAAAAACTTAAACCATGTCTTCAGGCCTTCATGCTGAACAACGCACAGAAAGATTTTTTGTCGGAAATGAAAAAAATATTTCTACTCTCCATACAAAATGTCCCGATAAGTTACTAAATTTGTATGAAAACACCATTTTTTTTTCGTTTCCGACAAAAATTTTTGCTATTCGTTGTTCAGCATGATGGTCTGAAGCCATGGTTTCAGTTTTTGCAAGGGTGCCCCTAACACCCTATATAATAAGTTTGGTTTCAGAACCTCTCAGTTCCTGCGGCGCGGTCGGGTCGGATGAGCGTGTGATCAATCACACACGCGACACACTCAGATGGCGCCACGCTCCTATCGCCATTTATAACAACACAATCAACTATTTGCGTTTAATTAAAGCAAAAGGGTTAACAAATTTAAATAATTTATTAGAGAAAGTGCGTCGGAAATGATGTTAAGTACTTAATTATAAAAGTAATTTTCCCTTTTCCAATTTAGGTAGCGGAAAGCGTTGACATTTTTGTTTAGGTACTTTTTATTGTAACTGAAACATAAAAAAATACATTTGTAGATGACCAGTAGCCGTACGCGGTTTTGTTTTACTCGCTTGGTTCACGTTCTCGGATAAATATCAACATTATAAGGAGACTATGTTTAGTCTCCTTGAGCTATTCCAGTTGACTAGTGGACTACACGACGATATCCTGCGGGAATGTTATTTATTTCGGGACATAAAAAATTTTCCCATAAAAAAAATACGTCAAACCTTTGCTCCATTTTGACGTGAAAGACTGACAAACATACAGACACTTATAATATTAGTATGGAAGTATGGATAACTACAGCCTTTGTTACTTACTTTCACATTTTTTATTGGTAGGATATTAAAACAGATTCGAACCAAAGTTAACGTATTCCAAAGTGACAACTCATGATTCTACCTCAATGGACTCAATGGTAGTAAGCCACTTTCAAGGGAATTGTGGATTCAGATAGCTGGGAAGTGCAGTTAATTAGCCGGCTGATTGGTGGCGGGCAAGCTCGCCTGCATAACCGCACCGCAGCGACCGGCGGCTCTTGACGTCACCCGACGTTACACGACGTTAAGGCGATGATTCCCGAAAATAGGGTTTTTAAATTATGGATTACTCGCAAACCACAAGTACTCAAAATTTGGAAAAAATATTTGTTTACAGTCTTTTATCTAGTGCTCCTGGCCGTTATATTTTCCATTAGTGATACTTTACTGTATCAAAAAATATTCCAAACATCCGTCTAATAATAACTCAAATATCATATTACTTGCAGTATACCTTCTTTGTTTTAGTTAATGAAAAAGATATGAAAATAATTGTCTTTGAATAGCCGAGGGATTCCGGCCGTCATAAATTTATTTTTTTTATTATTACATTTTTAATTGAATTTTAAGTGATTTTCGTTTCGCGGGGCGCTTGCGAGTTCACAGCTCACTGCCGGCTGCCGCTGGGTCCGCGCGAAGTATATCGAGCCTGGCTGAGCAAGCGTTGGCATGCTAACGCTATATTTCCGTCTGGAATCCTCGCCTTAACCGACGTCACCTGACGGCGCCGACGCATTGACGACGTCAGCCCATTTGGATGATCACTCCCGACACAAAGCGGATAAAAGCATTACAAGCACTGCAATTGTGCACTATCCAGTCTTTTTAAGAAATGGTTTCCACTCCGCAATGTGCGTTTTCAGAGGAAATGCTGACACTGACACACGATTCGAAAATAGGGCCCTGTCTTGTCTGGTAAAAAGGAACACGTCTTATGAAACATGTTATGTCGGTATTTTGACTTTGAAATTCTGATAGGCTTACACAATTAGACAATTAGTGAGGTCATAACCCTCCTTTTAGACTTCGCTGCAGTTGGGTAAAAAGTATTGTCGTAATAAAATAAAAATAATATAATTAGAGCTCCTTCGGACACTGGGAAGTAGGTCAAATTAAGCTTGCAAGATTTGTCCTCCAACTAACTAACTAACATGGCAAGTTAATAAAAAGCTTGTAAAAAAAGAAAAATGAAGATCTTAAGAACTGTCACATATCAGAGCAAATGTAAAGTGTATTTTTTTGTAATAATAGAATTTTAATAACCAGTTTTTTACAGAAAAAGTTTAAACGTATTTTTTTTCATATGTGGTCACAAATAGTGTAGCGCAAATCTAGTATAAGTATATTTTATGTATTTATGGTTAATAGTACCTACACATCTAAGAGCTACGCGATTATAAACGAGGTAGGTACCTATTTTAAAAATAAATTCAGAAGCTGAAATTATCGTTATCGTTCGTTACCTATCACAGATATGAAGTTAGGGGAAATAAAGACTCGTGGTCATTGCCGCTCTCACACTTTAATTATCTCTTTAGAAGCCCATGTAATGCAATCAAGAGACTTTTATTGCTGAAGTGACTTCAGTGGACTCCAGTGGACACTGGATTGAGGGACCTCAATAATTAAATGTATAAGCCACCAAACTAATTAAGTGTCATCGTGTCTCTTGTGATTCAAGTGCATGGAGATGATCATCGACGCCAATTATATACTTGTACTAGTGGACGCCCGCGACTTCGTCTGCGTGGAATTTAACTAAATGACGTGACTTTGCACTAAAATAAGTATTTGTATAGGTATTAAGCATGAGATTTTATATTATTTTTATGCACTCACAATGCAATTTTGTAAGTATAGGAAAAATGTGTGATAGCAAAAAACCACGAGCCATATAAGTAGCCTGCCGCCTTCCCGCCTGAAAGCTACTTATATGGCTCGTGGTTTTTTGCTATCACACATTTTTCCTATAGGTATTAAGCATATTTATAAATGAAAATTTAAATAATTGGCTGAGAATTTTCAAAATCGGGCCAATAAGTCGGTAGGTGAAATAATTGATGAAATCGGTCCCGTAGTTTTTGAGTTTATTTGTTATAGCGGCTACACGCGGTTTAAGCCACACGGTACCCGTTCCGGTAGGAATATCGGGATAAAATGTACCCTATATCACTCACTCAGAAATAATGTAGTTTAATTTTTTGAAATAATTTTCCAAATGGTCCCGTAGTTTTTGAGTTTACTCATTATTCCCTTTTTTGCCGTTTTATCTTTCTTTTTTCTTTTTGAAATTTTTACCCGACCACCCACCCAATTTCAAAAATCTTTATTACCTACTGCTCCCTTTACTTCATAGCAGAACCTATGTACAAAGTTTCAAGTGAATCCATTGAAGAAATAAAAAGTTTCATTCAAACTTGAACCCCTGCTTTACCCCCTATGAGGGAGAATTTGCAAAAATCCTTATTATTGCTCACTTACGTCACTTGAGGAACCCATACACAAACTTTTAAACTTTTTTTTAAAAAATCCTCTCTTAGTGCTCAACTACGCTTCCCAAGGAACATATTTTAGCTTCTTGCTCCTAGGTAGTAGTTTCGGCTGTGCGTTGTCTGTCAGTCAGTCAGTAATGCAAGAGTTTTATATAAAATATATAGGTAGATTACATTTAAACAGCTGTACATTTTTCAACTTCACAGAACTAGAGGTTCATAGGTTGTAAGTACTACCAATTTCGTATAATTAATTATTTATGACACTTATTCTGAAAATAACTTGAAGAGCCTTTAACAATGGCACAATGGCATGGATTTTCGATCGATCATCGTTTTGGCAACCCATAAGTAGTTTGCTCATTTGTCGTTTGTACAAATCGTATCGGAGTAGGTATATGTATTTTTTAATAAAGTGAATCGTAGCTAGTCAAAAATCCAATTCTTTTGCAAATTTGTAAACTATATAATGACACTACTAGTACTAGTAGTAGTAGTTACTAGTAGTATAGTAACTTTTGTCTTCTTTGTATTGTCACTTTTTGTTTTATTGCCGCTGTTCATTTTCTCCCTGACACCCTTTCCGGTTGACTGGAAGAGAATGCATATTAGCATTAAGTACGCCATTTGCTGTGTTTTGCAATAATAATGTGTTTTAAATAAATAAATAAATAATGATAGATTTTTTTCATAAGAACAAGTATTGTGCAATGCAATTGTCTAGCACACTATGACCAGTCCAAACAATGCTAATATTTAGGTAATCATTCTTATATCAAAAATCAGCAGTTTAGGTCTCCCTCTATCTCTTTTAATGCAAACGTATCGAAACACTTTTAAATTAATAACGCTCAAATACTCAAATGCTTTTTTAACTTTAAGAGCTTCATAAAAATCATCCTGTCGTTAATAACGTCATGTTAAAAAACGAGTATCTTCTTACATGATGATTCAAGTAAAGTTCATAAAGGATAGAATATGTACTAGAGCAAAACACTTAAAAATCTTATTAAACTTGCTTGAAGAGTCGCCAGTTATTAAAGTCATTGTTTTGTTTGTTGCAGGCACCCGGATGCAGTCGCTGGTGAGACCCCCTTGACTTCGTTTCCTCCATCGGCAGCGACCCCACTTGGCTTCGTGCCTTCCAGTTAATTACGGGGAATGACACCGCCGCCTCCGCCTCTCCACCAGCTCACTCGAGCTGGGGCTGGCTCCAACTTATTTGCTTGTTCCCTTTCAACTGCGAAACATTTTTCCGACATAGATTTTTTGGGCAGTTATAAATACAATTTCATTCTTGCCCCTTCGCCGAAACTGTAATGTCCTTTTTACCGTTATCTACACACTAGTGGCTTCCCACAGTTTAACCGGTGTGGTATCCGTTACCGTAGGAATATCGGGACAAAATATAGCCTATGTCACTGAGGAAGAATGTAACTTTCTAAAAAGAATTTAAAAAATCGGTCCAGTTGTTTTTAGTTTAGTCATTACAAACATCCAACAAATTAACCAATTTTGAAAATTCTTTCACTAGTAAAAGGCTACATTATTCCTGAGTGACATAAGCTATATTTTATCCCGATATTGCGACGGGAACGGTAACCACGTACGTAGGTTAAACCGCGGGAAGCGCTAGTTGTTTATACAAAAGTTCCTACTAAGCCAGCCCCACCGTGAACGGTAACTATAAAATTATATCGTTAATTACTGAAATATTTGTTGTGTTATTAATTTTCAATCTTACATTTCATGATTGTAGAACAACAACAATTGATAACGAAATGATTTGTACCACAGCGTAACTTTTTAACGATCCATTTGCGGAATCAGACCGAACGTTGTTTGGGAACATGCGTGCCAAATTGAGCGCAAATATTCACAACACCCTTATCTTTGTGTAATGAAATGAGTGGCGTATACAAATTACTATGCCCTACATCTCTAACGGCGGGTGATTGTTAAAATAGTGCGCTTTCACAACAAGTTAACTGCCTGATCGACTGCCGAGTCGACTTGAATTTTAGCGTGAATATTTCTTTCAGAAAAAAATTACATCCGATACGAAACAAGGAAAAGCAACCGCTGAAAATAGTTCCGAGGGTTGTCACGCGACATTTACTATTTAAGGCAACCTTTGCAGCGGCATGTTTATTTAAATCAAATAGGCTTTGAATATGTTACACCTTTAAAATTTAAATCCTATCAGACATAGGTAATTCAGAAGACGCCCCTTCCACCGCGGCCCGCCATTCGAGGCCGCAACCCCTCCTTCATTGAATTCTAAATTAGATCTCTTTAGCCGATGTCCGACATTCTTCTAAAAATTAAACCACATGATGTGCTCCTTTTTGAACAAAAAATAAAACTGGAACGCCTTGCCGCACTTTTGTCATAATTTTCATTTTGTTTTTTAGTTTAACTTTATGGTGAGAGCCGAGACTGACAATTATTTTGTCATTAGCGTCGTGATGAAATCATTGGTGGGTTGAACTTGTTTAATAACAAACAACTAACAAAGTTGATTCGTTGAAAGTAAAGCCCCGTGGATTGTTCGAACTCGGTCTTTGAATGCATTACCACTTCGACTTTGAATACGAACATTACCAGTCAATACTGTGGACACAGAAATTATCGAGTTACCGATACGCCATCGGCATCGCTCTGAAAGACGCAAAGCGAGGAGGGTGAACAAATAATCCGCTTTGCCGGCGACAAAGCCCGCCCCGGTCGATCTTCTACAGACAGATTTTAAACGAATGCCGCAACAAAGGTATCGAAGTCTGCATTCAAATAAGAAACTTCGTTCCGCCCGCCTTTCGAACTTACTCGTTCTAAATAAATACCAATCTTGCTCCAAGATTCTTTTAAATACCTTTTGTAAGAAAAATAGAAGCAGTCGATCCGCTCCAGACAGACTTGTGGTTTTTCTTGATTGTGGCGTTCCCATTTTGCGGCGTGATGGCTAGCGCAGTTACGTGCGAGTTAAGTAATAACTTTGCTACAGAGTCTTTTTATTGCACATTCCGCTCTGAGATGAAGTATCCACATTATGAAGTAAATGTTATTTCATACCGTACTAACTTTAGCAAAAAACATATTTCAACTTCCTCATTTTCATCAGCATACAATCTGAACGCTGGGAACAATGGGAATGACACTTGGACGTAGTCAATTAGTCAAATAACGTCGAATAACATATTCAAACAACAATTCCAAAATGAACAAACTTACGATTCTACTATTTACCTATATTGCATGTAGTATCGAAAAACAGAAGACCTAAAATAACCATGTTGATGTTACATTATAATTATTTTAAAGAAAATTTAAAACAAACACTCTGGCAACTAATGAACTTCTTCAATTACAATACAATACATATGAAAATAAGTACCTAAGTAAGTAATAAAAGTAAGAATGCGAGGTCAAAGAAAAGCGATAATATTTGCCCTGAGAACCTACAATCGATACCAGGAAATGCGATTATTGTTCTGCATCAAGTACGGCGAATCGATTCAATACATTCTTAGCTAAGTTTGACCGGTCACGGTAATTATAACCATTAAATGCATAATCAAATTGGTACTGTTTATTTGGAGCACTGTTTCTTATTTGCATTATAGATAGTTTATCTATAATGCAAATAAGAGCTTTCCGCCCGTGACTTCGCCCGCGTGTACTACACGACATTATCCTCAGGCAATGTGATATTTTCCGGGATAAACTACGTCACTTTCCTTTCCATCTACCCCCGTAAGTACCTACCAAAAATCACGTTGATCCGTTGCTCTGTTTTGACGTGAAAGACGTACAAACAAATAATACCTACCTTTTGGTTTTCCCGTGGGAATATGACACTTTCCTGTGGTAGAAAGTAAAAGTAGCCTATTATAATCCTTCCCAGGGTCTTAAATTATTTACTTAAATAGGTACCAATTTCTGGCCGCAAATTAGCCCGCGCTTAAAATAATTTCCGTATGGGAATGAGATTTTTGCCGCGGTCAAAAGTGTTATGTCTTTCATAACAGTCGAGTGTTTTGTTTGGCGCACGAACGAAGTGAGGGCGCCGATAGTTCGAGACTGTTATGGCTCCATACGCCCGAAGTAAACACTCTACTTTTCATTTTGAATATGAGAAAAGTAAAAATAAACAGAAATAATCTACAAAATATTTTTCCTATGGCCGCGGAATTTTCGAAAGACTAAACTTTTTTGTTCATTTTCTCTGTTTTAGGGAAGGCAAGGGAAACTAAGTCCATACAGTCTGGTTTGGTGTTTGACCTGTACTCTATGCAATTCCATGAAATTAATAGCCTGATTTTTTATGTTACAAATAACTAATTTGTTTCAATCTGTTTCTAAAAACGCATTCTTTAAAAAAAACAATGTTTTAAATATTAAAATAATAATTCTACGATATTAATTATTTTATATAATAGCAAAACATGGCTGTATAGGCTTCTGTGCCTTTGCCTGCATACCTTTGGTAAATAAATGTCCAAAGAGATACTTAAAGACTCTACACACGTTCCTATCCGACCGCCGATTCGGTCTGCTGCTTCCAAACTAAATCGGAACGTGTGTAGCGCAGATTTGGTCTGGGAGCAGACCAAATCGGCTGTCGGATCGGAACGTGTGTAGATGCTATTACAGATTTTGACATGACCCCTCCTATTCCTTTTTTAAATGTCATAACGGCCCTAGGGCCGCCACATACCACTTTCAACCCGCATTTTAGGCAAGTTAGGAGTTACTTTCAGAATATGAGACATGAAATAGTAGATTGTTTAGCAAGGGATGTATGGCACCCATAACAGTCGAGTGGTTTGGCGCACGAACGAAGTGAGGGCGCCGATAGTTCGAGACTGTTATGGGTCCATACGCCCGAAGTAAACACTCTACTTTTCATTTTGAATATGAGGAAATTAAAACTAAACAGAAATAATCAAAAAAATATTTTTCCTATAGCCGCGGAATTTTCGAAAGACTATAACTTTTTTTGTTAATTTTCTCTGTTTTAGGGAAGGCAAGGGAAACTAAGTCCATACAGTCTTGTTTGGTGTTAGACCCGTACTCTATGCAATTCCATGAAATTAATAGCCTGATTTTTTATGTTACAAATAACTTATTTGGTTTAATCTGTTTCTAAAAACGCATTCTTTAAAAAAAACAATGTTTTAGATATTAATAATAATTAACTACGATATTAATTATTTTATATAATAGCAAAACATGGCTGTATAGGCTTCTGTGCCTGTATACTTTTGGTATAAGACTCTACACACGTTTCTATCCGACCTCCGATCCGATTCGGTCTGCTCCCAGACCAAATCGGAACGTGTGTAGCGTAGATTTGGTCTGGGAGCAGACCAAATCGGCTGTCGGATCGGAACGTGTGTAGATGCTATTACAGATTTTGACATGTCCCCTCCTATTCCTTTTTTAAATTTCATGACGGCCCTAGGGCCGCCACATACCACTTTCAACCCGCATTTTAAGCAAGTTAGGAGTTACTTTCAAAATATGAGACATGAAAAAGTAATTCAAGATAATAGGTAGCAATTATGGGATTTTTGCGTTTTTTGAGCAAACGGTAATATTTATTTATCATAAAAATACATCAGGCATACAAAAATTTACCTTACACTTTTATTCCTAAGATCCACCATTTCTGAGAAAAAGCGACATTTCCCTATCTTCCATAGTTTAGCTGAGCTGTAAGGGTTCTTCATCAGATACTCTAGATCTTCAATTTTTGTAAATCAAAAGAAAGGGCCAACCACGCTGAATATATTATTTTGTTTCTATAGACAACATGCCAATATACAGGGTGTTTGTTTAAAGATGGGACATACTTCAGGGGCTGAAAGTACCGATCAATACAAACAACTTTTATTATTGGACCAAGTGCCAGATTTCGAAAAAAATAATCAGCTGTTCCATATATTTTGGCCCATTCGGTCTTGCACTTTTGTATGAAACAGACGATATTTTTTTCGCGACATCGCACTTGGTCCCATAGTAAACGTTGTTTGTATTGATGGGTACTTTAACCCCCTGAAGTATGTCGCATCTTTAAACAAACATCCTGTATACTAATATTATAAAGCTGAAAAGTTTCTTTGTTTGTTTGAACGCGCTAATCTCAGAAACTACTGGACCGAATTGAAAAAATATTTTTGTGTTAGATAGTCTATGGTACCTACTTAGATAAATGTATTATTTTACTGCATTCTGCAACTCCGGCTGGCTTGCATACTGCACTAATAATATTATTATTAAGTATAATTTATCGAGGAAGGCTATATTTTTACAGTAGTGCCCCTGATTCTCAGATTGCGCAAAATAATAAAGTTTTTTCACACTTATGCTCTGAAATGTTAATATTATATTTGAGAAAAGAATGCAGTACGTGGCACTTTTCCGAGGTAAACATTCTAAATTTGAAAATCACTGCAGTAATGAATTTCAGTACTTACTTACTGCACTGATTTTAGTGCAGTAAGTAAGTACTGAAATCAAACTGAAATTCATTACTGCAGTGATTTTCAAATTTAGAATGTTTACCTCGGAAAAGGTACTACCCAAAGATATTATTACCAACTTTTTTTCTTTATTTTTTCTTTCGTTATTCCTGTGTATAAAAACAGAAAAATCAAAGGGACATTTGCACCATACAGCCACATTATTATTATTATGTAGGTAATTATTATCATAATTTAGGTTAACTTTTTTTAAAATACGGTGCGCACAGAGTATATCACTTCGTATTGTAAGTGCTATGTACCCTTAGCACGAACATCAATCGAAAAAACAAAATGAGATTTATCATAGCCAAAATATCCTGTACGAGTAATTTTGTATGGGAAATATGTACAGCGCCATCTACCGCCCAGAAGCGGGTATTGAAGTTGCGCATTTTAGTAGCAAGCAGTAAGTATCAATAGGCTGTATGACCGTTCCACTTGGACTCACAAACCAATATTAAAAAAACGGCGGAAATGATTTTCAGCGGTTGATTTCAGATTTGATATCAATACAGTTTATTTATATTGTGTAATAAATTATCAAAATGAGTTCTGCCAATGAAACATATACAGACATTGTATGTACCTACTCCACCAAATTTGAGAGCAGAAGCAAAATGAATAATAGAAAACTTACTGCCAGCAATATCAAAAGAAAGATATATGAAAACCTACGATCTGATTTGGAGAAGTGAAAAAAGGCGCATACGTTTTCGGAATCTGTGTTGTTGGCGTATTTTAATGATACATCATTAAAATAATATTATTATGGGCGATTTATACATAAGTGTGCCCGGGAAAACAATAACATTTACATTTAATAATTGCCCGAACATGTGTGATACAAATTTTAATAAATATTATTTAGTTAAACAGTTTTTTTTTTATTTCCTCGCATTTCTTGAGAAAAGCACTATACAAGCCTTGTACGGTAAGCAAATTACCTTGCCTCGAATGATTAAAGCCCTCGCCTGCGGCTCGTGCTTCAAACCATCCTCGACAATGTAATTTCTTACTTACCTGTCCTCGGCTGTAATGTACTATTACCTGTGTTAGAGAACGTTAATAAGTTACAAAATTAAATTAAAGAATTCTTAGATGTTAAAAGCTATCAGTGGGTTCCGTACCCACTTAACGTACCGATTACGTACACCTAGCAAAAATACCACTGTCATTTTTTGCAAGAAAAAATTAACTTTGTTTTTCATAGTATTCGTATGAATGACAAAGTTATATTTGCGGTTTTCGAAAATGTGTAATATCTCAAAAACTTGTAAAGCCTACTTGGCTGTGATAGTTTTCCTTTTAACTTCGTCATATGTACTACTATCGTGAATTATTTCACGTATCCAGAAACAACCATTTGGCTGGTAGGGCGGGGACACTTGACTCTAACAAAATTTTGCACTTTAAAGCTTAATAATAATTCACAAACAGATGCCTCAATCAAAAAACTGTCTTCACGAACCCACAACGTTTTTGAAATTGCTATCCAAAGACATCCCACACTATAGGGGAGAGAAGAAAAAAAAATTACATACCCACTTCACGAGTAGGGGGGGGTAAACTAAAAAAAAAAATTAAAAATTTTACTTTACCACTTTGTTGGCGTGGTGGTAAATATGTATATTCATGCCAAATTACAGCTTTCTAGTACTAAGAGTCTATGAGCTAGACTAGGGTCAGACGGACGGACGGACGGACAGACGGACATGGCAAAACTATAAGGGTTCCTTGTTGACTACGGAACCCTAAAAAGTGTTGCATTGTTTTGATTTCGTGCCACATTAAATTGTGAAATCATGTTTTCCGAGTTTGTAGAGGCTCCTGCAGATGTAGAAGGCCTGCCTACTTGTATTCTGTAAGCCGCTTGACGATTTTCATACGAAAAAAATAAAAATAAATAAGGGGGGCTCTCTTCCTGAAAGATACTTACTCGTAGTTAGCAGTTTTTGAGATATAGCACATTTTCAAAACCACAAATATAACTTTGTCCTTCATACAAACACTATAAAAAATAAATTTATTTCTAAAACAGCATAATTATGTAACTTTGTTATTCATACAATTTTTGCTGGTTATTTTTTGCTGGCGAAAAGTGGTAAGTAGTAGTATTTTGGCTAGGTGTATTTAAGTGGGTACGGAACCCTTCATGGGCGAGTTCGACTCGCTCTTGGCTGATATTTTTCTGTCTTTTCTCTTTGTTTCTTTAATTTTCAAAAAGTTTGCTATTATCAAGATAAACTTTAGCCAGCGATACAGTAGGTGTACAGACCTTCTCCATTAGGTCGACACACCAAAGTTGAGTCACAATCACGAACCCTTTAACATTGCATTTCACAACGGCACAAAATGCTCAACTTAAATAGAATCTGTGGCGTAGGTAATAAACACCAATAATAAATGACTGTCCTGTGTAGGTGGTATGATAAATTTAAGAAGCAGCCATAGCGCGCGCGCCCTGCCTGCATTATTTAACTGCATTCTGCAACTCCAGCTGGCTTGCTTACTGCACTAAATATGATAAGCTTTTATTTAGCTGAAAGCCACTCCACTGCAGACAATAGAGAATCGTTAGTAATTACTATCTTCGCGTGACTGTATCCGATACACGAGTTAAAAGTTATAGTGCATTATTTTGGCAATTTATATCTAGCTTTTTGTAAAGATAAAGATAAAAATATTCTTTATTCACTTAGACATAATAAATATGTACTTATGAATCGTCAATATTTTCCTACCACCCATTCAAGACTTTTTTAACTGACAAGAAGAATGGGCGCAAGAAACTTGCCAGCGTTTCTTAGTTAGGTAACGACATTTACAAAAAAAAACATATCGTTACTAATACAACAATTGCTTAGTATAAAAATACATCATATTAAACAGTGATTATGTTATGTGTTACATCATGACCATGCATTGCGGTCATTCAAATAATCGTCTACTTTATAGTATCCTTTGCTCATCAGCGACTCTTTAATGTAACATTTAAATTTATGCAATGGTAGTTCAATTATACGCTGTGGAACTTTATTAAAAAAGGCTATGCTTTTCCCCAGAAATGAGGCTCTGGATTTTTCTAGCCTAAACTTGGGAACGACAAGTTTATCTTTATTTCTTGTGTTAAAGCGATGAATATCGCTCTGCTTTACAAATGTATTATAATACTTTTTCACATAGATTATATTTTCATAGATGTATTGTCCTGCAACAGTTAAAATGTTTATTTCTTTAAATAGATCTCTTAAAGAATCTCTCGATCGGAGGTTGTAAATGGCGCGAATAGCCCTTTTTTGGAGCACGAATATACTGTGGATGTTAGCGGCTGAGCCCCACAACAAAAGGCCGTAGGACATAACACTATGAAAATAACTAAAATAGACTATTCTAGCCGTTTCAATATCGGTTAAGAGCCTTATTTTCTTAACTGCGAATGCGGCCGAACTGAGTCTACTCGCCAAGGCTTCGATATGAGGATCCCATTGTAGTCGCGAGTCTAATATAATACCTAGAAACTTTGTATTGTTAATGAATGCGACCATATCGCCGTCTAGTCTTATATGAAAATCAACTTGTCTTACATTAGGTAACGAAAATTTTAAACACTTAGTTTTCTTTGAGTTTAATGATAAATTATTACTATTAAACCAATGTGACACTTTTGAAAGAGCACTATTCACTTCGTCAGAACAGTCATCACCTCTATCTACTTTAAAGACTAGAGATGTATCATCGGCAAATAGCACTGTCTCACATAAATTCCTCGCGTAGTAAGGAAGGTCATTTATGTATATTAAAAACAACAGCGGGCCCAATATTGATCCTTGGGGTACGCCCATAGTAATGGGAGCTCCGGTAGACTCAGTTTTATTAATAACTACCTTCTGAGTTCTTTCATACAGATATGAATGCATAAGGCTTACTGACATTTCAGAAACACCATAATGTTTTAACTTCCTTAATAGTGTTTGGTGATCAACACAATCGAATGCCTTGGAAAGGTCACAAAAAATAGCGATTACATCCTGCTTGTCCTCCCAGGCATCAAGTACATGTTTTAGAAATGCAACCCCAGCATCAGTTGTACTTTTACCTTTTGAAAAACCAAACTGTTTCTCATGCAGTATACTATTTAATTTAAAATATTCTAAAAGTTGAGCATAAATTAATTTCTCAAATATTTTACTTATTGCTGGTAGTATGGATATAGGTCTAAAATTTGCTGGGTCACTTTTGTCACCAGCTTTAAATAGAGGAATTATTTTACTATTTTTCATTAAATTAGGAAAGACCCCTTCACTTACACATTGGTTAAAAATTATTGCTAATGATGGAGCTATCACATCAATTATTGATTTGATGATACTTGTAGATATGCCCCAGAGATCTTCTGTTTTTTTAATATTTATTGCTTTGAATGCTTTAATAATATCTTCGGTAGTGACATAGCTAAAACTAAATGTTTCCTGGCACTTGTTCACACTAGATTCCATAAGAGAGACAGCGGTGTTGGGGCAAGAGTTAAGTCTGCTAGTAGTTTCTAACGGAATTCGAGCAAAGAAACCTTCAAAAGCACTAGCCACCTCAATATCCGATTCAAAAGTCTGATCACTAATTTTTAAGTTAAATGAATTAATTTTGCATTTTGTTTTGCCAGTCTCTTGGTTTATAATACTCCAGGTAGCTTTTATTTTATTTTCAGATGATTTAATTTTATTTGAAATATACCTAGATTTTGCCAAAGCACATACTTTCCTAAATGTTTTTGAATATTTCTTGACATATTCAATGAAGCTAGGATCACAGGAAGTCGTTTTTTGTGCATAGAGTTTAAATAACTTTCTTCTACTATTATAGATACCAGGTGTGGCCCAGTCACTGAACTTCTTACGATCATTACACTTTATAACTTTTTGTTTAAAATTGTTACTAAATTCTTTTTCAACAATATCAAATAATGATTGATAAGAGTTATTAGCGTCAGCAGAAGCTGGCAAACATTGAATTTTATCTTGTACATTATTTCTAAATTTATTAATACCACGTTTCGGTATTGGCCTGCAAATTACTTCGCGTTTAGGAGTAACATTATAGTGCTCAAAAGAAGCTAGTTGTCCACTGTGGTCGGATTTAATAATATTAATTACCGATTTCTCAATTAAGTTACAGTTGGAAAAGATGTTATCTAAGCAAGTAGCCGATGTTGGCGTAATTCGCGTCGGTTCATTAAAAATGTGAAGCAAATTAAATGATTTAAAAAGGTTAAGGAATTTACTGGAGAGTTGTGCTAATTTAATATCTAAGATGTCTATATTAAAATCTCCACAAACTACAATTTTTTTATTCTTACGACAGCATATTTTCAAAACATCCTCCATAGTGGACTCAAAGACTGTGTAATTTGCTCCAGGGGGGCTATATACACAGATTATAATCATTTGTTCAAGTTCCACGCATGATATCTCACAAATTCGTTCAACAGAGAGGGATACTATATCCTTTCGCTCTTTATATTGTGTGTTATTAGGTAAAATTATTAGAGAACCCCCCCTTACTGCAGTTTTTCTATTGAATGAACTTACAACACTATAATTATCCAAATTTAACAATAATTCATATTCTTTTAACCAATGTTCAGTAACACATAACACATCAATATTTTCACAATTTAAAAATAAACTTATTTCTAGGTCTTTGCCAGCAGAAAAGCCTTGGATATTCTGGTGTACTATTTTTAAACATTTAGGCCTTCCTCTTGTCAATACTGGGCTAGAGTATGCCTCCGTTGTCTCTAATGGTAATTTAAATTAACCATGTCAGTATTTGGATTCAAAAGAATCGAATTATTTGGAACAGATTCCAAAGTTGATTTAGAAATGTCACATTTTAGCTGCTCAAAAGAAGCAGAAGTTAGAGTAGCCAGATTGTTGGCTAGTTGATTAAAATAAAAAGATAGCGATAATGCTATTTGTCGCTTATGATAATTATGCAGATAATATTTATCTTTCGTCAAGTTAAGATTATATAACAAGGTATTTATGTCAATTATTTGTATCTGACTATTATGAGATGCTATTGTGCTTAATGTTAAATTAAGATTATATCTCAATTTATTCTCTAATTGTGAAAACCCTTGACTATAGGGAAATGTAAACATAACAACTTTTCTAACATTTAGAGAGCATAATGAGTTACAGTATGATATTAAATGGTTTTTGTTTATACTATCTCTATTCCCGATTAAAACAATCAAGTTTGTGTTTTCACTATAAGATTTTTTTACAATTACTTTCATTATCTCATTTATGCTTGATCCAGGCATACAATAATTAGTAACACTTTCCTTAGAATGTTTCTGGATTAATTGGCCCAAGCCCTTCCCAATCTCATCGCAGAACATAATTGTTTTAGCGTTACTTATTCTTGTAGGTGGGTTATTTTCATTATTCAGTAATATACTATCAGGATTGTTAGAGGTGTCAGAGTTTGTTGGTATATAAACCTCCTGAGCAGCCCGGCCTAATGTATCAGTTTTACATAAATTCTTGCTCACTTTGGTACAATTGCAGCTGCGTTTTTTACCTAGCGATTCAAACCGGTCTGAATTAAAATTACAAAGATCAATCATATCATAGGCAGCCATTTTTTGATTATTTAGTTGCTTGTGAGAAAACTCACACAAGTTAGTGTACATTTCCCTTAGTGATAGTTCCAAATTGTCAATTTTGTTACCTATTTGACTACCTATCATTTCACTTTCTTTATTTTTATTACATGTTTCCATGTTTATCATATTTAATTGTTCTAAAAGTACCTTACGTTCTTTCTTTAAGTGACTGTACTTATTATAATAATTTTGTCTTTTAATTAACTTTTGTGTTTTCCTAATGTATCTATTAACTTTAATATATTTTTTTAATTTCTTTCCGCTACTAAAGCCACAAATAGTATCATTACTAAACAATGGTTTATCCACATAGCTGACACATTCCAAGGTTGAATTATCAAGTGCTGCAGAATTACATAGCGTTAGCTCATTAAACAAGCTTTGAGAATGCTTATCTTCTAATATACTTTTATTTTCTTTTTCTAAATCTAGTACTGTTTTCTGGGCAAGGGAGAGACTAATTTCCAGGTCTGTTATGCGACTCAATGCCTGTTCATGAGTATCAGAACAAGCCCTAAAAGACTCAATAAAGTCTTGCATTTGGTTACACTTGTGTACGACTTCTGAGTATTTAATGTGAAGTTCAGCGAGTTCATTCTTAAGCTGAGTATTGCGGGTAATGTTCTTGTAAATCTCCTGCTCACTTTCCTCTCTTTCTCTCATTAAAGAGTCATTGAGATCTTTGGCTGCCTTCAGATCCTGCAGAGTATTCTTAAGTTGTAGCTCCACATCCTTTGCCGTTGTCCTCCGGGTCATCATAATTGTTTATTAAGGTTCTAGGTACTACCTCTGAAATATATACAAATTTGATCAATAACGTGATTACAGTAAAGCTTTGAATTACAGATTTATCTATTTTAATAATTAGTAAAAGGTAATTTTGAACTACCTTTTCTATTTATTATTTTGTATACAATGTGCGGTTGAAAAATTAAATAATTATTAAGAGTGTCAGTTGTAATGAATAACAAATAAAGTTATTAAAGAACGTTAAGTAGATATAAATGTCACCATCAACTTTAATTTGTGCAATATAAAGTGAGGCAAACCAATTTTAAAAAAGTGTGCGTTGTTAAATTAAAGTTTATTGTACTAAATTATGAGTGAATATGACAAATTTGATAAAAGACAAATTTGTTATAAGTAGCAGCTACTGGTGACAGCTGATGTCACCATAAAATTAACTTTTATTAAAGTAGGTTGAGGTAAGCCTTTCTGTAGTATTCTGTTAATTTATTTCAATACTTTAAGACGTTTAAGACCATGTAGAAATATGTTAAGATTCAAGTTGCAAACTAGTTTCACAATCTTTAATTGAAATGATTTGGATGTCTCTGTATGGATGTAGTGTTTGGAAAGTGTAGCAGTAAGGTGAATGTCTGTGACAGTAGTGGTCACCGTCAGCTTTACTTCCACAGTTTGTCAAGTAAAGAGAGGTTGTCAACGATGCCAAATCGTAATGGATTGTGACGTTGCTCACTGAAAGTGAGCTCTGTACTAGTAATGATAATTAGTGTACAGTGAATGTGAAACCAATTTGGCATTCAAATCTTGTGTGTTAGTTGAGTTTAAAAGTAATGATCAATACCTAACTAAAATAATAACAAAATATGTGGGTAGGTATTTTGAGCTCAACTAAGGTTTCAAAAAGTGTTCTTTATAGTTTTCCCACTTTATTACTAAGAAATTAATATACTGCAAGTAGTAATTCAGGCTGTAAGGGAGATGGCAAAACCTGTAATAACTTAAAGTCTAATTTATGTCAAACATTAACTACCTACTTATATATTTTAAAATATTGAATGTTAACTATAGGTAACACAATGCAAACAAATGATATTCTTAATCAGAAAACACTTGTTGTTGACACTTGTGGTTGCAATATACTTAATTGTAGTTGTAAATTAAACCAGCTTCTGTTACAAATCAAGTTTTACACCCTACTTCCAGTTATTATTAGAATAAAAGTTAGGGAAGATGGATGTTTGATAATCAAGCACGCCAGAACAGCTGAACGGATATACAAAATTTAGCACAGATAGATTCTGATATTCTGGAATGGAAGCGAACCGAAAGGGAATCACCTCGCGGGTAAAATTGGCGACTTTTGAAAGTATACAAGACTAGCGCGCACCCATAGTGTGTTATCGCACTGTATATAGTTTTCGAACAAACATTCAAATAAGTTATACTTAAAGTAAACACGATATGTGCGTACTACTTAATCGTGTATATTTTCCAACCAAACATTCAAATAGTTCTTATAAAGTATAGGTACACGATTTGTGCATACGAGTCGAGTATATTTTCCGATTAAGCTTTAAAGAGGAACGTGTACTTAACACCCGTCTATTGACATACCTCGAAGTTCGATCAAAGTTGCAACCTCGAAACTGCAGGTCTACTCTAATTCAACGAAAAACGAAATTTCTTTCGAAACTTCGCACATTTCCTACCACCGACTTCTTCGTTTCGAAACTTCGTTGAAACGAAAATGCTTTGACGTTTAAATTTTCTAAGCCTACTCTAATTCAATTTAATAACGAACGAAAATTGAAGTTTGGCAGTTTTTAGTTCGCAGTTTTGACGAACTCAAAAGCGTTACCTTTCTATTTTCGTTTGGGTCGATTTTTATTAAAATATTAACTGATATGGCTACGAGGCAGCTTTTAATCGCTGCTGCTTTGCGCGAAGAACGCTTGGAGAGGAGAAAGAACCGGCAGTACCAGCGAAATCAGTTATTTATAGCGAATATTCCCGATCTAGAGTTTATAGGAAATTACAGACTCAGTCGGGAATTATTCCAGGAGCTGTGGACTGAGATAGTGCCTTTATTACCTCCAGGGGCAAGGCGACATGAGTTCAAGCCAACCCTTAAAGTAAGTTTGTACTATGTAAACACGCATTTCAATGAACTTTTCGATTTTACTTTTCATAAGCCTGGTTATCGCTTTTCAGATATAGATATTGACTTAAACAACAGCACTTAATGCACCGCATACAGGTACTAGCAAAGCACATAAGATTTCTTCAAAATCTCAAAAAAAGGAATCATATTAAGCGGAAATAAGTAGTAAATATAGGTACCTAGTGATAACCGATTAACGATTTTTTCATTTACTTCATTTTCAATACTAAAGTTCTATTTTATTTATTTTCAGGTGATTCTGGATATCTTCTAAGGGAGTGATGACACCCGTCGATAATGCTGTTGAGGACTCTCTAGAGGGAAGATACTGCCATCCAAAAACGTCCACGCTGCACCGTTGAACGCACATTTGGTGTATTGAAAGCTCGATGGTAGAGATGTCTTTTGTCTAGCTTGTCCATTACTGCCCAGAAACAGTAGCTAAAATTATAGTAGCCTGCTATGTGTATAGTACATATGTATAAGGGCTGGTATGGAGGTCCGGAGTTTTTTTTTCCCCGAGGAGGGAGGTCCCTATTTGACAGAAGAGGATCACCACACGGACAGAGCCAGGCAGATTCGCAGGGAAATTGAGACAGCCGCATCTTCGACTCGAGCTTTACAGGCAGGTCGAGGGAAAAGCGCTGTATTAATACAAACTTTAGAAAGGAACCAGGAAGATACATTCATACCAAACCAATTAATAAAATTGTAATATTGAAATAAAACCCACTTGTGTAACTTTTTTTTTTGTCATAGGAGATAATCATCAGTGTCTCAGTTAAATGTACCTACGACAAGACGAGGAAATCGTTATGCATGCCTAACTGCGTGTTTGCTACATATTTGCTTGCTGCATTCTTATAATATCCAAATAAAATGTAGCCTATGTCACCCGGGAAGAATGTAGCTTTCCAATGGTCAAAGAATTGTCTAAATCGGTCTAGTAGTTTCGGAGCCTATTCGATGCAAACAAACAAACAATCAAATCTTTCCTCTTTATAATATTGGTTTAGAAGACTAGCGGATCATCGCAGTTTTACCCGCTTGCTACCCGTTCCCGTAGGAATATCGGGATAAAATATAGCCTATGTCACTCGGGAAGAATGTAGCTGTCTAATGGTCAAAGAACTTTCCAAATCGATATTCGATGAACAAACAAACAAACAAACAAACAATCAAATTTTTCCTCTTTATAATATTAATATAGATTAAAAAGACAATATCAATGTATTTAATGGTTTTTATTTCTTACTTCAATACATGTATTGAAGTATATCATGATATTAGCTTACATTTAACATTTACAAAACAAGAAACATATCGTTACATATTACAACAAATTGGTTATAGGATAAGCACTGATTATACAACATTATAGTACATTATAATATAACCTTTATGAGAAAAAAAAATCTCATATAAATATTAGAATATTTTCCTTTTAAACAAATATAAAGTTGTAGGTTCCTACCTAAAACCTATAACTTTATATTTGTTTAGTCCTTTTATCCTTCGCGAGCAGTCGCCCGGATAGCGAAAGGTCGTGGGTTCGAATCCCATCGCAGCTGGTTGTGAGACGGGTCGACGTTTTCTAAATACCTACTTCATTTTTAATTTTTCACTAATAAAAATTGCATAGTGTATGCAAGAAAGTAAAAAATTAAATAACTAAGCAATAAGTTTGAGGTGCGAGGTTGGAGTTGGTTGGTAACAGGAGAAAATCTTTATTATTTAAAGTTGTTCTCGCAATAGCTCACACAGCTGCAAATGGCATGGCAGCCCTGATGCCTGCGAGCTCAGCGTTCCTTACTGTCTCTCTCTCTACGCGCCCATCTTCATACTGGTATTACTGATACAACCTGCTTCTGACGTCTGTAGCAGGCAGGTAAGGCTGCAAAACAACATTCAAATAAGTTCCAAAATTGTATACCTACATACATTGCAGGGAATACTTATTATATTTTTTAGTGATACACAGTAACTTTCTTGTAATTTTAATTGTCTCCGTAGTTTAAAAGTATGTGGATCACAGCGGGCGGCACAGGTAGTTTTTGTATGGATTGTTAGGATGTAAGTATAATTAGGTACCTTTTGCCACTACTGAATCGTCTTTGTGCAACCACCCATGGAATTGAGAGTGTCGCACAACTCCTCCCACAGCCTCTTTGTCTGGACCTTTCCTTCTATACTCCTCAATCTGCCGCGAGCATGATCTTTATGTTCATCGAGTAGTACAGTGATTTGCTGAGGAGTTGTCGAACAGGAATTTGGAGCCATACTGAAAAGATGTGGTGAAACTAAATAATAGGAACCTATTACGAAAATATTATTTAAATAAGAATTAGGCGTGCAAAACATAAATATTAATACTTACTTTCTTTGGTAATTCCGTATAAATAACACCAAATTATGCACCAAATATTTTGAAATTTTGAAGTAACGGCTGACGGCTCAGCTAATATCATACTGCGGACAAGTTACGTTGTCATACGACGACAAGCATAAATCTGGGTCGGTGATAATCATTGGAACTAATTTTTCATACGAATGTTCATTTTGACACCTAATTTTGTACTGCAAGTGGCTCCTCTGTCACCGGAACATACAGGAATGTGGGACTATAGAGGTCAGTGGGGACTATAGACATCTTAACTTGGGCGGTTATCAGTCATTGAAAGGGTTCTTTTAGTGTCACTGTGTTTTTCGACATAAACTTGAATTTTAATTGCTCATTTATCAGTTTCTGGGTTATTAAACATAGTAAACCATTACTAATTAAATACATTCTTAAAATTATTAAACCAACGTTTTAATTTTAAAGTTAATTTAAAAACCGGTTTTTTACCGTAAATGACATTAAAAGAACCTACGTAATGTTGTTCATTCCATTCGTTCACGAAAATTGTCTATGGATTCGAACTTTTCGTGCGCGTCCGAAAATGTTCAAGAGTAGCGGCAGAAACGAAACTTCGTTTAAATTTCTTTCGTTTCCGAAATTTCGTTTCGGAGAACAAGAGTAGAGCTCCTGATGGCGTACATAGATTCGAAGACTTTGTGAACGTCTATCACTGATATTATACTTACATGATTAGTTCGCAATTATGGTAACTAGTACAGTATAGTTTCCACAGTATAGTAATTGAATGACATACTACGCGATAAATGCGTAATTATCATGTATACTTTCTAAAACTTTGGATATATTTATGATTTGAAACTATACCTGGGGGGCAATTGCGTAAGGTAATCGTATTAATTTGACAGTTCATATCGTATTCAATCGGCTGCAATTTGTATGGAATGACATTTATTATGATACGATATGAACTGTCAAATGAATACGATTGAATTTACGCAATTCCATAGCTGAGCGAGCAGTCCCAGCCCAGTATACCCTTGTATACTTACAAAAGTCGCGTCAAACTGCTATTTTGCAATAGCTTGTCTTATAGTAACATTTCAACCAAATCTATTCATTTTGGTTGAAAGGCGCAGAAATACAGGTGCACATTGACATTGAATTATTCACTTTTACGTTTACATTGTTCAATTTGGTTGCTTCATCCAAATTGAAAGGCAAAAGTGAACCGTGTATTACTGCCATTTCGTAAATAATGTCATACAAGATGAATCTAAGGAGTATTTTTTGCCTTTGTTCCCATCCAGTCACACCAAACGAGTAACACTGTGACTGGTTGGAACAAAAAATTCCCATCCAGTAACACTGTGACTCGTTGGGACAAGTTTGAAAAAAAAGCAATCCCAACCAGTCACACTGTGACTTGTTGGGACAATTTTGAAAGAAAAATAATCCCAACCAGTCACACTGTTACTCGTTAGGACAACATTTAAGGCGCCGATTCCCGAAAATAGGGTATTTTACATTATGGATTACTCGCAAACCAAAAGTACTCAAAATTTGGAAAATTTATATGTTATTTTACAGTTATTTATAGTGCTTCCGGCCGTTTTTTTTCGATTGGTGATATTTTACTGTGTCAAATAAAATCCCAAACATCCGTCTAATCGTAATCCAAATATCGTATTACTTGCAGTATACTTGGTTTTAGTTAATGAAAAATATACGAAAATAATTTTCTTTGAATAGCCGAGGGATTTAAATATATACATAAGTTTAAATTATTTTTATTTAATTTTTAATTGAATTTTAAGTGATTTTCGATTCGCGGGGCGCTCGCGAGTTCACAGTTACTGCCGGTTGCCGCTGCGTCCGCGTGATCGCGTGAAGTGTATCGCGCGCGGCCGAGCAAGCGTTAGCGTGTCTATTTCGGTCGGGAATAATCGCCTTAAAGAAAATGATTTCCCAATGAATACCAGTGTGACTGGATGGGAAAAAAACCTTTTCAACCAGTAAAACTATAAATAAAAATTTCTGCTATACAGGGTGTTAGGGGCAGGGTGTTAAATGTAGTCCCAACGAGTAACAGTGTGACTGGTTGGGATTGCTTTTCTTTCAAACTTGTCCCAACGAGTAACAGTGTTACTGGATGGGAATTTTGTGTCCCAGCCAGTCACAGTGTTACTCGTTTGCGTTTGGTGTGACTGGATGGGCACAAAGGATTTTTTGTGGTACAAAGTCATCTCTCATTCCGGTCACAAGGCGATAAGTGGGCACGAGTTACTTCCCCCCGAGGAAGTAACTCGTGCCCACCTTGTGGGGCACCCCCGCGCGGCACTAAGTGCTCATTTTTAGTAATCTGAATACATTCTTACGTTCAGTGAGGGTAGTTTGTTTGGCACCAAATAGCAAGCTGGCTGATCTATGTGTTTCAAAGTTGTGTCGGTTTATGCACAAGCTTATTTATAGTGTTTAAACTGAATTTGAACTAGGAAGGTAATTCCGTTCACATTGTAGATTATTATGCCCTTATATTTTTATATATGATAACTTATTTCTTACGTTAATACTTTTAAAATTACATAAATATAAAGGTAAATACCAAAAATAATACAAGAAAAAAAGTAAGCAGTCTTTTTGTGGTTCAAAGTCATCTCTCATTCCGGTCACGAGGCGGGAGGTGGGCACGAGTTCCTTCCCCCGCACGCCCGCGCGGCACTAAGTGCTCTTTTAGTAATCTGAATACATTCTTACGTTCCGAGAGGGTAGTTTGTTGGGCATCAAACAGCGATGAGCTTAAAATATAGTTTAGAGGAAAGCTGACCGATCTAGTTTTATTAAAAGTTGTGTTGGTTTATTTACAGGATACATTAATTTTAAGTGTTGTGTTTTATTTATACTTAAGTATTATTTGAACTGGGAAGCTATACCTACCGTTCTCGTTGCAGATTGTCTTTTTATTTATATGCTCTTGGCACAGTCCTATCCTACCCATATTCTTTGTAACTTCAAACTTACACTGTCATTTTATTTATGATGGCCTTCAGAAACACCAGGTGGTACTTGTTGGTAAAATTCCAAGTTTGCAAAGTTCCCAAATCTTCAGATATAGTACTCACCTAAACTTACGTAATTTATCACCATATTGCGACTGGCAGAGCTAGGACAAAAGGAATTTTATTTCCATTTCATCGCTGCATCAATCGGATTCATAAATGCGCCAGTTTTTTGGCTTCACTCCTCATGGACACAATTTTATTTGGAGTTTAATACCTTATCAAAAGTACGACATGTTACCTTGTTTTTAGTAAAACGCGCTTATCTGTGTATCTTTTATTTTCTAAAGATTAACATAGTTTATTCACACAAAATTGTGGTAGCGACATTAGCGATGTAGCAGTGTTATTAGAGTAGTTGATTTACTCTAACGTTACTTTACTGAACAAAAGACACCAAGTGAAACGTGACACTCACTAGTGTAAAAGCGATTTAATCATAGACACGAGAGACTTAATTCACCCAGCCTCTAATGTATCGCTCGGCGCAAACGCCTCATACGGACCGTGCGGTGGTATAACTTACACTTATACACCATGATTTTTCATGTAGGGTTCCGCGGCACACGTGTGGAGACTGGAGGGTGACGGCCACGTATTTAAGTTTGAAAATATATACGCTTCACTCTAATCTATATCTTTACTAATATTATAAAGAGGAAAGATTTGATTGGTTTTCTGTTTGTTTGCATCGAATAGGCTCGGAAACTACTCGACCGATTTAGAAAATTCTTTGACCATTAGAAAGCTACATTCTCCCCGAGTGACATAGGCTATTTTATTCCGATATTCCCACGGGAATGGGTACCACACGGGTGAAACCTCGAGGATCCGCTAGTAATGAATAAAAAATTCTAGGCTTCCGCCACTTTCAGTCACCCGTTTGCGCAGAGCGTAATTCATCAACTGTACATAGAAATTCGAATTAAAAGCACGTGATACCGGTAAACATATGTATGTTCTGTAATACAGAAACTTAGAGAATATCCGTTGTGCCAAGTAGCTAACAAATATATTAATAGGGTAGACGTCGGCAACAAAAGCGCTTAACACAATTCTCCAGGGTAACTAATCCAAGGAACTATGCTACGCTACGGCGGCTGTATGCCATCTGAGACTCGGATGCTTGCTTTACTTCACTGTGAAAAGTGGCTCCATAAAATTTCAATTACGGTTTATAGTGCTACTTAAATATTGCTTTCAAGTTTATGACTTCTGATGAAAGGAAAACTTAATCGAAATAAAAGGAAAATCTTAACTTCAAGCGATATTATTGTTCTTATACTTTACACTTAGGTAGACGTTTGAAAAAATTATATAAAGTTCGTTAGCTTATTAAGATTAAGTAGCAATTAAGATCTATTATGTACAATTTGCTAATAAAATTGTAAACCATAACTTTTCAAGAAAGCGGTTTTTCGGACCCTCTATTCACTGGACTATAATGAATCCCAGTTAATCATAGAGTTTTTTGTTTTAACATCCCACAGTCAAACCTACCAGAAATAACCAGAAATAACCTCATCCTGAAAATAAAATGATATTAAACATTTTCTTTACTAATTATTGATTTCCGATCTTTCCTCGTCATTACCACTAACCAAGAGACCCGTGAACTCAGTGATAATTAATAATTCTACGCCCACAGTAGTACAAGATAACGTCATAAAATATTTCTGTCTTAAAAACGGAAATACTGTAAATCATTAAACAAATTGCGGGTCATTTTTCTTCAAAAGTTTTCCATATTCGATAAACACTCGAGGAAATGGCAAATACAATTTTTGCCGTCCAACTTTATACAGCGTTCGAGCCACAGGACTCGCTGCGAGAGCCCTCACATAGAGAACGCTTATCAATAACACGTGAACTGAATAATACTGCGCTTATGTCTAGTTTTGCAGGAGAAACCGTACTCGGGGATTTTAAATAGTTATATCTATCGGCTACGACTTGAAGGTTTCGGTAATGTGTTACTATTGAGACACAATGTTACTCATATATTGACAACGGTGTAAAGTTTGTGAAGTTAGGGCTTGTAGAGTAAGCTTGGCTCTATAAGAGAGCTGCCCCCTGATTCACATACCATCAGAATCGCTCCCGACAGCAGAATGTATGTACTGTCTCTCTCACTCACTATAGAATAGACAAAGACAAAGCACAGAATTCGAATCCGATTCCGTGCCCGACGGTTCGTGAATCAGGGGGCTGATAACTTTTTGACAGTGCGAGCCATATGGTTTCGTCTTTGCAACATTATACATGAAAATGTTTTTGGTAGGGTTACATAGACCTTTGAAAACATTAGCAACACTTCTAAAATTTACAATTCTATGAATTTGCGCGGCATTTACTTGGAAACTTTTCCGAGAATGCACCGCAGTGAAGTTTCCATGTAAATGTCCGCAAAACAATAATACAAAAACGTTAAAAACACTTGTAAGAAATGTTATTTAAAATATAACAGAACTAGGAAAATCTACCTGGAAAAGAGATAAAATCAACACAAAAGAAAAACTTCCGCTCATTAAAAAGGGTAAAAATATAAGGTGTATTTTTCAACTTTACAGTGTCTACAATCTGTTACCCTTTTCAGCTCAACTAGAGCTCATACAAAAGGGCTTAGGTGCGTCACCCTATAGCACATGTCTTTTGTTCCTGTGTTTATCGTATGTAACTTGAATCTCCGCCTATAAGGGCTTTCATCGGGAGAAAGAGGAGAAAACAATGGCAGGTATAATGCGTCCTGAAGAATGTGTCAGGTGCTGAGATGTTTGACCTTTTAGGTAACTTAATATTAAGTCGAATGTGGTTTTTTACACGCATCCATAAATACTTAATACAGTAAAAATAATCAAAAATATAACGACAAAATGAGTGAAACAAAAATAATATTGACGTTCATTATCATTACGCTACGAATTGGCTACGAAAATATCGTAGTCGTAGTTCGTAGACACTCCGACGGCCGCCGGGGCGGGCGGCCGCCGCGAGACGCTCGCTGCTCTAATAACTACGAGAATCAGATGGACAGACAATCTTAAATTATTGTTTGTTTTCTATAACCTTTTTGTGTTATGCTTTACCAGTTTAAGAATCTTTATTCAAATTTTACTCGATTCATCCGGCTCAGTTTAATTACTACACAGTACACACGTGTACAGACTTCATAGGCGGCTCTTAATTGAAACCATTCCGCCTCGTGAAACAATTGCCAGAATCAATTAAAAACGGAATAATAAACGTGCATATAAATTTTATTAATTCTGCAGGCATTCTAAGCGGTCGTTATTAGAATGTCAATTAAGAAATTTGCATTTGATGATAAATAAAGCGACATGGGGAAAGCCAAAAGCGAGTGGAGACTAGAGAGAGTTATGAAACGTTAAGTCGGATTACGTGGAGTATCGACGTGTGCACGGAACGGATGATGGAGACGAAGCGAGGAGGTCACGGCGAGCGGGCCAGCTCGGTCTCGGAGCACGTGAGCTCGGCACCGGGGGCCATTCATGTGGTAGGGCGGCACCGGCGCGCGCAGCGATCAATACGGCGGGCGGCGGGCAGTGCCCGGCCCGCCGCGCGACGCTCCGCACGCGCCCGCCACGACGCCGCCGCGCCGCCGCGCCACCGCGCCCGCCGCCGCGAGCCCATGACCGCCCTCCACAGATGACGGAGTCCGGCCGCACCTTACGAGGACACCCCGCTTGCACCGCTCGCCGCGCCGCCGAGTCCAGCCCCGCGCCCGCCGACCGCGCGCCGCCCAGGTACGCAATCGATACGACCGCAGCATCACCGCTGACCGCTGCCCGCTGCCCGCCGCGGCTGTCCAGCGCCCAGCGCGCACCGCCTCCATCGACCTCTCCACCACGTGCACTCCTACCGCGCGCCACCGATCCCACCACCAACTTGCTGAAGTGAATGTTATGTAAAACCATTATGCTAATTCGGCAATAAGTAACCACGTTTAGTATGAAAACCGATAAAATTTTATAAATGGAACAATAATTAAAAGATTTATAAACAGTTCAATAAATTAATTGCGAAGAAAATATTTAGTTTACTTAAAATCACTCAATTCAGTAAACACTTACTAAACTATAATGTTTAAACTATTCATGAAACAATAAATAAGTACTTTAATGATCAGGGTGCCTACCATCAACTTTATGACAGCGATTCAAAAATAGCGCGATGCAGAATAGGTTCCTAAAATGAATCGCTTTCTTTCGTACTCTGACCTTCTAAAAACTGGATCGCAAATGAATTGCTAAATGTTAATGACCGAACGATTTGTGTCCTTTTTCTTCTACCCGTCTCTTTCACTCGATTCTGTCATGCCCGGAGAGTGAGAGGGACGGGTATAACCTGCAGGTGACATGTTAAATCGACCGGGTTATAAGTCAAATAAGAGTTTCTGACAGCTTAGCGGCTGTGAAATGTCATTGATCGATCACTGAATCGCTGTCATTGATATTAAGCTGTCGTGGTACGAATAAGCGAAGCAGATCAGTTTAGGTTCCTAAACAAAACCGTAATAAGAGTTGATGGTAAGCACCCTGAGCTATTGAAACGTCACGTTCAAAGAAAGTAAGATAACCACTTCAAAAAAACTCAGCTATTATGTTGAACCCAAATAAGGAAAACGTCCTCAATCCTCATATAACTATATTTAGTTAAATGAAAAAGAAAAGACGATATAAATACGTCATAAATAGCCATTTCGTTTCATTTTTATTTACTAAATTAATCCCGTTTGTACAATTGGTAATTAAAAACTTCATGTCTTAAAATGAATTTATTGGTAGCTTTTTAAGAAAAATGCTTCGTAGAAATGCCTGTAGCATCCGTAGCAAAGTAGCTATATCCGTAAGAAAATAAAATAAGTAATATAAGAAATACCCAATTTAAAAAGTTAACGAACTTCAAAGAGGGTGCGTGTAACAACTCTCTTTATCTTGATGAATCGAAGTAGAAGGCGCTATGACGGCTGCTTGCTTTTATGCAAAACGACTTCTAAAACGATATACTTAGACATAAATTTTTATCGAAGCTTAGCCCCTATTAGCATTTTGGATAATTCCTTCTGAAAACGAATGTTTAAAGTCTATTGTTAAGTACCCGAAAATTGTTATGGATTTGTAAAAGACTGACATTGTCGCTGATGTCATTGTTAGCTTTAACTTTTATTTTTTGGTTTTATAATTGTTCATAAGGAATACTGCCTCTTCATTTTATAAAAAAAAAATATCCAAAATACTCGTACGGCTCGTTCACACAGGATCCGTCATTGACGATTCTTTAAAAAACACGAATGAAAAATGAAAAGACGTATCCGTCATTTGTCACGAATCGCCATCGTGAAAACGTCGTGAAAGCACTACCGCCGTCAAAAAAAGACACGATTCGTAAAAAATACGATACGTCAACCGTCATCTTGTGAACGAGCCGTCATTGAAAGCATAGTAAAAGTATATTTGAAAGCCTCCGCAAGGCGTTCAAAAATTGCTCCATCTCTTAAGATGCGTCCACACTTGTAACATTTTGGCGTGTCCGAACACCGTGTCTTTATCATCCATATCATGCTAGTTTTGTTGGGCATGCGCTGTGGTAATACTTTATCAAAGAGACAATGTATTATAAAGACACGGTGTTCGGACACGCCAAAATGTTACAAGTGTGGACGCACCTTTAGGCGTACATTAGACGGTCATGCAACCGTCATTCAAAACCATCATGCCAGACTATCTAACCAATCGATATAGAGGAACATCGGGAAGCGTTATGAATGGTTCATTTTGATTGGCTAAAATAGTCTTGCAAGATAGTTTTGAATGACGGTTGCATGACCGACCATCTAATGTACGCCTTATAACAAGGCAAGTCACTCTAGCATTGTCAACACTTCAATCCAACATAATTTTTCCTTAGCTATTTAAATTGGAACAAGCTACTTACAGCAATTTCTTACAATTGAAATTCATTCCAGTCTGTTTCCGTACGAGAATTTGCTGAAATCTTTGTGATCTGTGAATCTACTTTTTTCTCTTTATAATCAGTTCCGCGCACAATCTCGGCCGCATGGAATTTTCCAAAAATTTATCAAGATTGGTTCAATAGTTTAGGCGTGAAAAGTCAACAGACGCTACTTTCGCAATTCTAATATTAATAAGGATGCCGTCATAACTCAAACATAAGCCCAGCCCTGAATTCATAAGTCAAATCGATAAGCTGATTACTTTCGAAGGCTTACCGGCTAACAGCACAGTTCACGGCGCGGAGGCCGCGGTATGCCGTGATGCAGTGCAATTACTCGCTCATGAAAATAGTCCAAGGACGGATTCAAGGGCCACTCAGACCACGGGTACTGTGGCGGACCATCTAGATAGCTAACCTACTTGAAAGTATTTATGGTTTCAGAACCTGAAAACCGTTTAAACGTTAGGTTGTGTTAACACGCTAATTGAATTAGTTAATGGGGGCTAGTTTATTAGACTTAAGGCGAGGATTCCCGACCGAAATAGGCACACTAACGCTTGCTCGGCCGCGCTTGATACACTTCGCGCGGACCCAGCGGCAGCCGGCAGTGAACTGTGAACTCGCGAGCGCCCCGCGAATCGAAAATCATTTAAAATTCAATTAAAAATGAAATAATAAAAAAAATAAGACGGCTCGGCTATTCAAAAACATTATATTCATATGTTTTTCATTAACTTAAACCAAGTATACTGCAAGTAATATGATATTTGAATTATTATTAGACGAATGTTTGGAATTTTATTTGATACAGTAAAGTATCACTAATGGAAAATATAACGGCCGGCATCACTAGATAAAAAACTGTAAAATAAGATATATTTTTTCAAAATTTTGAGTACTTGTGGTTTGCGAGTAATCCATAATTTAAAATACCCTATTTTCGGGAATCGGCGCCTTAAGTCAGTTAGTTCAGTACGTCTATCCTTTTTGAAATAATGTTTTTATTAAATAATTGCTCCTCGCGGTTTTATTTACTCATACACACCCGCTACCCGTAGGGAATATCGGGATAATATAATAGCCTTTGTCACTCGGCAAGAATGTGTAGCTTTCTACTGATGAAAGAATCTTTAAAATCTGTCCAGTAGTTTTTGAGTTTATTCGTTATTACAAATAAACAAAAGTCCAAATCTTTTCTCTTCATAATATAAGTATGGGTTTAGCTTAAGGCGATACTCGGAAAAATTATGCTGAAGCGAGATAGCAATGAGAAAACGACGCGCGCGGGAGCGAGACTGATTTTGCAGATTAGGCAAAAAAACCACAAAATCACTTCGTATTAAAAAACTATAGCGATTATTTAAAAATGCTTCTATACGATCCTAAATATTATTGGTGTCCACTAATTAAACCAATTTCCAATAGTATATGTAACCCGATTTAAGAATAATCTTGAAATTTTATATTTTTTAGAGGTCTTTTCGAAAATAAAAAGTGTCGAGCCAAAATCATAAAATCGTGTTTCTGAAACTATACGATTCTAGATAAAGGTATAAAGAAATACATATCTTATTACCAGATTTGTAACATCTCTAACCATCCTATAGTTTTACATCAAAAAGTCCATACTTTTTCCGAGTAGCGCCTTAAGTGTCTCAGTTTCTCAGTCTTTTGTCATAATAATTTTCTTAGTGGAGGAACAGTCACAGTAACCACTATGGTTTGTCGCAGGTGATGCATCAACGATGAGTCGCCGCGCGCGGCCGTGACATGGGAGCGCAGGCATGGGCTGGCGCGCCGTGCAACCGCCGCACATCGCCGCCGGCTTGCTCCTCCTGCTGCTAGTCAACCTGCCAGGTGACAAATTATTCCCTATCATCTTCTTATTCTTTTCGTGTCAACCTTGTATCATTTGGCTTATATTTTCCGGACCAATATCAACTATTTTGAGGTCACCCTGCTGGGGCCCAGGCCTTCCTAATGGATTGGATAAGGTGAATGGACCGTGACCCACCTAGCGGGTCAATGCGGATTTGAGGGCATTAACGACTGCAGATACAACAGGGACCAACGGCTTAATTGCTTTCCGAAGCAAGGAGGAGCCTGAGATAATAGATTTGGCCACCCATCCCGAGACCGGTCATTACGACAGTTGCTAAACCTCAACGATCGCAAGACGAGAGCGCTAGCCTCTGCGCCGCTGCCGGACTCTCAGAAATTACTCAGCAGACGAGCTTCTACTGAGTAATTTCTGAGTAATAAACATACATATTTGTCATGTCCCAGTAACCTGCCACCAAGACCACCAAGATGCTGTGCACATCACAGCGATCCTCGGCGAGAGCGTGGTGTTCAACTGCCAGGTGGATTTCCCCGAAGACATCCCGGTGCCGTACGTGTTGCAGTGGGAGAAGAAGGTAGGCGAAACGGTACGACGGCCCACACTCCACTCTTACAATACAACGCTGCTCATCTTCCGTGTGTGTTTCTGTTCAGTAGAGGTCGGCTCGTCCCCGCGACGCGCCCGCAGACTGTAAAGTATATCTTGACGTGCGGTGTCAAGCGACACCTTGTTGTCCCGTGGTAGTGGTAACGGCGCCGCGGCCCCGCCGCGCGCGCCCCGCACGCCTTTTGTGTATCTTGCCTCTTCTGCGTATTGCCTCGTGTACCTAACCGCGCTCGTCGCCCAACCGACCGGTCGACATTACACCACAGTGACAAAGGCCTTCAAAGCGAGTCCGAGAGAGCAGCAGACCCCCGTTAGACGAACATACACATACACGCCACTGTACATTTACGATAAGATGTATAATTTTTTGAATAATTAAGATTATTTTTTCTTTGAGTGCACCTACCTCGTTTCTCCGAGATAGCATCGGGCGCACTATGCTTACACAGCTGACAGGGGCACGCGCACTCCCTCGCGCACTGGCGGCGGTTCTGTCTGTTTCTCTCTTCCTGTGGCTGTGGGCTTCTCCCACGCTCTGTCTGCAAAATTAGATCCTATACAATGACATATATTATTTATGTATTTAATTCAATAAAACTTTATTCAATATCGTTGTTTGCACAATATCCCAAGCATGATGTTGTATCGTAGTAGTTTATTTGTTGAATTTTCCTAACTGCATGTATGCACCTCAACTTTATTTTCATATTTCACTACGAGAGGTAGCTTTAAAAATATCGAAGCTTATAAATGACGACTACTCAAAGTCATTTACTATATAGCATTGATCTTCATCTTTATCAATTTATTAGAAGACCATTTGACAGGCCAACATTTTTTTATCCTTGCATGCTTTTGTAGATTTTCGTATAATGAATTTATTTCTATCGTATTACACTTTACACGTTGGATATCTTCAATTAAGTAAATAAACCAAAATCCATATATTTCTAACAATAGTTAAATTCTTTAAGCTCTATAACTGGTAAAGTAAGATGTAATAAGATAGAATTTAAATGGTTAACAATGTTGTGAAACGTGCGAGTCGTAGTCGTCGAATACATGGTAGCGGCGAAACTTAACCAGAGACATGACGTAAGTTTCCAGTAGATAGTAATATAACGTAAGCAGTAGTAGACAGATCCTTCACGCTCAATCCACTCACATATAAACTTTGTTCGAAAAGATATTGATAGAGATATTGAGAAAGACTGCTGATGTCTAGTGAGTGTATTCAGTGTGGTGGATAACTCGCACCAATGTTGTTCAGAGGCTCAAATGTTCCGTTGATGGTAGGGACAGGACATCCCGATCTACATCTGGTACGAAAGCTACCCGACGCACAGCGGCGAGGGGTACGAGGGCAGGGTGTCGCGCGTCGCGCCAGACTCGCCCTACGGTGCAGCTAGCCTCAACCTCACCAACATACGGGAATCTGACCAGGTACCCTATCGTTGCGGCCGCACGGCGCTGTACTTATTTGTTCAATTAATCTGATATTTATTTGTAGATAAATTGTATAGCCAAGACATGACTACCAACATCCAACTTCTTCTCTGATTAGACTAGAACCCGAAAAATAGGACATTCCTATTGAGCTACCGAAAGTTGTGAAGATTCATCGTCAAAATTTTCGAACACTTAAAACTGTTTTCGCTGTTGACGTTATTTCTTACTCTCTGGACATGATGAGATGATCCACATACCTAAGCAGAACAAATATCTTCAAAATCCTACAGCAAACACAGAATTGATTGTACATACAAAACAGATTGCTAAATAGGTTTCAATTTCTTCGCATTCAAAATAATCATATTACGACTATAAGCGAAAACTGTACAAAATGTCTTTATTTCACAAGGGTTGGTACGAGTGTAAGGTGGTATTCCTCAACCGGTCCCCGAACCAGCACAAAAACGGCACGTGGTTCCACCTCGACGTACACGCGCCACCGCGCTTCTCCATCACACCGGAAGACATTATATACGTTAATTTAGGTAAGCCAATTGCATTAGTCACAGCTAATTGTCGCAGATTAAGGCCGCCTATCCGCTACAGCGGAGCGGAGTTGTGGTGCGGTGAGCGAGTTGAAAGTCCACTAGTAGAATAGCATAAGAAAGAACTGCGCTTCTATTCAGTGGATTGGATTTTATATATTTCTATTGGTGGATTTTCAACTTACACACCGCTCCGCAACTCCGAAATGCTTCGTTGTACAAGCAGCCTAACAAGAGCAATAAAAAACTTAAGTACTCTTTCAGGAGATGCCATCATACTCAACTGTCAGGCGGAGGGTACTCCCACGCCTGAAATATTATGGTACAAAGATGCAAATCCCGTTGAGCCGTCGGGCACGGTGGGCATCTTCAACGACGGCACGGAGCTGCGCATCAGCAACATCCGGCACGAGGACATCGGCGACTACACGTGCATCGCGCGCAACGGCGAGGGCCAGGTGTCGCACACGGCACGGGTCATCATCGCCGGGGGCGCCGTTATCACGGTAAGCTTCGCCAAGCTGGTCAGCCCTTCTTACATGCAACTATAAAATTGAACTTGTGTAATCCCCAAATGCTACTATTAGATCAGTTACTGATAGGTAGGATTCTCGGTATGTTTGTATCGTGAACCAAAATTATCTTGTCTTCGTGAAATTGGTAACGTTAGTTCACTTACTTAACCTGAACATTATGACTGAACCACAACATTCATTAGAAATGGATTGGATGAAATGAGACAAGTAAATAAAAATATAATCAAACTCTTCTTGCCACAGATGCCACCAACGAACCAGACAAAGCTAGAAGGAGAGAAGGTGCAATTCTCGTGCGAGGCGAAGGCGTTGCCTGGCAACGTGACGGTGAAATGGTTCCGCGAGGGGGCGCCCGTGGCGGAGGTGGCGGCGCTGGAGACGCGTGTCACCATCCGCCGCGACGGCGCGCTCGTCATCAACCCGGTGGCTGCGGACGACTCCGGCCAGTACCTCTGTGAAGTCTCCAACGGAATAGGGGACCCGCAGAGTGCGTCTGCTTACCTCAACGTTGAATGTGAGTTTATAGAAACCTCACCAACTATTTTTCTCCGTTCTATCTATTTTACATCTAATAACCCATCCAACACACTTGAAAAATAATCAACACTAACTTCTTTTCACAACTCCTAAATTATACATAAAATAAATCAGTGCCAAAAACTGTAGCTGTTATTTCCAGATCAGTTCCAGATGGATAGATGATAGTATCACCATTTAATTTGAAAAGTTTACCTCTTGCTTTAAAAACTATAAAGACAATATTGGCCAATTTGGAATTCGCCAGATTAGTTAAATAGATGCCATTTTTTTATTTATTTTCATATCCTTCCCTTTTATTTCAGATCCCGCTAAAGTAACCTTCACGCCTACAGTGCAGTACTTACCGTTTCGTTTAGCGGGAGTGGTGCAATGTTACATAAAAGCGAATCCGCCCCTGCAGTACGTGACATGGACGAAGGACAAGCGGTTGTTAGAGCCGTATCAAACGAAAGACATAGTAATAATGAATAATGGCTCGCTCCTGTTCACCCGGGTCAATCAGAACCACCAGGGAAGGTACACTTGCACGCCCTACAACGCTCAAGGGACACAAGGTTCTTCAGGTGAGCTTATTACCACTATCAAATAATTCGAATAAGTTAGTTACACAAATAAGAAGAAATCCTACTAATATTATAAATGTGAAAGTTTAGATGTTTGGATGTTTGGATGTTTAGATGTTTGTATGTTTATTACTCAATCACGCTAAAACGGCTGAACGGATTTGGCTGAAATTTGGGACACAGATACTTTGAAGCCTGGAGAGGAACATAGGCTACTTTTTATCCCGGAAAAATATCACACTCTCGCGGGACAACGTCGTGTAGTCCACGCGGGCGAAGCCGCGGGCGGATAGCTAGTACTTAATAAAAACAACTATTTGTTACAGGTCCTATGGAAGTTTTAGTGAGAAAGCCACCAGTTTTTACAGTAGAACCAGAACCACTGTACCAACGAAAGGTATGTTTATCCAGTCACACATGACCACCAAACTGACAACCTAAACTAGTTACTGAAACACAAAAATTGCATCATAAAGTACTAAATTGCTCGCTCATAAATTGATGATTAAAATTTGGTGTGCGCTTCAAATTTTTAGGTGACATCTGCGTAGTTCGTTCCTTATTTTAGTTGATTAATTATTATGTCCGTATGGATTGAGGAGCCACTCCAGATTTTTAAGGACAGCTATCACCCTTATTTAGTAGCCATGCAGATAATTTTGTAGGTCAATTTCTGAAATTTTTAGTAAAATACATCAAAAGTTATATCACTGCAAAGGTGGCTCCTCAATCTAAACATCTAGATGGAGGAGCCACCTAGAACTCGTAATATATTGAATGTATTTTTAATATAATTGTGTAGGTGGGAGAATCTGTAGAGATGCACTGTGAAGCGCAAGAGGCGGAGGGCACACAGCGGCCGAGCGTCGTGTGGCGGCGGCGCGACGGGCTGCCGCTGCAGAAGAACCGGGTCCGCGCGCTGGGCGGCAACATCACCATCGACACGCTGCGCCGCCAGGACTTCGGCATCTACCAGTGCGTCGCCTCCAACGAGGTCAGAACACAATCCACCTTATTACAAAACGTGGACTAAAATAGTCCTGGTTTAAAACTGGTACTAAACTGGTGCTGTCACTTTCATTTTCCAAATGAAAGACAGAATTAGCATCAATTTTAAACCAGGTCTAACTTTAGTCCACGTTTTGTAATAAGGGGGCAAAAGTTTCTACAGAGTGTTTGTTCAAAGATGGGATATTCTTCAGCAATAAGTTATACATGGTGTTTGTTTAAAGATATGGGACATACTTCAGGGGGTGAAAGTACCCATAAATACAAACAACTTTTACTATGGGACCAAGTGCGATATCACGAACAAAATCGGCTGTTTTATACAAAAGTGCAATATCGAATGGGCCAAAATGTATGGAACAGCTGATTTCTTTTCCGCAATGTGGCACTTGGTCCCATAGTAAAAGTAGTTTGCATTGATGAGTACTTTCACCCCCTGAAGTACGTCCCATCTTTAAACAAACGCCTTGTATACTTATCTTACTTACTCCTGGCATATCAACCCAACTGAGCTTTGGCCTCAAACAATAGAGATCTCACTTCCTTATGTACCCATCAGTTCTAATTCCAGTAATTATATTATTGAGTTACGGGCCTCATTATATCAACACCGTGCTGACTTTAATCATATCTGCATACAAAAGGATTTAAAACTAAATAGTTTATCGCTACAGCTGGTCACGGGGTGGGTGATCAATGATCTCTGCCGTGCTTTGGAAAGCACACTAAGCCGTAGTAGTACGCATTTAGCACCTAGCAATCTGGATTGGGCCTGGATATGAGTCATAATAAAATTATGGCCCCTCCTCATGCATTCATAATGGAAATTGTATTAAAACATGACTTACTAACTACTAACTCAGTACCTACGCACTAAACGCTTCGGAGATTCGTTTTTTATGCGAACGGCTAAGGAATGGAATGCGTTGCCTGCCTATGTGTTCCCCGATA
Organism: Crambus lathoniellus; assembly: GCA_949710035.1. Classification (NCBI taxonomy): domain Eukaryota; kingdom Metazoa; phylum Arthropoda; class Insecta; order Lepidoptera; family Crambidae; genus Crambus; species Crambus lathoniellus. The sequence goes on from OX453306.1 coordinate 10,646,733, forward strand.
ACTACAACCTTGGCATTAAGGCCAGAGTGAACAGGCATCTCCTGGGCAAGCATGCAACATCTTAGACCAGATCCTGTTAATAAACAAGATGGTGGTCAAATGCCTGCCCAGTTTTTAATAAAATAAAAAATAATTAGACTTATGAATTATTGTGCATCAGGTGGCAACGATAGTGGCGGACACGCAGCTGGTGATCGAAGGCACGCAGCCGCACGCGCCGTACAACGTGTCGGGCACGGCGACGGAGTTCCAGGTGACGCTGCGCTGGCACCCCGGCTACGCGGGCGGCCCCGACTACAAGCAGGACTACACCATCTGGTACCGGGAGGCCGGCTTCTCCGAATGGACCAAAGTGCCCGTCACGCCCTCCGGCGCTACTTCGGTTAGTTTAGCCTTCATCAAAAGTGACATATCTATAGGTACAGGGTGTTAGGGGCACCGTTGCAAAAACTTTAACCATGGCTTCAGACCATCATGCTGAACAGCGTACAGCAAGAATTTTTTGTCGGAAAAGAAAAAAAAAACTACTTTTCATACAAATTTAGCAACTAATCGGGACATTTTGTATGGAGAGTCGAAATATTTTTTTCACTTCCGACAAATAATTCTTGCTGTACGTTGTTCAGCATGATGTTCTGAAGCTATTGTAAAAGTTATTGCAACGGCGTCCCTAACACCCTGTATATAGGTAAAACTTTTGCGTTACTGACTGACTGACAGACAACGCACAGCCGAAACTACCGGGCGCAAGAAGCTGAAATTTGGCATGTACATTTTTGGGGAGTGTAAGAACAGTTGTAGGGGAGCACTAAAAGAGGATTTTTGGAAATTCCCCCTCTAAGGGGAAAAAGGCGGATCCATGCAGACGAAGTCGCAAGCGGACCGCTAGTATACGTATAATCACGCAACGACATGCATCTCAAACGCATGCTCACTGACTTCAGATTCTTTTGACCTGGGGCCTATTTCTCAAAAGCTTGTAACTTGTAATACAAGCGGATGTCACTTTTTGACAGATATTGTTAGAAAGGGACTTCCACTTGTATTACAAGCTACAAGCTTTTGAGAAACGGGCCCCTGGTGTTTCTTTTCAATATCTCCAATCAATCAATGACCGTGTTCCTCTATGTGCAGCTTCATCCTGATTCAGGATTCCTGAATGAGTTCAAAGCTAACAGAAAGGTCAAACATAATTCAGAAAAACGTGTGAAGAAGTTGTCATGAAAACTACTACTTTTTCGCCTATAAAAAACCCAATTTGAATTATAATAACTCGTTTTATTATCCATTTCTACAGGTAACGATTAATAGGCTGCAACCAGGAACCACTTATGAATTCCAAGTGAACAGCAAGAACACGATAGGTGAAGGAATGATGAGCAAAGCTATTACAATAAGAACCTTGGGTAAGAAAAACCACTTTATTTTGAGAGTGCACTTAGAGGTGAAGGTTTAGTTTATCACAAAGTACTAACATTGATTTGGATAAAAAAACGTCTAAAACAATGATGCAATGCGGCTACTGCACCGCCAGTATCGCTGGACTAGTTTTCTTCAATGTATTCATAATTATTTTCTTATGATGACCGCATTTCAACGGATGCACTTACGACAAATTAGTCGAAAAAATAAAGCTAAGTTGTACTTTACAATGACAGTAGCATCTCTACCCAATATTTAGTGTACACGTGTGATATATGTTAACGAATGAAGTTCCAGGTTGGACGGCCGGTGTTGTGACAGCGGTGGTTGCTAACTGTACATTGCTTTTTGTAGATGTAGGCGCGAAGCCGAAGGCACCGCCCACACCGCCGGGGCCGGTAGACGAAAAGATATTTGTGCCCGCACCCGAAGGCTCTGGTATATACTTATGTACAACTTAGATACTAATATAATATCTTTTTGGTTTTCGGCTTTCATTTGTCTTTGCATGATATGGTCTGCCTGCTTAGAAATTGTAGTCATTCATGCCTGCAAGTTTAACTCACATTTCAGCTTATTATCTAGTTGCGTACCTACTCATGAAGCAATTTAAAATGTTATTAAATTATCTGTAACTTAGTACTCCCTTTGTAATTTACACGATTAAACCACCAATCCAGATATTTCTTTTGTCATACATATCCTTTCTTTTCAAGCTTTAATAATTACTAACAAATACTAGGTCACATTCCGCACGTCAGACACTCAAATGTATCCTGAGTTGTCTTTCGGTTCACATTATTCGGAATAGATCATACTCTCACAGGATGGGATCATCTCGCACACTAGGATGTAAAACAATAGAATCCCGCACTAATACTGGCCTAAAAATTTGCATAAGAGCAAGGAGGTCCTAGTGCAAGTTTCTTCCACTTGGTACCAAAACTTATTATCTGTGTTAATAACCTCAAATTGTGGCGTCAGGTCCGAAGTCCGGCCCGCCTCGCAACCTGACGGTGACGGAGGTGCACAACGGGTTCCTGATCACGTGGCAGGCGCCGCTGGACCGCGCCAGCCTCGTGCAGTACTACACCATCAAGTACCGCACCGACGCGCAGTGGAAGACTCTGAACCGAGGACAGATACGACCTGAGGAGACCAGCTACCTCGGTAAGGAATATCAATTTACTAGCATTCCGCTCGCGGCTTGGCTGTTTTCCCGTGGGAATGAGATATTTTCCCGGGGTAAAAAGTAGCTTATATGCTATTCCAAACCATAATCTATCTCTGTGCCAAATTTCATAGAGATCATTCAGCTGTTTTACGGTGATTGAGTAACAACGTCCAAAATTACGCATTTTTTATATTAGCAAGATAAGATTATTAAACATACAGTAAGATTTCTAGCTTCGTGCCCAGTCGAACGCTATTTTGAATAATCAAATCGAATAGCTTTGATATCGATAGGGAAATTATTCTATACCTCGTTACAGTTTAATAATAAGATCTTTACATCGTAACTATAAAAATTTCGGATAGACGGTTCCTCCTTCGCTTTAAATGTAGGTAATTTAATTGGTTTTAGGTATCCTCGTCTCTTGATATAAATAATTTTCAAAACTGTGAATTCTGGTATTTTTTCTTGTTTGATTTGTAATAGTACCTATAATACTAAGATTTATTTCATTTAAAGATGAGGCTAGTTGGATATACGTACCTACGAAAAAACCATGTGTAAGTAAAGTAAAAAACGTTCCAACTTTTCCAGTGAAAAACCTAGTCGGTGGCCGAACCTACTACTTCCGAGTGTTGGCCAACTCCGCGACCAGCTACGAAAGCTCTGAGGAGGTGAAGTTCCCGGTGCCTGCGCGCGTCAAACACAAGGTACCTTTATCATCAAGTTTTAAATGCAAATGCAAATATATTTCCTGGAACAGCAATACGAAGCGGCCAGAATGGTCTATTATTCGTAGTGGATTATCCGTCTATTCTTTCGTTCTCATTGCTCAGATTATGTCTCTAATTCGCTGAAGTTTTCATTGTAAGTAATCTAATGTACTCACCCTAGACACAAGGTTGTGGCAGAATATCAGCGACAGGTGTTTATTCAACTGTCAAATGCTGAGTCACAATTCCTTTTCGTTCCAAATTAGGTAGCTTCAGCAATTTTTGTAAGTTGGAACAAATAAGTACTTTTTCCAACTTATACGATACGGAATGTGTATAAGAGGAAGTTTGAAAGTAGCTCCAGTGACAGAGAAGATGAGAGAAAATCGACTTGCATGGTATGGACATGGACACGTTATGTTATGGGGGGGGTGAATGTCACGTGGTGAAAATGGTTCTGAATTTGAATGTGGATGGGTATGTGGGGAGAGGAAGGTCGAATAAAAGGTGAATGGATTGCCTGAAGGATGATAATGTGCAATTAATGGGTGGCTGCAGAGTTGACGGCTGACAGAGATGAATAGAAGAAAGAGACATACGCCGATCCATAAATGAGAAAAGGGCAAGAGGATGATGATGATGAAGTAATTTTTACCCATTCAATATTTATTTACTAAGGCCATCACGGCGGGCGTGGTGGGCGGCATCCTGTTCTTCATCGTGGCCATCATCCTGAGCGTGTGCGCGGTCAAGATCTGCAACAAGCGCAAGCGACGCAAGCAGGAGAAAGGTGAGGCGGTGAGCGGACACACGCCGCCCGCTCGCGAGTGCTGCGCTCGCTCTATTGTTACTTTTCACGAATAATATATTCCCGACTTAAAGACATTTCAATATAAAAAAAAACTAACACGATCTAACTATTCAATATGTGAAAAATCACACCAGACCACGTCAGTAGACGTAAGTTTTAGCTCATCAAATCGAATCTCTTAGCACCACCATGGGTGTAAAATGTAATGATGAAGACATCAAACCCCTTTTAATAAACGTGAAGTAAAGTTACACCTGATGTAAATGTGTTGTTGTCTCTGACTTCTTTTTACCGAGAAAGAGTGACAGCATCAATTTAAAACTAGATGTAACTTTGCTCCACGTTTATTAGTAAGGCAGCAAAAGTTTATTAAGAAGTACACAAGTTGCATTAAACATTTGAACTTATACTTTTTCTTCTCATTGCACTACAAATATGAACAAAGTTAAAGTTTAAGTACTTCATATTCAATCGTTACAAGTAACAATCGAGCAAGCGACCATTCCCAAAATATGACGCGTTTTATCGCAACAGAGGCGTAACTTAGCATAACTTACCATATTGTCGGGACGCAAACATCTCTGCATATTCATGTGTCTGTCGGCTGTCTTGTTTTGTACGTCCTTGTCAGTAGTTAGACTTAACTGGGTTGCGCTTTTGCATGCATATTAATACAGTAAGAATGGACTTAAAAATTCCGTACTTTAACAGCTGCAAATGCATTTAAGGCTAAAAAACTTGTATCATCTGCATTGCATATCTTGTCTTTTTGACTGTTCAGCACATTATTTACATCAAAGCAATCTTGTTTATGTTCTATTTGAATCACTCACGGAATCAAAAGACAAGATTCGTGAAACAAAAAACCACAACTGGAACCTTCGATAAACAATAACACCTAGTTCACTGGAACTCACTTTTTCTCGCATGCTCTATGTGTTTAGCAGCTTGTTATATTTAATAACTTAATTATTTAATTTCGGACATTACCTATTACGATGATATTTTTAAAAATAAATGGAAAGTTATTTAAATTTTTACTTTTTTGCATTCACAATGCAATTTTTGTGATTGAAAAATGGAAAATGAAGTATTTAGAAAAATCCCACAAGTCCCATCGGAACTGGTTGTGAGCTTGTGAGACGGGTCGATTTTTTCTAAATAAGTCATTTTCAAACTTGAGTACATTTTTTTTATTTATATACTTTCCTATTGAATTCAGCAATTTTCATCGCAGTAGGCATTTTGCAATTTGTATTGGCACCGCGCCGATTCTCATTTTTTATGTCTGGTCTGAAATACGTTTTTTATTCAACTTTTCTACTCATTTTACCTTTTGCGTCTTATAACGTAATTTTATCAAAATTGCTTTTTATATTTCCTTATCATTATACTAAATCATTTTGTGTATTTGCTACCTTCATTAATATTCTCATGGTCATGCTTTAGAAAATACCGATACTAACCCCTCTAGACAAGTGGCTTTCTCTTAGCGAATTCGCCAGTCGATTAGAATGAAAATGTATAGGATTGACATTAGCAATCGAAATGTCACGTGACCGCTACTGTCAATCCCATACATTTTCTTTCTATTCGACTGGCGAATTCGCCAATAGAAAGCCACTTGTTTACAGGGGCAGGGGGCCGATTCTCAGGCAATCGAGAAAAGTTCATTTTTATAAGCTCGAAATTCAAATTTAACACAGTTTTTGTATTGTCAGAATTTCACAATCGAAAAAGTTCGATCGAAAACCAGTCGAACGCTACGAGTGGTAGAAACCAATAGATGTTCGTATACGAACTTAGCTGTCAAAATGAATTTGTTGACATGTGAGACAGCTTAGTTTGTTTGAAACGTTCTAACTTTTCATATGTCGTATGTCGAACATTTTGTTTGTGGTTTCTATTGAAAAGTTAGAACCTCTGTGAACGTTTCAAACAAACTAAGCTGTCCCACATGTCAACAAATTCACTTTGACAGCTAAGTTCGTATACGAACATCTATTGGTTTCTACCACTCGTAGCGTTCGACTGGTTTTCGCTCGAACTTTTTCGATTGTGAAATTCTGACAAACCAAAAACTGTGTTATATTTGAATTTCGAGCATATAAAAGTGAACTTTTCTCGATTGCCTGAGAATCGGCCCCCAGATCTATTTCATTTTCGAAGAACTGGTAAATCGGTTATTTGTTTCGGCATCGCTTACGTTGACAATATGGTTGGTGGCGGTCGTCGGGACAGCGCTGGTGGCGGGCGGCGATCGGGGCTGGGGAAGGACAGACTATTGACACCACATTTATGTTCAGAAATTATCCGATTGCAGCATACAACATGGTAGCCGCGCGTTTGACCGACCTTCGCGCCGCCGACAGCACTCAAGTGCCTTTTAAGAAGTAAGACCATCATTGTATTAATACCTTACCTACTAATATACAAATAGTTTAGTGTCTTTAGTAAAGTTATCTAACCGAAAGTCATATTTTCCCATCGCTTTCAAAAGGAAATCAGGTTAGTGATCTGTAGTAATAAGATAAATGAAGTCGATAACATAAGAGTCAAGAAGGTCTCGTAGATCGACTAACTTAATCTCGTTCTGTAAACTCCACAGATTTAGAGAACGCGGAATATCGAGTATAGTGGAATGTCTTCGGTTCACCGCGAACTGGATATGGCCGGCGTCCCGGTGCGACGGCGAGGCGCACTACTGGAGGTCGGTGGGGCGCGCGTCGCCCGCGCCGCCCTCGCTCGCGTCGTCCGCGCCCTCCGCGCCATCCGCCGCGCCCTCCGCCGCGCCCTCGCCCGCGCCCTCCTCCTCCGACGACGGCGGGTTCCTGCCGCGCGTGCGCGCCCCGCTGCGCCCCGCCGCCGCGCCACCGCTGTTCCGCGCCTCGTCCCCCGCGCTCGCGCTGCACTGGCCCCCGTGGCCGCCGTGGCCTCCCTGGGCGGCCGCCTGGACTCCGTGGTCGCCGCTCCACGTGTCGGACCTCAGCTCCGTCCCGTTCCCCAGCTCGGGCGACGGATCGTTTCCGACGCCCCCGTCCCCGTTCCGGCTGCGCGCGCTGCGCCTCGAGCCGGCGACGCGCGCCGGAGCGCTGCGGCCGCGGGCCCGTCCGCTGTCGCGGCACGCGCGCCCCCGCACGGCCCTCGACCTGCCGCCGCCGCACGAGGCGTCGCCGGAGAGCCGCAGCTCGTCGAGCGGCTTCGGCAGCAAGAACGCATCGTCGTCGCAGCACAACCGCAGCAGCCGAACGGGGAGTCTCGCCGAGTGGAGACCGCCGCCGTACAGGCCGCCGCCGCCGGTGCCGCCCCCGCGGCCGGGGTCGGGCGAGGCGGTGGACGCCGGCTCCGTGGACGTGCACTACGAGTGGGACCGCGCCACGCGCACGCCGACGCCGTCGACGCCCGAGCGGCCGCGGGCGCGCCCGTCGCGGGACGACGTGGAGGCGCGCGTTCGCGCGATGAAGGAGGAGTTTTTGGAATTTCGCAAACGGCAGGCGCTGCGGCGGCGGTCGCCGGAGCCGCTGGCGGGCCCGCCGCCGCTGTCGCCGCTGGCCGCGTTCGCGCCGCCGCCGCCGCCCGCCGAGACCGTTTGCTGACTCGCGCTCCCCGTCGATTCCCCTTGTTTTGATTTCGCGGTATAACGATAGCTTTGTAGTGAGAACGCTTCGACGGTCATGTATAAAGTCGTTATCGAAACCCGAGTTGAAGTTGATAAATTATATAAAATGACCTTCGAGCACCACCGCGATTTCCTATATAGACTTTTCCTCGGTTATCCCTTAACATTTGTGGTAAATATAAAATTCTGCGATAAAGAATTGCACCGGATCGTTCGATCGTTATGCAGCTCTAGCCAAAAATGGTTCATTCAAATCTAAAACTTTTACAAGAAAAGTATTGATAAGTGTAGACCCGACGATCCGATGGCAGAGGGCAGAGATCCGTGATATATAATACATTTGATACGATCACTGTTAATGTAGCGTTATATTTAAAGATCCCACCTCTATCGCCTGCGCGATGAACTGCGCCGGCGAATATAATTTAAGTTATTTAGAAACGACTTCAGTCGCGTAAATCTGTTTGACTGTAATAAAGTACGTATATGAATAATAATAATAAAGTGGATGCCGTGACGTCGGTTTCGCACTGCCTACTCACCGCTAAATATTAACTAACATATTAAATGTCAATTAAATAAATTCGTCGCAATTTCATATCTTTTGTGATTCGTTTCGAAATATCACAGCGACTCTACGTTCAAGGGTCTTTCCGTTAAGGCGCTGACTCGATTCAATAGTGAAATTGTGAAACTGGCCTTAGACGGAGGTAGCGAAATGTGCCATAATGGGTGCCACGCTCGGGACGCGTGGCGCGGCGCGCGGGGTGGGGGGCGAGGGGGGCAGGCAGTGCGGCCCGCGACCACCTAAACGCTTTAGGTATGAGCGGGGAGCATCCACGTCACCGCTCATACCAACATTATATTGTAGTTATTATTGTAACTAATTACAAATAACGACTTATCGGGAGCGCCGCGGCCGCCCGCGCGCTGCGACCACAGTATACATTATATAGGATCACACAATAAGCGATAAGTACCCTGCAGCGGCGCGCTCGGCGGCCGTCGCGGCTCTTTTATATAATATACACAAAATAATCATAAGTAGAGTCTAGAAGTAAAGTAGAACGAGACAAGAACGTATAAACGGATTTATGTTTGATATTTTTAAATTAATTATTTTACAAGTACAAATTTATTATTTTTTATTGTTTATTTATGTAACTACCTTAATATAATTTTAAAAACTGTACATATGTAAAAACATTAGATAATATCTATACACTTATTTATTTAAGTAAATAATATGATTGAGGTTCCGAAGAACATTTTGCCAGTGGTTCTCGTGCGGCTCGTAGCACGTAGCACGGCTACGATCGTAGTCCGTAGCATTTGTTAATTCTGTTTTGATTATCGCTCGGGTATTGTCCGATGCAAACATTTATTCAATTGTTTTATATTTAAGCACTGTTTTCATTTTGTTTCCATTAAATTTTCATTTCTATCGGTTCCTGGAGTAATCCCACCTAATAGTTGACCAGTCAAAGTGAAGACTGTTTAGAATTACGTTTGTTATTAGGTTACTTGTCGCGTCGAATGTGCTCACCGATATCTACGCATGCACGTTACACTTTTTGTACCTCTGTTTGTAATCCGGTGTTTCTGTTGACGATATCGAGATAAGAACCTCATAAGGTATAAGAATAAAAATGTACGCTTTAAAGAATTTGGAATAAATTACTCGTAACAAATAGCTAGGTAGGTATGATAAGGTGTAGTTATGTATGTGCGTGCACGGAGCGCCCCGGCCGGCGCGCGACACACTGCCGACGACGATCTAGGATAAGCTACATTATAACGACACACAAACCGACTATTGTTTTTATTTCGTAACAAGATCCCTAGGTGAATCCCGCCATAGCGTTACACTCGTAGGATTAAATTAGGATCGACGACATGTGCAATAAATTAGCCACTGTTCAGTAAAATTAAATTAATAATATGTTAAACATATGCTCAATATTTTTGACTGACCAACTGTAAAAATGTATTGGTACAAGTAAATTTGTGACAAGGCCGTGTTAAGAGGAATGATGGTTTGTCGTAGAGCACGACCTGCCAGTGCTCGGCGGGCGGCGGTATGTAGATGACTAGCCATGACTGCTCCGGTGCTGTCATTAAACAATTATCCAATACTAGACGCATGTATGTATAGCAGACTACTCCAACGTCTGTTCGTTTAATCATAATACTTGCATTACATCTTTCGCCGATTTCCCGTAATTTATTTAATAGAACAATAATTCTAAATGTTATATATTTTCTGCCACCCTACCCACTTCGGTTCTCATGGTACCTATACCTGCGTACCTACTCGTTAGATGGTAATTCATTATCCTTCTTTTGGCTAACGATACTCGACCATAGACGAAAGTAGATAACGCACACGATACAAAATTTATGTAGTTTGTGTAAGTTTTATATGGCCACTTCGAATTGTTTCTAATCAATTTTCATTCTCATCACCACACGCCTCTCCCGAGAGCTGGTCCCATACTATTAGAATATTATTTTATCACCTTACGAATGTACAAGAATAAGAAAGAATGAAAATAATAATATAATATATAGCTCAAACCATGTGATATCTAGTCTTTTTCCAATATAAAATTATCCTTCCTTTACATACTAAACTTACATTAGCCATAAAGAGCAAAACTATCGAAGTGCATTGATGTTATGTTTTTTGTAACAATCGGTAGGAGAGTCAGCTGTCGGAGCACATTATTATTTGTTTGCACACGAGATTTTGTCAGTTATTTTGTAACACAATGGAAATAAATTACGTGAAAACATTATAGCATTTCGAACATAGCCTAAAGTCACTCGACACTTTCTATAGACTAAAATGAAAAGATAGCAATATATTAGAATAATGTAACTAAATCGTATATATCAGTTTGTATAAAGGAAAATAAGTAAACAAAGTAATGTGCACATTGTCAGAAAAGCGGTGAAACAGGGGCACCCGAATATTAAAATCTTAAGGCATATTGCACAATATCTGAGCACAATAAGTGATAAATAATAATCGAATATTCATAGCATCATATTGAGCACCTTAACGTTAAACTCCAATAACTCCACTATAAGTTCGCCTCGATTGGAAACAAAAAATGCACAAGCTACGATTTTATAACTTGAAATATCCATTATTTTCATTTCTAGAATATTTTTAGTTGTAAGTGTTGAGGTCATGTGTTTACCGTGTAAGCACGAAAAGGATTCAATTCAAAGAAATAAAAATACAATAACGTTGCTATGATTAAAAGGTTGTATTATTTGGTGCTTTACCGAAAACTTACCTATCTTCCCTTTCTTGACTCTGTATAAATTTATGTTTCGTATCCAATGGAAACCGTGATCATCATATTATGACCAAATTATCTACAAGCCGCAGAAAAACATTTTATAAATAAGAAGTTATGTATTCTTAAACTTGGCTGAAGTTTATAGACTCTCTAATCATAGTAGGTATTAGGAAGAGGCCATCTTATAATCCTCCACGAACACCTAATGCTGATTGAATGGTGATATTGATTGCACGATTTATTTCTCACCACAAACCGAAATATAATAGAATATTTAGGGGCCAACAGCTTAACCGAAGCACGAAGTAGCTCTAGAATTCTAGAAAACTCACTGAACCTATGACCGATCCAACAAGAGCCGCTAAATCGCTCCAAGACTAGTCTATACGAACGAAGTACAAAGCAACTACACCAACAAGCCTAGCTCCAAGAAAGAAAAACGTAGGTAAAATAAACAAGATAATCCAGATAACAGAGTCCTTCTTCCGAAACGACAAAACAACTAGGTATGTATTTAAATGATGCAAATGTAAAAAGTGCATACGAAACAATGTAGCAACTGCCGATAAGATGTTTCGTACTGAATAATTGCTGTAGATGCTTTGCATGAAGAAAATTCCATAAACTAGTTGTTTTAGTTCACGCAAGCGCAAGTACAAAATGTCTTTGAAGTTAGTTAAAAAGACATTCTTTTTTTTAGGTATGTAATTAGGTACCTATTTAGTAACTACTGCTTTCAGATCATTCTATACTACTCAAAACAAAATAGCCACTGGGTTTTTTTTACACAATCGTACTCACTATAGCGTCTTGAAGATGACTAACTTTTTGCATCTCTGCTATCTCTGCAATGATGTTTACGTCAATAGACAGACCAAACGCCCAATTGTCAAATCTCGTTTAATTGGAAATACAATAGGTACTATGCGATTATTATAAGAATAGGACGGGTTGATGACAAACTTCACTCTGAAAAGGTACAGTTCGCAAGAAAGTGCAAAACAAAATGAAAATAGTTTATTTTTATTTTGGCAGAACTTGGTTTGAGTATTGCCACTTTCAAAGCGAAGTTTTTTTATTTTTTAAATCCACCTACTCGTTGTGACTACTCGGCGCCAGACATAGCACAAACATTTGAATAAATGTTTGGACACCATGTGTGTAGCATGGGTATTTGAGTATTTGTTCAAAGTTTTGATAAAATACTAGAACATATTTCTAAGGTAGGTACTTTGCAATGTCAGAAGACTCAGAAGGAAAAGTCTTCAATGTCTTTGTAGCAGTAGCAGCTGCAGTAGCAGCTCAGACCAGCGGGACGATGATTCTCAAATGAGTGCAATAGAAGATGTGAAATAGCATTAGCAAGCATAATGTGTTTTGATTTACAATTGGCGGATTCACGAAAGAGGTGCCTTTGTGCCCGAGTGGCTTCATTGAATCGTTCCCCGTGATACCAATACCCGGCGCACCCTGGTAACATCTAAATTCTGGCGAATCTAACTTCGTGCATAATCTAGCTGGCCAATCCTTTTACCATGATAGACCAATACAATTTTTCACTAGACCCCCAATTTAGCAATTTTATTGTAAAGTTGATTATTAAATTATTTTCATAACTTGAATGCCTGTTTAATTTTAATACCTAAACCAGGAAATAGAATCAACATTCTATTTATTCTGTGTTATTGAAGCATAGTATTAAAGTACCACGCAGAACAATAAGTATGAAAAAATGAGTTCAGTTAAATATCACAAAATTTTAATTTGATTGAGATTCAAATTACCGATCATTTTCGTAAAAGCATACTTTCATGACTTTTCAAAAAAATCAAGGTAACTAATGATTTGTATTTATCTGCAAGTTATTCATATGTTTTGGTTTGCACGAACATCATTGTTTATTTATCGTAAGCTAGGTATGACATGATCTCAGCCTCCTGATTCACGATTAATTTCTTTTTTTGCACACCATACTGAAGTGAAGTGACGTTAGTTTGACAGCACTTTGACAGCTTGACGTCACAACATGGCGGTGTCCCTATCCTATTCTTATAATAATCGCATAGTACTTAAGTTAAACTTTTTACCATATAAATATAACGGTATATGGAGCGTGGAGTTCGGTTTATTGTTTTTCCTTTTTGAGAATATTTAGCCGTATTTGGCAATTTTCGGAGATTTGACAATTGGGCGTTTGGTCTCTCCATTGACGAAAAAATCATTGCAGATATGCAATAAGTTACTCATCTATGAGACGCTAAAGTGAGCACGTTTGTATGAAACAAGTACGAGTTGGACGCGCCCATGATGGGTTCCGTACACACTTAACGTACTGATTGCTTGTACTTACCAAAATTCGACTATAATTTTTCGTCAGTAAAAAATAACTTTGTTATTCATAATGTTTGTATAAATGACAAAGTCAATTTTGCGGTTTTTGAAAATGTGTTATATCTCAAAAAGTGCTTACTATATCTAGTTCAAACCAATTTTCCTTGAAAGTTTTTATTAAGATCTACACTATATATTTTTTCTAGAGTTTTTACTTATTTATTTCAAAAGTTAGGAGGTTACACACACATTTATCCACTTTGAAACGCTCTATCTTTCAAAAGATTGACTTTGAGAAAAAATGGTTCGAGAAACCTTTATGTCATTTTCAAAGACTGTAACACCTACCTATGCTTTCTAATCGCTTAGCCTAACCTAATAGATGACCTAAATATACTAACAAACCATTCTAGTATTTACTCTAAGCTAATACTGAACCTCTGTCAAGGATTCTATTAGTTACTAAAATACCTAGCTAGCTTGAACGCTGTAATACCTAGCTGTTGTCCGATTAATATATAGATAACTACTATGGATGCTCTGAATCAAATCTGAAGTGGCCTGTGATGTCGTAATGGAGAACCCTGGTTGTAAAACGTAGACCCATGATCTTTTAAATGAAGCGACAGAGACTAACCTTACTACTAACTAACTCATACTTTGAACTGCCTATATGCCTACATCAACTTAACAGCTGTTCATATTACATGGCCGTTGCTTCTAATTTTCTAACCTCATTTATAGCGACAAAGACACTCAAAATAAGTTAATACTCTTGTATAAATCTAACATTAGTTTACCCCTACATTGCTTGGACATTTAACAGTTAGGTCCTAACCGATTCCTAGGTCTAATATACTTTGAAAACCTGGTGAGTTATTTTGCTGAGTCCACCATGCTAATTTTCTGGTTACTGACCCAAGGTTAACTGTCTATTAAAACTGGTGGAATTTAATAATTTAGGTTACAATGGAACTGAAACTAGTAACAGCATCCGGATTTGCTTGCAAGGTCTAAGGTGAAATTGGCATGTGTGGTTTGAAATGTAATTTGATATTCCTATATGAAGATGGAGACACAATTACTATAATAATACCTATTAGCTTAAGCATATGGTTTTGCTTGCAAATTAGAAATGAAAATTTGTTATATCTATTGGAAGACTGAGTCACTATATCAGATCTATAACCGTACCTACTAGCTTAGGCATATGGCCTTGCTTGCAAAGTTAGAGATGAAAATTTGTTATATCTATTAGAAGATGGAAACACTACATCTATAATAGTACCTATTAGCTTCAGCATATGGTTTTGCTTGCAAAGTCAGAGATGGAAATTGGTATAATCATTAGGGTGAAGAGAGTCTATTGATCTTAATCACCATCTTGGCCTAATACAAATGCTCCAGCAATATTATTTAACCGGTAAAGTCAGGGCACCTCCGCCGCCCATAACAGTGGAACTCGTCACCAGACTTGGACATCCCTCCTCCGGCGCTGCTTTATTACATTTTCATATAAAATCAAACTTCAACATATAAAGTCAAGCTGTCATGTTCGTCAATTCTTTATGTATACATAAATAAAAGAGGACCAAGCTAAATGCTTCAAAGCGACTTGTTAGTCTACATGAAGAGATCTTTCTCCTTCATGGCAGCAGCAGTTAAAGTTAACGTTAATTGATATATCCTTTTCCTTTTGTTGAATAATCCTTATTGGGATAAATCCAACAGGTTGAGTGCTTAAATTAAGAGAACTAGCAAGTCTGACTCCTGAGGGGAAAGAACTCAATTCTAATTCATAGTAAGTACATATAAATATAGACTCTCCTAACCTTTTCTATGACCAAGTTTCCCCGTAGAACTAAATTCCCTAGTTATGTCTATGTGTCTGACTCGGATCTTATTGAACTTTTGCAACTTGTTGGTTAAAATTTGTCTCTAAAGAATCTCGCTCATGGTAATATATCCTTAATCTCACCATTGGACTGGTCTTGGAAATAACTTAAGAATCCAACCAAATTGAACAGAAGCTTTCGCCTCACCCCGATAGTTTTACATAATTTATGGCTAAAATAGAATCATGTTCCAACTCAATAGGTTAGTATCTGGAAAACCTTGAATCCACATCAGCTTCCATAAGACACTGGTCAACGTTACACCGAGTTCCTTCGAGTTTAAACATCTTCTCTCGCCACCGAACAAAATCCTCTTCATACATTAATTTAGCAGTAGTCTGATCCAGAGAACTCTTCCGCAACCAGCTCAATTTATAGATTATTATAGGTGCCTTTTGCATCATAGGAATATATTACCTTTTGTCAAGCCAAATATATAGGTAAATTTAGATTCTCCACTTATGTTTGATAGATTATTTCAACCTTCATATCTTTGCAATGCGTGAACCTATAAAGATTACTCTAATCAAGCTCTTTGGACTGTTCCACTAGTATTGTTACCTCACAAATCATTTCCCAAATACTGAAAGCACTAGGTATCCATTGGTCACCTTTTCCTTTTCAAATCTATTAATTTCTTACATACCTCACTGAATATCATATAACTTGTAGACTACATTGCTACAACGCACTAATCATTGACCTAATCTCTCTTCTAAGATGTAACATTATTTTTGTTAGATAAAGACAGCCATTTTGCTGGAAACTGTCAATCGGACTTTTCCCCACTATCTATAATCATTCTGTCAAATTGCCCGGGTTTGTTCGTCTATCACAAGAATCTATGGCTAGGGATGTCAACAAAATTCGGATTTGATCGTAGATATATTTGTGATAACACATAATGCTACTTATAGACCTAACAGCGACCCTACTCTTTCTACCTACTCTGTATACCAGACTCCCCTCGTAGCCTTGCCCCAGCAGACCTCCCCCTTTCTGCCAGAACAAAGGTCTTCGAGTTACCTAGCTCGTGATTCTAAGTAGGTACTTACCTGCCTAATTTCCGACTAAATGCGACTTTCCTAACAAACACAAACCTGGCGCCTGTATCGCCAGTTCTGACGCCCCAATTCTGTCAAGTTTGGGTGAGTGGGCCCCCTAAAATCCTATCGCTCATGCCGTGGTCCATCTGCTTGGGAAGGGAACAGATAGACACCCTACAGGTAGGTATGGTTCAATCAGGCCGCAACTGCCTCCAAATCTGGGGCATACGCCCCGCGCCATCAGACGTGTTAACTGAAAAACTGTCAATGAAAACAGCCCGCCTGATCAAACCATGTGGAAATTACTAAGCGTTATCCAATGAACACTCATCTGACACTCCACAATGCCAGACTTTCTTTACCTAGCGACCTCCCGTGAGCCTTGCCTGGAGCCCGGAGACATAAAAATGTACTCCTGAAGAAACAAACTCTATGCTTCCAACCCTCTCTGACTCAAATTAAGCCCATTTTCTAGGATTTTACTTGGGAATAATTTACTTTAATTGAAATGCTTTCTGTAAACAAACTAGACCTTTTAATTTCGGATCCAATTTACCAGTCAGAATTCCAAAATTAAAACGTTTAAAAGATCGCGAACCCAATAAACGCCCTATGGTGCAAGGACTCACTGTACACTTGCTTGAAGACTACTTCTCGCTTGATTAAAAATGGAAACTTCTTCAAAAAGTGTTTCGTCTTCCATACGTGTTGCCTCGAAGTCGATCCCGGAGAAATAAGAGCGAGCGTCGCGTCGTTTTTGCTTATATAGGCCTACTCATACCGCGCCAAAAGTTAGCGTCCTTTTTTCTTTTTTTTTCTTTTACATCCTAGAAATTCTCCCCACTCTCAGGGAAATTTTACCCCTATGTTTAATGGAAACTTTTCAGTATATTTCTAATCCGTCTCTTAAATGTCTCATGTCTAATTATTTAACTTTGAAATACTAATTTGACTAAGGTTTATTAGTTTTAATGTCTTAATTGTACATTCTAGAATAATTATTATTCATTTTTCCAAATTTTATTTCCTATAAATATTTCTTTTTCCCCTTTACAACAATTAAAGTATTTTACTTTTAATCTTGTGTGAATACCATACATCAATAATTACCCCCTCTCCCTGTTTTATAAATAAGGTATTTATTTCTCACAACATGGCAACCCAACTATTCCTGCCTACCCAATAGGAGACATTCCATTGAAAATCCCTATTCACCCCCCCACAAAACTGATAGGCCATCTAGCGTCTAACGCCAAACCATTTCAAACATCCTGAACGCCCAGCTTGGCTTTCGTTCAGAAACCTTTGATAGTTAAGTTATAGAATTTACTAAACTATTCAAAATATTACCTTCTCACATAATATAAACACATTATTTTGTATGATCCCTTTTTTTATTATTTACGAATGAAAACTATTATCAAAATGGTAATTGTTCGAACATAATTTCCGAACGTATCACCTCTAGCCAAAGAAACATATTTGAAACTTTGAACCTTATCTAAGATAGAAACCAATATTCTGTACTTTTGATTATTTAACCCATATTTTTATTTAAGTTTTACATAATGTTAATTTAACATTCTGTGAGTAAAAACTTCTCGCTATGTTTATGTGATGTCATTTGACTTGTCTTAGTTCTCAACTCTGCCGCTAGTTGTCGCTGCACTTGGACAGGATTATTCCATTTTGACATGACATTTGTTTACAACAAGATTTATAATTTTACTAACTAATAACAGTTCGTGTCGATTATTTCGTGAACCAATATCGAAATACAAGTATTGTCCACACTCCCGTGAAGCAAATTCGATTGACAAAACCCTCAACAAAGTGCATCTTCTTATATGAAATAATTTGTCACAGAGTCCAACTGTTGTGAAACATCATTGTTTCAATCCCTGAATCTCAGGTATTTATTAACTATATTTTCTCGCTAATTCAAACAAATTTACTGTATCTAACTTCCTCAGATTAATCATAAAACTTCCAAATTAAATGCAAATGACCACAACTGCTCCGCTACCATTAACCCGTTTCTTTTTCAGTGTTCACCTCAAGCAATCTGAAACCACTAAACAAGCCCCAAGCCTTATAGACAGAATCTCCCTCCCATATGCACTGTGTTGACAAAGTATGAAGCAAATTCCCAGCGCAACAACATGGTAAATGGCTAATTTTGTTCAATACAACCCAGTTGACACAACCCAATTTGACTTTGTGATTTATTCCCACACCAGGAACTATTTATACTATTAAAAGTTATTGAGGTAAGTAACATTAATACATTTCGACTTTTAACTCTTTAAGAAATATTCGAGATAGTTCAGGTGCGATTCTGAACCGTTACAGCCGACCCCAAAATTCTTCAAAGGTGACAGTACCAAGTATTGGATCCGGAGTAGAATTTTTCTTTCTATCCAAATCTCTAATATTTCTTTTTACACATATATTTATATATATATAGACATGTTTTTTTTTTTTTTTTATATCTATATATATATATTATTATTATTTTTATATCAATCTATATATATATATATATTTTTTTTTTTTTTTTTTTATATATATATATATCCCTTTCTCTTATTATTTTCCCAAAATCAAAGAATTGAATCAATTTGGACCAAGAAAAACCACAATGCTCTTTGTCCTACCAAAGGACATTGCGGCCTCCGACCCCTATCGAATCAATTTTTAGTGAGCCCTAGTGATTATGTAATTAAGAGTGTAGAGTGTATTTAGACCAAAATAATATCAAAAGTTATCAAGCGAGCTTTAAGTGATTTTTATTGCTTTATCCAAATTCATCGTATGTATATCCGACACCAGAGACGTACAAAGCATGGTGAAAGGTACGGGTTGTGAATCCGTAGTTTAGAATAAACTCGCCTTAGTGTATAAAGAGTAATCCAACCTTACGATTACATGGCGTTCTAGCGCAGCAATTTATACTCCCAAAGTGCCCCTGCATATCTCTGTACGCCCCCTTCTAAATGAAGCATATACAAAGACCTTTTTGTCAAAAAGCTTACTCAAAACTCTGGAATAGCCTCCGATATCACTTTGGAGAATGTATAGTTGTCGAGTTAAACATGGCCCGTCCTGACCCACGGGAAGTGTAAATTTTGTACAGGCGTTTACACCGGGACAAGATACAAACATAAACACTGTTTGTATATATATATTTTTTTTTTTTTATTTATCCTAACACCAAAGTCCCACTGTACAAAATTCAAGTCTGTTAACACGTGCTCTACGCCTATCCCTATCACGTGCTGTTGTGTGCGGATCTTATCTTTTGGGTTAATAATAATGGTTGTAATCAGACTTCCCAATTTGTTTACACTCATGGCCTCATATTTTGAATCTTTTTTTTTTTCATATATAAAATAGATATATATATATATATATACACTTACATATATTTTTTTTTATATATACAGATTCCACTCTTCTTCACTTTTAACAATTCCGTCCTTCCTCAAACTCACATCCGCGCCACCATGAACATAACCAACGTTTCACCTGATTACTTGTAGTATACTGCCCTAAAAAGCTATTAACATTAATTTGTAAAATTAATACTACCGATCCTCATAATACTGTCACCTCTTCTATTTTCCTTTCCCCTCCCTATAAATATAAGAACTCCTCTTTTGTTTAATTTATTAACAAAACTTTTCGCTCAGATTCGTTCGAAATTAATATATTTTTTTTTATAGTTAATCGGTTCATTAACAATGCATGAATTGACTCCAACACATGATTGGACTATCTACCATAACCGAATACTATCCCTTTCCTTTGCTAATAATGACCCAAAGCCAAAATTGTACATGTTCGACCAACATTTCCTACCCGTTAGCAAATTTCAATTGTCCACCTAAAACATGACAATATTACACCAATTGAATTAAAACTCTGTAACAAAATTTAACAACCCAATCCTAACATTTACCATAATTAAGAACGTAAAACCCCTATCGTAATAACAATTTCAACCTTGAAACACATCACTACCATCACTATTGCATCAACCTATAAAACCGACCTAAGTAAATATATAAATACCCCCAATATATATTAATATAGCTATATACCGCAGTACCGACCAACCTATCAACGCTTACCCTTTTTTTTTCCATCTAACAATTTCCCTAACCTAGCCAAACTACTAAAAGTCTATTCCCACTACTCTCTATCCGAATACTATCAGCTAATTTTGCTAACCTATCAACACTTATCACCTTCTTGCTAATTAAGTCCATTACGTGTCAGAGCTCAATTCATGTTAGGTACATAAAAATTAAATTATTAATCAACTAACATCCCTATATAACTCTTTTAAATATTAATTGTAAAATTCACATTATTAACATAACTTTAACATTTTAATCCTGATAAGTAATATTAAGTTTTTTATTTTTTTTCAAAAGTTCTACTAAGTGTCTTCCTTAACTATGTCTATAAAAAACTATAACAATACTTATTCCCTCAAATGACATATTTGGTTTTGGCTTATCCTAATTTTGGTTTTAACTCCAATTCACGTTTGGTGTTAACGTCTAATTTAATTTAGGGTCAAAGTTTATTCATGGAATTCAACTTTAACCTTTCGACCCCCCACCTTTAAGACCTGACCTTATGCTCTAATTTTGAAAGTATAGAGCATGAGAATTGACTTCTACTAAGAAGCGTATTTGTTTAACAATTAAATTCCTTCTACTTCAAATTCGCAACCAACCTTTACACTATAGTACAACCTATATTGGTTCCTTAAAGATTCCTATAACTATAACCTGCCTTTATCCCGTAAAACATATTCTTAACTTATTTAACTAATTGAAAAATACACCATATTTCAAAATTAGTAAATAATTTTCCCCATTATAAACCCCATTATCCATCTCTAACTTTGGTTACTAATAATGATATTAATTAATAACGTTTATTTCGCTTATCCTGCTCATATCCTTCTATGTTACAAAATAAGTAGGTACCTATATCATAAATACCAAACATCGACGGGTATCATCACACTTCCAAGCCCCAAAGCAACACTGAACAGTTTGTCTACAACAATCACCTGTGCAGGAATCGAACCCGAGACCTCTACATATAGTGACTTCCAAACCATTCGACCCCAGTGGTCGTTAACCTATCATATGGACGTCCCACTTAATATAATTTTCTATAGCTTATTTAATTCTAAGGTCTTAATACTAACCTAAATAGAATTCCTAGTAACTTTAATTACATTAATTCTAAACCCTACTAAATGATTAACCTGTAACTGTAGTTACACTTTTCCACGACCCCCAATCCAACATACTATAAAATTTAGCTGCACTATCTATACTGATATTATAAAAAGACAAAGTTGTTTGCCCACTAGTTCGTTCGTCTACGATAACCATGTCCGCAACCCCCCCAGCTAGGCCGAACCAACAAAACTCTCCTTGACCATTAAGTGACATAAATTACCTCCCAAACCCCACTGGAACAGCCCCAACACGACACTAGCGGAACCCGTAACAATCCTCTAGCTATAATCATTTTGTATTAAAAATCATACACTTATAAATTACAAAAAAGATTATAACATTTAATTCGTTACATCAATTCAAATGTCTCATTGTTTGCCTAAACTGGAGCCATCATATATTTTTTTCTCCCTATAATTGCAAGTACCAATCTCTACCCTATGGATGATAGTCGAGAATGATGTTCTCTCAATGCAACTAGTAAATTTTTAATTTAATAATTTTATGTATGACTAACATCCTAATAAAATATTCCCCACAATGGTACTTTTAGCATAGCAACAATTTCCTTATTTCTTCTACCAGCAACTATCAGTTGTCTCACTGCATGTCCGAATAAATAAGAATAATAATAATAATCCCTAATAACGCCCAAACCTCGACCATATGTTATTTCTTTTCAAACATAACGTACCTATAGTCCTATCACAAAGTAATTTATTAAGATTAACCAATGGTTCAACTAAGAATGTATATTTAATTACTAATATAGAACCAAGATTGATAAAAAGAACAACAAACCAATCACGTCGCCTGTATGAAAGTTCTTTTCCTTCTCCATTCACCACCCCCTATTCAACATCATCATGTCAAGTGAACGAGGACCACTGCTGGCATACTATGTTTCAATTAAATCCATCTGTTTTTTTCTATATAGAGAATATACAATTAGTCTATGAATATTCCCGGCATACCTGTAACACTAATGCTACCCATAACTAGTTATAAATAGTCAACAGTTGTTCACTACATCACGCCAGCGACCCCAAACTGTCAGACACACTTGGTTCTTACATTATTTACCTATTTAAGCTAATTTGCAATATTTACTACCTACTTTTAGACATTGCAACCTATAAAACTTAACTGGATACCTAAGAGAAGCAATATTAGTTAGGCAAGCAATCTCCTATAATTCTCATTGACATAAGAATAATTACTTGATTTATTTTATAACATTGTTGTATTCCTTCTTAAACCGTCGTTGAATTTTCTAACTCAAATTTCAACGAAAGGTAAAGAATTATTTAACCCTATTTTATTCTTGTTAAGTACCTATTTATCTATAATGTTCCGGACTAACACACCACCCCACCCTAGTCTACACTACTTATCCATCCAAACAACAACTCCTACTTGAAATCAAAACCACTGTAATTATAATAAAATTTCTGCAAGTCTTATAACCAACATCTAAGTTTCTTTTATGTTCCCGGATGAAAATTTTGATTACTTACCTAAACCAAGTAATTTTTCCCTTCTTGTTCATATATTAGATTGTTTAATAATTATGAAATTATCCTATTATGGTTTTTTCCAAACTCACTGAACCACTTTAGATGAAATTCTCTCTACTTTCTGTTCAAATTAGAAACCATTGAATCTAATGTTTCTAATCTAGCCAATCCAAAATCTTCACTAACAAATTCCTTTTGGTTCATATTTCATGAATTCTAATACCTAACTATTAGTAAAAGAACCCATTATTTTACCCAAATAGCTATTTTTATGTTTTAAGGAGTAAGAAGTAATGTTACCTCATTGTCCTAACTTGATACAAAACCCACTAAATATTGGTACCTTACCTTTTAAATATATCCATAACTACATTTAACAAGCTAAGCTAACATTATTTTAGTTTGTAGCAATATAATTTTCTTCCACTAAGTTAGGAGTCTAATCATTACCCACTGACATATCTAATTTTGTTCTTTAAAACTTTATCACCGACCCCAAAATACAAAATAATAGTTTTATCATTCATCGAGACAAGATTTCTCTTTAATTCTGAACTATTTTCAACTTTTAAGTTAACCGAGCGTTTGAAAAATCAAACCGTCCCTACTAAGTTATCCGTTGACTTATTTAGCATTGCAAATACCGTTCCCTTCAAACAAAATTACCCTCTTTGAGTCTAAGCTGTCCATATACAAGTAGGTACCAATTGTGTCTAATTCTAAAAATTTTCAACAATTTAATTAAAACTAAATCTCTGATTAACTTACCAAAATGGTTGTTATCAATCTATAAGTCAGAAAGGGTCTCCCCTCTCTTATGTACACCATGAAAAGCCAGACCTCATAACACTTCTTCAGTTTTCATTATCCACTTATTTCCATGAGAAATCACTCTCATCAAGACACATTTTTCAACCAAGCCAAACTCTTTAATTATTTACCCCTTTGAAATACCTTGTACAAACTATAAATTAACTAAAATACTATTTTCTTACTTCAAATTCATAACTCTTACAATGATTTACACTAAAACCTATTTGCATAACTATTTAATGTCCTTTTTTTTTTTTAGGTTATATTTTCACAATAATGATAAACACAACCACAGATCTATCCTTCAGACAGTTTCAGCATTTTCAACAATTTCACAAACTTAGATGACACTCAACCTTTAATAATTCATAAATTCTCTTGATGAAAACAAAAACATTCCTAACAACAATTTTTTTTTTTTTTTTCATGTTTTTGGCTTGGATGCGAGTTCTTTAAGCCATGTCTGGATTTATATCCTAACAACAATAAAAATAGCGCACCACAGAACAACGTGATCGCCCCCCCTCCCCAACTAATATATGTATGTAATATTTCACCTAATGTATGTCATTATCTATCCTAAATTTTTTTTTTTATAACATTTTCAAACACGCCTTTAAACTACAATCTCGGACCGCACATCACATAGTCATTAATTTGCACGATTCTGATACATAACATAACCCATTTTAATTAATTAATAAGAACCACAATTTTTCGTAACCTACCGGTAGCGACATCTATCACACAGTAGCGTAACTACCCTGTTAGCTAAAAGAATTTGCCCCTTTTAAAACAAAACAAGTTTTTGCTAGAACTCATTTATCAATAACATTCTGCCTTAATTATTATTATCATTTAAGTTACTAACCAAATTTCACTCGATCGAAATTACCCGTGGCGACCTCCGTTGAGTAAAAATCTAACTATCGCCCTAACTTTCTTGTGATGCCGTGCTAATGGGCGATTTCCCGAAAGCTCGATTACTAGATGGCGCTGTCCCACCTATCTATGCAGTTAGAAGGTACGAAACATGAAATTTTACTTTGACCCCTTTTTTTTTTTTTTTTTTGTAAAACGGAACGTCAGACAGAAGTTATTTATTTACCTTAATCTTTAAAATTTAACTATTTCGTTTCTGTTACAGTAGTACTTATTTAATTTATTATTAGTTTCCTTTGGGTTTTTAATTTAAATATGATTCATACCAAAATATACTAGCCGCTACACACTTCGTTCAACGCCATCTAGCGAAGCTTTTGGAAGCTAGAAAATCTATCCTGTCACTCATGTTCTTAAATATCGACCTTTCCAAGAAACAACCTCAAAATCTAATTTTGTGAATAGAGGGCTACCGGCTAAGAAATCTGGATATGGGTATGGGCTTCAACTGTCATTCGAATTCCCCATTCCGATAGATTCTCGCTGCTTTGCTCCGTTGAACGTTGCTAGCTAGTTATCGTTACACCCGACGTCACAAAACAAGGAACCGATAGCGACTATTTTCTTTATAAAATTGACTCAAAGTTCCAAAAACCGTATGAAGTTCATACCCATAAAGTAACGCGGTAGCTCCCAGTCTTTACTAAACATCAAAACCGTACTACTAGTCATATAACGTGTCTCTATAATTTATTTGTATACAAATATGCAAGCCCATACAAAGTTTGTACTTAACAAGGTCCATACAGTTTCCCATAATTTTTCCGTTCGCCTACCCAGAGCTAACACTAAGGAGAGAAACAACCTTGTCAATGACAAATGTCATTCTCCATGTGTTTCTCATACATGCTCTTTGATTAGCTCCATATAACCTCTACTCAAAAGTCTTTCAACTATACAATTGTGCTATACAAGTTTGTGAATTCACCTGCCCGGCTTTCGACAATTAAATTACCTAATTATTGACGAATTTCAACAGAGATAATATTGGTAATCTATGAAACCACAATATGATGTTACTCAAGAATTATAACTATTGTTCTTTTTAATAAAAAGACAATTAATAGTAAGTACTTGTTTAATTATGTGATTAATTATTTATTCTCTAACAGAATGCAATCCAACTTAGCATTTCATCTAACTAAAATTCAACATTACTACCTATGAAATCTCTGAAAAGATAAACATTTTCTTATTTTTGAATTTGCTAGCATATTACAATAATGAATTATTTCTTCCATTTCAGAAAACAAGTTGCTATACTTAACTAAACCTGATCAAGACCTATGAACAGTTCTCAAAAGACCCTTATTAAGAAACATCCTACCCGGGGACGCTTAACAGAAAAATTAATTAAATAATTAATATTAACCCCGTCGCTTCAGTTTTCCTTCTGCACTAAACAACAAATTGTGGCTATTCCAACTCAATGTAAACTAGCCACTTACCTTCAGAAATACTCAGAGCTCCAATGTAATTTATATGCTAAACTCATTAAAAAGGTTTGTAAATATTGTCTTATTTTCTTATTCCTATACAAGATTTGCTATAATATGTGTTAATTTTTAATCCTGGTAACGGCACTACTAAATTGTAACACCTACCTATCCTTTCTAATCGCTTAGCCTAACCTAATAGATGACCTAAATATACTAACAAACCATTCTAGTATTTACTCTAAGCTAATACTGAACCTCTGTCAAGGATTCTATTAGTTACTAAAATACCTAGCTAGCTTGAACGCTGTAATACCTAGCTGTTGTCCGATTAATATATAGATAACTACTATGGATGCTCTGAATCAAATCTGAAGTGGCCTGTGATGTCGTAATGGAGAACCCTGGTTGTAAAACGTAGACCCATGATCTTTTAAATGAAGCGACAGAGACTAACCTTACTACTAACTAACTCATACTTTGAACTGCCTATATGCCTACATCAACTTAACAGCTGTTCATATTACATGGCCGTTGCTTCTAATTTTCTAACCTCATTTATAGCGACAAAGACACTCAAAATAAGTTAATACTCTTGTATAAATCTAACATTAGTTTACCCCTACATTGCTTGGACATTTAACAGTTAGGTCCTAACCGATTCCTAGGTCTAATATACTTTGAAAACCTGGTGAGTTATTTTGCTGAGTCCACCATGCTAATTTTCTGGTTACTGACCCAAGGTTAACTGTCTATTAAAACTGGTGGAATTTAATAATTTAGGTTACAATGGAACTGAAACTAGTAACAGCATCCGGATTTGCTTGCAAGGTCTAAGGTGAAATTGGCATGTGTGGTTTGAAATGTAATTTGATATTCCTATATGAAGATGGAGACACAATTACTATAATAATACCTATTAGCTTAAGCATATGGTTTTGCTTGCAAATTAGAAATGAAAATTTGTTATATCTATTGGAAGACTGAGTCACTATATCAGATCTATAACCGTACCTACTAGCTTAGGCATATGGCCTTGCTTGCAAAGTTAGAGATGAAAATTTGTTATATCTATTAGAAGATGGAAACACTACATCTATAATAGTACCTATTAGCTTCAGCATATGGTTTTGCTTGCAAAGTCAGAGATGGAAATTGGTATAATCATTAGGGTGAAGAGAGTCTATTGATCTTAATCACCATCTTGGCCTAATACAAATGCTCCAGCAATATTATTTAACCGGTAAAGTCAGGGCACCTCCGCCGCCCATAACAGTGGAACTCGTCACCAGACTTGGACATCCCTCCTCCGGCGCTGCTTTATTACATTTTCATATAAAATCAAACTTCAACATATAAAGTCAAGCTGTCATGTTCGTCAATTCTTTATGTATACATAAATAAAAGAGGACCAAGCTAAATGCTTCAAAGCGACTTGTTAGTCTACATGAAGAGATCTTTCTCCTTCATGGCAGCAGCAGTTAAAGTTAACGTTAATTGATATATCCTTTTCCTTTTGTTGAATAATCCTTATTGGGATAAATCCAACAGGTTGAGTGCTTAAATTAAGAGAACTAGCAAGTCTGACTCCTGAGGGGAAAGAACTCAATTCTAATTCATAGTAAGTACATATAAATATAG
The DNA here is from genome assembly GCA_949710035.1 of Crambus lathoniellus. Classification (NCBI taxonomy): domain Eukaryota; kingdom Metazoa; phylum Arthropoda; class Insecta; order Lepidoptera; family Crambidae; genus Crambus; species Crambus lathoniellus. The sequence continues at coordinate 10,674,671 of OX453306.1, forward strand.
ACTCTCCTAACCTTTTCTATGACCAAGTTTCCCCGTAGAACTAAATTCCCTAGTTATGTCTATGTGTCTGACTCGGATCTTATTGAACTTTTGCAACTTGTTGGTTAAAATTTGTCTCTAAAGAATCTCGCTCATGGTAATATATCCTTAATCTCACCATTGGACTGGTCTTGGAAATAACTTAAGAATCCAACCAAATTGAACAGAAGCTTTCGCCTCACCCCGATAGTTTTACATAATTTATGGCTAAAATAGAATCATGTTCCAACTCAATAGGTTAGTATCTGGAAAACCTTGAATCCACATCAGCTTCCATAAGACACTGGTCAACGTTACACCGAGTTCCTTCGAGTTTAAACATCTTCTCTCGCCACCGAACAAAATCCTCTTCATACATTAATTTAGCAGTAGTCTGATCCAGAGAACTCTTCCGCAACCAGCTCAATTTATAGATTATTATAGGTGCCTTTTGCATCATAGGAATATATTACCTTTTGTCAAGCCAAATATATAGGTAAATTTAGATTCTCCACTTATGTTTGATAGATTATTTCAACCTTCATATCTTTGCAATGCGTGAACCTATAAAGATTACTCTAATCAAGCTCTTTGGACTGTTCCACTAGTATTGTTACCTCACAAATCATTTCCCAAATACTGAAAGCACTAGGTATCCATTGGTCACCTTTTCCTTTTCAAATCTATTAATTTCTTACATACCTCACTGAATATCATATAACTTGTAGACTACATTGCTACAACGCACTAATCATTGACCTAATCTCTCTTCTAAGATGTAACATTATTTTTGTTAGATAAAGACAGCCATTTTGCTGGAAACTGTCAATCGGACTTTTCCCCACTATCTATAATCATTCTGTCAAATTGCCCGGGTTTGTTCGTCTATCACAAGAATCTATGGCTAGGGATGTCAACAAAATTCGGATTTGATCGTAGATATATTTGTGATAACACATAATGCTACTTATAGACCTAACAGCGACCCTACTCTTTCTACCTACTCTGTATACCAGACTCCCCTCGTAGCCTTGCCCCAGCAGACCTCCCCCTTTCTGCCAGAACAAAGGTCTTCGAGTTACCTAGCTCGTGATTCTAAGTAGGTACTTACCTGCCTAATTTCCGACTAAATGCGACTTTCCTAACAAACACAAACCTGGCGCCTGTATCGCCAGTTCTGACGCCCCAATTCTGTCAAGTTTGGGTGAGTGGGCCCCCTAAAATCCTATCGCTCATGCCGTGGTCCATCTGCTTGGGAAGGGAACAGATAGACACCCTACAGGTAGGTATGGTTCAATCAGGCCGCAACTGCCTCCAAATCTGGGGCATACGCCCCGCGCCATCAGACGTGTTAACTGAAAAACTGTCAATGAAAACAGCCCGCCTGATCAAACCATGTGGAAATTACTAAGCGTTATCCAATGAACACTCATCTGACACTCCACAATGCCAGACTTTCTTTACCTAGCGACCTCCCGTGAGCCTTGCCTGGAGCCCGGAGACATAAAAATGTACTCCTGAAGAAACAAACTCTATGCTTCCAACCCTCTCTGACTCAAATTAAGCCCATTTTCTAGGATTTTACTTGGGAATAATTTACTTTAATTGAAATGCTTTCTGTAAACAAACTAGACCTTTTAATTTCGGATCCAATTTACCAGTCAGAATTCCAAAATTAAAACGTTTAAAAGATCGCGAACCCAATAAACGCCCTATGGTGCAAGGACTCACTGTACACTTGCTTGAAGACTACTTCTCGCTTGATTAAAAATGGAAACTTCTTCAAAAAGTGTTTCGTCTTCCATACGTGTTGCCTCGAAGTCGATCCCGGAGAAATAAGAGCGAGCGTCGCGTCGTTTTTGCTTATATAGGCCTACTCATACCGCGCCAAAAGTTAGCGTCCTTTTTTCTTTTTTTTTCTTTTACATCCTAGAAATTCTCCCCACTCTCAGGGAAATTTTACCCCTATGTTTAATGGAAACTTTTCAGTATATTTCTAATCCGTCTCTTAAATGTCTCATGTCTAATTATTTAACTTTGAAATACTAATTTGACTAAGGTTTATTAGTTTTAATGTCTTAATTGTACATTCTAGAATAATTATTATTCATTTTTCCAAATTTTATTTCCTATAAATATTTCTTTTTCCCCTTTACAACAATTAAAGTATTTTACTTTTAATCTTGTGTGAATACCATACATCAATAATTACCCCCTCTCCCTGTTTTATAAATAAGGTATTTATTTCTCACAACATGGCAACCCAACTATTCCTGCCTACCCAATAGGAGACATTCCATTGAAAATCCCTATTCACCCCCCCACAAAACTGATAGGCCATCTAGCGTCTAACGCCAAACCATTTCAAACATCCTGAACGCCCAGCTTGGCTTTCGTTCAGAAACCTTTGATAGTTAAGTTATAGAATTTACTAAACTATTCAAAATATTACCTTCTCACATAATATAAACACATTATTTTGTATGATCCCTTTTTTTATTATTTACGAATGAAAACTATTATCAAAATGGTAATTGTTCGAACATAATTTCCGAACGTATCACCTCTAGCCAAAGAAACATATTTGAAACTTTGAACCTTATCTAAGATAGAAACCAATATTCTGTACTTTTGATTATTTAACCCATATTTTTATTTAAGTTTTACATAATGTTAATTTAACATTCTGTGAGTAAAAACTTCTCGCTATGTTTATGTGATGTCATTTGACTTGTCTTAGTTCTCAACTCTGCCGCTAGTTGTCGCTGCACTTGGACAGGATTATTCCATTTTGACATGACATTTGTTTACAACAAGATTTATAATTTTACTAACTAATAACAGTTCGTGTCGATTATTTCGTGAACCAATATCGAAATACAAGTATTGTCCACACTCCCGTGAAGCAAATTCGATTGACAAAACCCTCAACAAAGTGCATCTTCTTATATGAAATAATTTGTCACAGAGTCCAACTGTTGTGAAACATCATTGTTTCAATCCCTGAATCTCAGGTATTTATTAACTATATTTTCTCGCTAATTCAAACAAATTTACTGTATCTAACTTCCTCAGATTAATCATAAAACTTCCAAATTAAATGCAAATGACCACAACTGCTCCGCTACCATTAACCCGTTTCTTTTTCAGTGTTCACCTCAAGCAATCTGAAACCACTAAACAAGCCCCAAGCCTTATAGACAGAATCTCCCTCCCATATGCACTGTGTTGACAAAGTATGAAGCAAATTCCCAGCGCAACAACATGGTAAATGGCTAATTTTGTTCAATACAACCCAGTTGACACAACCCAATTTGACTTTGTGATTTATTCCCACACCAGGAACTATTTATACTATTAAAAGTTATTGAGGTAAGTAACATTAATACATTTCGACTTTTAACTCTTTAAGAAATATTCGAGATAGTTCAGGTGCGATTCTGAACCGTTACAAGACCTATCTACAGGCATCCCACTGGAATACGTTTGATAAAAAAAAATCAGTCTGTGTTCCATGTATGGGGAGCCCCTCATAATTTGTTTTATTTTTTTTACTTTTGTATTAAAATCGTAAAGCGGTACACAATACCTACCAAGTTTCAAGTATGTAGTCTTAATAGTTTTGGAATGAAAAGGGTGCGGCATACGGACGGACGGACAGGACATACAGACAGACTTGACAAAACTATGAGGGTTCCGTTTTTTGCAATTCAGCTACGGAACCCTAAAAAGCCCAGTAGCCCCTATTTTGTTTTGAGTAGTAAAGTATATGGTGTAGGTATTCAAAATAAGCGACATAATTTAGAGAATGAAAAACTTTCTTTGATTTTTTTTTTATATTTTCATTTATTTTTCTAAGGGATAGTTTTGCAGTTTCATTCATTCATGGGTAGAATCACTCTCTCAAATATTGTCGCTTATTTTGAATAGGTACACCTTATATATTAAAAGTGAAATAGCAAAGGTACTTTTTCTAAGGATATAAAACTTGTTCTTTGTTAGGAAAATAATAAAATAAAAACAAAAAAATAAGACATTTTCTTGGAAATCAATCGTAATAGCACATGAACAAAGGTAATAGTTCGCATTATTGAAAATGAAATATTAGAAAAAAAACGACCCATCCTCCAAGTAGCTCCGCCGGGAATCGAACCCGGGACCTTTCACTGTCCGGGCGACAGCGGTCAGAGCAGTCGCCCGGACAGTGAAAGGTCCCGGGTTCGATTCCCGGCGGAGCTACTTGGAGGATGGGTCGTTTTTTTTCTAATATTTCATTTTCAATAATAAAAACTGCATTGTGAATGCAAAAAAGTAAATATAAATCGAAATAGTTCGCATTGCTGTAATCGATTGGTTTATTTCATATAGCTATGTGTTCGTACGCCTTGGGCAACGAGAATGACTATGGTCCCGATTACGGGTCCAAGTGGCTTCTGTTCCTGGACGAAAATGGAACTTCACACGAGATGAACTTCTCTGCGCTGCCGGTTGACACGAAGCGCCTGATGCTCGGCCGCGTTTACTTTTATTTATACACCAGGTAAATCTTAACGTCCGACTGTTAGAAAGAGATAGAAAATCGCAGTACCCTATCTGTCTTTCTCTACTGAAGTCTAATCGTCTAATCATGAACCGAAACGAGAGCATAGCAGAACGATTACACGCTTGGACGGTTAGACATCAGTAGAGAGAGACAGATAGATTGGGTACAGCGATCTTCTCTCTCTTTCTAACGGTATGACGATTCCGCTTAGAGGCAGCCGTATGTACCTACATCCCTACTCTATTTATAATACGTAACGTTAGGATTTCTCCCCGTCCGCCCCTAGAAAGGGGGTAAGTCCGAAAAAACGCCCTATGATCAAACGTTGTTCAAACAATAAAACATGTGATCTTTTTAGGGTTCCGATCAGAACTTAAATGGTAAAATAAAAAGAAACCCCTAAGGTGCGACCGATACCGATACCCTGGATATCTCGAGAACTATACTTAGGTACCTACAAAAAAAAATTAATGCTATCAATTTGAAAGGAATAGTTTTAGATGACGTTTGATTGACCAACTATTTGGCATAAAAGAGAAATAAATATATTTTTATATTTTTTGCAACAGAGACTGAAAGGGGTTCTTAAAAATTCGAAGTGGGGTTACTAGGGCATATGTGGTATCATATGAAAGAGCGCTACTTGCACATTCTCAAACATTTTTCTTTTTTCTTAAGGCCGCATAGTTTTCATTTTCATACCTATAAGTATTGTATTCGGTTTGGTTGGTGGTTCTGGACTTGTTGTTAGTTCGCTAACTACTTATCACCATCTTATCTAAGTCTGACGCAATAACAATGATGTTTACAGCATTATTGTGTTCCGGCAATTGGAGATAAAATAGCCAGTTCCTCAGTGATTGAGGATTCCGGGAGTAGTGCGCTTCCACCTTCAGCCTTATCACCACTAAGGTGTAAGCAAGACGGCATGCCGTACAATATCATATCGCGTGATAAAAGCCGCTCATGCTAGGCCGGCAGGTGTGATGTAGGCTAAGTGCTACCCCGTAGTGGATAAAAAAAATGGAAATCACCTTTTAGCCACGAGCAATTAATATGTGAACAACATAGAACTTTGTCACACGTACTAAAGCGTTCCGAAACAAAACTAACCGTGCGACTAAAGTCATTCAATATTGTAATATTATGACAGTCCTATATTATTATGTTGTTTACATATTATTGCCAGAGTGAACGACTCTGTTATTGCTGAGTTATTGATGACTGTACACATCGACTCTACAACGAATCCATGATTTTTCATTATTTTTCAATTTAAGCCATATCGATTTCCGTTCTACCTATACTACAACATTTACTACATGTGGCATAGTCGTCGTGGGACGTCCTGTATATAATTATTAGTTTTCATTTGTTTTGCAATTGTTATTATTTTTTTCTAATGTCTATAGACAAAATGCTGAAAATGGAGAGTTGCTCAAAATACCAAAAGACGATTTACCGATACAAAGCAAATATTTCAATGAATCAAATGATTTAAGAGCCGTCACTCATGGCTGGTTGTCCAAAGAGACTACAGAATGGTTACAAAATATGAAAAATGTGCTTTTACAATCTGCCGATTTGAACGTCTTGACAATAGACTGGCACGAATTGGCACAAAACCCTATGTATCCTTGGGCAGCATTAAGCACTAGGTATGTCGGCAAGCGAATGGCTAAACTAATAGGCTCTTTGAGGAAAACATACAATTTCAGTGAAAATCATATTCATTTGATTGGACACAGTCTCGGTGCACAAGTTATGGGATACACAGGTTATTTCTCGAAGCAAAAAATAAACAGAATAACTGGTAGGTATCTGAGTAAAAGAAGCTAATAATTTAAAGTAGGTGTTTTAGGGCAGCTTCCAACAGATTTTTATCTCGATTTATTATTATTTTTAGGTCTTGATCCTGCGCGTCCTCTATTTGAGTTACCGATGATGCATAAACATTTTCGTTTGGAAAGGAGTGACGCAGAATTTGTTGATATCATACATACCTGTGCTGGCTTATATGGCTATAAAAAAAGTCATGGACATGCTGATTTCTATCCCAACGGCGGAAAAGCCAGTCAACCCGGTTGCGAGGGTACGCGCCAAAAGATGGGTATGTAATCTTCGATCAACAATAACACCTTATGTAGGTAATGCAGAATTTAAGATATCTATCGATAAGGGTAAGGACACATCTGCTGAACGTACGGCGCCGAAAGTTTAGCGAATGACGTTTTTTCAAACGACGTAATTTCGGCTGTGTCACATCACAGGTGACTTCAAAAACACTGCGAGCGTATTATCAACCGAACGTTCGGCGTGGTTCGGCGCCGTACCTACGTTCCGCAGATGTGTCGCGACACTTAATCTTGAAATAATTTTCCGATACTTACTTAGACCTGCCCCCTAATTCACAAACCGTCCGAAATGGAATCGGATTCGAATTCTGTGCTTTGTCTTTGTCTATTTTATAGTGAGTGACAGAGACAGTGCATACTTTCCTTACGCTCTCGGGATCGTTTCCAACGGTTCGTAAATCAGGGGTAAGACGTAGATAACTCCATTTACAAAAATTCAACGATTTTATGTAATAATAACATTTGTATCAAATTAACACTGTAGGTACAGTCAGCGTCAAATCAAACTATCATATAAGCTATCAAAACATCTGTGCATAATGTACAACACCATATTGCACAGATATTTTGAGAGCTGTGTTTGCTTAGATGATTTTGAACACTCTGACTGCTCATATAAGTAAATATGAAACAATGAGTGCCTAGATATTTTGAACACCTTGCGCGCTTACAACAATATGATGATTCGAACTACCTAGATCAAATTGGTTTTATGTTTTTTAGATCTTTTTGACTACTCTGGACGCTTATATCAATTTGACGCTGACTGTACCTACCTAAGTTTTCATGTTTTTCATATTTTTAGAGGGATGTAGCCACGGACGATCTTACGAGTTCTTCACAGAATCTATAGAGCCCAGTAACCCTTTTGTTGCTTACCCTTGTGAAAGTTGGGACCGCTTCACAAACGGCACTTGCAAATCTGACGGGACCTTCATGGGATATCCTGCTCATGAAACTAACTATGGTGATTTCTATTTATACACTAAGAACGAGTCATCATATGCCATGAAAGAAGAAGAATGAAAGTGTAAATAAAGGTTGTACCTACCTAAAAGAAAATTATTATTATTTTCGTCTTATAGAGAAAACTGTAGTACCTAATGTAGGTATGACTAGTCTCGGTTATTTCGATAACTGCGTTAAAATTACAAGATCCTGTGAATTGTATGGAAGTATAATAAATAATAAATAAATAAATAAATCATTTATTTCCTTATCACACAATAGGTTACGTAACTCTAGAACATTTATTTGATTGTAATACTAGTTAACCTATCACCTGAAGTGTGAGAAGCTGGTGCCCGCAATAGGTTTTACCGGTTACACAGGTCACCAGGCCACCCCCGCAAAAGGATACAAACGAGTTAATAACTAAACGAATTTGTAGACCTATGTGAAGAGCTAGCAAAGGTGGTATTAATTATTGCTTAAAATGAAAACTTAACAAAGATAAATATAGAACTAGTAAGTACTAAACAATTTAAACATTAGCAGAATTTTGTGGTTGTGTATGAGTGCTTGTGTGTGTGAGTGATGTAACGGTTCAGAATCGCACCTGAACTATCTCGAATATTTTTTAAGGATTTAGAGTCGAAATATATTAATGTTACTTACCTCAATAACTTTTTAATAGTATAAATAGATCCTGGTGTAGGAATAAATCACAAAATCAAATTGGGTTGTGTCAACTGGGTTGTATTGAACAAAATTAGCCATTTACCATGTTATTGCGCTGAGAATTTGCTTCATACTTTGTCAACACAGTGTAGATAGGTGATAGATTCTGTCTATAAGGCTTGGGGCTTGTTTAGTGGTTTCAGATTACTTGAGGTAAACACTGAAAAAGAAATGGGTTAGTACTAGTAGAGCAACTGTGGTCATTTGCATTTAATTTGGAAGTTAACACTTAAAGTTTTATGATTAATCTGAGGAAGTTAGATACAGTAAATTTGTTTGAATTAGCGAGAAAATATAGTTAATAAATACCTGAGATTCAGGGATTGAAACAATGGTGTTTCACAATAGTTGGACTCTGTGACAAATTATTTCATATAAGAAGATGCACTTTGTTGAGGGTTTTGTCAATCTAATTTGCTTCACGGGAGTGTGGACAATACTTGTATTTCAATATTGTTTCACGAAATAATCGACACGAACTGTTATTAGTTAGTAAAATTATAAATCTTGAAGCATGTTAATTTAGACATATTTGTAAACTGACAGGTTCTAAAACAGAGTTTGTAGGCATGTTTTCAATACAGGCTGCGTGTTAGTGGCACAATATGTGTTCGGCATATTTATTGGTTACACATGTGAACTTTGGTTTAATTACATCACATCAGTCTAATTATTATGTTTGGAGCTAAATATTTATTTTATACAATGTTAGCAAAATACTGAAATAGGTTATGACAAGTAAACAAAGATGCTCCTAGCGGCAGAGTTGAGAACTAAGACAAGTCAAATGACATCACATAAATATAGCGAGAAGTTTTTACTCACAGAATGTTAAATTAACATTATGTATAACTTAAATAAAAATATAGGTTAAATAATCAAAAGTACAGAATATTGGTTTCTATCTTAGATAAGGTTCAAAGTTTCAAATATGGGGAATGTATATTGGCTAGAGGTGATACGTTCGGAAATTATGTTCGAACAATTACTATTTTGATAATAGTTTTCATTCGTAAATAATAAAAAAAAGGGATCATACAAAATAATGTGTTTATATTATGTGAGAAGGTAATATTTTGAATAGTTTAGTAAATTCTATAACTTAATATAAGATAGCCTAGTAACTATCAAAGGTTTCTGAACGAAAGCCAAGCGAGGCGTTCAGGATGTTTGAAATGGTTTGGCGTTAGACGCTAGATGGCCTATCAGTTTTGTGGGGGGGTGAATAGGGATTTTCAATGAAATGTCTCCTATTGGGTAGACAGGAATAGTTGGGTTGCCATGTTGTGAGAAATAAATACCTTATTTATAAAACAGGGAGAGGGGGTAATTATTGATGTATGGTATTCACACAAGATTAAAAGTAAAATACTTTAATTGTTGTAAAGCGGAAAAAGAAATATTTATAGGAAATAAAATTTGGAAAAATGAATAATAATTATTCTAGAATGTACAATTAACACATTAAAACTAATAAACCTTAGTCAAATTAGTATTTCAAAGTTAAATAATTAGACATGAGACATTTAAGAGACGGATTAGAAATATACTGAAAAGTTTCCATTAAACATAGGGGTAAAATTTCCCTGAGAGTGGGGAGAATTTCTAGGATGTAAAAGAAAAAAAAAGAAAAAAGGACGCCACTTTTTGGCGCGGTTTGAGTAGGTCTATATAAGCAAAAAGGACGCGTCGCCCGGTCTTATTTCTCGGCATAGACTTCGAGGCAACACGTATGGAAGACGAAGCACTTTTTGAAGAAGTTTTCATTTTAAATCAAGCGAGAAGTAGTCTTCAAGCAAGAGTACAGTGAGTCCTTGCCACCATAGGGCTTTTATTGGGGTCGCGATCTTTTAAACGTTTTAATTTTGGAATTCTGACTGGTAAATTGGATCCGAAATTAAAAGGTCTAGTTTGTTTACAGAAAGCATTTCAATTAAAGTAAATTATTCCCAAGTAAAATCCTAGAAAATGGGCTTAATTTGAGTCAGAGAGGGTTGGAAGCATAGAGTTTGTTTCTTCAGGAGTACATGTTTATGTCTCCGGGCTCCAGGCAAGGCTCACGGGAGGTCGCTAGGTAAAGAAAGTCTGGCATTGTGGAGTGTCAGATGAGCGTTCAATGGATAACGCTTAGTAATTTCCACATGGTTTGATCAGGCGGGCTGTTTTCATTGACAGTTTTTCAGTTAACACGTCTGATGGCGCGGGGCGTATGCCCCAGATTTGGAGGCAGTTGCGGCCTGATTGAACCATACCTACCTGTAGGGTGTCTATCTGTTCCCTTCCCAAGCAGATGGACCACGGCATGAGCGATAGGATTTTAGGGGGCCCACTCACCCAAACTTGACAGAATTGGGGCGTCAGAACTGGCGATACAGGCGCCAGGTTTGTGTTTGTTAGGAAAGTCGCATTTAGTCGGAAATTAGGCAGGTAGGTACCTACTTAGAATCACGAGCTAGGTAACTCGAAGACCTTTGTTCTGGCAGAAAGGGGGAGGTCTGCTAGGGCAAGGCTACGAGGGGAGTCTGGTATACAGAGTAGGTAGAAAGAGTAGGGTCGCTGTAGGTCTATAAGTAGCATTATGTGTTATCACCAATATATCTACGATCAAATCCGAATTTTGTTGACATCCCTAGCCATAGATTCTTGTGACAGACGAACAAACCCGGGCAATTTGACAGAATGATTATAGATAGTGGGGAAAAGTCCGATTGACAGTTTCCAGCAAAATGGCTGTCTTTTATCAAACAAAATAATGTTACATCTTAAGAAGAGAGATTAGGTAAACTAGTGCTTTCAGTATTTGGGAAATGATTTGTGAAGTAACAATACTAGTGGAACAGTCCAAAGAGCTTGATTAGAGTAATCTTTATAGGTTCACGCATTGCAAAGATATGAAGGTTGAAATAATCTATCAAACATAAGTGGAGAATCTAAATTTACCTATATATTTGGCTTGACAAAAGGTAATATTTTCCTATGATGCAAAAGGCACCTATAATAATCTATAAATTGAGCTGGTTGCGGAAGAGTTCTCTGGATCAGACTACTGCTATATTAATGTATGAAAAGGATTTTGTTCGGTGGCGGGAGAAGATGTTTAAACTCGAAGGAACTCGGTGTAATGTTGACCAGTGTCTTATGGAAGCTGATGTGGATTCAAGGTTTTCCAGATACTAACCTATTGAGTTGGAACATGGTTCTATTTTAGCCATAAATTATGTAAAGCTATCGGGGTGAGGCGAAAGCTTCTGTTCAATTTGGTTGGATTCTTAAGTTATTTCCAAGACCAGTCCAATGGTGAGATTAAGGATATATTACCATGAGTGAGATTCTTTAGAGACAAATTTTAACCAACAAGTTGCAAGAGTTCAATAAGATCCGAGTCAGACACGTAGACATAACTAGGGAATTTAGTTCTACGGGGAAACTTGGTCATAGAAAAGGTTAGGAGAGTCTATATTTATATGTACTTACTATGAATTAGATTTGAGTTCTCTCCTCTCAGGAGTCAGACTTGTTAGTGCTCCTAATTTAAGCACTCAACCTGTTGGATTTATCCCAATAAGGATTATTCAACAAAAGGAAAAGGATATATCAATTAACGTTAACTTTAACTGCTGCTGCCATGAAGGAGAAAGATCTCTTCATGTAGACTAACAAGCCGCTTTGAAGCATTTAGCTTGGTCCTCTTATATATATACATACATAAAGAATTGACGAACATGACAGCTTGACTTTATATGTTGAAGTTTGTTTTTATATGAAAATGTAATAAAGCAGCGCCGGAGGAGGGATGTCCAAGTTTGGTGACGAGTTCCACTGTTATGGGCGGCGGAGGTGCCCTGACTTTACCGGTTAAATAATATTGCTGGAGCATTTGTATTAGGCCAAGATGGTGATTAAGATCAATAGACTCTCTTCACCCTAATTATTATACCAATTTCCATCTCTGACTTTGCCAGCAAAGCTAAATGCTGTAGCTAGTAGGTACTATTATAGATATAGTGTTTCCATCTTCCAATAGATATAACAAATTTTCATTTCTAATTTGCAAGCAAAGCCATATGTTAAAGCTAATAGGTACTATTATAGCAACGGTGTCTCCATCTTCATATAGGTATATCAAATTTCATTTCAAACCACACATGCCAATTTCACCTTAGTCCTTGCAAGCAAATCCGGATGCTGTGACTAGTTTCAGTTCCATTGTAACCTAAATTATTAAATTCCACCAGTTTTAATGGACAGTTAACCTTGGGTCAGTAACCAGAGAATTAGCATGGTGGACTCAGCAAAATAACTCACCAGGTTTTCAAAGTATATTGGACCTAGGAATCGGTTAGGACCTAATTGTTAAATGTCCAAGCAATGTAGGGGTAAACTAATGTTAGGTTTATACAAGAGTATTAACTTATTTTGAGTGTCTTGGTCGCTATAAATGAGGCTAGAAAACTAGAAGCAACGACCATGTAGTATGAACAGCTGTTAAGTTGATGTAAGCATATAGGCAGTTCAAAGTATGAGTTAGTTAGTAGTAAGGTTAGTCTCTGTCGCTTCATTTAAAAGATCATGGGTCTACGCTTTACAACCAGGGTTCTCCGTTACGACGTAACAGGCCACTTCAGAGTTGATTCAGAGCATCCCCCTTCCCCTCGGACCTCTATTGAGAACAGACGTGTTTTTATGTTATTAATAATTATTATTTGTTAAATAAAATTTAAATTTAAAATATAAATTCAAAAAATCAAAGTTAGTTATTAGGAGCTCATAAACTGTGAGGATCTACGAGAACGCAAGCGCAACCACCTACCAACGCACACGCACACTAAGAAGCGCGACACACCAAGTAAGAAACTTTTAATTCTACTAATACGATACGAGAGGTCAGCTTAGGCTGGACGGAACGCTGCTCTGCATATATTTTGTCCAATATTAAAGACCCCTAAACGCCAGAGCGAACGTGACACTTCTTTAAGGTTTCTGGTTGCCTGGTACTATTGACAACTATCAGATAGTCGGTGACTAAACTAACAATGATCCACTCCCCACCTCCCACCGCTGCGGGTGATTCCGATACCGCTTCCGAGCGCAGTGGGGCGAGCAACGTAGCGATACGCTCTAAACGTAAGCGTGAGACAGTTGACTACTGCGAGCTAAGTGATTTTAAAACAGAATTAAGGGAGTCCATCGCCTCATTAACAAAAACAGTGCAGCAAACTTTTGGGGAAGTGAAACTGCAATATGAGGAGATGAAATCTAGCCTCCAATTTATGTCCGATAAATATGATAATTTGATGGAAAAAATGCATGTTCTCGAACAGGAAAAATTGAATGATAAAAAATATATTTCGCAATTGGAGGATAAAGTTGACCTCTTAGAAAGAAAAATGCGGGCGACTGGCCTAGAAATACGCAATGTTCCAAAATTTAACCAAAATGGCGACAAGTACGAATCTAAGCAGGATTTGTGTGGTATTATAAAAAGCTTATCCCGCTCAATGAATGTCGAGCTCCATGATTCGGACATAAGAGACATTTATCGCGTGTCATCTAAGAAAGAAACTATGAAACTAATAATTATTGAACTTAATAGTGTTCTCAGCAAGGAAAAACTTCTTCAGGCGATTAAGGTTTTCAACAAATCAAAACCCAAGGATGGAAAGTTAAATACTAGTCACTTGAACTTTCAAGGGCCACAAAAACCTGTTTTTGTCTCGGAAACTCTCACTCTAAAAGCGCAGAAACTATTTTACCTGGCTCGAGAGTATCAAAAGGAGAATAATTACGCACATTGTTGGACCTCTAAAGGAGTCGTGTACATGCGTAGAGAAGATAATTCCACGTTGCTACGTATTGACAGGGAAGATGATTTAGTAAAACTTAAGAATGCCAAATGACTACTTCTCGCTTTCTTACTCGCAATGAAAATGTACCTATTTTTATTTTTTACATCCCCTTTTCCACATTTTTGTTTAATTATGCATGATATTTTTTTCAATATTTGTTTTTTAATATTTTTTTATACTGATTATTTATATGATGCTAATAATTTTAATTGTTATTTATGTTTGTACAATAGCACAATATTTTTTGTTTTTTTACTCGCAGTGAAAGAGATACAATTATTATCTTGTACATTATGTGTTTATAAATGTTATTCTATAATATATGAAATAATTAAATTCTTCAAAACTTGTAAACAGTTATCTCTGAAAGCTGATTATTTGCTTGATGCTAATACTTATATTCAACGTTTATTTTGTATTACAGTGAATGTTTTTATATTTGCAGTTGAGTTGTCTTTTTTATTGTGTTTTGTAGGGAGGGACTTAATTGTGAAGGAAATGTATTGTCTAATCAACATTTGTAGATTGTTGGTATTTAAAACGCCTTATCTGTGTTATGCTGCTTGGTTGCTTGGTTACCTTTTATGCTACCAATATATGTCTCAATTTAAAATTCTTCTTCTCGTTATAAAAATAATATATATTTGGAATGCGATTGCCAGTAAAAATAAACTGCTGAATCACATGAATATGCTAATATATACACTATGTCTGGTTACTAGATATAATATGTTTACAAATAATACCTTGCTTAATTTAATTAAAATTGTACCAAAAATACAGTATCTTAGATATATTTATTATAAAAGTTGATAAAATAATCATAAATTCACAAGCACTAGATGAACTTTCAGTGTCAAATAATTTTTTGTGTTCACCAGAAAATTGTAAAAACTATATTCCTAGAGAAAATAATCAACTTAACATAATTACTCAAAATATTTGTAGCATTTCAGCCAATTTTACCGATTTCCAGGCCTTATTACATACTATAAGCATTACTCAGGATATAATAATACTAACGGAATGCTGGCTTAGGTGCAACCCCTTAATTCCCCAACTAGATGGTTACAACCAACATTCCACGAGTGAGCTCTTGAACCAGAACGATGGTGTCGTTGTATATATCAACAAACTTCTCCCAAACATAAAAGTATTGGAACCAACCTTCGATGATGCTAGTTGTTTGGTTTTGCACTTGGGTACAGATACGTGTATTATAGCAATATACAGATCTCCTTCCCTTAGAGACACTTCAAATTTTCTGTCCTCTCTCGATCGAGTCTTAATGACGTACTCCCACTTTGGAACGATTGTTATTGTCGGTGATATTAATATAGATATAGCTGAGAACACTTCTGACACGAGATCATTGGATTATTTAAACCTTACAGCTACTCATGGACTTCTTCCAGCTCACAACTTTCCAACTAGGGGTAAATCGTCCCTAGATCACATCATACTTAAAACTAAACTCAATGCTACAACAGTCGTATTAGAAAGTACCGTAACGGATCATCAGGCTGTGATGCTTTCACTAAACAAAATTGATAAACCTAACGCCCATAAAATAAAAACAAAAATAGATTATATTAAACTTACAGCCTTAATGGAAAATACTGACTTTGAACCAATCCTCAGCTGTTTTAACGCAAATGATGCACTCAAACATTTTGTGAACGTGATCAGTAGAGCGATCACAAGCTGCACTTTCCAACATTCGGTGCCACATCGTCTCAGAACCTACAAGCCTTGGATTACTCCAGGTGTATTGAAATGTATAAGGAATCGTGACCGTATGCACAAACAGCTTAAAGAAACACCTAATAACGAAATCCTAAAAGTAACCTACAAGCGATATCGTAACTACTGTGGTAATCTATTAAAAAATTTAAAGAGGGAATATGAAAGAGAAAAGATTCGGAATGCTGGATCTAACAACAAAATGCTCTGGGATGCCATTACAGAAGTTACGTGTACAAAAAAATCCAACACCTCAGCAGCTGAACTTATCAAATCGACCTCAATCAATGAAATAAACGAGTATTTTGTGAGTGTTGGTAAAGAATTGGCTAAACAGTTCAAAAATAAACAACCCAGTGTACAAAGTAGTAAAGACCATATATGCAAATCTCTTGTGTTTCTAGATACAGATGAGACTGAAGTCGGTAGAATCATAGCTTCACTACGAACAGACTCTGCAGTTGGCATTGATGGAATTCCAACAAGGTTTCTTAAGCAGTACGCCTACATAATAGCTAAGCCACTTGCTCATATTTTTAATTTGTGTTTTACTACTGGTGAATTTCCTGAACTATTTAAAGTAGCTCTCGTACATCCTGTATACAAAGCTGGGGAAAAAGACCGTGCCAGCAATTACCGCCCAATTTCCGTTCTGACTTCTTTATCTAAGATATTGGAAAGGGTCATGAACGGCAGATTGAAGAATCATCTAGAGTCAAATAACCTTCTTCATAGTAACCAATTTGGTTTCCGTGAAAAAAGATCTACAAGTGATGCCGTTCATGACCTGACTAATCATTTGGTAGAGTCTCTGGACAAAGGGAAGAAGGTCATCGCTACCTTCCTTGATCTGGCGAAAGCCTTTGACACGGTCTCGATCCCCAAGCTATTGGACAAACTGGAATCGCTGGGGGTAAGAGGAAACCAGTTAAAACTGTTCCAGAGCTACCTGCAGAACAGAACGCAATGTGTCAAAATTGGTGACCTCATTAGTGACAGACTACCTATTGAGTATGGCGTTCCTCAGGGCAGTGTCCTGGGACCAACATTATTTCTAGCATACGTTAATGACATATCTAAAATCGAACTAGATAATACAAAGTTGATTGCTTTTGCCGATGATACCGTACTTGTGACTGTTGCGGATACGTGGAATAATGCATTTAATTTCGCGCAAAATAGCTTTGATAGCGTTTCAGAATGGTTAAGAGACAACTCTCTCACTCTAAATGTAGACAAGACCAAATTTATGACGTTCTACTTGCGTTCCATTCCACCATTAGCTGAGATGTCTATTGTTGCACATAGACACTCTCATGCACATGATGACGGCACTACTCAGCAATGTGTCTGCCCTAAGCTTTCTAGGTCTACCTCTATTAAGTACCTAGGTATTACCCTAGATGAGAGGTTGTCCTTTTCTCCCCACATTAATATGTTGACGTCCAGAGCGCGAAAACTCATATATATATTTAAAAACCTACGACACGTTGCGGATGACAAGGTCTTAAGGATGGTTTATTTTGCCCTTTGCCAGTCCGTGTTAAGCTACTGTATCCTAGTATGGGGTGGTACATCAAAAACAAGTATGTTGAAATTAGAACGTGCTCAACGAGCAGTGCTAAAGGTGATAAAATTTAAGCCTTTCCGTTTTCCTACTGCAGAGCTATATAAAATCTGTGAAGTTTTGACAGTTCGGCAATTGTTTATCTTGCAGTTAATATTAAAGCAACATTCCCTGAGTGGTAACCTTCACCCACAACAAAGTCACAAAAGAAGACAAATTGTGGCTATACAAAGAACAATTAAGACCAGCTTTAGTACAGGGTTCTACTATTTCCTTGGGGCATTCCTGTATAACAGAATAAATAAAGTATTATCCATTCACCAATTGAATAAATACCACTGCAAACAAGCTGTAACTAAATGGCTAATTAAACTTAATTATGACGAGACTGAGAATTTGTTATTAATAACTCAATGAATTTAAAAGTTAAATGTATTAAGTATATTTTCAATTATTTTTTTTTGGTATAATTGTTTTTTTTTATTATTTTCTGTATTGAGATAATAATTGTTTAAGAATCAAGAGTAGCATCATATATAGCAATAACTTATCTTAGACTTCTTTTATTTTTTTGTGATTTGTCTTACATTCTAACCAGTGCAAATGGAAGGTTACTGGTACTTATAGCACGGGCTTTCCCAGTTTAAGTACTAGTTATAAATTTTATAGAATCTAGAATAAGTAGGATAATCATGATGTGCCACAAATATGTAAAATGGAGGAAAAAATAAAGAATTTATTTATTATTATTATTATTATTATTATAGTAGTTATCTATATATTAATCGGACAACAGTTAGGTATTACAGCGTTCAAGCTAGCTAGGTATTTTAGTAACTAATAGAATCCTTGACAGAGGTTCAGTATTAGCTTAGAGTAAATACTAGAATGGTTTGTTAGTATATTTAGGTCATCTATTAGGTTAGGCTAAGCGATTAGAAATTATGTAAAGAGGTGGTTACAGTGAGTGTGATGTGTGATTGTGTATGAGCCAATTTTATTATATTTGCCGATTTTTTACTCGAGTCGAAAGGAGAAGCCAATGTTATTCAGTAAGTTTTTATTTTAGTATAGTACTAGCTGTTGCCCGCGACTTCGTACGCGCGGTGTAGTGACTTTTGTGTTAGTTTAGTTTATGTGTGTTTGTTGCCCAGATTTCATAACGCTCTTCTTGAAATCCTATTCTCTACTAAAAGGGTCTAAAGAATATCGAATATGCAGGCTAGGGTATGAACATGGTATGTTGTTATCAAATGCTGCATGAACATAGTTGAGCCCTCATTCATAGATCTATCTGTCCGTCTACCTATCAAGAAACTTTTTCTCAAGTATGCGTGGGAGGTATCAAGCTAAAATTTATGTTCTTACTTAGTAATGCATAATATCAAGCCAATCATATTTTTACTATAAAATGAAAAAGAGATTGTGTGTATCCATACTAATATTATAAATGTGAAAGAGGGTTTGTTTGTTTATCCGTCTTTCACGTCAAAATTGATGCAACGGATCGACGTGACTTTTGGAATGGGAATAGTTTGGCAGCTGAAAAGTGACATACTTAGGCAGCCATTAGACAGTCAATTGACGGCTCGCGATCTTGATCGCAAAATATCTACATAGTAAATCTCGATCGCGATCAAGATCACGATCAGTGATCGCGATCTGGATGGACTGTGTATGGCTGCATTAGACTACTTTTTATCCCTGAAAAATATCACATTCCCGCGGGATAACGTCGTCGTTTAGTCCGAGCTTGCGAAGTCGCGGGCGGAAGGCTAGTATTTTGATATGGAGACATTTCCTATTTGTGAGAGCTTGTAATTAACTGTCTTTAAGTAACAGGTATAAAATGTAATGATATACCATTTAATTATTTAATTTAACATCATTTATGTAAGCTTTTCTAGTAAATGAATAAATAAGTTAGATAGAAAACTATTTTTAACTTTCCTTTATTTTATTGGATGGTACCTACGGCTGAAGGCCTAATAGCCAGAGCCGGTTAAATGACATAAAAAATGGTAGGTAGGTGTCGGTCAAACCGGTATCTACGTACTGTGCCCGTAGTGTAAGTTTTTATGTCAAAAAACGCAAACTATTTCGAATGCGTATTATTGTCAATTTGTATGAAAACTGTATAAGCGCCTCTAGCGGCGAGTAGCGCGCTTATATAGTTTTCATACAAATTGACATTAATACGCATTCGAAATAGTTTGCGTTTGCTTGACATAAAAACTTACACTAGGGGTACTGGCCACTTAGCGTTTATGAGCAAATTTTTCAAAATTACATTGGTGACATTTTGTCTACATTGCGACAAACTTATTTCACACAGTGGTTAATTTTTGGTACTAAATATACTGTTGACTGCCGGCAGTCCATTTTGACAGTTAATTTTGTATTGCTAGTGGCTCCTCCACGACCACTGTCACCGGGTCAGATATATTTGTGGCACCACTATACTTACTGTAGAGACATCTAGCGTCGAGTGGAAATGCGAAATAGAAATATTACATCAATAGGGTGAAAACTTCAGTTTTGGCCACTGCCCCGCAGGCTTATTACCGATCTTAAAGTGACAGTTGCAATCGCGACAATTAACAATTAATCGCTCCCAAAACACATATTCGTATTACGGAACGTAGATCGCTACGATAGCGCCACAAGCGAGCGATTTGTGAACTAAAATTGCATGAAAGCGCTCGTACCGTACTGTACCGATTGCAAACCAACCGCAACTAGTAGCAGTCGCGTTGCAATTGTACAATTAGCAACTGGTTGCTTGTTTTGGTAATAAGCCTGCCGAGTGCTTACTTAGCTTAAAACATTTCGTTAATAACTTTTGCTTGATAATATACTTTTTATCTATGACTTTTAAGTCATAATAACAATAGTAATAATTCAGTTTACATCGAATTAGATGTTTCTTTTATTTTACCTAAGTTAGTTAAGTATTGATTTCTCGATGTTTCCTTTAAAATTTGATTAACAAAAACACATCAATCGGCACCCTTCGCACATTTTAAGTTTAAAAACGAATTTCTCGAAATCTTAAGGCATATCGAGATGATTCTATTTGATTTAAATTAGGTGTATTCTAACTTTGGGAACAGTCTAAGATTCATCAAAATCAGTTTAGTAGTTTCCGTGGGTATGTTATAGTACAATTCACTAAAACTTTTTGTTATTGTACACTAAAACTTAAGAAATAAAAAGTAATAAAAAAAAAATAAACTGACTGGCACCGACCTCAAAAAGGTACCTAAATTATAGATATTATATTATTTTTCCTTTTCAGTTGACTGTAAAAAATTTTAAGTAGTTTTTTTGTAGTGTAAGAATTTAAAAATGTAAAGAAAAGTATAAGATACATTCCTGACAATTTTAGATATAAATTTTGTATTTTATAGATACCTACTTAAGACCATAGGCGAAAGAAGTGAAAAACATCTTAAAGTGGCAACAGCGGGGGCTTTCATCCTACTTAATATAATCATTCGAATGTACATTTGTGAAAGGTATATCGTAATCTTACTGACTTCCTGCGCCATCTATTGCTTAGTAGTTATGATGCGAAAGAAGTGAAAAACATCTTAAAGTAGCAACAGAGGGGGCTTTCACCCTAATTAAAATAATCATTCAAATGTACTTTTGTGAGAGGTATATCTTTCTGACTACCTGCGCCATCTATTGCTTAGTAGATATAATGACGTAAATAACATGAAATTATTTTTATGATTTTATATGGGCCTGGATGGGTTTCAATTTATATTATGTTTTGAAGCAGGTAAAAAAAAATAACATGATTCATTATTAATTGAGACAGCGATTAAATATAACGTATTTTCATAATCATGTGGCGCCATCTATTTTAGTAAGAATCAGTCTTTGTATTTTCCCGTAGGAATAAGGGGTTTTTATTAAATAAAAGGTACCCTATATGTTGACCCGGGTTATAAGCTATTACTTCACAAAATTTGGTAAAAATCCGTCCAGTAGTTTTTGCGTGAAAAGCGAACATACAAACAGACAAACAGACAAACAGACAAACAGACAAAAATTTTAATATCTATCGTTTTGGGGTCTATATCCTGTACACATCACATAGCAGTAATTTTTTTTTTTAATCTTTCATGTACAGACTTTTTTTCCGTTTCTGTTTTATTATATGTATAGATAGTTAAACATTAATATAAGTAAGTACTAAAATTGGTTGTCTATAGAGTCGGTTTACGGACGATAATTTTACGTGATAACAATATCCAGTCAATATCGACACAAAAAAACGTTTTAAAAAAAATGTAACTCCTTTAAAAAGAATCTTCAAAAAAAATATTAAACTAAAAAATGAGAAAATGTGTGACTTTTTCTAACTTATCTTGGTACTTACTGAACTGTTCGAAGTCGGTCGGTGCCATGCCAAGCCAAAATTTTTGGAATTTTTTATTCTTTTTGGCCCAAAAAGAATAAGAACGAAATATACAAGCGTGAGGTGTAGGACCCTTTAGGCACGGAACGGTAAAAAAGCAAAACGGTAAACGATCGCGAAACGGTAAAGGAGCGAAATGGTAAAAGAGCAAAACGGTAAAAGACCAGAACGTCAAAAGCGCATAATGGTAATAGATCACATTGGTAATAGAGCAAGACGGTAAAAGCGCAAAACGGTAAAAATTTCATTTTCACTTCTCCTGCTCGAAAAGTTCGTGTTTATGTTGGGTATAGGCTGCATAAAATCGCTTTTTATGCTCTAGTGCATAAAGTAAAATCTTCGTCTATGTCACAGATTCTAAGACAAAGGTCGTCAGGTAAACAGTCACACACGCAATTAAACTTCGTTAAATAAACTTGTTGTTTCATTCTGGTTCTTAATATTTGTACATAATCCATGTTAAATTACTAAATAAATAAAACTTGGCAAAATTAATGAGTTTTGTAAGAAATAAGTATTTCAAGAGCATTGTGGACTACGATCTATGCTAAGTAACTGTGCTGCCACTTCCACGTATAAAAAAAAGAAAAAGAAAGTTTTCCCGCCAATATGGCGAAGTCTTTATTTTTTCTTTTTTGTTATATTGTAATTTCCTCACACTCGAAGTGAAAAGCAGAGTGTATAACTCGTACATAAAACCCATTTTACCCTCGAATTGACTATCCATCCTCGCCTACGGCTCGGGTGGATATATACGTCTCGGGTAAAATGGTATGTTTTATGCACTTGTTGTACAATCTACTATTCTTATTAGCATAATATATACGTATAGTATTATATTATCTGTGCATATACACAGTACTCTGCTACTTTCATCAATTCGAATAGTTATTGTAAATAATTATTATCAAAAATCAGCCAAGTGCGAGTTGGACTCGCCCATGAAGGTTCCGTACCCACTTAACGTACCGATTGCCTATACCTATACCTAGCCAAAATTCTACTATAATTTTTGGTCAGCAAAGTACATAAAACTTAGTTTTTCATAGTGTTTGTATGTATGATAATTGATAAAGTTACATTTGCGGTTTTTGAAAATGTGTTATATCTCAAAAAGAAGGTACCTACTTACTTTATATCGTTCAAACCAATTTTCATTGAAAGTTTTTAGATCTACAGCATATATTTTTTCTAGATTTTTCACTTTTTACCACACTTTTATTAGCTTCACTTGTAACTAAGTCACAATGTAAGAAAATCTTGGAGTTCAATTTTAACCTACTTCTAAGTGTCATATTGATTTGAAACTTTGCAAGTCTATATGAATCCGATGACAATACAATAATTTGCTGCCATCGAGCTGATCTGATGATGGAGTCAGGAGGTGGGCGATAGAACTCTTCAACGGCTGCTAGGAAACCCCTCGAGTTTAGGCTCATTTGTTTTATTCTAATGAGACCAATTCGCTACACTAAACTTGATGGTGAGGGTCTGATGATGGAGCAGGGTGGAAGCCAGTGGCACTCATTAATGACCAATACGAAACACTTCGAGTTCTGGCTCATTTGTTTCGTTTTGATGAGACCATTTGCTACACTTGGTGGTGAGGGTCTGATGATGGAGCAGGAAGAAAGGCAGTGACACTCCTTAATGACCAATAGGAAACCCTCCCAGCCTTATTACAAAAAAATGCTTTAAAACTGGTTTAAACTGAGACTAATAAATCTACGATTGTTACCGTACTAAAGTTAGTGCGGGTTTAAAATGTGTCCTTATTACAAATCGTAGACTAACGGAGGACAAGATAAAACCATTTTAAACCGTGGTTTATTTAATAAACAAATATTAAAAACAAAAATTATCATTCATTCATTCTTTTACACAGACTTCGTTCAATATAACTCGATCTAGCTAACATCACACCGGCAGGTTATACCCGTCTCTTTCGTTCGATTCTGCCATGCCCGGAGAGTGAGAGAGACGGGTATAACCTGCAGGCGTTATGTTAGCTCGACAGAGTTATACGACATTTCGTTTCTCTAAGCGTTGATATGAACTTCACACTTTGGATGCATACATAACTTTAAAACAATAACGAAACAAATGGTAACAAACCATATTACTGTTCTTTCTCTAAGTTTTAATCCCTTGAACGAGCACAAGTAATACTCTTAGCAAGTTTTATAATGATTAATCGGAATACTTTTTAACTAACCTGCATGAAACGGAACGGCTACGTGGCGCGACTCGACTTGACACGACACGATGAGTATGATCAGGCGTTGGAATCACCCATAGAATAGGTCAAAACTTAGTGGCCGGTAGCCCCGATACCCATTCATTGGCTATAATTAAGACCGCCATTTTGTTGGGGTGCCCCCATTGGCTAAAATTAAGGCTGTCACTTTCTTCAAGAATTTCAAGATGACGTTTATTTAGTTTGTGTTTTTTTACTCATTTCGGTTTTCTAGTATTCTTTAGATGTTTTTCCACTTTTTCTCAGATATTTCTTTACAGAAATATGGATACATTATTCAAAGATGCCTTCGGTACACGTAAGTAAATCTATTTACGTAGTTTTATGTATCAATTATTTATTACATTAACCTAAATTTGAGCTTTGTTGTTTTAGGTAATTCCAAGAGGCAACTTTGTATTTCTTAAAACTAACCAAAACAAAAGAAAATACAGTTCACAACTTAACCGGAGTAAAGAAGATTCGGTTTCTCAGAAAGTTATGAAATTAATCAAAGGCTAAAGAGTTGCAATAGTTTTTACAAGTGCGTCATGCCTGGCACCACGGAGGCCTCTTTAACCAAAGTTAAACTGTGGGAAAACTCTGCTACCCTTCACACCCATATGTGCTCATCCAGGAAAAGCTCCCTCCTGGCCTTGAACTTCCCAGATCATTATGGAGATCTTTAAATAGACTCCGTACCCAAGTTGGTCGAAGTAAAGACAACCTGTCCAGGTGGGGCTTCACCAGTAACACGGATCTCGCGTGCAGGTGTGGTTACACTCCACAGACCATGGCCCACCTCATTGATTGCTCTGCATGCATGCCCGGACACCTGCACGCGTGAGGACCTTATGTTGGCTGCAGATAATGTGGTGAGAGTGGCACAGTTTTGGGCCAACAACATATGATTTTGTACTTGTCATTGACATGTTGAAGAAGAAGTTATGAATGAAAGGTAGGTAATGTTTGTTTATTCTTTTTATATGAATGTAAGTAGGTATGTGTAATTAATTATTGATTAGTTTTGTTAAAAAATATACATTTTCAATATACATTTAGAAGTGATATCATATGGTGATAATGATAAAGCACAGTAGATAACTTGGGATTAAATTTAAATAATCAGTTGTCACATTTAACAAGTTTCAATTTAGTGAAGTTGTTAATACCAAGTCAAGAGAAAATAACAGTGTAAGTAATTCAATAACTTTGTCAAAACATTTCAAATGCCTTATCATCAAATTCATATTTCTGATTCTGACAAACAGAACAGAATTATAACAAATGTACCGGTGGGATAATATATGATTGTTGTCGGTACGAATGATGGTTTATTGTGATTGTCTTATGACTAGGTATGTTATAACTGTTACTGCTGCCTACTATCTTAGATCTTACTTAATTATATATACTACCTCTCATCAGTCTATGTATAAAGCTTATCTACTTAATAACAGTTATTAACTATAAACATTGATTATCTATAACTTGTGCATAGCGGCACAACAAACAAAATGTGCTTTATATGAAATATGAAATATACACACTACTCTTTCTTGATTTACAAATTTTTCAGTTCAACTATCACTTATTTGTTTATAAAATGTTATGGCAGATTATAGTTACAATATGTAGAATCTATACTAACCAAATCTAATCTTTTCAGATAACTTGAGTCTCAACGAGGTTCGTGGTGCTGCGAAGATGCCCGTGTCTGCCTATTCTTGTGGTTATAAGTTATCAAATCAGAATTATGGTGCAAATTACTGCTGTTAGTTGCTATATTGATTACTTACTGCATTAAATGTTTAACTATTAGAATTAGGTTATTGCGTCTTGCATTGAAACTAAAGTGATATTAACTGTGAATAATGAAATGGCAGATACTAAATAAAACTACTAGGAAAAATAGCATTAGCATTTGTGCATAATAAGTATTTGCAAGCAGTTTAATCTTTCTTGTAGCTGATAAAGTATTTATATTTCTTAGTTTATCTATAAAGTCAATTTAGTAAGTAATTTCATTACTCTCATTCTTTGTCTTGTATAAATCTCAACTTATACTTATGTACTTTGTATTTGATAAAATTATAATGTCAAGTAATAAATGCCTTCTTTCATCAAATAGGTTTTTTATTTGAGCACAATTTAAAATAGTATATTACTAGGGTTGTACCAAACGTCGATGATTTGCACAACTATCGATAACGAATCAAGGGTCGATAGTTCTGGCAGCACTATGTTGTCAAAATCTAATCGGGGTCCGTCATTCACTAACAAACGGCCGCTATAAGCACAAATTATATAGACTAGTACAGATAGGAATCAAGCCTTATAGCGGCCGTTTGTTAGTGAATGACGGACCCCGATTAGATTTTGACAACATAGTGCTGCCATAATTATCGACACCCTTGATTCGTTATCGATAGTTGTGCAAATCATCGACGTTTGGTACAACCCTAGTAATATACTATTTTAAATTCTGCTCAAATAAAAAACACATTTGATGAAAGAAGGCATTTATTACTTGACATTATAATTTTATCAAATACAAAGTACATAAGTATAAGTTGAGATTTATACAAGACAAAGAATGAGAGTAATGAAATTACTTACTAAATTGACTTAATAGATAAACTAAGAAATATAAATACTTTATCAGCCACAGGAAAAATAAAACTGCTTGCAAATATTTTTAACGCACAAATGCTAATGCTATTTTTCCTAGTAGTATTATTTAGTATCTGCCATTTCATTATTTATTGTTAATATCACTTTCAACGCAAGACGCAATAACCTAACTCTAATAGTGAAACATTTAATGCGGTAAGTAATCAATATAGCAACTAACAGCAGTAATTTGCACCATAATTCTGATTTGATAACTTATTACCGCAAGAATAGGCAGACACGACATCGGACGTCTTCGCAGCACTCCACGAACCTCGTTGAGACTCAAGTTATCTGAAAAGATTAGATTTGGTTAGTATAGATTCTACATATTGTTACTATAATCTGCCATAACATTTTATAAACAAATAAGTGATAGTTGAACTGAAAAGTTTGTAAATCAAGAAAGAGTAGTGTGTATAAAGCACATTTTGTTTGTTGTGCCGCTATGCACAAGTTATAGATAATCAATGTTTATAGTTAATAACTGTTATTAAGTAGATAAGCTTTGTACATAGACTGATGAGAGGTAGTATATATAATTAAGTAAGATCTAAGATAGTAGGTAGCAGTAACAGTTATAACATAGTCATAAGACAATCACAATAAACCATCATTCGTACCGACAACAATCATATATTATCCCACCGGTACATTTGTTATAATTCTGTTCTGTTTGTCAGAATCAGAAATATGAATTTGATGATAAGGCATTTTAAATGTTTTGACAAAGTTATTGAATTACTTACACTGTTATTATCTCTTGACGATTTTCTTTTCACGAAATTGAAACTTGTTAAATGTGACAATTGATTATTTAAATTTAATCCCAAGTCATCTACTGTGCTTTATCATTATCACCATATGATATCACTTCTAAATGTATATTGAAATAAGGTATTAGGAAGGTTTTTTTTAACAAAACTAATCAATAATTAATTACACATACCTACTAACATTCATATAAAAAGAATAAACAAACATTACCTACCTTTCATTCATAACTTCTTCTTCAACATGTCAATGACAAGTACAAAATCATATGTTGTTGGCCCAAAACTGTGCCACTCTCACCGCATTATCTGCAGCCAACATGAGGTCCTCACGCATGCAGGTGTCCGGGCATAAAGAGCAATCAATGAAGTGGGCCATGGTCTGTGGAGTGTAACCACACCTGCACGCGAGATCCGTGTTACTGGTGAAGCCCCACCTGGACAGGTTGTCTTTACTTCGACCAACTTGGGTACGGAGTCTATTTAAAGATCTCCATAATGATCTGGGAAGTTCAAGGCCAGGTGGGAGCTTTTCCTGGATGAGCACATATGGGTGTGAAAGGGTAGCAGACTTTTCCCACAGTTTTACTTTGGTTAAAGAGGCCTCCGTGGTGCCAGGAATGACGCACTTGTAAAAACTATTGCGACTCTTTAGCCTTTGATAAATTTCATAACTTTCTGAGAAACCGAATCTTCTTTACTCCGGTTAAGTTGTGAACTGTATTTTCTTTGGTTTTGGTTAGTTTTAAGAAATACAATGTTGCCTCTTGGAATTACCTAAAACAACAAAACTCAAATTTAGGTTAATGTAATAAATAATTGATACATAAAACTACGTAAATAGTTTTACTTACGTGTACCGAAGGCATCTTCGAATAATGTATCCATATTTCTGTAAAGAAATATCTGAGAAAAAGTGGAAAAACATCTAAAGAATACTAGAAAACCGAAATGAGTAAAAAAACACAAACTAAATAAACGTCATCTTGAAATTCTTGAAAAAAGTGACAGCCTTAATTTTAGCCAATGGAGGCACCCCAACAAAATGGCGGTCTTAATTATAGCCAATGAATGGGTATCGGGGCTACCGGCCACTAAGTTTTGACCTATTCTATGGGTGATTCCAACGCCTGGCTATAAGGCTTGATTCCTATCTGTACTAGTCTATATAATTTGTATGATGACGGCCAAATCAAATGAAATGATACGTTTTGTAATTTGTTTATGTTACGTTAGTCGTTAGTTCACATTTTACGTTACAAAAACTTTGTTGTTGAGCATACGATGCAAATAATAAAGAAACAACTTGTTATCTATATTAATAGTGTACTGTTTTGTGTGGTGGAACCGAAGAAAAAGAGGGGTGAACATTGGAGTTCTGAAGAAAAAGTTAGTGAAAACATCGTTTATTGCATTAGTACCTGCCTACCTACCTATGAAATGCAGTGCTATTTATAATTTCTATTTTGATTAACGTGGATTTTCTTTTATTTTAGGATTCGGAAGTATTACGACAGCTGATTTCTCAGTCAGCTCTATCATAATACTAAATATCTTAGAAGACAAATCCAATACAAAACATCCATTAATTTAATGAAAACAAAAGAGTGGAAGAACATGTCAGTCAAGTAAGTGCACTTAAACCTTATACTTATTGGACACTCCGACCATTGCTTTTACCAGTGTCTAAGAAAGCACAAATAAAATTGTTTCTGAAATAGTATTTTTAAAAATGATGCTTACTTTTTTAGATTTAATGAGATAACTGGCCTGTCTGCTCACAGAAGGGAGCTAGCAACGACGAGAGGTGGTGGAAAACCACCATGACCTTCTGCACAAGACATGCAAATAATGGCGATTGCTCCTCATGACATTGTCAATGAAGTAAACAACTATGAAAGTGATGCAATGGTAAATAAAATTGCTTGTTTATGCCAATGCACTGTGCAATCATTCTATCATTCACAACAGTGTGAAAACATTTGATTTTTTACTCATTTTAGATTCCAATGACTACAAATACAAAAGATGTGTTTGTTGACCCTAAACCTGGCTAGTTACGAAGTGTCTAACTGAAGAAACAACATTCATTACTGATAAAAATTCAGAACAAATTTTTATGGGGTGCAAGGTAAACAGTGTATGATAAAATTACAATCCAATACACTTCCATTTAGTAAATTTTTAATTTTGTTTAATTTTAATTCAGGAATAAACTACTACTAACTAGATATCATTTAATAATATTTGGGTCAAGTGCTTTAAAGTACCTAATTCATCTCTTACAAGTATAAAAAACAAAGACTAAACATCTAATTTTGTGCTTACTTTTATTTAAAATTAATTAGTTAATTAAAAGGTATAAATGACATCCTTCTACAATAGTTCAAATGTCCTTGTGTACTACAATATCCTAATCCTAACTAATATTATATATGGGAACCATGCAGGTGAAACCGTGGGTGGAAGCTAGTTTTATAATAATACTAGCGGATCCTCGATCCTCTACCCGCGTGGTATCCGTTCCCATGGGCATATCGTCTTCTAAATCGATCCAGTCGGTAGTTAGTTCCTGGGATTAGCCTGTTCAACCAAACAAACAAACTCCGGCTTTTTAATATTAGTATAGACTAGCTTTCTGCCCGCGGCTTCGCCCGCGTGTTCTACACGACGTTATCCCACGGGAATGTGATATATTTTGGGGATAAAAAGTAAACTAAGTTACTCCTTATTACATCAGCTACCTGCCAGCGATAGTCCCTTCAAAATCAGTCTAGCCGTTTCAGAGATTAGCCGGAACAAACAGACAGACAGACACACAAAAATTTAAAAAAATATTATTTTGGTAGGTATGTTTATCGTATATTATTATATAATCATAATATGCATGTAATAAAAAGCGGTTATTTTAATATTACAAACAGACACTCCAATTTTATTTATTTGTATAGATGTATAAGTAGATTACAACAAACATGACCGTTGTGATACTGATATAAAATTATCTTTTCAGATACCTACTTGTTAACAAGAATGAAAATTGACAAATGAAAATTGTTATAATGTTTATTATTAATTTGAAGGACTGATATTCATAGGAAAATTTTGTATTAGTTACATACATATTAAAATTGAATATTTAAAAATGAGTTTCAATAAATTGCCTTCTAATATTTCTTCTAATATGGTTTTGTACTAAAACCATCCAAGATGCAGATCAGTCTTCAATATTCTTCTCACCAGGACACAAGACTTCCCTCATATCTATGGCAATATTGTGGAGGACTGCAGTATCAATGTCTCCAAACATGCCTCTCAATAGGCACCGAAATTTTTGCTTCCACAAGCAAAAACACCTTTCGACAGTATTCTGAGTATGGATATGACACCTGTTGTATCTTTCCTGTTGTGGTGTAGAAGGGTTCAGCACTGGAGTAAATAAGTATGGGGTCCAGGGATAGCCACTGTCTCCTTGTAATATTCCAGAGAATGCACTAACTTCAAACCTCTGTTTTAATCTACATTCTCAGAATATTCTAAGAGTCATGTACACTGCCACACCACCTGGTAACTAAGTCCATTATTTTCAGGTCTGCATCACATCACAAACCACCTGAAAAGTAAAAGCATATTAGAACTTAACATTCTACTCTTATAACAGGTTTCCAAAATCTGTTTTAACAAGCAATAAAATGATGCAGCAACACAGCCTCTTAGAGCTGTTTTTAATAGAAATTAGTTATGTTAATCTACCTAATTAGGAGAACTTCTACCATGAGTTTTCTGTGACTTACTCGCTAGCGATGGCGTAAGACAAATGTATGAGTTCTTTGAATAACCACTAAAAGCACTGTTCAGTTTAGGCATACATTTAGTCACTAGCGCATGCATCACAGTAAACTCATGGTAGGCCCGAGCAATCTCAGCTAAGAAATATTATCTATATAATGATTTATGCCTCACTTGGAAGTTATAAGATAATTAAAATATAGAAATATTTTCGTAATTTACCTGCACATTATTTGAAAAATATCTGGCCCCCATCGGCATTTATTTTCTTTATTCAGAGCACCAGAGTACCTACAGTCAATTGCACCTATGACTGTAGAATAATTCCTACTGCGCAATTCTTCCATAGTTTTCTCCTGTTCATTTAAAGTAGCAGGCATTTTTATAAATCTTCGGGACATCTGTGATAAAATTTCTGGTACTTTTTTACAAGTTTTGCTGATGACTGGTTAGATAGACGTCGCTAACACATCAAGAACTTCCAAATGTATGTTAAAAATCAATTTTTAATGATTTGTTAAAGAAAAACCACTGAAATAAATTGAAATCAATTGAAATACGCACGGAACAAAATCAAAGATAACCTCAAACGTCAAACTTAGTCCATAGATAAACTAGGGGTCTCGGCGGTTTAACTTTAGTACCGAGAAAGCGCGGGAAACTTCGAGAAAGGCGGTCGTGTTTTTTCTGGCTTTTTGATTTTTATCTATTAACTTTGGATAGTAGGTGTAAATATTTGTTATTTAAGTGTATTTTTGTATATATTTATTAGTTTCTTGTATATAGCTGTTTTGGTAAGTCTTTAATATATAGTTTTTCTATGAATCAGCCCCCCGACGACCCGGGGGGGTCTATCCCCCCGGCGCCGGCGGCTGCACATTTTGTTACTATTTCTAACACTGTTGAAATGGATACAGAGGGATCCATAATTGATACAGACACTTCAGAAAATCAGAAAAATCCGAAACGCAAGCGGTCATCCGCAAGAAAAATCTGTAGACACTGTCACAAAAGGAAAAGGAAAAGTCAGCAAAAACTTTCTGATTTAAATGAACTCACGGAAATAGATTGTCACTGTGAGGTTACAACAGATAGCGTAAAACCTTTGCCTTTTAGTAATAATGTGATTGAACCCTCCCAACCTGTACAAACTCCTACAACTCAAAACCCTGAAAATTCGGCTCATACCTCAATAGCTAGGCTACTTTACCAAGCTTCAGACGCATCACCATATATTATTTACATACAACGCG
This sequence comes from Crambus lathoniellus, assembly GCA_949710035.1. Lineage (NCBI taxonomy): Eukaryota > Metazoa > Arthropoda > Insecta > Lepidoptera > Crambidae > Crambus > Crambus lathoniellus. The sequence goes on from OX453306.1 coordinate 10,707,356, forward strand.
AACAAGCATCTCCTGACGACAATACTATCTTACACCCAGTGGCTTTAGGGCGTTTTTTGAAAAAGCACACTTTTAACAATATCATTAATGGTAGTTTAAAAAAAATAGGAAGAAATAAAGCTTCTATCTCCTTTTCTCATTATCAAGATGCTAATAACTTTATCAATAGCAGCTACCTGAAACAAAATAAATACAGAGCATTTATTCCCACACACAATATAACACGGATGGGTGTAGTGAGAGGCGTCCCCGCTGATTGGTCAGAGGAGGACATTACTAACAATATCTCAGTGCCCATAGGTTGTGGGAACATTCTCCGAATAAGACGCCTCAAGAAAAAGGTTACAAATAATGGTAAAATTGATTTCACTCCTATTGAAACAGTAGTATTAACTTTTGATGGACAGGTCCTTCCAAAAAGAGTTTACTTATGTTATAATGCTCTACCTGTAAATTTGTATATATACCCCACCATCCAATGTTATAAATGTTGTAGATATGGTCATATTAAGGATCAATGTAGGTCTGTCTCTAGGTGTTTCAAGTGCGGATCGGGACACTCCGGAGATAATTGCTCTGTGGATGAAGAAGAAGTGAGATGCTGCTTATGTGCTGGTTTGCATACTGCCATTAGCAAAAATTGCCCTGAATTCTTTAGGCAGAAGTCAATAAAAGAAAGCATGGCCAAAAATTGCATATCTTATGCTGAGGCATTGAAACTCCATCCTGCGTCTTATAAATCTTACGCAGATGTTCTTGCTTCTTCTCCTCCTTCACCTCCTCTCTCCAATTTTGTATACCCTACTAGTGCCAATAACAACTTAAGTGATACAACAAATAGAACATCATACAAAAAAACTGTTTTTATGAAACCAAAATCTCCTCGTAGCTTCAGTAAAGGTTATGACAAAGTTGCTCATGAAGCAGTATTAAATGAATACAGAATTCCTACTTCCCCCAATGGGAGTGCTCTGAGTAATAACAACACTGAGACCTCCTCACTTTCTAACTTACCTATTAGAGACCTGATAATTACTCTTATCCAAACTTTGTCTAACAGTAATATTTTTTCCTCACCGTCCAACGCTGCACAACCTGATAACAACTTTGTAAATTTAAATAAACTCAATGAACTCTGTAATTCAGTGGAATTGCAGAAGTGCAATCAGCAAGAAATCTGATTTAATCCACATAATTAATAAATATAATCCTTTTATTGTTGCCCTCCAAGAAACCTGGCTCAAACCAGGCATTAATTTTAAACTATCCGGCTTTTCATGTATACGTGAAGACCGGCTTGGGCTAGACCCAACTATTGGATGTGGTGTAGCTTTGTTAATAAAACATACTTTGCTTTTTAAACATGTACCTATTCCACATCATAGTAATGATTTTTCAATCATTGCTGCTATTGTAAATAATATTTGTTTTGTTTCAATCTACATTCCCCATCCTGTTTCACATATTTATGATGAAATTGAAAATATTATAAAATCACTACCTAAACCCCTCCTGGTTATGGGAGATTTTAATGTGCAACACTGCTCATGGGGTAGCTCTACGTCTAATCACTATGGCAGTAGAATGTTAGATCTGTTACATAGTAATAATTTATGTCTACTCAATACAGGAAAAATCACGCGCAGAACCAAGCCAGAGGAGGGCAGAAGTGTTCCTGACTTATCCATTGTCTCCCCTAGTCTTGCTTCTTCCTTAACATGGACTACACTTAGTTCCACACACGGCAGTGATCATTATCCAATTGTAATTACTTTCTTGAATAGCTCACTAAAACTACCAAATACAAATCCTCCAAGATTAAAACATAAATTAGTCAAGGATAAATGGAATACTTTTAAGTCACAAGTTGAGCAAGATTTAGAAGAACTCCCACAAATTGATAGGAATAACATTGCTTCTTGTGCAATTGCTTTAACATCTTTGCTAATAAACACTGCCAATAAAGTATTTCCTACTAAAACTGGTCAACCTAGTAAAATTCCATCCCCTCCCTGGTGGGATCAGGAGTGTACTATAGCTGTTACCAAAAGGAAAGAGGCTGAAATAAAATATAAGCTAAATTCTACTACTGAAAACTTTAATATCTTGTCTGACCTTATTAATAGTACTCGGAAATTATTTAAACAAAAGAAATGGGAAAGTTGGAAAAATTTCTGTGCTTCAATATCACCTAACACTCCGGTTTCTCTTGTTTGGTCTCATATTCGCCGTTTTCGCTCAGCATTCAAAGAATCCACTCCCAAACATATTCCGGAACAACTGGCTGAAGAATTCCTAGATAGATTAGCCCCTCCTTATGTTCCATTTGATAGTACACTTCTGCAAATCCCTTCCTCAGCTGAACTGACAGGTCTTGGTTCTCCCTTTTCATTAGCTGAACTCAAAGGTGTTCTGTCTTATGTCAAAGACTCTGCTCCTGGCTACGACAATATCCCATATTCTTTTATCAGTCACTTGGGGGATAGTAGCATAATATACCTTTTAAATCTAATCAACTCTATGATGTTACATGGTGACATCCCATCTTCATGGAAGATACAAGAGATAATACCGATTTTGAAACCCAATAAACCCAGCGATAAGGTTTCTTCGTATAGACCTATCGCATTATCTTCAGTTCTTCTTAAAATTGCCGAACATCTAATCAAAATCCGTTTAGAATGGTTTATTGAAAGTAGAGGTTTACTGAGTGACAGCCAGTTTGGCTTTAGAAAAAATAAAAGCACAATTGACAGCATTGGCATCTTCATGACTGATATACGAATAGCTTTCTCTCTAAATCAATCGCTTTTGGCTGCGTTTTTGGATATTAAATCTGCATATGATAATGTTATTCTTAGCATCCTACAAAATAAACTTATTAAATTACAGGTTCCAACATTATTAGTTAACTTCATCATAAATATTTTATCTAATAGAACAATCCATATTTCACAAGGTCCCGAGAATACGAAGTCACGGCTAGTGTGGAATGGGCTTCCACAAGGTTCTGTATTGAGCCCACTATTATACAATATTTATACATATGATTTAGATAGCTCTCTCCCCAACAGCATTCATACATTACAATACGCTGATGACCTACTGTTATACTGTTCAGGGAAATCAATAGAAAACCTATGTTCCCGCCTTACGTCTTCTTTAAATTCATTGAAAACCTGGCTTGATAATAACGGCCTTGAGCTCTCGAGTGCCAAGAGCAGTGTGGTCCTTTTTTCTAGGATGCGATGTCCACCACCCATCACTGTTTATTATGACAATTCCATATTACCGACTAGTGATGAAGCCAAGTTTTTAGGCATAACCCTAGACAGTAAATTAACAGGTCTAACGCATTGCTATCAGGTTGTTGCCAAATGTGAAAGGACTCTTAACATTTTAAGATGTTTATCTGGTGTCTGGTGGGGATCTCATCCGTCCTCCTTGAAACAGCTTTACAACTCCATAGTTAGAAGCATTTTAGACTACGGGACATTCCTATTAGAACCCTGCAGCGCGCTTGGCATGAAAAAACTTGATATCATTCAGTCGAAAGCCCTCCGCATTGTTACTGGCGCTATGAAATCAAGTCCCACAAATGCTCTTCAAGTAGAGTGTTCTGATCCCCCTTTGAAGCTTAGACGGCAGTACCTATGTGATAGATACCTTTTTCGAGCGTTTCAATTGTATAACCACCCACTCTATAATAAACTTTCTAAACTTCTACAACTCGTGGAATCCTCCTCATACTGGTCACACAAACAAGTACCTTGTCTTGTTGTAAGTTTTAGCAAGTTTTGCTCCTTTCAAGCTCCAACTCACAGGTCAACATTTCTTCCAATTTTTTCACAAAACTACGAATGTTTAATTTTACTACCAAATATTTATTTAAACATTGATTTCCATAAAAATGACATCAACAGTAAATACCACTTTAATTTTTTACTGTCAGAGGTATGGCGGGATTATCATCATATTTATTGTGATGCTTCCAAGCTATCCTCTGATAGCAATGTTGGGGTTGGGATATTTCACAAACAGTACCAAGTTATTCAAATGGTTAAACTTCCGCCCGAGTCTTCGGTGTTTACTGGTGAATGCCTTGGCCTTTTAAAATCATTAGAATATGTCTTATTGTATAAATTAAAGAAAGTAATTATTTTCTCTGACTCAAGAAGCGCACTAGAAGCTCTGCAAAAATTTCCTTTTAAAAGCAATTTATGCTATCAAATAATTATAGAATGCCGAAAGTTAATTTATAAATGTTCATCATCCGGTTGTGAGATAAACTTTGTATGGGTGCCTAGTCATAGTAATATTCAAGGCAACGAAAAAGCTGACCAACTAGCAAAGGAAGCAATAGTTTCTGGGGATTTATTCCCTTACAAAAATTATTGCTATGATCTATGCGCTTATGCAAGGGTTTGTCTCAAAACATCATGGGAAAGTCAATGGCACCTAACCAGTAAATACAAAGGCAGCTATTATAAACTTATTACACCAGACATTCCATCTAGACCTTGGTTTAGTAAAATGAAGCTTGGTAAAGTACCCTCTACCATTATTACAAGAATGCGGCTTGGCCATACGTGTACTCCTGCCCATTTGTCCAGACTAGGAATTATTGAAAATTCATTGTGTGAGTGTGGCACCGGATTGGGCGATGTCAATCATATATTTTTTTCCTGTCCCCTATATGATCATACTTCCTTTTATGACACTTTAATATCCCTCAGTATCCCTCTTCCTACTTCTATATTACTTCTATTATATTCCAATGATATTTATGTTTATAAATGTATTGCTCTTTTTATATCCTCTAACAATATTCAAATTTAAACTCCACCTACATATCCTTTATATATTTTATAATCCTTCTTTCTTTTCCTACCTACTATCCAATTCCAAATTTCCTTGTACATATACCTAAATTAGTTTATAAAGTTATAGTTTAGTTTCCCTACCTTTGTCATGGCTAATACCCAAACCGGGTGGAGCCAACAACAAAAAAAAAAAAAAAAAAAAAAAAAACTTTAGTACCATAGATAGTCCACGGACTAATGATAAACTTCGTTTTGTAATAACGTTTTACTTAATCCGTGGTTTAAACTCTGTTTAATCCCTGTACTAATTTTAGTCTGCGTTTTGTAATAAGGGGGTAAGAGTTTGGGCTCATTTGTTTCGTTCAGATGAGACTTATTCGCTACCCTTGTTGGTGAGGGTCTGATGATGGAGCTGGGAGGAAGCTAGTGGCACTCCTTAAAGACCGCTAGGAAACCTTTTGAGTTTGGGCTCATTTGTTTCGTTCTGATGAGACCTATTCGCTACACTTGGGGGTGAGGGTTTGATGATGGAGCAGGGATTAAGCCAGTTGCACTCCTTAATGACCAATAGGAAACACCTCGAGTTCTGGCTCATTTGTTTCGTTCTGATGAGACCTATTTGCTACACTTGGTGGTGAGGGTCTGATGATGGAGCAGGAAGAAAGGCAGTGACACTCCTTAATGACCAATAGGAAACCCCTCGAGTTTGCGCTCATTTGTTTCGTTCAGATCTTACGTATACACTTGGTGGTGAGGGTCTGATGATGGAGCAGGAAGAAAGGCAGTGACACTCCTTAATGACCAATAGGAAACCCCTCGAGTTTGTATTCAGTTGTTTCGTTCTGATGAGACCTATTTGCTACCCTTGTTGGTGAAGGTCTGATGATGGAGCTGGAAGGAAACCAGTGGCACTCCTTAAATACCACTAGGAAACATTTTGAGTTTGGGCTCATTTGTTTCGTTCTGATGAGGAGACCTATTCGCTTCACTTGGTGGTGAGGGTCTGATGATGGAGCAGGAAGGAAGCCAGTGGCAATCCATAATGACCAATAGGAAACACCTCGAGTTCTGGCTCATTTGTTTCGTTCTGATGAGATCTATTCGTTGCACTTGGTGGTGAGGGTCTGATGATGGAGCAGGGAGGAAGCCAGTGGCACTGTTTAATGACCACTAGGAAATCCCTCGAGCTTGGGCTCATTTGTTTCATTTTGATGTGACCATTCGCTACACTTGGTGGTGAGGGTCTGATGATGGAGCAGGAAGGAAGTACGGGTTCGGCTTGCGCATCCAGTAACTAATAGACTCCACTTGAATTTGTAAGTCTAAATACATACAATCACGCCTTTGAGTTATAATGTTTACGGGGTGGGCAGACACATGAATGGACTGTGAAATCCATTACCATCCATCCATGGCTTGCCATTTATTAAACTAAAAAGTAAAAAATAAATATGTAGTTTAAAAAACTAAAACAACACACTTTTATAGAAACAGACCAAAAAGTACAAAATAAGCGTCTATTCAGTAACTGAAATAAAAAGGGTGGTGCGCCCTTTGCAGAGCATGCATTTCAAGTACTTAATATAGACAACGCGCACCATGCTTTTTCATTTCAGTTACTGAATAGACGCTTATTTTGTACTTTTTGGTCTGTTTCTATAAAAGTGTGTTGTTTTAGTTTTTTAAACTACATATTTATTTACTTCAAAAGTCAGAGGGGGGTGGGACACACATTTTGTCACTTCAACTTCAACTTTTATGGTGAATGGCTGCGTCTCGTTTTTCGTGACGATTCTGCCAATGTCCGAGTAAAAAGACACAGTGTATTACGATACTGTTCGGTTTTTAGCGATGCTGTACGGTTTGTTCAAATGAAAAGTTTTCCTTGAGTCTGAAACATTGGACAAATACAACACATGCACAACGACACAAGACTCCACAACAAGGCACAAATATATCACAAAATAAATAGAAATATATGAAGCGGGGGAGGGATGAGGGGGGGGGGGTTAATTTACAGATTTATTTTATTTTGCTTAAGGAATTTGCACAAAATGTATGCGATGGACGTGTGAACCTGAGCAAGTAGGAAATTTATATTAATAGGGCGACACACATTTTTGGTTGGAATGTCATACAGTGGGATGGTAATTTTCGGGCAGTGGAAAAATATATGTTCAAGGGTTCCTTCATCCAGTCCGCATTCACAGAGCGAGCTGTCCTTAACTCTAATTTTAGCCAAAAACGAAGGGGTGCATACGTGGCCCAGTCTTAATCGAATGATTGTGGATGCTACATTCTTTGGGATAGATTTATGGCGGTAGAACCAGGGTTTAGTTGGGATATCGGGTTGTAGAGATCCATAATGTCTACCTTTCATTTCAAGGGATCTTTTGTAAATATTGTTCCATTTCTCTTTCATTTCATTTTGGACTTAGAGCCAAGGCGGAGGTCACGTGCATAGCACTCATTGCGGTATTCTATTCCACACGTGATGGCATTTTTAGCGAACATATCAGCGAGCTCGTTGCCTTCAATTCCTTTATGTCCTGGAATCCAGGCCAGGACAACATCCATGCTTGATCTAGAGCATTGTAGGAGGACTTCTCTAATTTTAAGGATAACACTAAAGTTATGCCTAGCATTAACAAATTTAGAAATAATGTACAAGATAAAATTCAATGTTTGCCAGCTTCTGCTGACGCTAATAACTCTTATCAATCATTATTTGATATTGTTGAAAAAGAATTTAGTAACAATTTTAAACAAAAAGTTATAAAGTGTAATGATCGTAAGAAGTTTAGTGACTGGGCCACACCTGGTATTTATAATAGCAGAAGAAAGTTATTTGAACTCTATGCCCAAAAAACGACTTCCTGTGATCCTAGCTTCATTGAATATGTCAAGAAATATTCAATAACATTTAGGAAAGTATGTGCTTTGGCAAAATCTAGGTATATTTCAAATAAAATTAAATCATCTGAAAATAAAATAAAAGCTACCTGGAGTATTATAAACCAAGAACCTGGCAAAACAAAAAGCAAAATTAATTCATTTAACTTAAAAATTAGTGATCAGACTTTTTAATCAGATATTGAGGTGGCTAGTGCTTTTGAAGGTTTCTTTGCTCGAATACCGTTAGAAACTACTAGCAGACTTAATTCTTGCCTCAACACCGCTGTCTCTCTTATGGAATCTAGTGTGAACAAGTGCCAGGAAACATTTAGTTTTAGCTGTGTCACTACCGAAGATATTATTAAAGCATTCAAAGCAATAAATATTAAGAAAACAGAAGATCTCTGGGGCATATCTACAAGTATCATCAAATCAATAATTGATGTGATAGCTCCATCATTAGCAATAATTTTTAACCAATGTATAAGTGAAGGGGTCTTTCCTAATTTAATGAAGAATAGTAAAATTATTCCTCTGTTTAAAGCTGGTGACAAAAGTGACCCAGCAAATTTTAGACCTATATCCATACTACCAGCAATAAGTAAAATATTTGAGAAATTAATTTATTCTCAACTTTTAGAATATTTTAAATTAAATAGTATACTGCATGAGAAACAGTATGGTTTTTCAAAAGGTAAAAGTACAACTGATGCTGGGGTTGCATTTCTAAAACATGTACTTGATGCCTGGGAGGACAAGCAGGATGTAATCGCTATTTTTTGTGACCTTTCCAAGGCATTCGATTGTGTTGATCACCAAACACTATTAAGGAAGTTAAAACATTATGGTGTTTCTGAAATGTCAGTAAGCCTTATGCATTCATATCTGTATGAAAGAACTCAGAAGGTAGTTATTAATAAAACTGAGTCTACCGGAGCTCCCATTACTATGGGCGTACCCCAAGGATCAATATTGGGCCCGCTGTTGTTTTTAATATACATAAATGACCTTCCTTACTACGCGAAGAATTTATGTGAGACGGTGCTATTTGCCGATGATACATCTCTAGTCTTTAAAGTAGATAGAGGTGATGACTGTTCTGACGAAGTAAATAGTGCTCTTTCAAAAGTGTCACATTAATAATAATAATAATAAGCTACTCCTCATTGACATGGCTATTAACCAACAGGTTCGTCGAAACCGAAAGAACCTGTCGACTTCCTGGATAGATTATAAGAAGGCCTATGATTCCGTGCCGCATTCGTGGCTCATGAGGGTACTGGAGTTGTATAAAATAAATACAACTCTACGCACTTTCTTGATATCGTGCATGCGAAAATGGAGAACGGTCCTTTTCTATCCAGGATCTCGACGGATTCTAGGTCAGGGCGATCCTATAAAAATAGAGCGAGGTATCTTCCAGGGTGACGGTTTGAGTCCATTATGGTTCTGTCTGGCCTTGAACCCTCTGAGTACACTTCTCGAGAGTTCAGGGTTAGGCTATCGTTTACGGAGAAATGGTCAAGTAATATCACACCTGCTGTACATGGATGACCTGAAACTATTTGCCCATAGCAGTTCTCATTTGACAACGTTACTGAAGGTTACTGAAGCTTTCAGTAATGCCATTAAAATGGAATTTGGTGTGGACAAATGTGCAGTCATGCATGTAAAGCGTGGTCAGATAATGGAATCTACGGGTATACAACTCTCGGATTCTATTCATCTTAGATCTCTCTCCGTAAACGAAACCTATAAATATTTAGGTATGTCACAGGCATTAGGCATCAACGATGCTGACATGAAACAGTCGTTGCGTGAGCGTTTCTTGGGGCGCCTATCAAAAGTCCTTAAAAGTCTTTTGTCTGGCGGAAACAAGGTTCGCGCATACAATGGATGGGTCATGCCGGTACTGATGTATTCCTTCGGCATACTTAAATGGAATCAAACTGAACTGGATGCCCTGGATAGAAAAGTTCGTACATTGCTAACAGCACACCGCATACATCACCCACGTTCATCGACCATGAGATTGTATATCCCGCGGAAGTGCGGTGGTCGTGGCTTCTTAAATGCTAAGACATTGCATAACCGCGAGATATGCAATCTTAGGGAGTATTTTCTCCAAGTCGATATGGGGTCTCATAGAGATGTAGTTGCTGTTGACAATGGACTGACTCCTCTATTTTTAGCAAAAGAAAACTGGCGCAAACCTGTAGTACTTAGTACGTCCGACCGCAGCACTGTGTGGCAAAGCAAGGAGTTACATGGCAGATTCTACCGGGCTCTCCATGGGCCCGACGTAGATTTACTAGCCTCAGTATCCTGGCTCCGTTTCGGTGATCTTTTTGGTGAAACCGAAGGTTTTGTCTGTGCAATTATGGATGAGGTTGTGATGACGAATAACTACCGAAAGTATATCCTAAGGGATGGCACAGTGGATATTTGCCGAGCGTGTCATCGTCCGGGTGAATCTCTTAGGCATATAATCTCCGGTTGTTCTCGTCTCGCAAACGGCGAGTATTTGCATAGACATAACCAAGTGGCCAGGATAATACACCAACAACTTGCTCTGAAACATAGTCTTGTGGCATCCGAGGTGCCGTACTACAGGTATGCACCAGAACAGGTCCTTGAAAATAGCCATGCCACATTGTATTGGGATCGATCTATCATTACAGACAGGACTATTGTTGCTAATAAGCCTGATATTGTATTGATAGATCGACACGAACGCCGCGCGATAATTGTTGATGTCACTGTTCCCCATGACGACAACCTTGTGAAAGCTGAAAAAGATAAAGAAAACAAATATCTTGATTTAGCTCACGAGATTGTTGACATGTGGGACATTGATTCAGCAATTGTTGTTCCGATAGTCATATCTGCCCAGATAATAAGATAAGATAAAAATATTCTTTATTCACTTAGACATAATAAATATGTACTTATGAATCGTCAATATTTTCCTACCACCCATTCAAGACTTTTTTAACTGACAAGAAGAATGGGCGCAAGAAACTTGCCAGCGTTTCTTAGTTAGGTAACGACATTTACAAAAAAAAACATATCGTTACTAATACAACAATTGCTTGGTATAAAAATACATCAATTTAAACAGTGATTATGTTATGTGTTACATCATGACCATGCATTGCGGTCATTCAAATAATCGTCTACTTTATAGTATCCTTTGCTCATCAGCGACTCTTTAATGTAACATTTAAATTTATGCAATGGTAGTTCAATAATATGCTGTGGAACTTTATTAAAAAAGGATATGCTTTTCCCCAGAAATGAGGCTCTGGATTTTTCTAGCCTAAACTTGGGAACGACAAGTTTATCTTTATTTCTTGTGTTAAAGCGATGAATATCGCTCTGCTTTACAAATGTATTATAATATTTTTTCACATAAATTATATTTTCATAGATGTATTGTCCTGCAACAGTTAAAATGTTTATTTCTTTAAATAGATCTCTTAAAGAATCTCTCTCCCATGGTCTGATAGCCAAGAGCCTCGATAAACACCTTAAGAGGCTTGCGTTAGGTGGATGGATCGGGAGTCAGATGCAGAAGGCAGTACTTCTGGACACGGCCCGTATAGTGAGAAGGTTCCTGTCTCTGGATCCTTAACCATCGGTAGCCGGGACCTTGATCTTGCTGCCGTTGGGGAACTGCATTTTTGTATTTTTAAATGTTATATTTTTTAGTGTTATACATTGTAAAAATTTAATGTTTAGAAATATAATTTTGTAAGTATTTAAAATGTAATAAAGGGAATAATAATAATAATAATAATAACTTTTTACATTCACACCAATTATCTAAGCCCATTTTAATTTCATTAAGAAACTGTATCATGGAAAACTTGATAACGGATATATATACTTAAATACTTTGGTTTAATAGTAATAATTTATCATTAAACTCAAAGAAAACTAAGTGTTTAAAATTTTCGTTACCTAATGTAAGACAAGTTGATTTTCATATTAGACTAGACGGCGATACGGTCGAATTCATTAACAATACAAAATTTCTAGGTATTATATTAGACTCGCGACTACAATGGGATCCTCATATCGAAGCCTTGGCGAGTAGACTCAGTTCGGCTGCATTCGCAGTTAAGAAAATAAGGCTCTTAACCGATATTGAAACGGCTAGAATAGTCTATTTTAGTTATTTTCATAGTGTTATGTCCTACGGCCTTTTGTTGTGGGGCTCAGCCGCTAACATCCAAAGTATATTCGTGCTCCAAAAAAGGGCTATTCGCGCCATTTACAACCTCCGATCGAGAGATTCTTTAAGAGATCTATTTAAAGAAATAAACATTTTAACTGTTGCAGGACATTACATCTATGAAAATATAATTTATGTGAAAAAGTATTATAATACATTTGTAAAGCAGAGCGATATTCATCGCTTTAACACAAGAAATAAAGATAAACTTGTCGTTCCCAAGTTTAGGCTAGAAAAATCCAGAGCCTCATTTCTGGGGAAAAGCATAGCCTTTTTTAATAAAGTTCCACAGCATATAATTGAACTACCATTGCATAAATTTAAATGTTACATTAAAGAGTCGCTGATGAGCAAAGGATACTATAAAGTAGACGATTATTTGAATGACCGCAATGCATGGTCATGATGTAACACAACATAATCACTGTTTAATATGATGTATTTTTATACTAAGCAATTGTTGTATTAGTAACGATATGTTTTTAAGCTATTGCATAGCTTTTATCGCGGGCTTTGAGCGCGGCGACCGAATCAAGAAATTCCGTAACGAAAAAACCTAACACCCTCGGAGGTTAACAAAACAATGTCTATCTCTTTTTGACAATAGGGGTCTACATATATTTTGTCTCTTACTAACATTGTTTTGGTAAAAAGAGATAAATATACAAAAAACCTGTTGTTAAAAAGAGATAAACGTATTTTTCTCTTTTTGATTAGGTACATGCACAGAACAGAAAATTTTTCTGTTCTGTGGGTACATGTGTTTATTTTTATATAGGTCAAATTCGAATACTAATCTTTTCCATAAAAAAATGTACTGTAACTAGCGCCTAAAACGTGAAGCACTGGCTGAAACAGAAATAATAATAAAAAGAAGAAAAAGCAGCAATCTCAAAATTATGCCAAATTAATGTCACTTGTCAATCTCGGATTTTTATGAAAAAGTTAGCTGCTGAAATAATATATTTTTGTAAAAGCAGTGCGATAATATGTTGAAAACACTGTTGAGGCAAGAGTGTGTTGGTGAATCCGTGTAATAATCAAGTACCTACAAGAGTGACACATATTACTGATGACGATGATTTCAAATTCTGGAAGTTGCACAGACCTAGGTGTTATTGTTGATCTCAAAAGACGAGCTGGCCTAACCTAACCAGATCAGTCTTTGAAAAGCTAACGAAGATAATTACCTATATGGAAAGATCGCCGCACAATCAATAACATCAAGGTTCGATACACGAAAGCTTACTATTTCCTATCTTCTTATATGGAGCTGAAACATGGATGCTCCAACAAAAGTACCACAAGAAGATTGAGATGTGGTGTATGATGATCAAACGGACTGCTCGACACACAAATGTTTCCACTAAAAAGGAACTTCGGATCAAACAAAGACTTTTAACGATTGTGCAAGTGCGAATCCTAAGAATGTTTGGACTTATCATCCATAATGCAAGCTCCTTGGAACGATTCGATTGAAGAAAGAATGATCAAGTCCACAACCAAGTGTGCCCTTACAGAATGCACACGCAGTGCCACAAATAGAGAGATATAGAGGAGCATCGCCGCAAAAGCCGCTACCAACTTAGCGGACCATGACCACAACCAACCTGTCAACCTTAGTCTTAGAAAGAAGTTATATATAATAAATACAAACATATATAATTATATAAACAACAATAGGTAATAAAAATCCAAATCAAAACTGGGTGTATTATTTTTATCGCCAACTCCTTAAAATCACTAGAACTACGATGGCTGTCCTTTCGCTGACTCAAATGAAAGTGGAAATTACATCCACTTTTCATTTGAGCTAGCGAATAGGGCCATAGGCATTAGTGTATATTACTGTATATATTCTTTGACCGCGCGCAGACGTGGAGGCGGCCATGGAATAAATGACAATAATTATGGTACCTATCGTACGACAGTCAAAACTATTATCCATACAAAATTACTTACCATTTTTATTTTATAATTTTCCGTAATAAAAAGTAGCCTCTGTTACTCTTCAGCTTCCAAACTATCCGTCGATCAGTTGCTCCGTTTTGGCGTGAAAGATGGACAAACAAACAAACAAACAAACACACTTTCACATTTGTAATATTAGTATGGATTCTTCATCTATACTAAGAGGAAAAATTTTATTGTTTGTTTGTTTGCATCGAAACTTCTGGACCGATTTAGAAAATTCTTTCACCATTAGAAAGCTACATTCTTCCCGAGTGACATAGTCTACATTTTATCCCGATATTCCCACGGGAACTGGTGCCACGCGGGTGAAACCGCGAGGATCCGCTAGTTATGTATATAATAGAAACCATTAAACCAAGCACGTGTACTATTTAGTAGGTACCTTTGTTTTTTGTGTATAGGCACATAATATATAATAGTGGTATAGGTAATACACAATAATGCCGCGCAGAGAAAGTACCTACCTACCTATATCTGATCACTATCACTACATAGTATAAAACAAAGTCGCTTTCCCTGTCCCTATGTCCCTTTGTATGCTTAAATCTTTGAAACTACGCAACGGATTTTGATGCGTTTTTTTTAATAGATAGAGTGATTCAAGAGGAAGGTTTATATGTACTTTTTATCCCGATATTCCCACGGGAACGGGAACCACGCGGGTGAAACCGCGGGCGGTCGCTAGTATTATATAAATTATTATAAATGTTCATCGCGCGAAATTCGATGATCAAACTCTATATACCTATCGTTCTTTTTGTCGTTCGTTCTTTTTGAATGAATAATTGTTTTCGTGTGTAATTACACTATTGATGCAATAGCTTTACCGCGGCAGTCCCCGAGTGCCACACGTATTTTTTTTTGTAAATGTTACCTAACTAAGAAACGCTGGCAAGTTTCTTGCGCCCATTCTTCTTGTCAGTTAAAAAAGTCTTGAAAGGGTGGTAGGAAAATATTGACGATTCATAAGTACATATTTATTATGTCTAAGTGAATAATAGTAGATTGTATTACAAGGGAGCAAAATAATCTATTTACGGCGAGGGCGCTATTTTGAATCCAGAGCGCAGTGAAGGATTCTAGAGTAGAATCTCGAGCGCAGCGAGGGATTCTAAAGTAGAATCCTGAACGCAGCGAGGGATTCAATATACGCCGCCCGAGGTGAAAATAATTTTGCGGCCGAGTAATACACTCTGCTTTTCATCCCCCTCTATAAGAAAAGCAGTAAAGACAACTCAAACTACCTACCTTTCTTTGTCGTTCGGATACATCATAGCGCTAGTCGGGCAAGAAAAAAAAATTGAATTTTGAAATATAAAAAAAATTTAATAAAAAAAATATATGTCCATCAGATTTCTTATAAGTATTTCCGGGGATGCCGTAGGGGGGTTGAAAATTTTGTTAGATTTTAGCTACGACTCACCGTTTACGAGATATTCTCAATTTTATAAAATTCCGTTTTTGAAAATTTCTCGGTCCCGAAAAAAGTCCCGGCCCCATACAAAATCAGTTGAATTTTTTTTTAAGTACTGCACACCCTTTGCTACACTCCAACCAATGCTTCTTTAATTATGTTCTAAATTCAAATCTCATCGTTTTGGACCCTGTTCTGAAGCTGTTCAAAATTCAAATCTCATTCCTACCCTCTTGTCATAACAGGTAAAAAATGAATCGTTTTGGACCCTGTTATTAGATAAACAATCATCGCTTTTCGAATCGATGGGATGAAAAGAATATTTTTATCTTATCTTATCTTATTGAAAGGTGGTTTTGCTATGTCTTGGAGGCTTTTTGTCTTGAAAATGTGTTATATCTCAAAAAGAAGGTACTTACTTTATATCGTTCAAACCAATTTTCATTGAAAGTTTTTAGATCTACAGCATATATTTTTTCTAGATTTTTCACTTTTTTACTTCAAAAGTCAGAGGGGGACACACATTTTGTCACTTCGGAAGTCTCTATCTTTCAAAAGATTGACTTTGAGAAAAAATGGTTTGACAAACCTCTAAGTCATTTTTAAGGCGCTACTCGGAAAAAGTATGGACTCTTTGATATAAAAATATAGGACGGTTAGAGTTGTTATAAATCTGGTAATAAGATATATATTTCTTCATACCTTTATCTAGAATCGTATAGTTTCAGAAACACGATTTTATGATTTTGGCTCGACACTTTTTATTTTCGAAAATACCTCTAAAAAATAAGATTATTCTTAAATGGGGATACATATACTATTGAAAATTGGTTTAATTAGTGGACACCAATAATATTTAGGATCGTATAGAAGCATTTTTTTAAATCGCTATAGTTTTTGAATACGAAGTGATTTAGTGTTTTTTTTGCGTAATCGGCAAAATCGGTCTCGCTCCCGCGCGCGTCGTTTTCTCGTTGCTATCTCGCTTTAGCATAATTTTTCCGAGTATCGCCTTAATTGTAAATCCACGTCAAAATTGGATAAGACAAAAAGTAACGAGTTTTACCTTACGATAAAAACAACATCAAAATTTAATAAAATTGAATTGTTTTCTACTATGAACTCTAAACTGCTGGATGCGGGCAGCGCAGGACCAATCGTTGTCGAGATCCTTGGGGGAGGCCTATGCCCAGCAGTGGGCGTCGTTCGGCTGACATGATGATGATGATGATGAACTCTAAAGTCAGTGTGTAACATCGTAACCGCCAAAATTCTCAAAAAAGTGTTTTTATAGTATCAACTGATTTTGCACCTTATAACACTGACTTTAAAGTTCACAGTTGAATATAATTTAATTTTATTACATTTTAAAGTTTTTATAGTTAGTTACAAGTTACAACCCATTCAGTTTTTTGTCATAACCTTCATCGGCTAATTATAATACGTAGTGTAAAGTCCGTTCGGTTAGATAGTGTCGGTACACCCACACGGCATTGTGGCTCTTGCTATAAAATGCAGATATAAAATAATACACTCAAGTTGGGTACCAAAGTCAATTTTAATGAAAATTTGGATATTTTTATATAAAAGGAAGTTAATTAAGTGATTTACAAATAATAATAATAATTGTTAGTTTTTTATATAATTATTATGATTACTCATCATCACTCGAATTGTTACAAGTCATAACCGTCGTTACAATCTGTATTTATAATAAACATAGATTATTTAAGATAATATTAATTTAATAAATGTCGAATCCCAAAATCCAATTCCATTTGCGGATGTACGCCGCACGCGGCTTCTTTTATTTATGCGGCGGCATCCTTTGAAGAGAAGCGGCATGTGCAAAGGCGGCGCGATAAAAGGGCGACACTATCTAAGCGAATGGACTTTACCTGTCGTTTACAGCAATATACTAGGTTGCTTACGATAAAATACTAGGTTTTAGGTTATACAACATACGTGTTACAAAAAATACCCCTAAAGCCGAATATGGTTGATTTGATAGGGACCATCAAACTGAACTTTTACTACGGGACAAACTTTGAAATCGCGATAAAAAATCAGCTGTTTCATGTTTGCTGTTTCTGTTTTGTCTTTAACGATGTTATTCTTGAAAAGGCTCTATTGACTATTTTTATTATTTCGTTATTATTACAAATTAAAACTTTTATGTGAAATATTTGAGTAGTTTATGTTGTGACAACCCTAACCCTTGACGGAATTTCTGTGCATATACCTACGCAGTGGCGGCATGCGTTTATCAAAAAACCGCCTTCAAAAAAATCCACCTAAAAGAAGTAAGAAATAATACCTCTAATAACGTAGGTAAGTACTTTGAAGTCGGGCGTGAAACCTGTTAATTTTTTGTTTTTTTGTGTTGTTGTTTAGACCCGCCCGACTTCAAAGTATTTACGTTATTAGAGGTATTATTTCTTACTTTAAGGTGGATTTTTTTGAAGGCGGTTTTATTTTTTTATAAAAATAATTTTTATTTCACTCTTTTTAGTGCATCATGCAGGCAATTTTCGTATATCCTGGTAAATAGGTATGATAGTTGAACATCCGTCTTAAATTCATATGAAGTGGTAACGAAAATGACAGTATTTTCAAGATTTCCTGAAAACTACTGAACCGATTTCAAAATTTCGAAAAATGGGACCAACTTGGGAAAATACCTGATGTTATAAAGTTTGAATCATTTCAATCGGTTCAGCCGTCTTCGAGTAATCGGTGTACATCTCTGAGTACTGAATCCTACTCAGAGGTGTACATACATATAAAAAAAAAACGCGACGAATAGATAACCTCCTCCTTTTCAATTTTTGAAGTCGGTTAAAAAGGAGTTGGCTCACTGGTAGTGTAGGTGAGACGGAAGACAGCCACAGTGCAATTTGTGGTCTCAAAAAAGTGTCAGTAGGTATTTTTCGTCCCCTTTAGGACGAATTCCGAAAATTTGGGACAAAAATAGGACGAAATAGGACAAAATGACCATGTAGTCAGAATTGCGAACACGTATTTTAGTCGGTAAATTTAGTAATTTTTTGTCGGTAGTATATTCCATATAGGTACTTACACCCAATTACCCATATCTCAAAAAGTACTAAACCGGTTTTGACCGATATGATTTTGTTTTCGAGAAATTCGTGGACAAACAAACACACTTACCAAAGGAGAATGCCGGATTCCGGGCCATGATGCGTCTTAACTATTTTATACCACAAAAAAGGTAATAAAAAATGCTTTCATATGAAACAAGAAATAATTAAAATAAATGTGGCGTTAAAAAGTTATAGAGAAAATAGTTTCACTGAATTTACCTATTTTGTATTTTTTTTACATTCCTCCATTATCAGAAAGGCAAAGGGATCTCAGTCCGTACAGCCAATATATTAGGAAACATGTTTTATTTTCATTGTTTGACGAAAAAATCCAGATAAATAACATTACCTATTAAAAAAACACTAAAAATATGTAACAATAGAAGCTGAAACTTGATCAAATCATGTTATAAACTTGAAAATGCTGTTCAAGTTGTCAAAGCCCTAAGTGCCCTAAAGGAGCCCACAGACGGTCAGTTCGTCTGTCGGCCTAGACCGGATCGGCCGTCTGACGTACGAGACCTCCATCGGCCACACACTAGACCCGTCATTCCCTGCGTCAATAGCCGGCTTTGAGGCCACACACGAGCAGTTGATAGCCGATAACTGTCAATATTGACTGCGGCCACACACTATACCGGCGGATTAGCTGTCAGTTCTAAACCTTTTACGAAACTATGAGTGTGTGCCGATTGCGGCCAACTGACAGGCCGTTGCCGACAGGCGAACTGACCATTTGTGGGGCGCTTAAGTAAGGTAAGTAACCCGCTTGATACGTACATGCCTAGCATGCTAGTTACTAGTGCTAATGTGACAGTGACGTGCGAGTAAAGAAGCTGGGATGCGAGTCTGCCTACCCGATTTCCCTGCAAGGGAAAAAATCAAATAGCTTGCATCAAATCAAAGTGCTTGGCGCTAAGCAAGCCACCTGTCGGTGCGTACGTGCGTACGAGGCCTAATAATACTTACAAATCTCGACACGTAAAAAGAGCGCTAAACAACAAGCAAATGATGGAGGAATCTATATTGATTTCAAAAGACAAGGTTAGACCTATTATTTTTGCGACAAAAGAGGAAAATAACAAAACGTCATTTAGGTAAGAAATACGAAAATGTCAAAAAATTATAACCTCAAAACGGCTCCTTGAGATTGAGATTTCTCTTTTCTCCCGCATTACATTTTAATGATATTTTTCCCACATACTCTCGAGAAAATTACTATAGATTAACGGTAATTTCATCAAAGCGCAAACATGGCCTAACTTGTATGGAAAAATCGGCATTCTCCTTTAGCACACGTGCTCGGAAGCCTAAATGTAACGCTAATTATTAATATCCAATTCCAACAATAACTAACACATAATGCATACAGGTCAAACTGATAACCTCCTTCTTCTTGAAGTCTGTTAAAAAGAATACCTAACTAAAGATCTTTTCTATAAATACTGCTTTCAGCGTATTTCAGCATTGAAGGGTTGAAGGTGTATCAAATTGGTCTATTCTTCCTCAAACTTCAGATAAGATAATATATTATGATCGCCCCGCAGAACTAAGATTTCTTAATCGCAATGCATTTCAGAATTTTACTTAAAAAGTTAAAAAAACTAAAAAAGTTACCAATCTGTATTTACTTGCTGATGTAGCTATTTTGTCAACGTTTTGAACTGACTTATGTTACTCACTCACTATAATACTCATCAATCTTATCATACTTGCAGGGGATCACTTTTACTAATTTTACAATATGTAGTGTTTTTTTAACATACGAGTACTGAGTATAATAACCAAAAGTGACCAAATTTTTCGCGATTACCATTTGCGCCCGCTATTATTTCTCGGCTGCTTGCCGCGAGCGAGATAGAAGATGGCTTTGGAAAGACATAATATGTCTTTTACACTCAGTACTCGTTTGTTAAAAAAAGTCAGTCTATAGTGGCGACGATTGCCAAGAAAGAAGAAATAAAAAAGTTTTTAAGCTTTTGATCATTTATTTGTTTTTTAAATTTAACCTTATCTACTAAATATCAACAATTATTCACTTGGGTAGTAAGTATACACCTTTGTTTCTTTTGTTGGGATTAATAATTTTAAAAACAATTTAGTGAGGTACTTAATTAATTAGGTATTCAAAGAAACTGCCTACACGTACCGTTTTAAAATGACAAGATAATAATAAAATTATTGCTTTGTAAAACCGTTCTTTCAATTAGTAAATAAATATAAATTGGCTATAAAGTAGGATAAATGCTGTAAACAATAACAAAATGGTTTTAACCAGCAATTTTTTATTATAAAATTTTTAAACATTAAAAAGGTATAAGTACTTAAAAAAACTAACCATCAAAGTCAGGCGATAGTTTTAGAAATTTTGAATCACAAATAATTATTTTCGATTAATTGCTGACATTTGTACAACCTGTAACAAAAATAAAAATCATTTTAATATACTGTTCAAAACAAACATTGCTTTATTTCTTAAAAAAACAAATCAGATAACTTAAATTTTGTGCATCATCATTATGCATCAGTCGGGAAAAGAAGACAAAATAAATAAAATCATCATTCTTCCTTAGGTATTTTACAAAATATGGAATTCCAAATGAATATTTAACCTTTTGTCAGCATACACAGGTAATTAAAAAAAACTATATTTTATACTACTAAACGGTAGAAAGGGGTGGCATTATTTCCGTTTTTTACTTATAAATGTAGTAGATACATACTTAAATGTCAATAGTATTTAATTCTTAGTAGGTTTAAATACATCCGTGAGTCTCACCTGCAATGCTCGCAGCCAAGCACCATGACACCGGAAACAGTATTTCTGCTTGAATAATAAAAATACAAGCATTAGATTTACAATAAAAATATCTATTTAGTAATCCCATCGGCAATGTATGAGAGGATAGGGATACATCCAGTGATGATTGTATTTGACTAGACCCAAACAAACGTTATCAATTAAATGTAACTAATTAAAAAACCTAATGATAAGATTTTTAAGCTTTGCGAGCCTCAGCCAAGTTACCGTGGCCAAGTGCATAAATAACATCTGCTACCTTTTTATAATTACTTGCTGTGGAATAATCTCTATAGATATTTAAATAGAATAACATTAAAATGGTACTATTTCATTAAATGCAAGGGTCACTTCTGCAGTACATGGAAAAACAGACTTATTTATTCCATGCACTGCAAGAGTGTCCTTGATGATTTTTATGCACTCGAGTACACTCGCCCCTTAAATTATATTTAGGGCTAATGGAAATTATATAATTATAAAAATAATACCATGTCTATGTCGTGGCTATATCGTAGATTTGCTCGCTTCTGAAATGCTCGAGAATTTCATGAAATGGTCGCATTTCATCAAATCTTTGTCTATTGGCCACATCTTGATGTGGCTTGGGCAGATCAATAATAAGATTTTTTTTCTCGATATGGGTAGCTGAACGCGCGTCTACTTCATGAAATGGTCAAGATTATTTGATCACATCGTAAAATAGTTACCGATAGAGGCGCTGCAAAGGCTTAGTTTATGTGTGCTATATTATTAATAGATTTTTTTCTTTCTGTTTAAACTACAAGTATTTCTGTGGTGTGAAAAAAAATTACCAAGAAATTTCTAACCTATCACGTGTTCTACAGGACTTCCAAGGCAAACTCTTTTAATAATATGGTTTCCATGACATCAATAATTTAATATGTCATGGAAACCTTACATAAATGATATGGTTGGTAATTTCATAAAATAGTCGTATTTCATTATATGATCAAACGTTGTTAAAAATATAATAAAACGTTGACTATTCAACGATATTGTCAATTTAAACTGGTCATTTCATGAAATGCTACCATTTCATGAAATTCTCGATCATTTCATGAAATGAGCAAATCTACGATATGGCCAGGACATCTATGATATGGCCAGGACATCTACACATATTATTGGTCGGTCACACAAAACCTACGATTGACGCCTAATAAAATTACATGAATCGCAAAATGTTATAGCTCTTTAAAAATAACACAGCAGGCAAATTATTGTGAATACTAAAAAATAAGGGAAAATGTTTTTATATCAATCGCATTAACTTAGGGATAAATAAATCAAAAATGTTTTTCATATACTGATCGATACTTGTTAAATCTACCGAGTTTTGTTGATACTGATGGGCTACTTGGGTCTCCTCCATCTTCTAAAAAGAAACACAAACATTTTCTTAAACAGTAATTAACAAAAATAAATATAATAAAAATGTTGCAGCTAATAAGATTGACCATAATACACATTCATTAATTTTTACGATAGATTATAACAGTGTATGTTCATTGAAAAGTATGCTAATTGAATGGTACAATGGTTTCTCTTTTATCAGATTGAACATTATGCGTCATTATGATTCCGTCGGGAAAAGAAGACAAAAATAATAAATCTCATCATTTAGTAAGTTAAAAATGGATACATTATAATAAAAAAGCATGAATGGTTCATTAAAATTTTCAGTCTTGAGGTTTCGGATACTTATAACGTCACAGTTATTATTGGCTACTCTCGCAACGAAGTATGAATACCGAAACCGAAAAATAAAGAAACGTAGCGCTCGCAATGTCTTGATATAACTACTTGAAGTAGCAAAACGTATCCATTTTGAACTAAATGTCTTATTCCTTCCTAGAATGTATGTCGCAATAGACTCACCCATATTACTTCTCACTGACGTAAAGGTGCTCCCGATTGTTCGTGCTCATGCGATTGCCTGAATACAAAAAGATACTTTGAGATTCTGTTTCAAATTTAATGAATACGAAGTTATTAATAATTTTTTATTGACATTTACCTTCAATAAAGCTCTTGCGCTCATCTAGCTAAAGACTGAGACCTGCAAACATAATAAGAAGCATTACAAATTATGAAATTAATATCGATACTAATATTCTTGGAACTTTTATTTACTTCAAGGCAAACTCTACTGCTTTAGTTAAAATAATATCTGAAAGTTTGTGGTAATTGCATCTAAATCAGTTGGAATAAGATCAGAACATCTAAGTATAGTTTATGTCGTGAATGGGAAATACGTATAACGTATTTTGTAAAATAATGGATGTCTCCTTTGCATTATCATTTTGCCACTTATTGGCTTATAATCATAACAATCTTTTGACATAGATATTATTAAAAAAAAATATTTTCATATGGCGTGTCATCCTACGAGACGGCAACAAAATTGACAATCTCTTAGATTTGTGCCTATCAAATCGCAGTAATAATCTAATGATATGTCAAATTGTCATGGTGCTTTTTTTATTTTATTTAATGAACGAAATTAATAAAGTAACTGCGCAATAAATTAATAATTAGTCAACTAGTAAATGTTTTGTGATAAGTATCGACTCGACAACGAATAAGAAAATAATATTGAAAATGTAAAGGAGCCTCGCTTTATAGAATGTTTTTTTATCGTTTGCGATCTTTTTGCGATACAAAAACATTGATCAATTTACTAAATTTTTACTTGGGACTCTTCGATCAACAATAACACCTAGTTCTGATCGAAGCTTGGACTAGTTGGAAATGATTCGTTAAATAACAGTAAAGTAAAGACGAGCTGAATTGACCGTAGCCAAACAGGTACAGTTGCACAGTTGAATAGAAAAGAGACAATAACGCGTGTAAGAGTTCAAAATGGGTTATGGACTGGTATACATATTGTACCTTCTTAGGCTGTCAAGCTTCGAGTTCCTAGGTAAGACGTAATGGCTCCTCTTCACAATGGGCCATGTTGGCCCATGATGGCTCATCAAATGATCGTCCCTATTCGCCGCCATGATCGGGCAGCTCTCCACACATTCGTGTACATTCATACACTGACTGTCTACTGTTACGATAAGACGTCACTTCGATATCCATCGAAGATGGATATCGAATGATCGCGGCTGCGGCAATATTTTTACTCAGCTCATATAATCATATACTTAACGTGCGCGAAAAAAGAATTGTGAAAACTATGATTATAACTATTATTATAAACTACTAGCTTTCCGCCCGCGGCTTCGCCCGCGTGGAATACATGACGTTATCCCGAGGGAATGTGATATTTTTCTGGGATAAAAAGTAGCCTAAGTTACTCCTTATTACATGAGCTACCTGCCAATGAAAGTCCCGTCAAAATCGGCCGTTTCAGAGATTAGCCGGAACAAACAGACAGACAGACTGACAAAAATTGTAAAACATGGTATATGTACCGTATATATGTATGTAGTAAAAAGCGGTTATTTCAATGTTACAAACAGACACTCCATCTTTATTTATTTGTATAGAAGATTTGTATATGATCGGCGATTGTGTGGACGTGCAAGCAATCATGGGCAAGCAATTATCATCCCTTTGATGTACCGACATCTTACCGATTGCTCACGAATACCGGCGATGATGGCCGATCACAGACAATCAGACCCTCTACACAATTGTGATCGTCTTTATTGGCCCAACATGGCCCATTGTGAAGAGGAGCCATAATGTTGTTGGCGCATTTCAAAAATGTGTTTGTAATAGGGGTTGAAGTAGCAAATCAAACCTTACAGTGACTAAAATTATATCGTTATAATAGTATAATAAATCTGCTGCGATTAGAAATAAAATAAAAATAAAAAAAGCATATTCGAAACGTAGAGTAGATCTATAATATCTATAACAAACTATAGATAGGGTATTTTTAAAGTTCTTTTAACCAAAAGTGGCATGTGAGGTTTCATGTGTCTGAATAATTAGGTACCTATTCCACGAAAAGTTTTCGAAATATTTAAAAATACTTGGTAACTGCAGAAATAATTTATTTAAAATAAATACCTAATGTCAAATTTATTATTAAGTTAGAAAATGTTAAACGTAAGATAATAACGTTGTTTTCTGTTTCCCAAAGGTTGACTGGCAGAGAATACTTTTAGTATTAAGTCCGCCTTGTATATTACATTATGTATTTTGTACAAAAGTTTAATAAAAAATAAAAATAAATAAATATGTTTAACTATAGTTTTGAAAACAGACCTTGCGCCCAAGATTTTCAAGCGCTTTGAAACGCTTTGAATTGATGATTGATTAAGGAATCGACTCAATTTATAAATCATGAAACGATGAGAAAGAATTGACACAAAGTACAACTTTACTCAGACTTATTTTTTTAGACCTTATTTTTTTTTAAAGAATAGGATTATTTCACCTTTGTCTTGTAATCAATTTTAAGACAATAAGTTCAGATGAACATGAACAAATTTGTTTACTGATTGTTTACCTTCATATTTTTCGAATATGCTAAATATTCTCGAGTTAATGGTTTATAGAAATAATAAATAACTTTTTTAGCTTATTATGCAGAACTTACCACTTAGAAATAAACGTCGATCGTTCAATTAAATGATATAATTAGGTAGGTATACATTTCTTCTTCTGAAATCTGTTAAGTGGATCCTCTGATATTTAAAGCTGTTGTTTTGGAATCTTCAGTTTGACAGCTTCTCGATCGCCATCACGTCTCGATGCTATTTTAAACTAATTAGGAATAATAAAATAAAACAGACCTACCACGACTGACAGAACTAAGTCTACACTATGGAATGGTAAGTATCCACCATGATTTAAAGCATAATAACACATGAGTAATAAATAGCGTGGAGTTTGATAGTTAATTCAATTAGGCAAGGAAAAAAATTTAGTTGAAGTTGATAGCTTAGTCTACAAGTAGCAATTATTTTTTATTAATATTAGGACTTCTCACAATGTGAACAGCCTAATAAGTTATAAATAAATATGTATGTAAATAAATATGTAAGTATGTATAAATTAACGCATTTTGAACTCTTACGAGTTTCTGTCTCTTTTCTATTTAACTAATTACTGTTTGACTACAGTCGATTCAATTCATGTTACATTTATTTATTTACATACATATTTATTTATACCTTATTAGGCTGTTCACATTGTGAGAAGTCCTAATATTAATAAAAATAATTGCTACTTGTAGACTAAGCTATCAACTTCAACTCAATTTTTTTCCTTGCCTAATTGAATTAACTATCAAACTCCACGCTATTTATTACTCAAGTGTCGATAGTCACAGAACTTGTCGTCCATTCGCCTTCTCCAGTAACTACAAAAACGACAACGAAGACGAAAATCGCGCACCTCTCCACCTCCTCAACAACACCTAATTATGACTAGAAAAGGTAAGTCACGCACATGTCCAACCGCAAACACAACACCTATATAAGACAGGAATGTTAAATCGCTCACATTATCTCCAACCGCCAACACAACACTTATATAAGACAGGAAAGTTAAATCGCTCACAACATTATCTCCAACCGCTAACACAACACCTATATAAGACAGGAAAGTGAAATCGCTCACAACATCATCTCCAACCGCAACACAACACGTATATAAGACAGGAAAGTTAAATCGCTCACAACATTATCTCCAACAGCCAACACAACACCTATATAAGACAGGAAAGTTAAATCGCGCACAACATCATCTCCAACCGTCAACACAACACCTATATAAGACAGGAAAGTTAAATCGCGCACAACATTATCTCCAACCGCCAACACAACACCTATATAAGACAGGAAAGTTAAATCGCTCACAACATTATCTCCAACCGCCAACACAACACCTATATAAAGCTAGAAACACATTTCTCTGGCGCAGTGCGACGACGCGATCGGTTTCATATATTTAGTATGGTTAGAAACACATTTATGCAGTGTGGTGTGGTGCAGAGCGATCTGGCGCGACGTCGATCGCTCGGCTCCGATTGCGCCAGACCCCCCCACCACTTTCTAGCATTGTATCGTCAGATGGCTCGGTAGCGGACTGCGCAGCGGAGCGCTGCATTTTGCTTTTTACTACTTATGTTCTCCCATTTCTCCGTCAATAATGGGCCAATTTAAAAATTATTTTTTTGTTTCAAAGAGTCACCAATTCATTATCATGTAGGGTTGTTAATTATACTGTTAAAACAGTATTAAAGTGTTTTAGTACACTATACTTTTTAATTTTATAATAAAAATAATATATAATTCTGATTTGAAAATAAATTACACTAAATATTTCTAAAATCGGTTCAGTATTTTTTGAGTTTATCTATTACAAACAAACAAAGTGTATTTATAGTATTAGTATAGATATAAATTGCATCTCGTATTCATTCATCATCATCTTATCATCGTAATCATCAACATATTTTTTTTGGATTTAATGTGTTCAAGTAAAAACAGAAATTGTTTTCAAAATTATAAGAAAACATAATGCAGATTTTAGCTCGGCAACGACTCGATTGACACTGATCAAAAATTTCGTCAGAACGCGCTGCGCCACACTAGTAAAGTGTGCACACCCGGGTCTCGCGTCGGTCGACGCTGCGCTCACTGCGCTGCACTGCGCCACAGAAATGTGTTTCTAGCTTAAGGCGCCGATTCCCCAAAATAGGGTATTTTAAATTATGGATTACTCGCAAATCACAAGTACTTAAAATTTGGAAAAAATATATGTTATTTTACAGTTATTTATCTAGTGCTTTCGGCCGTTTTTTTTCGATTGGTGATATTTTACTGTGTCAAATAAAATCCCAAACATCCGTCTAATAATAATTCAAATATCATATTACTTGCAGTATAATTGGTTTTAGTTAATGAAAAACATATGAAAATAATTGTCTTTGAATAGCCAAGGGATTCCGGCCGTCATAAATAAAATTTTCTTATTATTTAGTTTTTAATTGAATTTTAAGTGATTTTCGATTCGCGGGGCGCTCGCGAGTTCACAGTTCACTGCCGGCTGCCGCTGGGTCCGCGCGAAGTGTATAGAGCGCGGCCGAGCAAGCGTTAGCGTGCCTATTTCGGTCGGGATTCCTCGCCTTAAGACAGAAAAGTTAAATCGCGCACAACATCATCTCCAACCGCCAACACAGCACCTATAGGAAAAGTAAATCGCGCACATCTCTAACCGCCAACACAGCACCTAGATATAAATAGAAAACTAAGTAGGTATATCGTAGATACACTCCATGACCTCCAGGTCATCTTTAAAAAAATATCTGTAAAAATACTTTTATAGTATTCTTCTAGCAGAATTTTTATTTTTACTTATTCACGTTCACTAAAAGACAAGTGAACATAACTTATTGAGCTAGGAAGATAATTACTCATTATAAAAAAGTGTCTTTTACTTATTCACGTTCACTAAAGACAAGTGAACATAACTTTATTGAGCTAGGAAGATAATTACTTATAATAAAAAAGTGTCTTTGATTTAATCGGTCTATCTTGTCTATTCTTTATTTATTAATTTTATTTATTATAATTTATGGCAAATGGTTTTTTTTTACATATTAATACAAATTTAGCTCGTGTTTCTCCGAAATGTGTTGTTTCCACAATTACTTGCGAAAACTCTAATGGGTTGTTTACAATGTAAACTCGCCATAACATTACTTACTTGTCAATGTCAACACCCGCCCACACCCGCCCTCACCCGCCCCAAAGAAAGCTGGTAGTACAAAGTTTAGTTTTGTACAAAAAGTACAGGTAAATATTTCCTTGTGCGTATTGCCTAGAAGCTTTTCAATTCAGTCATCCTCTAGGGCAGAGGTTCCCAAACTTACATTGTCTACTGCCCACTTTGAAAATAAATTATTTTTAGCCCCCCCCCCATATTTACCTACTTAAAAACCACTATAACTTCAAATGAAATAATTATTGTGAGCTATATCAGCGGAGATTAAATTTTCATTCTAAACGAGGCTTAATTATAACCCGCAAGAGATAACTTGAGTTTGAGACCTGAGCGCAGTTAGGCAGTACACAAAGGCGCTCAGCACGGGTAGCATCTACAATACCTACATTCTTTTCTGGGTCTCTTACCGCCCCCCTTTAGGCATGCAGCGCCCACAAGGGGGCGTTATCGCCCACTTGGGAAAGACTGCTCTAGGGCAACACGCCAAAGGCTTGGAACAGAAGCGATGTAATGCTCTTTTTTAAGGGTGACCACACTCTTTTGATGAACTACACATCCATCTTGCTTCTAAGCCATATCTAAAAGTTGTTTGCGAGTCATTACGAATCGTCTCGTTCGCAGGTTTGACGACTTCCAACCGCCCGAACAAGCCGGGTTCCAGAAAGGCTACAGTACCGTAGCATAGACCACATTCATAGTTCATACGCTGCGGCAAGTTATACAGACGACCGAAGAGTACAACTTGCCACTAAACTTTGCTTGGCGTTCGTGGACTATGAGAAAGCCATTAATTCGATTGAGACCTGCGCCGTGCTGCAGTCTCTCCAGAAATGCCAAATAGACTACATGTACTTGAGGTGCTGAGGTACTTATAACCAAAACGCCACCATGTCGGTCCGATTACAGAACCAGAGCTCTAATCCCATCCAACTACAGCGAGGTGTGAGACAGGGAGACGTCATTTTTCCGAAACTGTTCACAGCTGCTTTAAAGTATATTTTTAAGCTTCTGGACTGGAAAGGATGCGGCATCAACATCAATGGCCAGTACCTATCACACCTACGGTTTGCCGATGGTGTAGTTCTTATGGCCGAGAACTTGGAAGACCTGAACACAATGCTCGAAGATCTCAATAATGCTTCTCAAAGAGTGGGTCTTAAGATGAACATGGATAAGACGAAAATCATGTCCAATATCACACCTACGGTTTGCCGATAATGTAGTTCTGGCCGAGAACTTGGAAGACCTGAACACAATGCTCGAAGATCTCAATAATGCTTCTCAAAGAGTGGGTCTTAAGATGAACATGGATAACGAAAATCATGTCCAATGCCCATGTTGCACCCGCTCCAGTTAATGTTGGGAACATTATACTCGAAGTGATGACCACTGTTTACCTGGGACAGACAGTCCAGTTAGGCAAGTCCAACTTCGAGATAGAAACCTCTCGTCGGATCCAGCTAGGATGGGCAGCGTTCGGGAAGCATCGGCATATTTTCGCTTCCGAAATACCGTTTACCTGGGACAGACAGTCCAGTTAGGCAAGTCCAACTTCGAGATAGAAATCTCTCGTCGGATCCAGCTAGGATGGGCAGCTTTCGGGAAGCATCAGCATATATTCGCTTCCGAAATACCTCAATTTCTCAAGACGAAAGTTACCAGTGTGTGTTGCCAGTAATGACCTTTGGAAGTGAGACGTGATCTTTTACCATGGGGCTCATAAGAAGGCTCAAGGTCACCCAGCGAACAATGGAGAGAGCGATGCTTGGTATTCCCCTGCTCTATCGAATCAGAAATGATGAGATCCGCAGGAGAACTAAAACAACCGACATCGCTCGAAGGATTGCATCGTTGAAATGGCGGGACACAGCGCGGAGAACCGATGGCCGGAGGCGGAAAGTTTCTCGAATGGCGACCGTGTACCCGACGACGTTGACCGACGATCTAGTCAAGGTCGCGGGAAGCCGCTGGATGCGTGCAGCGCAGGAACAATAGCTGTTGTGGAGATCCTTTGAGGGAGGCCAATGCCCAGCAGTGGGCGTCGTTTGGCTGACATGATAATGATGATGATGATTGACAAGATTTGAATATAAGCAAAATCAATGTTGCATTTTCTCATTAGAGTATGTTTTGTTTTAATCTGAGTTGTAACCAAAACGTCATACTTATAAAATTAAAGGGAATAATTCCCATTTCATACTAAGAACTGTACTTATGCAGAAAATAGCAGGATTTTTTATAACGTCGGCGTCGCAATCTGTGCGCCGTGATGGGGGGGTGGTCTCATGGGATGCGGCGACATATCGCAGGAGGCATCGAAGGAGCTTGCCACATCGAACCCTCCACATAGCGACCTAGCTGACGGCGGAGAAAGCCGAGGGATGGAGGGAGGGGAAAGAGTATCGAGGGATTTAGTGAGTATTCCCCCTTTCGGACCCCCTATCGAATCCTTGTCACTGGATGGTCGATCAGGAAGTGACTAGGGGAGTGTCACATTACCACCGGTCCGAACACTGTATGCGTGAACGCGTTCCCAGGACAATAAAAAAAGGATGTTTTGTAACGATTAAAACTAATTCCAACCCACATGCGTCCACGAATTATAAGTGCTACTATTTACAAGAAGATTTTACGGTTCCCCCAGTTCAAAAATTTAAGTCCCCTTGTCGTTGTATAAAATATCAAAACTTGGCCCGTAACAGTGCTTCACTGTCCTTTGGTGTGTAGGATTGGTTCTGATTTGCAAGCTTACCTTGAATGTAATCAAAATGTCCAATTTTAAACCAATAAACAACCAGATGCACACAGGTAGAATAAACAGTATTGTAGCACGATAAAGTGGTAAAAACTTTTCTGACCTGAGGGGCTATCGGCAAAAATATATGGATATGGGTATGGGCTTCATTTGAAATTTGAGGACCATATTATGCCCGTTTATGGAATTATGGATTTCAAATGTCCAATGAAGCCTATGCCCATATCCATATATTTTAGTCGGTAGCCAATTTGGTTGGTCAATATAGAAACTAAAAAAAACACTGCTGGCTAGGACTAGCGTGCTGACAGTCCTTTTTGACAGCGAATTTTGTATTGCGAGTCACCGAATTGGAAAATTTGTAGCACTCTACTATGCTACTATATCAATTATCTCTAACCGTAAACACCCGGCAAATACAATAATTGAATCGGTTGTTTTCAAAACAGCAATTCTTCAAAACTGGGTTTTTACAGGAAGAACATAAACCAAGGTAGCAAAATATTTTTGAGAATGATCCATGATTATTGTCAATTAAGCAAATAAAAAATTAAAGAAATATATTATTATACTAATTTTGATAAGTATTAAAAATTTTTGGACACGTGTTTTGAAAACAAAAGTGGACACATGGCCACAAGCAACATATTTTTGGGAATGATCCATGATAATAATTGTCAATTGAGAACAAATAAAATATATATTTTAAATGAATAAGCAAATTAAAAAAAATTATACTTAAGTACTTAATAATTTTGTTGGCAAATTTTTGGACATTATGATGTTTATACGCATATTACGTATCCCTAGTTCCCTATCAAGTCTGATAGAATGTATGGGACTAGTTTAGTTTCACAAAAAGTTGAACAGTATCGAAAAAAGAGTGTTATAAAAGAGAGTGTGATAAAAGAGTGACGTTAAATAAAATTGAATTTTGGACAACTGCTTTTTTTAAAACAACCAATTCAATTATGAGGTAACTGAGAGCGTCTAATCTTAATACAACGTCCGATATTCTTATTTTTCTTTTTATTTAGCTTTTCTTTAGTCAACCGGATCCGCAAAGGATGCCAAAGGAAAGGATGTCAGAAAAAAAAAACTGACAACCTTTCGTAGTACCTGAGGGTCTACTCCGAAACTCAAAATCCGAAACTTCGTTATAACCGTCCCTCTTCACGACAGAATCGAGGCAATCGGGTGAAAGGGGCGAGGCTAGCGAAGTTTCGGATTTTGCGTTTCGGAAGACGGTCCCTGTTGCGTTGTGTCAACTGCTCGAACTCGCTTACCATAGAACTGTGTTGTTTTGTGACTTACGAGGGTGAAATCTTCGTATGAGCCGGGAGAAACTGGAGAATATGCCGTGGCTTTCTGATCCACAGACAGACAGGCAGAGGCTGCCGAATAATAAATCTTTGCAGATTCTGCAGCTATTATAAAGATTTCTGATTCTTTGAAACGGCTTCACACATAGAGTGAGCTTTTTTTTCAAATAAATTCCCATTCCTTGGAAAAAGAATTGAACATTTGATTTAAACTGCGAAATCAATAAATAGTTAAAACTATTAAGTATCCTGTGGTTATACTTACAACATATTTTACCGCAGTACTAACATGCTGGACTGGTTACTAGGGCCATACATGACTCAGTCTGGCTAAAGTAACTTGGTAGAAATGTAGTCGTTGTTGGGATTATTTGGTGAAAGGAGATGTTTAATTTTATGCCAAGACACATACGTAAAAAAGTATAAAGTACATGTATTTCGTTGAAATAGGTTACTTACTTACACCTTAATATGCTTTATCGTTATAGGTGTACAAATAAATTAAAGAAACACAGTTCTGCAACTTGAGATGTCTTCCTAAGCTCAAAATCGAAAAAGATCAAACTATAGTATGTCTCACTGCTACTTTCACAATAATGAAGACAACAGACAGTTTAGTGTTGGAATTGGAACGTGATACAGTACAGCCTCTCATCGCATCGATATCAAATAAACAATTGAACAATCGTTTCTTAAGAAAGTCTGTAGGAAAACCAATCTGCGGTGGAACTGTTCCTCTATAAATAAAACTGAAACTTAGTAGGCATTTCAGTAACAGAATTAATATGCTGGTGGTACAGGTTTGTAAGAGACCTATTATAAATGAGTGTTTTGAAATCTACATATTCTAATATAACATCAACTGCAAATAAAAGTTTATTCGGAAAACATTACAGTATAGAGGGATTTCCCGTTTCCTTATAATACCATAATACCAGACTTCTTATTGGTTTTCTTATAATATTTAAGTAAGTAAACTATTCACAGTATTTTTTTCAAAATTTTAGCCTCAGTAGTTTCTGGGCGGGATGAATGAAATGAAATGGGATAAATGGCGGGGAATGGTCAAGCTTCGTCTTCTTGCTTTAATAACTTTAAAAAGACTAAAGAAATATAAAAAGAAACATGCTTGAAATCTCTGCAACAAGACCTCTATTTAATAGGCCACAAGCTACAGTATTCAAAACTTTTTTTTATTGATCTTAATCATAACATGTTAAGGTCATTTTTCAATTTGACGACTCTGTATGAAATAAAACAGAGAGAAAAAAAAACCCTTGCCCCCTTTTATTACAAAACGTGGACTAAAATAGTCCTGGTTTAAAACTGGTACTAAACTGGTGCTGTCACTTTCATTTTCCAAATGAAAGACAGAATTAGCATGAATTTTAAACCAGGTCTAACTTTAGTCCACGTTTTGTAATAAGGGGGTTGGAGTTTCTTGCCGGTTCTTCTCCAAGGCCTCCCGCTGTAGGGTTTGCGAACCGATGGCGTAGCTTCTATGACGTTCACAAGTATTGTAAATAACAATTTAAATTGAATAAACAAATTTGACTTTGACTTTATTATTGATCCAATTTCACATTGGGTATCAGTAACTATTTCTAAAAAATATTTTATGTACAGATTTAGTCTCGTTACTGTTATATTATAATATGTAGATGCATTACACATTAAATTATCTGATAAAAAGAATTATGAGTCATTCATGCCAATTGAATTGAAGTGAATACTTTTTTTTGGTAAGCACTGGCAAAACCATAAAAAAATATATAAATAATTTGTCAAAATAACGAAACATCAGTCACCGATTTTTCAAACTAGTTAAACTAAATAAAATATTGTGTCCTAAAGTAGTGCAATATCCAGTAAAAACATTGTAAATGCTAGTGTATGTGTCTGTGAATCGATGATAAGCAACATTTAAAGAAGAAGGGTTTGTTGACAAAATATGGTAGCTAAGATTGATCTTCACCATCGAGTCCGTGCGCAGAGATATCTGGCACTGACTCAACATTCTGTTTTGACAGTTGCTATATTGACAGAATACCGCCTGCCATTACGAGAGTTGATTTAATTTTGTTATTTCAGTTAATTTGTACAGGAAAATAACATATTTATTAGAAGAATATAATTTTACTTCATACATTAACTAGCTTTCGGTGGGGTGTACTCTGTGTTAGCATTTGCTCGGTGTTAGCAAAATTAAACATCTCCTTTAGGTATAATCAATGCCTATGTTTTAGGGTCAATACAGCGTGAAAACTTAAATGTTTAAAAGCTATTTCCGCATTCCGTCATGTAGATTTGTTCGATTCTGACAGGATTGTTTTTATCAGATATGTTGATTGGCAATCTTTTTGGTGCGGAAATAAATAACAGAAGGGCGCTTAAGCTAAGATAACTATTTCTTGAATAAATCCAGAGCTAAATTTTTGGCATTGGGCATGAAGACAAATTAATGTATTTTTGTCACTCATGCTCTGAAATGATATCATTCCGTTTGAAAAAAAGAATGCGGGGCGCTTTACATTTCCAAGGTGCACATTCTAAAGGGGTTTGAATATTTTGTATGAAGAGTGTGCCAGGCACCATCCGCCATTTTGTTTTTTTTTTTCAAAATGTCGGCCATGCATGAAACCGTCATAAATTGATAGATTACTTAAAAACCTAAAATATAGATTAATAAAATCTCGTAAAGTATCACGTTTCCAAGTTATGAGCTATCAAAGATGTACAAGTGGCGCCACAGAATATTTGTTTTTCATTCTTTTTTGAATGCTTGTTTTTATGGCGACACTTTTGATAAGTACCTAGTTGATATTATTATAAATAAAAGAGAAACATAAAAAACAAAATATATTTATTTCCATATACTTACACATTTGCCAGTAAGTACCTACAAAACATAAGTTTTGCCAATACTTTGTAAAATATACGGTTAAAAAATAAATGCTGTACTTAGAAAGTCAAAACAAAATTGCGTAAGTATTTTAAAATATTGTTTGATTTTGATGCGGTTTTCAGAGTTTAGTAGCTTGGGGTCCAACTTAAAATCTAAGCTATGTTTCATCTGATTCGGGTGGGTAGAACCAGCGTAGATACGGCTTGACCTGTCCGTAGTACTGACTTTTATACAATGAGGTGAGGAGGTCATTTTATAATGGTCGTCGCGGAAAAAAACTATTGCCACGCGGACGAAGTCGCGGGCAAAGGCTAGTAAAATAATAAAAGTTAAAAAGTAACCAATCCAATAATAGAACACTAGGATGATAAGGGTTAACTTTGACAGCTCATAACTTGGAAACGTGACGCTCTACAAGATTTTGTCAAACTATATTTTGTGTTTTTTTGATGTGACCTATCGTTTTATGTGTGGCCGCCATTTTGAAAAAAAAAAACAAAATGGCGGACGTTATCTGGGACAAAAGTTTCAAACCCCTTTGAAATTCAGTGCAGTATTAAGTAACTCAAAACGTAAAACGCATCAGCTAGCATTATTTTTTATAAAATTTTATGGTTGCACGACTGGTCATTTAACATGGCCACACGAACCAATTTAAAAGTCACATTTTTACTATGAGAATTGTATTTCCTCGCATTTCGTGAGAAAAGTTTTACAAGCCTTGTACTGGAAGCTATTTGCATTCCCTCGAATGATTTAAGCCCTCGCCTGCGGCTCGGGCTTCAAGGGCTTCTCAGCTGTATTGTGCTATTTATTTTATCTAGAAACATGCATTCAAGTTTCATTAATAGAAACATACGTTCAAATATAAATTCGGCACACAGATTTAACTTTTATATTTATCAAATTGGTTTCCTCTTTAACCAAATTTTGATAAATTATAATGTACTTACTATTCAATTATATTTTTTGTTTAATTAACCTATTCGTAAATTATATTTAATTTACGAATAGGTATAGTATTTATTAGGTGTGTATTTAATCTGTCGCTATTATTTTGATTTGCCATCATTCCTTTCAAAATGGATTGAGTGCTTAAATATTGCTTTTGTAACCTTATTTCCTAATGCGAGGTTATATAATGTGTAGACCAACCGGCTACACGTTATAAAAAATAAAATAAAAAAGTGGATAAATAAAGATAGATAAGTTTTTTTTTAAATATTTTAAAATCATAAAAATTGTTCACGTTAGAACGAAGGTGACATAGGCATAAATTAAATATACTATACTTCAAAATATGTCTTAGCTGAATATCCGTTAAAATCTCAGGAGAAAAATAAAATATTAAAAGTGGACAGAACAAGAATCAAAATCATATTGTTAAGTCTATTTATTAAATATAAGACATTTAGAATTACTAAATATTAAATAATCCATCCACACTCACTACTACACGTACCAAATTTATCCTTTATCCACACGTGCACTAATAACTTACAAGACTATTTTGTAATTAATTTATAGACAAACAGAATGATGTATGTCCTTTTAAGTTTTTACGTTATCATTAAATAATTTGTCATATTACTACGGAAAAGATACATATAAACATTCAATTTGAAGCAATAGGCATGAAAACTATATAATACAATAATTATTAAATGTTGTAACCGCAAACGCTGTGACGAGACTTTTTGGACTTGTATGGTGAAAATCGCAACATTCTGATCCGATTAAAAATACGGTGGGTTGACATTTTTTTATATTACTATGTTAATTTGTTATGTACGGTGAATTCTCTCTATTTAAACGGCCTAGGCAGATCCGTTGGCTTCACAATTACAGGAAAGTAACTCTTAAAGGTGCAAGTACGATTGATTGGTTGATCGGCACGCCAAGCAAATTAGTCGTTATGTAAAGAGGCAAACCAACTGCAGCGTATTTAATCTACCTACGCCGTTTAAAAACAAAGAATATTAATGAAGTACGCATAATGAAAAAATAGAGTAGGCCTCCTCGCGATATACTTTATTGTTTTATCAAGATCGTCTTCAATAACAACATATAAGAATAAGCTTAAAATTTTAGAGCAAATATTAAATATAAAATCTAGTGTGATAATAAATCTTAATCTACCTACAATATATCAATTCATTAAAATCGGTACTGCTAAAACAGCCGAGCTGCTTCTACCTGGTTACGAGTATAAATAACGGGTATTTTAGTCAGTTAAATAAAATTTATAAAAAGCAAACAAATCGAAATGGTTGATTCAGCTTCTTTATTATAATCTCCGTTATTTAAACTTTTAATCAAGGTTTAATATTTAAAATTAATTATGCAATAAAGATCTGGATTGCGGTCTTATTTAGACATTAAGTAAACCTAATGGATTAGTTGTTTAGAAACGACGGCGTTTGTTTGGGAAATCATCCATTTGTCGGGGCCCTTCCCAACCACCACGATTCTGCGGCATGTCGTCATAACCTCCGCGTGGCATGTCGTACTGGTCTCTGAAGCCTCCATCCTATATAAACCACAACACTTTCTAATAGTTTCCAAGTCGCAAATGTAATCATACACATAAAATAACAAATAGTATGTAGATGTAAACTTTCTGCATGCTTAACATTTTGGCAATTCATTCACGAATACACTGCGTTATGCATTCGATATCCGAAAAACCCATGAATAAAGGTGCTTTTGACCCACCCCAACCATAAGCAATGATCATCGCATACATTACGCAACACTGGATCTGAATAATGATCAAATTGATCACAGGTTTGAGATTTCGTTATTATAATTAGCTTTTGAAAACGTGAAGTGGAAGTGGAAAGCTTTTCCTAGTAATAGAACAATTAATGTGGTTTAATTTAATTAATTGTGTTATTAAACACTAATCATTCAAAGGAACTATAAAAAGTATTTTTCATCTCTCAGATTCGGAAAGTGATGTATATTTAAACTGAGCAGCGGGTCCAAAACTATCAATTTCACCCTAGGGTGGAAATGAATTTTAAGAATAGAACTGAATTTGGTTACAGTCAATCATAGAGTTAGGTACCTCATCGGCAATGAAAAAGTTTTCAACTAATTTTGTATGGGGACGGGACTTGCAAAATAAAAAAAAAGAATTTTATAAAAACGAGAATATCTCAAAAACGGTGCGTCTCGTAGCGTAGCTAAAATCTAACAAGATTTTCAACCCCCTATGGTACTCCGGAGATAGGAGACATCCGATAGACATATAAAAAAAATTCTTTTATTCAAAAAATTTTTTTTTGTTCTAAAATTTTTTTTTTAAGTATTTCAAAACTAAATTATTTTTATATTCCTATTATAGAAAAAACAGAGAAAGCGAAGCCCCCCGCCACCTTTCTTTTATTTTTATAGATAGTTTTAGTTGTCTTTATTGCTTTTCTTATAGAGGGGGATGAAAAGCAGAGTGTATTTACTTTCCTTATATTCGAAATGAAAAGTAGAGTGTATTACTCGGCCGCAAAATTATTTTCATCTCGGGCGACGTATATTGAATCCTTCGCTGCGTTCAGGATTCTACTTTAGAATCCTTCACTGCGCTCTGGATTCAAAATAGCGCCCTCGCCGTAAATATGTAATTTTGCTCCCTTGTAATACAATCTACTATACTAGTGCTATAACAGAATCAAATTAATTGAGACAAATTTTTAAGACATATTTTGCAATAACATGACATTACATTATAAACCTAGAAAAAAATCACATAAAAAAAAACAGAAATAGTAAACGCCGAATTATTTTGATTTGAATTACATACTCGTAAAATAAACATTATTTTTGCAAATCGTTAATAGGGTCGCTAGATAATAGTTTAATATTGTGTATTAAAATATTGGCTCAGTAATATGCGTCATAATGAAAATAAATTGATTATAGCTGAAAATTAGACCAGAACTTTGTGTTTTTTTTTATCGACATAATGTTATTATTTTATGTTTTCACTTAGTCTAGTCCCATTCAAGTATATTGTAATATCTATAAACTTTTTCCAAATAATTCGTGGTTTAAATTGTATTGTAAAAATCAAATCTAAGACTGGCGATTTGCCTTTATACCCCCTCTTAAGAATGATTTATTAGCATCTTATACATTTTTTTCTGCATAAAAATTCAAAATTAGAAATAAGGCAAACACTTAAAAATTATACGTATTTTATCAAAATTATGTATTCTTCAATATCCATTTTTTTTGCTTCACGGAACACCAGCGATGCAAAACAGTAACATTTTGCTGAGTGGAGACTTTTTCGGTAGATTAATTTAGATGAAACTATAATGATATACTTATTGTAAATCGTAGTAAGAACACTTTAGTAATTTTACCTGCCGAATAAATTATTTTGGTTTGATTTTGATATTGAAATAACATTAAAAATGTATAATTTATTTTGTATTTGTTCTTTATTTATTTTTGTTTAATTTATTTATTTTGATTTTTATAAAAGTTAAATTGCTATCTAGGACACTACACTTCCACTTCATTGATAATAATAATTTATGTTTTTATATCACGGATTCATGGCGGAAATAGTATATTGTTTTGTTAGTCATTGTCTATTATACCGTCAGAAACTCGGTAGTAGGTCGGATAAAGATTTTGACAATGCTTGCTCACAACGCTTATGCTATAAACAGTATTTTTATTAAATATTATGTAGAATCACAAGACATCTGTCTTACTGCGCATGCGATGATCATAGTAGTAAAAGTAAAAAAAAATAACCCATAAAAATCATTAACAGGAGGTAAGAACCTGTAAATTAAACAAAATCTTCTAAAGTGTAAGTTTGCAAAATCTTCAAAATTTTACCTATTTAAAGATGTCAAAAATAATCACATACAGTAAAATCAAGTTATTGTCAATTTTCTGTGCCTTCAAATTATTGTAGGTTATACATTCCAGTAAAGATTTGAACAAGGTATGGTTATTGGTCTCAGTTAGTGTATTGTGTACTAGAAACGTTTCTATACAAATGGCGCCAAACCAAAGGAGTCGAAGTAAAGGAAGTCACATTGAGGTTAGAAAATTATTTTATCCATATCGTAATTGTCTCATTGTCACATAATATATGTTCAGCAGGTTATAAGACGAAAATAAGCCGTCCAATAGCAAGTTCGTTAAACCAACTCTTGGTTAATGTAGGTACATGTCGTAATATGACACGTCGGCGTCGCGTCGTCACGAACGTGTCGTCGTCCGTTCGCGGGCTTATAAATGGTCAAAATGGCATGACGAGCTTTTATAAGTCATCATCATCATAAAAAGATAATATAGCTAAGGTAAGTGGCGAAGAGAGGACGAATGCGCCCAACATTACTAAAACAGTAATTTAAATTGCGTTTAGATTGGACAATAAAGATACCTATTAGAATAGAGTACAGACGACTTTGATTCAAAATAAATCTTGACGAGAGCGAAATTGATAGTTCATGTTAATAATTACTTTGTGAATAGAGAGTTGTCGAGATTGATTGAACCTGTGCCGAGATTACCCGATTAGTAATCGGTTAATTAGACTCGAATAAGAAATCCGAGTTAAAATTGTTTATAAGTACATATTTTATTGTACTACCGAATAAATCATTTTATCTGAACATACCTACTAGCTCAAAAATAAAACAATAATTATTATATTTAGTTGTTAGTACTCTTTCAAAAACTGCTAACTTGCAAAAAAGCCTGCTAAAAAAATAGTTGACGTGACGATCACAGTAACTTTCATACCACACACATACACAATTTTTGTTGCTATAGTTTTCATATCGACAATGACAATAATATTACGTGTTTGCAGCCATTATTGACGATTTCAGGCAGGGAAATTGACAATGATATATTGTAAAGTGGGAAGGGGTTCTTAATTTTCAACCTCATTGTCAACTCATTCTCCTCAGAAATCGTGTTCGAAAGAGACGTGTGTAAGAGGAAGGAAAGAAAAGAACGTTAGTCTCAGGGCTCCGAAACCTGGTTAAAACTCGCGAACGGTTCGCAAGAAACTCCCATGCATTATATCAGCGGCTATAACGCTCGCGAATAGATTCCGCTCCACGCGAGCCGTTTTTAAAAAACCCTGGTAAGATCTTAATAAAGCGGTATTTTGCGAAGCGTTTCCAAACCCTGCCGGCCTAGCATGAGCGGCTTATAACGCGCGATATGATATGGTACGGCAAGTTGTCTTGCTTACCCCACTAAGGTGTAAGCAAGACGGCATGCCGTACCATATCATATCGTGCGTTATAAGCCGCTCATGCTAGGCCGGCAGGTTAGCCTAAACACATCAGACCATCGCGCGTGATTGCGGGAAACCCCGCACGCAATCCTGAGCGATCGAGTGTCTGTATAAAGAGGGCTAGTTGCCAAATAATATTGTGTGTGTGCGACTGCATAAGTGCATAACTGATTACAAGTTTATGCGATGTCCGTCTCATCTCATAGAATACAAATTGCGATTCGCGTCAATCACCTATCTAGTCAATTTTACCTAACCTTGAATAGACTATATTAGAAATCGATAAGTCACATGTACTGATTATCTCATTGTAACATGCAAATATGTAGTTATTAACAGAATAACTTGTCGTTTCTGTGATCAGAATGTTTTTTTTACAAAACAGAACAAGTAGGTACTTATCAAAGAAAATATATATAAGATGAAAATTTTCCAAGAGTTAAATGCATAAGATCTTCTAAAGATCATTTTCGATGCAACGTAATGGAAGAAATCTTTAACAAATCTTTTTCTCACCTTCATTCAAAACAATACTATTGAAATAAATCGCATTACTGAGAAAACTATTTTCCAGAAAATTATGATAATTATCCTTCAATAAGAGTCATAGGTATGTGGGAGATATTGTATCAATATACGATTTTTATATTAAGGCTAAACATTGTCGTGAAGCATATGCAAAAAAGGGGGATTCTAAAATGTTAAAAACATCTCCTGGAAGATACATGTACTCTTGTTCCATGATGATACCATTACCATCAGTAATTTAATTGGCACACGATTAAATAATTTTGTATTGATCACGGTAACTATAGCAACGAGACCAAGATAAATTAACTAATAAGCATAAATAAGCCATCAAATAACAGTTGTGTTGTGTAATGGGTTTTTCATATGTGTTGTGAAAAACTGTAAATGGATCCTAAGTCATTCCACAATAATTTGTGCAACTATTGCATTTAAGTTCCTGGGTTCAAAACCTGATGCAAACAATCAACATCTGTTCATCATCGCATTATTTCGTTTACAGATAGCAATATGCTATCTTCAGATAAACATTGTGTATGAATGCTAATAAATTTGCATTATTAACTACTCGCTAGGCTAGAAGAATGGCGTACGTCATCCGGTATCAAGATTTGTAAAGATTGGTCAAAATATAGAATATTATTTTATCATGTGAAGATAAGAATAATAATAAATCCACTATTCTTGGTAAGTAAATAGTGTTTAAGGTAATTGCCATACATTTAAAGACTTCTTCAATTTGAACACCATTTTGACAGACTAGAGCACTCTAGTACTACGATACAATAACTTCGACTTGTCTAAGTATTGCTACAAAAAAGTAAATGCGGTATACAGAGGGTAGGTATGATATAATGGTCAGTATATCAAAGTTTTTGATAGATCCAATTTGCATTTCAATTATAATCAGATGATTGAAAAATTACTGTATTTTCCGTTTGGACAGATTTTCGTTTCGACAGATTTTGTTTCGACAGATTGTTGTTTCGCCAGATTTTGTTTCGACAGATTATTGTTTCAACAGCATGTCACTTTGTTATCTCAAATGTACAGTTACGTACAAACACAAAGTACACACGGCGGCACATCAGACTATACAAGTTGACCTTGAGACCGCCTTTATTAGCCCGGTCAATTTAGACATCCGAAGATACATTAATTCGCAAGAAGCTGAAAGTTGGTAAAATTGTTCAAAACAAAAATTAAAATGAAATTAATTATAAATGAAATGTAAAAAGTCCTCATCGATCCGGTACCTGGAAAAAAAATATTCGAGGTCAAATGTCAAATTCGTGTTTTTTCAGCAAAACGGTAAGTTTGACCGTAAAATTTGCAAAAACAAAATTGTAAATCATGCAATTATCTGTAAAAAATGGCTCAATACTTTTTTTCCTAAGAGCCACCGTTTCTGAGATATATCGATTCGAAAATTTGGAAAAGTCTAATCGTCATTATATGCAAAGCTTAGATGTTTGGACGTTTGTACTCAATCACGCCAAAACGGCTGAACGGATTTGGCTGAAATTTGGGACACAGATACTTTGTAGTCTGGAGAGGAAAATAGGCTACTTTTCATCCCGGAAAAATAACACATTCCCGCGGGATAACGACGTGTAGTCCACGCGGGCGGACAACGAGTCTGCTTTAATGCAATCGTTTAAAATCACAACATACCCGTGGAATAGGCCTAGGAACAGGTGGCGTGCAAACGTGCATATGATGCACTTGATTGATTACAACTTTTCCAACTTTTTGAATAGTTATATTTCAGAAACGGTGACTCTTAGGGAAAAAGTATTGGTACCTACATTTTTTGTAGATAATTACATGATCTACAATTTTAGTCTGAACTACTTTTATGATACAACTTATCGTTTTGCTGAAAATCGCGATGTACCCATTCTTTTTACCTTTGACGTCGAGTATTTTTTTTCCATGTTCCGGATCGATGAGGACTTTTTAAGTTCCATTTATAATCATAT
This sequence comes from Crambus lathoniellus, assembly GCA_949710035.1. Lineage (NCBI taxonomy): Eukaryota > Metazoa > Arthropoda > Insecta > Lepidoptera > Crambidae > Crambus > Crambus lathoniellus. The sequence continues at coordinate 10,752,085 of OX453306.1, forward strand.
TTTGAACAATTTTACCAAATTTCAGCTTCTTGTGAATTAATGTACCTTCACTCTTTTTTTTGGTCTAATTTGACCGGACTATTATGCCCTACGTAATAAAAGCTGTTATCGCAGTTAAACTGTTTAACCTGATGTGCTGTCGAGTGTACTTATAAAAAAAACAATTTAACTTAATCTATCAATACTTGTGATTGTACTTTTACTGTCGAAACAAAAATCCAGTAAAACAAAAATCCGTCGAAACAAAAATCTGGCAAAACAAAAATCCGACGAAACAAAAATCTGTCCAATCGGAAATAACCCAAAAATTATTGCTAATAAATAAGTTTGGTAAAGAATTCTCCTGGTATATCACCAAAAAACGATCAACAGTATAAATAGAACCAATGGTTCATAAAGACATTATGTCATCTGAGGCACCCAATAAAATAAAAGCGACTTACCATTGGCTGCTGCTGATCAAACATGCCCTGTTCTTGGCGGTCCAGCAGTGAGTTGAGTCTTTGAGCCTGTTAAAATAACAACCAAATATATAATACAGGGTGTTTTTCTATAAGTGCAATACCTTTAAGGTGGTGATTGTACTCATGAATATGAACAACTTTTACTATGAGGCCAACTAACTTCACAAAGAAAATCAGCTGTTCCATACATTCTGAAATAATGAATGTGGGAGTGTTGGTGACACTTTATAAGTGGTAAGGTAAGCATGTGGTAGTAATTGAAGGATGACAAACAGGGGCGAGCGATATACGACATAAGTGGTTCCTGTAATTTAAGACATAAGATCGTAACATAATTAACCTTTTTCTCCGTTTAAAGGTGCCATAGAAAGTTTTGATTTAGTTCGTGAGACTTCATCTAGTACTATTGTTGATCGAAGGTCATAACATAATCCATTAGCGCAGCATGTCGCATGTCGCGCGCGGTGCAATTTTCTGTTGTCGCGTCAGGGGGGTGTCACTCCGCAGTTTAGGTACGTTCGGCCGGCGCGCCTGCAGGGCAGGCGAATGGCAGAAGGATGCCGCTCGGCTCGTACGCTCCACGTTCGCGCGTAAAACGATCGATCATTTCTGTGATTTTTGTGCACCGAACAATGACTACTAAACGTTCTTATAATCCGTATATAAGTTACTGTTGTGTTTACGGGTGTCTAAATAAAAGAAAGAACAAAAGAAACAACAAAACCGAACTCGCAAGTCGCTCGCAACCCTAACCAGCGAGCGAGCTGTTTGAGGCATTCATAGAAATAGAAACGCTCGCGCGTAGCTATTGGGTACAGTTTTGCTTGCATGCGCGAACTCTAGGTTATTATAACAGTAGGCAAGCGATGACAAAACAACCGGAATTGGACTTTATTTCCACGCAGAAAGATTTATTTTTATTTGAATGAGCTTGCAGAGTGAGTCTTCTGTGCCTTAGCACTATTATTTATTCTGTGGTCGCGTGTCAAAAACGTGTGTACAAATCGTGCGTGGATCTGCAGCGAGCGACCTGTTGCATAGGTGACATATGGCTCTAAGTAGTAGGTTTAACCGCCTCTGTGGTCTAGTGGTTCACATCACACCACGGATTTCAGATCAAGAGGTCCCAGGTTCGATTCCCAGTGGGGTACATATTGTATTCGGTTTGGTTGGTGGTAGGACTCATTCTTAGTCCGCCTGGCTAGCTACCACGATCTTATCCTAAGTCTGACGCCATAACAATGATGTTTTCGGCATTATTGTGTTCCGGGAGTTAGAGATAAGATAGCCAGTTCCTCAGTGATTGAGGATTCCGGGAATAGTGCGCTTCCACCTTCAGCCTTATCACCACTTAACATCAGGTGTGATGAAGGCTAAGTGCTACCCCGTTATTGATATGAAAAAAACATAAGTGGTGTTTACCTGCACAAACAGCGTGTTCTCCTGCTGGCGGCGGCGCAGCTCGTCGTCCTGGTTGCGCATGCGCTGCGACAGCTCCTCCTCCTGTCGCAGCAGCTGGGCGCGGTCCGCCTCGCGCCGCTCCCCGCTCCCCGCACCGAGTGGTGTTTACCTGCACAAACAGCGTGTTCTCCTGCTGACGGCGGCGCAGCTCGTCGTCCTGGTTGCGCATGCGCTGCGACAGCTCCTCCTCCTGTCGCAGCAGCTGGGCGCGGTCCGCCTCGCGCCGCTCCCCGCTCCCCGCACCGAGTGGTGTTTACCTGCACAAACAGCGTGTTCTCCTGCTGACGGCGGCGCAGCTCGTCGTCCTGGTTGCGCATGCGCTGCGACAGCTCCTCCTCCTGTCGCAGCAGCTGGGCGCGGTCCGCCTCGCGCCGCTCTTCCGCCGCGCGCTCCGCCATCTCCCAGCTGCGCTTTTGCCGCTCTCTGTCTTGCTCGCGCTGCCGCAGTTGCTCACGCAGTAGTTCAGTTTCATGCTCGTACCTTTGGAACAAGCGTTTACGTAGAACGAAGGCCATAAACAAAAGAGGACACGCATTTTTGCCAATCGCAACTATCCTACTTCCTACTAATATTATAAATGTGGAGTTTAGATGTTTGGATGTTTGAATGTTTGTTACTCAATCACGCCAAATTGGCTAAGCGGATTTGGCTGAAATTTGGGACACAGATACTTTGTAGCCTGGAGAGAATTTTGATGCACACAAAATCAGATAAGAGTTAATTGGAGAAGGTGAACAAGGACCTTTCGTCATTACAACACAAATTATGTAATACAGTTCAAGCGCACAATGTAAATTCATCATAGCAAGTAAAAAGTTTGTAAATCTGAAACTTACTTAGCATATTCCATTTGTGCTTCTAGTTTCTCCTCTTCTGCGGCAAGCTCCTTTTTTAAAGCCTCTTCTTTCTGGCGATGGAGCTCATGCAATTGCTTCCATCTAGTGCCATATTCATGTTCAAAACTGCCACCCTCAGAGAATCTGGGTCCAAGCTATAACAACAAAACAAAAGAAACCATTATAGCCACAATATAATCTTTCTAATATTAGGAACGTAAAAGTTTAGATGTTTGGATGTTTGTTACTCAATCACACCAAAACGACTGAACGAATTTGGCTAAAATTTTGGACACAGATACTTTGTAGCCTGGAGAGGAACATAGGCTACTTTTTATCATTATAAATATTAATATAACATTAAAGTAAAATTGGTTTTATAAAAAGCAAGCAATGAGCTGCTGAATTGTGACTATCTCTTTCTAAAACGAAATTCTCTATAGCGAGAGTATAGCGCTAATGACTTGTGCCTAGAAGTGGGTAGCGCTTTCCTTGTCTAATAAGAAAATTTTATGCTCTATCTATATCTGTGAAAATAAATAAAAGTGCTTCGTTGCTATTTAAAAAAAAAATGAAAGCTGCCTCATACCCTAGTTACCCCCAGGGCCCTATTTCTCGAAACTTATTAGACTAATATTATTAGTCCATGAACTAATATTTTTTACAAGTTTATCCGTGTACGTTTCTCGAAGCTACAGTAATAAAATATTAGTTATTAGTTACCAACTAATAAATATTAGCTAATATTATTAGAGTCAATTGTGTTTTGGTTTCATGAATAAAAAGAAAATTAAATACACTAGTAAAATACACTAATAAAGCTATTAGTCTCGGAAGGTTGGTAAAAAATATTAGTCGAAACTATTAGTTTAATTTACCCAACAAATCTATAAAATGTGGACCGATTCGGATGCTTCCGACGGTGAAGAAGGTTTTCCGCTTTTCTTGTTTTGTCAAAACTTCTGAAAAGTACCCAAACGGAATTTTCGCTTTTATCAGGTTACCTATGCTTCAAACATTAACTTGAGATTGAGATCCATTTGAAATATACAGGGTGTTTTTCTGTAAGTGCAATACCTCTTAGGTGGTGATTGTACTCATGAATATGAACAACTTTTACTATGAGGCCAACTCTGCAACTTCACAAAAGCACAATCACCACCTAAGAGGTATTGCACTTATAGAAAAACACCCTGCATATCTAATATCTAAGCAAGAATCCTCTTTTACCGCCAATGTGCATACTTAGGTCAAAAGAAAACGAATACAAAAAAGGTACTACCCAATTCCAACAATGTCACATATTACATACAGGGCAAACTTGACAACCTCCTTCTCTTTGAAGTTGGTTAAAAAGTGGCAGGAACTTCTTCCGGTTTTATTTTTGTAGGGGTATGGGTAGTAGGTGCATTCAGCCAAGCCAGACTAATATTTTTTATTAGTCTACCGGTATTAGTTACCAGTCTAATCATTATTTTTGAGAAACATAAAATATTAGAACTCGTAAATATTTCACTAGTAACTAATAACTAATATACTAGTAAACTAATAGTTTCGAGAAATAGGGCCCTGTTATTGCTGAAGTTCATGAAGACTATTAAAGCTACACAATGAAAGAATATAATTTATTACTAACCTCACGGGCCTTCAAAAACTCAGGGTGCTTCTTAGGCAAATTTTTCTCAGGGTACCCATCCATCTCATCAGGTTCTTCGAAGTTTTCAACAATTACTGGCCGCAATGACCTGTTCATACAAACAATATTCATGTCAGATACAAGCCATACTTATCTTTTGTAATACAAAAATGCTCAACTTTAAATACTTACGATGTAAGGAAGAAGCATTTTTCTGTACAGTTGCGAATAGCAGCCAGAGCACTGGGCTTCCTCTGGTACTCAACCACTCCCTCTCCAAGGGTCTTCCCACGTTCATCTACTTTTACATATGCCCTTTCAATTCTGCCGAAAATCTCAAAAGCACGGTACAGCAGTTCATTTGAAACAAAAGGTGGTAAATTCTTGACTCGAATGGCACTGTTGTGTGGAGCAAATCTTACTCTTAGAGTTCTTCCGTTCCGCATTTTACCATCCAACTCTCTCTTTGCTCTTTCAGCATTAACTCTATAGTCCTGTAATTAAAATTTAATTTAGCAAAAACTTTAAAGATTACAGAATTCAACTGATTATTATTATTTGAAATAATAGACATACCATTTTGATGAATCCAAAACCTTTTTCCTTATTTATAAATAACTCTGCAGTTTCTCCAAAAGGTGCAAAGAGGTTAAGTATCTCCTCTTCAGATACATCATTGGTGAGATTGCCAATATACAGCCTACTTCTGCCATTGAATTTGACCTCGGACTGATCAATGGTTGGCAAGTCCAATATTGGCCCTGTCAAGTCCTTTAACTTGTTGGCTAGGATATGTTCCTCTCTCTGTACAGGTTTGCCATCTTGAGCTGGACCACGAGGATTGCGTTGTTGATTTCTTACTGGTCCTGGGCCTCCACTTTGCCTCTGCATAAATGGTCTATTTCCCTGAAAGTTTCCACCTTCGCCACCTTGGAAATTCCCTCTTTGACCAAAGTTGTCACCTCCCTGGTTGAAGTTACCACCTTGGTTAAAGTTTCCACCCTGCTTGTTGCCAGGTCCTCCTTGAGACCATCCTCCTTGCTTATTTCCTCCAAAGTTACCATTTACATTCTAAAATTAAATAAGGTAGTTTAAAATGTTAGTTAATGATTTTATAATAATTTATTGTTGTTTCTGTCTAAAAATACATTTAATTAATGTTTTAGATACTTCATTATAACACTGGTTACTGTTAATAAAAAAACCAGCCAAGTGCGAGTCAGACTCGCGCACTAAGGGTTCCGTACCAACAAAAAAAATCATGTTTGTTGTATAGGAGCCCCAATAAATATTTATTTTATTGTTTTTAGTATTTGTTGTTATAGCGGCAACAGAAATACCTACATCTGTAAAAATTTCAACTGTCTAGCTATCATAGGTCATGAGATACAGGTGACAGACAGACAGCAGTCTTAGGAAAATAGGGTCCCGTTTTTACCTTTTGTGTATGGACGGAACCCTAAATAGAATTAAGTTTGATGTAGTCTTTTTTAATAATACGTAAATCTCACCTTTTGCTGTTGATTTTGATTGCCTGTGTTTTGATTCTGTACTGGGGTCTTCTGTTCCACCTTCTGCACATTATCCACTTTATCAGTGGATTCCTGCTTGGGTGGAACATTCTGGGGTTTGATAGGTTGGTTCTGTGGTTTGATAGGTTGGTTCTGTGGTGGCTGCTGCTTAACCGGTGGCTGCTGTTGAGTAGGCTGCGATTGCTGTTGTTGTGGTGGTTTTGCCTGCTGTTGAGCTGGTTGCGGAGTAGCAACTGGCTTTTGTTGTTGTGCAGCCGGTTGGGACTCTTGAGCTGGCACATTAGGCTTTTGCTGCTGTGGCTGCTGAGCGGGTTTTGGAGGCTAAAAAGGCATTTTTTTATGTTTATGTTATTCTGCAAGTGATGACCAAGTTGAGAAGATTGAGGAAGAAAAGAGGGACGATCAAAATACAAAGCGTGCACAGGGAAAATGGTGTAAAGGATAGAAATCTAAAATGGCGGCGCACTTCGTAAATTATGACGGAAACAATTATTCAACGCAAAACTAACATACCGCTATTTAGTATTGCAATTTACAGCGCTAAATAATGCATAAGGTAAAATAAAAAAAGGGATGGGTTGTACTTGTACACGTAGCAGTACCTCATTATTCGGTCGTTGACCTCCATTTCCTTGACCCTGATTCTGATTTCTCTGATTATTGGGTTCAAATCTTGAATTATTGCGAAAACCACCTGGGCCACCTGGACCACCTCTAGTGTTTCCACGACGACCACCTTGTCTTTGTGGCTGTGGTGGTCCACCGAAGCCTCTTTGATTGCCGTAATTATTCATACCTTGCATTTGCATTCTGGAATAAAAATAGTAAAACGTTGGTTACAACAAGGCAAATTCCTAATGAAACTTAATATATGAGTATTTTAGTTCCTCTTAAAGCTAATTACCTTCAAAACTATTCAATTCTGTTGGGAACCTCGCTAAAATCACAGTAAGATCTTAAAAACCAAATTAATTAATTTAGCACACGACAATGGATGTGAGTGAAGCTTCCGAGAAAGAAATCGTAGCGTTCACAAAATGGCGGCCATGCATGGCGTTTTTTTTTTTTTTTTTTTTTTGTTATGGCATCGCGCGGTTTGCGCATTTTGCCAGTTTCAAGGTAGGGAAACGATGACAAAAATTAAAAGGATGCGGATTCGGAATTTTGGATAGGATCAGGAGACTGTGGGTTATTGGTTTATTACTTACATAATAATATTATAATATATACCTACAGATAGACTATATCTTAATGTCGTTGGAATTCAGGAAAGATACAATACATTTAAATATTAATAAATCATTTGAAGATAGCAGGGAAATAATAGATGTCGGGAAAGGAACATCAAGGGAAAGGAGATCATTTAGGAATACGGACCGGTCGTAAAATGGGCATGAAAAGAAAATGTGGTTTAGATCGCCTATGTCCGTCCCACACTCACAACATTCATCGCTAACAATACCAAGTTTAGCAAGGTGAGCCGGTGTACAGACGTGACCAAGCCTCATGCGTATTAAGATGCTAGTAGCCATCTTACCAAACTTGGCCTTGCGGAACCATGGCTTTGCTGGTATAGACGGCTGTAATAAAGAGTAATATCTACCTTTTAGTTCACGACTGTTGATCCATGAATTATGCCACTCCTTACGCATGTCAATCATGGGCAAAGACAGCAGATCATGACTATAGTTTTTATATGGAACCATATCTCCGCAATATACAGCTTCCTTAGCTAACTGATCGCATTTTTCATTACCTTGGATTCCGATATGACTTGGAACCCAGGCAAATTCTACTACATAACCCATATTTATACATGTATTAAGACGGTTTCTCAAGTCATAAATGATGGGAAGGTGAGTTCGGGTGCGAAAAGGATTTTTGTTAATGGCTTGAAGAGCACTCATAGAATCAGAAATAATTATAGTCTTTTTTAATTTCATGAGAAGGACATATTCTACCGCTTTAAGAAGACCAAGGCATTCTCCTGTGAAAACAGACGATTCTGGAGGAAGTTTAATTTTCTGAACAATACAGAGTTGGGTGTGGTATACTCCGACTCCAGTACATTCGGAAGAGGATATTTTTGAAGCGTCGCTGTATATGTGGTGGTAGTCACTATATTCTAAATCTAGAATGGATGTAAATGCTAAGTTAGGACTAATGTTATCTTTTTGAATTAGATCATATCTAATATATGGGCAGATATGTAAGGCATTATAATCAATTTCAAAGAGAGGTAGGCGCATAGATCGGTGTGTGGGAGATAATAAGCTAAGATATTTTTGATAACTGACCACTAAGCAAGGGGAAGCTTTGTGTTTCCAGTATTGGGCTGTTTTCATTTCTTCAGTCAGCGAGTGAAGTGAGCGGAAAATAGGATGATCGGAGAATTGGAGCGATCGGAACAAAAATCTATCAGCAAGAAGTTGTCGCCTAATGTTTAATGGAGGTTCACAACTTTCAATTTGTAGCGCGTTAATAGGGCTTGATTTCATAGCTCCGGTTATTATTCTAAGTGCCTTGTTCTGTACAGCATCCAATTTTTTAAGAGAAGCTAAATTAGCAGGTTCCAAAAGAAAAGTTCCATAGTCCAATACACTACGGATTAATGCATTGTATACTAATCTAAGGGATTGAGGATGTGCCCCCCACCAGACTCCGGCGAGGCATCGAAGTAGATTCAGAAGTCGCTCAGTTTTACCAACAATATAGTCACAATGATCACGACCAGTAAGTTTTGAATCTAGAACAACACCTAAAAACTTAAAGTTAGGTTTAACGGGAATAAGTGTGTTATTGTAATGAACTTGCACGGCAGGGGGATTTCTTGTTCGAGAAAATATAACGACACTACTTTTAGACGCTGACAAATCTAATCCGTTAGCATTCATCCATAAGTTTAAACCATTCAAAGCAGATGAGATATGTAACGCAGCTATCTGGATCGACTGGTTTGTGGAATAAATTACCAGATCATCAGCATATTGTAATATTTTTATACTATTATTGAAGCACCGGTCTAGATCATGTGTATAAACACTGTACAACAAGGGGCTAAGAACAGATCCTTGTGGTAGGCCTTTCCTTACAGTCCTTTTAATTTCAAGGTCATTGCAATTTAGTGTTAAATGTCGTTCTTCCAAAATATTTATTATAAAATGTATTATCATAGGTGGGACTGATAGCGATTCTAGTTTAGTTTTTAAAACTGGTAAGAGAACATTATCATACGCAGCATTAATATCAAGAAAGGCTGCTATTACTGATTCATTGTGTGTGAAAGCTAAGCGTATGTCAGTAGTTAAAATACTTAAACTATCCATTGTACCTTTGCCCTTTCTAAAACCATACTGAGTATTGGATAGCAAATTATTATTCTCTAAATACCATTCAAGACGGTTTTTGAGTAATATTTCAGCTATTTTAATTAAAACAGACGATAAAACTATTGGACGATAAGAACTAGCATCAGTTGGAGGTTTGCTAGGTTTGAGAACAGGCAACACTATTTGACATTTCCATGACATAGGAATGACACCTGTCATCATGATAGTGTTGATAAGATTTAGATAATAGATAAGAGCTTCATCAGTAATATAAGAAAAGAAAGAATATGGAATACCGTCTGCACCTGGTGCAGAATCTTTAGTGCCATGTATTGCAGCTTTTAGTTCGTGGAGCGAAAAGGGACAGTTTAAGTCTGAAAGGTTATTGGGCGAGGTATCTGTGTTACTGAGTGGTGCTACCCATGGAGGAGATAGTTTGTCCATGAAATTATTGGCCACAATAGGAGGAATGTTCCTTAAGGAAGTTGGATTAGAAGCAGATTTAAATCTTTTAATATTGCGCCAAACTAGTGTAGGGGGGGTGTCAGGTGAAATAGAACTACAAAATTTCCTCCAGCCCTCAAACTTTTTCTGTTTGAACAACTTTTTAGTCTCTGCAATGATTTCCATCAAGGCATCGTAGTTGGCTTCCGACATATCACTATTATATGTCTCTTCTGCCACTGTTCTTTTACTGATAGCAATAGTACAATCATTGTCCCACCATGGTGGTGACGGTATTTTGGTACTTGAATTAGATTTGACAGGGAATATTTCTCCTGCTGCTTCATTTAAAATATAAGCCAAAGTTTCTGCACATTCATTTACAGTCTCAGGTGTCACAGCAGGGAGGGAAGTCAGCTTGGTTTCAACAGAAGTTTTATACTTAATCCAGTCTTTAGAATGTTTGTCAGGAAGTCTATATTTCCTTGTAGACAATTTTGTTCCACTTGTTTGTTTTTTTAAGGGAAGTGTAATAACTATAGGGAAGTGATCACTCCCAAGTGTAGATGAGTGAGTATACCAAGATACCTGAGAAGCCAAATTTGGAGTACATATTGACAAATCAACAGCACTTAAATTACGTCCAGGGGCTGTGAGGCGAGTGGGAGAACCTGTGTTCAAAATACATAAGTTATGTAAATTAGTGATATCTAATAGGTTTTCTCCATAGTTATCAGAGACAGTACTTCCCCAAGCTTGGTGGTGGCAGTTGAAATCTCCCAATACTAAAAAGGGTCTAGGGAGAGTGGTAAACAGTTTATTTATTTCATTCATAAGCGTAGATGATTGAGAAGGAATATAGATAGATACTAAGTTAAGGCCATGTACATGTACAGCAATAATTGATATTAGTGGGTTATAAGATGGTAAAGAGATGATGTCATATTTAACATTATTTTTGATAAGAATGGCTACTCCGCCATACCCATCATTTCTATCGCTTCGTATGGTGTTGTAACCAGATATTTTAAAGTTCCAATGCGGCTTGAGCCATGTTTCTGACAAAACAAGAACAGATGGATCATATTCATTTAACAGATAAATTATTTCATGTCTTTTATGTGGAGCACTATGACAATTCCACTGAATTATTTTGTCTGTTTGTCTGTCCATTTTGAGAGAATTGAATATTATTAAGTATAGGTTGAGCAGCGTTGGACGGTGGGAGAAGGTTAAATTGGGAAAACAGTTTAAATAGAGCTGTGACAAAATCATTAGGTAATTGAGTATCAGCAGGTAAGATTGAGTCAAAAGTGTTGCTAAACCCACACCCATTATTAGGAGTGGGAATTGTGTATTCTTGCAAGAGGGCTTGGTGAGCTACTTTGTCATATCCCTTAGATGAGATAGGGCGAGGATGAGGTTTTGTATATGTATTTTTCTTGTATGATACTGAGGAATTTACTGTAGGTGAAAAGTTATTATAAGGGGTTTCATTCATAGATGATTTCATGGGAGGGTTGGCCAAAACTTCAGCAAAAGATTTTGAAATAGGTGGATGCAATTTTAAAGCTTCCATGTAAGATACACAATTCTGTGCCATATATAGTTTTATTTGGGTTTGTCTCACAAACTCTGGACATGTTTTGTTACTTGCAAAATGACTACCACCACATGAACTGCAGGATGCCTCTTCTTCAGAGGTTTTACAAGACTCACCTATATGGTCTTGAGCACACTTAAAACAACGTGGTTTCGATCTACATTGTGCCTTGGTATGCCCAAAGCGGCAGCAATTAAAACACTGAATAGTGGGGAATATGTACATATCTACAGTGAGTGAATTGTAACACATAAAAATGCGTTTCGGCAAGACTTGTCCGTCAAAGGTTAGCACTATAGTTTGAGATGGCTTCCAAATTGAGGTACCATCAACAGAAGTTTTAAAATTCAATCTCCTAACCTTGATAATTTCACCACACCCTATTGGGACAGATATATTATCCTTAACTTCCTCAGGAGACCACTCCGCTGGGACTCCTCTGACTAAACCCATTCGTGTAATATTAAAGGTAGGTATGAATGCCTTTAAGTTATTTTTTGTTAAACTATCATGACTAATGAAGGTATTGGCATCTTGATATTTTGAAAATGATACAGACATTTTATTACGGCCAATTTTTTTAACACTTCCATTTATTATGTTATTAAATGAGTTATTTTTCAAGAATTTACCGAAAGCCATAGGGTGCATAGTAGTTGCATCGTTTGGAGAATCCTGATGTCTTTGGACATGCACTACGTAAGGAGCAGCATCCGTCTTTTCATATGAGGTCCTACCTATGGGTACAGGAGGTGCAGTAGGTGTGGAAGTGGACACAGGCGAATCTTGCACAAGAACATTTTTAAAAGGAGCTGGAGAAGCAATTTTGCGATTTGGTTCAGGCTGATCCGTTGTCGATTCATTACAATTACAATCAGAGGGTTTTGGCGGGTCGGCTGTGTGATGTCGGCGTCTTTTTTTATTGCAATGTTTGCAAATGTGTAATCGACTACGTTTCAGAGATCGACTTGCGACCGATCCGTCTGTTTCCATGCCAGATTCATTGTTTGAGCCAATTGTAATAAAATTAGAAGCCGGGGGGACAAAGCCCCCCGGCTCAGGGGGATCTTTCATGCAAAGAAGTTAGCTAAATTTTGACTTACCAAAGCTGCTAGGGCACAAATAAATAATAAATACACTTTAAATACGAGATAAGGAATAACAAACCAATCAACTGATCACTATTTCGGAAAGAAAATTGATAAAAATTGTAAGAGCTTCAGAAAACACGTCCGCGAAGTTTAACGTTTCCCGCGCTTTTTTTCATGCATGGCGTTGGCGGATGGCGGATGGCGGCGGATCGGGTGGGGCGGGGCATAGATAATGTTGCGGGGCTACCTCAGAACAATAGCTTTAGTTATTGTTCTGAGGGGGCTACATCTGTGAGTAATATTATTCTATGGGTTACATTAGCGGACGAATAGTTCGTGTCGTGTCGCGTTGGCGAGCCGCGCTAAAGCCCCCAGTACTGGGGGGCTACCGCGTAACTTTATGGGTATGAACTTCATACGTTATTGGGTACTTTAAGGCGTTCAACACACTGCCTCCGGTTTTCGCACTACCGGACGGAGATGCGGCGTGATTTTTCATACTATGTATATTAAGTATGTATTTACAAACAAAAAGTAGAAAGACCATGAAAGTTTAAAAAACCAAGATTGATGATTAGGCTGTATGGGCATTGATCCCTTTGCCTGCCCAGAATGGTTAAACGTAAAAAAAACAACAACGACTTGACATATTTATATCCAAAGAAGGTGCTCGTCAGATAAGTCTGCGCGCGGTAAAAATCGAATACTAATCTTTTCTATAACATTAGAACAAAAAATGCACTGGAACTAGCGCCAAAAACGCGCCAGGCACGTGCAGAGTTATCTGAAGCCCCCAGTACAGGGGGGCTACCGCGTAACTTTATGGATATGAACTTCATACGTTTTTGGGAACTTTAAGTCAATTTTATAAAGAAAATAGCCGCTATCAGTTTCTTGTTTTGTGACGACGGGTTTAACGATAACTAGCTAGCAACATTCAACGATACAAAGCAGCAAAAATCTATCAGAATAAGGAATTCAAATGACAGTTGAAGCCCATACCCATATCCAGATTTATTAGCCGGTAGCCCCCCTGGTGGCCTACCACAAGCTCTTCTTAAAGCAGTTATTTTTAAGTTGAGAGAGTGAGACGCCGCTCTACACGCCGTATAGCGTAGCCACCAGGTTGGCCGACCATGGTCGGCGACCATGACCAATACATCGTACATTGACACTTTTGAACGAACAAGTTTAAAAAGGTTCTTTCAAAAGTGTCAATGTACGATGTATTGGTCATGGTCGCCGACCATGATCGGCCATCGTGTACTGGGGGCATAACACACACTCTAGTACCTATATCATGAACGTCATTTCGTGTGTACCTTACTCCTTCTGGCTTGTGAGCTGTAAAATCCTTCAGTGACGGATAAACCATTTCTTATTTTAGTATTCAGAACAAACGTAACGCAAGAGTTTATGAATTATTGACGTTTGAACAAGGGCCACACGACCTGACGCTTCAGATTATGGATGCTGAAAATAACAAAAACTAGCTAACGAAGGTCCAGTTTCACTCCCTAGCTGCTCAGTGACGCAAAAATAAATAAGATTTAACACACAAACATCATTCAAAACAAAATAGATCTCTTATAATCGTTGTTCAAACAAGGGCCACACGAAACTATGTGTACCAGATTTAATTTGTCAAAATATCGATAACCATACCATTTGGAGCCAAATAAAGCAGTCCAGCAGCGTCACGTTTGATATGTGACAGTATACAACACTTCAAATCCGTTCGCGTAACAACACATCAATAGAAAAAGCAAAAACAATATTTTGACCCGTCAGACTGTGTGGCCCTTATTTAAAAAAGTCACATTACGTGAATTTAGCGTTACGAATGTTGTTAAGAACATAATAGTCAAAAGAATTTCCGTCACTGAGGATCTAGCTTTACCTGGATCCAATTACTGCAGAACTTACGATGCAATTCAAGTTTAAAATTAGTATGAAAATAAGCTAGGGTGACCACGAAGTAATTTTTTGCGGACATCGTATTGAAGTTTACTTAGAATGTATGTAGCTTACCTAGTGATGGGTAATTTTCCGAAAAATTTCAAACTCGGAAATTTTTCAATTTATTTTTCAGAAAAATTTAAAAATTGGAAAAATAATGGAAATATATCTTTTTATCGAAATTATTAGTTTAAATTAAATAGTAAATATAAAATATGGTTCATAATAAGTTGAAATTCAAAGGGTTGAATGGCTTTACTTACATGTTGTTTAAAAAAAAACAAATGTGCTAAGTTATATTTTAATACAGATTCATGTACAATGGTTTACTTTTTACGACATAAACATATATAATTACGTCACTCATGATTAATCTGAATCCAAATGGGTCATTCTACCGAAACGCAAAATTTTTGTTTGGAAAAATATTGGAAATTTTTCATTTTTTCTTTTCTTTTCATTCCGAAATTTTTACATTACCCATCACCGAGCTTACCTATCGTAGCATTAGGATTTTAAGCAAATAAAACTACAGTAAATTGTTCAACAATTTATGATTTAGGTAAGTATTAACGCTAAAGTGTGACATATTAAAAAAGTTGTTTTGTTATTTTAATTTTTAGTTTTTTGCATTCACAATGCAATTTTTATTATTGGAAAATGGAAAATGAAGTATTTCTATTGATATATAATGATTGAAATATTTTATAGAATAAAGAACGACTCCGTAGCTCAGTGGTTAGAGCAGTCGCCCGGAAAGCGAAAGGTCGTGGGTTCGAGTCCCATCGGAGCTAGTTGTGAGACGGGTCGATTTTCTTTAAATACTTCATTTTCCATTTTTCAAGTTATTTTGTGTCAAGTATGTCAATAATGTCAATAATGTCAAAGATATCACAGTTCAATCACAATATGTACAAATGATTTATTGAAAATCAGACTAGTACTATAGGTACCAACTAGGTATTCTAAAATATTCTTTTGTTCATCACAGGTCAATCATTTTATGTACCTACAAATAAACTTAAACAAAGTTGAAAAATGGAAAATGAAGTATTTAGAAAAAATCGACCCGTCTCACAACTAGCTCCGATGGGGCTCGAACCCACGACCTTTCGCTTTCCGGGCGACTGCTCTAACCACTGAGCTACGGAGTCGTTACGAGAAGCGTCGAATTTATCCAATACTTCTTACGCGCTGTATAGTCAGCGATAATTTCATCAATGTGGAGATATTACTACCCTCACACGCGAAAGAAATAACTTTCCAGCCGGCCTAGCATGAGCGGCTTATAACGCGCGATATGATATGGTACGGCAAGTTGTCTTGCTTACCCCACTAAGGTGTAAGCAAGTCGGCATGCCGTACCATATCATATCGCGCGTTATAAGCCGCTCATGCTAGGCCGGCAGGTATTTGGCAATAGCTAAAGATGAAATTACTATTGCAAGTTATTTTAATTTTTAGTTTTTTGCATTCACAAAGCAATTTTTATAATAGAAAAATGGAAAATGAAGTATTTAGAAAAAATCGACCCGTCTCACAACTAGCTCCGATGGGACTCGAACCCACGACCTTTCGCTTTCCGGGCGACATCTCTAACCACTGAGCTACGGAGTCGTTGTGTTTTGTTTGTTATCAAAAATGTTTTGTTTTCATTTTTTTTTATTTTCTTTTAATAAAATATAGATTTTATGTGTAATATTAACTGAAATTACCTTACAATGTTACAAATATTTATTTATTTATATTTAGGAAACTTTAGTCGCTAGAATGCAAAGCTGTGAAACTAACTAACTAACAGGACAATTATAGGCTTTTTGTCCATTAATGTACGTACATTGTTGTCACCCTGTTTTAAAAATCTCATACAAATTTTATCATTGATTGCATCGTAACTACTGCAGTGATTGGTTCCAGGACTTCCAGGTAAAGCTAGATCCTCAGTGACGGAAATTCTTTTGACTATTAAGTGCTTTACAACATTCGTAACGCCAAATTTACGTCATGTGACGGTTTTAAATAAGGGCCACACAGTCTGACGGGTCGAAATATTGTTTTTGCTTTTTCTATTGATGTGTTGTTACGCGAACGGATTTGAAGTGTTGTATACTGTCACATATCAAACGTGACGCTGCTGGACTGCTTTATTTGGCTCCAAATGGTATGGTTATCGATATTTTGACAAATTAAATCTGGTACACACAGTTTCGTGTGGCCCTTGTTTGAACAACGATTATAAGAGATCTATTCTGTTTTGAATGATGTTTGTGTGTTAAATCTTATTTATTTTTGCGTCACTGAGCAGCTAGGGAGTGAAACTGGACTTTCGTTAGCTAGTTTTTGTTACAGCATCCATAATCTGAAGCGTCAGGTCGTGTGGCCCTTGTTCAAACGTCAATAATTCATAAACTCTTGCGTTACGTTTGTTCTGAATACTAAAATAAGAAATGGTTTATCCGTCACTGAAGGATTTTACAGCTCAGAAGGCACGAAGGAGTAAGGTACACACGAAATGACGTTCATCCTATATCTTTGTTTATGGCCGTGTTCCGTTTTGAGTCAATAGTACTGTTGGCACTGTGAGCGCTAAAAGCTGTTCCGTTTTGATAATCGCGCTGACAGCACTGTTGACGTGATTTCAATTCGTAACCGCTATTTGCACGCATCGCGAGCGAGCGTTGTTTTGATTTGAATTTGTAAGTAAATAATCACCGGTTTAGTATGGATATTCGTCAATTAGTAAACGTTTTATTGGACAGCGATGATGATAGTGATCCGTGCTTAAATTTAGAGTAATGTCTCTACCCGTCGTCTCATCTTTAATAAGCACTATCATTTTTCTGGCTTTCTGCTTCGGGATAAACAAATAAAATACCTAAATAAAAGTTAAAACGCAGAGATTACTCAAACAAAACCACAACAAACAATGACGTTTGACAACAAAACGTCAAATATGGCAGCCCGCTCACAGTGCTAACCATGAAGTTTGACTTAATACTCTGAGGTAACTGGAGCTCTCACCCTGAATAAAAAAGTGTCGCCAGCAAATTTGACATTTATGTATGTAGTGGCTGTCAGCTGTCTCATATGACCATACGTATTTTTTTAAAGTGTAGGTGAGACGGAAGACAGCCAATGTGTTATTTGTGGTATTCAAAAAATTGTTCGTACTGCACTCTCCAGTTACCTCAGTATTAAGTCGAGCTTCATGGTGCTAACGCTTGAGAACGATATCACCGTGATCGCAAAATGGCGGCGGTAGTGACGTCATCCGTGACGTAATTACTGCTTTCGTTGTCGCGCTCACAACAAATCGGAACGATGTGTGAGCGCGATATCAGTAATATTATCGCTGTTGGCGCAAATCGGAACGTAGCCTATGCTGCTGACAGTTGCTCACAGCTGACAGTGACTTGACATCGACATGTGATCGACATGCTTGACAGTGACAAGATGGCGATAAGTGGTGGTAGATTTTAAAATAATCTAATTTAATAAAAGATCTAAAATTCTAGCTCTGTTTATATTATGGAGTTGACCGAAGAAACTAACATGAGTTCTTCATGTCATGATAATATAAAGTATCCCATGTTACCATTTGAAAAACAAATATTCATTGATTTATTCGAAAAGGATGCACTTCTAATCATGGCTAAGTAAGTCATAAAGTTATCACAGTGAATTGAAAATAAAACTGCCCATAAAAGAGATAAATTGGTCGGAGAGTCGCCTGATAAATTTTCTATTATTTACTTCGATGAACAATAACACCTAGTTCATTATTTATTACATTTATTACAGAGGACTGAATTACAACACAATATTATCAAATTTTCTCTGGGTACACAATGATCCTTCGAACTTGGTTCTTGTATTAAATAGCAATGATTATGAAGAAAAGCACTTCACAGAAAAGTTCAACTTGGCAGCTCTACCTACTTTAGGTGTGGAAAGGTAAGTACCTAATTTATATAATTTTACTGAATTTTTTGACTGATACTTATGGCACGTAACAATCCTGAAGTGAAGACATGGATTATTTAGGTTTGGCGAATGGCTTTTCAAATCTTTAAGATAATAGCACCTGGGGGTCTACCCAAGCACGTTGTTAGAATTTGGGACACAGATACCAGATACTTTGGAGTGGAACATAGGCTAGTTTTTATCCCAGAAAAATATCACATTCCCGCGGAATAACGTTGTGTAGTCCACGCGGGTGAAGCCGCGGGCTGTTCAGAAACCACAAATGTGCCATTTTTTCAAGTATTTACTTTTACAAGGCAACATAAATATTTGACCCTACTACAAGTTTTCTGTACAAAAAAACCTATCCTACTTCCTACTATATCTTTTAGCTTATATATCACTACATAGTATAAAACAAAGTCACTTTCTCTTTCCCTATGTCCCTTTGTATGCTTAAATCTTTGAAACTACGCAACGGATTTTGATGCGTTTTTTTTTAATAGATAGAGTGATTCAAGAGGAAGGTTTATATTATTATGTACTTTAACCACGCGGGTGAAACCGCGGGCGGCCGCTAGTATTATTAATATTATAAATGTGAAACTTTAGATGTTGGATGTTTCTATGTTTGTTACTCAATCACGTCAAAACAGCTGAACGGATTTGGCTGAAATTTGGTACACAGATACTTTGTAGCCTGGAGAGGAACATAGGCTTCTTTTTATTCCGGAAAAATATCACATTCCCGCGGGATAACGTCGTGTAGTTCACATATTCCATACTAGCTTTCCGCCCGCGGCTTCGCCCGCGTGGACTACACGACGCGACGTTATCCCGCGGGAATGTGTCATTTTTGCGGGATAAAAAGTAGCCTATGTTCCTCTCCAGGCTACAAAGTATCTGTGTTCCAAATTTCAGCCAAATCCGTTCAGCCGTTTTGGCGTGATTGAGTAACAAACATCCAAACATCCAAACATCCAAACATCTAAACTTTCACATTTATAATATTAGTAGGATTTTTTAGCCGGTAGCCCCCCTCTGGTTCCTTGACAATTAAGACAAATTAAGACATTTTATTAAAGCAATGTATTTATGATATTGTTTTAGTATAGTCAGCGTCAAATTGATATAAGAGTATAGAGTAGTCAAAGTCATCTGAAAAACATCAAACCAATTTGATCTAGGCAGTTCGAATCATCTTATTGTGATCACGCACAATTGTGATGACCACATCTACTGTGTTCCACAGTTTATTGAAACGAAGGTTTCTCATGCAAAATTAAGTAAATTAAGCTAGTCGTACCTTACTAGAAAATAGTGTCCGTAATCCAGGGGGGCTGAACGTTGTCTCGCCGGCGCGCCTGGCAAAACGATCTCCACACAACCCCCGATGGGAAACTCTTACAGCTAACACCCTTATAACTACACAATGCCCTAATAGGCAGCTAAAACTTTCCCGGCGCTTTTCAAAGCGAACACACACGGGTCACAAGTCCGTACCCGGACCGGGCGCTCCTCACGGCTGCTTACGGCCAACTGGTCTGCACGCGGCCCGAGCGCATTGCGTGTCGCCCGTGACCTTGACAATGACAACGCACCGCTCGCAGCGCGGCGCGAACATCCCCCCGTCCCGGACAGTAGCAAACTGTCCGCCAACTCAATCTAAGGGCAGGCGAGAGAGGGTAGCGATCGCTCGCTTCAAAACAGAGTCCCCCACCAGGACCTCGGCAAACCTGGGCACACCATCCGACCCCGGATGAAGCTGAACAATGCGTCCTAAACGCCAGCGGAGGGGCGGCAGGTTTGGATCCTTTACCAACACGAGGTCTCCAGTCTTGGGTGGGGTCGTCCTATCCGACCACTTAACGCGTTGCTGCAAAATGTGCAAATACTCCAGATGCCAACGGCGCCAAAAACTCTGCGTAAGCTGCTGGAGCAATTCAAATCGCGAGAGCCGTCCGGAGGGCACTTCGGAATAAGGATATTCCGGCAAGGCGTTAAGCGGTCTGCCAATCAAAAAATGGCCCGGCGTAAGGGCCTCTAAATCATTCGCGTCCGAAGACAACGGACACAACGGACGCGAGTTGAGGACCGCCTCAACCTTACAAAATACGGTCGCGAGTTCCTCAAACGTGAGGACCGTCTCCCCAATAACGCGACGAAGGTGAGTTTTAGCGGCCTTTACAGTTGCTTCAAAAATCCCTCCCCAGTGGGGGCAGGATGGCGGGGAGTACTGCCATCGTACCCCTCTGCGAGAGAGTGTGGATCCGATCTCAAAATTATTCCTATCCAAAAATTCACAAACTTCCTTTAAATACCTATCGGTGCCCTTGAAATTGGTTCCACAATCGGACCTGATTAACGACGGCATTCCGCGGCGAGACACAAAACGATTCAACGTGGCTACAAAGGCTTCTGTGGTGAGGGCACTAACCACCTCCAGGTGGACCGCTTTAGTGGCCAAACAAACAAATACACACAAGTAAGCCTTTTCCGTTCTAGCATTACGAAGCCGCGATGTCTTAACGGTAAATGGCCCCGCAAAATCCGTTCCAACTCCTGAGAAGGGCATCGATTCGTTCACTCGATCGGCAGGCAAATCACCCATCTGGGGCTGCATCGTATCGGCGCGCAAACGATAACACGGGAGACAACGAAAAATAACGGATCGGATTATTCTCCGCGCTGACAAAATCCAGAACTCTCGTTGGAGGAGCGCGGTCAAAGCATTACAACCGGCATGAGCATTCTTTACATGTCGGTCTGTAATCAACAGTCTAACTAACGGTCCATCCTTGGGGAGCAACAAAGGGTGGCGTGATCCGTACGGCAGGTTGGCATGTCTGAGCCTACCTCCGACACGCAGCAATCCGGTACTGTCCAAGAAGGGATTCAACCGCACCAAGGGTCCCTTCAACTTGGACTTACTTGAGCGCAGGGCTTTCAGCTCCGGTTCAAACTCTCGCTGTTGCGTCACTCGCAACCAATGCAACAGGGCGTCTTGCCGCTCTTGTGGGGCGAGGACCGGAGACAACGATTTCTCCTGAGGCTGGCGACAATTTCGCACAAAGCGCCTCATCCAAGCAGTCACGCCGAGCAACTTATCAAGAGAACTGTAGCGGTCTAACAAAAACTCCATCTGCGGAGCCGCCACCGTCTGCACGGCGTGAACACGCATGCCTAGGTCTGGGACTCTGGCCACAGCCGGGGTGGCAGGCCATGAGCGCTCAGGCCGTAACAACCATGATGGACTCCACCATAGGTGGTGGTCCACTAACTCAGGCGCCTCGCAGCCGCGGGAGGCACAATCTGCGGGGTTCAATTCGCCCGGTACGTGGCGCCAAATCAACGGGGCCTTTGAAGTCTGAATTTGTGAGACCCGGTTGGCCACAAAAACCTCAAGGGTGTGGACTGAACTCTTCAGCCAACAAAGGACGACCTGGCTGTCAGACCACGCAAATATCGACCCCAAGTCGACACCGTTTCCCAAGGTGTCGGCAACATGATTGAGTAGCCGTACTAAGAGAGTGGCGCCGGACAACTCCAACTTCGGAATGGTTAGCCTAGTCCGAAGGGGGGCGACCTTACTCTTGGCCGTAACTAAGTGTACGGCGACAACGCCTGCTGCATCCACCGTTCGGATGTAAACGGCTGCCGCGTATCCGCTTTCGGACGCGTCACAAAAGCCGTGCAGGGAGGCTTTAAACTTTCCCGAAGGCAGCATTTGCCTCGGTATACAAACCCGATTGACGTCGGGTAGGGATGACACGAACCTCACCCACTCTCGTAGGAGGCTACCAGAGAGGGGCTCATCCCATGACAATTCCGCAGCCCAGAGCTCCTGTAGGAAGCACTTCATCGAAAACACTACAGGGCTGAGCCAACCGTTCGGATCAAAGGTACGGGCTACAGTAGACAGCACCGTGCGTTTAGTCCAGACCTTTGGGTCTGGCAGTTCCAATCTATATGTGAACAAATCCGGGACTGGTCGATACTGGACTCCCAAAACAGACAGCATGTCTGGAGTCTCCGGATTTTCAAAGAGGAGCGGCTCTTGCTGGTGGTCCTTAGGCAAATCTGCCAATAGGTCCGGTGAGTTAGACAGCCACTTCCGCAACTCATAGCCACCAGCCCTCAAGAGCGCAATCAGCTCATCACGTAAGACGAGAGCCTCATCTAAGCTCGAGGCCCCCGTGCAGATATCGTCGACAAATAAGGCCCCCCCCTCAATAAGAGCAGATGCCCGGGGATAGCGTAGCCGTTCGCGCTCTGCGAGCTCCAAAAGCGAACGGATCGCCACAAAGGGGCTCGACCGCAAACCATAAGTGTTGGTGTTCAGCTCGTAAGCCAACATCGGATCCTGGGGATCCTCACGCCAAAGGATGAGCTGGTATCGTCTATCCTCCGGGTGAATCACGGTCTGTCTGAACATCATGCGGATATCGGCCACAAAGACGACAGCGTGCCGGCGGAAGTTGGTCAAAACATCACAGACATCGTGATGCAACTTCGGCCCCGCATGCAGACACTGATTCAACGACACTCCGGTTGACGTGGGCGCTGAACCATCAAAGACCACGCGGATCTTCCCATTGGAAGTCTTCAAAACAGCGTGGTGTGGCAGGAAGTAATGTTCCACATTACGCCAGTCCAACTGCGAGATGGACATGTGCCCAAGGTCCAAATACTCCCGCATGAAGTCTATATACTTCTCCTTGAATGCGGGATCCCTGGCCATTCTACGCTCCATGGACAACAATCTCTTCTCGGCCATCGGTCGGGAGCTCCCTAAAGGAGGGCGAACCGCCAAAAAGGGCAAGCGGGTAATCAAGCGACCCGAGAGGAGGCGCCCAGTGTTGTTCTGGTAGAACAATTCGCACTCCTCGGCTAACGGATCCAACCGCTTGGCAGTGGGAGGTTCCTCCACCTCCCAAAACTTTTGGAGAACGTCGGACAAAGTAGAACCGACAATGGTCTGGCGGTCTACCGACGGGGTCTCTGGTGTCTGTGGTACCTTTCCCATCACCACATGACCCAGCGACGAGGACAAGGCGACAAGATCGGCTGTCTGCAAAACTCGCTTGCTTCCATACAATACACGACCGAGGACATCCGCACCCATCAACAAGTGTATTGGGCCCGGTCGGTGGAAGGAAGGATCAGCCAAAGCCAGTCCAGACGTCAGCTCAATCGTGGATGGCGGCACTCGCACTTGCGGGAGTGGTCCAACCACCTTATCAAAGACTATCGCCGAAGCACCGATCTTCGGCCTTGGCGCGAAGTGGGGGGAGAAGGAGAACTCAACTCGACCAATCGGATCAGGGATCCGCGAGTCTCCCACCCCCCGTACCGCTTCGTGATGCGGCACAAGCAAAAGACCCAGCTGTCGGACAAGCCACCTGGACATTATGCACCCCTGGGCACCTGAGTCCAAAAGGGCACGCACCGTGACAACATTGCCCTTAGGTCCCCAAACATTCACGGAGGCTGTTGGCAACAGCACAAGCTCCGGAGGGGTGGTTGGGTCCGACAGGGGCGCCATTAAAAATTTTGGGGGGGTACTTGTCCCCCTCGCGCCTGAGTCGGCGCGCCAAATGTGTGACGCTCGTACTGGGCGAGCGGGTCCCAATCGGGTACATACTGGCCCCGACCAACAGCACTCCTAGGTGCAGGGTAATACCCGTGTGGGGCGTGCCTCGGTGCATAGTACCCCAATCGAGGCCTCTCCATTAGGGGGGGGGAGTAGCAAATAGGGCCCGTGCCCATCGCCACCGTGGCGTACTCTTGTGGTACCCCCCTACCCCCGCCCGTGGCGGGGGCGTCTCTCCTATAGTTCCCCCTCTCCGGGGGGGACTGAACGGGGGGGCTAAGCCCCGCCGAATCTCTAGGGGACCGGTTCCGGGCTGCCGGGCCCCCGCCCGTGCGCGAGGAATTCGAACCCCGGTCGCTCCCGGCGTCCTTGCGGTCCAAACAAAGGAGGGGGTGATGCCTCCCTCCGCAAAGACGACAATCCTCGGTCTGGGGACACGCCGACTGCATGTGTCCCCCCAAACACCTATAGCACCATTGGCGCTGTTTCGCAACGGCCCTCCGTCCCTCTGGGCGGAGGCCTCTAAATTTGGCACATTCGTGCACCACATGCCTATCTCCCCTGCAATACCTGCACCGCTCACTCGGTGCGGGGGGAGGGGACTGCTGGAAGGCAGCATAGCGATTGGTCGGGCGACGGGGCTGTTCCCTCGCCGCCACCATACGACCAACACCTGGAACCGGGGCGGGCTCCAGGTGGTCCGTCACCCTACATTCGTCCTCCAAAAAACGAAGGAGGTCCGCGAAGGGCGGGAGATACGAGGCGCTGTCGCCTCCGTACCTCTGCTCGAAACGCCCCTTCATTTCAGCGGGCAATTTGGCGAGGACTATGTGCAGCAGTATAAAGGACCACTGATCCACCGGCAGGTCCAATCGCCTTAGGGAGTTGACCGCTGACAGTAGCGGGTTCAGCAACTCCCTCCGTAACAGGTGTACCCGCGTGATTCGCGGGAGGGCCAAAATCGTGGCCACGTGGGTGTCCGCCAGTAACCGGACATTCTGGTACCTGCTAACCAGAAGCTGGCGAGCCACCTGGTAGTTGTCGTCACTGATGAGCAGGTGCTGGATTACCGCGCTGGCCTCTCCTCGCAGGGAGGAGCGCAAATAGGCCAACTTCTCACTAGGGGATAAGTCCCGTCGTGAATCCACTAGGCTGTCAAACAGGTTAATGAAGCCCATCCAGGCTGACAGATCCCCATTAAAAGTGGGAATCTCCAATGTAGGCAATCGGCCTAGCAACGCCGTCGGGGTAGGTTTGACCTCCCCGCTCAAAACCGGCTCCCCCTTCCGAACAGCCAGGGCCCTCTCAGCCGCCTCCGTGAACTGGTCAGCCAGCTCATAGGCCTGGGCTACATCCTGCTCCAGCTGTTCCGACACGGCATCATCAGCTGGGGGGTTCTCCAAATAATGCGCGCGACACTCCATGGCGTGGCGCTCCAGGTCTTGCAGCCGAGCTGCCAGCCCGCCATACCGAGCTAGCAACGCGCCTACCCGGTCGGCTCGGTCTATTAATGTGACCGCACAAGCAAGCCAACGCAAAGCTCCTTGGATGCCAGCCCTGGATACGGAGGTCGGATTCGTAGGAGCCATTTATAATCCGTTGAATAAACAAGCAAACAAAGAAATATAAAAGTCGTAAACATCAACAAAAAAAACAATAGAAATAGGTCGCGTCACGATAATATAAAACACAATTAAAATTCGGACGACATACACGGACCCTACTATTTTCATAAATTATTAGCAACTTACCAATTTCAAGGGCTAACAATATAACGGTATAAACAAAACGTATAGGATTAACGGTATGGCATACCTCGCAAATCAACTACTAAACCGTTATCAACAAACAAAAACAAAACTATTTTTAATAATAATACTCGTAATTTAATACTACTAATAATTAAAACTAGTTCCACTTTTTTAACTAGGCAAGCGGACTCGGAACAAACACTAGTATGTGGTACTAATAAACAACACTTTCGAACGAAACTATTCGTCAAATAAATCCGGACACACAAAAAAAAATATACACATCTAGGCGAGTAAACCCGTATCAAATCACTAGTATGTGACAACAATTATATAAGTGTCTATCTATTATCGGATCCACCAAGTGAGAAACATTCGCTTCGAGAATTTACTAGAACAATTTCTTAGTACTTCTCGTCTCGGATCGGATCGGATCGGGAATCGGATCGGATCGGGAATCGGATCGGAAATACCCTTTTTAACAAAAAAAAATAATTTTATTTTTACTATGAAATTTTATGTACGTAGTTAATTTTAATATGAAAATTAACTAATTATATCAACTAGGTACGCTCTGCTACCAAAATTATGATCACGCACAATTGTGATGACCACATCTACTGTGTTCCACAGTTTATTGAAACGAAGGTTTCTCATGCAAAATTAAGTAAATTAAGCTAGTCGTACCTTACTAGAAAATAGTGTCCGTAATCCAGGGGGGCTGAACGTTGTCTCGCCGGCGCGCCTGGCAAAACGATCTCCACACAACCCCCGATGGGAAACTCTTACAGCTAACACCCTTATAACTACACAATGCCCTAATAGGCAGCTAAAACTTTCCCGGCGCTTTTCAAAGCGAACACACACGGGTCACAAGTCCGTACCCGGACCGGGCGCTCCTCACGGCTGCTTACGGCCAACTGGTCTGCACGCGGCCCGAGCGCATTGCGTGTCGCCCGTGACCTTGACAATGACAACGCACCGCTCGCAGCGCGGCGCGAACATATTGTTTTAAATAACGCAAGGTGTTCAAAATATCTTGGCACTCATTGTTTCATATTTATATAAGCAGTCAGAGTGTTCAAAATTATCTAAGCAAACAAAGCTCTCAAAATATCTGTGCATCATGTACAACACCATATTGCACAGATATTTTGAGAGCTTTGTTTAATTTTGAACACTCTGACTACTCATATAAATATGAAACAATAAGTGCCAACATATTTTGAACACCTTGCGCGCTTAAAACAATATGATGATTCAAACTGCTTAGATCAAATCGCCGGGTTAAGGCGAGGATCTCGACCGAAATAGGCGCTAACGCTTGCTCGGCCGCGCTCGATACACTTCACGCGGACGCAGCGGCAGCCGGCAGTGAACTGTGAATTCGCGAGCTCCCCGCGAATCGAAAATCACTTAAAATTTAATGAAAAATTAACTAATAAGAAAATTAAAATTATGACGGCCGGAATCCCTCGGCTACTCAAAGACAATCATTTTCGTATATTTTTCATTAACTAAAATCAAGTATACTGCAAGTAATACGATATTTGGATTACGATTAGACGGATGTTCGGGATTTTATTTGACATAGTAAAATATCACCAATCGAAAAAAAACGGCCGGAAGCACTAGATAAATAACTGTAAAATAACATATATTTTTTCCAAGTTTTAAGTACTTGTGATTTGCGAGTAATCCGTAATCTAAAATACCCTATTTTGGGGAATCGGCGCCTTAATGCAAATACCAACTAACTCAAGCAATTGTAGTTTTGAGTTATAGCTTTTTTAAAGTTTGGGAATCTAAAACTAGTGCTAAATAAAGGATTTGTTATTTTTAGTTATGATTAGTTGCATTCTTAGTTAACTATGTTTTTAATTAGGTAGAACAAATGCAGATAAATTCATCGTAAATTTGAAAAAACTACAGTTTTTTATTACTAACCCCCCATGTAGTTGGTTTTACTTCTCTATTAAGAAATACCGATAACTAATAAACTAAAAGTGAACGATGAAAGTAAATGAGCTTGAAATATTAATTTAAATATTATTTGGAGGCAAACGGAGTCTTGTGGGTCTGATAGTTTTCAATAAAAATGGAGAAATCTATAGAGCTAGTTGGTTTTACCTCCCGATTTAAAGAAGAAAATCAATTACGTTTAAACAAAATAACTTCGAAACCTCCCAAAGTATATGAATTTACATCATAAACACAAAACAGTTAAACTATATTAATTAGAACATCTTGTTGAAAAAAATGAGGTTTCCAATTTCAAATAAATACTCACTTTTGATTTTTCTAAGGTTTCTTTACTGAAGAGGAAAGGAAGATTCTATTTCAGTACTTTTCGCATCATCATCATCATCAGCCGTAGGTACGCCGCCCACTGTTGGGCCATCCCCCATGGATATATCCACAGCGATTTGTCCTGCGCTGCCTGCGTCCAGCGATTTCCCGAGACCTTGACCAGATCGTCGGTCCACCTTGTATATACAGGACTATCCTGCCTACGGAACGTCGTCCGGTGCGCGGTCGCCATTCGAGAACCTTTCTGCCCCAACGGCCATCGGTGCTCCGCGCAATGTGTCCCGCCCACTGCTACTTCAGCTGAGCGATCATTCGAGCGATGTCGGTTGTTTTAGTTCTCCTGCTGATCTCGTCACTACTCATTCGATCGCGCAGGGAAACGCCAAGCATTCCTCTCTCCTCTCAATTGCTCGCTGGGTGACCCTTCTTATGAGATCCATAGTAAACGACCACGTCTCACTGCCACATTACAAGCAACCAACACATTTGTCGAAACTTTTCTCTTAAGGCACAATCACAATCTTACTTTAATATTGCTCCAACAGCTCATAGTTAGACCCCTGGAGCGGAACGGGTGAAACATTGACGTTGGACATAATGTTTGTCTTATCCATAGTCATCCTAAGTAAGACCCACTCTTTGAGAAGCATTACTAACATCTTCGAGCATTGTGGTAGGTCTTTCAAGGTGTCAGCCATAAGAATTGCATCATCGGCAAATCACAGGTGTGTTAAAACCTCGTCAATGATGTTGATGCCGTATCTTTTCTTAGAAGCTTCAAAATATTTCTTATTGCAACTGTGTACAGTTTTGTGAAATAACGTCTCCATGTTTCACACTTCGCTGGAATTGGACTGGATTAGAGCTCTGGTTCTTAATCGGAACGACATGGTGGCTAGCATTTACCTACTAGACTACAGCACTGCCCAGGTCTCAATTTAATCAAAGGCTTTCTAATAGTCCACGAACACCATGCAAAGAGGGTATAACTTGCAGTGCAGCGTCTGAAATAGACTGAATGTGCTCTAAGGTACTATAACCATTTCCGAAACCGGCCTGTTCAGGAGGTTGGTAGTCATCGAACCTACGAGCGTAACGATTCGTAATGACTCGAACATAATTTGTAGATATGGTTCAGGAGCGACATGAGTTCTGAGTGAGAGAGTCTTATGGGTGATAAGATAATATTCTTGAAGAACAGCATCACATCGCTTCTCCCTATGCATTAGGGCTTTTGCCGTCAATGACAGAGCAACAGGTGTTTGCGTGGAATACATCAGTAACTAGAATCTATCTCAGGATTTCAAGTATACACGAAAAGACGCTACCTTGCTTTTTCATAATGTCGACGAAGAAGCACAACTTAAATGATGTCGCTGTAATCAAACCTGTTTAGACAAGACGATCGACCGATTAGCGACCACTGCATGTTTAGAGGCACATAGAATATCAACGTTTTACCTGTTTGAAAGATCCCGACTGATAAAATCTACACTCCGACCAATACCGGCTCAATTACAAAACCCCGAGTGCTTTCAGCACGACCTTCAGAACCGCTTCTAAGCCCTTGAAAACGGCGTTGAATCATCTATGTCGTTTTTGACTTTACCATTCGGACTAATGCAGGTCCATTTGCGGCTTCTGGGCTTCCTGACAGAGGAGTTCATCATAATAGCGGTTCTCTCTCCATGAAGTGTGGCAGCACCTTGCCTGACATCCGTTACCAGACCCAAACTGCTCACACTTAACTCATTATCGCAAAGTTTCCCCAAGTTTGCATTGAAATCCCCCATCAAAACCATGCAGTGGGTTTTATAGCTACGCATGGCTTGTAAATCTCCTCATACTACGTTAGTACTATTATGTATTTCATGCTCATACACAGCCCCCACTTCGTCATCGTTGTGGGTCGAAGTCGAATTGTAGACCTGTATGACATTCAGCGAATACCGTTAATTATATCAGGTACGCTACCCTGCTCGATCCTCGCCTGATGGTGACCACGGTAGAGGACGATGAACCCGTTACCTGGGAACTGTTGGTCTGAGCACCAGCGCAACGCAATTAACACGCATGCGCGCCTTCGAAATTCCGTACCAATACCAACTACCAGCGGATAAAGGAGGACCTCCTAGTTCTATATCGAAGCAGCCTAGCAACTAACTATATACCTAGTTGCTGGAGAAAAGTTAGGGCCGTCTTCATACCGAAACCAGGGAAGGTCACGTATCAAGAGGCGAAGTCCTTCAGATGCATCAGCCTTTCCTCGTTCCTACTGAAGACACTGGAAAAGATACTAGATAGACACATAAGAGAAACCATAGGCAAAAGTAAAAGACCACTACATGACAATCAACATGCCTATATGGAAGGGAAATCCATTGAGACAGCCCTCCACAACATGGCAGTCAGAGTGGAAAGATCAATCACAAACAAGGAATACGCTCTAGCGTGCTTCTTTGATGTCGAAGGCGCCTTCGATAAAGCGTCTGCGCAATCCATCGTGGAGGCACTAAACAGAGAAGGCGTAACAAAGCAAATATCAGGTTGGATCACCAACATGCTACAACACAGATCCATACAAGCAGAACTAGCAGATATCAAATACACCATCAAAGCCAGGAGAGGCTTTCCCCAGGGAGGTTGTCTGTCTCCACTGCTTTGGTGTATCTTAATAGATGAACTAGTAACTAGAATCACTGCTATGAATATATACATCCAAGCATACTCGGATGATGGCCTGTTACTTGTAAGAGGCAAAGTTCTAAGCGTGGTCAGAGATATATGAGAAGTGGAATTATGACAACATTGAGATGGTGCAGGGACAAGGGGTTGAACCTCAACCCTAGCAAAACCAAACTGATGTTGTTCACTAACATAAGAAAGATTGATAGCATGATCCCAATTAACATTGAGAATGTAGAACTCGAGACAGTAAAGGAGTTTAAATACCTAGGGATAGTCTTAGACAGTACCCTAAGTTATAGGACACACATAAAAGAAACCAGTAAAAAGGCAATGACAGCTCTCATGCAGTGCAGAAGAGCCGTTGGCAGGAACTGGGGCATGAAACCCGAAGTGGTCCAATGGATCTATAGGGCAATCATCCTACCGAGAATCCTCCACGGAGCACTAGCATGATGGCATAAGGGAAAACTAGAATACAATAGAAAAGAACTCACTAAGGTACAAAGACTAGCTAGCATCATGGTATCGGGAGCCATGAGAACAACTCCCACGGCCGCCTTAGAAATGATACTAGGCCTTAGTCCAATAGATCTTGAAATCGAAAAGAAAGTTACAGAACAATGGTTTAAGCTGAAAAGCACTAACCTATGGATAGGAAGGCACAATGATCAAGGTCACGCTGAAATAGGGAAAAAGTACGAAGAAAACCTTTCCATGATACTGGTCAACAATGACCTAATAAAAAAGGAAAGGATCTTTGACAAAAAGTACAGAATAAGCATCAGACCCAGAGAAGACTGGAAACTAGAACATGACAATCTGGATAGCACTGTAGTATGCTACACAGATGGGTCAAGAAAGGAGTCAACTGGACTATCGGGAGCTGGGGTATATATAGCTAAACCCAACACTATAAGAACTACTTTTAATCTGGGCAAGTACGCCAGCGTATTCCAGGCGGAAATATTCGCGATACTGGAGTGTGCGAACACGATTAAAAGTGAGATAGGCAATTATGACGTAGGAAAAATAATAATATATAGCGATAGTCAAGCGGCCATCAAAGCCCTTGACAAATCGGAGACTACCTCAGCCTTGGTGAAAGAATGCAAACAAAGCATTCAGGAGCTTGCTAACTTGGTTGAGGTAGAAGTTGCCTGGGTGCCCGGACATGAGGGTAACGAAGGTAATGAGGAAGCTGACGAATTAGCCAGGGGAGGAGCTGATGCACCCTTCATTGGCCCTGAACCGAGACTACCAATCGCATATAGAATTACTAAGAACATTATCGAGATTAGAACAGTCAAGGAAGCCAACCAAAGATGGATGAGAAGAAAGGACTGCAGACAGTCTAAGATCTTCATCAAATCGGTTGACAAAAAGAAAACTAGAGAACTTCTGAAACAGAGTAGGAGAAATATAAGAACGATTGTAGGTGTACTCACTGGGCACTGCCCACTAAACAGACACCTATCAGTGATTAAACGGACAGAAGACTCTATCTGTCCGCAATGCAAAGAAAGAGAAGAAACAAGCTACCACTTCATGGCAGAGTGCCCGATGTACGCATCACTGCGCTGGGAGCTCTTTGGAACGGACAAGCTTAAGGAAGAGGATCTAAAGAAGTTAACGATAAGTCAACTCAACAGGTACTGTAAGCGCACAGGTAGGTTCGAGGGTCCGACGCCGGTGGGGTAAATGATAACCCGCCTCCCCCCCTGATATTTTTCAGCTTTTAGGGGACTTGGGGAACTGGGTGAAATGGTCCCGCCCGACCCGACCTAGGTGACTGATCACCCGTCCGGCTTCGCTGGCGTCCCCCCTATAAATAATAATAATAATAAAACTACCAGCGGATAGATGGTTTTACTTCTAGATTTCTTTCTTCTAGACGGAGTAAAAAAAAATTTTGTCTACTTTAAAGCGTGCATAGTAACTTTTGCCGTAACACAGGTCCTTGGTGGTAAAAGTTGTCAAAAACTGGAAAAAAAACTGAAAATTTATTGGATTTTTAAATATTTAACAATGATCCGGAGGGCTTTCGAGGTGGAAAACTTGGATTTGTCATTACTATCTCATCACTACTAACATATAAAAAAATCAGAACTACCTCATTTAATGCAAGGCAACACCACTTATTTGGTACGATTTCCATGTACTATTAGGATGATTCGAGTAATTGCTAAAATGAATTAAATTGAAATAATTTAGTTTAGCTCTTGATTTTATTTTTATTAGCTCATTATCCCTTAACTTCTTAGCTTGCTGAATTTTAGAGTACCTCGCAAACCACCTCATTATCCAGTACCGCTATTCGGCAAGCCACGTGCCCGCACAAACATGAGATTACATGCTGCACTATACCGTTTGCCGGATGCTTACAATAAATTGGATTCTGTCGATATCTTTCATGAATCTTTTCGACAATTTCGCGATATGGTAGTGAAGCTGTTAAGAGCTGTGTAATCCTCCAACATACTTGGAAATATTGTTTATTTAATAATTTAATAATAATAATCATTAATGTAAGTGTATGTTTAGTATTGACTTTCCGTTTTTTTTTACATATAACTGTAAACATTTTGTTTATTTAATAATCTAATAAGTAATAATAATAATAATTAAGGTCAATATGGGAAAGTCCGTGTAGGAGGTAAGTCCGTCTAGCGCCAATAACTTCCATTTTTGAATGACTAGCTTCTTATGCCTCGGTCGGTAAAACAGTATTACGGAGCTAGTTCGAACTGAGAATCATAGACGTCGCTAACATCATTAGGTTGAAAGAAATTGGTAGGTCGAGTTTTGTACTTGAAGCTGGAGTGTAACGTCTCTTCAAAAAACTAAAAAAAAAGTAGAAAATCAATGGAGTTCTTGGAGTTTCTTTGATTACGCAAGTCATTTAGTGATCAATATACTTATTTCTGGTGATGAATTCATTTATAGCGCTTGAGTTTCGTAATTATTACCTGCAACAAATTACTAACCACAAAATGTAATAGTTGGGAAGTCCGTCTGGCATACGTAAGGCAAGTCCGTCATATGACGGTCTTGCCTCAATTGCAGATATTGTCAACCTTTTCAGCTGCACGTATTTTACCTGCATGATAAAGCCGTGATATAGATAAATCCCTAGTGATATAATTATGTACCGTAAGATAGTAATGAATCGCTTTCGTATATCTACCTTATTAAGAATATAAAAATTGAATTAGAAAATAAAAAATTATGTTTTACTAGGAAATTGGCTACATACAATTTTATTAAAAATGTTTGCAACCACTGTCACCAAAGATATGCCGGACTTGCCTTAAAATAAAATAAAATCAATTATCTTTGAAATATAAACCTTATAGACAAATACATAAATCACACATTTCAACGCTAGTTTAATGTCACTGCTAGAAACTGTTTTCATACATATTGCCTCACAAGTTATGGATATAGTGCTAGTAGACGGACTTACCCTAAACTGCACGGGAAGTCCGTCTACACGCCGTGTTTTAAAAAATATCATATAAATCTAAAGATAATTGCAATTCATACTATTTTAAGACCAATATAGGTAAATAAATATATTACCTATAATTTCCGACGACACAAGTCACTTTAGAAAGCGTATCTCGATTCAATAAGTTCAGTTGAACTTAAATTTTAGAAAAGTATGCCGGACTTCCCCACATTGACCTTAATGTAAGTGTATGTTTATTGTATTTTTAAATTGACTTTCCGTTTTCTATTTCATTTTCTTATTTTTGACATTTAACTTTAGTCTGACATTGTATTTGTACTTTTTTAACTCATTGTAATGATTTATATTTTTTTGCTCTTAATTTTTAATTTACATTCTATTTGAATTTTTTTGACATTCCGTTCTGTTTTATTTTTTATGCATGATGTGGCTACCTTTAACAGAATTTTACATTTGATTTATTGTATTGTATAATATTAATTGTAAGTGTTTCTTTATTGTAATTTTCACTGGTGGTCCAAATAAATAAATAATAAAATAATAATAAATAATAATAATAATCACATGATATTCGTTTTTTCACTTGAAGATTGCTGTAAAATATTTAGTTTAGACGGTTTTGCTTCTCACTAACTCCGAAACTATCAGATATTTCGCGTAGTTTGTTTTACCATTCGAAAGAGGACAAATTTTTAAGTAAAATGGCATTCACAGCTCATTTTTGTAGTTGGTTTTTGCATTATTCCCGCTTTATCCATATTAAAAATCTCCAGACAGTTTCAGCTCTGGAGTAAGTTGGCTTTGCATTGCATCAGTAATGGTTTCTTCCTTTTTGTTATGTTATGTTATGATTCTATGTATTTTTTATTTTAATATTCAATTCCTTAAATTCTTTGTCGATATATTATCAAAATGTACGTGGACTAAAATCTAAATTGTAAAGCATCTATAAATCTATTTTATGTTGTAACTATGATATTGTATGTCTAAGTGAAACATGGCTCGATGATTCGGTTAGCAGTGCAGAATTTGTGGATGAACGTTACTCAATTTATCGAAGGGATCGTCCTAGTAAGTTTATGCTCAAATATAACAAAAAATACGGGGGAGGGGTTCTCATGGCAATTAAAAAAAGCATTCCGTCTGAACATAGGCCTGACTGGGATACTGCTGTGGAAGATTTATGGGTACGTGTTAAGTTGCTGAGTACATGTATAAACATTTGCACAGTTTATCTTCCATCTTATTTATCGATAGATGACTACTCCGTTTTTTAAGTAATTGCGAAAATGTCATAACGGCAAATCCTAACGACAGATATCTCATCCTGGGTGACTTTAATCTCGGTGACATAGAATGGAACACTACAACGGGCTTACCGCAAAAATTTGTCGATTCGAAATCAGCATCTTTAAATGAGTTTATGACGAGTACTGATTTGATTCAACTAAACTCTATAACCAACCAAAGTCTTAGAATATTAGATGTGGTATTAGCAAGTGCGAGTTTATCATGCTCAGTTGCCAGATGCGCCGAAATAAGTCGTATTGACGAACATCATCCACCATTAGAAATAACAATTTCAAATCAAAGAAAACGTATACTTAAACAAGTGGCGATTTCAAGGTATTTATTTCACAAAACTAACTACGACTCTTGTGTGGCCGATCTATTAGAGATTAATTGGGAAACCTTTAAAGATTTGACGTGTGACGATTTTCTTATTAAGTTTTATGATATTCTTTGGGAGACTATAGATAAGCATACACCTAAAAGTAAAATTAGTAAATCCAACTATCCAGTATGGTTTAGTAATAGCTTAATTAAAATGTTCAAGGAAAAAGATCGCTATCACGCAAGGTATAGAAGGTTTCGAAACCCTAGGGACTTTGATGCTTTTCGTACTTTGCGGGATAGGTGTAAAGTAGCAATGGATAGTTGCTTTGATTTGTATATATTACGACTAGAGAATAATATAACAGAAAAAATAAAATCATTTTGGCGGTATACTAAAACAAAAAGAGTTACTAATGATTTTCCCAAACAAATGCATTACTGCGAGCATACGGCTGATTGTGGTCAAGATATTGTTAATCTTTTCGCAAAATTTTTCTCATCTGTTTACTCTAGTTCCGACGCTTCGACGTATTCGCCAGATGTTGAGCAATCAAACGAAACCTTATCATTTGTCCATATAACAGATAAATCTATCAAGGCTAGTATTGAATCAATTGATATCGGGAAAGGGGCTGGACCCGACGGGATTCCGCCAATCTTTGTCAAGCAATGTTCTGAAGCGCTGGTAGAGCCATTAAGTATTATATTCAATAAGTCTTTAAGAAGTGGTCAATTCCCTGCATTATGGAAACTAGCTAAGATTGTACCAATATACAAGACTGGTGACAAAAGGTGTGTTTCTAATTATCGACCGATCAGTATACTTAATTGCTTTGCCAAATTATTTGAATGTCTGGTATACAAGAACATCTACTCACATCTGAAGGCTGTAATCAATCCCAAACAGCACGGGTTTGTAAATTCAAGATCCACGACTACAAACCTGCTAAGCTATATGAACTACCTGTGTTCTGCATGTGATGGACCGGGTCAAGTGGACTCAATCTACACCGACTTCGCGAAGGCATTTGATCGTGTAGATCACACCATCCTTTGTAGTAAAGCTGAGCACTTGGGTATACACGGGTCGCTTTTGGGCTGGTTACGGTCTTATTTAATTGACCGCACACAAATTGTTACGGTTAGTGGCTATGAATTAGTTCCATACATTGCTGAATCCGGAGTTCCACAGGGATCAAACCTGGGACCTCTTCTTTTTCTGATATTTATTAATGACTTGTTGTGCAGCATCAAAAGTGAATGTTTAGCTTTCGCTGACGATATAAAAATCTATCGTAAAATTCAATCGATTAATGATTGCGTCGCATTGCAAAGGGACATCGATACCCTACTCCGGTGGTGTGAAAAAAATAACATGTCTCTTAATGTAGATAAATGCCAATTCATTACTTTTACAAAGAAAAAAACATACATAAAATCGTCTTATACAATACATGAAATTCCATTGAGCCGAGTAGATACAAGGCGTGACCTAGGAGTATGGTTTGACTCCAGGCTGTCTTTTAGAGTACATTACGATTTGATGATCCTAAAGGCAAAGCGAATGATGGGTTTCATAAACAGAATATCAAAGCCTTTTAAACAAGTTCGTACTAAAATAATACTTTATACAACCTTGGTAAGAGGTTTACTCGAATATTGCAGTGTGATCTGGGCGCCGTACTATGCAAATCACATCCATAGGATTGAGGCAATTCAGAAAAGATTCGTTCGTGGCATCACTTCTGGGTTGGGTTTGAGAAATAGTTTAACTACCTACACTGAGAGACTGGATAGATTTAATTTGGAGTCCCTCAATGCGAGACGACAAATCAGCGGCCTTTTGATGCTGTACAAAGTCGTGAACTCCAGGATGGATACTGATCTATTGAGCCATGTCTCACTAAAAGTCACCAATAGGTCAAATCGAAAACAGTATTTATTTGTGGTGCCTTCGGTCAAAAATAATGTTTCTGGTAATAACCCTATTATACGCTACTGTAAATTGTACAACTTGCTGTGTAAAGAGCTAGACATATTCCACCAGAGCCCTAATACATTTCTAAACAAAATTAGAGATAATTTGGAAACTATTGTAAATCCAATGTAATACGTGCTTTTTTATTATTAATCTTAATTTACTGTTGTTTTTTTTTAATTATCTATAATATTTTTAATATCACTTTGCTTTTATCTCTTTAGTAGCCAATTAAATTAAAACTTCAATCGCATGTTGTGCGCGGTTGTAATTGAGATGCAAATTAATGTTATATTTTTTGTTATTATTGTAATTGTTCACATGTGTTGATTTGTATCTTGTAACTGTGCCTAAGAATAAAATAAATAAAATAAAAATTAACCCGGCGAAATTGCGTTTATGTTTTTCAGATCTTTTTGACTACTCTAGACGCTTAGGTATATCAATTTGACGGTGACTGTACAATTCAAATAGGTACTTATATGAATAAACATTTGAATATTTTACAGGGAAAAGGCATATTTGGAAGGTGGGATACATTTTCTTTCAACAAGAATCTTGGTGGTGGACCTTTTGAAAAACAGAGTACCCATCTCCCATACTACTGGAATAGTAGTTTTAAGAGCTCATACCGTCTTGGAATCCTGTCAAGAAGCATTTGCACTTAGATTATACAGACAGCATAATAAGGTATTGTATCCACACAGCTCGGTGGCACTGCCGGCGCGGGTGGTTTGACCATAAAGTATATGCCAGGTATTGTTGTATCCACACAGCTCGGTGGCACTGCCGGCGGCTTGACCTTAAAGCATATGCCAGGGAAGTTGACAAAGCCGGCTGTCGCGGTGGTACGGCCACTGGGCTATGTGGATCCACCATAATAAGGTCAATTTGTTTATTATTACTATAAATACATTTTAATAATATTATATTAAATAACTAAAATCTTAATAACTTTGTGTTTCAGACTGGTTTTATAAAAGCATTGTCAAACTCCCCAATTTCATTCACATTTGGATATCACCAAGTTGAAAAAGTCATGAGAGCGTTATTTGTCACAGAATTATTTTTGTGGCCAAGGTGAATTTAAAGAAATACCTGTTATTCTAATGCCGGGGCTTCACCTGCGTGACGCCTAACGGCGTTAATAACGGCATGCGCGTCTTAGCGCACTCATTGTATCAAATTAGTGCGCTAAAACCCGGCTACATCTGCGAATTATATCAAATAGCGCGCTAATTAATGGCATTAGACGCAGGTGCAGCTCGGGCATAATTAAGAATGTAATAGAGTAGTTAGCATTCAAACTAGTCTCTTTGCTATCTTATCTCCAAACACTGAGAAGTTGAATAATTACAGTTGTTATACTTCTTTTGCAGGTTTCATGGGGATATTATCAAAAGTCTTAAAAATAGAACGGCTGAAGTCGTAGAGTTACACATTCCACTCTCTTCTAATGTAAACCACATACAGACCTGCCTAATAGACATTATGAACCACACAGTCAAAGAACTTAAAAGTATTAATAGGGGTCTGGATATGCAGGTATTCATATATTCATAATTAAGACAGGACCATAATTGGTCTTGTCTTCAATGAACTTTACATGATTAAAAATATATATATCTATTCACAGGAAATCACAACAGAAAATTGTCTTACAAAGAAATTTCACAAAATACTGCAATCACAGCTCGACTGTGTTTGGCATCAGTTGAGCACTAGAACTAAGGAATATATACAAGATTTAAAAATTCTTAGAAGTATGATTATGTAAGTAATTATTGTCTATTTTTATAAATTTGTGAGTTATTTTGAATTGTTGATGGGAGTGGTAAATCAATTATATTTATTTTTCATTCAGAAACGTGATCCACGACGATTCTGTATCGTTTTACGCCTTAGTAAGCAAATACCGGACGCCTGAATATGCACAAATAAATTCTGGTTGGATACTTCTCGATTCCGCTGAACAGTTGTTCCGGCTTGCCAAAGGGAGGGTGTACAATTATAAAAGTGGTAAGGTAAACTATTTTTCATTACAATTCTTTGGCAATATCCATGATTTCTTAAGAGAAATAATTAATTGAGCCATAAAAAAATTATAAGTAAGCATCTAAAATACTGAAATGGACGCAAAGTCCACCACTTTGCGTCCATTTCAGTATTTTAGATGCTAAGTTAGTATTTTTGTGGGTTAGGTTAGGTTAGTTTGGTGATCAGTTAATTACAACCCATTTCTTAATCCATGACGTTAACTATTGGTTAGTTAGTTGGTTGGTTAACGCACGTGATTGGTGTTCGTATGGTAACCCATTGGTTAACACCAACGGTTAACGTAACTGACTGATGGTGAATTCGGGCCTTAATACCTACATAAATAAATAGTTAATTAATTCTGAAAAAAAGAAAAATATGTAGTTTACTTCCGCAAAAACAGAAGATGCAAATGCAAGATGCACCGCCCGCCCGCAAAAACAGCACTTGCTCACCACGAAAATACCAGTGCACAATACCTGCATTTATAGTTTTCATAGATTTGGATGACGGCGACCCCGACTATTAGGTTCAATTTACACCGCCGTGGAATGGAATGGAAGCGACTTTTTGCAACGAAATTGTACATAGCATAATGAGCTTTATGTCAATTGCATAACATACAAATTAGATACTTACCTACAAGTCAAAAAATTCTCGAGAATGCGCGAGGATTCCCCGGAAGACGCGCGACCTTTTTAGCTCGTATCTAATTTGTATTGTTCATTATGCTATGTACAATTTCGTCGCTTCCATTTCATTCCGCGGCGGTGTTAATTGAGCCTTATTATTTTAATAAAATAGATAACTCGCCTAGGAGGCTTTGAGGCCACACACTAGCAGTTGATAGTCGTCAGTTTTAGTATGAGTCGGTAGTTTCTGTCCAGCCGATAACTGTCGACATTGCACCGCGCCACCCAGCGGCCAGACACTATGCCTGCGCATTAGCCGTCAGTTCTAAAGCGCCCCACAGATGGTCAGTTCGCCTGTCGGCAACGGCCTGATAGAACCCCTAATATCAGTCCATTTAAACTGTCAACGTTAACGAAAACTCGGATGAACTGCTCATGTCGGTAAAGCAGTCAAAGGACATGAAAGAGATAGAGCGATATTTTTCGATTACGAATACAGTTTGCCAAACTCATACTAGGAGCCCACAGACTGCCGATCCGGTCTAGGACGACAGGCGACCTGACCGTTTGTGGGCTCCTTAAAGCTTAAATGGAATCCCGGGTTCCCGGGTACGGGAATACCCGGGAATATTGCCGTCCTCGATCCCCGGAACACAAGGCCGGGATCCCGGGAAATAAATTTTGTATTAAAAACAACATAAACCTTAGTTGTGGGCCACACTGCACTGGAGTGACCGCAAGGTGCGAAGGCGACCTGCGGATCCGCAGGACGCGCGAACACGTACTATTCCCTCCGCCCGGTCGCGGCAACCGCCGGACGCGCCAGTGTGGCCCCTCCCGTCCGTCTCAATATATTTGTTTTTCCCGCTCAATGCGGACGCAAGACGCGCCGCTCCAGTGTGGCCCACGACTAAGAGGCTCGCTAAGATTACTCGCTCTACCGCACGCAAACTATGTGAGTGAAAACATCTTACTGCTTAGCTTAATGTTCAAATAAAGATGTACCCCGACCCCGAACAGCTAACCCACAATAACATTATATAAAGACTTAATTATACCTGTTCGAATCCACAAGAAAGCGCACACCGAATATTGAGTTGTGGTTTAAATCCTACCTCTACAGAGAGTGCGTGCGTTTTCTATTGGTGATAATTTTGTGTCTATAGTTCGCAGCAGGCTGAGCGATAAATCCGTAGAGATGCATGAACCTTCTTGACGTTATTTTTGTCATTCTTTTATATTAAACACTAGCTGACCCAGCGCGACTTCGTTCTCGTGGCCCTACCGCCTACTCCACCCTACCCGTACTCTACTCTACCCTACCCTACCCCTACCCTACTTCTACTCTACCCCTACTTACCCCTCCTTCCCCTATTTTCTCACCGTTAAAACCTTCCTTGGACTTCCACGAACATTTCAAGACCAAAATTAGCCAAATCGGTGGACCGATTTGGCTAATTTTGGTCGGCTGGTCGACCGAACGGCTGGAGCCGTTCACGGGTGATGGCGTGACCAAGGGAAATAGGGATTCATTTTTATATATATATATAGATATAAATAATATATTTTCACTTAACTTTCTAATCTGAAGACTAATGTCGACGTTAGGTACGTCGAGATATTAATGTCGACGTTTTTCCTAATTGTTTACTTTAACAAGTAGTCAAATTGAACTGACGATATTAGTGTCTGTCTAGCCATGCTATATGAAGCCAAGCGTTATCTGTTTTTAGAGTTTGACCCTGAAACATCACCCAAATGGAAATGCCTGAGCGAACTTCTAGTAGAAGAAATTCCAGAAGAAGTGAAGAAAAAGCGAGATGGGAGTTTAAAAAATACGAAAATATTGATACTATGCCAAGACAATAGAACATGTTTTCAACTTAATAACTATCTAACTATGGGCCCAAACAAATATTTATTTTACACAGCATTTAGAAGAGATTTGACTATTAACGCAATTTCAGCAAAATATAAAGATCTTAAAAATATGATACCTGAAGTAAAAGATAGTAAAGCAGAGAAGGATAAAAATAATAAAACTAAACATAATGAAGAGCAAAACGAAGAAACTAATGAATTAGACCCTTGTAGTGATTTTGAAGCAGAAGAATCGAATAAATCCAATTACGTGCTTACTTTAACTCAAGTGGCGCAGAAAAGCAAAGATTTAGAAGAAAGCATGTTTGAACCAATAACACAGGTATGTGGTGTTGTGCATGCTTCACAAATGAAGATAGTATCTTCATTTATTGTGTTTCTATTATTAATTCTCATGTTTTTTTTTGCAGTTGGATG
The DNA here is from genome assembly GCA_949710035.1 of Crambus lathoniellus. Classification (NCBI taxonomy): domain Eukaryota; kingdom Metazoa; phylum Arthropoda; class Insecta; order Lepidoptera; family Crambidae; genus Crambus; species Crambus lathoniellus. The sequence goes on from OX453306.1 coordinate 10,794,776, forward strand.
ATTTAGATATAACACAGATGGAAACTGAAAAACCATTGATATTTATTCAAACTTTCAAAGAAAACGGAAACCATTTCTCACTTGAAAGGACATTGGAAACGTTACGACCCGAGTATATCATACTATATCATTCTGACGTGTCAGCAGTGAGACAAATAGAACTGTACGAATGCCGGAAAAAGCCAGAGGAGCCGACTAGTAAGGTGTACTTCATGATCCATGATAAAACCGTAGAGGAACAGGCTTACCTTACTTCCTTGAAAAGAGAGAAACAAGCATTTGAATTATTAATTTCCACAAAAAGTGTAAGTAAGATTTTGTGTAGCTTAATAATTATTAAATACTAATCCCATCCTGTTATTAATATTAAAATTATCTATTTTTTTTAGACAATGGTTGTTCCAAATTATCAAGATGGAAAGACGGACGAATATTTTACTTTAAATGTTGAAGAAGAAGCCGAAGCTGTTGACACTAGAAAAGCTGGTAATTTTCTTATCCTCAACAATTAAAGTTTAAAATGCGAGTTCAGCTTATTCTGAAGCTTTATTCCTTATGGGACTGCTATTGGTCTTCTAATTATAAGTACAATGGCGGCCATGAAGTTAGCCACTATCTCAGGCGTCCGTCACTTGCTCAAGGACGCGAGATAAATGCCTGCCGCTTCGCGTATCTCACGGGATACTTGACAGAGGGCCGCCACACGTTTACCGCGCTGAGCGCATCGAAATTACTAAGATTACTATAGCTATTCAGTTCCAGTATATTTTTTTGTTCTAAGCTTATGGAAAAGATTAGTATTCGATTTTGACCGCGCGCCGACGTATTCAATCGAATGAAACTTCATTGACAAAATAGTTTGGGTGAGTAGTCCGCCATCTAGCGTGTGATTACAGTACCATTTTTTTCTTCTAGAAAACGGCTTCTAAAAACTTTTTGGTAGGGCCACAGATAATATAATACTATACTAGGTAGGGCTAACGACGGAGTTCAATATAAAAAAAAATTAAAAAGAAAACGCACTAATGCGGAAAAGTGGCACTTTTGCGTGGTGGTTTTGCTGCTTGGAAAATGCTCTTTTCGAGCGCATGCATTGTAAAACTATAAATAGTTACCAGCGAGCAATGGAGAGAGCGATGCTTGGTATTTCCCTGCTCGATCGAATCGGAAATGATGAGATCCGCAGGAGAACTAAAATAACCGAAATCGCTCGAAGGATTGCATCATTGAAGTGGCAGTGGGCGGGAGGACACATAGCGCGGAGAACCGATGGCCGATGGGGCGGAAAGGTTCTCGAATGGCGACCGCGTACCGGACGACGTTCCGTGGGCAGGCCCCCTACAAGGTGAACCGACGATCTGGTCAAGGTCGGGGAAGCCGCTGGATGCGAGCAGCGCAGAACCGATCGTTGTGGAGAGTCGTTCGGCTGACATGATGATGATGATGATAGTTACCTACCTACCTACTCGAAATGTTGAAACCACGTAATTATTGTGCATTGGATGGGTGTGAAAGTAAAAAAACCAATGAACAATTGCCATTATTAAATTGCCGAGAGACGACCAATTTAGTTTCCGGGAATTACGGGACAAAGTGTAGCCCATATCACTCTCCGGCCAATAAATAAACTATCTCTATGCCAGAAATCACTTCGATTAGTTGCAGTGTGTGAAGGACAAACCAACAAACACACTTCCGTATTTATAAAGTATTATGATCATATTATTATTTATGTTTTGTAGGTTAATTCAAAGCGAAGGTATTTTCGATTTTGTACGGGAGTGATTTATCTGTAACTAAGTAACTATTTAGTAATCTGTGCTGCACTGCAAGCCGCAGCCTGCAACCCTAACTGTAGTCAGAAAAGATAGGATATATCCGATAGAAAGAGATGCAACATTTAGGTGAATATAGCCGTTCGTAATTAGCGCAGTACAAGCTGAATTCCACTTTATTGTGTTGTAGTTAGAGTTGCTATTTATTTAAATGGTTTAGCGGAGTGCAGCTTCTGTACTTGTACTATTATTTATTGTGACTCTGTACAGTAGAGTTCTCCTCCTAACCTCACCTCCCACCCATAATCACTATCTTCTTCAGCCATTTAAAGTCCATTGCTGGACAACAGTCTCCTCCTTTGGCGCCACAGCATAAATAATGGTACAAGTACAGAACCTGCACTCCGCTAAAACCATTTAAATAAATAGCAACTCTAACTATAACGCAATAAAGCGGAATTCAGCTTGTACGGCGCTAATTACGAACGGCCAGACGTTGCATCTCTTTCTATGGCATATATCCTAGCTCTTTTGCGGATCTGACTTCTAAAAATTTGCGGGCGAGAGTAGCGCGCAAGTACATCAAGTGACAGACGCCTGACTGCGCATCTTTGACATTTGAATCAGACTGTATCATTCAAACTTTCCGACAGTTTCCCTTTTAACAATATTATTGTAACAATTTTCTGTATTAAACTGATTTCAGGCGGACAAAATCCATCTAAAGAAAAACCTCTAGTTATAGTTGATATGAGAGAGTTTCGCTCAGATCTGCCTGCATTGCTCCACAAGAAAGGCATCAATATAGAACCTGTAACCATAGCTGTAAGATACATATTATACTTACCTATTAAAATTGTCAAAGGTTTTCAAGTTGCTTGCTTTAATATATGGCTAATATAAAGGGTGAAAAAAAATATGGGCCCTGGAGGCAAACTGGCTTAAATCTTTTATTAACATTCTTTTATTAAAAAAAGAAACAAAGAAACATTTAAAGATTTTCTTAAATTTGCTTGATTCGCCCAGTAATCGAACCGGCTAAAATTAGAAAGAAACAACATCCTGTAGTTTTATCGCATCAATTATGATTGACCATAAGGATCAAATCTTTCTAAGGCGTACATTAAAAACATCCTGTAGTTTTATCGCATCAATCAATGAGGTCAATCAATGAGTCAATTCCATCACTCAAGACTAGCTACCAATCGGTATAGAGGAAGCCAAGCACGTACCCAGGATTTTTTGTCGGAGGGGGTCCGTTCGGGGGGGGTAGTTTATATGTTTGGATGTTTTTTGCTCAATCATGCCAAAAAGGCTGAACGGATTTGGCTCAAATTTGGGACACAGATACTTTGTAGCCTGCAGTGGAACATAAGCTACTTTTTATCAAGGAAAATATCACATTCCCACGGGATAATGCATTCAAATTTTTGTCACAAATCGGTTTTTTGTCTCTTTTATAAAATTTGGTTTACTTTAACTACCTATATGTGTGATTTCTGAAACAACCGATTCAATTATTTAATAAGTAAGTAGATATTTAAGAAAACAGACAGTAATCTGTGCGTGCGATAGCCGTCAGGTCGCCCCGCCACCCGCCCATCCCCCGCGGATTAATGGACACTTTCGGGGGGGTCCAGACCCCCCTGGACCCCCCCCCCCCCCCCTCTGGGTATGTCCTTGAGAGGAACTTCGGGCAGCGTTATGAATGGTTCATTTTGATTGGCTAAAAGAATCGTGACTGATAGCAAACTGAAAGCAAAACCTACCGTCTAATGGGCGCCTATCAAACATGATAAATTAAATGAAAGGAAAGCAATGAAAGATGATGGATGCAATGTCGTACTTCTCTATGGAAAAACTATTTTAAAAAATATGAACGCAGTATTGATTCTTTTTAAAAATTAAAGAATTTCTTTTCAGTTAACTTGTAACTTAAAGATTTAAGGTAGTTTCCCCCCAGGGCATTTTTTTCAGCCTGTATAGTTATTAATTATTATTTCAGATTGGCGATTACATCCTCACTCCAGAAATCTGTGTAGAACGAAAGTCTATATCAGATTTGATAGGATCTTTGAATTCCGGGCGGTTGTACACGCAGTGCACGCAAATGTGCCGCAACTATAGTAGACCTATATTGCTCATTGAATTTGATCAAAACAAACCATTCAATTTGCAGGTAATCCAACAAAATAGAGATTTCTAGCGAACTTATACATAATGGTCAATCAAACTTTATCTTGGTTGATTAAAACAGTGCGATCCTTAAATTAGACTTTATTTACTTAAAATGTTAATACACAATATTTCTGATAAAATTATATCATTTACAAATTTATATTCAGCTTCTTTTAGGACAAACTGTATCCGCCCTCTTATTCACAAACCGTCGGAAACGTTTCCGACTGTGGGAAGTATGCTCTGTCACTATTACTTTCGGAATAGATAAATGATAGGTACCCTTTCCGAACGTTTGTGAATGAGGTAGCTGGTCAAATAACAGTATTAAAATAATTACACAGAAATATTTAACGAGTATTTAGTGCAATGAACTCATCGTTATGAACGAAAACATTATGTTGCTATTGTGATTTCATTTACCTGAAACAAAAAATGGATCCTAATTTAATTTAATCGTATTTACCTTGCAGGGGCATTTTGTCGTGTCCTCTGACATTTCTGGGGCTAACATTCAACAGAAATTACAACTTCTTACTATACACTTTCCAAGGCTGAAGTTAGTTTGGTCACCAAGCCCTTATGCCACAGCAGAACTTTTTTATGAACTAAAGGTTGGTTAAGAAATTATAGCGAATAATTCATGCGTTAGGGCTCCTACAGCGTGCCGGCGATGTTGCGCGACTTCGGTCGCACCGAAGAGCATCTGGTTTATCTAACACTGGTCGTCAGTCGCGGGCAGGATGAATTATATAAGTCGTTTAGTTAGACACGTTCAATCAAGTCGGTGCGACCGAAGTCGCGCGACATCGCTGGCACGTAGCCCTTAGGTACTGTGAATCACTAGATATTCCACAATTAATTTTAGCAAATTAATGTCATACAGTCATCACACATAATAGTCGTTACTTTACTAGTCTTTACTGGATCGTCAGACTGGAACGCAAACAAAATCTGTGCTTTGTATTGAATGTTAAAATTTTATCCAGGGGAAGGACCTTTTGTCTGCTTATGACTGCGTTGGGTCATTATTACGAAGGAGGTTAAGTTGAAATTGTTTGCGTGAATGAAAAGAATGTAAAGATAATGTGAATGAGAAAATATCAACCTTATTGGCTATGTAATAAAGATCATACTGCCGGTTTAAGCGGTATAAAAAATCTGCGTAGGCTCTTATTATATTATTCAAGTGGCTTCCTGCTGTTTTACCCACGCGGTACCCGTTCGCGTGGGAATATAGGAATGAAATATATCGTGTGTCACTGTGGAATAATGCAGCTTTCTAATGTTGAAAGAATTTTTAAAGTTGGTTCAGAAGTCTTTGAATTTATTTATTAAAAACAAATAAATCAAATCCTTCCTCTTTAGGGCGTTTGGTGCGTCAAGCGTGATCACGACACGTAGTCGCGCGCGCGTAGTAAAATACAGGAGTAGGTACACTCGAGGACAAATTCGGTGAACCACCTCTTACTTCTTTTCACGTGGCTGGTGCCTCGCCATTCACGCGCAGTCCCTTTTTACTATTTTTTTATGTATTAAACTAGGGTAGTACAATGCATATGCAATTACGGATAGGGACTGCAACTGAACGGTGAGATGCCAGCCACACGAAAAGAAGTAAGATGTGGTTCACCGAATTTGTCCCCGACTGTACGCGCCGCGCGCTAGCTAGCGGTGCTCTTGTATTTTGTTGAATTTACTACGCGTCGTGATCTAGCCTGACGCAGCGGACGCCCTTAAAATAGTAGTATAGATAGATGTATTCCAAGTTTAAGCTCTTTTTTTAGCAAGGCAGAAAGAATCCAAACGTAGCCGAAGCTCTGGCGCTCAGCGGCGATCACACGGCAGATGATATGAATTACGAAAGATACAATATACAGGTCCACGATTTCGTACAGAAGTTGCCTGGCGTTACATCGAAAAATATCACCAGGATACTTAACAGAGGAGTTTCGTTAGATCACTTGCTCACTTTATCGAAAGTATGATATTCTATTATTTAATATCTAAGCTCCGCGCGGTTTTACCCGCGTAGTACCCCGTTTTTGTGGAAATATCGGGATAAAATAAAGCCCCTTAGGAAAAATGTAGCTTTCCAAGGGTGAAAGAATTTTTAAAATCTTTTTTGTTTTTTTTTTTTGAGTTTATCCATTACAAACGTACAAACATAAATCAAATCTTTCCTCTTTATTTTATCAGTAAGTATAGATAGTATGTAGATGCCAAAGTCTAAATCATGCTGTCGTAGAAGATGAAGAAGCTAATCCTAAGGGCCCTTTTCCATTGCGACTTTTCGCAGCGATACAGCATCGATACAGTAAAAAAACGTCACCCGCCTTACTAATAGTAGCGACTAGCGTAGCGATGCAGTCGCGGATCTGTCAGACGCGTGTTTGTATTCGATGCAAACAGTCGCAATGTAAAAGGGCCCTTAGCAGGAAAAAGTATGCTACCCTATGAGACGGTCGAGTGGAACTATAACTTTGAAAATGTCGTATATTTTCAGAAAGAATTAGACGTCATTATAGAAAATAATCGTGAGGCAGAAACTCTACACTCTATATTGCATATTCGAGCAAAACCTGATGCTACAAACGAAGACAAAAAGTTTGGTAAGAAGAAATTTCCACAACGGAAACCCGCCTACAATAAGAATAAATAGTGAAGTTACTTTAAATTATTTATTTTTGTATTAAAAAACAATAACAATCTTCTACAAAAGTCAACAATTTTTTTTTAACAGTCCAATCTAATGTTTATTTTGTATGGTATGATAATAATAAGTACTGTCTGACATACCAAATGGCTTTAACTTAACTAATAGACTTGCAACTTTTCAAAATTAATTAAATGGTACAAAATTGACAGTGTGCTGTTGTTTTTGTTACCTCTCCTCTCGGTACTACAAATTACACACTGTGTCCGGTGTGAGAAGTAGTAATCAATCACTAAACTACAAGAATTGAAACTTTAAATTTTTATTTTCATCCCTCTCCTTAAATAATAAGCGACAACATAGGCACCTTGACACTGATATGCAACAATTTGGTATCGTTCGATAGCTAACTAGACAAACTATCTAAAGTAGCAAACAGATATAAGCTCCATACATTTTCTAAGAGTAAGAACATATTTCTCTGTAATTCCTCTCGGGAGATCATCGGTTCGAAGTAAACTTGCTGCTTTGTAATGAACTCAAAGAAAAATGTCTAAAGGGGTCATGGACAAACAAGGTGTACATTTTACTGCCTTATTTTTTTTAAACTGTTTAGAATGAGATTTCTTATCGACTAATTTCTATTTGTTAACTGACCACTAATAACTGCCCATTCAGTCATATTACTACTCAATATTTATTTAACTGCCCATTTCTTACTTATCATTTCTATTTAGTTTACTGCTTAGTTTTTACAGCTGAACTTGTTACTAAACATGCATTTTGTAATTTTACTTCCAATACCTTGTAACTTACCAATTCTACAATATACAACTGCCGTTTTAAATCAATGCCCTATTTTATCTTGTAGTTTACGGGCCAGATCCCTGATTTGAGGTATTTTCATTGATGAAATTGTCCATAGATCACGCTCTTAAAGTTTGATTAATACTTCCCCGGACAGTGTATAATGATGGAGTCCTTCAAACAGGTCACACTTTAATAAACTCCAATACAAAATCATAAGCTAAATCGCTAAAAGGCTGAGTATGGGGAGACTTTCATTGGCTCATTTAAATTCTCATTCAACGTATAAAATAGCGGTACCTTTTCGATCGCGAAGTGTCGATATTTTGGCTCAGTTAATTGTTTCTACAGTCATTGCTTCTTCGAGTCTTCTCGTAAGTGTTTAATGATGAACTTGAACAAATAATTATAATCTGTGTATATAGCCCCCCTGGAGCAAATTACACAGTCTTTGAGTCCACTATGGAGGATGTTTTGAAAATATGCTGTCGTAAGAATAAAAAAATTGTAGTTTGTGGAGATTTTAATATAGACATCTTAGATATTAAATTAGCACAACTCTCCAGTAAATTCCTTAATCTTTTTAAATCATTTAATTTGCTTCACACTTTTAATGAACCGACGCGAATTACGCCAACATCGGCTACTTGCTTAGATAACATCTTTTCCAACTGTAACTTAATTGAGAAATCGGTAATTAATATTATAAAATCCGACCACAGTGGACAACTAGCTTCTTTTGAGCACTATAATGTTATTCCTAAACGCGAAGTAATTTGCAGGCCAATACCGAAACGTGGTATTAATAAATTTAGAAATAATGTACAAGATAAAATTCAATGTTTGCCAGCTTCTGCTGACGCTAATAACTCTTATCAATCATTATTTGATATTGTTGAAAAAGAATTTAGTAACAATTTTAAACAAAAAGTTATAAAGTGTAATGATCGTAAGAAGTTTAGTGACTGGGCCACACCTGGTATTTATAATAGCAGAAGAAAGTTATTTGAACTCTATGCACAAAAAACGACTTCCTGTGATCCTAGCTTCATTGAATATGTCAAGAAATATTCAATAACATTTAGGAAAGTATGTGCTTTGGCAAAATCTAGGTATATTTCAAATAAAATTAAATCATCTGAAAATAAAATAAAAGCTACCTGGAGTATTATAAACCAAGAAACTGGCAAAACAAAAAGCAAAATTAATTCATTTAACTTAAAAATTAGTGATCAGACTTTTGAATCAGATATTGAGGTGGCTAGTGCTTTTGAAGGTTTCTTTGCTCGAATACCGTTAGAAACTACTAGCAGACTTAATTCTTGCCCCAACACCGCTGTCTCTCTTATGGAATCTAGTGTGAACAAGTGCCAGGAAACATTTAGTTTTAGCTATGTCACTACCGAAGATATTATTAAAGCATTCAAAGCAATAAATATTAAGAAAACAGAAGATCTCTGGGGCATATCTACAAGTATCATCAAATCAATAATTGATGTGATAGCTCCATCATTAGCAATAATTTTTAACCAATGTATAAGTGAAGGGGTCTTTCCTAATTTAATGAAGAATAGTAAAATTATTCCTCTGTTTAAAGCTGGTGACAAAAGTAACCCAGCAAATTTTAGACCTATATCCATACTACCAGCAATAAGTAAAATATTTGAGAAATTAATTTATGCTCAACTTTTAGAATATTTTAAATTAAATAGTATACTGCATGAGAAACAGTATGGTTTTTCAAAAGGTAAAAGTACAACTGATGCTGGGGTTGCATTTCTAAAACATGTACTTGATGCCTGGGAGGACAAGCAGGATGTAATCGCTATTTTTTGTGACCTTTCCAAGGCATTCGATTGTGTTGATCACCAAACACTATTAAGGAAGTTAAAACATTATGGTGTTTCTGAAATGTCAGTAAGCCTTATGCATTCATATCTGTATGAAAGAACTCAGAAGGTAGTTATTAATAAAACTGAGTCTACCGGAGCTCCCATTACTATGGGCGTACCCCAAGGATCAATATTGGGCCCGCTGTTGTTTTTAATATACATAAATGACCTTCCTTACTACGCGAAGAATTTATGTGAGACGGTGCTATTTGCCGATGATACATCTCTAGTCTTTAAAGTAGATAGAGGTGATGACTGTTCTGACGAAGTAAATAGTGCTCTTTCAAAAGTGTCACATTGGTTTAATAGTAATAATTTATCATTAAACTCAAAGAAAACTAAGTGTTTAAAATTTTCGTTACCTAATGTAAGACAAGTTGATTTTCATATTAGACTAGACGGCGATACGGTCGAATTCATTAACAATACAAAATTTCTAGGTATTATATTAGACTCGCGACTACAATGGGATCCTCATATCGAAGCCTTGGCGAGTAGACTCAGTTCGGCTGCATTCGCAGTTAAGAAAATAAGGCTCTTAACCGATATTGAAACGGCTAGAATAGTCTATTTTAGTTATTTTCATAGTGTTATGTCCTACGGCCTTTTGTTGTGGGGCTCAGCCGCTAACATCCAAAGTATATTCGTGCTCCAAAAAAGGGCTATTCGCGCCATTTACAACCTCCGATCGAGAGATTCTTTAAGAGATCTATTTAAAGAAATAAACATTTTAACTGTTGCAGGACATTACATCTATGAAAATATAATTTATGTGAAAAAGTATTATAATACATTTGTAAAGCAGAGCGATATTCATCGCTTTAACACAAGAAATAAAGATAAACTTGTCGTTCCCAAGTTTAGGCTAGAAAAATCCAGAGCCTCATTTCTGGGGAAAAGCATAGCCTTTTTTAATAAAGTTCCACAGCATATAATTGAACTACCATTGCATAAATTTAAATGTTACATTAAAGAGTCGCTGATGAGCAAAGGATACTAAAAAGTAGACGATTATTTGAATGACCGCAATGCATGGTCATGATGTAACACATAACATAATCACTGTTTAATATGATGTATTTTTATACTAAGCAATTGTTGTATTAGTAACGATATGTTTTTTTTTTTTTGTAAATGTCGTTACCTAACTAAGAAACGCTGGCAAGTTTCTTGCGCCCATTCTTCTTGTCAGTTAAAAAAGTCTTGAATGGGTGGTAGGAAAATATTGACGATTCATAAGTACATATTTATTATGTCTAAGTGAATAAAGAATATTTTTATCTTATCTTTATGATGTACAAGTAATATAGAGGTTGAAAAATATTTGGATTTTGAGACTTTAGCACTCGCTGTTAAGCTCTCTGAAATATGGACAAACTCTACATACAAGCTTTCCCGTTAAATAATGGTCCAACGGAAATTACGAGATAGGTCACATGATTTCGTACAACTAATTTGAAGCTTATCATCAAATTTTCTCGGAATTGCCAAAAAAATAATGATCAGAATTTTTTTAAATATTTATGTCTTAAATTAGGTTTTTTCATGCCACAGATGCAAATATTCATATTTTTCAAATCTTTTTTCATCTAAAAATAACTAGTTAGATTTCCTATCTAATTTAAAATTTTATATCATTCTTGCATAAACAAAAGACATATTTCATTTCTTAGAAAAAGAAAATTAATCAATTCAATATTGTATTGCATTAATTAGGATGTCTAATTAAAATAAAATGTATGACACTATGGCGTATCATTATTTTAAAAACATGTAATCTATCAGGCGCGAATCCAGGTTTCGGTTGGGGTGGGGGCAATCTTAGCTTATTTCACGTGGTAAATGATAAATGCATGGCAATCGCCCCCATTGCCCTCCCCTTGTATCCGCGCCTGTAATCTATCAATCTAAGCTAGATGAAAAAAATTATAATATAAAATATGCACTTGCATCAGTGACATAAAAAAAAATTAATTAACATCTAATATTATTGATTTTATGCCATTTTCCGTTAAATAAAATATCTATAAAAGGGGCTTTACTAAAATACAATTTTGAAAATTGGCCCCCACCAATTTTCAAAATTGTATTTTAGTAAAACATCAGGGGAACAAATTAAGCCAATAGAAAGAAGGCTGAGCAATGTCACTGCCTAACGTTGACAATCGCTTGGTCTATTTGGTTGTACCTATTGTCGGTGGGTAAATACTAATTTAAATATTTACTTTAATAAACAAAAGAAAATAAAACTTCTTGGCTAACTTAACTATCAATGAAAACGATTTCGTAATTCGTTAAAATTCGACGAACATATTAATTTTTTAAAATTAATTAAATATTACGTCATAATCGTCATATACCTACCTAAACAAAACAGATATTTTATTTTAACATCGCAAATTCGTACCTATCATTCATTATAGATAGTATCATATCATAACAATTCAAGTTTCAATTTATTTAAAGTTTTAAAGTTTTTAAACGTTAGCGCGTTCTAATCGACTATCAGCGCCATCTAGCTGTGACCAAAGAAAACAATATCTATATAAAATTCAAAAATGAATGTTGATAAGCGCAAAGAGGAGCCCGTGGCGCAGTGGATAGCGCGCTCGGCCTGCGATCGTTGAGGTTAAGCAACGTTCGCAATGGTCGGTCACGGGATGGGTGACCAAAAACTTTTCATCTCGAGCTCCTCCGTGCTTCGGAAGGCACGTTAAGCCGTTGGTCCCGGCTGCACTTGCAGTCGTTAATACCCACCAATCCGCACTGAGCCCGCGTGGTGGGTCATGGCTCATTCTCCTTATTCATCCATAAGGAAGGCCAGTGCCCCAGCAGTGGGGACATTAAATGGCTGATGATGATGATGATGATGAAGCGCAAAACTCGAGAACGGTTAGGGCAATTCGGCTAATTTTTTTTCATATGTTCTATAAAGCACGCGGGAAGGTTTTTATGAAGAAACTGCGTGGAAAATAGTAAAACAACACTTTTTTTTCATACAAACAATTAGCACTTATTAGTCGAAATTAGTTCAAAACATATCACTTATTTATATTTTCGTCATCGTCTTTGTAACCTCCTCATTTTGATACCCCACTCGATGGGATTAAAAAATATATTTTTTTACAATGCACAGAATATATCGCCTAAAAGCCGCCATTTTGTTTTTTTTGTTAATTTTGATATCCCATTGTCACTCGGCCCGTTAAGACGAATCTGACGACGTATCATTTATTAAAATCGGTTCATCCGTTTAGAAGTTACGAGGGAACATAGAAACGGACACACATACATACAGGTCAAATACATAACCCTTTTTTGGCTTCGCCGCAGACGGGTAAAAAACGTTAAATATAGTTTAGGGTCTTATGCCGCCCATCAAATTGATGATCCAACCAAGATTTACGATACAAAAATAAAAATAATAATGTAGGTAGGTACTCATGTTGTAATTTCATGTACTTACTTACTTAAGTAGAATAATTTGCACAAGATTTTTTATTTGGTATATAATGTTCTATAAAAAGAATTAGAAAATTAAATATGACGTCGCTAGAGAATGTACTTAATTGTATGAAATCTTATTTAGTTTTTGATGGCATTAATGTAATAACTTGGACAAAGTTTAATGAGCGGCATGCATCATTTACAGTCGCCAAGGACCTAAAACAAACGATAAACTTCACATACTTAGGAACAAAATATTTTTTTATTTAGGTACTTTGTGACCAATATTCGAACAAAGGTTATCAACATGATACTACAAAGCGCCGATTTTATAAAATAGGTATGTGCAACAGGATGAAAAAAGTACCATCACGAACCGCGATTGTCGAGCCAATTGCAAACATTCTTAAATTAGCCATGTATGCAATGCAAAGTGGGCGTACTTCGGGCATACACGCGCATTCGCGGTTCGCGATGGTATATGGATGATAATATTGATAACTAGCGGCCGCCCGCGGTTTCACCTGCGTGGTTCCCGTTCCCGTGGGAATATCGGGATAAAAAGTACATATAAACCTTCCTCTTGAATCACTCTATCTATTAAAAAAAAACGCATCAAAATCCGTTGCGTAGTTTCAAAGATTTAAGCATACAAAGGGACATAGGGAAAGAGAAAGCGACTTTGTTTTATACTATGTAGTGATACATAGTCGCGAAAATTTTAAATACTGTTTCGTGACCGAGGCAATAATGAATGATAGACAATTTAAGAAATCTGATATAATATGATATGATAGTACACTACAAACAATATAGCGAAAGCCAGGCCACAGAGCCAGCTGGCGATCGAGTTTCATACTTCGTTTAAGGCGCCCCGCTACCCGCTACACGTCTGAAGCGAGATAGACTTCAATGATAGAAAAGAGCAATGACAAAACGACGCGTGCGGGAGCGAGACCGATTGCAGATTAGACAAAAAAACACGAAATCACTTCGTATTAAAAAACTATAGATTTTTAAAAAAATGATCTAATATGATCCTGAATATTATTGGTGTCCACTAATTAAGACCAATTTCCAATAGTACTTATATGTAAACCCATTTGAGAATAATCGAAAAGAAAAAGTGTCGAGGCAAAATCATAAAATCATGTTTCTGAATCTTGACGAAATATACATATCTTACTAGCTTGCCGCCCGCGGCTTCGCCCGCATAGACTACACGACGTTATCCCGCGGAAATCTGATATTTTTCCGGGATAAAAAATAGCCTATATTCCTCTCCGGGCTACAAAGTATCTGTCCCAAATTTCAGCCAAATCCGTTCAACCGTTTTGGCGTGATTGAGTAACAAACGTCGAAACTTTCACATTTATAATACACTAGCTTTCCGCCTGCAGCTTCGCCCGCGTGGACTACACGACGTTATCCCGCGGAAATGTGATATTGTTCCGGGATAAAACAGGACTGTACTACGTTAATTATTTCAATTTGTTTTGTTTATATGTATTTTTCACCTCTGTTTTGTCATCATAATAATTTATATCGTCATTCATGGTCATACATTAAAATGTCAGTCTGTTTCTTGTGTCACAACTTTGGTTATCCAGTAAAGTACTGTTACAGCCAGCATGATTACACAGCTAAGTAATGTGAAGTTGGTGCACCGTCACTCACGGTATTGGTGGTCTTTGTCGGTAAGCGGGACGTAGATCACGCTCATGAGTTTCTTCACTGTTGTAGTCCCATCGGGAGCTTTATCCACCTTTGGTCAATAAAAAAACACAATTATTTAAGTTATTTAAATTTTTACTGTTTTGCATTTACAATGCAATTTTTATGGTTGAAAAATGGAAAATGAAGTATTTAGAAAAAATCGACCCATCTCACAACTAGCTCCGATGGGACTCGAACCCACGACCTTAGTGGGAGATATGTGGGTGTAGTAATATCTTCACATTGATGAAATTAACGCTGGCTATACAGCGTGTAAGAAGTATTTGATAAATTCGACGCTTCTCGTAACGACTCCGTAGCTCAGTGGTTAGAGCAGTCGCTCCGTCGTCCGGATAGCGGAAGGTCGTGAGTTCGAGTCCCATCGGAGCTAGTTGTGAGACGTGTCGATTTTTTTCTAAATACTTCATTTTCCATTTTTCAACAATAATTTAAACCAGAATAAAAATAACTTTAAATAAATTCTAATGTTCTTCAACTACAACTATTACGAAAAAAAGAGTCAAATCCCCAATATAACATTAAATAAATAATAATATAATACTTATCAGGAACTAAATTAATATTAAAATTATTATGATAGTTTAACTTTTAAATTGTTAAAATTGCTGGAAATATTTGATTTAATATTAACAGCTACACTCGTGGACAAATAATACGAATCAGTACGAAAAATTTGAATGTCTCTTAAAATAATAGAGCTAAGCAGCATGAATGAAACTGTATGCAGTACATAATTTCATACATAATAATAACGATAATAAATGGTGGAAACGTTATTTGTCTATTTATTAAAATTACATAAGAAACAAACTTTCTACATTTTTGCGTTGAAAAATTAAAAAACCACCTCACATAAAAACTAACTTTAAATCAATATTTATACTCCGTATTGCCTCCACGGGCTCTTCTTACAGCTGCCAGAGCAGACGAATGGGCATGCTGGTTATTAAGTTTGTTATGCGATGTTGCGAGATATTGTTCCATTCTTCCACTTACACATCTTTCAGATCTCTAAGTGTAGCTGGGGCGGGGTTCCGATTTCACACACGCCTTCCGAGCTCGTCCCAAGCGTGCTCACTGCTCAACCTGATTAACATCCGGACTTCTCGAGGGCCAGTCCATGCATTGTTTTTATACACAGCTGGGTAGCACTTAGCCTTCATAACACCTGATGTTCAGTGGTGATGAGGCTGAAGGTGAAAGTGCACTACTGAAGATGCGAATACTAGTGGATCAGAGGATAGCAGTAGCCGATTCAGGACGTCAAAGTTGCTATCTGTCCTGGAAAACTTTCTCGCGAAATTGTAGCGAATTGATGCCAAAACGTCCTGAATATACTCATTTACAATTTGAGCTGTATGTGTCCTAGCATTGTCATGCATAAATATGGAATTTTCACCCATATTAATCAAGTATGGGCCGACATACTCATTAAGGATCTCTTCTACTAGTTAGCGTACCATTTTTTATCAGCACTAACTTTGTGTGACTCTCTGAAGAGATTCCAGCCCAAACCATAACAGATTCACACCCGAAAGGTACTTTTTCCTCAAAACAAGCTGGAATAAAACGTTTCCCTGGCTGTCGGTAAACTCTTCGCCGCCCATCCTTTGCATAGAATAGAGCATGAATCTAGATTCATCAGAAAACAACTCTTGCCTTGCCCATTTTTCGTCTCCCCATTGTGCATTGTTCGCGGGCGTAACGTTATATTGCTACTCGATGTTCCATTGCAAGTTTTGCCATTTGCGGGTCTATTTGACGCCGCCTAACATGCCGCTCGCTTACATTGTCTCTTCGGGTCTCTCGAAATTGATTTGTTACTTCAACTGCCGTGAAGTGTCGATTTCGAAGCATGGTCGTAACAATAAATCGAACCTCTCGAGTCGTAGTACCTCTTGGTCTGCCGGTTCCTGGTCGTCTAATGTTGAGCCCAGTTTCTCGGAAACGTTGCACGACTCTTTGCACCGTAGAAAGTGACCCGCCCGCCTGTTACTTTCACTGTACTTCTCTGACTTTTGCCTTCTTCTAGCAAAGTGACGGACGATACGCAACATTTTTCTGGCGTTAGCGACGTGATAGTAATTCAATAATGACCGTGAATGACGATGACTGCCTTTTATCATTTTGATTTGACAAATTGAAAACAAAAGCGAGAAAACAAGCAAAAGTAAAACACGCGTGATTTGAATTTATTACTAAATTCAAAGGTTGCCAACCCTACTATATAATATAGTATCCTACTACATTAGGGTATCAAATACTATATATATAGTAGGCGAAACTACTATAATTTGCCTATAGCCCGCTCCGCTCTACAAAGCCCGCGGATAGCGCGTGAAAACCGCGAAAGGGCGCGAACGCTATTATAGGTGTAAAGCCGATTCGCACGAATTAAGGCGCAGAGCAGCAACAAATATTCATTTATAAAATAAATATTTTAATCCTACTATTTTATTTTTATTTTTTGGTCATCTACTATATTTTTAGAGGTAACAGTTTCAAAAATACTATATTTGATAGAAAAAAAGTTGGTAACCCTAGTTGTATGTACAGTCGCCTGCACGTCAGGTTACTACAAACTGTCAAATTTCTTTAAATAAAATTCAACCTTATGTCCAACAGATAGAGTTCAGTTTCAATCAATAAATATTGACATTTTGTAGTAACCCGACGTGCTGGCGACCGTACCTATAACATGTAAGGTTTTCATACGATATTAAAATTCTCTTAAATATAAAGTTAGTTTTATGCATGTAACATTAAATTCACAAGATACATAGGATTTTATCGCTGACCCATATTATTTTTCCACGTAAGTGTATTTCCAATGGCTAGGTTTTTTATTGGAATACCTGAGTTAGATGTTGTTCACCACCTTCTGGTCCGACAGGCACAATAAGTCTTCCTCCAGGCTTCAATTGATCAACTAGCTGTGAATGTGTGAATAGGGTGCTTCATATTATGAACTAAAAAAATATCAGTACTAAAAGTATGGCCAGCCCGGCCGGCATATTATATATGTCGCAGGGATATGAGGAAATCACGAAATCCCTAGGGATACCACGAAATCACGGAAGATGTGGAATATTCTTATTTATAACGTCTTCTTCCTAAACAAGTTCAGTGATACCTAATATGTCATTTCACTAAACTAAATCTAGTGAAATGAAGAATGACTGAAGAAAGACAGTCAGCTCACGGCTGCAGGTGACAGGTATGAGCGAGTTTGTATCGGAAGTCCTGTAGAACACGTGATAGGTTAGAATTTTAATAGGTTATTTTTTTTTGTGTAACAACTTATGAATTGTTTTTACAAAAAAAAATAAGCACGAAATTTAAGACGATCGCTTCGCTGCGCTTCGCGATCGCCTTAAATTTCTAACCTATCACGTGTTCTACACGTGGACTTCCGAGGCAAACTCTTAGGTACCTCTGAAATCCACTTTTCTGACATTTCACTAGATTTAGTTTAGTGAAATGACATATCACTGAACTAGTTTAGGAAGAAGACGTCGTAAATTAGAATATTCCACATCTTCCGTGATTTCGTGATATCCCTAGGGATTTCGTGAAATCTCTGATTTCCTCATATCCCTGCGACATACACAGACTAGGCAACATCCTAGTGTGTCTTTTGAAAGCTATAATGGACAAGAGATAATATATATTTTGCTGTAAGTTTTTAAATGGTGCTCCCCAACTAAACATACAACGTGTTAATGCAATAACCGAAAAGCCCATACACTCCAACTATGTTATTTATTTTATAATAAATAGAATTCCATCGAAAAGATTTTTAAACTTTTTTTTATAGAAACTTCCAAGCTAAAAGTGCTCATAGGTCTCTGTGACTTTCTGACAGTAAGCTCTACTATGACGTAAGAGAGCACGTGACGGCTCGCGCGCCTATTGAATGAATAGGCAGTAGACACAAACATTTTTAGAAGCGGAAAAAAATGAAACAAAATTTATGAAAAATTTTACCCCTATCGAAAATGTGTGGAATCGATTCTACTCTCGATTCTGAACCAAAAATTAAAGTAGTAACACGTTGTATATGTCACCGTAAGATTGCGAAACCTGTTAGTTTATAATCTACCTCGCGAGATTATCAACTTTCGTTAAATCTATACATCTATACAAATAAAAAAAATTGGAGTGTCTGTTTATAATATTAAAATAACCGCATTTTACTACATGCATATGATTATATATATGGTACATATACCAAAATATTTTTTTTTACAATTTTTGTCTGTCTGTTTGTTCCGGCTAATCTCTGAAACGGCTGGACCGATTTTGACGGGATTTTCACTGGCAGGTAGCTGATGTAATAAGGAGTAACAAAGGCTACTTTTTATCCCGATATTCCCACGGGAACGAGAACCACGCGGGTGAAACCGCGGGCGGCCGCTAGTATAAAATAAATTAGTTGGGGTGTATGGGCCTTTCCGTATATTGTATATTTATGACACCAGGCCCCAGGAGGTCAAATGTCAAATATTCCATATTTTAAGTCCTAAAATATTTATCTGAAGTATTGCAGTAAGTGGTTACTACTTACAGCCTGAGGTAAGGTGGGAGCTGCAGCTCCGACATGGATAGCATTGTATGGTGCTTCAGATGGGTACCCAAGACGGCCATCACCAACTGTTAATATATGAAATCTCAAATTTTAAATCATAAAAAGTTTAAAAGGTTGCGGTAGAATTTATCATTTTCTTATATTTAACAACAACACTTTCATCTGGCAGGAAAACTGTATTTGTAAGGTTTGTTCATTGATGGAATCTTTTGAAGCCAAGAAAAAGCTTGTAGATTAACTCTTTGATGCCTGCTCGGCCGAATGGGGCCAAACTGAAATGTTGCCATATTTCTTAAGGCGCGTATCGACTTCGCGCGGCGCGTATCAAATTCGCGCGGCAAGCGGTGTTCGACCGCGGCGAACCTGCGTTTTGACTCGCGAGCCATTTGATGCGCACAATTTTAATGTAGCGAGGCAGCCGCGTGCGGCAGCGGATCCATCAACGAGTTCATTGAATTCCCAACTGTGCGCGCACAACGCACCGACGTTCCTTTACCGCGCCCATCAAAAACCGACATAGATTGGTTCGTCACGCAGCACGATCGAGCGAGGCAACTCGAACATTGGCTGACGAACCAATTTATGTCGGCTAAACTATAAAAAATAATCGCAAGCCAAACCGCAGGTTCGCTCGCGCGGCGCGAGATGCGCCTTTATAGTAATAAGGCAGCATTTACTATATAATTCTCCGGCCCCATTTGGCCGGTCTGGCCATGAGGTTAAATCACGATGTGGGAGAAACAGAAAAAAGTAATTTCTCAACTGCTCACCAATTAGTTTAATCCTTTCAGATGACAACAATTCTGGGTGGTCATTCTTTATATTCTTTGTAGCTAATGTGACAAGGTCAGGTATGTGTTCAATGCCCACCACTCTTCCATTTTCACCAAGCATTATGGCCATACACGATGTCAAATATCCAGACCCCGATCCTACATCCAATGCCTTTTCGCCAGGTATTAATTGGTTTTTTAGTCTCTCCAATGCATGGGCATGCTGAAATAATAATTGATGAACAGAGCAATTAGAAGTCAAGTGGAAACATTGATTCAAACTTAAACTATTGCTATGCCATCCAGAAGAATAACACATATTCACTCACCATGTGAGGAGCACTAATGGTTGCAGAGTAACCAATTGACTGTGGTGAATCATGGTATGGTGCATATGGACAGTAATTTTTTCTATCAACTGCAGTCATTGCATTGGCAATGGTATCAGATTTGATTATACCATTAGCTGAAACAATGTATCATGAAATAATGTAACTGTCAGTAGACTGGAAGTTTATGTAGAGATAGGTAGTGATATTAGTGATACATAACTTTTGTCTTTTGCAAATAGAATTTTAAGTATATAAATATTAGATGTTACCTCTCAGATGTCGAACCATATCAGCGTTGTTTACTCCGTGACTTCTCCAAGCCATTATTAAAATTAGCCCCCCGATGTAAAATATCAATTTAGAACTTGATGTGTTTATTCACGTAAACATAAAACCTTTATCGATCTCAGCTACTCAGCGCAGCGATACAAAGAAGTGGTATTAGTATTGTAGTGTAGTTTCCCTTTTCTCACAAAAACAAAAATCACCAAAAACAACTACAACTGTAACAACCATAATTTGTGGTAACAACCACAACAACAGCACCAAGGCCGTGTTCCGTTTTGAGTCAATAGTACTGTTGGCGCTGTGAGCGCTAAAAGCTGTTCCGATTTGATTATCGCGCTGACAGCACTGTTGACGCGATTTCAATTTGGAACGGCTTTTTGCACGCATCGCGAGCGAGCGTTGTTTTGATTTGAATTTGTAAGTAAATAATCACCGGTTTAGTATGGATATTCGTCAATTAGTAAACGTTTTATTGGACAGCGATGATGATAGTGATCCGTGCTTAAATTTAGAGTAATGTCTCTACCCGTCGTCTCATCTTTAATAAGCACTATCATTTTTCTGGCTTTCTGCTTCGGGATAAACAAATAAAATACCTAAATAAAACCTAAAACGCAGAGATTACTCAAAGAAAACCACAACAAACAATGACGTTTGACAACAAAACGTCAAATATGACAGCCCGCTCACAGTGCTAACGCTTGAGAACGATATCACCGTGATCGCAAAATGGCGGCGGTAGTGACGTCATCCGTGACGTAATTACTGCTTTCGTTGTCGCGCTCACAACAAATCGGAACGATGTGTGAGCGCGATATCAGTGATATTATCGCTGTTGGCGCAAAACGGAACGTAGCCAAAATATTATATTATTTTTATGGTCACGTCAGACGGACAGACAGACGACAGCCGTCAAACGTCAACGTCAACGTCTACGATTGACGAATTATCCAAAGGAAGGATGGAGGGCTCCACAGACTAATAGGGGGCTCTGAGTACTGAATCCAATGGAGATGCATACCTACGAAAAATTGAAGCATACACACACACACAAGCACACATACTGAGAAACCAAAATGGCGCCTTTCCGTAGTGCTGCCCTATTTGTACATCGATATATTTATTGATGAAGTTATAGATACAAGTATTTTTGTGACTACATACCTATATCACCCTATATTTTATAAAAGCAGTTTCGTAATCACCTCGATAATTTAAAACGGAGTTATAGTGTATAATTATATACCTAGTTTTTTAGAATAATAAAACTTAATAATCTGCTTAAATTGTACCTACATTTGCACATAATTAACTTCTTTATGACAATGACACAATGTGTATGTGTTTGTGCATACGCACACAATCATTGGCCCGACCGCGCGCGTGAGTCGCAACAACTGTAAAGCCCCCAGTACAGGATGGCCAATCATATTGGCCGACCATGATGGAACATCGTGTACAGGGGCGGTTTGCGTGTGATTGCCGTCTGTGAGTAACGCAAACTGGCCCTGTACGACCATGGTCGGTGACCATGACCAATACATCGTACATTGACACTTTTGAAAAAACCTTTTTAAACTTGTTCGTTCAAAAGTGTCAATGTACGATGTATTGGTCATGGTCGCCGACCATGGTCGGCCAACCTGTACTGGGGGCTTTAGCCGACCATGATGGGCCATCGTGTACAGAGCCGGTTTGCGTGTGATTGCAATCCTGTACTGGGGGCTTCAAGGCGAGAAGGGCCGCCAAGTGCTTCCTCATCTATAGTAATATCGTAAACAGGAAAGATTTGATTGGTTGTTGTTTGAATTTAATAGGTTCCAAAACTACTGGACTAATTTAGAAATTTCTTTGACCATTAGAAAGCTACATTCTTTTCGAGTGACATAAGCTATATTTTATATATTATTATATATATATATATTCCCATGGAAACGAGTACCATGCGGGTAAAACCGCGAGGATTCGCATGTTATTATTAAATTTATTGCTTGTTAAGTACATAATGTATCAAAAATTCAAACGCAGGTATAGATTAAAAATAAGGTCCTGTAGTTTATTTTCAAACTAACCTTAGTAAAATATAGTTCATGTTGCAGTAGTAGTAGATAAAAGACCAACCTACTATATTTTACTGAGGTTATAATTTGTAAATAAACTACACGACCTTAGCTTCAATCTGTACGATTGTAGATACATTAATACTTAGCGAGCAATAAATTTGATTGAGGGCGCCCCACTTGTCAGCTCTACTCGCCTTTACTTAGAAACTGCAATTTTATGATCAAATTTTTTATGTTTTCCGAGTCACGCGTCTAAATGCGAGACCTCCATAGAATTCCAGATCAAAGGTCGCGAGAACCAGTTTAAGTAAAAAAAGGAAATGAAATAAAACAAAAAGCTCCATAGTGTAAAAACCTTTATACAACAAGGATTGTTTTTTTTACATAACACACATTACAATATAAATCACAAAGGAGAATGCCTACTAGGTATCTACCTACCATAGAAAAAAAGAAATGTCTCAAAAACAAAACAAGCATTATTAAGTAATAAAATAATAAACAGTTTGAATCGAGATCTTTACTAGCAAGCATATTTTTTTATATATTTAGAATATAGCGAAGCGACATCTAGTGGAAAAAAATATACTTACTTTTAATGTGCTAGAATGAATGTAAGTTGGACAACAACTTTACAGCAAAATGACATTAAAAAAACACGTTATATATAAGTATCCAGTTTTTGGCAACCGGAACAGAAAACGTTGTCGCACTATAATTTCGATTTTGCCAGTGGCCTAATTAACGTCTTTTTCAAAACTTAAACTGTCGTTGACGTTTGAAACTGTTCTTCAAAATGAAAAGAGCACATAAAAATAGTTTTCGTACGAGTCTTTAAATTTTCCTTTCGCATTGTATCCAGCCATATTTTTCTTTTTTGTTATTTTTAGGCAACCTAAAACAATAAAAACAGTTTAAAATTAATACACTCAATTTACACTTGAAATTTGAAAACATCGATAATTCGATAAGAAAAATGCTATAAGGGCAACTCTAGAGCAAAACAAACAGATTTATATTTTCTTAAAATACACCAACAAAACTCACCAAAATAAGTAGTAAGCTACATTTGGTATGAATTCTAAGTAAACTATTCACAGGAAAACCAAAACACAAGGCATTTATTGAATTGTTTAGGTGTTTTTGCAAAATAAATAGTACGTACCGGTGTAATGTAATGTTTGGACGATTTTCACTTTTTTTGATGCCACAAACTACCACACTGCAATTAGACATGTTCCTTATTGCTTTCTCTCACTTATTAATACCTTTTATTCACATGAAAGTCTCAAATTAAAAGACTTTTATCACAAAACACTGCAAATACAACTCGCGTTGACAGCTCACATACCACATACCGAGAAACCTAAATGGCGACCGGCTTCAATCATGCATTACGATGAAGTCACGTTTCAATGTTGCCAAAAAATAGGTCGAAGAAATATATTGCTGTTTCTTTTTACATGAAGTATTGGAGGTAAGGTAGAACAAGATGGCTACAGGTTTATGAGTACAATGTCGATTTAGCTCATATTTGTATAACCGATAGTTCATATAGAACAATATGCCATCTCCATAGGATTCAGTACTCAGAGATGGAGGGCCATAGCTAGAAACAGCTTGAGACCTATCAGAGGATTTATTTAAAAAATAGTTGATTCCTAAGCAAAACTCCATGACCAAATGAGTCAGGCCCTCAGTTCATCAATGAGCGATTTTCTGAGAGGCCATTTAAAAAAAAAAAGCTTCCAATTGCTTCACTAGATGGCGTTGAATAAGTATGTACATGTCTATGGTATATTTTGGTATGAAACATATTTAAATTAATTACGTTTTAACAACCCAAAGAAAACTAATAATATATTAAATAAGTACTACTGTGAGGAACAGAAACGAAATAGGTAAATTTAAAGATTTAGGTAAATAAATAACATTTGTCTGACGTTCCGTTTTACGTAAAAAAGTCGCGTCAAAGTAAAATTTATAACGTTCCGTTCCTTCTAACTGCATAGGTGGGACAGCGCCATCTAGTGACTGAGCTTTCAGAAAATCGCCCATTGGAAGCTTTTTTTTTTAAATGGCCTCTCAGAAAATCGCTCATTACTTTTTAACAACCCAAAGGAAACTAATAATATATTAAATAAGTACTACTGTGAGGAACAGAAACGAAATAGGTAAATTTAAAGATTTAGGTAAATAAATAACATCTGTCTAACGTTCCGTTTTACGTAAAAAAGTCGCGTCAAAGTAAAATTTATAACGTTCCGTTCCTTCTAACTGCATAGGTGGGACAGCGCCATCTAGTGACTGAGCTTTCAGAAAATCGCCCAGTGTCAAAAACTTGCTATCACCTGTCAAAGTAATTAAGCATTGATTGTTAATAATTTTTAAATCCAAATATAGTAAAGAATTCGTGAAATCTTTTCAGAAGTTTTCAATTGTCTAGAATATACCGTTACAGATTTATAAAGGTTTAGCTTGGGCTCTCAGTTCATCAATTTGTACAATAATGAATCTTCCAAATTTGCAAGAAAACTAAAGAAATACATAAAAATACTTTGAATTTCTGATTCTTTAACACTTCTGGGAATTTCTAACGTAGAAACAATGGTGCAAACGTTAATAGTTTACTAATAATTGGAATTTTTTTATTTTGACAATTGATGAACTGAGGGCCTGACGTTTTCGGTTCTACTGACTAGGCTTCGCCACATAGAATAATGAAAGTAAGCTTACGATTTTTTACGGAATCTTAACTAGAAGTTGACCTAGCATCCGTTTCTCTAAGTACCATACTTTCAGAGATTGAATTTTTAATTTTTGTGAGATTTGCGTTCTGCGACTGCGCTCCGTCGTTTTGTGCGTGGTTGTTTGGTTAAAACACCCGTTTGAGTTGCAACCAAGCGACGGAACGATCGAGTTGTTTTCATAACCTCAAAATTTTTGACGACGCTTGTGTTGGAAATTATTTACTTTTGCTCGAGTTTTAGAGCTATTTCTGCAACATTTTGACTTTAATCCTCCTGGAAGATGAGATATGACATGAGATGGCAAGATTATTTTTTTTGTTTTTTGTAGTTAATTGATTAAAAAAAAACATCTTATTTAAAACTGATTTTAATTTCATATGTTGAACCACGAACATCAAACATAACCTTTGATGTTCGTGGCTATATATAGCCCCCAGTACTGGGGGGCTACCGCGTAACTTTATGGGTATGAACTTCATACGTTTTTGGGAACTTTAAGTCAATTTTATAAAGAAAATAGCCGCTATCAGTTCCTTGTTTTGTGACGTCGGGTATAACGATAACAACTAGCTAGCAACGTTCAATAGAAAAAAGCAGCAAAAATCTTTCAATATAAGGAATTCAAATGACAGTTGAAGCCCATACCCATATCCATATTTCTTAGCCGGTAGCCCCCCTGGATGGCCGATCATGCTGGCCGACCATGATGGGCCATCGTGTACAGGGGGACTACCGCGTAACTTTATGGATATGAACTTCATACGTTTTCGGGAACTTTAAGTTAATTTTATAAACAAAACAGTCGCGAAACGCGAAGTAATTTGCAGGCCAATACCGAAACGTGGTATTAATAAATTTAGAAATAATGTACAAGATAAAGTTCAATGTTTGCCAGCTTCTGCTGACGCTAATAACTCTTATCAATCATTATTTGATATTGTTGAAAAAGAATTTTAAACAAAAAGTTATAAAGTGTAATGATCGTAAGAAGTTCAGTGACTGGGCCACACCTGGTGGCCTACCACAAGCTCTTATAGCAGTTATTTTTAAGTTGAGAGAATGAGACGTCGCTCTACACGCCGTATAGCGGCGTCTCACTCTCTCAACTTAAAAATAACTGCTTTAAGAGCTTGTGGTAGGCCACCAGGTATTTATAATAGTAGAAGAAAGTTATTTGAACTCTATGCACAAAAAACGACTTCCTGTGATCCTAGCTTCATTGAATATGTCAAGAAATATTCAAAAACATTTAGGAAAGTATGTGCTTTGGCAAAATCTAGGTATATTTCAAATAAAATTAAATCATCGGAAAATAAAATAAAAGCTACCTGGAGTATTATAAACCAAGAAACTGGCAAAACAAAAAGCAAAATCAATTCATTTAACTTAAAAATTAGTGATCAGACTTTTGAATCGGATATTGAGTGAGGTGGCTAGTGCTTTTGAAGGTTTCTTTGCTCGAATTCCGTTAGAAACTACTAGCAGACTTAACTCTTGCCCCAACACCGCTGTCTCTCTTATGGAATCTAGTGTGAACAAGTACCAGGAAACATTTAGTTTTAGCTATGTCACTACCGAAGCTATTATTAAAGCATTCAAAGCAATAAATATTAAGAAAACAGAAGATCTCTGGGGCATATCTACAAGTATCATCAAATCAATAATTGATGTGATAGCTCCATCATTAGCAATAATTTTTAACCAATGTATAAGTGAAGGGGTCTTTCCTAATTTAAAAATAGTAAAATAATTCCTCTGTTCAAAGCTGGTGACAAAAGTGACCCAGCAAATTTTAGACCTATATCCATACTACCAGCAATAAGTAAAATATTTGAGAAATTAATTTATGCTCAACTTTTAGAATATTTTAAATTAAATAGTAGGTATACTGCATGATAAACAGTTTGGTTTTTCAAAAGGTAAAAGTACAACTGATGCTGGGGTTGCATCTCAAAAACATGTATTTGTGTGGTAAATGTAATTGATTTTGTGTCGTTTTTATCACAATAAATAAATAAATAAATAAATGTACTTGATGCCTGGGAGGACAAGCAGGATGTAATCGCTATTTTTTGTGACCTTTCCAAGGCATTCGATTGTGTTGATCACCAAACACTATTAAGGAAATTAAAACATTATGGTTTTTCTGAAATGTCAGTAATTCATATCTGTATGAAAGAACTCAGAAGGTAGTTATTAATAAAACTAAGTCTACCGGAGCTCCCATTACTATGGGCGTACCCCAAGGATCAATATTGGGCCCGCTGTTGTTTTTAATATACATAAATGACCTTCCTTACTACGCGCAGAATTTATGTGAGACAGTGCTATTTGCCGATGATACATCTCTAGTCTTTAAAGTAGATAGAGGTGATGACTTTTCTGACGAAGTAAATAGTGCTCTTTCAAAAGTGTCACATTGGTTTAATAGTAATAATTTATCATTAAACTCAAAGAAAACAAGTGTTTAAAATTTTCGTTACCTAATGTAAGACAGCTTAAGACAAGTTGATTTTCATATAAGACTATACAGCGATATGGTCGAATTAATTAACAATACAAAGTTTCTAGGTATTATATTAGACTCGCGACTACAATGGGATCCTCATATCGAAGCCTTGGCGAGTAGACTCAGTTCGGCCGCATTCGCAGTTAAGAAAATAAGGCTCTTAACCGATATTGAAACGGCTAGAATAGTCTATTTTAGTTATTTTCATAGTGTTATGTCCTACGGCCTTTTGTTGTGGGGCTCAGCCGCTAACATCCACAGTATATTCGTGCTCCAAAAAAGGGCTATTCGCGCCATGTACAACCTCCGATCGAGAGATTCTTTAAGAGATCTATTTAAAGAAATAAACATTTTAACTGTTGCAGGACAATACATCTATGAAAATATAATTTATGTGAAAAAGTATTATAATACATTTGTAAAGCAGAGCGATATTCATCGCTTTAACACAAGAAATAAAGATAAACTTGTCGTTCCCAAGTTTAGGCTAGAAAAATCCAGAGCCTCATTTCTGGGGAAAAGCATAGCCTTTTTTAATAAAGTTCCACAGCATATAATTGAACTACCATTGCATAAATTTAAATGTTACATTAAAGAGTCGCTGATGAGCAAAGGATACTATAAAGTAGACGATTATTTGAATGACCGCAATGCATGGTCATGATGTAACACATTTACACATAACATAATCACTGTTTAATATTATGTATTTTTATACTAAGCAATTGTTGTATTAGTAACGATATGTTTTTTTTTTTTTGTAAATGTCGTTACCTAACTAAGAAACGCTGGCAAGTTTCTTGCGCCCATTCTTCTTGTCAGTTAAAAAAGTCTTGAATGGGTGGTAGGAAAATATTGACGATTCATAAGTACATATTTGTTATGTCTAAGTGAATAAAGAATATTTTTATCTTTATCTTATCTAAAGTGCTCGTCAGATAAGTCTGCGCGCGGTAAAAATCGAATACTAATCTTTTCTATAACATTAGAACAAAAAATGCACTGTAACTAGCGCCATTAACGCGCCTGGCACGTGCAGAGTTATCTGACACACACTCTAGTCGCTATCAGTTCCTTGTTTTGTGACGTTGGGTATAACTATAACTAGCTAGCAACGTTCAACAGAAAAAAGCAGCAAAAATCTATCAGAATAAGGAATTCAAATGACAGTTGAAGCCCATACCCATATCCAGATTTCTTAGCCGGTAGGCCCCCTGGGCCGTTTTGCGTTGCTCGCAGACGGCAATCACACCAAATCCGGCCCGTACACGATGGCCCATCATGGTCGGCCAACATGATCGGCCATCCTGTACTGGGCTCTCTTCCGGATTTACTCAAAAATAAATGCTATCTTGCTCTATACAATAGAAGATATATAAGAATGAAGACTGAAAACATACGCTGTACAAAATATCTTCTGAAAATAAACTGAAGTCATGGCTGTATGGCGCAAATGATGAGCCTTTGCCTTTTCTGCTCGAAGCAGGAAAAAACATAGATACATCTATGGGAAAAAATGAACCAAAAAAAAAAAAAGTGAAAAAATGAACCAAAAAAAAAAAAGTAAAAAATAGTAATAATATTTCTTTCTTTTGTGTTTTTTTGTGGTTTTTTTGAAAGAAACCCTGGAATAGTTTTAGTTTATTAAAACTCCATTGGCACTTTTTAATCTTTAACATCGTCGTATATTATTTCATTCATGGTCATTTCACATTGAAAGCGAAGTACCTACCTACCCAACCAAACTCTTTAAACTTTAGCAACGACGACGAAAAGGTATCCTTGGGTATTGAAATGGTTTGTGGGCCAGATCCCCCTGAAAACAATCCTAATGACCTGATACCGCCGCCGAGACACGATCTTTTTAATGGTCACGGAGACGACAGTGATGATGAGCGCCAGGAGAATTTTGGTTACCAGCCCTTACCACAAGGGCCTGATGCTATCCTATCTGATCACGACAATAGTGAGGATGAAGAAGAGGTATTACGTTGGCAAAAACTTAATACATAGAAAAACTATTGTACATATTGGGCAAATTAAAAACTGTCAACTCTTTAATTTTACTGATACTATTTCGATTTTAGAATTCTGGCTCACAATCGCAATTGCCTCGTAATGATGTGCCACCTATAGAAACAATGGATGCTGCCATTACAAGAGAAGTTTGGAATGCGCCACGAAGTTCACAATCTATCGAAATGGATCCGGAGCATGCACAACAGGTAATTTGTTAAAGCTTTTAGATCTTGTAATTATGATTGTGCTTGTACACTTTAGTACCAAGACTAATCTGTTGATTTGATTATATCTTAATTTTCACCGTTTTTATTCTTAACTTTTATTTTGATGGACATGACATGTTTTGTTCTATTATTTCAGGTAATGTCTGCAATGGCCAACTTTGCTCTACCACAAGCTTCCATACCAGAATGGGCACAAAGCATCACCGAAGAACAGTGGAAACAAACCCTCAAAGATAGGTTAGACATACTTAAAGGAAATAGGTAATATTTTGCTGTTATTTGGAACTTTCCTGAAATTTTTAGGAAAGGTGGAAGAGGACTATGATAACCATGTGAAAATGGCATTTCTGAGTTTCTATTTAAAAAAGGTAAGAAATGAATAACTATGGAGATCTATAACAGCTTACACAAATGTCATTCCTTATTAAATATTAAGTTTTTCTAGTTTCATTTCGTCATTTTTTATAAAATCATAAAATGCATGATTTGAGAATTTTGTGTAACATAATAAAATTATCATATGCATTATATAGATAAGTTGGGTAAAATAAAATAATTAATTATTAAATAGATTTATTTGATTTAAATAACTTTCGACAAAATATTGAAATACATCTTATCAATGATAATAATAAAACATAATCACATTGTATTTGTACAATTACAAAAAAGTATTAAGTACTAGTGGTATTCAATTAAATCTTGTGCGTCATTGTTTGTATCTACTTGCCTACAATAAAAACAACACACACCAGTCGGAAATAAGCGACCAAAATTATGCGGCTGAATTTTACGTCACGCGACAAATGTATGCAATAACGTGACGTACAATTGGGGCAAATTCGGTAAACCACTTCTTACTTCTTTTCCTGTGGCTGGTGCCTCTCTATTCACGCGTAGACCCTTTTACTATTGCGATGAGTATTAAACTTGGGTAGTACAATACATAAAGCAATTAGGGATGGACTGCAAGTGAAGATTGAGACCAGACACACGAAAAGAAGTGTTTGGTGGTTTTTTTATACCTCAGGTCAGTAAATCAAATAGTATTGCAGGCGTAATCACACCGAAATTCGGTCGCGTTTTTTTTGGCACGGTGTCCAATCGATCAATTGGCACGGTGTGTTTCGTCACAATACAATATGTACAATCAGAACATATCAGTCTGCATCAGCATCATAGTCCATAATAGAAATAATAATACCCTAGACTGAAACTGGCAGATTTCTTTGGTTCTACTTGGATTCTCTTTAAACTAAATACAGAGCATCCTAGAAAATAATATAGACCTAAATATCCCTAATACTGACAACTCCGTAGCCCAGTGGTCAGAGCATTCGCCTGCACAGTGAAAGGGTTCAAGTCCCATTGGAGCTAATTGTAAAAAAATCTGGGTAGATTATATCTAAATTTAATTTTCAATAAAACAAATCTCAATTGTTTTGTCTTTTGACCACTGTATCATTAAATTATAATTGTTTGTTTTAAAAACTGATTCACTGAAATTTTAGAGAGGAAACAGCTATTCTTTAGGGTCGAAGATGACCGCACTGAATGTGACTAGTTTAGTCTTGTCGTTTCGTATGAACATGTAGAATGGCGAGTCAGCGTAGAACGTCTCCGCAGATCGCGCCATCAATGCGCTGGTCGCTGCAACAGCTTCGGTGCCGAACTCTGCAAAATAAAAAACAATAAGGGACCTAAAACTCGAAACTTCATGAAGGTGTGACATATCAACGATACCCATTTGCATGAAAGTCGATGCTACTATAGAGGGCATCCCAGGACTATGCCCACATGGAGGGAAAGTACCCTAAATACTGTAGATATCAAATTTTACTAAAGGGAAACTTCATTTTTATTTTAAAAATAAAATGAACTGCATTCCTAGAGTTTTAAATAATCGCCTGTCTGAACTGGGAATCGGACCAGCCGGCCTAGCATGAGCGGCTTATAACGCGCGATATGATATGGTACGGCAAGTTGTCTTGCTCACCCCACTAAGGTGTAAGCAAGACGGAATGCCGTGCCATATCATATCGCGCGTTATAAGCCGCTCATGCTAGGCCCCCTGCAAAATGTAAAAAAAATACTTCTCTTATTTTACTGTACCGATTGAAAGCCTCAATTATAAGCATTTATTTCTTCAAAGTAACATAGCATTTTAAATAAAAGGACTATGTACTACGAAAATTCACGTACGCCCAAACCCCCTGGGGTGGGCAACCCTGTCGAGGCGTCCCACGACTATATGCCACATGGAAGAACAGTAGCTCAAATACTGTAGATAGATATATAACAAAGCTCTCAAAGTTATCTGTGCATAATGTTCAACAAAATTATGCACAGATAACTTTGAGAGCTTTGTGTGCTAAGATAATTTTGAACTCCCTGACTGCTCATATAAATATGAAACAATGAATAGTAAGATATTTTAAACACCTTGTGTGCTACTTCAGAATATGCTACAATATAATGAAAGTTATCTGCTGTGCATAATGAAGGTACAACAAAGTTATGCAAAGATAACTTCGAGAGCTTATGAGATAATTTTGAGAGCTTTTAAAGTACCTACACATCATGATGCACACATAACTTTGAGAGCTTTGCTAAGATAATTTTGAACACCCTGACTGTTCATATAGATATGAAAAAACTAGCTTTCCGCCCGCGGCTTCGCCCGCATGGAATACACGACGTTATCCCGCGGGAATGGGATGTTTTTCCGGGATAAAAAGTAGTTAAGCCTATGTTCCTGTCCAGGCTACAAAGTATCTGTGTCCCAAATTTCAGCCAAATCCGTTCAGCCGTTATGGCGTGATTGAGTAACAAACATCCAAACATCCAAACATCTAAACTTTCGCATTTATAATATTAGTAGGATTAAGTAGGATGAGTACCTAGTAAGATATTTTGAACACCTTGTGTGCTACAATATAATGTTGCGAACTGCATATATCAAATTGCTTTGATGTTTTTCAATAATTTTTACTACTTTAGACGCTCATATCAATTTGACGCTGAATACTAGTATAGTATTATATTATCTGTGGCTGAATGTATTTACCAGTAGTAGTGTAGTTATTTCAATGTCATGTAGGAATGTTGCTAAAGCGTAGGTATTTCATATTATACATATTACATACGTACGTACTTACATTGACACTGACTGAACTCGTTATAATCTATAGGTATCGGTTTCTACGCAAACTTTTTTTAATAAGAGCCTGAAACTTCTTTATGCATTGCAAAAGTCTCTCCCTATTCAATACCAGTTGCAAATATATAAAAATTGTGCATTGAATATTTCATTCATTTAAATTAACAAGAATAAATCATCAAATTAAGGTCGCGTTGCGTCTGTCGCTAATCGTGTCGTCGTCGTACGGTAAACTTAACTTATCAAATCCGTATCCTAGTAAATGGTAAATGATAATTAAATTAACATGAAGAATTAATTTACACATTTCTAATGTTAAAATCGCCTTTTTTAACATTTGCAAAATATTATAATGAGTAGGTGTCGTTTTTGGATTTGACCATGTAACCTTATCACAAATAAGGCTCCAAGTAAATCTCCGCATGGGGCTGACCTTAAGATTGTATCAATGACTAGCGCTTCACTGGCGACTTCATCTGCGTGGACCCCCTTTTTTACCCTCTTAGAGGGAGATTTCCAAAAATCCTCTCTTATTGCTCCCCTACACTCCCTAAGGAACATACATGCCAGATTTCAGCTTCATGCCATTAGTTATGTTATGTGCGTTCTCTGTCAGTCAGTCAGTAACGCAAGAGTTTTATGTAGGTAAGTATTATAGATTTAAATAATAGGGGTTTTGGAATGAAAACGTTCAAATTTATCTTATAATGATTTTATATTTTTTATTTGGGTAGGTAGGTAAGTACACTTGAACACTATTTGTGTTATAATAAAATAAGGGTAATTTTATTCTATGAGGCGGCTATTTTGCACCGTGACATTTAGGATAGGTGACACAAATGTTTGCTGTGCAAGACGCTCAAGTCCCACAACTAGTTGACTTGTATTGTATTTTCTGCAAGAAATCGAGTCATAGGAGGTTTAAAAAAGATTCATGGTAAGTTTTTTTTTGCGCATAGTCCATTAGTCCCTAAGGTGTAATGTAACTCTACCGGAGAAACTTGAAAGCTTCGTCATTATGTAGTTGTGTTATTGGCGTTTTCTTTGTGTTGCTGACGACGCGCGCGACCGACACGTACCTAGTAAGTACATTCAACAATACCACCAGGTATACACCGTAAGGCTCAACGCCAGTTTTAGTATACTGCACTAAAGACCTTTTGCAGCGGACTGCCATCTGGTAAATCCACCAATAGTGTCACAGATGGGCAGCTCAACCAGATGAAACACAATAGTAGATTGTACAACAAGTGCATAAAAGGTACCATTTTACCCGAGACGTATATATCCATCCGAGCCGTAGGCGAGGGTGGATAGTCAATTCGAGGGTAAAATGGGTTTTATGTACGAGTTATACACTCTGCTTTTCACTTCGAGTGTGAGGAAAATAAATAACAATATTGCAAAAACGAATAAATAAAGACTTCGCCATATTGGCGGGAAGACTTTCTTTTTCTTTTTTTATACGGGCATTGGCAGCACAGTGACTTTAGCATAGATCGTAGTCCATAATACTCTTGAAATACTTATTCCTTAGAAAACTCATTAATTTTGCCTAGTTTTATTAATTTAATAATTTATCATGGATTATGTACAAAATTTAAGAAACAGAATGAAATACGTTAGTTATTAATAAAGTTTATTTAACGAAGTTTAATTGCGTGTGTGACTGTTTACCTGACGACCTTTGTCTTAAAGTCTGAGACTTAGACGAAGATTTTACTTTATGCACTAGAGCATAAAAAGCGATTTTATGCCGCCTATACCCAACATAAACACGAACTTTACGAGCATGAGAAGTGAAAATAATATTTTTATAATGTTTTTAAGACAAAAGGTCATTTGGGTTGACCAGCAGCTACCTGGGATCTAAAACTTTCAAAAGTACGAAAGGAGCATTGTCGTCTCTTTAGAATGGGCGTTAAATGGGATAAAACAACAACAGATGGGTAATGATAGTGAGTGCCCAAAGCAATAAAATTTTAAACAAAAAACAGTGCCACCTTTTGTAAAATCCCAGGCAGCGCATGTTATTGAATCTTCGTTGGTAGAAAAAACAAATGGGGCGGGGCTAAGAATGGGCAGCCCTTCTTGTCCATGCAAGCGAAATAGTTTTATAAGTGTATATCTGGTGGTTTTGTTCATTGTACCTACCAGTGTACAGTATAACTGTATTTTTGGACAATGGTCCTAAAAGAGTAACTGCTTATGAATATATTTTCTTCGTCATTTCGCTGTCATAAATCTGTGACTGATGTGCACAATGCACAAGAGCGACACAATAGATAATAATGTTCAGTTAGCTGGTTAGTTTATTTGGTCATTACAGTGCACGTAATACTTCCTGTAGCCATGGTGTTATCTTGAATCGACCGACACGTCCAGCGAGGCTCAAAATTCGACCTCTAATTATTATTTCCATAAACGCTTTACTCCGTTTCGTTCCAGTATAATTATAGTCGTGTTCAGTGATATTGTAATTTTTTTAAGAGTGGAGCATAGTTTGAAAACTTTTTGGCCTTGGCTGTCTGGAGGCCTAGGCATGCAATGCATGGCATTAGTGCAGTGTTATTCCTATATTGTAAGTGTGGTAAAAAGTGGTAGGTAAACTGAAAAATGCTGGGAGCACATAAACTAATTAGTCAGGCAGAACCGCATCTTATGAAATTTTGACGACTGTTATCGTCAATTTTTTTACCGTGCCAACCTGTGGAAAATCTCGTCCTGCATACGGCTGACGAGATATCTCGGTGAAAAAAATCCACCTTGTGGTACTGATGTCGAGTTATTTCGGCGCAAAATTATACTTAGACAACTTTTGCTACTTTGGTAATGTTGCTATACCTACTTAATTCAATTTTTAAAACTGCTTTCTATCTAATTTATTACGGTCATGTACTTACCTATTCACACAACGTCGGCAAGTGATCTTTTGATTATGGAAAAAGACTTAGTAACTAAACCACAACACAGTCATATACTTTTGAAAAAAAATGTCCAATTACAAGTAATTATTATACTTAGTGTTATTTATTTATTATTATTATCATCGTATAGAAACAGATGAGCTTTCATAAGATTATACGTATTATATCTCATTTATAATATAAGTATGCAAAAAGATTTATTTTTTGTTTTTCACTACTAGCAACATAATAATCACTAGGTATCGTAACGAATTAAGGTCGCTGAGAAAAGGTAACTCTGGGCCCAGTTTGTAGGAACAGTTTTGTATTGACGCCTCTTTGTTTGCATAAGGACAGATTCGCCTACGCCTGATTGGCCTCCGTATAAAATGGCAGATTTTGTTATGCGAGATATCTCGACAGTAGTATGCGAGAGCACATTTTTTCCAACGAGATAACTCGACGTTAGCAGAGAAAGGGTTAAGGTGAGTGACGAATCAAAAGTTTCCTCACTCACTTTAAAGGTCGTCACAGACGGTGAAGATACTATAATATTTTATCTTAACATAGAATATCGCTCGCCATACAACTCAATAGACCATCACACACGCCGAAGATAACATATATTTTCATATTAAGTATCTTAAGATGCTAGGCGATACGCAAAATATATATTTCGTATGTTAAGATACGGAAATATATATTTTGCATGTTAAGATACTATCTTAACATACGAAATATATATTTTGGATACGAAAAGATGTGTATACAGGTTGTCCCGTTTTCGGTGCTGGGAATAGAGAGAACTAGCGGCCCGCCCCGGCTTCGCACGGGTGGACATTTATTTTTTAAACATTTTGGGATAAATACGAAAAAATCAAAACATTTGTAACGATGCCGTTTCGTTCCAGTCATTATGGATGGTTAGAAACTCCATAGTGGCTGGAAAGTTTTATAGTTTTACGTACTGGCCATCAATTTTATGCTGTACCACTGTTCTTTCGTAATTCTTCGCTCCACGTGCCCTATTCAGCATTTTGATTCAGTCCTACCAGAACAATCAAGCTGAACAGAGCTCGCGTGCGAGCTAGCGTACCTACCAAAAATTTATAAGTGAAATGTAATAACTATTTAATAGCCAATTAATTAATTATAGTAACAGTTCCTATTCTTCATATTCTTTCATATTTCTAATTTACAATATTTGATAAAACAACTCTCCAAGTGCTGAAACAATCTTTTATTCTCTACCACATTTTCTAATTGAATACTATGCGGTGACTTCCGACGTTCCGGCTAGTGTACCGCTGGCCGACGAGGGGTTCCCGTAACACATTCATAATAAACGAAGAGTAAGTTTACACCTAGTTAAACCAAAAAGTTTGCTTAGAAATAATGACGCTTTGAAACGTCAAACGTAAGGAGTAGGTTATACTTACCTAATGATGATACTATGATTTTCTATCCAAACTGATCTAGAGTTCGAATTAGCTTAGTAATTTTTATATCAAATTCCAGGTCAGAATCATCTTCTGATGAACTGTCCAATAAGTCTAATAGCAAATCCGAATTGCTCATTTTTGATCACCCTGTATAAGATGGTTTACAGAATATTCGTCCGCTACCTAGGACGGATATCAAGAGAGTGAAAAGATTCCAAAATATATCGTATCTTAACCGTGTGTGATAGTTTAAGATGCTATAATATTTTATCTTACGATATCTTAAGATAAAATATTATAGCATCTTCACCGTTTGTGACGCGCTTAAGGCTCAACTCACACTGACGCAGAGTCGAAGCGTCCGTCGCGTCTCGCGTCGTCGGTCGTCCGCGTCGCGTCATGTTTTTTGCTTAAGGCGATACTCGGAAAAAATGTGCTGAAGCGAGATAGCAATGAGAAAACGACGCGCGCGGGAGCGAGACCGATTTTGCAGATTAGGCAAAAAAAACACAAAATCACTTCGTATTAAAAAACTACAGCGATTTAAAAAAATGCTTCTATACGATCCTCAATATTATTGGTGTCCATTAATTAAACCAATTTCCAATAGTGTAAGTAACCCCATTTAAGAATAATCTTCACTTTTCGTATTTTTTAGAGGTATTTTCGAAAATAAAAAGTGTCGAGGCAAAATCATAAAATCGTGTTTTGGAAACTATACGATTCTAGATAACGGTATGAAGAAATATATATCTTATTACCAGATTTTTAACAACTGTAACCGTCCTATAGTTTTAAATCAAAAAGTCCATATTTTTCCGAGTAGCGCCTTAAGTACTTATAGCATTTTCATGTCTATAGTCCTATTTTTAAAATACCAATTTGTTTGCTGTAAATATGGAGTCGCGTGACATTTTTTACTTCACTGAGTTTTACTACCCTGAAAAGGCGTTACTTTTGCCCCGGGGCAGGCGGCATTTGTAACACTCTCCCTTTACTCATCTAAACTGAAATAACTCAATGATTACAAAACATATCAAAAGCTGGATGTGATCCTTTTATTTTTACTACTTGCTTTTCGCCCGCGGCTTCGCCCGCGTGGACTACACGACGTTATCCCGCGGGAATTTGATATCTTTCCGGGATAAAAATAGCAAGTTCCTCTCCAGGCTACAAAGTATTTGTGTCCCACAGCTAAATCTGTTCAGCCGTTTTGGTGTGATTGAGTGTTACTCAATCACACCAAAATGTTTGGATGTTTGTATATTTGTTATGCTGGGGCTTCACCTGCGTAATGCCTAACGGCGTTAATAACGGCATTGTATCAAATTAGTGCGCTAGAACCCGCATAATACGCAGGTGTAGCCGGCTACACCTGCGTATTATATCAAATAGCGCTCTAATTAATGGCATTAGACGCAGGTGAAGCCTGGCACCTGGCGCAGGCATTACAAATATACAAACATCCAAACATCTATTTAAACTGTCACATTTATAATATTAGTAGGATTACTGTGCATACACACATTTTTAGGATAACTTAGCAGTTGTCTGTAATCAGGTAGCAAATAATATACAACGTGTTAATGGATTAACCCAAAACCAGAAAGTAGTTTGCTCAGAATCGTATTGCGAATCGATCGCACTATATTTCAATATAGGTTATATTTTTCATTTTTATTGGCCCTTGTCTAAATTATTTATAATGCATGAGCGCTCGACGCGGACGCGGAGCGCTGCGGGGGACGCGGCGGGGGCGGTGGGGCGGCCGGGCGTAGACTTTAAAATTTCATAGATTGGGCACCACCAAACTATCGTTGAATAACTTTTGAAATATAAACATTTTTGACTCAGTTTATATTTTAATTATATCATTGCATTTTTGTTTAATTGGGGTGTATCAGGTTTTGGGTTAATTCATTAACACGTTGTATAATATGTTACTTTTGACTCCGGTCTACCCTACGCTCATCGACGCTGGTTGGTTTCCGTAAATGTACCTTAATAATTAGAAAATAGAGATAAAAATGCTAAGAAGAAAAATTGGTTGCCTGTAAAGACCGTTTACGGACGATAATTTTACGTGATAACGTCTTAAGAAAACATTGATTAAATTGACACTTTTAATATTACTTTATTTGAATTAAGTAAATTATTATCACTGAATTATCTAAAGATTTTCATTCACTCTGTAAAATACGTGCGATCGTTTCTGCTTTGGGGCTGTCCATTAATCACAACTTTTTAGATCCCCCTCCCCCTGTGATGTTTGGTGATTTTTCCCGGACCCCCCCTCCCCTTTTGGATCTCACGCGATTAATGGACAGCCCCTTTGCTATGTGCCGCGGCCCGCGCCACAGCCTTCTCTATTGTCTAGAAGGCTGTGGCCGCGCGCGATGCGGTCATGCCACAGACAGATGACTAAATGGTCATGCGGTCAGAGCGGTGCCAAACCGTTTGGGCGTTTGTGCACTACACTGAATTTTACCGATCCGGAAGAAAACGGATACTTGTATTTTAATAATTAATCATTTATAATAGTTAGAATTTATTTATTTCGTGTAGTTTCAATGTTTCAAACTTTCCGGATCGGTAGAATTCAGTGTAGTGCACAAACGCCCTTTCGCTGCAATGGATTTGTTTTGGCTGCGTGAAATTTTAAATCTGTGATAACTTCTAAAAAGTATTTATTTAAATTAAGTAAGGTACATTAAATGGCCACGGTAACTAATATTGTTATTTAGATAAGGGTTAATATCTACTGATTAGGAGAAATTAGCTTTTCAAGTAAGTAAAGTAGGTACACTAAGTATTTCAAAATTAATTACTTTAAGATAAAAATTATTTTAAATCTTATGAGATAGATATACCTGTATGCTATCGCGGACTTTTTTATAGGCCTTTTTATGGTAAGTATACAATTCCGTACTACGGAATCCGTAGTAGGTACATCATTTTGATGTAACTCATACGGTTTAGCCAGCATTCGCAATGTAAGCGCTAGAAAAATCGATTTCATGACGGCTTCATCACAAAACATTAAATTTTCTCTATTATACAAATACTTATATGAAATGTTTTGTATGTATAAACCTTCGGGAATAATTTTTCTAAATAACAGTAAAAATTGGATCAAAATCCGTAAGAAGAAAACTTAGAAACAGACAGACAGAGGCGGAGAGCGACTTTGTTGACTATGTAGTGATTATTGAGCGGCCAATTAATTTTGGACCTAATTGTCTTGTAGATAAGATTGATAATTTTAATGTTACTGCTTCAGAAGTGAGCTTTTATTATTCTGTGCTCAGGCGGAACGTGACAATGAGTCATGTTTTTTCGTGCGCGCAGCCGGCGTTCAACGTCAGACGTTATCACGTCACAAACGCGAAGCGCGAGACGCTTCGACACTGCGCCACTTTATTATAAGCCCAAGGGTTTATAATAAAGTGTTACCCTTCCAAGTAAAACAATATTATAAGTTATTTTAATTTTTAGTTTTTTGCATTCACAATGCAATTGTCGTGGGTTCGAGTCCCATCGGAGCTGGTTGTGAGACGGGTCGATGTTTTCTAAATAATTAATTTTTCATTTTTCTAAAACAATATTATGTAGGCAGAAACGGTACACTTACCATTGATAGTGAGTTTCACTTCGTGCATAACCGAGTCCACATGGACACCGGGGTTAGGCAGCCGATCCACCATTGCCTTCAAAGTTTTCGACTCGCCCTCGCCATCGTTTATTCTTGTTATTAAATTATCTTCCGTCTCATTTTCAACATCTCCGGCTTCTAACATTATAGCAAAATTTGCCAAACCGGGGGTAAACATTGTTTGAGCCCCGAGAGCTTTTAAAGCATCTTTTAAATCCACTTTGCTTCCCAGATCTATTTTCGGAAAGCGCACAACACATTTTTTCTTAGACATTTGACTTATCAAAGTGTCTATTTTGTCGTGATTTAGTTTGTCTAATAATTCTGTTAGGGTCATTATTTTAGGAAATCTTGGTTTAATCACATACATGCTCGTGACACTGTCGTTGTATGGAAATTGAATCATATGTAGCCCTGAAAATAGACGACAATTGTCCAAAATTTTATATTATAATAAGCTAATAGCTAACCTAACGTAACGTTTGCTTACCATTTTCAAATGAGAATAAGTAATTAAATTGACCGAAATTTGCCATTAAGTCGACTAAAACTTCTTTTGTTGGAGTTTTGAATGGTAACCTGAAAGAATTAAATGAAAAAAAAAATGAATATTGTTAAGTATGGTGAGGTAACATGTTTGACGAAGTGAGGTTGGGTTTACTTTTCAAATAGCTTTCATACTTACTCTTTTGTGTATTCGGGTACAAAAGGCTGTGTCCATTGACCGCTAAAGTACAGGGCACTCAACAATACTGCCTTTGTCGAGGTTGGCAGTGGTTGCTGTAGAAAATTTTCTATCTTATTATTTGTATGATTCTTGACCCATCTGCAAAAACGAAGAATGATGTTAGATATGTTTTACCCAAGTACTTACTTCAAATAAACTTTTATTATATTACTAGCCTATATTACCCGTGGCTTAGCCCGCGTGGACTACACGACGTTATCCCGCAGGAATGAGATATTTTTCAGGGATATAAAGTAGCCTTAGTTCCTCTCCTGTAGGGCTAACATGACGGCAACGAGATAGCATGAGATAGTTTGTCGCGCGCCTTCCAACCAATCAGCAGTCACGCGCGCTATCTACGAGTGATCTGATTGGTCGAAAGTAATGCGACAAACTATCTCGTGCTATCTCGTTGTAGCATGTTAGCCCTACAGGCTACATATCATATCTCATATCTGTGTCCTATTCAGCCTAATCCGTTCAGCCGTTTTGGCGTGATTGATCATTGAGTAACAAACGTCGCCTCGCCTCTGTACACCCGCTCGAGGTATGACTGGAACGCCTGGCGCAGCTGACTGTGCGCCGGTCCTCGAATATCGCATTCGCATACAATGTCTGCGTGTCGTTACTATTCAGGTCAGGGCCTTAGCATGTGTTCGCTACTCACTCTTTTATCGTGTCCTTATAGCCTCGCCCGTGCGAGCGAAGTCGGTAGTAAATGCCTCGCCTCTGTACACCCGCTCGAGGTATGACTGGAAGGCTTGGCGTAGCTGACTGTGCGCCGGTCCACGTATATCGCATTCGCTTACAATGTCTGCGTGTAGTTACTATTCAGGTCAGGGCCTTAGCATGTGTTCGCTACTCACTCGTTTATCGTGTCCTTAGCCTCGCCCGTGAGAACGAAGTCGGTAGTAAACGCCTCGCCTCTGTACACCCGCTCGAGGTATGACTGGAACGCTTGGCGCAGCTGACTGTGCCGGTCCACGAATATCGCATTGGCTTACGATGTCTGCATGTCGTTACTATTCAGGTCAGGGCCTTAGCATGTGATCGCTACTCACTCGTTTATCGTGTCCTTAGCCGCGTCCGTGCGAACGAAGTCGGTAGTAAATGCCTCGCCTCTGTACACCCGCTCGAGGTATGACTGGAAGGCTTGGCGTAGCTGACTGTGCGCCGGTCCACGAATATCGTATTCGCTTACAATGTCTGCATGTCGTTACTATTCAGGTCAGGGCCTTAGCATGTGATCGCTACTCACTCGTTTATCGTGTCCTTATCTTCGCCCGTGCGAGCGAAGTCGGTAGTAAACGCCTCGCCTCTAGTGATGTGCCGCTGGGAATATTCCCATTTCCAAGTGATTTACTCTTTGTAAATTTACGGGAATATTCCCAAAGTTCCCAGACTAATTTAACTTTAAGAATGGCAAAATTTTCTGTCATATTTATATTTCCTTTTACTCCCATGATTGCGCAACTACTTACTAGTTTTTGCCTGCGATTATACTTCTCTTAATCTCTATTAAAAC
The DNA here is from genome assembly GCA_949710035.1 of Crambus lathoniellus. NCBI lineage: Eukaryota > Metazoa > Arthropoda > Insecta > Lepidoptera > Crambidae > Crambus > Crambus lathoniellus. The sequence continues at coordinate 10,838,229 of OX453306.1, forward strand.
ACAGAACAAGACTACTGAATGTTAAACTACATAGTTTAATTTGTTAACTGAGCAAAGTAACGGTGTTAAGCCAACATACTTTGCAGCATTGATTATTATAGATCCCCATAGCCAAGGAAATCAAGGAACAGATATCACATCGAAGAAAATATTAACGGATGCCAAGTGACTAAAAATGTTAATCAAGACCTTTTGACTTCTTAAAGATTTATCAAACTACAAGTGCAGACGTGAAATTTGGAGTCGTCCCGTCTTACAACTAGCTCCGATGGGACTGGAACCCATGACCTTTGTCCGGGCGAATCGAATTTATTTAATACTTCTTATAAGCTGTTGGCCAGCGTTTATTTCATCAATGTGAAGATATTACTACCCTCGATATTTAATAATAGAATATTTGATAAGATCTTTTTTTATATGGAACTGGGCAGGCATTTGACCACCATCTTGTTTAATCATAGGATGTGTTTTAAGATGCTGGATGTTTGCCCAGGATGCCTGTTCACTCTGGCCTTGAAGTGTTCAAGCTTGAAGTTATCGGGGATCACATAAGCAGGCAGCGCATTCCATTCTTTAGCGGTTCGCATAAGAAACGAAACTGCGAAGCGCTTGGTGCGGATAAGTAGAGTGTCAACAATATAATAATGATAAGATAGCCAGCGTCAGGTTCCGATGGTGGAAATGGGCTGAAAGAAAAAGGTCGGGCAGTTCTCTCGCACACTCCCAAAAGCGTATTCTATAAAATACCGATAGACACGCAACTTTGGGTTGGTGACTGGCATTCTGGAGTTCCGCCAGCGCCGTAGCCAACGCTGAGTTTCCAATGAACCTCCTGAGACGGTTTTTAATCGATTCCAGAAATTCTAGCTGATACTTAGCAGAACCATTCCATAAGTGACAACAGTACTCCATGCACGGACGAATCTGCGATTTGTATATCAAAAGCAGTTGGTCTGTCCGGCGTTAAGTACCGTTTAGAGCCCTAGAGAAGACGCCCATTTTCTTAGCAGCACACTTTGCAATGGAATCGATGTACTCGTCAAAATTCAGGTTGGATGGTGAGTTCAGGCCAAGAAGTTGCAGATGTTCAGTTATCGGCAAGAATACACCCTGGAAAGTTAGAGTCAGTTGGAAAGGACTCCGTTTTGCAGTGAATAAAAAAACCAGTGTTTGAGTAGCATTGAAAGTAGCAGATTAATTTGCTCAACAAGGGACTCTCGACAATAGCAATAAATTATTTATGATTTATGACGACTGGATTTCATCATTCGTAGCCTTTACAGTTGAGTGAGATATATCTGATGGTAGTTTCATCTGTATACCCGATAGTATTCCTCAATGTCTCAAGACTAAGGGTCTTTGACCAGTGTGTGTTGCCAGTTATGACTTATGGAAGCGAGACGTGGTCTTTTACTATGGGTCTCATAAGAAGGCTCGAGGTCACCCAGCGAGCAATGGAGAGAGCGATGCTTGGTATTTCCCTGCTCGATCGAATCAGAAATGATGAGATCGCAGGAGAACTAAAACGACCGACATCGCTCGAAGGATTGCTCAGTTGAAGTGGCAACATAGCGCGGAGAACCGATGGCCGTTGGGGCGGAAAGGTTCTCGAATGGTGACCGCGAACCGGACGACGTTCCGTGGGCAGCCAGCCCCCCTACAAGATGGACCGACGACGATCTGGTCAAGGTCGCGGGAAGCCGCTGGATGCGGGCAACGCAGGACCGATAAAGATAAAGGTCTTGAGACTTTTTGCCGTGTGAATATGCCATAATAATAAGTCTGCTTTGTGACTGATTATTATCTTGTTCTTTTTTAAACAAATAATGAAATGTACTAAATAAAGAGAAAATAAAATAGAAAGAAAGAAAGAAAAGAAATAAATAAATACACATGTGGGGAATATTCGTTAATCAAGCTGTAATTTTTAATAAAAGTTTAATATTATATTACGACATCATGGTACGACACTATTGTAATTCAAGTTATTTTAATAAATGACTAGCGGATCCACGCGGTTTTATTTTACCCGCGTAGTACCCGTTTCCGTGGGAGTATCGGGATAAAATATAGCCTATGTCAGTCGGGAAGAATGTAGCTTTCTAATGGTGAAAGAATTTTTAAAATTGGTCCAGTAGTTTCGGAGCCTATTCGATGCAAACAAACAAACAAACAATCAGATCTTTGCTCTTTATAACTTTAGTATAGATTATTATTAAAAGTATTACAAAAAAATCTGTTTTACTAAGTAGGTATTGGGAATATTCCCGGAAACATTGGAAATTTACTGGGAATATTCCCGGGAAAATTGGAAACTTTCGCCATAAAAGTGATATTAAGTTTGACATATTCATTTTGCTGTGTAATTTTGGCCAATGAAACGGTTAGCACAAAACAAAAAAAGATTGAAATACGTTATAAGCAATTTTCCCCAATATTTCCACTTTTGGGAATATTGCCGGGAACGCTTCTGGGAATATTCCCAATATTTCCAATATTCCCGGGAACGGCACATCACTACTCGCCTCTGTACACCCGCTCGAGGTATGACTGGAACGCTTGGCGCAGCTGACTGTGCCGGTCCACGAATATCGCATTGGCTTACGATGTCTGCATGTCGTTACTATTCAGGTCAGGGCCTTAGTATGTGTTCGCTACTCACTCGTTTATCGTGTCCTTAGCCTCGCCCGTGCGGACGAAGTCGGTAGTAAACGCCTCGCCTCTGTACACCCGCTCGAGATATGACTGGAACGCTAGGCGCAGCTGGCTCTGCCGGTCCACGAATATCGCATTCGCGTACAATGTCTGCGTGTCGTTACTACTCAGGGCTTGCAATCGAGTGCCGAAATCTTCATGATGCTCTCGGTTTTTGAGGATATCTGAACAAAATAGTTGTACTTATGTATACAGGGTTATTTTGAAACCACTCGCCAAATTGTTTAAGTTCGAATCAGAATAGGTGAGTGAACAACTTTCACCTAGAATAGAAACATGGGTCGAACGAAATACGACAAAAATTGGACTTCCCATACTAAATCGATCACGTGATCAGTATGATTTGTATGAAAGGTCAAAAAATAATTGTCATATTTCGACCCATGTTTCTAGGAGAAAGTTGTTCACTTACCGATTCTGGATCGAACTCAAAAATTTGGTTTTTGGTTTCAAAATAACCCTGTATAGGTAATGAAATGAATTACGAAAACCGCTGCTGGCGACCGACGCGACGCCCTTTTTGATAGGTCATACGTCATACATAGTTTAGGTGGTTTAGGTAAGTTTTTTGCTTGTTTATCTAGTCGAAAACAGAAAATATCGTGCCAATGCCGCAAAAACTGTTTGGAGTTTGTATTTAATTTTTCCTTATGTCTAGTTGGGAGGTGTGTATTTACTAATTACTATAAAAAGAAACGTAAGTACCTAATTTCAGTAACGTAATGGACATGGACATTTTTTTAATTGTTGTGGTTTCGTCAAGGACGACAACTTTGATAAAATTAATGACTCAAGCAACTCAAGTGTCTTTGATGTTTTTAAGCTCGCTAGTCTTGGAAAACTGTCTCGTAGCTACGTAGAAAATATTTGTAGAAATAAGTACCACAGTTTATCTAGCGACCATATTTTTTCCGGTTTCTTTGCTTTCAGTTCGTGGATGTTGACAAAGATACCTACTTGTCTATTGAATCCAATGTCACTCACCTTGAGAAAACCCAATGACTTCCGCGAGCTCTTCGTAAGTCCCGCCGGTGCTTCCCAAAAGCGTCATTGCAAGTAGACCTGCCAAAAGTAACAGTAAGTTGAAATAAGCCAATGTTTTTTCAAATACTATATTTGAATTTTATACGCTTTTTTTGCATTACCTAATATTGATTTTTAACCACAGCAATCTGGTTTTTCCGCCTTCGATTAAATAACTACCTAGTGATTCCGTGTAAGCATAAGTAATTTAGGTTTTCTGATGTCGTGTTTTATGTTTACCTACTCTATAAAAATATTAATTTTTTATTTATAATCACTTTAATATAACACCTAATAACATAAAATATCACATAAAGAAAAACTTAAAAACTATTGCTACAAAGGCGGTCTTATCACTCAGAGCGATCTCTTCCAAACAACCTATTGTATAGAGAAAATGACAGGGAAAAGAAACAAAAGCGAATATTGTTCCAATTATATTGCACTTTAATCTTTAATAGGTATCTACTCCTTGTGATGTGAGGGATTGTGGGAAAATGATTTAGGTTGGGATGACTTAGCCTACACCTAAGTTTACAAAATAAGTTTTCCAGGTACCGAATTCAAAATTCATGGTGTATAATAGGTAAGTACACCCTTAATTTTTAAAGAAAAAAATCTTTTCATCTCCTGAAAGTATTGTATGTAATGAAAGTGTGTAGGTACCTACTCGTATATCAAATTGTGAAAGTTTCACAAAGATTCCTGTACCTCAAAGTGTAATTTTGTCAATTTACAAGCAAACGTTACTATCGCGTTTGCGTTATAAAATTCTATAGGTAAGTACCTACCTACTAGATTTAACTCAAACGTGATTGTATTGTATAAAGTCCGTTCGGTTAGATAGTGTCGGTACACCCGCACGGCATTGTGGCAGAGCGACACTATCTAAGCGAATGGACTATACTAACGTTTGCTCATGTACTAACTTACACTGAACCCTCTGAAAACCTGCCCCCTGATTCACGAACCGTCGGACACAGAATCGGATTCAAATTCTGTGCATTGTCTTTATCTATTCTATTCTACAGGGTGTTAGGGGCACCCTTGCAAAAACTTTAACCATTGCTTTAGCATGAAGCATGAAGGCCTAAGCCTTCATGCTGAAAACCGCACAGCAAGATTTTTTGTCGGAATAGAAAAAAATATTTCGACTCTCCATACAAAATGTCCCGATAAGTTGCTAAATTTGTATGAAAAGTCTTTTTTTTTTTCCGACAAATAATTCTTGATGTACGTTGTTCAGCATGATGGTCTGAAGCCATGGAAGGTTAAAGTTTTTTCAAGGGTGCCCCTAACACCCTGTATAGTGAGTGACAGGACAGAGACGGTGCATTCATTCCGCTGTTGGGAGCGTTTCCGACGATTTGTGAATCAGGTGGCTGATTAGGTAAGTATGCGACAATAAGGTTGTGGTGTGTGTCAGCAGCACAACATTGGTGCCAAGACAACACATACAACGCCGCGCACATACAAGTAAGTAGGTAAGCCTTGTGTCGAATGACTCACTCAAGAAATCAGGTAGGTATTGTATGGAAATTATTATAAAGTAACTAAGTACCTACCGAGGAAAATCTTGACTGTCTGTTTGAATCTTTAATAGTAGGTACTTATAACGTTTCTTATTAATAGAAGACTATAATTAAGTGTACCTACCTGCAACGCCCGTGGGAGAGATTACGATATTACGCTTTTCATTTTGTTTCATCATCTCTTTTAGTAGTTTGAATCCGAAGTTATTTATCAAAGTATCTGTCGCATAAATTAACTTTGGGTTCGAAGCATTTTCTTCAGCAACACTGAAAAATAAGTTTAGGTGACTAAGCTAAGTATCTCTAAAGCATTTTTGATTGAATAAATATTTACTAGCTACATCCTTCAACGCCCCAGAAATGAGACACAACACAATAGATTTTCCATTGTTGTGCAGTCAGGCGTGCTGCATTATTATTTATTACACGGAACCAATACTAGCGACATTCCACAATACGAAGGCAAAAGACGATGCGTCAAAACGTCCCCCCAAAAACCCATTTCCGACCAACAGATATTATTTTGTGCCAACAGATTTGGCGACACCCTTCAAATGTGTGGGAATTTTGGGAAAATATTATTTTAATATTATTATTGATTACAAAATTAACAACACACCTACGTTGATCGAAGCCTACTTCTTTGATTTTTACCATTTTTAAGCACACCATTTTGTTACCTACATTTAGGAGAAGGTTCTGGTATTTTAACCCACTTCAAAAAAGGAGGTTCTCGGTTTGACCCTCTGAGTACTCAGAGGTTTGACCCGCATGTATGTATGTTTGTCCGTGAGATGCAGTTTTCATTAGAAAAGTATTAGGTAAGTACCTAGTTACATTTAGGCAGGGTTCGAAATTATCAAGATAATAACGCTTCTTGATAATGATCCGATCATTATCTGATATTTATCCGATAATTATCACTAGTGTAAGAAATTCAATTGGTAAATGGTTTCATAACAAAGGCATTATAATTAGGGCTATTTTAATTTTAAAAAATCCTTTTATTTAATATCTAACACAAACTAACATTAATTTTGGGTGAATTGGCTGACGTTCTTGTTCTGCAGTGTGCACTTAAGGCTGACATACTTTTACGTGAGATTTCATACTAGTATTTATTATTCCTTGCATCTCTTTGCTATTTTTTTGCACCGAGCCCATAGCCCACTATTTTATCTTAATGCAAATTGACCATGTTGGATCTTCCTAACGAGGCATTTTACAAATTCAACTCAATGAACAATATATAACAAACCAATGATATTCAAGTTCACTTAACTTTGCATACATAATCCGAACAGATTTTTTCTTGTAAGAGGAGTCCTTACGCCACGTTGACACTTTGTGCGTTCGAATACACGCAAGTGCGGAAATACACGTTCAAATAGGTACAGTTCACTTTTACGAGCGCAATTTTTTGTTATTATCAATCGATAATTTATCCATCTGTTATTATCACGATAATTATCATTGATAATTATCCTTTCGAACCCTGCATTTAGGAGAAGGTTTGGGACTTTGGTATTACAACCGACTTCAAAAAGGGAGGTTCTCAGTTTGAACATGTTTTATTTCTAAGCCCCATGGATTTTGACATTGAATACAGGGTGTTAGGGGCACCGTTGCAAAAACTTTAACCATGGCTTCAGGCCATCATGCTGATCAACGCACAGCAAGAATTTTTTGTCGGAAATGAAAAAAAAAATTTCGACTCTCCATACAAAATGTCCCGATTAGTTGCTAAATTTGTATGAACAGTCGATTTTTTTTTTCATTTCCGACAAAAAATTCTTGCTGTAAGTACGTTGTTCAGCATGATGGCCTGAAGCCATGGTTAAAGTTTTTGCATCGGTGCCCCTAACACCCTGTATAGCTATTAAGTAATCTCTTTATAGATACGTATGAAATTGTCGACACACAAAAAGGTATGCTGTAGGGGGGTCCATACAAATTTGCCCATTATCCTTTCACCACCGTTTCAAAAGTTGTGACAGCTCAGGTTAGAAAACGGGCGGCATTGAAGCCAGAAGACCTCTGTTCAAATCTAGTCCATACTTTTTTTTGTGAAAAAGTCTAGGGAGCCGTTTTCACTTCTGCCGGCACTCCCGGAGTGCAACCACTGGTTTTTTTTTACATTGAAAATAGTTAAATGTTTTTATAATGTTAATGTTTTTCTCCTTGCCTGCGCGCACGCAGCTGCGTCATACATAAAGAAATAAAAATTCGTCCCAGAGCCATTGTAAATTCGTTGCGGAACTATTTAATCATTTTACGATAGTTATGTAACTTCTTTTAACTGGCAACACTTCTCCTAATACCGATTTGAGTTTGACACATGGTATAAATAAACAGTACAGTGCCACAACCTTTTCTGTGCTGGTGACAGCGGCGCTACGTACGTTTTTCTTTTTTTTTGTAGTAATTTAACCGGCCCTGACTTCTAAGAACTTCAGCTGCCAGCAGCGCTATGGTTGGACATCAACTTGACAGCAAAATGACATAAAAAAAAACACTTTAGTTTCACATTTTGGCCACCGGCACAGCAAAGTTTGTGGCACTGTAAGTAGGTATAATATAAACATATGCATAGGTAATACAATAAATAAATTAATGTTAGTACATAATGTACTACATTATAAATGTCGCGTTGAGTTGAGTCCCGTTACTCTTGTTTAAAAAAAAATAACTTTTGTTACAAAATTATAACTTTTTTTTCTGGAATCCAGCCGGCCTAGCATGAGCGGCTTATAACGCGCGATATGATATGGTACGGCATGCCGTCTTGCTTACACCTTAGTGGGGTAAGCAAGACAACTTTTGGGGAGTATTTTTTATGAACCTAATTTCATACACAAATTTGAGAATAAGTAAGTATAAGAAATGTTTGCATTGTGTTACTACTAAAATTTTATTATTTTAAGTGTTAGGTACGTCATATTTCGCTAGGGAACCCTAAAAAACTAGCCGTCCGGCGACTGGAACCACGGGCCCAGACGCCGGATTGCATTTTTTAAATATATTTTTTCAGTCAACTGGGCCCACTTTTGGTATGCACAAAAGATCTATTGTTTAAATCGAATGCTAGTACAGTCAGAAGAAAAAGCATTTTAAATAAAAGAGATTTTTAAGAAAATCATTTATTATTTACATGGATCGGCCTTTAACTAAACTTAATGTTTAATAGCATAAACACATAATCATTATAATGCCACGTAAATCTGATATACAGCTTTCAGATGTTTTAAGTGCCTTAGGTTCTACAATAGCATTTTTAAGTAGGTACCTAGGTGGATGGTAATGCCTAATGCTGCTTTTTTTTAGAATAGAATATAATATTTTATTTCGCAAGAATGTGGTACTTACATAATATAGATTTTTCACTTCTCATGCTCGTAAAGTTCGTGTGTATGTTGGGTATAGGCTGCATAAAATCGCTTTTTATGCTCTAGTGCATAAAGTAAAATCTTCGTCTAAGTCTCAGACTCTAAGACAAAGGTCGTCAGGTAAAACTTCGTGAAAAACTTTATTAATACCTAACGTATTTCATTCTGTTTCTTATATTTTGTACATAATCCATGTTAAATTACTAAATTAATAAAACTGGGCAAAATTAATGAGTTTTCTAAGAAATAAGTATTTCAAGAGCATTATGAACTACTGTCTATGCTAAAGTCACTGTACTGCCAATGCCACGTATAAAAAAAAAGAAAAAGAAAGTTTTCCCATGGTTTTCCCGCCAATATGGCGAAGTCTTTATTTTTTCTTTTTTGCAATATTGTTATTTATTTTCCTCACACTCGAAGTGAAAAGCAGAGTGTATAACTCGTACATAAAACCCATTTTACCCTTTGACTATGAAGTTTACTGTAAATGTCTAGGTATATTATACCTAGACATTTACATTAAACTTCATTGCGCAGTAATATTTGAATAACAAAAGAGTCAAAAAACCATTTAGATTGTGGTATGATGAAAGCAAATAGGTACTTATATGGTGTTACTTGCTCAGTTTTGAGGTTTTGACCGTCTTCGTCTTAGATCAACAATAACACGAAGGCCTTCGTCCATATTATATTACGAGACAAAGCCTAGTTAAATAACAACGTAAATTGTATTTTATAACATTTGGTCCTGGTAATAGAGATGTTTTTGCAATGATGTGGAACATTTGAATAGCTACTACTTAGTATTCTTTTAGCACTTTCTAATTATTTAGCTAGTCTAGCAATTAACATTTTCATATTTCCAATAATATTGCCAGTTTATTGCTTCTATAATGCGATGGGCTATTTCATTGATAAAGTCAGTCACAAAGAATATAGATGAAAATAAAAGAGTAGCTGTTATCTTTTTAGACATGTCCAAGGCATTTGATCTGGTCAACCATGATAAATTGCTCCAGAAGTGCTATCAATATGGTATTCGAGGCCCAGCTTATGATTGGATCCAATCGTATCTACACAATAGGGAACAATGTGTTGAAATAACTCGTCTAGACAATTGTCAAGATGAGGGTTATAAAACTAATAAAGATAACAAAATACTAAATGCATATAAGTCAGATTATAAAATAAATGACACTGGTGTTCCACAAGGGAGCATCTTAGGACCTCTATTATTTTTGCTATACATAAATGACCTTCCAAATATAATCAAAGAAAAATGTATTCTTTTCGCGGATGACATCTCAATTATTATACCTGACATTAAAAATGAACAAAATCCTGACATGTACGAAACAATTATAAATGACACATTAGATAAAATAATAAAATGGCTTAACTTTAATGACCTTGACATAAATATTTCTAAAACAAAATTCATTCAATTTTCGAACTATAGGTCCAAAAATAAATTAATTGACATTATATACAATGGTACTTCTCTTACAGAAGCTGATGAAATTAAATTCCTAGGCTTAACTTTGGATAAACATTGCAACTGGAAAAATTATATTAATAACGTATGCAATAGATTAAACAGATTTGTCCATGCTCTAAGACAAACACGTAAAACAGCCAATGTTCAAGCAGCTCTTACTGCATATTACGGCTATGTCGCGTCAGTACTCCGGTATGGGCTCTTAATGTGGGGGAACTCTACTGATTTTAATAGGGCTTTCCTGGTACAGAAGAAATGTATCCGAGCTATATGTGGCGTCGGACCTTTGACGTCATGTAGGCCTTTTGTTAAGATTATGGGCATAAATAAAAACATTGTTTTTATAAAGGCACGCTGCAATTTTATTGATAGAAAAAATTACAAAGTGAAGTGACAGACATTACAGGAAACAGTTTTTTTTTTTTTATGTCAATAATGGCTTGGGGTTTCACTACTTTCGGAAATGCACTTCGCGCATAACAGTAACTCCGTTCAACACCTTTATTTAAAGAGTTAGGAATCCTTACCCTAACCAGTATGTATATTTTAGAAACAGGCATTTTTGTGAGAAACCATCCTGATCTTTTTGTAAAAGTCTCTGAAAATAGTAAATTCCAACGCCGGGATGTTACAAAGCTAAGAACTCCTGCGTGTAAAAGCACACTTTGCGAGAGAAACTGTTCCATTATAGCGGTGAGAATCTACAATCGCATTCCAAGGGCTATTCGGGAACTTCCAATGAATTATTTTAAAAAGAAATTAAAGACATGGCTTCTTGAGAAGTCATTCTATAGTATAAATGAATTTTTGAATTGTGAATAATCGTATTGACACGTTATTGATAAATTATTGTATTAGCCTATTTGACTCTGAAATACTGACATTAATTTTGACATCCTTTTTTTATTAATATCATCCAATTGTAATAACCTATTTGACTTTGAAATATGTACTTACATTAAATATGACATCCTTTTTTTTTATTAATATTATTAAATTTTGTAGTGATGCTATTGATCATCTATAATTTAATTTAAATATACCTATAATGAAATAATGTATTAAATTCAATTTTAAACAAATTTGTATACTCTTTTTAGAGTGGGACATACTGAACTAATTAATATTGTACCAACTGTAACAAACTATGTTCTTGACAAATAAACAATTCTTATTCTTATTCTTATTCTTATTCTTATTGACCTTATGCTTTTTTAATGCGTTTGGCAACTTTATTGACCATAAAAATTAAAGAAGCTTTAATGCGATTGACACATTATTTGACCACAAATTAATGCTAACATAATGCGTCTGTAATGCTATTAAACAACTACTGTAAGATTTAAAGCCGTATAATTTGTGCCCAAATCAGCATTACAGTAGCCGTACCTATGTACGTTAGCTGTATGTTATGCTTCTCAAAAATGCTTAAAGGATACAGAAATGCTGTAAGTCGACCGATATACTGCTTTAATGTGTTAGGTACTTGGGAAATAGCATTGGCATTGCTGAACACAAAATTGACTAGGTACCCTCCTTAAACGCATTCCCCTACACTCTTTTCTGTTATTGTAATTAACATAAGGCTTTAAGTAGGTACCTACCTGTTTTGGGTTTCGTCCTCCTGTGCTAATTGTATCGTAGACGCAAAGCACAACGTTGTTATATAAATTATTAGTTTCATTTCTGAAAACAAATGAGAAAAAAATCATTAATGGGATTAGCTACGATAAAATATTACGAAATAGGAAGTTGGGTATTACGACTTACGCCCCCTATCAAGTATCTATAATAAAATAAACGATAGTAATTCATGGTCGACGACATATACGACTAAAACAACTTGTGAAACTCTAATAAATTAATGTACTTATACCAAATCATTATTTATTTTGATCAAGCCATAAAAATGCCGAACCCTCAAAAACGCCAGTCACCGTAGACATAAAAATCGCGACAAATAATTGCCAGGTACCTACTGATTTTTTGGGATGTTGTTAGGATAATACTACCAATAGTGTGAAACTGTGAAACCAAATTTGCAACCTCGAAAGACCCTGTGCTAACTTCTTTGTGCTCGAAATACCTACCTCGGAATTTTCGGACTTTTTTCAGTTTTTGGCTTAGATACAACTTCTAAAATATGCATTTCACAGCAAGGTAAAGTCATTTATGACATTTCGAAAGAAGATAAAATTAATTAGTGCTAAAAATAGGCATTTTTTTACAAAAAGTTATAAAATTGTAGTAGGCTAGACTTTCGAACAAAATATTATCTAAAATACTCATTCTACCAGGAAAGTCATCAGATATTAAGTTATTGAGCAGTTATTTAGCTTTAATTTAAGTGTAAAAGAAACTCTTCGAGTGCTCGCCTACTCAACTTCGGCTTTTTGGTCGCCTGCTGTGCTGCAGCGACCAGCCTCAGCCGCTTCGGCTCTCGTGTTCTCATGGTGCCTGGAGTTTGTTACGCAGTCGGATGTGTTTTCGGCAAAATTAGGTACCTATATATTTTTTTGTAAACTTAACCATAAAATAAACAAAAGAACGTCTCCGGGGAGAAGTGCAGCCCCTCCACCCTTGGGCTGCGTAACGCAGCCCAAGGGCGGAGGGGCTGCGGCTAAATATATAGGTACCTAATTTTGCCGAAAACACATCCGAACCATTGCATTCCGAGCATTTGACATTTTAAACCCATTTCTTTATTAAAATTATTTTTATGTTTTTTATTTCAATCGGTTCTTTGACCCTATACTTATACAGGGTCACTTGTAAAACATCAACAACCTCGCCGGACTAGATAACTATCATCATAAACAACATTTGTTCTACAACTTTCTAAAAAAACGAAAATTCGACATTTCATATAAAATGTCCGAACAGCGGATCGAGTTTTGTATGAAATAACGAAAATTTATTTTGTGTCCTATGCTGACCACTCTGACCAGTCTTGCTTGGTACCTAAGTACGTACCTAGTGGCGTTGTGTCGAAATTATTTGAGGGCCATGGCCATAAAACTCCATCCAGTCATTCGGGTCCCGCGAGTGAATCAGGTGTTCTGCAATGGCAGATTTCTGTACTTATGTCATTATTTAATAATGACAATTTAAATATCTGCCATGGTGATCGAGTCAAAAATAATCTCATCTCTTTCTCCTAATCTATCTATCTAATAATCTATAAAAATAAAATCGGCCAAGTGCAAGTCGGACTCGCCCATGAAGGGTTCCGTACGTACCCACATAAGTCTTAACGTAGTAGGTACCGATTACATACCTACACCCAATGACATTGCCTACACCCTTCGAGCAACGCGGGCCTTCCGTTCCGGGACGGAAGACCCGCGTTGCTCGAAGCCTACACCCATTGATCTCAATGCCTACACCACAGAATAATATTTTTAACCGACTTCTAAATCAAAAAGGAGGAGGTTCTCTATTCGTCTGTATGTATGTTTTTTCTCTTTTTTTTTTTTGTGTATGTCCACCGATTACTCGAAGACGGCTGAACCGATTGAAATGGTTCAAACGTTATTACATCAGGTTGGTTTCCAAGTTGGTCCCATTTTTTGAAATTTTCAAATCTGTTCAGTAGTTTTCAGGAAATCTTGAAAATACTGTCGTTTTCGTTACCACTTAATGCGAATTTAATACGTATCTTTAGGCATAACTCCTTTGTTTATAAACCGATTTAGATGATTCTTGTTTTGTTAAAAAGGGGATACCTCAAGGTATTTTAACCGACTTCGAAAAAGGAGGTTTTCAGTTTGATCACATACCTATTTACCAGAAAACACGTAAATTGCCTGCACGATGCACTAAAAAGAGTGAAATAAAAATTATTTTTATAAAAAAATAAAACCGCCTTCAAAAAACCACATCAAAAAAGTAAGAAATAATTCCTCACCAAATAAATAACGTAAGTACTTTGTAGTCGGGCGGGTTTTAACAAAAACAACAAAAAAATTGTACATGTTTCACGCCCGACTTCAAAGTACTTAAGTTATTTATTTGGTGAGGAATTATTTCTTACTTTTTTGATGTGGTTTTTTGAAGGCGGTTTTATTTTTTTATAAAAATAATTTTTACACCTAGCAAAAATACCAGTAAGTAGGATCATTTTTCGCCAGAAAAAAATAACTTTGTTTTTCAAGGTAACAAATTAAGGTTGAATTTGAATTCAATAAGGTAGGTATCCAGGTGCAGTCAGCCAGCAGCTTATTTTATTACCGCAGTTATAAAAGAAAATCGGCCAAGTGCGAGTTGGACTTGCCCATGAAGGGTTCCGTACACACTTAACGTACCGATTGCCTATACCTTGCCAAAATTCCAACATATTTTTTGTCAGCAAAATATAACTTTGTTTTTCATAGGGTTTGTATGAATGACAAAGTTACATTTGCGGTTTTTGAAAATGTGTTATATCTCAAAAAGTACTGACTATGTATCGATCAAACCAATTTTCGTTGAAAGTTTTTATTAAAATCTACAGCATATATTTTTTCTAGATTTTTCATTCTTTTATTTCAAAAGTTAGAGGGGGGGGGGGGGGGGGACACACATTTTACCACTTTGGAAGTCTCTATCTTTCAAAATATTGAGTTTGAGAAAAAATGATTTAAGAAACCTCCATGTTATTTTCAAAGACCTATCTATTGACTGACACACTACACGAAATATTTGATTAAAAAAATATTTTTCAGTTTCAGTTCTATGTATGGGGAGCCCCCCTTAATTTGTTTTTATTTTTCATTATTGTATTAAAATCGTAAAGCGGTTCACGGAATACATCTACCTAACAAGTATCAACTGTGTAGTTTTTATAGTTTTGGAATAAAGTGGCTGTGACATACGGACGGACGGACAGACAGACAGACAGACAGACATGACGAATCTATAAGGGTTCCGTTTTTTGCCATTGGGCTACGGAACCCTAAAAATTAAGGTCTTAAGGATAACTGCATGTTGCTGGCTGTACTCACAACGTTAATGAAGGTAAGGTAATCCTATCAATAACACTAAGTAGGAGGTAGATAATTAAGATCTTACTTAGGTATAGTTGACCGTCACTGTTATAGAAATACTGGATCGACTGTTTAAAAACACTTTAAATTGCACCGACTGACGCAACACACTCCGATGACTCCGTACGAGTGACTGACCACAGAGTACCTTATTTATTGACTGACTGACACCACTGAGTCCACCCACCCACACTCCACTGACTGAATGAATACGTACGAAGTTCGGACGGAACCGCGGATGGACGTGAGTGGTGGGTGGTGACTAATATCATCTAATATGGTGAACGTGCTCTTTGGTGGTGGCAGGCAGGCGTGCCCTATGTAACGTACCTACTACCTACCACAGAAAGTCTACGAGCAGAGCAACTAGCGTAAATATGATCTTTTTTTCCTGTGTTCTATTGGTAAACAGATGGTAAACACTTTTATTATATTAATACTTAAATACTTTTCACCTCTCCAGCACGAAAAGGGCGCTTTTGTACCGTAGTAAGGTAATAGTAGATTGTATTACATTACAAGGGAGCAAAATAACATATTTACGGCGAGGGCGCTATTTTGAATCCAGAGCGCAGTGAAATCCTGAACGCAGCGAGGGATTCAATATACTTACGTCGCCCGAGATGAAAATAATTTTGCGGCCGAGTAATACACTCTACTTTACATTTCGAATATAAGGAAAGTAAATACACTCTGCTTTTCATCCCCCTCTATAAGAAAAGCAATAAAGACAACTAAAACTATCTAGAAAAATAAAAGAAAGGTGGCGGGGGGCTTCGCTTTCTCTGTTTTTTTCTATAATAGGTATATAAAAAATTGAAGTTTTGAAATAACAAAAAAAAATTTTTTAACAAAAAAATTTTTTTTTTATATGGTTTTTTTATGTGTTTTTATATCTCCTATTTATCTCCGGAGTACCATAGGTAGGGGGTTGAAAATTTTGTTAGAATTTAGCTACGCTACGAGACGCACCGTTTTTGAGATATTCTCGTTTTTATAAAATTCATATTTTTTTTTAATTTTGCAAGTCCCGTCCCCATACAAAATTAGTTGAAAACTTTTTCATTGCCGATGAGGTAACTCTATGGTTGACTGTAACCAAATTCAGTTCTATTCTTAAAATTCATTTCCACCCTAGGGTGAAACGGATATTTTTGGACCCGCTGCTCAGTTTAAATATACATCACTTTCCGAATCTGAGAGATGAAAAATATATTCTGTGGCTTTTGGCGCGTAAAAACTCGCAGCAAAATCGATTTTAGCTGCGAGCGTGAGGCAAAGTTCTTCTTTAATTTCTTACACCACCGAAAAAAGAAATAGAGTGACAAGACAAGGATGAGAATTTTAAAATTAACTAGCGCTCCGCTCGCGTGTGATACGTTCTGGCCCGGCCACGGTGTCAACTAAGGCTGTGGTTGTGTCAGTATACGGTACGGATAAGTACCTTGTAGTACTTTGATGGAAAAAAGAGTACCACAGTATTTCATCAGTTATAATAACACATTTTTGGTGGCCGGGCTGCAACGCATACGACCCAGCCCGGCCACTCTTCTATCGAAATAAATAGATAACTTTACGATGCAATTTTGGTACGGGGTAATGATACGTATTCTGTACCAACGAGAATGTGTCCGTTTCCCCTTTAAAATGGTAATTAAAACAATATATTTTGGCATTGAAATTTCTGAAATAAAACGCCTGATATTGTTGATTGAGCAATATACGTAACTTGTCGTCTTCTGTATATTTTTTTGTAGGCGCAATGGCTCATATTATTTAAACTAGGCTTAGTTAAAATTTGATAAAAAATTATAATTATACATCTATCTTTTCCCATTGGTCTTTTTCCACTTACATTTTGTTAAGTGTAAATAGTTTCTAAGACCCCATAATATTTTAAAAGCTTAGCAGTCAGGGCTGCCTCAATACAAAAAAGATTTCGTAAAGAAGAGTAAATATATTCCTATACATTTCGGAAGGGTGATATAGATTTGAAACATTTATAGTATGGTGGTCCCTTTTTATGGGCATATTAAAATAATAAATAAAGTTTTTGAAACTGAACCGTGCGACATAACTATAGATATAGGTATTAGAAAAGATCGAAGAGAATCTCGTTTCGCAATTTGCCACAGTAGGACTCAAACCCACGACATTTCACTGTCGTCCGAGCAAATGCTCTGACTACTGTGCTACGGAGTCGTAAAAAGACGCATCGAATTTCTCTAATACTTCTTATACGTCGATAGGTACGTAATCTTCAAACTGTCTTAAATGCGAAAAATAAAACGAATAAATCGAACTCATCGCTTCATTATAACGTTATATGGGGGTAAAGTTTGACTTATTGTTTTTAGGGTTCCGTAGCAAAATGGTAAAAAGGAATCCTTATGGTGCGACTCTGTCTGTCTGTCACAAACTGGTTTACTCGAGAACCACTTATTATGCTATCAACTTGAAATTAGATGACGTTTGCCCAACTATTTTGCAAATAAGAGAGAAATAAAACTATTTATATTTGTTTTGGAACAGGGTCTGAAAGGGGATCTTAAAAATTCGAAGTGGGGCTACTAGGGCATATGAAGTATCATCCATACTAATATTATAAATGTGAAAGTGTGTTTGTTTGTTTGTTTATTTGTTTGTTTGTTTGTTTGTTTGTTTGTCCGTCTTTCACGTCAAAACGGAGCAACGGATCGACGAGATTTTCGGTATGGAGATAATTTGAGAGCTGGAGAGTAACATAGGCTACTTTTTATCCAGGAAAATTATAAAATAAAAATGGTAATTTTGTATATAAAATCGATAAACTGTCGTACTATACAAAACTGTCATTTCTTCCATAGCCTCTTCCAAAGAGGTATGTCAAAGAGTATTGTTATCACTGACGTTTTAGCCGCTTTGGATTACCTCACTGATCTCTTTAAAGTTCAGTGGATTACCTACTTTTTAATAAGTGACATTTGTTGCAGGCAGTGTATAAAACTTCTTCGCGATCATTTATTTTCATCTGTCTATCTATAATAGATTTTGGTGATACGAAGTTTACCGGGTCCACTATAATTAATATGGCAAAACAACGTTTGCCGGGTCAGCTAGTATTATATGAAAGAGCGCTGCTTGCAAATTCTCAAACATCTGTTTTTTTTTGTTTTAGGCTGCATAGTTTTTGACTTATGATGAAAAATGTAAAAAAAATACCGTTCCCTCTTATCGCCGAAGTTTGCAAAGAGAAAATCTGAAATTCTTATATAGAAGTTCATGTAAAGATTAGGTACAGGAAAAATAAAACGATGTCTCTTAATAGTAAACTTTTTCAGAAATTATCTACCAATTATTATCTACATTAGTTCCACTATCGGTCAAGAGATAGCACTGACCTAAAACTGCATTATTCTACACCGCAAACTCTGACAACTATTGCCTCGCCGATGAAAACATTTTCACGTTTTATTTATTTATATTAATGATGGTACGGAACCCTCGGTGCACGAGTCCGATTCGCTCTTGACCGGTTTTTTTATGTACTTAGTTCTCTGTAGTGGCTGTGCCCAAGTAGCATTCGGGGTTCTATATAAGATGTCTAGTCGTTCACATGTACTCCACAAGCTGTGTAAGTCAGCTGTCTAAGAGCTGTATAGCTTGCTATAATGCTCTTGTAGAACCAGTTTGGGCACAAATTAGACAGCCTTAAGTTCACTATGGCTGTACATTAGCAGTATAATAGCATTATAATAGCAGTTTAAATAGTAACATCGGACTTAAGGCTGACTTACGGCACTATATGGGACACAGTGTGAATGTGAACCATACAACGTACATGAGTGTAATAAAGAGTAACAAGTTGCTAAATACACAGCCTTCACAGTTATAAAATCCGTCAAAAGTACTCCAGTGCTACCTCAAATTCACGTGTGTCATAAATTATTTCTTTATTTTACTAATGTTTGGTTTTGTGTGTGTCATCAGTACCCCGAGTGTAAGTTTTTATGTCAAAAAACGCAAACTATCGTGAGTGCGTATTTATGTCAATTTGTATGAAAACTGTATCAGCGCCTCTAGCGGCGAGTAGCGCGCTTATGCAGTTTTCATACAAATTGACATAAATACGTACTCGAAATAGTTTGCGTTTGCTTGACATAAAAACTTACACTCGGGGTTACCCCTAGTGTAAGTTTTTATGTCAAAAAACGCAAACTATCGTGAGTGCGTATTTATGTCAATTTGTATGAAAACTGTATCAGCGCCTCTAGCGGCGAGTAGCGCGCTTATGCAGTTTTCATACAAATTGACATAAATACGTACTCGAAATAGTTTGCGTTTGCTTGACATAAAAACTTACACTCGGGGTACGGAACACATTAACTCCGGCGGATATCAATTGGATAAAAATGTATGATAAGTATGTAGCTGTTTTAAACAAGTAATAATGTTAATGCCATGGGAATGCAACTTTATCGTGAAATGTATACATATTTACAGTTAAAATATTCACGCGCCTCTGTAAAAACTCGATATTATTCATTTTTAAATATTTAAAACTGGCTGAGAGGAAATCTACAATTTTCAGTTTTTGATATTATATTGGCATTATAATTATACTACGGTAATTAATTATAACATGAAACCAAAACTCAATCGCTCTATCTGCGTATTTTGTGATAAATCTGCATGATAATTTTGGAGATTTATTTGGTAACTAGCTTTCCGCCCGCGGCTTCGCCCGCGTGAACTACACGACGTTATCGCGCGGGAATGTGATATTTTTCCGGGATAAAAAGTAGCCTATGTTCCTCTCCAGGCTACAAAGTATCTATGTTCCAAATTTCAGCCAAATCCGTTCAGCCGTTTTCGCGTGATTGAGTAACAAACATCCAAACATCCAAACATCCAAACATCTAAACTTTCACATTTATAATATTAGTAGGATTATTTTAGGTTACGTAGAACAAAATGGTGGAAATGAAATACGGCTATGTGAACTGTTATAACTCCAATTTAATGCGGTGAGCGTATATAGGTTTACATTGTGTTCTGTTAGAATGCTGTTATCTATATGAAGTCCCACATTTGTACTACTACAGAGCCAATGTTTATAAAATTCTAATGTGAACTTATGTACAGCTTTAAGTAGTAGTTCAGGTCAATTGTGTATCATCGTTTATTCTTTCAATATCACACATTTTTGCACGCGACGTAATAAATAAACACACAGCTTTTTTTTTTTTTTTTTATAGTGAGGGGAATGCGTTTACGCATACCCCGCCCGCGTACGGTATGTGCGGGCGGTGGTTATGTGGGACTCACCTATCCGCTGTCTGACCCCCCATCCAGCGACATGGACTCGATGGGGGGGTCAGAAAGGGGGAATACCCACTAAACCCCTCACTACTTGCTCTCACCGCCGTCAGTAGGAGCCGCACTGTGGAGGGTCCGATGTGACAATCTCCTCCTGCGACCCGACGGCTGGCCCGGCATCCCGAGCCCCTACGCGGCGGGAGGAGGCCGACCAAGCGAGGCCATCCCCCCAGACTACACGGCTGGACTGGCTACAGGCCGTCACCCGCACTGCACGGTCCAACGCCCACTAAAGTGGAATGAGGTGCGCAAAGCGCCGCATCCTCCGTCCCACCCGCCTTCGTCGGAGCCGATCCGCATGAGCTTCCTGCTCGCGGATCCGCTCCGATGCCTCCTTCTGCGAGACGACATCCTCGCAAAAGTAGACTGCCGCATCCCAGGACCTGTCGCTACCAAGCATGGCACGAGCCATGCTTGGCAGTGAAAGGTCTCTTCCTACCACAGCGCACAGATTACTACGCTGCGATGACCAGACAGGGCACTCCTGTAATGTGTGCTCCGCACTGTCCACCCCAGCGCCGCAATCGTGACACCGTGTGGTCGCCTCACTTCCAATCCGACACAGGTATTTTCCGAAGCATCCATGCCCAGAAAACACCTGTGCCAGCCTGAAGGTCAACGACCCGTACTTCCGGCTGCACCATTGCCTCAATACTGGGCGGATGGCCTCGGCTGTCCATGAACGTCAAGATCACATCACTGCCTGTATTAAACAGACTTTCCCATATTTATTATGTACTCGTTTTGTACCCTTTTGTACCTATAATTATAATTTTGGTACCTTCTTAGTCTAAACGATATTAAAAGTCGATACTGATCCCGCCATTATGACGCATCAAAATGACGGGATCAAGCTGTTACCACAAAACTTCTATTAATTTTACTGAACTAACTACTCTTAGATTTAGAACTCATTTAGTACCTCCCGAAAGTCATGTATCATGACCGGAGTAACGTTTAGCTTTTTTGTTATTTATCATCTTCCCTTCATCAGCTTTTACGCCTGAAAAATTGTCAAGAGCAAAGTTTGAGTTGAATAAATGTTTGCTCTTCAATGATGGCAGGCGTTATTCACCATCATCAGCCATTTAATGTCCCCACTGCTTGGGCACTTGGCCTTCCTTATGGATGGATAGGAAGAATGGGTTATGTCTCGCCACGCGGGCCCAGCGCAGATTAGTGGGTTTTAACGACTACAAATGCAGCCGGGACTAACGACTTAACGTTCCTTCTTCGGAAGGCATGAAGAAGCTCGAGATGAAAAAAAATTTGTCACCCATCCTGTGACCGACCATTGCGAACATTGTTTAATCTCAATCTTCGCAGGCCGAGCGTGCTAACAACTCGCCACGGGCTCCTATTAAATATAAGCAGGGCTAGGCAAAATACATGCTTTGCTTTAGGTAATTGAAATACAAATTACAAAATACTATCGCAAGTATTTAAAATACGAAATACAAAATATCTTTCAGTACCTAGAGTATTTGAAATATAAAATACAGTATTTTAGCTATTTTTATTTGAAATACAAATTACAAAATACTATTAAGGCTAGAATTCCCTAATATAGGATATTTTAAATTATGGATTACTCGCAAATCACAAGTACTTACTTAAAAATTGGAAAAAATATGTTATTTTACAGTTATATTTTCTATTAGTGATACTTTTCTTTTATAAAACTCCAAACATCCGTTTTATCGTAATTAACATACTTATTCAATTACAAGAAATTTGTGCTATTTCTTACAGTATACTTACTTGGTTTTAGTTAATGAAAAATATACCAAAAAAATAGTCTGTGAAAAGCCGAGGAATTCCGGCAGTATAGTACGTATTTGTATTTCAATTACGTATTTTAATAACAAGTAATTCAAATACTGCCCAACCCTGAATATAAGGCGTTATTGCTTGTAATGATTTTTTAATTTTATATTTTTGCTAGTAAAATAATTGAATAATCTTAACCCCCAATATAATAGTTCTAAATGCATTTTCTTATAAGTACAAAAACTAAAATAAATTATAGTAAAATTTAATGTCTACACAAAAAAAAAAATTAAAAAATATAAAATTAAATAAATCAATACGCCGATTTCTTTTTCCTAAAGTTTGGCTGGCAGAGAATGCTTTAAGCGTTAAATCCACCTATTGTACTTTACTGAATGTATTTTGTGCAATAAAGTTATATAAAATAAAAATAAAAAATAAAATACGAGCAATAACGCCTTTAATTCAGGGTTGGGCAGTATTTGAATAACTTGTTATTAAAATACGTAATTGAAATACATATTATACGTATTTCTTACTTGTTTTTCAGTTACTTGCTTGAAATGTAATTTGTAGTTGATATTTCATATACCTGACCCCGAGGTATTTTGTAGTTAGTATTTCAAATACTTATGACTTAAAAATACATTTTAACATAAATACATTTAACCTTCATTTTGGGATCTTATTAATGTGTGCGTTCTGAAGAAAATAGCGATCAAATCTCGATGCATTTAAAAATCTAGTGTTCATAAAAGGAAACTCTGGTTTTACTAAATAATCTTCTTTTATTCTGCTTTTTAGCCATACTGGGTTGGATAAGTTTTTATTCTCAAGGCGAGAACAAAAAGTTATCCAACCGCCGCAGAAACAATTGAAGAATATCATACATCGGTGGGACCCCCGCGCCTCGGTATACTTAGCAAAATAGGTAATTTTAAACTGAAGAATGCCTTTAAAAAAAAAACTTATGACTGCCGGAATCCCTCGGCTATTCACAGATAATTATTTTCGTATATTTTTCATTAACTAAAACCAAGTATACTGCAAGTAATAGCACAGACTTCTTGTAATCGGATATTTTAATTACGATTAAACGGATATTTGGAGTTTTATAAAAGAAAAGTATCACTAATAGAAAATATAACTGTAAAATAACATATCGTCGTTATACTGCGAAAACCAATTAACTCGATTTTTTGACAAAATGACTTAAGTATAGGTAAGCGTGTAATTTTTTGCGTTCTTCCGTCTGCGACAACCCGTTAAACGCTGTGACGCATAGTCACAGAATAATATTTGTGCATAGTTCCTGAGATAGCCAATAAGAAAACCAATTAATTCATACAATTTTAAGTAAATCTCTCACATATACAACATTATAGCGAGTTAAGTATTATTTCCACAGATTGTCTACAGTGAAATCGTATTGAAATGATAAAGTTGCTTTTCTTACTAAGAGTGATTACTTTACTTGAAACATATTTCTCGGAAAAAAGCACTTAGCCGTACTTAAAGTAAAAAAACACAAACTACAGATACAAGCAATTAGGTACCATGGCTTAAAGGTTTTACTTGAAGGTAGAAGACATAAATTTTATACATATACATCTGGGAATAAAGGTTACATTTAAATGGATTGTTTTCTTTGATGAATAAATAAAAATTCGGCCTTGATTCCCTACAACGAAAACCAAGTAACTCATGTTAATCCTGCGTTTCGCAAGGTAGGCGCTGTCTTTGGGCTCAGTCTGCGCGCGCGTATAGTGACTGCTGTTCGGAATTGAAATAAGTTATGTTTTTGAGTGAATGTTCAATTAATTAACGATAACACATCATCAAAATGTGTTAGAACGATACGGGTCATCATGTCAGCCAAACGACGCCCACTGCTGGGCATAGGACTTCCCCAAGGATCTCCACAACGATCGGGCTTGTGCTGCCCGCATCCAGCGGCTTCCCGCGACCTTGACTAGATCGTCGGTCCACCTTGTAGGGGGCCTGCCCACGGAACGTCGTCCGGTACGCGATTGCCATTTAAGAACCTTTCTGCCCCGGCCGTCGGTTCTCCGTGCTATGTCTCTTGCCCGCTGCCACTTCAACTGAGCTCCTTCTGTTTCTTATGAAAAATCGCAAAACATGAACCTACCAGCTAATGCTTCTTTTCCTGTGAATGATGATCCGGCAATCAACGAAATGCTTGAAATATTGTCTGCTATTAGAAGTTTAAAAAGCCAATTCTTATCCTGTACTTCTCCTATTGAGAAAGTCATGCTCGTGCTCAGTCGTCTTGGTCACTATGTCTAATCTCACAAAATTAAAACTATTATCGTGGAATGCTGATGGTGTTCGAGGTAAGATCCATGAATTACTTAATTTTGCGACACGTGACGTATCTGCGGATATTATTGCCCTATGTGAAACCCGCTTAACTAAAACAACTACTCTTTCCACACCTGGCTTCTTTTGCTACCGCCAAGACAAACACCAAAATGGCAGAGGCCAGGGTGTTGCCCTGCTAGTCCAGAAAAAAATTAAACATATGTTAATTCAGCTACCCAAAACTACTAACATTGAAGCTGTTGGTATTAGATTCTACTTGTCAGGCTTAGAACACGTTGTTGTTTCCGCATATCAGTCGCCTAATTTGCCCCTTCTTCAAACTGATCTAGACTTGTTGCTCAATTGTGCTCCTCGAGTAATCATTGCCGGCGACTTTAATGCTAATCACAGTTACTGGCATAGTAGTTATACTAATACGCGCGGAAGGACGCTTTTCCGTCACATGCTAAAACATGACTATACTATTCACGCTTCAAACATCCCAACGCAGGTAAACTATTCAGCTAATAAAAATCCAACTAATCCCGATCTAGTTTTATGTTCCAACATCCGCCACATGAGTGATCCAGAAGCTGTTATAGCACTATCATCTAATCACTATCCTTTATATTTCACCATAGATGGTTTGTTTGACCGTGCAGCTAAAGAACAATGTTTTCTTTATCAGCACGCAAACTGGAAAACTTATCGAAGTGTTCTGGATGATAATATTTTTCTTTCTTCCTTAACTTTTAAATCAACTTATGATGTGGATATGGCAGTGAATGATCTACACTATTGTATCTGTAAAGCTAGAGATTCTTCGGTGCCTCTTAGTGCATCCGCTGATGGCCCAACTTCCCTTCCTTACTCAATAAAAAAACTTATCAAATATAAAAATGAACTTCGCAAAATTGACCACGGGTTATCTAAAGGTTACTATAAGACGTTTATTCGGCGTAACATCAATAACCTTTGCGAATTAATTAAATCTCGTACTAGAGAACATTCTGATAAGTTATGGAATAAAAGGCTGGCAAGCGTAGACAATCCTAGTGCTGACATTTGGAAGATATCCAAATCTCTGAAGCCAAAAACCAGTACCATTCCTCCACTGAAGTGTCCCAATGGTTCTCTGACTACTAACGTTTCTCAGCAGTGTGACACTCTGGCCTCATCCTTTCATGAAAATATGCTACTTACTTCTGATTGGTGTACTGATGTTCCTGATTCCGAGATTCAAGCCAATCTGGCTATGATCAAAGAGCATCGCATTACTGATATTCAACGCCCTATCAGGCCGGCTGAGATTCGAGAGACACTTAAATCTCTCAAAACTCGTAAATCAGCAGGTGACGACGGAATTCATAACTTTTTGCTTAAAAATTTATCTCAGAAAGCTGTCGTCTATCTTACTAAAATCTTTAATGCGTGCTTGTACCTAGGTTATTTTCCTACAGCGTGGAAGACGGCCAAAGTTATTGCACTAATGAAGCCTGGTAAAGATCCACTGTCGCCCTCAAATTATAGACCTATCAGCTTACTTCCTACTTTGGGTAAATTATTTGAAAAACTAATTTATGCTCGTTTGCTTAATATGTCCAATGATCTTCTTACAAATGAACAGTTTGGCTTTCGTTCGGCTCATTCTACTACACAGCAGCTTGCTCGGGTAACCGAACATATTTCTCACCATCTTAATTCAAATGAATCGACGGGCATGTTCCTTTTAGACATAGAGAAGGCATTTGACACTGTCTGGCATGAAGGCCTCCTCTATAAGCTCGTGAAACTTGGCTTGCCAAGTTCCACCGTTAAGCTTATCCAGTCATACTTAACTGACCGCAAATTTATAGTCCACATAGGGAATGCCAAATCCTGCGTCCAAACCGTACCAGCCGGTGTACCCCAAGGCTCTATTTTAGGTCCGTATTTATTTTTGTTATACCTAAATGATATGCCTATTCAACCTCGTACACATCTAGCTTGTTTCGCAGATGATACTGCATCCTATACTTCCTCTAGCGATCTAGATCTCATTGTGGGTCGCTTACAGTTCTCTATCGATTTATTACACAGATACTTCACTAAGTGGAAACTTAAACTTAATGAGAAAAAGACTGAAGCTATTATGTTCACACGTCATCGCACTTTACCCAAAAAGTCTCTTAAAATTGGTGGTCACAGTATACCGTGGAAAAACTCTGTGAGATATCTAGGCGTCACTATGGACAACAAGTTGAATTGGTCTAAACATGTAGCTCAATTGCGCATCAAGGGAGCTCAGGCACTCGGGGCTTTAAGTCCTATTTTAAACCGTAAAAGTAAAATTTCCTCTGCTACTAAACTAAGGCTGTATTCAACGCTTGTCAGACCTTGTATCACTTATGCCTGCCCTGTATGGAGTAACACGTGCTCAACTAATTACCAAATATTGCAAGTTATTCAAAATAAAGCTTTAAAAATTGCATTTAATACACCTTTCAAAACGAACTTAATAAAACTACACAAAGTAATTTCTTACCCTTTACTCATTTCATTTATATTAAAACTTACACGAAATTTTTATAGTAAAAACAAACATAATTCTAATCCTCTGATATCTAACATATGTAAAACACAATTATCCGACATCAAATATATCGATAGATACGGCACGTATCGCTTACCACATCACTACGTATTGTTCCCACCAACTAACTTGCCTGACCAGTTGTCGGCGGGCGGCGGTGCGCACGCGCATGACTAAATTAGTGACACTCGGTTTCCGTGCAGCTTCCCCTCTGTTATCTATACTTAGTATGGGCGCGGGAGGCGCGGTAGTTCTCGCCTCTCGCTGTACGCTGGTCGATGCCAATGTTATCAGTATTTACGTGTAGCGAACTAATGCTTTACTTTTATTTACCCACTTTATGAATTAAGCGAATCGGTTACAATCGAATCGCATAATTATGTTATTGAATTGTGTATTATAAACACGTTTATTTACATATGATTTGAAGAGTCATATTAATCATTTGTAAAGCTTGAAAAGGTGTTATTAGCCTGAATAAGTAGTTGTAAGTAATTGGTTTGTACTTAAGTTATTTAAGTTTTCCATTGTAACTAAAATTTATGAAATAAAGAATTTACAAAAACAAAAAAAAACAAAACTTCAACTGAGCAATCCTTCGTGTGATGTCGGTTGTTTTAGTTCTGCGGATCTCATCATTTCTAATTCGATCGCGCAGGGGAATACCAAGCATCGCTCTCTCCATTGCTTGCTGGGTGACCTTGAGCCTTCTTATGAGACCCATAGTAAGCAACCACGTCTCGCTCCCATAGGTTAATGGTCCCTTCTTATGAGACCTATAGTAAAGGGCCTCGTCTCGCTTCCATGTCATAACTGGCAACACACACTGGTCAAAGACTTTCGTCTTGCTTGAGACATTGAGGTATTTCGGACGCAAATATATGCCAAAGCTTCCCGAACGCTGCCCATCAGAGTTGGATTCGACGAGAGATCTCTTTCTCGAAGTTGGACTTACCTAACTGGGGGGCTACCGCGTAACTTTATGGGTATGAACTTCATACGTTTTTGGAAACTTTAAGTCAAATTTATAAAGAAAATAGCCGCTATCAGTTCCTTGTTTTGTGACGTCGGGTATAACGATAACTAGCTAGCAACGTTCAATAGAACAAAGCACCAAAAATCTATCAATATAAGGAATTCAAATGACAGTTGAAGCCCATACCCATATCCATATTTCTTAGCCGGTAGCCCCCCTGAACCGTCTGTCCCAGGTAAATATTTTAGTTGTCAACAACTTCGAGTGTAACGTTCCCAACATTAACTGGTGTGAGTGCAACATGGGCATTGGACATGATTTTCGTCTAATCCATGTTTATTTTAAGATGAGTGGATCTTAAAATGAACATGGATTAGACGAAGCGCCGAAATTTGGGAAGCCTTACTGAGATCTTCAAGCATTGTGTTCAGGTCTTCCAAGGTCTCAAACATGAGAACTACATCATCGGCAAACCGCAGGTGTGTGGGGTACTCGCCATTGATGTTAATGTCGCATCCTTTCTAGTCCAGAACCTTGAAAATATCCTCCAACGCAGCTGTGAACAGTTTCGGAGAGATGACGTCTCCCTGTCTCACACCTCGCTGTAGTCAGTCTATTTGGCACCTCTGGAGAGACTGCAGCACTGCCCAGGTCTCGACCAAATCAAAGGCTTTCTCATAATCCACGAACGCCAAGCAAAGTGGCAAGTTGCACTCTTCAGTCTTCTGTATAACTTGCCACAGCGTATGAATGTGGTCTACGGTACTATAATCTTATCGGAACCCGGCTTGTTCGGGAGATTGGAAGTCGTCGAACCTGCGAGCGAGACGATTCGTAATAATTCTCGAGAACAACTTATAGATATGGCTCAAAAGCGAGATGGGTCTGTACTGTAATTAGTACTTCAAGAGAGTATTATCACCCTTCTTTAAAAACAGCATCACATCGCTTCTGCCCCATGCCTTTGGCGTTTTGCCCTCGAGGATGACAGAGTTGAAAAGATTCTGACGGTCCTTAAGTATCGGCTTACAGCTCTGTTGTGATTCCGTCATCACCCGCTGCCTTGTTGTTTTTAAGCTGTTTGAGAGCCCTTGTAATCGTACAGGCTGACGTCCGGGATATCTTCTGTATGGGTCAGGCCGTAGATTTTGCCACAAATAGCGCAATGGTGACGCAAAATTTTCTACGAGTCGGTCGCACAAAGTGGCGCAAAATGGTAGCGCAAAATTATTAAGGAGCACGTACATTAATGTGATTTTATTTAATAAACATGTACTAACAAGAGGTATTGCATCAAACTAGAAAAAGAAACACGATGTTGGTATGTAAGTATGTTTAATTAATAATTAACAATAATGTACCTATGAGTAATTCTTTTTTATATATTGCGCACAATGAAAAGTTAAACAGGATGACAAAAACTAGTAAGTATGTATGATTTGTTCAATTTACAAAAAAAATACATTTAATTTGTTAGATGGAGGTATTTGGTATTATTCATTATTAATTATATGTATAAATATAATACAACTTTACCATTTCCATTCTTTCCATTACTTTGACTCTAGCAACAACCTGCTGCTTGAAGTATCACTATTAAGACGGATCCCACACTGCACCGCACGACGCTCCGGTTTGTGGTAGTGCGCTTCTTAACTATGGCTGTAGAATTTTGATGTGCATACAAAACCCGCAGTGTATGAAAAATCACGCCGCATCTCCGTCCGGTAGTGCGGAAACCGGAGGCAGTGTGTTGGACGCCTTAAAGGACCTGCCAACCATTAAGATGCCAAAAATAAAAAAAAAATAGATCTGTCAATAAAGAAAAAAGTTAGATGGGTTTAAAAGTTAGTATGAAAGTGACGAAATTCCAAAACTTATAAAATACAAAATAAAAAAAACTTTGGACCTAGGTAAAATCTTTGGGGCTGGTTAGGTAGCAGACCACCGCACCTAACCCTATTTTCGTATGTTTGACGTTCTGCCGAACACCCTGTACTTATAGAATATTAATAAAAGCTAACAAATCAATTAATAAGTAGTAATGCTAGTCATGTTTTTAGCGGAATTACAGCTAAAAGTAATTACAAAATAATAAAAACACTTGAAAACCTTGTGTGCATGCACTATTATTCAATAGCGTAAAATAAGTGGCGCAATTTCTACGCAACCGGTATCGCAAAGTGGCATAAAGGCAGTTTTGCGGAACCGAGGCGCAAATGAAATCGATTATAACTCTTAAAATATACTATTTTACAAGGCTTATTTAACATATACAGATCACACACATCTAATTAAACCATGCGCAACAACAATTATAAGTTTTAATCAAAAACTTACCTTGAAATCTCAAAAAATGCACTTTGCAAAGTAGGCGACACTTTTCACTTTGATCGGAGTTGACACCGAAATGTCAAAAAATATGGTCGTCAACGCTGCATTGACCATAGAGTACGATTCTTTGGTGATGCCAGCACTCAAACAAAATCTTAATAAATGTTTTAAAACCATAATATGGGTGAAAATGGTTGCGCAATATAAGTAGCGCAAAGAAATGGTTTTTCAAAAAAAAAATCTTATTGCCGAAAATTTATCTTTTTTCTTAGGAAATACGCAAAGATATTAAAGGAATGGCAACCTTATTATTATTTTATAACGTCAAATCAAACAGCTCATCAATAAGTTAAAAAATGATAATTTTATCGATGTTTAAGCTGGACACCTACCAATGCGGATTCGCGGTTTTTATAAAAAATCCGCTCATGTTTGGGAGGGAAATGTCAAATAGTTTTCCAAATCTATAAACTTATCCAAATATCTATATCTGCCTTGGTTTGCTATTTCTTAGGAAACACGATGATAAGATTGAGAAATTTCTAAGAGTACTATATTTAAAATTATATGAGGCGGAGACTTTTGTACCCTCGAATGTGGCAAAATCTACGGCCTGACCCGTATAGTTTCGGGTAAGCTTGGCTCTAGGGTCTTTAGCCTTGCTTTCAACAGGTGTTTGCGTGGAGTATAGCTGTCCATAGAAACTCTCAATCTCCCTCAGGATTTCAGGTGTTGACGAAATGATGCTACCTCCCTCAGTTGTCAGCCTCGTTAATTGATTTTGCCCGATAGACAGATCTCTCGCAAACATTTTGGAGTCTTTGTTTTGGTCCATGGCCTCTTAAATACGCTCGGCATTAAATTGGCGAAGGTTGCTTGTCAAAGACTTAGATATCTGTCTATTGAGCTGCCGATAACGAGGGGCATCCGCTGAGTTCTGTAGCATCATTTCGTGTCTCTGATCCATAAGAAGGAGAGTCTGGCTGAAATTTGGAACGGCTGGTTTTAAAGTACTTGGACACCACCGTGCGGACAGTATCCACCACCATGTTGTTTAAATCGTCCACATCTATGCTGTTTTCAAGGGCTTCGAAGTGGTTTTAGAGCTCGAACTGAATACACTCGGGGTTTTAAATTTGAGCCGACATTGGTGAGCCTCGGAGCGTGGATTTTATCAGTCGATACGGGTCAAGATAGTTTTTATTCAAAAAATCAGGAACAACAGAAAGGTAAACAGAAAAGCTTAGTTTCTTGGTAAAAATAAAATAGGTACTACAGAGTTAACGTTTTGTTCTAGGTGAAAATTACAATATGAACTGTCAAATGAATACGATTGGCTTTACGCAATTCCATAGCTGATCCTGGCTAGGCGTTATGGTTCAATAAATATAGCCTGTCCGTGCCATAATGAAGGTTTGCTTTGGCATGGACCATTTAAATCGCTTATATCTTTTCGTCCCCTTTACGACGAATTCTGAAAATTTGGGACAGAAATAGGACGAAATAGGACAAAATGACCATGTAGTCAGAATTGCGGTTTTCAGAGTGGTCCGCGCCGTGATGTAGCACACGAACGTAACACACCCTTCCATGAAGTATTTACGCCATACTTTGGGTTTATTTTTGTTTTAGAGAAAACATTGGAATTTTTTTCTATCGAGGAAATTGCAAGTAATCGTGTTTCTAACGTGTATGATGTATAAAGTATATCCTTAAATATGATATAGGTATATCAATTTCATCACCAAAGGTTTAGTAATATGAATACAGCGAGGGATCAAAATTTTGCAAATTTCGTATCGCTCCCTCTATGCAGCCTTGTAACAGGTTTTCATACATGACTTAAATAAAACACAAAAATAAGAATCATTTATAAATATTCGTAAATATATGTCGAATGTGGTACAATTAAAATCAGAGGAATATTTTTATCAATTTCATATCAAAAAGGAAACATCTAAGCAGTATTTTCTACACTTTATCATTATCTTACCAACTGTGATAATATAACTATTGTATAGGAACTGAGCTTATTAGAGAAAGAGTGTTTTTTCAAACGCAAATCAGTGGACCAATTTGTCTATTTTAAAACACTCAAACTCCAATCTATAGATCCAACATGAATCTAAAAGCTCTAATAAATCAATTACTTATATGAATCAAACACTAATATAAATGCAATGTAAATTGTATATTTTATTACAACATTATCAATGACTTACATAAATACTAACATCAGTACCTGAAAATAAATGTTACATGTAACTGCGATACAGTGTAGAAAATAGAAATTCAAGTTCTGATGCATAAAACCAACAAAACATCAGTATGGATATCGACACCAGAAACTTAGGATCGTATTTTTTCAGTTCTATGGATGTAATTTTTTTTTATATAAGTACTTTTGTTTGGTGAGTGCTTATGATGTGCTGTCAACTAAGAATGTTTCATTGGTTTTAGGCGAGGGTTGTTCTACGTATATGCTTGATTAAGCATACAGATGATTATCCTTTACAAACTAATTAATAAGAAATAACCATTTTAATACTTTAAGACATAAATAATAACACATTTTAAACAATTTAACTTGCTTTCTTTGACTTAAAATCTCTTATAACTATTTGACTACACTAATAGTATAACCAAGTCCGTTATGTTACATTGTTATTATCCTATACTGACATAATGTAAAAGGCGGTAGGCAGACGACTCCTTACAACTATGGACTCAGAAACAGAGTGCAAGTATGAGCTCTAGAAAACTCAAATTTAAAACTTCCAATCAGACATATCAGCTATTTATACATTTCAAAAAATTATCTATATTGTTCGTGTAGTTCCCTTTTCCAGGCTTAAATGTCATTACTTAACTGAAAACTGTAAGATAAGGGCGTCCGCTGCGATAGGGCGTTTGTGCACTACACTGAATTTTACCGATCCGGAAAAAAACGGATGCTTGTATTTTAATAATTAATCATTTAAAGTAGTAAGAATTTATTTATTTCGTGTAGTTTCAATATTTCAAACCCTAAATTACACGAAATAAATAATTATTACTATTATAAATGATCAATTATTAAAATACAAGCATCCGTTTTTTTCCGGATCGGTAAAATTCAGTGTAGTGCACAAATAGTGTAGGCAATGAACAGATTCTTTGTATGGAGACCCATACACTAATTCCTCAGTCGATGAAACTTTGCTGAGTTATAAAATAGCATGAGTCATAAACTTTCAAATGATTATCCAAAAAAAAACGCACATGGAAGTTAGGTATTTATACATAAATATACAAATCTGTTTATATATTGAACCGAGTAATTTCTCAGTCCAAATTTATTTTACCAAATGAGTTATTTATACTAGTATGTGATACTTGATGAAAATCCAAAACTTTTTTCAAACATGAGTATGCTAGGCAAAATGGTATAATTCCGTTTAAAAGTTCGACAGAGACATTTTCAGTCCAAGTCACCCCATTTTGTTTTATTAAAATTTGGTGTTTCTGCTGGGATATTTTTTTGGATATTTCATATTATTGTTTTTATACGTTACATGAATATGTATGGTTAAGAAAGTTAAGACGGAGCATTTTTCCTAAAAAAGATATCAATGAAATAAGACTTTCATTAAAAAATACCTAATCTTCTATTATTATTATTTTTTGGAAATTTATACCATACTGTTAATTTATTGATACTTTATCATGATGTAAAGTTTTTTCTGACTGAGGAATTACTGTGGGGGTCAACTAGCTTCATTGACTACACTAAAATGCCTTTAGGCGTGATTACGACGCGTAGTAAAATACAGGAGTAGGTACGCGCCGCGCGCTGGCTAGCGGTGCTCTTGTATTTATCTGAATTTACTACACGCCACGCGACTACGCGTCGTGATCACGCAGCAGATTTGAAATTAAGCAATTTCAATTTAGGTTCAAATTGTATTTTTTTTTAATTTTCCGGCCGATTTCACAATATCATGTTAGTATTTTGTTTAAGAGTTGGAGTACATGTAGTCACTAATTGAACGGTACCCTTACTCACATACTTCATCAGGACATGGCGAAGTCAGCAAATGCTAAGCTGAATTAGGTATATTATATAAATACAGCATGATGGGTCACAGACATTAATTGTGATAAATAGACGACATTAAAGATTATAGACTTAAATTTGAAATTCATATTATAATCCAAGCATGTGAAAGACAAACTCAAAATAAATACCTAGTGCAATTCTTGCATCACACCTAACATTAAAACAACAAATCCGACAGACCCAGAGAGATTCAAGATTTGACTTTAAAAACATTGAAATCATTTTATTACTTAGTATTGGTATGATTGACAAATATATTGCTTATAAAGTCCAAAGCCTATTCGGAATCTCTGTGAGACTACTAGATCTTGTTACTACCTAATTAGTACATAACGCCATACATACACATAAATAATTACATTAACAGAACACACGCACACACACTTAGACTGCCAATAATGGTTGGCTCACCTAACTTAGTAATGAATAAATGATCAGTCTTAAAAATATGACCCAGTGTGGATCGCGCACTGTCTCTGTAAATAATAATACATTGCCAGATTCACTCTGTTGCTGAGTCAACTTAAAACAATTACATTTAAAACTTACAAGAGACGAAAATATTAACAAAAAGCACGGCTGGATAAACTTTTAACAAAAAAGACAGCACATTAGAGCGAACAATAATCAAATCACTGTTAAGAATTACATTATCTAATTTACGATGACAAATCCTCATCTAAATTTCTTACATAGTGAGTAGGTCACTATCTCAAAATTTCAAGGGTAGATGATTAGATCATCTCTTTGACTTAACATTTTTCTATAACTTCTCAGTTCCGACATGAAGAGCGTCTCCTCCGATCCGAGATACTCGACATGCGGGCCCATGTGCGGCGAGCAAGTATAAACTACTTAACTGACAATGAGACCTAATTATTATTAAAAGGTTTTATGAAAATGCTTACACTTTAAGCAATACATAATTAAAATTACCCTACTCAGTTTTTATTCAATAACTCATTCAGACATTATCTATAGTCACATACATATCCATAAATATGGAATGCTTGAAATCCAGATTTTTATCAATAATGAGTAATATTAAATTGCCAATAATTTTCTAATGTCAATTAGGATTAATAAGCTGGAAGCTTAATACACTGGATATTTTAGTATGAATAAATCAAGCAAACACTGGTCTAATAATGATGAAATAATTCTCAATTAATTGAGCTTAAATCAGCATCTTGTACTACAATCACTAGGTATGTCAGAATCTATGGAACATTTAAACACATAATTAAAATTATTACAAACATTACAATATTGAGTAAATGTACAATGACGTCTAGCGGCCGCATGCCTATACATTACTTACACCGTTGATGCCTACTATCTGATATTTTCCTAAAACCTTATAGAATGATTATAGTATCATCACCTGAAGAATATTGCTGCCTCATTATATTACTTTACAAACAACCATTTTCTATCAATCTCATTATGCATTGCTTTCATGATGTCTGTCTTAAGTTTTCAATTAATAGATAGTACAAAAATTATCACAAAGCCTCAATTCACTCAAGACATTTTAGTAAAATTCTTACCAGGTTTCGAACCCCGCTAAAGACATCTCTATTGGCACGCGGCACACTCCACACCGACTTCGCTACTCTCACTCGATTCAGTCGATCCCGATCGTCGACCGATCAAAGCCCACATAACAAACTAACCTTTAACATCATTAAAAATAATTAAATTTGAGACTAAACTAAGCACAGCGCCGAACGACGTATGCGACGACGCGTTCGGTTACTTCTATTCGTCCTCGATCTCCGACTTCAGCGCAGCGTAAAAAATAAACAAAAACGCAGACTTATCGACTCGTCACTTTGGAAAAGATAACTAAATAAAAGTTAAAACTATATTCGAGGAGGGTCAGGAGAGCTCTGCGGGCGCTCAGCGCGGGCCGAGTCACGAGTGCTTGACCACGATGACGCCGGGCCGCGCCGGCGCGCGCTCCTTCTTGGTGAGCGCCAGCGGCGCGTCGCCCGCCTCCTCGCGGTCGCGGAACAGGTGGTCGCCCTCCAGGTGGCGGATCGCCTCCACGATGGTCTCCAGGTTCTGCCGGCTGGTGTTCGGGTTGTACAGACGGGACGGCGGCTCGTGGCTGGCCTCGGGCAGCATCTCCACCTCGACGCGCGGCTCCGCCTTGATGGCGGCCTCCAGAAGCGGGGCGGCGACGGTCGTCGTCTCGACTACGGTCGCCACGGGCGGCACCGTTGCGACCGTTGCGACCGTTGCGACCGTCGCGACCGCCGCGACTGTCGGGACCGCTACGACTTCCGCTTCTTCCACGTTCTTTTCCACTTTACACTCTGCGACATTTGTCTTTTCGTAGTGAATGACAGGATGAGCGATCTCTCGACCTTCTGGGTACATCTGGGTCTCGAGTTTGTGAAGACGCTCTTCGAGAAGTCGCCGTAGGAGTTTTTCTCTCTCCAACTGGACGCGCAGATCGCTGCCTTCGACATCTTTCTTTTGTGGTACGCTCGACACGGTTATGACTGCTACCGGTTCGGGGGATCTAGAGTTAATGATGGTGTCTTCAGTGGAATCGGGTATAATTGTAGGTACATGTGTAAGAATTTCACTTTTTCTCTTCTTCAATGGAATTTCACCACCTTCATGTTGATTGAGTAATCTTTTTAACTGGCAGTTCTGAGATAGTAGCCTTGTCTTCTCCTGTTCCAAAGAATAAATGTATTCTGCAGTCTGCTGCAGTATAGCAGCCTGAAAATAAAAAGGACACAAATGAATTTTCAAATTGTTGCCTCTTCAAAAACATCATTTCATCAGGCCATGCATGATGCCAATTATTTTACATACAGACTTATAACAGTTTATAAATAATCTAACAAACCTTGCTCAATTTTTCTCCTTCATGCCGAGGTAGCAGAGTACGAAGTGCTTGAAATCCAGCATTAATGCTCTGCATGCGCCTGCGCTCATTGCTATTAGCAATCTCTCGACGAATCCTCTTCTCTGCCTCCATGGTTTTACTTCCAGATGAAGAATGTTTTTCGCCCCTGTAACAAAAAAAATACTTACATTTTATTTTAGGAGAAGAAATGATTATTACTTTCTCAAGGTTTATGTTAAGAATGGAATAATTATTTATGTTTTGTTTCTTTGCTTGATTTTTCTTTGAGTACTGACTGATAGTAAGTACACAAGTATTGTAAATAACAATCTAAATTTAATAAACAAATTTGACTTTGACTTTAAGTAATTTTCATAAAGTGATTAAGCTATCAGGGACGAGCTCATTTTAATAATAATATAATAAACTATTCCTTTGACATATATAAAATAATAAATAAACCTTTGACATATACCAGGTCCATAGAGATATAGTAATATTGTCTGTAAAAATACATTTCACTGAAACAACTACACCATTATTTTTACTTTTCTGCATTCACAATACAGTAATTTTTATTATTGTAAATGAAATATTAGAAATAAAAACAACCCAAGTAACTCTGATTCTTGGCAAAGTTACTTGGAGGATGGGATGTTTTTTCTTTCTAATATCTCATATTCAATAACTACACCATAATCAGCAATATTTGAGTTAGCAAGCGCCTCAGACACGCGCCGCGCCTCGGGCGCCTGATCAAATTATATAGAACTAGCGGCCGCCCGCGGTTTCACCCGCGTGGTACCCGTTCCCGTCAGAATATCGGGATAAAATATAGCCTATGTCACTCGGGAAAACTGTAGCTTTCTAACGGTGAAAGAATTTTCTAAATCGGTCCAGTACTTTTTGAGTTTATTTGTTACATACAAAAATACAAATCTTTCCTCTTTATAATATTAGTATAGATTGTATGTAACGAAACATAGCTAGCGTCCGAAACGCCAACGTCCGAAACTGGCGGTGGCGTTTCGGATGCTAGCTATGTTTCGCCACATACAACCCGAGGCGCTTGCTATGTTTAGGCCCCAAGGTGAATATTTGACTGGCTGTGGATTATCTGCATAGATACTAGTTTACATTAAAATCATAAGTGATTTGATTGACATTTGATATACAGTTTATTAATTTCTTTTGCCATACTAAACTCCATTCAGTGAAGCAATAGTACATTACTAATGC
Organism: Crambus lathoniellus; assembly: GCA_949710035.1. Taxonomy (NCBI): domain Eukaryota; kingdom Metazoa; phylum Arthropoda; class Insecta; order Lepidoptera; family Crambidae; genus Crambus; species Crambus lathoniellus. Next base: position 10,876,943 of record OX453306.1, read on the forward strand.
GATGACTGCATTGCTGGCAGCGTGATGATGATGGCCGAAAGCGCAGGTCCAGGTTATGTCTTGAAGGCCGAGAGCGTAGTTAAGCTCAGCTTGAGGCCATCATAGCGTGGCCAGCAGTGCAGTGCAGCAAGGAAGGTTGTCAAAATAATGACCATGTTACATTTCGAGTAAAAGACTTTTAGTAAACAATCTTAATGTCTCTTTATCTAAAAAGTGCATTAAAAGTAAGAAAGATGTATTTGTTTGTATGTACATTATCCATTTAGTAATATAAAACATGGAGTTACTTTAGTTTTCAGACAGACATTCAAGTTATTGGTTTGTTAAAATGTCTTTGTTTATAATTAGAACTTACTAGAGCTCTGCTCGTGAATTCCGTCTGCGTGGACCCCCTTTTTACCTTCTTAGAGGAGGAATTTTCAAAAATCCTCTCTTAGAGCTCCCCTATACTCCCCAAGGAACATTTATGCCAAATTTCAGCTTCTTGCACCCAGTAGTTTCGGCTGTGCATTGTCTCTCAGTCAGTCAGTAAAACAAGAGTTTTATATAAATAGATTTATAAATATTTATCACTTACTAACACATGTTATATTATAAGTATTGTGTTCATCTTTATTTAAACACTTTATGAGCAACAGAGTGATGTAATGTTCACTGAATACAGGCATTTACTAGTTTTTGTTAACTGTCTGCCTTTTTAATAATAACTAGCTGACCCAGCGCGACTTCGTTCCCGTGGCCCTACCCCCTACTGCACCCTACTCTACCCGTACTCTACCCCTCCTTCCCCTATTTTCTCACCATTAAAACCTTCCTTGGACTTCCACGAACATTTCAAGACCGAAATTAGCCAAATCGGTCCAGCCGTTCACGCGTGATGTCGTGACCAAGGGAAATAGGGATTCATTTTTATATATATAGATTAAAAAAAAGATTATTTCATTACCCTGCCTAAATACTAAATAGAAAGAGACAACCTCCGTGGCCGAGTGGTGTATGCACTGGTTTTCAAGATGCCGCTATCTCTAGAGGTCTCAAGTTCAATTCCCAGTCGGGTAAATAATGAAAACGAACTTTTCAGTATTTCCTCAGGTCTGTGTGTACCCGTCATTATTTCCAATTTCCATAATACTAGTGCATAAGCTACTATACCTTGGTATTGAAGCAATGTATAATATGATGGTGTCCAATATTTATTTATTTAATGCTAAGAGAATAGTGATTATAATAATATTCGAAATTAGCTAAATCTAGTAAGAGTACTAACATCCAAAAACTTGTATCAAAACAAACTTCTTCTGAGAAATGTATAAATAAACCTTTATCAAATTATCAGGAATACCTATTGTATAGAACTATAAGCAGGTACCGGGTTACTTTGACCTTAGGGGGTAACTTTGTCTCACATTTGAAAACAGTATAAACATATAGTCCTGTAGTATGAACTTTTATCTATCAGATGCAGGCCATTGTAGAAGGATTAAGAGAGGTATTATTATGCTCAGTTGATTATTATATTGCAAAACCAAAAGTTTAAAAAATATTCTATTTTGGGTCAAAGTTACCCCCTAGGGGTCAAAGTAACCCGGTTTTACGGTAAGTAGTAAGTATATAAGTAGTAGTATATGTCAAAAAGGAATAAACAAATATTGACATTATGTGCTAAAACCATTCGACAAGGGGTTTAAGGATAAAAAATGGATAGCTGTGACGCTCTGCATTCTAGATATATCATTACGATAACAGCGCGACATGTGTACGGGCGCCTACTACGCCTATTTGATTTGCCAAACATGGCGGCCCAACAGCTGACTATAAACCGGCAAGAAGCGTGAGTGTCGTCATATGGTCGATATTATTGTCTATTTGAACAAAATACAACTATTTAACCAGGAAATGTTAAAAACTTACGGAATATGATAGTTGAACTGACTTTGGATTGCTCTAAATAACAAAATCGGAAACCACGCCGGGTGACCATACCTGGTAAAAGCGTGATCTGATGCCTCCTCTTCGTACAAGTTGTAATCCTCCACTTCTAGCAAACAAACATCATTACCGTGTAATGACATAACTCAGGTCCATATAATATATCTCTGCTGCAATTTCTATTCAAAAACTGAGTAACTTTGGCCAATTTATTGTCCACAAGAACCACAATGGCGGGAAATGACAATGAGTTCGGTCAGGTGACGCTTCACAAAATTAAAGCAAATGAAGGTTGCTTTGAACTATTTTCAGTATTCAACACACATATCACTGTTATTTAAACACATTTAGATCAATTTTAATTTACTGTATATAATATTTTTCAAAAAAACAGTAATTAAAAGGAGGGAGTCAAGGGCAACGCGACATCGATGAACACACGCCATAGACAACAACTAACTAATCATAGACTAGATAAATGATACTAAAAAAACTAAAGTATTGTCTCTGCCCAAGCAATGCCTCGAGCTCGGCTCGAACGACAAAAATATCTATAGGGGGCCTAGTTTTGAATACTCAAAGGCGGGCTAACGCGTAACTTTATGGATATGAACTTCTCAAGGAATTTATAAGTACTTACTACGTTGGAACTTCTCACGTTTTTCGGAACTTTGAGTTAAAAAAGCCGCTATCTGTTCCTTTTTTAGTGACGTCTGGTATAATAATACTTAGCTTAGAGTGGTATTCCACTTATCAAATATTTTATCCAATCTTTTATCAAATATTGGATCCAAGAATTTGGATCCACCCTTAGTACGATGGTAATGAGAGTGGTATTCCTTTGATCAAATGCAATATTGGACAAAGATCTTTGATAAATGGAATACCTCCCTTAGCTAGCAACGTTCAACCATGGAAGTATTAAGCCCCCAGTACACGATGGCCGATCATGGTCGGCGACCATGACCTATACATCGTACATTGACACTTTTGAAAGAACCTTTTTAAACTTGTTCGTTCAAAAGTGTCAATGTACGATGTATTGGTCATGGTCGCCGACCATGGTCGGCCAACTTGTACTGGGGGCTTTACATACTTCCATGCGTTCAACAGAACAAAGCAGAACGTTCAAAAAACAAAATATGGGTATGGGCTTCAACTGTCATTTGAATTCCTTATTTTGATAAATTTTTGCTGCTTGTTCTGTTGAACATTGCTAAAAAATAGGTCAGTGCCACAATCTTTTCTGTTCCGGTGGCCAAAATGTAAATGCATATTGTCACATTTAAGAAACATACCTTTTTTTCCTGGACTCAGTATACCACAGACTACAATATATATTTTTTTCGTTTCGATACAAAAACCCAAAGTTTGACTTAATACTCTGAGGTAACTAGTATTAAGTCGAGCTTCATGCAAAAACCCATGCAGTAAGGGGTGCATTGCACCATGCAGTGCATGCATTATATGGGTGGTTATATGGGCATAATATGGGTTTCAAATTTCAAATGAAACCGGGGGGCTACCGGCTAAGAAATATGGATATGGGTATGGGCTTGAACTGTCATTTGAATTACTTATCTTGATAGATTTTTGCTGCTTTGTTCTGTTGAACGTTGCTAGCTAGTTATCGTTATACCCGACCGACGACGTCACAAAACAAGGAACTGATAGCGGCTATTTTCTTTATAAAATTGTCTTATGCCCGTTTGCACTAAACTCGGGTTGAGCTTGTCATAGATAAGATACATCTTAGCTTAGAAACAGCCTAAAACAGCCGAGCTAAAATTTTTGTTTGCACTGACAGACTACGTCGTAAATTCATCGTAAATTAGTCATCACCTTGCTAAAAGAATGAATGAATGAATTGAAATATTAATTGTTTATGGATTTTAAACCTGGCGAGGTAAAGTAGGTCACTGGATATTTTTTTGGTTGAAACTTCTCATTGATTCCTTCGTAAGTTAAAAGGAGACAAAAGCTAAGGCGTTGTCTATTTTATTTGGCAGGAGTAATTCACCGAGAAAAGAAAAAGTCAACTGAGCTCAACTGTCAGGAAAAACATAAATACAGTGCGCAACCTTTTCTGTTCCGGTGGCCAAAACTAGAACTAACGAGTTTTGTTTTTAATGTCATTTTGCTAATACTTTCATCTATATACTTTCGTCATATTTCGACCTATGTTTCTAGGAGAAAGTTGTTCACTTACCGATTCTGAGTCGATCCTAAAAATTTGTGCACTGATAAAAAAATTATCCTGTATAATGTTTTTTTTAAATAAATGATGAATGACGTATGTCACATGTGTTGTGTGTGTCTCTATCTAGCAAACAAGAATACAAAGGCCACAACATTTTCTGTTCCGGTGACAGCCGTGACACAGGAGTCACTTGCAATACGAAATTAGCTGTCAAAATGCAGTGTCGTATGAAAACTGTTTTAGTTCCAAAGATAATCACCGGAACAGAAAAGCTTGTCGCACTACTCTTTGCTCACAATGCCACAGACAATAATCACTGATATAGGTATTTCTTAAGCCTTAGGCGCTCGATATTGGGCCCGTAAGTTAAGAATAGCCAAAAGTGCATTTAAGAATGTCCTAAGGTTAGTGCAAAGCAATTTTTTGTTAAGAATGTCTTAAGTTAGCTAGGAAAAGACTTAGGCGATTTTTAAGTTTAGTGCAAACGGGTGTTAAAGTTCCCAAAAACGTATGAAGTTCATACCCATAAAGTTACACGGTAGCCCCCCAACATCTGGGTATGGATATGGGCTTCAACTGTCATTTGAATTCCTTATTTATTTATTTATTTATTTATCGTTATACCTGAAGTCACAAAACAAGGAACAACTTATAGTGGCTATTTTTTTAATAATATTAACTTATAGTTACAAAAAACAAAATTAATTAGCGCGCTATCACTATCACTATCACTATCACTATCACTATTACTACATAGTATATAAAAATTAAGTTCAAAAACTAAAACCCGACTACTGAAAAATCTCGCTCTAAAAAGTATGAAACAAGAAAATATTCTCATCTGAAATTGCCGTGGTCGTATGCCACTTTTCCCTAGAATGAAAATATTGTTTTGTATGTTAGTATAGTATTATATGATCTGAGGTTAGTATAGTATGGGGCATACGACCACGGCAATTTCAGATGAGAATATTTTCTTGTTTCATACTTTTTAGAGCGAGATTTTTCAGTAGTCGGGTTTTAGTTTTTGAACTTAATTTTTATTTATATTATTTTGGGGACATTAAAAGAATAGCACTACCCTCCCTCTTCTCGTGGGTGTCTTAAGAGGCAAAAGAGGAAAACCTGCATCAGGAGATGGGCAGCAGCGTCTCCATGTAACAGCAGGCCATACTGCGATCGCCAACACTTGGCAGGCCAAGCGTGGTGATTATGGCAACCCCTCCCCCCCAAAATGGCTTTACACCAAAAAAATCAGCCCCACTCCACGGCGACCCGGCGGCTGCGGTAACGGCGGGGAAGGGGGTTCTGAGAATCCCCGGGTAAGTTGACCCAGCAACCTACAATACGAGCATATTGCGGACTGACTCGAAGCTCATAGAGTTAGAAGAGGCTGTTAGTAAGTTACACTGGGACATCATTGGATTATCTGAAGTCTAAAGAGAGGGGAAGGACTCGATTATCCTGCAATCCGGTAACTTACTATGCCACCGGGAGGGCGAACAACAGTCCCTAGGTGGTGTCGGGTTCATCGTCCTTGTAGACGGGACTTGTGTCCCTAGTCAACAGTGTAATCACCATCGGAAGCGTGTCGCGCAGGGCAGCGTACCTGATACTCAGAATATCGAAACGGTATTCGCTAAATATCATACAAGTATGCGATCCGACCTAAACACGTGACGATGACGAAGTGCAGGCTATGCATGAGGAGGTTTCAAAACCCATGCATAGCTATAAAACACACTACACGGTTGTGATGGGAGATTCCAATGCTAAGTTGGGGCAACGTTGCGGTGATGAGTTGAGAGTGAGGCAATTTGGATTTGGGCAACGAACCGACAGAAGCCAGATGCTGGCAGACTTCATGGAGAGGAAGAACCTCTTTATGGTGAACTCCTTCTTCAGGAAGCCCGCAAGCCGCAAATGCACCTGATACTTAAGACTATCCCTTGAAGAACTACAGACCCATTTTGCTTCTGAGCCATATCTATAAGTTATATTCGATAGTCATTACGAATCGTCTCGCTCGCAGGTTTGACGACTTCAAACCTCCCGAACAAGCTGGGTTCCAAAAAGGCTATAGCACCAAAGACCACAACTTACACTACAACTTGCCACTTTGCTGGGCGTTCGTGGACTATGAGAAAGCCTTTGATTCGATCGAGACCTGTGGGCGGTGCTGCAGTCTCTACAGAGGTGCCAAGTAGACTACAGGTACATGAAACGATGTGCTGAGGTACTTATACCAAAATGCCACCATCTCAGTCCGATTACAGAACCGGAGCTCTAATCCTATCCAACTACAGCGAGGTGTGAGACAGTGAGACGTCATCTCTCCAAAACTGTTCACAGTTGCGTTGGAGGATATTTTTTAAGCTTCTAGATTAGAAAGGATGCGGCATCAACATCAATGGCGAGCACCTAACACACCTACGGTTTGACGAGACCTTGGAAGACCGGAACACAATGCTCGAAGATCTCAGTAATGCTTCTCAAAGAGTGGATCTTAAGATGAACATGGATAAGACGAAAATCACGTCTAATGCCCATGTTGCACCCGCTCCAGTTAATGTTGGGAACATTACACTCGAAGTTGTTGAACACTTTGTTTACCTAGGGCAAACGGTCCAGTTAGTTAAGTCCAACTTCGAGAAAGGATCTCTCGATGAATCCAGCTCGGAATTCGGATGGGCAGTGTTCGGAAAGCTCCGGCATATATTCGCGTCCGAAATACCTCAATGTCTCAAGACGAAAGTCAGGTGTGTGTTGCCAGTAATGGACGTGAGACTGACCTATAGAAGTCAGACGTGGTCTTATAATATTTATTATTTATTTATTATTATTGTTGTGGAGTTCCTTGGGGGAGGCCTATGCCCAGCAGTGGGCGTCGTTCGGCTGATATATTGAACTAAATTATTACCTAATTAATGTAAATATTCTACCTACCTATTTTCGTCAAACAATGCTGGGGTGAACTATGGAATGCCATAAATATAATATTATACAAGGGCCTAATCATGTAGGATAATATTTGCTAGGGGAAATAGTCTTAGTTCGCTGTCCCTGTAAAGATGTCAAAATTCGATTTATGCAAGCAAAGCCGCAAGCAACAACCAATAAAATATATATTTTTGAAACGAGCTCACCAAGAGCTTTCATTTGATACCAAACACGATATTCTATTAAAAAAAAAGTTTTTTAGTTCACAACTTTATGTCGTCTAGAGGGCGCCATATTCAATTTCATGTGACGTGACATAGCCTATAACCAGCAGACAATCGAGACGCTTCCAACGATACCTGAATTGTGAATATATGATCACCAGTTTAGAAGTTATGCGGGAACAGATGAACATACATACTTCGCTTGAATTATGACGAGAATTATCCCGAAAAACTTCGCGAAGTTTATCGCTTGAATGAGCGATTTTCTGAGAGGCCATTTAAAAAAAAAAAAGCTTCCAATTGCTTCACTAGATAGCGTTGAATAAGTATGTACATGTCTATGGTATATTTTGGTATGAAACATATTTAAATTAATTAAGTTTTAAAAACCCAAAGGAAACTAATAATATATTTAATAAGTACTACTGTGAGGAACGGAAACGAAATAGGTAAATTTAAAGATTTAGGTAAATAAATAACATCTGTCTGACGTTCCGTTTTACGTAAAAAAAAGTCGCGTCAAAGTATTTATATATTAATGTATTTATAACGTTCCGTTCCTTCTAACTGCATAGGTGGGACAGCGCCATCTAGTGGCTGAGCTTTCAGAAAATCGCCCATTATTGCGATTTTTGCTGCTTTGTTCTATTGCTAGCTTTTATTATATCCGACGTCAATAAACAGGGAACTCATATAAGGGCAATTTTTTTATTTGACGATCGGAAAAACGAATGAAGTTCATATCCATAAAGTTACGCGGTAGCCTCCCTGATCCATCCATAGATAACGATGCAATTTTCAGAATGTTGGCAGTAGTTCAAACCATTGGTATGGCACTACTGAAGCGTCGTAGCATAAACGACCAATCAAAAATTACTCTCAATTTTGAATTTGTTCGAGGTGGGGATTTTTGGTACTGCCGCCATATTGTATCGGGCTGTGAGTGCATGAAGTGAAAATTTCACGTTTTGTGGTGTAAATTCCTTGTCCTCACAATTCGGATTGAAACTCCATAAGGTAAGTCTAAAATAAGTGTTAGTTTTTGTCATAAATAGTCATACCAAGCTTTATGTTTTAGAGTACACATAATGTGCCGGTGCGTACAATAAAGAAAAAGTTTTTGAAACGATTTGTTCTCTTACAAACCAGTTACTGGATCCATCTTTGTGGCTCCTATAGATTTCATTATCATGATAAAATTTATCTAAATGTTTAAATTTAGTTCTTTTTACTTTACAACATCTATCTTCTAAAATGTTTGTTACTGCATTTTGTGAGTTGTACTGCTTGCTGATCATTTCCAGTGAAAAGAATATTTAGTTCAAGATTTCTCTGAATAAGTATTGTCATTTATCTTATAAACCACATTCAAATCTTAAATAATTTATTTCGATGATTTCCAAGTAGGATGTGTTGTACTGTACGTGACTGTACGTTGACTCCTTTTCTTTGTGATACGTAGTTACGATGATTCATCGAACAGGGGTGAGTAGGTAGGGTGTGCATTTGTCATGTTTGAGCCTTTATATTTATTATGTTTATACTTTCTTTTTATCGTTTATTGAATTTTATTATAAGTAATAACTTTACCAATACTTTCTAGGTAGTACCCAGCACATTACCGGTTTACAATTTTTATACAATATTTTTTTTACTTACCTACTAAAAAAAATGTCGGGTCGGGTCAGTTGATTATCGTAGTGTTACAAATATTAAGACTAGCGGATCCTCGCGGTTTCACCCGCGTGGTACACGTTCCCGTGGGAATATCGGGATAAAATATAACTTAAGTCACTCGGGAAGAATGTAGCTTTCTAATGGTCAAAGAATTTTCTAAATCGGTCCAGTAGTTTCGGAGCCTATTCGATGCAAACAAACAAACAATCTAATCTTTCCTCTTTATAATATTAGTATAGACTAGCTTTCCGCCCGCGGCTTCGCCCGCGTGGACTTCACGACATTATCCCGCGGGAATGTGATATTTTTCGGGATAAAAAGTCCCAAATTTCAGCCAAATCCGTTCAGCCGTTTTAGCGTGATTGAGTAACAAACATCCAAACATCTAAACTTTCACATGAAGAAAGAAGGATTATTTCAATAATCAATCAGTAGAAAAAGAACTTTCTGAAAAACTGAACTGATAAATTAACCAAAGTTAATGAATGCAAAAGTAGGTTTTTATGTATGAAATTATGAACGTTGCTTAGTTGGGTCACAGAATAATATTTGTAGGTTGGGTCTTGCTTGAGGTGTAGTACTTAATTGAAGTTTATTTGTAGAGACTATACACATGAGTTAAACCTAGGCAACTGTGTGTGTTACGAAAACAGCTTAATTTAATTTACCTCATAACATACCTTTTGTTAGGTACCTTTTTTGTGAAAAAATTGCAGAACAGAACAGATTAGGTAAACTTTTTTACATAGAATTTACGTTAAACAAGGGTGGCGGAGGGTTGGAGGTAGGAGGAGAGAGATCCCCTCCAAACTCTTCCCTAAAATGCATAATATTTGTAACTTTTATAGATTCACTAGCGCTCCGCTCACGACTTCGTCTGCGTGGACCCCTTCTTACTCCCTTAAAGTGGGAATTTCCAAAAATCCTCTCTTAGTCCTCCCCTACATTCCCCAAGGAACATACATGCCAAATTTCAGCTTCTTGTGCCCAGTTAGTTTCGGCTGTGCGTTGTCTGTCAGTCGGTCGGCGCAAGAGTTTTTAATGTACACTGGACAGCACATCAGGTTAAACAGTTGAACTGTGATAACAGCTTTTATTACGTAGGGCATAAAGGCGTTCTCAAGGTCAACATGTATAGTCTGATGTGCCGCCGTGTGTACTAGCGGATCCTCGCGGTTTTACCCGCGTGGTACCCGTTCCCGTGGGAATATCGGGATTAAATATAGCCTATGTCACTCGGGAAGAATGTAGCTTTCTAATGGTGAAAGAATTTTCTAAATCGGTTCAGTAGTTTCGGAGCCTTTTCGATGCAAACAAACAAACAAACAATCAAATCTTTTCTCTTCAAAATATTAGTATAGATAAGTAAAGTAAAAAAAATTCTTCATTGCATAATTCCGAAACTATGCGGTGGACGGAGATGCGGCGTGAGTTTGTTATACACTGCGGGTTTTGTATGCACATCAAGATTTTACAGCCATAGTTAAGAAGCGCACTACCACAAACAGGAGCGGTGTGCGGACTGCGGTGCAGGGGGTAGAGGGGGTGCTTCCTCCCCCCAAAACCCCAAATTTTGGTTTCGCGAATGTACAGTTTAGCCTAACACGCAAGAAAATCTGTTAGATAAAAGTGGTGGCCACATAGTTAAGAACGCCAGCCACCACCAGATTACAGCTCAGTCAATCCCTGGCTGAGAACTAAGGCCTGAAAGTTACCTCGTTTGTATGAAAATCGACTGGCGTCCTTAATTCTGTGGCCACCACTATAAGTGGTAGCAAATTAAATCATTAGTTTAAGTTACGTACGAAAAAGTAGAAGGAATTTGGTCTATTGTGCTCAAATGAGAAAAATTCGTGACGTGAGCGTGACATACGGCCAGTAAAGTCCGGGCAAATGAGAGTCAGTAACCCCAACCTACCTACAACCAGACAAGTAAAGCCGTATAGTTGCGGGTCGTACGATAAACCTGTAATCAGAACTAACAGCAATAATTGATACCTGGAGGCCGTTTGTGCACTACCACTGAATTTTACCGATCCGGAAAAAAACGGATGCTTGTATTTAATTAATTACTAATATAAATGATTAATTATTAAAATACAAGCATCCGTTTTTTTCCGGATCGGTAAAATTCAGTGGTAGTGCACAAACGCCCATTAGGTTTATGGTAATTTTTAACAGGCCCAGCTTTAAAGGACAATGGGCGCAAATGTATGGAGTCTGGGCCCACCCCTCAATAGTATGTAATATGTGATATACCGTTGGATAGGACTTTTTAAGCGGGACACATTTTGGCACATTTTGGCCACCGGAACAAAAAAGTTTGTGGCACTGTACAAAGAATGTTACGATCTTACGTCATGTCATAAAATTAAATGACAAGAAGCGATAAAATATTTTCATCTTCTCTTCCAAGTTTGAATTACCCTTCATTAAGAATTTTTGACACTTGTCTTTAAAGCTCAGTAATAAGGAGTCGCACTTTGTATATTTTTTGTTCGTTTGAAGAAAAATTTTATAAGGATGCATTTGTCTGCAAAATGAAATAAAACATACTTTAACAATTTCAAGTTGCGTTTGGTCGTGGTTTATCTAATCTAATACCTAAGACATGTAGAATTTATTATTGCTTAGATTGGGATCACTTTTAGCATTGCAGTATAAAGGATTGCGCACATTATGCCGGGGCGCAGCGGAGATGGCCGCAGCGCAGCGCATTGACGGATTTGAGTATAGCACACAGTGACGGGCCAGGCCGCAGCGCCTTGACGGATTTTGAGTACAACCAAATTCAAACATCCAATTTCTTCTAACTGGAGAGAGGGACGGGTATAATTTGTAGGTGTCATGTTATCTGACCGAGTAGTACAAGAAAAATCCGCTTGCTTTAACACACTGTTTCGGGGCGCAGTGGGGCCGGGCGGGCCGCATTGCACGATTCGCACGCAACAAAATCCGCGGCGGATTATGCGGCCCGCTGCTCCCCGGCATAGTTTGCGATAGTTCATATAAAGTACATACGAGCAATTTTGGGCGGATTTTTGCGCTGCGGCCCGGCCCGCTGCGCCCCGACATAATGTGCGCGAACCTTAATAAGTAGTATAACTCTGAAAGTATGGGTCCCCTTCAAAATGGGTCAGATATGTTTGTGAAACTATACAAGCGATCGGTTGCTTCTTTATTTTCGTAGACTTTGACATACATTTTAGGTACTGACATTTGACCTTAGTCGTAATACTAAGTTATATTCTGCATGAAAATCCCTATTCATTCATGAGTAACTTTCCCATCAGATTCGATTTACAAACCGAGACGAGCGAATTGCGCATCAGTTGGTGAGTCTCATTGACTTATTTGATTAGACGTCTGTCGCGAGCGCGCAATGATTCCGCAATTCGCCCGTGTCGTCGCCGCCGCGCGCGCCGCCGCCACGGCCGCCGTCGCGCATATTCGTGGCCAGGCCGTACGATCGTAATAAATTGATAACCCCAAAGATTTTCGACGTGGCGTAATTTTGTCTAGGGGCTGAAGCCTGCCCAGTTGCCCACTATAGGCTGCCTGTCCATTGACGCGGAGCAAGGTAGCGGAGCGGAGAAACGGAGAAATTATAACCAATAGGGCACTTGTGCACTACATTGAATTTTACCGTCCCGGAAAAAAACGGATGATTGTATTTCAATAATAAATCATGTACAACATAAGAATAGTAAGAAAAAATATATTTTTTTTTATTTAAACTGTTTATTTTCTTTTAATATGTAAGTACAATTACATTTGCAGGCAAATCTTAAGATTAAAGATTGTGAGGCCTTAGTTACCCCTTTATTAGTTAGTTAGGTTGATATATGGATGTGGATCCGACCTTTTGTATAGGAATTGATCTTTTAAATAATACTTTTTCAATGTATTTTTAATTTGCATGGTATTTTTCTCTTTGATATTATCTACAAGGATTTTAGGTAGTTCATTTAATATTTTGGGAAGGTTACACATCCATACTCTTTTACTATAGTTGTTGGTACATTTAGGTATTTCATACATGGTGAGATGTTGCAATGTGCGCAGAGAAGTTGGTCTTGTTTTGGTTCTTAACAACTTGATATGTTGACTATTTTCTTCAACAACTGCAAAATTAGCTTTATCGAACACATTCATCACATTACAATACTGGAATAGTTGATCATAATTATCTTTAAGTTTATATTTAATATATTTAATTGAATTTATTTATTTCGTGTAGTTTCAATGTTTCAAACCTTAAATTACACGAAATAAATAAATTCTATAATTTATTTTTAAAATATAAGCATCGGTTTTTTCCGGGACGGTAAAATTCAGTGTAGTGCACAAGCGCCCATAGGATTGCATAAAATCTCCGCTCCGCTCCAGTTGACAGGGATTTGCGAGCTAGTTTTAAAATTCATAAATTTTTGGAAGCGGCGCGTGGTAGCGATGCGAGGCGGCGGCGGAGCGGGGCAGCGGAGTGAGGCCAACTTCGTACAGGCCGCAACTCCGATCTGCAATATTCGCTCGTTGTCTGTCGCAATACTGTTAGGCGTTGTCGAGGTTGACGTGGCTCTAAATGAGACCTATAGAATAATTACTGGATGCTTCAAACCAACTCCCCTGGATAGCCTTTACCCTCTGGCAGACATAAATAGCCCCACCCACGGTTCGACGAGATGTTTCCTGCTCTGCTCTGTGGAAAAAGGAAAACATGAGTCACCCACCACCGACCCCCACTTTTCCTACATATGATCCCATTCCTGCCGAAAAAGCTTCGTGAGATCCGTCACCCCCTTTGTCGTCCTCCCGGCCGGGGCAAGAGTCAAAAGAGTTAAGAAGTGGAAAATTGAACACCGCCCTCCGTCAGAATACACTCCTAAGGAAGTGCTACCTCCAGAGCACAACCTACCGTGGCCAATCTGGAATATGCTCAACCGCCTGCGTAGTGCGTACCAAGGTTGGCCGCTGCAAGCACGTCCTGCAAAAAAGGGGAGTATGTGAATAGCTCAGTGCGAATGTGGAGAGCCATCTCAGATTATGTCGCCCCGTTTTCTGTGTCCCCTGTGCCGCTTCACCTAGGGGCCAAGTCTGCTAACGTTAAGTCACAATCGTGTCTCAATCGTGTTTCAGTTGTAGTTTAGTTGTAGTGCTTTTTTACACAATAGCTTCAAGAAATGTGTACTTTTTTCACAATAATACTGATGGTCACTCCACACACTACATTCACATCACATCATACTGTCATAATTCTTGTAACTAGTGTGTAAAAAAGAACTAGAATTGAAACACGATTAAGACACGATTGTGACTTAACGTTAGCAGACTTGGCCCCCAGCAGTGCAAGCGACCTTATAAAGGCATTCGATGAAGCAATCGGAGTCGACACACATAGGGCATACACATGGGTTATTCACCACGGTGTAGCGCTTAGCCTTCATCACATCACACCTTAGTTAAGTGGTGATAAGGCTGAAGGTGGAAGCATACTACTCCCGGAATCTTCAGTCACTAAGGAACTGGCTATCTTATCCCTAAACTAACTATTCCTAATATGGGCACGTGTAGCGCTTAGCCTTCATCACATCACACCTTAGTTAAGTGGTGATAAGGCTGAAGTTGGAAGCATACTACTCCTGGAATCTTCAATCACCGAGGAACTGGCTATCTTGTCCTTAAACTAACTATTCTTAATTTTTTGAAATATTTCACTTTGAATGTGTAAAATAAAATTATTTTACATCTTGGTACTGAAATATTTCAGAAGATAGGTATATCATTTACGACATTTTGTCATTTGTCGTTATTATTTTCTCGGTTGACTGGCGCATGTTTCATAGGTGTACAGTACAAATATGTACAGTTCGAAGTCTTTTACTATTTAGAGACATCGTTTTTTTTCCTGTATTCTTTACATAAAATTCTATCACATAAAATAATTTCAGATTTTTCTCTTTGCAAACTTCGGAGATAAGAGGGGTGAACGGATTTTTTTTACATTATTCATCAGAAGTCGAAAGCTATGCGGTCTAAAAAGAAAAAAAAATGTCTGAGAATGTGCAAGTAGCCCACTTCGAATTTTTAAGACCCCCTTTCAGTCCCGGTTGCAAAAAAAATATGTATATTTTTATCTCTCTCGTATTAAAAAAATAGTTGGGCACACGTCATCTAAAACTATTCCAAATTTCAAGTTGATAGCATTAGTAGTTCTCGAGATATCCAGCTGTGTATGACAGACAGACAGACAGAGTCGCACCATAAGGGTTCCTTTTCACCATTTTGGTACGGAACCCTAAAACAGTAATAATTGTTGTAAACAAATTAATGTAGAATCCAGCTAACATGTGCAGTTTTCCTGCTAGCATTCGATAGCTTATGACGGGTGCTGAATTACTTGCGGTTTAAACCCGCAACCGGCCGCTACCTATTGATTTTCTACTTATCCAGTATGTTTGCATGCAACTAACTGACTGAACGCACTATTTCCGGGCATTAGTCATACATATCAACTTAAAAAAAGAAACAGGTTCCCTTCTCGAAAAATACCACTCGTTGTCGAGATAAAATGAACCTAATTAGCATTGTTTTCTGTAAGAGATAAATTATGTGAATCTTTGTCTCGGACAAGAACGATGAGGATTTGCCCTTCGTAAACCTGCCCTTAACTTACTTACAACCTGGACCTATTATAAAATCTAAGCTACGTATACATAGCTATATTTGTTTTCGAATAGTAGGAGTCACTGTCTACGTCTAGTCTACGTATACATAGCTATATTTGTTTTGGAATAGTAGAAGTCACTGTCTACGTCTAGTCTAGACTAAACGATCTGATAATAATTTCTGATTTGCTATGAAAATAAAACAATTGCTTCGTCGTCTTATTTAGTTCCCGTTATAATAATTAGAGATGGGCCGAACATGGGTTTCACCGAATACGAACATTCGGCTGAATATTCGGTTAAACTTTCACCGAACCGAATATTCGGTCTACCCTAGCAGGTCTGTACCATGTTTACGCACCGTTAAGGCTCTACTCGGAAAAAGTATGGACTTTTTGGAACTAATCTTACCAATTACAGTAAACAGTTTATTAACAACACAAATAATATATTTCATTACTTTCCTCTGCTGTTATACAGACATACAGCTACAGTGTCACAAAAGTTTACTACACAGTAATTTAGTTAGGTACCTCTTAATAATAAATAACTGCAATCAATCATTCTCATTCTAATATAGCTCACAAATCTCACAATACAGTACCTTTTATTAGAATCTACCACTGTCCCGAACATTCGGCAGGTTTACCGAATATTCGGATGAATACGAATGTTCGGTAAACCTTTCGAATACCAAACGTGAAACGAATATTCGGCCCATCCCTATTAATAATAAAGTCAAGTGAAACAAATCAAATGAAGAAATGTTAGATTGATTAATTTTATAGAAAACTTTCTAGTTACTTGTTTCTGGCGACCGACGGACGTTATTGGTAGATACCTTTCACGTGAATTTGAATCAATGCAATAAAAATTACATGTTTGTGTTAAAATATACCGATCAAACGTTCTTGCAGTTAAAAATGATAAAACATTAAGAATAAGCAATATGAAACGCAACGCAGGTGGCATGGCAGGGCATAACATTCACGAAAGAAAGTTGTTTAGTGCTTTTGAAACTTTGAAAGCAAAAAGTTCTATGGGTATGTATGGTGTTCGTGTACAGTCAGTCTACTTGATCATGGTTACTTAATTGTAGTTAACTGTAGTGTAATGCATAAAAACAATTAGAATACACTATTTACCTAACCTACCTATAGTTACTTTTTCTACGAGTAAAATCAAACAGGGTTCGGTAAACCGTGCTCAGCTAAGATGCATGTTCAAAAATACCTACGGAAATAACTTGAAACCCCCACTAAGCGTTATACCTACCTACTAAACGGCGGCGTGGCAGGAATGGTAAGTTTGTTTCGATTACAAATTTATAACGACTACTCCTCTGGCACCAAACACCCACTCATCGAGCCGTCGGCCTTGAACGCACACGAGTCAAGGTCACTGATTTACTTCGAGTTTAATTTAAAGTCGACCAGCCCTACATAATATTCCCTCTATTGTACTCCTTACGACAATAAGTTTGGGTTGACTGCCTGATCCGACCGTAGTAGTTGTACTCGTAGAGGCCAAAAGAAGGTCATTAACCCTGATGCGTGAACCAATTTGGAAACTCGTGATGGAGTAGGTAATGGGGCACACAACGCTCTCATTCGATACAATTATAGTTCTATTGTAATTTCATAAAGAAAAAGATTCGGTGAAACCTATCGACCCCTATGATTTAAGTAGAATCTATTACATGTCTCTTTATTTGAGGTATAAGGTTGCCAAGTAGGTACTATAATGATGTAAATATTATTCGTGTTTAGCTGCAAAAGTTTTTTACCGCTGCCTTTGCAAGACCAGATTTTTGTATGTTCCTTTTGTGCATCGGGGCGCAGGGTAAACGTTGTGATATTTTTGTCTGCATCTGTTTGCGCACCACAGATAAGGCTCGCTCAAGCCCTGCGATGACTAATGTCACTGCTATTTATGTTGTATTGAGAGTAACGAATAGGATAATGAACGACAAATGTTACATTGTACTTGGAATTCGGATCACTGCTGCTAATGACCAGTGATAACTACGTAGTGAGTTCTTCAAATCGGGTCAGTCTGTGACAGTGCACCGTGCATAAACATAGTTAAAATTTTAGTGATAACAGTAGGCTTGGCGAATCTTAGATCGGTATGTAAATTTTTTGTTGAATTTTATTAACCGTTTATTGCGAGTTGTCTGTATTCCTCATAAAACAAATAGATGTCTTCGATCGACTGTGATGTACATTTATTTAACTAAGTAGGTACCTAACATCTACTAAAGTCGAGATCATAATCAAGTCGAGATCATAATCAAGTCGAGATCATAATCAAGTCGAGATCATCAATCAGTTTTGTGTAATCAATCTGATGTTTTATTGATTGAAGTAGTTAGGCATGGATGTGATGATTATCAAACTATTGTTTATATTATGTTAGTGAGTAGAACAAAGAACATTCAAAATTTAAGACTTATGACAGAAACTTACTTTCAAGATGCTGACAAAAACAACTTTTTAGAAGGTAGATAGATAACAGAAATCGGTGCTGTCTGACCCAATCCTAATATGTATTGTTGTAATTGCATAGTATAAATACGTCTACGTATCATTCGTATTATTGTATTATCCGAAGACAAGTGGCACGGTGCATTTTGTTTGAGAGGATACTATTTTAGTCGGCGGTTAACATTTATTTTGAGCGTAGCCCAGTGCCGTGCCGTGACCCACTGTCATGCATTGTATTCCAATTTAGTTCCTCGTACCTGAATCGTTTATTTTCGCCTGTATCATACCACACGGTCCACGATGAACATTAGCACTTGAGAGTATCGTAACGGTATTACATTCAAACGCTTCCACTTTTTAGGGTCAAGAAAAAACTTGCAGAGTAAGCAGATTCATTACATTAGACAGCAGCAGCACTTTGACAGCTTTTGAAGGACTGAAGAGTTCCTTTAGTCTCGTAACGTGTTTTTTTGTATCAATAGTTAAATACAACCTATTAATTGTTTCACAAAAAAAATGACTACAAAATTCTTCGCGATCGTCTTAAATTTCTAACCTATCACGTGTTCTACAGGACTTCTGAGCCACTCAAAAGACATGGATGTTTTGAGACTTCACTATTTTGCAACTTGAACGTTACGAGACTAAAGGCTCTTGTCTCGTAAACGTTCAAGTTGCAAAATAACATGGTTGCAAAAAGTTAAAATCTAATAAGACCCTTGGGTCTTGTGAGGAGACTTGTCTCCTCCTCCAAGAAACCTCCAAGTTGCAAAATATCTACTTTTCAAAACTTCTGTCTTCTGGCCTCAAAATGTTAAAGTTCCAAAATAGTGAAGTCTCAAAACATCCATGTCTAAAAATACCTAAAATTGGCCTAATATTTGCCTAATATTTGAGTGGCTCAGGAGTCCTGTAGAACACGTGATAGGTTAGAAATTTAAGGCGATCGCGAAGAACTTCGTGGTTATTTTTTTTTTTGTGAAACTAGTCATAGGTTGTATTGATACAAAAAAAAATAATCACGAAATTTAAGGCGATCGCCTTAAATTTCTAACCTATCACGTGTTCTACAGGACTTCCTTTCATCGACGTCGGTTCGGTATTTTTCATTTTTGTCAAATACCTAATTGTTAGGTAAACTAATTTTAGGAACTTTGTTAATTGGTATTTCAGGTTTTAGCTTTATGAACTTCAGTAATATAACCATTTGACATTTAGGTATTTTGAATTTAAGTGAAACAACCATTAGGTAGGTATTTGCATTTTAGGTATTTTGAACGTAGGTAGTTGTGTTTTAACGTTAGGTTTTTTAATTTACTACGTACCGAAAAAATTAATGTTATGTTATTATGAGACATGGATGTTTTGAGACTTGACTATTTTGCAACTTGATCGTTTTGACCCCAGAAGACAGATGTTTTGAAATGTAGATATTAGACGTTACGAGACTAAAGGGAAAAGTTTACTATTCGATTACCATTATGATAGTCTTTCATGCTAGGGGTACAGTAGTCAGTATGTAAGTTACGTAATGTAAGAACGGGCTTAGCCCAAAAACTAATTGATTGAACAGCGTTTGATATGTATATCCCGTTGTCAGACAGCAAGGATGGGTGCTAAGCAGAGCAAGCGCTCGGTGGACATCAGCGGCAAGGAGGCGGAGACGGCGGGCGAGGTGGCGGCGGCGGGCGCCGGCGGCGAGGGCCGCGTGGAGCCGCTGGCCGACGTCGACGCGCTCAAGCCCGCCGCAGCGCCCCAGCTCAACGGAGACGCACACATCCATGAACAGACAGTAATCGTCACTCTTATTATTACCACGACTAGGCAGTTAGGCAAGGCACCCGAATGCGACTACCGTTAACCACAGTTAATATTTGTATTCTATAGAACTACATTACAATATTTCTATAGTTAACATTCTACAATCTTTTATAACAAAACATAGATACTTTCTGTGTAAAGTTTAGTTAGCAACGCTGGCCTACAGCGTAACAAGTGATAGCAAAAATTCGACGAGTCGTGTAGGCCTTTCGGTAGCTTAGTTGGTCAGAGCATCGGGCCGGATTCCCGGAGGCGCGGGTTCGAGTCCCGCCTGAAAGCTACTTATAGGGCTTGTGGTTTTTTACTACTTATCACATTTTTCCCATACTTACAGAATTGCATTGTGAATGCCTAAAAATAATTTAAAATCTCAATTTAATATGGCTGTTTCATCTTAATCGATTGTTAAACATTTGTAAAAATGTTTCTTTCGGATGCGGATGAGAAAGATTAATTTTATTACGTACCTATTAGGTATACCCATTGTTGAGTGGTTGTGAGTCAAGAGTTCTGAATCATCAATTGCGTTTTTAGTTTGCAATGATGACAATAGGGTATTTTACTGTTGTTGAAATGTTGATATTTAATGATGACGTTAAAAAATATTGCAATTAAGAATACCAAATGTGAAAAAATTATTTGAATCTGTTTTATAATAAAGGAATTATAGTCTGTTTGATTTTGACTATAGCTGTCTCTTTCTAAAACGAAATCTTCTATGGCGTGACTATGACGCTACTAACCCACTGACGTCACTAAGATAGCGTCCTGTCCTTGTCTAATTATAAAGTTTGAAGTCCTATATCTTTGAAAATATTCAAGATAATTCAAAATGAAAACTTGTTTTGTGTAGCTAATATTTCGAAAAACATTTTAAATAAATAAAAAAAAATCAGTAAAATACCGTATTACTTCATTTCATTGAAAATTATAAATTTTCTGTTCCTATTTCTTGTCATAACAAATACTAGTATTAAGTAAATATAAATACCCAATCGTAGTTTTTATAAATATATTCCACAGTACCTAATTAAAAACTATTTTTTGGATAATGGAGAAATAGAGAAAATATGTTGATGTCCCAAATATTAAATTATGACAAACCTGAACTAATAAAACATTATTTGGTATTTTGTAACTCTATCAAGAATCAGATTAAGTAGCGATTGCAAACCTAAAGTTAACAAAGGAATTCGTAATGACCAACGCTCAGATATGCATCCTACGACTTCCCGTCTAGATAAAATGTTGCCTCGGGACCCTGTATCATAATCTGCTGTAACTAAATTTTATCTGAGTAGTAGATATTTATCGCTACTGTTTAAAACGTGTCTGACAAGCAGTTTATTTAGGCAAATACTATCTTGACATACTACTTAGCACAGAAGTTTGTAGCATGAAACTAGAGCAAAGACTTCCACCCGATTATGTAGGCGTTACTTTAAGTCGCGAAACTTGTGTGGAAATGTTTTGCTTCCATTTACAACTTACAATAAAACTAATCTGTAATTTCAGGATAAAGAGAAGCAACTCGACGTCGGCACCCCTGAAAACGAGAAAGACGCCACTACAGAAAAAGAAGGCAAACAAGAGGAAAGTGAGGAAAAAGAAGTGGTCATCACTAACGGCGACAGCGCCGAACAGAAAACCGAAAACGGCGACTCAACCCCCACACCAGAGGAAACGAAAAAACCCAAAAAGGAAAAGGTATCGTACTTTTTAGATTGTTTACTAACTTTCTTATTCCTATAAACTGATTTTACTTGACAATTCAATCGAATAGGTTTCAATCTTAAGATTTAATCCAATGACAAACGGAATTATTAATAACATTTTAAGATAAATTATTTAATATTTAAGTTGATTTGAATTAATCATAATCACGACTAAACACTAAAACGTTTTTTTTTTCAATTGGCATTACTTTAAAATTTGTCTAACATTTAGTCTTACTTAATCGTAAGGAATTGCATGTGCGTGATGCTATTGTGTGTTAACACTGAGCATGTCACAAACAGGTCAAGAAGAAATGGTCTCTGAGATCGATCAGCTTCAGCAGAAAAGATAAACCAAAGCAAGAGAAGAAACAAAAGGAAGAGGAGCCCAAGACGAATAGTGAACCAGAAAAATTACCAGAAGAGGTAAGTTTCTAGTGTTTCTTGTTTTAGACCTTCGTTAACACAGGCACGAACTTGCTTATAATATAATATTTACTATACATAATGTCTTCTTAAAATTATTATTGTTGTCTTAAGACTATTAGACGATCTATTATGACGCTGTTGTCGTCATTGCGAACAGACGGAACAGGACAAAAACAGTGGTTTTGTGACTAACTAAGCTTAAACATTATTGTAAGTAATCTAGTTCTAGAGTAGTGTCTGTCAGCAACTTCTTGGTAGACTTGGTGTTGTTTTACCGCCACAGACACTAGGTATATGACCCAACCAATCAACTAAATGTTGAGCCGAGGTTCTTATATTACCAAAAGCCAAAACGTTGCAACAATCTTTTGAGTTTATGCGTGGCAGACGATCTGACAATAAAGTTTCAATATCGTGTTTTAGGGTACTGTTTGGATGGGATTTAAGGTACACTTGGACTTCAAATCTGCCAATTGGGCTGGGATACCTTTTTGGTTAAAAAGAAAGACAGAATTGACATCTGCTAGGCGATCGCGTTAAGTCAATCGTATTCATTTGTCAGTCATATTGTATCATAATAAGTGCCTGTTGGCTGTTTCACAATGTCCGATTAGACATAGGTACTTTCCAGTTTACTTGACAGTTTTTGAGACATTGTGAAACAGGCCCTTAATGTCATTCCATACAAATTGCAGCCGATTGAATACGATAACACCTATGAATGAACTGTCAAATTAATACGATTGACTTTACGTATAATTCCATTTGCCACCTCGTGCTTGTGAGTTTTCATTAATGACTAAAATAAAAAATTTGCAAAGAAATCGTTTAAATACGGAAACAATTAAGGGATCCCACACAAAACTGAGATGCGACCAATGCGACGACGACGAGGACGGACACCCCAGGGGGTCGCAATCGCAACCCGCAGATTGAAAACACTGCTGGGGTATAATTCCTGCCTGCCTACAATGCGTCTCTTATCGTAGGTGTAATAATTGTTAAGGAATAGGTACCTATTTAATGGACAGATTTTATTCGAAGTATAAGTACACTCAAGGACAAATTCGGTGAACCACTTCTTCTTTTCGTGTGGCTGGCGTCTCACCGCTCACTTGCAGTCCCAATCCCTAATTGTTTAATATTGTACTTCCCGATTTTAACACATGACCAACAGCCCTACTCTAAATCAACGAAAAACGAAACTTCGTTAGCTCCGCTGCTTTCACTGAATTCAGTCATGCCCGAAGAGTGAGAGGGACGGGTATAAGGAAGTTTCGTTTTTCGTTAAATTAGAGTAGGTCTGCAAGTCGTAAAAGGGTCTGCGCGTGAATGACGAAGCACCAGCCACACAAAAAGAAGTAAGAAGTGGTTCACCGAATTTGTCCCTGACTGTACCTTGATCGTACCAGATTTTTTTTTTAATATTCGACCTCAATTTAACAATTTTATTGAATTGAATACATAATAGAGTTATACATCTGTGGGATAACCGTTATACCGTTAATGAAATAGAAAGAATTGATACTAAGACTTTCTAATCCAGTCGTTTGTTATATGCATTTCATCATCATTGATCTTTCTCCATACATAAGTATGTATGTACTTTTTTCGAAGCGGAGTAACCATCTATAGTGCCCCACTTTCGCATATTTCGCAGCGTTGTCTGTCTGTATGGTGTATGGTCACCCTAGCAGCCGTTTCAAAGCATATGGGTGGTTGGTTAAAAATTAAAAGTGTGATTATTTTTGTTCACTATCCAGTCATTGGCCTTCGTCATGTGAAAATTTGTTTGGAGATATGAATCCGCGGCGCACACGTGTTGTCGAAACTGGTACAAAGGCGCTCGGCGAGTACCGTTCATCCGAAGTCGTCTCGCTGGACTCGATTTGATTCCTTGTTAGCTTACTTTACTAGGTAATGCAATAGGTACTTTACTAAAAGCATAACTTACTTTCTCTTATCACTTTTATATTTAATACGGAAATAACTGGTTTTCTTTAATAATACTTGTTTATAGATTCAAATTAAGAAACCTTATCCCAATTTAATTTTTAATACTTATCGTGGTTTTTATACGCGTACTTAGTACGATCGACCTTGTGTTTCGAGCCCGCCGAAGTAGAAACTACGATTTCTATGACAAGTAAGTATTGCGAGGTAGTGCATTGCACCCAAACCGACGCGGGCGCGATGAACAATGCGCATTATAATTCAAAGTGATGCTATATCCGCGCTAACCAAACGTGAACCTCCATTGTTGAGGACGATATCGCGACACTTGGTTCATTGACGACCGGCCGGTCGCCGCGTGACGCCATGCTATACTATACATACATAATAATATCCTACTACACAATTTGATGTTAAATTTCATTCCAACTCGTTATTTCACATGACATGAAAACATGAGTGTTAGGTTTCGGGAGAGACTCATATCGTTCGTAGTCATAATCATGCTCGCCTAGACATTGAAATATTTTAAAACATGTGCCGTATAAACGATCTAAATACCTACAAAAGACTGAGAAAAACATAAAAATTTAAACACGACTGCCAAAATCTAAGTAAAAAGTAAAAAACCGGCCAAGTGCTAGTCACGCACGAAGGGTCCCGTACCATTATTTTTATAACATTAGACACTATTATTATTACGTAGAATAATAATCTATACTTACAACTATAGACACTATCAACACGGGACATGTTTATTTTATTTTAACTATTTATTTTTGAAGTGAATATAGTAGGAAAACCTACTAAATATTCTGTGAATATTTCAAGCGTCTACCTTTTGCCGTTATTAATATTGAGCAAAAAATGGCAAAACGTTTGTTGTATGGGAGCTAGCCCCCCTTATATATTTATTCATCTATCACGGTTCATGAGATACAGCCTGGTGACAGACAGACAGACAGACGAACAGTGGAGTCTTAGTAATAGACATCCATTTTTACCCTTTAAGAACTTGTATATTTATCTGAACTGAACTATATTTTAAATTACTCAATATCGAAGGTTTGTTTGTTTTGTCTTTTTGCTTAAAATTAAAACCATTTTTCACACTTATGCTCTGAAATGTTAATATTATATTTGAGAAAAGAATGCAGTACGTGGCACTTTTCCGAGGTAAACATTCTAAATTTGAAAATCACTGCAGTAATGAATTTCAGTACTTACTTACTGCACTGATTTTAGTGCAGTAAGTAAGTACTGAAATTCATTACTGCAGTGATTTTCTATGGTACTACCAACTTTTTTTCTTTATTTTTTCTTTAGTTATTCCTGTGTATAAAAACAGAAAAAGCAAAGGGACATTTGCACCATACAGCCACATTATTATTATATCATAATTAGGTTAACTTTTTTTTAAATACGGTGCGCACAGAGTATTTTACTTCGTATTGTACCACAAGCGCTTTGTACTCTTAGCACCATGAAGCTCGACTTCTCGACTTAATACTGAGGTTACCTCAGTATTAAGTCGAGCTTCATGCTTAGCACGAACATCAATCGAAAAAACAAAATGAGATTTATCATAGACAAAATATCCTTTACGAGATACTATATCTATGTTTACGAGTAATTTTGTATGGGAAATATATACAGCGCCATCTACCGCCCAGAAGCGGGTATTGAAGTTGCGCATTTTAGTAGCAAGTAGTAAGTATCACTAGGCTGTATGACCGTTCGACATGGCCTCACAAACCAATATTAAAAAAACGGCGGGAATGATTTTCAGCGGTTGATTAGATAATACAGTTTATATTGTGTAATAAATTATCAAAATGAGTTCTGCCAATGAAACATATACATACATTGTATGTACCTACTCCACCAAATTTGAGAGCAGAAGCAAAATTAATAACAGAAAACTTACTGACAGCAAAATCAAAAGAAAGATATATGAAAATCTACGATCTGATTTTGAAAAGTGAAAAAAAGGCGCATACGTTTTCGGAATCTGTGTTGTTGGCGTATTTTAATGATACATCATTAAAATAATATTATTATGGGCGATTTATACATAAGTGTGCCCGGGAAAACAATAACATTTACATTTTATAATTGCCCGAACATGTGTGATATAAATTTTAATAAATATTATTTAGATAAACAGTTTTTTTTATTTCCTCGCATTTCTTGAGAAAAGCACTATACAAGCCTTGTACGGTAAGCAAATTACCTTGCCTCGAATGATTAAAGCCCTCGCCTGCGGCTCGTGCTTCAAACCATCCTCGACAATGTAATTTCTTACTTACCTGTCCTCGGCTGTAATGTACTATTAAGCATTAAAGACAAAATTAAAACTAATATTTTAGAATTTAAATTACTATAACTGTATAGTAATAATAGTAATCAAACATTACGTTATTAGTTCCGTAGAAAAACAAACAAGCAATAATTAGTACTTATGTATTTTGGCGAAGGGTAATTATGACAGTAAAACAAGAACATTAGGTAGGTAATTAAAAACCAATTTGACATTATTTAATCTCACTTCCGATACAAACAAATAAAATCGGAATGATAGGACGGCGGTCGATGGTGCTCATTTTTAACCCCGGACTGGAAAAAGAGGGGTGTTAAATTAATAATGTCTTAATTTTAGGTACTTCTATGAACCTAGTCAGTAATTTACACATACCAATACAAATTCTTAAAGACTGCTTTAATTCATTTTACAATACCTATTTTATTTTTAGTTTTTTAATCATTGCCTATATTAATCGTTTGAGCATTAATATTATTAGTTACTAGCTTTCCGCCCGCGGCTTCGCTCGCGTGGACTACACGACGTTAATTGACGTTATCCCGCAGGAGTGTCATATTTTTTCGGGATAAAAAGTAGCCTATGTCACTCTCCCGGTCTCTCCGAACTATCTCCATATTAAAAACCACGTCGATCCGTTGCTCCGTTTTACGTGAAAGGAGGACAAACAAACACACTCACATTTTATAATATTAGTAAGTATAGATTTTAGACTTTCTATAAGTTTTTCGGTACAATTAAATCACATGTAAAACAAATCCAATTAGTAAGTAATTAATTATAAAGGAAAGTCTTCTGAAATCAAATATAAAATATTGTTTACGCTAATTAATAAAATTTAATTGGCTCATTGGCAGTATTACTCATACAAAGTTCAAAAGCCAATGAACAATATTAATAAATGACTGACGATAATCTAAAAAAACGAGATGTACACCACCACTTTCCTTATGTAAGCTTGTTGTAAACTTTACATATTACATAATAAATGTTAATATATTAAAATAATTTTATTGTACAAATTATGATAAAACGGCCCAATTTGTTAGTGCAGCTACACACTGTTTTCTTTCTATTGTATTTATTTAAGCTCACTGGCTGGCTTTGTTTTGCAGTCGCATATTCATTTCATTTTAGGTATAACATTGTTAATTGAGCTTAAAATTAGATTGAGATATATGAATGTTCTGTCATGATGTCTCCTCGTGATATTCAAGCGAGCACACCACAATGACTTATTTATGTTACGATGGGTTAGTTCTCACAGGCGCCCCGCAGATCTCGGCGATATGTCTCATTTCGCGGGCGCTGCTTGTTTGGCTCGGGTGCTCCTTGTCCGCCACCGGTCGCCGCGGCACTCCCGCCGCATGTTTTAAGCTCGGTCATTAGCACCCAAACCTCCCACAACGATATATTGCTTTAGGAACATTCTTACATACCCTGATAAAGACATGTAGTAATGTGGTTAACATTAACAAATTGTCCATCTGCTCTTTATCTGTCAGTACAGTGTTTACTTACACTCTGATTACTCCTCAGCACGGCATATACCTTCATAATATTAGTCATTGATTTAAACAGTCTTTACAATGTACCTAAACTATTAACGTACGTTCAAATCGGTGACTAATGTTTCTAGTGAATGGAATTCCTTTTGAAATGATTCAATCAATTCCATGTAATTTTAGTATTAGCTGTTGTTTCCTTACTCCTCGTTTGTAATTTAAGTTAAACTAGCGAGATTGGAGTTGCGATTCAACCAACTATTTAAATACACTTGCTATCCTTTCTGTCTTGCAAATATTCAATGTATTGCCAGGATTGTCAATGAGCTCTGGTGATTTCTAAATTTAATAGGTCTAATAAAGATGCCGAGGGGCGCATTAGGAAACAAGTTTCTGGTGTGCAAAACAAAATGAGTGCCGTATGGCAGGTTTGCAATAGTCGTGGGCGGCGGGCGCTGCGGTCCCTCCTGCGAGCGGTACGTAGGAGGTCGACAAACCGCTTCTCCCTCCGCGATCCTGCTTCCTTGGCCGCAGCTCGGCTCACAACTTACATTAACTGACTGACCAAACGAAAGGATAAATAAACTCATTTAAGTGCATCGACTTTCTGAGGGCTGTTTTTTTAACAAAGACTTGACATTGAATTGACTGAAATCCAGGTAGGTGTAGGTTCAGGTACTTTTCCAAAAAACTGTATTTAACACTCGTTAGACATTTTACATTGATATCCCCCATACTAAACTAAAGTCAGTAAAGTAGGACTCGTGTTCCAAAATCCAGTAACACCACATTACATGACATCATTTTGAAAAGTTTTGAGTCCTGCCTGGGGCTTCAGATCAGAAGTAGAGACCGGTATACAGTCGAACCAATTGAATCGTGATCCTGACCCGCCATAAGGCTATTTATTTTCTAAGGTTGCCATCAGACGGACTGTACCGCAGCAACCGCGCGCAGTCGGATCCGTAACCGCGCGCAACCCCTATATTCAAATGCATGCTGTTGTTCCTTCGATCATATAAACCCTATACAGAATTCCATACTAACTAACTGCGCTTGAAAAAGTGATCCCAACACCGCTGTCATTAGTAGTTATACTTATAGATATTTAAATTCCGAATACTGCCGTCACCACATTTGGATATTCGAACCTAAGCAATAGTAATTGGATTTAAATTCGGTCGGCTCGGCATGGTAGTACTTACGATCTTATTACAAGGAAAGTTCAGATGGTTGGCCGACGCTAGAACAGCGAATTGTATTTCGTCATGTCTGCATCTCTGTCTTACTAACGCAAATAGAAGAAACGGTTGCGCGGCAAGGAATATTGCAATATTTTAGTATAAATAATGAAATTATGATAGTTTCAGTACATGTTTGACTTTAAATTAATTGTGCAATTATACTTACGTTCAATACTGACTGAAAATGTCCTGACTTAAACTTCACGCGGTCGGCTGCACTGCTGTCGTTAGTGTCCATCGCACGCACGCTGTCCATCATGACTGTATGCAGTTAATACAGGGTCATTTTAAAAACAGTATCCAAATTTAAATCCGCAGTTTTTTTTATCCACTACGGGGTAGCACTTAGCCTTCATCATACCTGATGTTAAGTGGTGATAAGGCTGAAGATGAAAGCGCACTACTCTCGGAATCCACAATCACTGAGGAACTGTATATTATAATATTTGAAGAAAATAAGGAAACCGGTATTCTTTCTTTTAATATTACCTAGTACTAAAGTATTCAGTTAAGTTAAGACTATACAAAGTTATCCAAAATAAAACTACGTTTGCCGACACAATCCCCCGTTCGTAGAAGATGATAACGTGCCCCCCATCCCGACAGTAACCACGCTTTTGTCATAATTTGCTCGGAAAATATATTTTTTTGTAAAAAAATCCAACAATTTTTTTTTTTATGTAGTGTTTGAACTATTCCTAATGCGTAGAAAAAATTTAGATACTATTTTTAAAATGACCCTGCATAGACTACATACGACTGCAGCCGACCGCGTGAAGTTGGTATTACGAAGTTCGAGTTGACGAATAAGTCGACTGAACGAAGTCAAACGTACAACTGCATGTAGGTAGGGTAGTTGAATATAGGGGCTGCGCGTGGTTACTGATCTGACTGCGCGCGGTTGCTGCGGTGCAGTCCGTCTGATGGCAGCCTAACTGCATGTAGTGGAATATAGGGGCTGCGCGTGGTTACTGATCTGACTGCGCGCGGTTGCTGCGGTGCAGTCCGTCTGATGGCAGCCTAACTGCATGTAGTTGAATATAGGGGCTGCGCGTGGTTACTGATCTGACTGCGCGCGGTTGCTGCGGTGCAGTCCGTCTGATGGCAGCCTAACTGCATGCAGTTGAATATAGGGGCTGCGCGTGGTTACTGATCTGACTGCGCGCGGTTGCTGCGGTGCAGTCCGTCTGATGGCAGCCTAACTGCATGCAGTTGAATATAGGGGCTGCGCGTGGTTACTGATCTGACTGCGCGCGGTTGCTGCGGTGCAGTCCGTCTGATGGCAGCCTAACTGCATGTAGTTGAATATAGGGGCTGCGCGTGGTTACTGATCTGACTGCGCGCGGTTGCTGCGGTGCAGTCCGTCTGATGGCAGCCTAACTGCATGTAGTTGAATATAGGGGCTGCGCGTGGTTACTGATCTGACTGCGCGCGGTTGCTGCGGTGCAGTCCGTCTGATGGCAGCCTAACTGCATGCAGTTGAATATAGGGGCTGCGCGTGGTTACTGTGAATATAGGGGCTGCGCGTGGTTACTGATCTGACTGCGCGCGGTTGCTGCGGTGCAGTCCGTCTGATGGCAGCCTAACTGCATGTAGTTGAATATAGGGGCTGCGCGTGGTTACTGATCTGACTGCGCGCGGTTGCTGCGGTGCAGTCCGTCTGATGGCAGCCTAACTGCATGTAGTTGAATATAGGGGCTGCGCGTGGTTACTGATCTGACTGCGCGCGGTTGCTGCGGTGCAGTCCGTCTGATGGCAGCCTAACTGCATGTAGTTGAATATAGGGGCTGCGCGTGGTTACTGATCTGACTGCGCGCGGTTGCTGCGGTGCAGTCCGTCTGATGGCAGCCTAATAGATATGAAAATTCAATTAGGTCGAAATTCAAACTTATTGACTTTGACACTGGACTTTATAATTTTGAGGCTTTCAAACAAATTATTAGTCAAATGGGTCATGATTAAATTGGTTCGACTGTACATGTAAGTAAATTACAGTAGTAATTATTTAGCATACAATAACTAATAATATTCATTTCAAAGTGACCAATCAATAAAAACAAATATGCGTACTGACTGGTATTTTCCACGATTCTTGTCCTTGTTTTGCTGACAAAGTGTTGTATGAACAATGTGTGGTTAGGTTGTACTGTTTACGAGGAGAGTTTCAAAACTAGCTGCGAAGAAGACCCGACAAGCGCATGTGGTTCTTATTACGTGTTTACGAAACGACACGTTGTCGCGTGGTGTTGGTCGAAGCATGCTCATCTATCGTACATATTTTCATAATACATACGACGACGGTTGAATAGTGCATTGACATAACAAGGAAGGGCTCCATTTACTACTGACAATCGCGCTATTGTGTGAAAAAAATATGATGGCCTGACATTCTTGTGCGACTCCTTAGTAACTACATAACATAATATTTTATTATCTATCTATACTAATTTTATAAGGTGAAAGATTTGATTGTTTGTTTGTTTGCATTGAATAGGCTCAAAGGTTACTGGACCGATTTAGAAAATTCTTTGACCATTAGAAAGCTACACTCTTCCCGAGTGACATAAGCTATATTTTATCCCGATATTCCCACGGTAACGGGTACCACGCGGGTAAAATCGCAAGGATCCGCTAGTGTTATATATTTTGCATTCAGATAGTTTTCTGACTATATTCATTGTTAGATTCAAAATAAATTAAAGCATGTTGTGGCAATCAACCGACATTATTAATCAAAAGGCTAATCAAAAACATTTACTTTGACTTTTTACCTTAGTGAAACAAGAAATAATCTAAGTAACTTATTACTAGTTCTTTATCTTTTGATTGACCTTGACATCTTGCTTTTATCAGAAACACCCACTTTCGCACACCAGCATAAGTTTACTCACCGTCTGGTATGCTCTGAATGTGTAACGAGAAATATGAGAAGACTCAAACAAAACAATCCCATAGTGATGAAGAGTAATCTACTATAACAATGACGAGTGTTTAATTATATGATAAGTATGTGGTTTGTGCTGGGTCGAGTAAACGGTGCCAAGACAGGGCGTTCAACTGTTGATAATATAAGTTGGTATAAGTTTATGACAGTGGTGCGTCTGAACCGAACCGGGTGCGATGCTATCTCTACCGTTATTTATTACACATGCAAATTACACTCGTCCGCCGGTCACACGATACCTAGTACTCTCCTGAGCACTAAAGTTTTAAATGTTACAAGTTAATATAATGAAGAATATCTGCGAAGGTACGACTAACCAAGAACTCCGGCAAGAAATAGCCGGGTCAAATTTAATTCGTACATAGCGTCACGTCAGTATGTCGAGCCAAGCTACATAGGCCACTACTTTACCGTTGATGCTCCAATGTTGACATTCAAGATTCAATGTGTATAATTGTTCAATTTAAGGGCTAGTTCTAACGTATGTTTAATGAAGTAGGTAGTACTATATGTATACATTATGTATACATACACGCTATTAATTTAGCATTTTGTTTTATGAACACTTGGAGATATAATTATGCGCGTTTTAAGATAAATAAAATATCCGTTAACAAGCTAACGGACAAAATTCTACGTGACATTATTTTAAAAGTATATTATTTTCGAGTCAAAGGCACGGTACATACATTCAGTGTTTTAGAGCGGAAAATCATTTCCATAGTCGGACGCCCATGGTATTGTGTAGTTGATGAGTCATCGTCACCACCGCCATCAGTGCTCATTTACCGTTACCAGTCGGATTACCGATGCTATCATTCGTGACCCCCATAAAATAAAATGTTTCATTTTTGGACTGACACTGTCTGCTGTCTAATTGGTTGAATCTGTCATATCATTCAATTCAAAGGCAATCAATAGCTTCTATTGTTGTTACTAATTTAGCTTAATATTGTTATTGTAATAGACATCATAGAAACACTCTGTTTCTCAACTTTGAAGTATAAATTGCCGGCATTTAACACCTCGAAGCTTAATGCTAGATTGTTTACTAAGCAAGTGTTATTTAATTTCCATTTACGTGACTTCCGCCCACCACCGAATAGACACTTTCATATTCAATATATTTTAAAAATACTTCACTCGCATTTATTGGTCAGTTGAATTAGTGGATATAGGTGGGTATTGCCGGCATTTAACACCTCGAAGTTCAATGCTGGATTATTTAATAAGCAAGTACCTATTCCTTAATTGTAATCCACGCTGTACTCTCCGTTCAACGACACAATATTTAATTTAATTTCCATTTACTTTACGTGACTTCCACCCACCTGCGAATAGACACTTTCGTAGTTTAAAATAAAAATACTTCATTCGCATTTATTGTTCAGTTAAATTAGTGGATATTAGGTAAGAACTATTAGGTAGCCATTCATTTGATTCACTATAGTTTTTTTTACTTTAGTGGTGTGCTTGCTGGCAGTCTCCAATATCCAATGTGATAACATTATGTGGAATACAATAAAAAATGAATTATTTGCTATTTATTCTCTGTGAATGAGCAGCCTTCAAATAAATTTTATTGTGGCCTATATCACATAATAAAATATAATACCTCAGACCAAAGTATAATACTTACATAGTACTAAGGTCCTAAGTAAGTATATGTAACTTTAGTACAATCAAATTTATTTTTGGTCGAAATTAGAATAAGCATTTTTTTTTGTTTTTTTAAATCACAAAATAAAGTAACTATGATATACTTACATTTAAAGGCGTATATTTCTACATGAGTAAACAAAGACGTCCTTGTGCGCTCGTATCGTTTTATTGTTCGCCACAACCCTGTGCGGTTGCAAGCCCGCGCACCGCGCCCCGGCACTGAAATAAAATTATAATTCCCCATTATTATTATTTTCTATGTATATTAAGTATGTATGTATATACAAACAAACAGTATTTATGTAAGTATGTATATATATATTATAATTCCCCATTATTATTATTTTCTATGTATATTAAGTATGTATGTATATACAAACAAAAAGTATTTATGTAAGTATATATTTATCCGTTATCAAGCTTTCCATGACACAGTTTCTAAACGAAATTTACATGGGCTTAGATAAGTGGTGTGATTGTAAGAAATTATTTATTTATTTTTATTATAGTTATAAAACAAGATTAGGTGATTCACTATATTAGCTCATCTATCACAGTCAAATGTGGCTTTCCTTATTGGCTTGGTTTGTGTTTGTTTATTATATATTTTATTTACTGTCGACCGATATCAGGATTTATATCTATCCATACTATTTGTACTAATATATTAATATTATAAAGAGGGAATATTAATGCATGTAATGAATAAACTCAAAAACTACTGGACCGATTTCAAAAAATCTTTCAATGCTACATTATCCCTGATTAACATTGGCTATATTTTATCCCGATATTCCCCACGGGTACCACGCGGGTAAAACAGCGAGGATCTGCTAGTCATACTAAAATTCAAACTAATGTACTGCCAGTGTATGCCAAGGTAGATAAATCGAAAAACCAGACAACTATTTTGAATGAAATGGAATATGGATTTAAACATTATTTAATTATGATTAATTTGTGCCACTCCTGCGGTTTATTTAAGTCCTATGGGGACTTGTTTGAGGTCGAAAACTACAGAAATCATCGATAATAGGCGAAAAATCTTTCTGGTACATTTTAAACCAAGAAGTGGTATTTTAATGTGGTATTTTACATTATTAAAAACCCCTTCTAAAATAATTTTACTGTCCTAAACAAACATAAGTGTTCAATATTTACATTTGAAGTTCAAAGTATTCAGCTCTTGCTATGTATTAGTGCCAACCCTATGTGTAATGAATTGCAACATAATATGTCTTTGAACAAGAGCACTGAAGGGTAACTAGTTATCTAAAAATGAGCTCCAATCTTCCGTTACAAAAATTGAACTATAAAACATATTGCGCACGGCGATTTCCCTTCAGTCTCGTTGAGGAGTTCTTGAGCAATAGAATAGTGTTCTTTATATTACAAACACCATGGCCGATGAGAAGGTATTCCTAGTAGTGTTGATGTGTAACATTCTCAAAAGTGCTGTGAAACTCTTATTGTACTCTTGATTTAACTTAGGATTGTTTTCTCTACGGATGCGGTGTTTTTGCCCTGACCCTTGTTCCTGAAAGTATCGTTGGATACAACTTATATTTTAATTTTTAGTTTTTTGCATTCACAATGCAATTTTTATTATTGAAAAATGGAAAATGAAGTATTTAAAAAAATCGCCCCATCTCACAACAGAGCAGACAGGTTAGAGCATTCGCCGGGAAAGCGAAAGGTCGTGGGTTCATGTCCCATCGGAGCTGGTTGTGAGATGGGTCGATTTTTTCTAAATACTTCATTTTCCATTTTAAAACTTATATGTTTGTATTTGTACATAATATCAATATACCTATTTATTTTTATTTTACAGGCCGCCGAAGTAACAACAGAAGTTGTAGCAAACGAAGGTGCTGAGGTGAAATCTGAAACCACCGAAACTAAGGAAGAAAAAACTCCGGAAACTCCCGTGACTGAACCTATGACGAACGGTAGCAATACACCAGAGTCTCCCAAAGAGGAAATACTTCCAGTAAAGGAGACCGTAGAAGTCGCGAGTGAGTCGGAAAAAATCGAAACAAAAGTGGAGCCCGAACCAGAACAGCTACCTATTAACGGACTCTCCATAGAAGAGCCCGTTAAAGAAACTACTGAAGTTGCTCAACCAGAAGAAAAAAAATCAGAGGAATCTCCCGCTGAACCGACTGAAACAGTACCAGCCGCTGAAATCCCTGTTCAAAAAGAGGTTTGTGTTGATCAAATGCCTTTGATAGAATCCACGCCTCCACCACTCCCCGCGAACCCCCCTCCTTCTTCTGTGGCAACATTTGCCGCCACCACAATGGCACCAGATTTGACAGATGCTTCGCTAGCTAACCCCGCTGAATCCGCAATACCAACACCGCCAATTCTAGATAATAAAGCAGACTCACCCAAAGAGTGCCACTCTGAGCTATCCCCTACCGTTTTAACTAATAACGAAACAGATATTCACGTTCCTTCCCCAATAAGCCAAGATAATGTCGAGGCGCAAGACACTAACGTCGCAGTCAACGTCGAGGTCCTAGTGGAACAGACGCAGGAAATATCGTTACATGAAGAAAAAGAAAACGCAGAGGAAATTAAAAAGGATGAATCACAAGTGCCCGAAATCGACACGCAACTAAAAGAATTACTAAGTAGTTCCGAACAGGAGGAACTCCAAGCTCCTATTTCGCCAGAGTCTCCTACTCTACCGGAGACGCTCGAATCGGACACATCAGACGCCGCCGGCGACTTACCGCCCCCACCGCCCCCGGAGGACGACGAAGACACCCTGAACGACGACATCGCGATGGAGAAAATCGAGCCCCCCACACCGGAAGAAATGAGCGGGGCCGAGCCGATCGTCGTCAATTCGGAACATTCAAACGGCGAAATCGCCGAGACGAACGGTATCGACACGGAGCTGATGAACGGAAACGTGGAACCCGAGGAGGTGACCGAGACGCAGAGCGAGCAGGCGCTAGAAAACGCAACGGGCGAGTGCAACGGCAACGCGCACCCGGCGCCGCCCGCCGCGCCCCAGCCCCAGGTGACTAGCGGCCATGTTTGTAGTGGACTAGTACCGTAACGTAAGGAGCTCGGCGCCAGTTAACAGTTGCCCTATGTAGATCCATGTGCATTGTGCATCCGCCAGCATGCGCGCACTCGCGCAGGACTTCTCTGGACTCCCGACGCACCTGCGCTCGCCTCCTCTCCTGTCCTTCCTTTATGCTTTCTAGTACATTATTAGCATGTAGAAATTCGCTTTAGTGCTAACATTTAACAATATCCTTTACCATATATGACTGCGTTTTGTATAAATATATAATTATATTTCTTGTTCCTATCCATTTGAAATTACTGAAGTTTTCGAATGTTGTACATATTAATATTACCGTCCTTTTTATGGCGATTCCCATTGGAATGAATATTAACATAGTTTTGACATTTTCATTCTTGGTCTTGCACTCTCTTTTTAGCTCGTAATAGTTATACATAATAACTTGATCATTTTAAAATATGTAATTTCAAAATGTACAGTTAGATGCATATTTTTCTGTAATACAATCAGAATCTTGAAATGTTCGTTAAAATTAAAACATTTTCTTATTAAAATCGCTTACGATTTTATAAAAAAGACGGTCACAGAAATATTTAAGTCCAATGTTACGCGAATTTTACATTTCAACTCTGATGGACTACATTTTTTAAATTAGTAATATTAGCAGTCTGCTTTTTACCTTGACAACTTTATATTAAAATGTTTTGTGAAAATTCCAGGAGCCCATTGTGGTGTCCGACAAAATCGCTGACCTGATCCCCGAAGTTCCTGTAGTGCCAGAGCTGAACACGGAAACGGTAAGACAGTGAACATAGTTTGTATTGTATGTGCCAAGTGCGGTTGAGTGGACTAACGGCTGCTCCTGCTTCAGTTACAGGAGTCTTCAGCGGTGGTGGCGGCGGACTAGACGGCGCCGGGAACACGACTGTGTCTTTGAAAAAGAGCCTTTAATTTATTTCTGTTTAGTACTATGGTGTGATGTCGAACTTAGTTCGATTATTCATTATATCATTGTCAAAGATGTGGATTTTGGTTCCAATTGTGACTCCATACTGAATGAATAGTATAAGTTTAGTGTGCTTTTGCTTTTGTAAAATTAAGATTTTATACATTTTATTCGCTAGGATCGAGTTTTTTTTTATAATTAATTATTATATACAATAAAAGTTATATAGACAGTATACGGTGCGATAAGTTGGTGCCATTATTACAGGGGTTAGTTTGTCGTCGTCGCGTGTTACTCTCCCGGAATTTATCTAAATATTCTTAAGTCTCAAAATTAAGACACTTGAGAAATGTGGCAGCAGTATCCCCTTAGATTATTGTCCATATTTGTAATTAATTATTATTGGCTTATTCTTGAATACTTTTTCGCATCGATTGTTGAACTTGTACGATGTATAAGTATTGATTTGATTCACTAAGGCGAAGAAGTATTTTAATATTTTTTTATAAGCCAACTGTTTGAAGAGTTTAATAACGTGCGGTTAGTGCTGTGTTGTAAAAAGCAAGTGCCACGCGCACGTAAGGTTTGTTCGAAGACAGAGTTGGTGTTGGCTAATTCTCGAGAAATATAATGTGGAAAACGATTTAAAGTTCAATTATATTTAATGGACGCCATTGAGCGATGGTACGAGTAACATCGCATTTTAGAAGAGACACTTTATTATGTATATATGAACAATTGAGTTTCCATATTCTTTTACTTTCGTGTCCAGTAAATTAAAGTTCGAAAATATTTCAAAAAACTGTAAATTGTTAAGATTGAAGTAATGAATTCATTTTATCTCATTTCATTATGTAATTTCTTTAGTGCACTTATATAATATTCATCTCAATATTTATGATAAGTTGTATAAATTTAGGTTGTATCCATATATCGGCTCTCTCTAATGAACTCATGAAATTCAATTTGAGTATTGATAATGTAATTTAAGTGATCAACTATGCCTAAGTGAGACGTTACATATTTTAAACACGTTCCAAAATTTACAAGTAACATTATAGTAGTAGAAGTAATTGATCGAGGAATGATTAGATTATTAAATCGTAAAAATTTTGGACTAATATTCAGTGGCCAAGTTTTTTACACTATACAATTTTATGCATATACAGACGTAATTGTAACTTAGATTTGTAGTAGGTATGTGTTACAAGTTAGCGAGGCGGCGCAGTACCGAGGGCCGCCATTAGTTTAAAAAATCCCACTTCATACATTCAATTAGCAAAATTATAGATTTGATATTACTATACAATTTGTGTCATTTCCTATAATACAGCAAATAATATTGTTTCATAATCGGTTTTGTAATTTTATACATTTTTTATGAAATTCGAAGTGACACCTCAGCGTGGACTGGAGATTGCTCCAATTATAAATTAGCAGTAAAGATGAGTGAGACATTCCATATCAAGCGCTCCATGCATTACAACTTTATTATTATATTGTACAATAGGTATATACTCAATTTAGAATAGACCACTTTTTTCTTTCACTTGTGTAAAAATAATATACTGCTCTATCCAGATGGATTTTATTCACAGATGTCGTGCTCTTGCTCAGATAAGCATTTATTTGATGGAATCTTATGAAGTTCCTTGTCGCCAATTCATGTTTGTGACGTCCCGAAGTATTGTAATTTGCTCACTATGGCTATTCGAAAAATTGTAATATAATTAATATGTTATTCCAATTTTATATGATCTAAATATTGATGTGTGAATGTCTCTAATCAATAAATATTAAAAAGGACAATTTGTTTTTGATTTTATGAGTAAATTCTACTTTAGGGTGGTATTCCACTTATCAAATATTTGATCAAAGAATTCAATCAATAAAACCATTCACGAATTCGTCCTCGTCCAATTCGCTTTCTTTGATCAAATATTTGATAAGTGGAATACCACCCTTATCCATTGATATGTCGTGGTCACATCATAAAATAAAAATTTCATGTCGGTCATTTCATGAAATGACTAAAAATCTATTTAGGCAGTTACCTATCTATCACATTGCCGCCGCATCCCGCTGCGGTGTACGGAGGGACCGTCCACAGCCGCATGCGGATTTCGGACGGTTTGCTCCGTATCTTCCATCCGGAGCTACGTATTTGAAACTATCTCTGTATCGGCGAGATTTGACGACCGATTTGGCGGTGTCCATCGTTCCAGCAGCGCCACGGTCTCCGATTTGCTTGAAAAAAATACACCATGCAGGCCAATTTTTTACCAGTCGGGAAAAAATACGATTGATTTTTTCCCCCCACTGGATCCGAGGATATACGGGGATTTCTGTGGCGCTGCTGGAACGACGTCGTCCTGGCAGCGCCCCGCTATTTCTCATTAATTACAAAAGCTATAATAAATCTAATAAGACACATATTTTTGCCTTTTTTTTCCATTTCACATAAGCTAATGTCCACCTGTAAATGTCGACAGATTCAGGAGTAATCGTAGGTCACTTGGGGCGCTGCTGGGACGACGTCGTCCCAGCAGCGCCACGGCCGAATCTCAGCAATTCGATTTTTTTACTGAAAACAGTGTGCCTGTATATTTAGTTCCTTCATCATAGGGTACGGAAAAAATTGAATTTCTACATTTCATCATGGAATAATGATTTTATAGGCATCGAAAAATTATAACCTCAAAAAAAATTTTTTTTGCTCTAACGCCTTTAATTGATGTATTAAATAGCATTTGCGCATTCTTTTATCACTACATAGTATAAAATAAAGTCGCTTTCTCTTTCCCTATGTCCCTTTGTATGCATGAATCTTTGAAACTACGCAACGGATTTTGATGCGATTTTTTTTAATAGATAGAGTGATTCAAGAGGAAGGTTTATATGTACTTTTTATCCCGATATTCCCACGGGAACGGGAACCACGCGGGTGAAACCGCGGGCGGCCGCTAGTCTTCCTATAAAGGGAAAAAAATAAACCACTCTCGCAGCATTAACTATTCCAGAGAAATCCTAGGTTTAGATTGTGTTCATACATTTAGGCATCGTTCCAGCAGCGCCACACCCAGTACAGCATGATCCAGGGCACCTGTCACCAAACTGAGCATGCCAATATTTACTACTACCATAGCGAACACGGGAAAAAATCTGATAACGAGTATAACACAGCGAATTTCCGAGAAATAAGCCTTTGATTCAATATGCCATACAATTGGTACATTCGAGTAGAAAAGTTTTATTTAAATTCTTTTTAGTGCCACAAACTTGGGGGCTTTAAGCCCCCAGTACAGGCTGTCCGATCATGTTGGCCGACTATGATGGGCCATCGTGTACAGGGGCGGTTTGCGTTGCTCGCAGACGGCAATCACACGCATCAAGATCACGCAACATGATCGGCCATCCTGTACTGGGGGCTTCATACTTCATGTTTACCGGGCTTGTCAAGCATTGCATTGCATCATTGGGGCACAATATCGGTATCGCTATGCGGATCGCAGCTCAGCATTATTATGGTGCAAATAATGCAATGCAAGCAAAGTAATATCACAGTTTAAGCAATCTTTCTATACAGTTGGACGACGCCCTTGAAGTTGGGCGATGCCGACGCCTGTATAGGTATTTACGTAAGTACGTAAGGGTTGTCACTTTAAAATGTGACGGTGGACCTTTAACGACCCCGAGTAGGTACATTGGTATTGCGATATTAAATTAATAAAATAATTTAATAATGCAAATGCAATGTCAAAAATATTAAAAAATTCAAGATGGCGGCCGACTTTTTTGTTTGTAGGCTGATTTCGATGAAACTCGGTTTTTGGTACTATTCTGACAAGAAAACAGCAACGCAATGTCAAAAAAATTAAAATTCAAGATGGCGGTCAACTTTTTAGTTTGTGGGCCGATTTCGATAAAACTCGATTTCTGCCCCCCTAGCATGACCAACAAAATGGGATATGATATGATAAGTTATCCGGTTTAACTGTCAAAAGACTATGGGTTTTGACGTTTGAATGTCGATAAGTCGCTTTATCATTCGATACATATCGCGTTTTGGGTGGTCATGCTAGGCTTAATGGTACTATTTTGACAAGAAAACAGCAACGCAATGTTAAAGATATAAAGAAATCCAAGATGGCGGCCAACTTTTTTGTTTGTAAGCCGATTTGTTTCTGGTACTATTTTGACAAGAAAACAGCAACGCAGTGTTAAAAATATTAAAAAATCGAAGATGGCGGCCAACTTTTTTGTTTGCAGGCCGATTTCGATGAAACTCAGTTTCTGTTTCTATTTTGACAAGAAAACAGACACGCAATGTTAAAAATAGAAAGAAATCCAAGATGGTGGCCAACTTTTTTGTTTGTAAGCCGATTTTGATGAAACTTAGTTTCTGGTACCTATTTTGACAAGAAAACAGCAACGCAATGTTAAAAATATAAAAATTCAAGATGGCGGCCAAATTTTTTTATTTGCTGGCCGTTTTCGATGAAATTCAGTTTCTGGTACTATTTTGACAAGAAAACAGCAACGAAATGTTAAACATATTAAAAATCCAAGATGGCGTCCGACTTTTTTGTTTGTGGGCCGATTTTGATAAAACTCAGTTTCTGGTTCTATTTTTACAAGAAAACAGCAACGCAATGTTAAAAGTATTAAAAAATCCAAGATGGCGGCCAACTTTTTTGTTTGTGGGCCGTTTTTGATAAAACTCGGTTATTTATACTATTTTGACAAGAAAACCGTTCTTAACACAATGTAAAAAATACAAATGGTCAAGATGGTGGCCGTTTTTTGTTTTTGTTTCTCTCTTTTCGCTTATTAAAATGTAACAGGTTTTTATTTGAAAGCTTGAGACAGAGTCAAGTATCATCATCATCATGTCAAGTAAAAGATTTAACTAATTATTAATTTGCTTTAACACAAGCACAGTAAATTACGACTTAACATCCTTCGTAATTTACTGTGTTTTTGACAGCTGTAAACCCTATTAAGAAAAAAATAAAAAATAAGTAAATAAAATAATAATTTATATTAAGTTACAGAGTTTAAAAAAAATTATGATTGTGACATGGGATGATTTTGATATATAGACGAAGGCGCTTCAAAGGTTAAGAAATATGAATCGGCTTATTTCCAATCTGAATATTTTTTTTAACAAAACTTCAACCCATTCAAACGTCAGGAGTAGATCAAATTTACCTTGCAAAATTTCATGGCAGACAGACTGACAGATACAATTATAGGTGAAACTAAATAAAACATATAATATATTTTATTTGATACTTCTAAAATGCTTACCATAATTAATTATTTTATTTTATTTCGCAATACACCAAAATGTACCTGCCGCATTTTAATTTTGTTACAACCCTTCCGTAGTTACGGAAATACCTATACAGACGTCGGTATCGCCTAACTTCAAGGGCGTTGGCCTAAACAAAACATTGGTTATACTGTGGTAATTGTAACATTTATGTACTTATATATAATTTAGCGTTGCTGTTGCCTTGTCAAAATAGTACCAAAAATCGAGTTTGATCTAAATCGGCTTACAAATTAAAAAGTTGGCTGCCACTTTGTTTTTTTTTACTTTTTTGACATTGCGTTGCTGTTTTCTTGTCAAAATAGAAGCAGAAACTAAGTTTGATCAAAATCGGCTTACAAACAAAAAAGTTGGCCGCCATCTTGGATTTCTAATATTGCGTTGCTGTTTTCTTGTCAAAATAGAACCAGAAACTGAGTTTCATCGAAATCAGCCTGCAAACAAAAAAGTTGGCCGCCATCTTGGATTTTTTATACTTTTAACATTGCGTTGTTGTTTTCTTGTCAAAATAGTACCAGAAACTAAGTTTCATCAAAATCGGCTTACAAAAAAAAAGTTGGCCGCCATCTTGGTTTATTTTTATTTTTGACATTGCTTTGTTATTTTCTTGTCAAAATTGTACTAAAAACCAAGTTTCATCAAAATCGGCTCACAAACAAAAAAGTTGGCCGCCATCTTGGATTTTTAATATTTTTAACATTGCGTTGCTGTTTTCTTGTCAAAATAGTACCAGAAACTGAGTTTCATCGAAATCAGCCTGCAAACAAAAAAGTTGGCCGCCATCTTGGATTTTTTATACTTTTAACATTGCGTTGTTGTTTTCTTGTCAAAATAGTACCAGAAACTAAGTTTCATCAAAATCGGCTTACAAAAAAAAGTTGGCCGCCATCTTGGTTTATTTTTATTTTTGACATTGCTTTGTTATTTTCTTGTCAAAATTGTACTAAAAACCAAGTTTCATCAAAATCGGCTCACAAACAAAAAAGTTGGCCGCCATCTTGGATTTTTAATATTTTTAACATTGCGTTGCTGTTTTCTTGTCAAAATAGTACCAGAAACTGAGTTTCATCGAAATCGGCCTGCTAACAAAAAAGTTGGCCGCCATTTTGGATTTTTAATATTTTTAACATTGCGTTGTTGTTTTCGTTTCAAAATAGTACTAGAAACTAAATTTCATCAAAATCGGCCTACCATAAAAAAATTTGCCGCCATCTTGTTTTTTTTTTATTTTTGACATTGTGTTGTTGTTTTCTTGTCAAAATTGTACTAAAAACCAAGTTTCATCAAAGTCCGCAAACAAAAATGTTGGCCGCCATCTTGGATTTTGGAAATTGCCTTTTTTTAATAAGCGAGATGAAGATTTGCACGCACTCACACCTACATGTCGTATGCACCATAATATTAATTTAAAAAAAATTATAACGATAAAGACGTGATAGCACTGGAAGACTTGTCCCGAGTTACTATGAACGGCGTTGTATGTAACTCGGGACAACCACTCCCCCGTCTCACCCCGCAAGCCCCGCACGATTGACCTGTCTAGACGTCTCCGTCGGCCTACTGTATGAAAAGTTAACTGTGGTAATATTAACGTAATAAAGACCGTACGAGCCAAAAAAAACGTTGGCCATTTGTTTCCACATGCCATAGAGAAAGGTTAACCTATGGAGTGTAGGATAGAAGCATGATAGAAGTGGGTAAACCACATCATCCATCATAGCCTGATTACACCTACCGAGTAGAGTGGGGAGACAAG
This sequence comes from Crambus lathoniellus, assembly GCA_949710035.1. NCBI lineage: Eukaryota > Metazoa > Arthropoda > Insecta > Lepidoptera > Crambidae > Crambus > Crambus lathoniellus. The sequence continues at coordinate 10,921,737 of OX453306.1, forward strand.
TACTCTCGGCTCGGCCGAATACTAGGTACATGTAAACACAGTACTCGGCCGAGCTCGGTACAACATTGGGCGTTTTCACATTGGACGATAACGGTAACGACACGATATTACACCGATATCGTCCCGATATCGTCCGCCGATATCGGCACGATATCGGCACGATATCGTCACGATATCGTCACGATATCGGAACGATATCGGTGTGTAAAACGATAACCAGCAGCTTGCTATGCGGTTAGTCGCATTACGCCAGCTAAAGTAACCGCGCGGCTCCAAGTTTTATATTAGTTATTATACTAGTATAGGTATTCGAGGTAATAATGGCAGCAGTAAATAAATTACGTTTGCTTTATCTTTTATATTTACGGCGAAAAAAACGATATCGTCAAAGAACATTTTGGGTTGATCCTATTCTTCAAGTGCGATATTTAGAGGGAACATATTACCTTCTCTTCGATAAACTGTGTGCGCGAAGTAAAATGTTTTATATTTTTTTTCGAATGAGCCAGGACACTTTCGAGGACATTTTATTTATTTGGTGGATCAACAGTTAAAATACCAATTATGAAACTATTAATAGCTACAGTAAATCCACACCAATAAGGCACATTATTTTTACATGCACATATTACTTACCTATATAAAAAAAGTTCCTTTAAAAAAATGCCACCAAAAAGTAAAAAATAAATAATACCTCTATACTGAATTAACACCAAATAACGTAAGTAAGTACTTTCAAGACGTCGGGCACTTCAAAGTACTTACCTACTTAAGTTATTTGTTGTGAATACAGTATTAGAGTTAGAGGTATTATTTCTGACTTTTTGGCGGCATTTTTTTGAAGGCACTTTTATTTTTTATAAAAATAATTTTTGTCATTTTTGTTTTAGTGCATCATGCAGGCAATTTTCGTGTACCTACCTATTATCTTGGTAAATAGTACCTATAGTATAAACACATCTTAGATTTCTGCGCGAACTGTCCATATAAATAAAACACTTTCACGGATTTTTTCACGCAATTTATTTAACAACAACCAAGTTATTAAATAAATTGCGTGAAAAAATCCGTGATAGTGTTTTATTTATACCTATAGCACAGAATAAGCAACTTTTCATACAGTAGGCCGACGGAGACGTCTAGACAGGTCAATCGTGCGGGGCTTGCGGGGTGAGACGGGGGAGTGGTTGTCCCGAGTTACATACAACGCCGTTCATAGTAACTCGGGACAAGTCTTCCAGGGCTATCGACTTTATCGTTATAATTTATTTTTAAATTAATATTATGTTGCATACGACATGTAGTGTGAGTGAGTGCAAATCTTCATCTCGCTTATTAAAAAAAAGGCAAATTTCCAAAATCCAAGATGGCGGCCAACTATTTTGTTTGAGAGCGGATTTTGATGAAACTTGGTTTTTAGTACAATTTTGACAAGAAAACAACAACACAATGTTAAAAGTATAAAAAAATACAAGATGGCGGTCGACTTTTTTGTTTGCAGGCCGATTTCAATGAAACTCAGTTTGTGGTTCTATTTTGACCAGAAAACAGTAACGCAATATTAAAAGTATAAAAAAATTCAAGATGGCAGACAAATTTTTTTTTAGCAGGCCGATTTCGATGAAACTCAGTTTCTGGTACTATTTGGCAAGAAAACAGCAACGCAATGCTAAAAATATTAAAAATCCAAGATGGCGGCCAACTTTTTTGTTTGTGAGCCGATTTTGATGAAACTTGGTTTTTAGTACAATTTTGACAAGAAAACAACAGCACAATGTTAAAAGTATTAAAAAATCCAAGATGGCGGCCAACTTTTTTGTTAGCAGGCCGATTTCGATGAAACTCAGTTTCTGGTACTATTTTAAACAAAAAATTTGGCCGCCATCTTGAATTTTTATATTTTTAACATTGTGTTGTTGTTTTCTTGTCAAAATTGTACTAAAAACCAAGTTTCATCAAAATCGGCTCACAAACAAAAAAGGTGGCCGCCATCTTGGATTTTTAATATTTTTAACATTGCATTGCTGTTTTCTTGTCAAAATAGAACCACAAACTGAGTTTTATTGAAATCGGCCTGCAAAAAAAAAGTTGGCCGCCATCTTGATTTTTATATTTTTAACATTGCGTTGCTGTTTTCTTGTCAAAATAGAACCAGAAACTGAGTTTTATCAAAATCGGCGCACAAACAAAAAGGTCGGTTGCCATCTTGGATTTTTATCATGTTTAACATTTCGTTGCTGTTTTCTTGTCAAAATAGTACCAGAAACTGAATTTCACCGAAATCAGCCAGCAAACAAAAAAGTTGGCCGCCATCTTGGATTTTTTAATACTTTTAACATTGCGTTGCTGTTTTCTTGTCAAAATAGTACCATAAATCGAGTTTCATCGAAATCAGCCTACAAACAAAAAAGTCGGCCGCCGTCTTGAATTTTTTAATAATTTTGACATTGCATTTGCATTATTAAATTATATTATTAATTTAATATCGCAATACCAATGTATCCACCCGGGGTCATAAAAGGTCCACGGTCACATTTTAAAGTGACAACCCTTACGTACCTTCGTAAATACCTATACAGGCGTCGGCATCGCCCAACTTCAAGGGCGTCGTCCAACTGTATAGAAAGATTGCTTAAACTGTGCCTATAGTATGTTAGGAATGTACACATAAACCGCATCAATCACAAATACTCATCTGATGTAAAACGTATCAAAATCGATTCAGCCAAACGCGAGATATTCACGGACAAACATACATAATGTACATAAAGGGTCAAACTGAGAACCTCCTTTTTCAAAGTCGGTTGTAATACCAAAACCTTCTCCTAAATGTTACAAATACTTTTCTGAAAACCGCATCTCGCGGACAAACCTTCATACATACATACGGGTCAAACTGAGAACCTCCTTTTTTGAAGTCGGTTAAAATACTAAAACTTTATCCTAAATGTAACAAATACTTTCCTGAAAACCGCATTTAAATCAGTTCAGTTTTGAAGTCACTTAAAAATTATTACTATCGTTCGGTCATTGTCGATATTACATACTCGAAATAGAAGGGAGAGGTGAGGCGGGAGGAGATCCACCTCCTCTCTCCTCTCCACCAATCAACAAGCAGGCATAATCGTCGCGGATCTCACACCTAGCAAATCAAGAAACAAGCGCTACCTAGCGGTGGCTTTTAGCGTAAAAACCCAAAAATGCAGTAAATAACAGATAAACTGTTAATTACCCTTGGTTACTTTCGTTAATAACCGGCTTCGCATCTTCCGCACTTGTGTCGTCACCGATATCGGCACGACAGACGATATCGTTGACGGTAACGACACAGTGTGAAAGCATTTAGTAGTGATTGTATGAAACTGCCAGTCCGACGATATCGTGCCGATATCGTGTCGTTACCGTTATCGTCCAATGTGAAAACGCCCATTAACTCGGTCCCGTCAGATACTTTTGATTGGGTAATCGATACTTAGATTATTTGAGCCCCAAAAATAATCTACAATACAATGGGTGATTTTCTGAAAGCTCGCTCACTAGATGGCGCTGTCCCACCTATGCAGTTAGAAGGAACGGAACGTTATAAATTTTACTTTGACGCGACTTTTGTTACGTAAAACGGAACGTCAGACAGATGTTATTTATTTACCTTCTTTAAATTTACCTATTTCGTTTCTGTTCCTCACAGTACTTATTTAATTTATTTTAAGTTTCCTTTGGGTTTTTTAAAGTAAATAAATTAAATATGATTCATACCAAAGTATACCATGTACATACTTCGTTCAACGCCATCTAGTGAAGCATTTGGAAGCTTTTTTTTTAAATAGCCTCAGAAAATTGCTCATTAATCGATTCGGAATCGATTATCCGGCAACAATCACTATATACCTACGTCGAATAATAAGAGCGATAAAAATTTAATTAACGGATTTATTTGAAAATGAAATTGTCTTAATTTTATGAGAACACAGAATCCTAAACTTATACTAGGCTCCTCAGAGTTATCTGATATGCAGTGTAGTCTCTTTAAATGATCTCGAAGATTTGTTAGGTACCTATGTTTCCACAAAGCTTTATTTTCTTTTTACAAGTTTTATTTTTCTTTTACAAGTTTTGCACGTGGCCCCCAGTTCCCCCTCTCTTCTCAAAATGCGTCCAAATACGAAATTTACTTTTTAACAACGACAGATAAATAAATAAACGGCCCTAAATTACCGCCCAAATAACTCTACAATTCAAAGGTAACTGTACTGTCATTGTCATGTCACTATATGACACTACAGTCTGTAAAATTTGGTATGGTTGGAATAGCAGCTCATTTGTGCAAAGCAAAAAGATGTTTATGCTATTGGAATAAAGCTCAAGAAAAACCGCATCAGATATTTTTTATGACAATGTAGCTTACGCTAGAAAATTAGACTCTATTCCTTGTCAGGCTATGATGGATGATGTGGTTTACCCACTTCTATCATGCTTCTATCCTACACTCCATAGGTTAACCTTTCTCTATGGCATGTGGAAACAAATGGCCAACGTTTTTTTTGGCTCGTACGTTCTATATTACGTTAATATTACTTTGCTTGCATTGCATTATTTGCACCATAATAATGCTGAGCTGCGATCCGCATAGCGATACCGATATTGTGCCCCAATGATGCAATGCAATGCTTGACAAGCCCGGTAAACATGAAGTATGAAGCCCCCAGTACAGGATGGCCGATCATGTTGGCCGACTATGATGGGCCATCGTGTACAGGGGCGGTTTGCGTTGCTCGCAGACGGCAATCACACGCAAACCGCCCCTGTACACGATGGCCCATCATGGTCGGCCAACATGATCGGACAGCCTGTACTGGGGGCTTAAAGCCCCCAAGTTTGTGGCACTAAAAAGAATTTAAATAAAACTTTTCTACTCGAATGTACCAATTGTATGGCATATTGAATCAAAGGCTTATTTCTCGGAAATTCGCTGTGTTATACTCGTTATCAGATTTTTTCCCGTGTTCGCCATGGTAGTAGTAAATATTGGCATGCTCGGTTTGGTGACAGGTGCTCTGGATCATGCTGTACTGGGTGTGGCGCTGCTGGAACGATGCCTAAATGTATGAACACAATCTAAACCTAGGATTTCTCTGGAATAGTTAATGCTGCGAGAGTGGTTTATTTTTTTCCCTTTATAGGAAGATAAAAGAATGCGCAAATGCTATTTAATACATCAATTAAAGGCGTTAGAGCAAAAAAAATTTTTTTTGAGGTTATAATTTTTTGATGCCTATAAAATCATTATTCCATGATGAAATGTAGAAATTCAATTTTTTCCGTACCCTATGATGAAGGAACTAAATATACAGGCACACTGTTTTCAGTAAAAAAATCGAATTGCTGAGATTCGGCCGTGGCGCTGCTGGGACGACGTCGTCCCAGCAGCGCCCCAAGTGACCTACGATTACTCCTGAATCTGTCGACATTTACAGGTGGACATTAGCTTATGTGAAATGGAAAAAAAAGGCAAAAATATGTGTCTTATTAGATTTATTATAGCTTTTGTAATTAATGAGAAATAGCGGGGCGCTGCCAGGACGACGTCGTTCCAGCAGCGCCACAGAAATCCCCGTATATCCTCGGATCCAGTGGGGGGAAAAAATCAATCGTATTTTTTCCCGACTGGTAAAAAATTGGCCTGCATGGTGTATTTTTTCCAAGCAAATCGGAGACCGTGGCGCTGCTGGAACGATGGACACGATTTGGCGCAGGGGTAAACTACCTGCCTTCTGCGCCAGAGGTCTCGGGTTCGATTCCCGAACAAGAAAAATATTTGTGTGCATGAACACGTCTATTTGTCTTGGTCTGGGTGTTTTCTATGTATGTAAGTATGTTTTTACAAACAAAAAGTATTTAAGTATATATTTATCCGTTATCAAGTTCACGTAGCCACTAACTACGGGCTTAGATAATTGGTGTGATTGTATGAAAATATTTATTATTATTTATTTATCGGAACAAAACTACTTAACTTCTGAAAACATCGTTTTTATGGCGTCAGACTTAAATAAGATGGTGGTAGCTACCCATGCAGACTTAAAAACAAGTCCCAACACCCGTGACCCGTCGTACCGTACAGTCCAGGACAAATTCGGTGAACCACTTCTTACTTCTTCTGGTGCCTCGAGATTTACACGCAGACCCTTTTACTAGTAGGTATTTGGTTTTGTATTGACCTAGGGCAGGGGGGTGCCACTCCGCAGCTTAGGTACGTTCGGACGGCGCGCCCGGCAGGCGAATAGCATAGAAATTAGGTCTGCAAAAGAGCTAGAATATATGCGATAGAAAGAGATGCAACGACAACGAGTGGCCGTTCGTAATTTGCCTGCGCCGTACAAGCTGAATTCTACTTTATTGCGTTATAGTATTTATTTAAATGACTTAGCGGAGTGAACTATCTGTTACATAGTAACTATTTAGTAATCTATGCCTAGGGTAGGGATAGGGACTGCAAGTCAAGTAAACGGCGAAACGCCAGACACACGAAAGGAAGTAAGTGGTGGTTCACCGAATTTGTCCCTGGAAGTACAACCAACCAAACGAAACGCAAATTCCCACATTATCATCATCATCATCATGGTGTGTTACGTTCTGGCCCGGCCACGGCGTCAAATAAGGCTGTGGTTGTGTCAGTAAACTGTACGGATAAGTACCTCGTAGTACTTCGTTGGAAAAAAAGAGTACCACAGTATTTCATCAGTTATAACACATTTTTGGTGGCCGGGCTGCAACGCATACGACCCAGCCCGGCCACGCTTCTATCGAAATAAATAGGTAACTTTACGATGCAATTTTGGTACGAGGTGATGGTACGTATTCTGTACCAACGAGAATGTGTCCGTTTCCCCTTTAAAATAGTAATTCAAACTATTTATTTTTGCATCGAAATTTCTGAAATAAAACGCCTGACATTCTTGTTTGAGCAAATTAACGTAATTTGACGTCTTGAGAGATTATCACTCAGGGCTGCCTCCATACAAAAAATTGTTTGTAAATATGAGTTTTACGAATTTTTAAGTAATAGAAATAAAACATTTTTTTTAAAAAGGGAACCGCCTTCAAGAAGAATCTTCAAACAAAATTAACAAACACTAAAAAACGAAAAAGTAATTAGAATTTTTAATTCAAAGGACGAAAATGCGTGACTTTTTCTAACTTATCTTGGTACCTACTTACTGAACTGTTTGAAGTCGGTGCCAAGTCTAATAGGTATTTGAGGTAAATACGTCCTACACCTCACGCTTGGGACCGGGTTTTTTCAATTTTTGTTATTTCACTCAGTGTAATTCGTTCCTATTCTTTTTGGCTTGGCTTGGCACCGACTTTTTTTGTTAATTTTGTTTGTAGATTCTTTTTGGAGGCGGTTACATTTTTTTAACGTTTTATTTTTATATTTTTAGTGTAAATAATCGTAGCGAAGCTACATGGTGATTATGATAAATTGTTGTAATATCCTGACCGTTACGGAGTTCAGCTATCCATCTTTAGCTACTTAGATAACTTGAAGGTATACAACTGAAGGTCCATTCGTGCATATGGTATTTATAAAACATCCTATAACTATGTTGAGGAGTTTCAACTCTCATCATCAATCAGCTCACCCTAATAACCTGAAAGAATATAGGTAACTATTAGTCCAAACGTACGATTAATACTTAAGGAATTATTCTCCAGCTTCTAACGGTTAAGGAATTGTAGCTTCCATCACCAGCTCATCACTATGAGATGATCATACTACCAGATGCAAATACTTGACTAACTTCAAAAATAAATGTAACGATGTTGCCTATATTAGAGAATTTCTCTCAATTTTCCTGGGATTTCATCTCCTGATCTTGACTTGGTGAAAATAAGATCTCGTCAGGAGTATAAACTTTCGACAAAAAAAATATTCTTGATTACGCATTATTCACGATAATTCCAGAACTTCTCGTCAGTTCTTGATGAAATTTGAATGAGACCACACGAGAAGCGTCACCTTTCAAATAAAAAAAGAAATATCCAAATCCGTTCATTAACGAAAAAGTTCTGAGGTAACACACATAAAAAATAAAAAATATACAGTCGAATTGATAACCTCCTTCTTTTTGAGTTGGTTAAAAAACGTTATATACCTATGTATGAAATAATATTAAAGAAAAAAAAACTAGGTACTATTATTTTTTTTCAAAATCAATGTTTATTTTGTTGTCCTTAATGTATTAGTAGATACAATCAGGCTTTAAACTTCGATAACGAAAACAACAGCCACAACCGGGAACTAAGTACATAAAAAACCGGCCAAGAGCGAATCGGACTCGTGCACCGAGGGTTCCGTACCATCATTAATATAAATAAATAAAACGTGAAAATGTTTTCATCGGCGAGGCTATAGTCGTCAGAGTTTGCGGTGTAGAATAATGCAGTTTTAGGTCAGTGCTATCTCTTGACCGATAGTGGAACTAATGTAAATAATAATTGGTTTATGATTTCTGAAAAAGTTTACTATTAAGAGACATCGTTTTATTTTTCCTGTAATCTTTACATGAACTTCTATTACATATAAGAATTTCAGATTTTCTCTTTGCAAACTTCGGCGATAACAGGGAACGGTATTTTTTTACATTTTTCATCATGAGTCAAAAACTATGCAGCCTAAAACAAAAAAAAAACAGATGTTTGAGAATTTGCAAGCAGCGCTCTTTCATATGATACTTCATAATATGCCCTAGTAGCCCCACTTCGAATTTTTAAGAAACCCTTTCAGACCCTGTTCCAAAAAAAAAATTTATAGTTTTATTTCTCTCTTATTTGCAAAATAGTTGGGCAAACGTCATCTAATTTCAAGTTGATAGCATAAGTGGTTCTCGAGTAAACCAGTTTGTGACAGACAGACAGAGTCGCACCATAAGGATTCCTTTTTACCATTTTGCTACGGAACCCTAAAAACAATAAGTCAAACTTTACCCCCAAATAACGTTATAATGAAGCGATGAGTTCGATTTATTCTTTTTATTTTTCGCATTTAAGACAGTTTGAAGATTACGTACCTATCGATGTATAAGAAGTACCTATTAGAGAAATTCGATGCGTCTTTTTACGACTCCGTAGCACAGTAGTCAGAGCATTTACTCGGACGACAGTGAAATGTCGTGGGTTTGAGTCCTACTGTGGCAAATTGCGAAACGAGATTCTCTTCGATCTTTTCTAATACCTATGGTATAGTTATGTCGCACGGTTCAGTTTCAAAAACTTTATTTATTATTTTAATATGCCCATAAAAAGGGACCACCATACTATAAATGTTTTAAATCTATATCACCCTTCCGAAATGTATAAGAAAATATATTTACTCTTCTTTACGAAAACCTTTTTGTATTGAGGCAGCCCTGACTGCTAAGCTTTTAAAATATTTTGGGGTCTTAGAAACTATTTACACTAAACAAAATGTAAGTGGAAAAAGACCAATGGGAAAAGATAGATGTATAATTTATAAATTTTTATCAAATTTTAACTAAGCCTAGTTTAAATCATATGAGCCATTGCGCCTACAAAAAAAAATATACAGAAGACGTCAAGTTACGTATATTGCTCAATCAACAATATCAGGCGCTTTATTTCAGAAATTTCAATGCCAAAATATATTGTTTTAATTACCATTTTAAAGGGGAAAGGGACACATTCTCGTTGGTACAGAATACGTACCATTACCCCGTACCAAAATTGCATCGTCAAGTTATCTATTTATTTAGATAGAAGCGTGGCCGGGCTGGGTCGTATGCGTTGCAGCCCGGCCACCAAAAATGTGTTATAACTGATGAAATACTGTGGTACTCTTTTTTTCCATCAAAGTACTACGAGGTACTTATCCGTACCGTATACCGACACAACCACAGCCTTTGTTGACATCGTGGCCGGGCCAGAACGTATCACACATCATCATGTCAGCCGAACGACGCCCACTGCTGGGCATAGGCCTCCCCCAAGGATCTCCACAACGATCGGTCCTGCGCTGCTCGCATCCAACGGCTTCCTGCGACCTTGACCAGATCATTGGTCCACCTTGTAGGGGGCCTGCTCACGGAACGTCGTCCGGTACGCGGTCGCCATTCGAGAACCTTTCCGCCCCAACGGCCATCGGTTCTCCGCGCTATGTGTCCCGCCCACTGCCACTTCAATGATGCAATCCTTCGAGCGATGTTGGTTGTTCAAGTTCTCCTGCGGATCTCATCATTTCTGATTCGATCGAGCAGGGAAATACCAAGCATCGCTCTCTCCACTGCTCTCTGGGTGATTTTGAGCCTTCTTATGAGACTCATAGTAAAAGACCATGTCGCACTTCCATAGGTCATTACTGACAACACACACTGGTGAAAGACTTTCGTCTCGAGACATTTGAGGTATTTCGGAAGCAAATATATGCTGGAGCTTCCCGAACGCTGCCCTTCTGAGCTAGATTCGATGAGAGATCTCTTTCTCAAAGTTAGACTTACCTATTATTATTATTTATTTATAGGGGGGACGCCAGCGAAGCCAGACGGGTGATCAGTCACCTAGGTTGGGACCATTTCACCCAGTTCCCCAAAAACTTACCAAACTGGACCATCTGTCCCAGGTAAACATAGTGGTCAACAACTTCGAGTGTAATGTTCCCAACTAACTGGAGCAGGTGCAACATGGGCATTGGACATGAATTTCATTGAACTTGCGAGCGAGACGATTTGTAATGACTTTCGAAAACAACTTATAGATATGGCTCTGAAGCGAGATGGGTCTGTAGTTCTTCAAGTTTTATCACACTTCTTAAAAACAGCATCAAATGCCCACACTGGGAATCAAACCGACGCGTGTTATCGAGAGGTATTTATTAGGTACTTTGTTCAGTAGACCTACCCCTACACAATCCTAAAACTTTTGGAACTACATAGGTCGGGTAGTCTATACAGGATAAATTTTTCATCAGTGCACAAATTTTTAAGATCAACTCAGAATCGGTAAGTGAACAACTTTCTCCTAGAAACATAGGTCGAAAAATGACAAAAAATTTTGGACTCTTCATACAAACCGGACTGATCACGTGATCGATTTAGTATGGAAAGTCCAAAAAAATTGTCATATTTCGACCCATGTTTCTAGGAGAAAGTTGTTCACTTACCAATTGTGAGTCGTTCTTAAAAATTTGTGCACTGATTAAAAATTTATCCTGTATAATTTGTGCTGCTCGGGTTACATATTGTGTCTGATAATTTTGGAGCTCCAAACCGGACAGGAGTGGAGCGACAGACCAAAAAATATATAAATTTCAAGTATAAAATTATTGACATCAAACAACAAAGATTTATAAAGAAATTTATAAACTTTATTAGGTCATAGAAAATTGTGATCATCCTTATACAAAACGAAGAATTTTAATTGATACAAGGACAATAATTTTCTGCTGTAGGAAAAGATTTTCACTGTGCTGCTCCTGTTCCTTCTTGGACCATTTCAAGCAGTGAACTCCTACAACAGGCGCCGCCACACCACGATTCATGGCTGGTGACAAAACTTGGAAAAAGCTTATTTCTCAGCAAATAGTACACAATCAGGGCCTCCCTCATCTGCCATGAGTGGTGCATGCTTTTTCTTGGCAGAAATGACAGAACTTGAACCATGATAAAAAATCTTGATAGTCTCGAGGGTTCAATCTGTATTGATAATTTAATTTATTCTAAGCAGTTTTCCATCACCATTATTAGTTTAGACAATGATTTTCTAGAAAATTCATATAGCTTTTCTGTCTGTTTACTGCTAGAATTCATAGTTGAAAGTTCCATTTGGAGTAAAGGGTATTTTAACACTCTAAGCTCACTTGTACCAAAAACTAGTTTCATTACCCAGTTGTAGTCTATAATAGTATCACCAAAAGTGCTATTATGTCTTAGGAGCATTGAATACAACAAGTAACCTTTGTTTTCCTCAATAACTTTATTCATAAGATTAACTTTTTGTTGTTCCCAACCATGGTCTTTTAACTGATCTGCAACTTTAATCAAGTTATAATTATTGAAAATTATCAATGTTCTTATTTCTTCTTTAATAGATTCCACAACATTACTTTCAATGCCTGCAATTGTTAATACTTCAGATTTGGGTAGTGTTTTCACAACTTCTTCCGTTACCTGCAAAATAGGATTGATGAATCAAAAGATTAGGGGATGGAGGAACTTGGCTAGGGGATGGAGGCTGCTTCCAGCCATGATTGTAATTTAGTGGAGATAAGTAGAATGGAAAAAAAGAAATGGAGATCCTCACGCAAAAATAGCGTAAAGTCACTTTGAGGACGCGTTTCATTCACTTACGTTTTGAAAAACTTCATCAGGTAAATTAAATAATACATCCATCGCGTCATGAAACGTTTATGAATTTTAATGACTTGAGTTCAGGTTGAGAATTTGATTTTGTATAATTTTACCAAAGGAGATTTCTATTATAAAATAAATGAAATAGGTACATAAATAAAATCACAAATTATATAGACTAGTAATAAAATGGACATTGACTTGCTTGCACAAATTAATTATGACACCCTTGACACTTAACTTGACACTGACATGACATGACTGACAGCATGGAAATATTGTACGTGGCCTACCCAAAGCCCAAAGATATTATAATACAAGCTGACCCGGCAAACGTTGTTTTACCTTAAAATAGTGGACCAGGGGGGCTACCGGCTAAGAAATATGGATATGGGTATGGGCTTCAACTGTCATTTGAATTCCTTATCTTGATAGATTTTTGCTGCTTTGTTCTATTGAACGTTGCTAGCTAGTTATCGTTATACCCGACGTCACAAAACAAGGAACTGATAGCGGCTATTTTCTTTATAAAATTGACTTAAAGTTGCCAAAAACGTATGAAGTTCATACCCATAAAGTTACGCGGTAGCCCCCCTGGTCACCAACATCGTGTGTGTGTGTGTTTATACACCAAAAGTTGCCTACATCAGACAACAGATAGCGCTAGTTACACACTACCAATAAAGGGGCCCAAGCTTGGTCTCTATTTCCTACATATAAAAAATTACTCTGTGAAGTAGAGTGAGTGTCAGATAACTCTGGAAAAGCGCGGGAAACCTTCGATTTAGGCGGGCGTCCTTTTGGCTATTTCCTCGATTTTTACTTTATTTCTTGTAAATAAAAGGGTCAGTTAAGTGTAAATATTGTTTATATAGTGTATATATTTAGTATAAGTGTTCGTATAAGTTTTTGCAGCGAGTTGGTAAGTTCTTAATTATTGTGTAAGTTGTGATGGAGGAACCTGAGGACCCTGGCGGGACAGTAGTCCCCCAGGTTTCTCAGGTCATAACTGTTCCATGTAACGACGGCATGGGAGGTATGGAGACTGATGGGTCTATCTTAGACTCAGATGCTTCTATAAATAATCACTCCAAACGCAAAAGGGTATCATCCCGTAAAATATGCAAGCATTGTAATAAAAAGAGGAGGCATCACAAAGCTTCAAATGCTACTGCAACTGACTGCCGATGTGAAATTCATGAAAACTCTTCCCTTAGTACATTTAAGACTCCTGAAAGTACTATAACGTCTTCAGCACCCCAAGCACAGCACTCTAACTTGCCTAATAACACTAATGTACCTCGCCCAGTAATAGGCAGAAATATGTATGATGCATCTGATGCCTCTCCTTATATTGTACATGTTCAAAAGACACTAGCTAGTCCAGATGAAAATGTTTCCATTCATCCCATATCTTTTGGTCGATTTTTAAAGAGGAATAATATCCAAAACATTGTTAATGGTAGCTTGAAAAAAATAGGTAGAAATAAAGTAATCATTTCTTTTTCTAAATATGAGGAAGCAAACAAATTTATTACCAACAAAGCACTCATCGAAAATAATTATAAAGCCTTCATTCCTACCTTCTCTGTAACCCGTATGGGAGTAGTTAGAGGTGTGCCAACTGACTGGTCCGAAGAAGAAATTATGGAAAATATAACTGTCTCTATAGGGTGTGGAAACATTTTAAAAGTCAGGCGTATAAATAGAAAAAGTATACAAGACGGTAAGTCAAACTTTATTCCTACAGAAACAGTAGTCCTTACCTTCGATGGCCAGGTCTTACCAAAAAGAATATTTGTTTGTTACAATTCCCTACCAGTAGATCTTTACATATTTCCTACAATCCAGTGCTTTAACTGTTGCCGATTTGGTCACACAAGAATACAGTGCAGGTCGACGCCTAGATGTTTTAAATGTGGTAACGGTCACTCGGGTGAGAGTTGTCACATTAATGAAGATGATGTTGTGTGCTGTTTGTGCTCTGGGTCCCACTATGCCACTAACCGCAAGTGCCCGGAATTCTCAAGGCAAAAAGCTATAAAAGAATCTATGGCAAAGAACTGTATTTCTTATGCTGAAGCCATCAAACTCCACCCTGCAGTAACTAAGTCCTATGCTGAGGTCCTTACATCATCTGTTGCCCCCACACAATCACAAATAGATAAATATAATTTAAATTCTGTAAATAAAAACACATCATATAAAAAAACATTCTTTATTCAACCCAAGACAAAGGTTAATAATAATAAAAGCTATGATAAGGAGGCTCATGACCTTTTAATTAAGGATTACAATATTCCTTTGCCATCAGTAGGTACTTTAAATGAAAACAATCCCTTTCTAAACATGTCTACTAGAGACCTTATCACTGCATTAATCAGTTCATTAACACATACAAAGTCTATGTCTGAACCGTCCATCGCTGCATCTGAAAATGTAAATATTGTTAATAACACCCATAATGGATCTATCATCCATTCTCCAATGGAATTGCCAAAGCATTAATAATAAGAAAAGTGAATTATTATATTTAATTAATCAATATAAACCTGTAGTTATAGCTCTACAGGAAACTTGGCTTAAGCCAGGTAGCATCTTTAATGTTACCAATTATTTAGTTTTAAGAGAAGACAGATCAGACTCGTATGGTGGTGTTGCTCTTTTGATCAGCAACTCCATACCTTTCCGTCACATCCCTATCCCAAATCATAGTGATGATCTGTCAATTATAGCTGTTTTGATAAATAATTTATGCTTAGTGTCCCTTTATATTCCTCATCCATCATCCGCTGTATATAATGAAATAGATAACATCATCTCACAACTTCCAAAACCTATTATCATTATGGGAGACTTCAATGCGCAGCATCAAGCCTGGGGTAGCGCTAAATCCAATTATTATGGGACTAGAATTTTAGACTATGTAGACTCTAACAACTTTTGCATCCTTAATACAGGGCTCCCGACCCGACGAACTTTGCCGCATGAAGGTGCCAGTGCGCCCGATGTATCAATATGTACTCCTAATTTAGCTTCAGTCCTGTCTTGGACTACTCTTTCTTCCACTTTTGGAAGTGATCACTATCCCATTTTAATTGAACTTCCTAAAAACTTAATAAATCACCAAAACAGACGTTCTCCTCGATTAAAATACAGATTAGATAATAATAATGACAGTGACACATGGAAAATGTTTACGGAGCAAGTTGCGCAAAAAATATCCTCTCTCCCTCTTAGTCAAGAAAACAATTTGTCACAGAATGCAGACGATTTTGCCTCAATGTTATTACAAGCAGCTGATGCAGTTTTTCCCAAGAAAAAATTAAGGGGATACATTCCTTCCCCCCCATGGTGGGATTCGGAATGTACTACGGCTGTAAAGGAAAGAAAACAAGCAGAAATAAATTATTACCAGAATAGCTCCACAGAAAACTTTGCTAAATTGTCAGAAATCATTAATAAGACGCGCAAATTATTAAAAAAAAAGAAATGGGAAGGCTGGAGGGCTTTTTGTTCTGCAATATCACCTAATATTTCTGCATCAGCTGTTTGGAAAAACATACGAAGGTTTAGGTCTGCCTACAAAGAACGCACTCCTAAGTGTATAGATGAGTCCGTTGCTGAACAATTCATTGACAAACTAGCTCCGCCCTTTGTGCCACAGGAAAGTTTATCATTATGTCAACATCCCAATAATTTAGAGAACTCTGACACCCTTAACTCACCTTTTAGTTTGGTTGAATTAAAAGGTGTGTTGTCCTACGTTAAGGACTCGTCTCCTGGCATTGATGGTATTCCATACTCTTTCCTCACACATTTAAATGATGATAGTTTGATGTATTTACTTACCCTCATAAATTCTGTAGTGGAGTCGGGGAACATTCCTTCTTCTTGGAAATCTCAGGAAATAATTCCCATTTTAAAGTTCAATAAACCCCCCTCAGATCCAAACTCTTATAGACCAATAGCTCTTGAAACCGTACTATGTAAGCTGGCCGAACATCTGGTCAAGAACAGACTAGAATGGTACGTAGAAAGTCGCGGGTTGCTGGCTTCAAGTCAGTATGGCTTTCGAAAAGGCAAGAGTACTATGGATAGCCTAGCTATTTTCACAACGGACATAAGGTTAGCTCTCACAAATAATGAATTCCTACTGACAGCCTTTTTAGATATTTCCGCTGCATATGATAATGTTAATCCTGATATTTTATACGATAAGTTAATTGAACTCCAAGTACCTCCTTTATTACGTAACTTCATAAAAAACCTTTTATCAGGAAGGCAAATTCAAATATATATTGATGATTCTAAGGTAAAATCTAGATTGACGTGGAAGGGATTGCCACAAGGCTCGGTACTCAGTCCGATTCTCTACAATATCTATACTTATGACCTTGAATCTTCCATCGCCAACAATGTGAATGTGCTACAATACGCTGATGATTTAGTCATTTACGTTTCTGGCAGATCAATTTATAAAGTTACAAACCTGCTTGACAATGCTCTCAAACTCCTGAAATCATGGCTTGATAAAAATTCATTAAGTCTTTCTGTAACTAAAAGCTGTTCAGTATTGTTCACTAAAATGCGAAGTCCTCCTTCTTGTTCGGTTATATATGATGGCCAAGTTATTCCTTCAAATAATGAAGCAAAATTTTTAGGTATGATTTTTGACTCAAAACTAACCGGACTCCCTCATTGCTATTATGCTTCTGCACGGTGTGAACGACAGCTAAATATTCTAAGATGTCTCTCTGGTGTTTGGTGGGGCGCCCATCCCTCCACTTTAAAGCTTCTCTATAATGCTATAATCAGAAGTATATTAGACTATGGCGCGTACTTCTTAGAACCGTGTAACTTAGTTGGATTATGTAAGTTAGATGCGATCCAATCGAAATCACTACGTCTTATAGGAGGAGCCATGATGTCCAGTCCATTAAATGCACTACAAGTTGAATGCGCTGAACCCCCATTAAAATTAAGAAGGCAGATGTTATGCGATAAATTTGTATTCCGTGCTCTCCAGTTTTCAAATCATCCACTTTTCAGTAAATTACAAGACCTATCCGGGAAAGTTGAAACTGCTCCATTCTGGATTAACAAACCTCCTCCCTGCCTAGTTGTTAGCTTCCGTAAATTTAATTCTTTACTTGCACCAACCCATAGATCACAGTACCTTCCTATTTTCTCAATATGGTTTCAAGCCCTGGTCCTAGAACCCAATGTCCTTCATAATTTAGATAGTTTAAAAAACAACAACAATGCTAACGTAACTCTACGATTTCTAATTGATACTAACTGGCCAGACTGGCACTATATTTATTGCGACGCTTCTAAGCACTCTGGTTCTAGCATAGTTGGGATCGGAATTTATCATCAGCAATACAATCTTCATCAAAAAATTAAACTTCCACCTGAAACATCTGTTTACACTGGAGAATGTTTCGGAATTTTAAAGTCATTAGAATATATCCTGATCGCAAAACTTAAACAAACTATTGTATTTTCGGACTCTAAGAGCGCTCTTCAAGCCCTACAAAAATTTCCATTCAAATCTTCCATAACTTCTGCCTATATTTTCCAATGTAGACAATTATTACTAACATGTAGAGAAAAGGGTTACAATGTTCTTTTTGTTTGGATACCTGGCCATCAAAATATCGAAGGAAATGAAAAAGCGGATAAGCTTGCCAAGGATGCAGCACACACTGGTGATACATTTCATTATAAAAATTTAGTATCTGATCTCCTCTCTCTTCCTAAGGAGCATTTACGTAGCTCTTGGGAAGGTTTGTGGAATACTCCGAATAAGGGTAAAAGTTATAAACAAATTCAACAGGACATCCCATTAAAGCCGTGGTTTACGAAAATTCAATTATCAAAATCTGCTACATCCAGTCTCATCCGTATGAGGTTAGGACATGTTTGCACCGCCTATCATCTGACTAGATTGGGTATTTGTAACAACAGTGTATGTGCTTGTGGTACTGGTGACGAAAATTTAAACCACATTTTCTTCCAGTGTCCACTTTATGATAACTCCTCTTTTTTAACCTCCCTTATTTCCCTCCGTGTTCCTCTCCCTACATCAATTCCAACTCTGCTGTCCTGTATAAATTTTGATTTGTTTAATTTAATTACTAACTTTCTAACTGTAAATAATATTAAGTTATAATTATTTATTCCATACCTTATGTTATTCTTATAAGTACCTACATTCTTATAATCTACTATATCATATATCATATTTAACAAAGATGTAAAATATATTTAAATATCATATGTTTTATCCTGCCTGACCAATCCTGATCCTTTTATTCATCCTAAATTCCGATTCTATTTTCATTACAATATCCCTCTTGGTTTCCCTACCTTTACTTGACATTGGCTAATGTACAAACCGTACGAGCCAAAGAGAAGAAAAAAAAAAAAAAAAAAAAAAAAAAAAAAGATAACTCTGGAAAAAAAAAGCGCGGGAAACCTTCAACGAAGCGGTTGTGTCTTTTGGCTTTTTTTTAGATTTTTTCACTTAATTCTTTGTAAATAGTAGGATCAGATAGTGTAAATATTGTTTATATTCTGTATTTATTTAGTATTAGTGTTTTGTATCATATTTACAGCGATCTGGTAAGTTATTAGATCCGTACTTTTATGACTGATCCGGAGGACCCTGGGGGGACAGTCCCCCAGGTTTCTCATAATGTAATCATACCATTTAATGAAAGTGTGGGAGGAATGGACACTGATGGTTCTCTTTTTGACTCGGACACTTCTGTTAATAACCAAACAAAACGTAAAAGAGTAGCGTCACGTAAAGTTTGCAAACACTGTCACAAAAAGAGGAGGCATCACAAATCTGCTTCTAATGTTTTGACTGAAGTTGACTGCCATTGCGAGATTAGCGAAAATAATTCACCAAAAATGTTTAAGATTCCTACTACTATGTCCCCAGCACCACAAGCACAAACAATTAACCCAACTCTTGATACATCAAATAAGTCTATGACGCGCCCTGTAGTTGGTAGGGAAATATATGAGGCAACTGATGCATCTCCATACAACGTTCACATTCAAAAAATACAGTCTACACCAGATGAAAATGTAACTTTACATCCAATCTCTTTTGGTCGTTTCTTAAAAAAACATAGTATCCAAAACATTGTAAATGGATCTCTCAAAAAAATTGGTAGAAATAGACTGGTAATTTCATTCATTAAGTATGAAGATGCAAATAAATTTATCACTAACCAAGCCTTAAAGAATAGTAATTTCAAAGCGTTTATACCCACTTTTTCTGTTACTCGCATGGGTGTTGTAAGGGGTGTACCGATAGATTGGGCTGAAGAGGAAATCTTACAAAACGTTTCTGTTCCTATGGGCTGTGGAAATATTTTAAAAGTTAGGCGCATTAACAGGAAAAATTCTGTAGATGGTAAGGTCACTTTCACTCCTATAGAGACAGTAGTCCTCACCTTTGATGGACAGGTTCTACCGAAAAGAGTGTTCCTGTGTTATAACTCTCTTCCTGTAGACCTATATATTTTTCCCACTGTCCAATGCTTTAATTGCTGCCGCTTTGGCCATATAAAAAGTCAATGTAGGTCAAAGCCTAAATGTTTTAAGTGTGGAAATGACCACTCGGGTGAGAGTTGTCAAATCAATGATGATGATGTAACTTGCTGCCTATGCACTGGATCTCACTATGCCACCAACCGGAAGTGTCCCGAATTTGCCAGACAAAAATCAATTAAAGAGGCTATGGCCAATAACTGCATTTCTTATGCTGAAGCCCTTAAGCTTCACCCTCCAATCACAAAATCGTATTCTGAAGTTCTTACATCCTCCATTGCTCCCCAATCACAAAGGTATAACTCCCCCAACAAAACTACATCTTACAGAAAAACAGTTTTTATTCAACCTAAATTACACAAAATTAGTTCTAAGGGCTATGACAAAGAAACTCATGATGTGTTAACTAAAGATTATAGTATTCCATTGCCAACAGTAGGTACTTTAAATGAAAATAACCCTTTCCCCAATATGACGACTAGAGACCTTATTATTGCCTTGATAAATTTTTTGTCCCAAACAGAAAACCTGTCTGGACCGTCCAACGCTGCACCTGAAAATATAAAAACTGTAAATAAAAAACAAAATGGATCATCTGGCAACAATCCTTCAGTGGAATTGCCAAAGCATTAATAATAAAAAAAGTGATTTACTTCACTTAATCAATGTATATAAACCTGTACCTAATTATAGCATTACAAGAAACATGGATTAAGCCAAATAGTATATTTAATGTTTCTCATTATTTTCCTTTAAGAGAAGATCGTTCTGACTCCTATGGTGGTGTAGCTCTACTAGTTAATGATTCTGTTTCCTTTCAGCACATTCCTATTACTCATAGTGTTAACCTGTCAATCATAGCCGCTTCCATTAATAATATCTGTTTTGTTTCACTATACATACCTCATCCAACATCCTCTGTGTACAATGAACTAGATACCATCATCTCTCAACTCCCAAAACCCATTTTTATAATGGGAGATTTTAACGCTCAACACCAAGCATGGGGCAGTGCCAAATCTAGCTGTTATGGTTCCAGAATTTTAGATTTTTCGGAACTTAATAACTTTTGCATCCTTAATACAGGACTTCCAACACGACGAACATTGCCTCATGAAGGCGACAGTGCGCCCGACCTTACAATTTGTAGTCCCAATCTAGCTTCCACCTTGACTTGGAGTCCACTATCTTCGACGTTTGGTAGTGACCACTTTCCCATTTTAATTGAATTTCCTTCAACTATGATAAAAAATCAAAGTAGACGCCCACCTCGTTTGAAATATATACTTAACCAAAATGACAGTGACAGTGACACATGGGAAATGTTTAGGGAGCAAGTTGAACTAAAGGTTTCCGCCCTTCCTTCTATACAAGAAAACAATCGGACACAGAGCGCCGAGGCTTTTGCCTCAGTTTTGTTAGAAGCAGCTGACGAAGTTTTCCCAAGGAAAAAAACAAATGGGTATGTTCCTTCCCCCCCGTGGTGGGACAGTGAATGTACAAGTGCAATAAAAGAGAGAAAAGAGGCCGAAATAAATTATAAAGATATTAGTTCTTCCGAAAATTATGATAAATTAATACAAATAATGAATCAAATTCGCAGTCTATTTAAAAAAAAGAAATGGGAAGGTTGGAGGACCTTTTGTTCATCTGTATCACCTGACATTTCTGCTTCCGAGGTTTGGAAT
The DNA here is from genome assembly GCA_949710035.1 of Crambus lathoniellus. Classification (NCBI taxonomy): domain Eukaryota; kingdom Metazoa; phylum Arthropoda; class Insecta; order Lepidoptera; family Crambidae; genus Crambus; species Crambus lathoniellus. The sequence continues at coordinate 10,943,359 of OX453306.1, forward strand.
AACATTCGTAGATTTAGATCTGCCTTTAAAGTACGAGTCCCAAAATGTATTGATGAGGGTGTAGTCGAAAAATTACTGGACAAATTAGCCCCGCCATTTGTTCCTCGAGAACTTATACTATCATCACCTCAGTTACCCTGTCGCAATAGTATAGAGGACTTAAATAATCTTAACTCGCCATTCACTTTGACTGAGTTGAAAGGTGTGCTGTCCTATGTTAAAGATTCAGCTCCTGGTACGGATGGTATTCCATACTCCTTCCTAACTCATTTAAATGATAATAGTTTAATTTATTTGTTAAATCTCATTAATTGTGTTGTGATGTCTGGTGAAGTCCCTCCTTCATGGAAAATTCAGGAAATTATTCCTATTTTGAAATTTAATAAGCCTTCATTAGATCCTAATTCATATAGACCTATAGCTCTCTCGTCAGTCCTATCTAAGTTGGCTGAACACTTGACCAAGAACAGACTGGAGTGGTATGTAGAAAGCCAGGGGCTGCTGGCTCCGAGCCAATATGGATTTAGAAAAGGAAAGAGCACTATGGACAGCCTAGGCATTATCACTACTGATATAAGATTAGCCTTTTCAAATAACGAGTTTTTACTTGCAGCTTTCTTGGACATTTCTGCAGCATATGACAATGTCGATTTACAGCTTCTTAAAGATAAATTAGATAAGCTTCAGGTCCCCCACCTATTAAGTAATTTTATCACTAACCTCCTTTCAGAAAGGCAAATACAAATTCACTTTGGTGATTCAAAGGTCAAATCTAGACTGACGTGGAAAGGCCTGCCACAGGGTTCGGTACTTAGCCCAATTCTATACGCCATATATACTCATGACCTTGAATTTTCTATCGCTGGCAACGTGAATGTGTTACAATATGCGGATGATTTAGCTATCTATGTATCTGGCCGATCTATATTTAAATTAACATATCTGTTAAACAACGCTTTGAAGCTTTTAAAAACTTGGTTGGATCAAAACGCATTAAGTCTTTCTGTAAGTAAAAGCTGTGCAGTTTTATTCACTAAAATGCGCAGTCCACCTACATTTTCGATTTTTTTTGACGGCCAATTAATTCCCTCAGAAAATGAATTTAAATTTTTAGGTTTAATTTTAGATTCGAAATTAACAGGTTTACCACACTGCTATTATGCTTCGGCACGATGCGAACGATTACTTAATATTTTGCGATGTCTTTCTGGTGTTTGGTGGGGCGCCCACCCTTTTAATCTTAGGCTTTTATATAACGCTATCATCAGAAGCATCCTCGATTACGGGGCTTACTTTTTAGAGCCGTGTAGCTTAGTTGCCATAAGTAAATTGGATGATATCCAATCTAAATCTCTACGACTCATAGGTGGAGCTATGAAATCTAGCCCACTGAATGCTCTTCAGGTCGAATGTGCAGAACCCCCACTAAAGTTAAGAAGGCAAATGTTGTGCGACAAATTCCTCTTCCGAGCATTTCAATTTTCGAACCATCCTCTATACAGCAAATTACAAGAATTATCAGGAAAAATTGAGACCTCTTCTTTCTGGACCAATAAGCCTCCCCCCTGTCTAGTCGTTAGTTTTCGAAAATTTATCTCTCTGCAAGCCCCTACTCACCGATCACAATATCTTCCTTTGTTTTCTGCAAACTACCCAGCTCTAGTTCTTGAACCCAATGTCCTCTTTAGTTTAGACTGTTTAAAAAATGACCAAAACCCTGATGCAAGCCTAAGACATCTTATTGATAGTGACTGGCCGGACTTCCATTATTTATATTGCGATGCATCTAAACACTCCGGTTCTGGTTCAGTGGGAATTGGTGTCTTCCATCAGCAATATAACATCCATCAAAAAAATAAACTTCCACCTGAGACATCAGTTTTCACTGCAGAATGCTTTGGAATCCTAAAGTCACTAGAATATGTCCTAATAGCAAAACTTAAAAAAGCAATTATTTTTTCGGACTCCAAGAGCGCTCTTCAATCTTTACAAAAATTCCCATTTAAATCCAACTTAGCTTCTGTTTATATTATAGAGTGTAGACAGTTGTTACTAACTTGTAAAGAAAATAGATATGACATTCTTTTCGCGTGGATACCTGGCCATCATAACATAAAAGGAAATGAAATTGCCGACAAGCTTGCCAAGGACGCAATAAATTCTGGTGATACCTTCCCCTTTAAAAATATAGTGCCGGATCTCATTTCTCTTCCCAAGGAGCATTTACATGTCTGTTGGGAAGATAAATGGAATACTACAAGCCTTACTAAAGGAAAAGCTTATAAAAGAATTCAACAAACAGTTCCTCTTAAGCCATGGTTCTCTAAAATACAGTTAAGTAAATTTGCTACATCCAGCCTTATCAGAATGCGCTTAGGACATGTTTGTACTGCATCCCACCTTACTAGAATAGGAATTTGCAACAACAGTTTATGTGCTTGTGGTGCTGGTGATGAGGACCTGAATCACATTTTTTTCCAATGTTCGCTTCATGATTGCTCCTCTTTTTTAGATTCCCTTGTATCCCTCCGTGTTCCTCTCCCTACATCAATCCCAACCCTATTGAGCTGCATTAATCCACACTTGTTTAATTTAATTTCTAAATTTTTAACTGAAAATAATATTAAATTATAACCTTAATAAATATTAATTACCTTCTCTTATGTATTTTATTATTCATTATTATTTTTTATCTATCTATTTAAGTAATTATCATTAAAAACCTTATCCTTACCCTGATCCTATTATTTTTCCTAAATTTCGACAATCTCCTATATTTTAAAATTCCTTGGTTTCCCTACCTTTACCTACTTGTCATTGGCTAATGCACAAACCGTGCGAGCCAGGAAGAAAAAAAAAAAAAAAAAAAAAAAAGATAACTCTGCGCGACTGGGGCATTTTTGGCGCTAGTTACAGTACATTTTTTTATTCTAAGCTTATAGAAAAGATTAGTATTCGATTTTAACCGCGCAGACGTCAGTGATTACATACTCTTTGGAAACGGCAATGGAAGAAATGACAGTTTTGTATCGAAGGTACGACAGTTAAACGATTTTTCATAGAAAATTAAAATTTTTACTCAATTTTCCGGAATATTAAGTAGCCTATGTTACTCTCCAGCTCCCAAACTATCCCCATACCAAATATCACGTCGATCCGTTGCTCCGTTTTGGCGTGAAAGAAGGACAAACAAACAAACAAACAAACAAATAAACAAACAAACAAACACACTTTCACAATTATAATATTAGTATGGATAACAAGATTGTGCACTATGAAAATAGAAGCAATGTCAATTCGATTCTATGCGGTTACAATAAGGTTTATTTTCGTATGACATTTCGATAAACGGAAAAACGAGCCGAGCGAGAGGCTCCTAAATAGGATTGCATCCCTGTCTACTGGGCTGCCACCATGAAATATTTTTGGTTGTAGTAGAACTTAATGAGGAATTTTCCAAAAGGTATCGTAAGCTTATTTCAAATAGGTGTGTTGCCGACAAAGGAGGATTCACACATTTTTATCTGTATTTTATACTCGCTTTCTAATGTCAATAAAATATTGAGTTGTCATCGCACGAGCTGTCTTTCTTTACGTTCCTAATTTTATTATTTTCGTTAATATTGTTATAGCCGTAATTCCACTAGATCTGCGTCGCGGACGGAAGCTTGGGTGGCCGAACAGGTACAATCGAATTTTGCAGTTAAAGATTTTAAATCAGTATCTGATGACCTGCCTCGGGCGCACCGTAGTGATAATCAGTTTGTACCTGATGAGCTGCCTCGCGCGCAGCAGTATGATAATCAGTTTTTATCTGACCCGCCTCGCGCGCGGCATTGTAATAATCAGTTTGTATCTGACCTGCCTCGCGCGCGGCATTGTGATAATCAGTGTGTACGTGATGAGCCGCCTCGCGCGCAGCATTATGATAATCAGTTTGTGTCTGACCCGCCTCGCGCGCGGCATTGTGATAATCGGTGTGCTATTTACCCCAAGGGGAATCTTGACTTGACTGCCTTTAGCGGCGGATCATTAGAATGGTTAATATTCAAAAAGAATTATAACTCAACAAAACATTTCTTTTCTAACTTAGAAAATTTGAATCGACTAAGTCGTGCTCTTCACGGGCGAGCGCGGGAGAGCGTTTCCATGTTGCTCCTGACTTCTGAAACCCCAGATGAAGTTATGCAACTGTTAGAGCAAACGTTCGCGCGCCCGGAGGCGATCGTGATGCGAGCGGTAACAGAGGTACGTATGTTACCTAAACTGTCGCTAGATTTGAAAGACATTAATAATTTTAGTTGTAAAGTTAAAAACTGTATTTCTGTAGTCAAATTACTACATCAACCCGAATATCTTTACTGCCCTGAGCTATTAAATAGTGTTTTAAATAAGTTAACCCCTCTTTTGCGTAGTAAGTGGCTTGACTTTGCATATATGAATTTTTCTGCAGAAACACCAAAGTTAATGCTGCTGTCTGAGTTTTTAAGTTTAGAAACAGACAAATACAATAAATTTGGTATTTCTGATCAAACATTTTTACAAAATTCTTGTTTACGTCGTGACAATGTCAACACGGTGTCTACGAAACAATCTGTCAATTTATCAGCTGCAAAAGAGGTTTGTGTTTATTGCAGTCAAACTCATAATCTGAAAGACTGCTCTGATTTTATAAAACTTTGTCCTGAACAGAGGTGGTCGTGGGTATATGAAAAGAAATTTTGCTATCGATGTATTAAGGGCGGTTCACACAGGTGGAAGACGTGTAAGGCTAAGCGTTGCGGTATTGATGGCTGCCTTCGTTTTCACCACCCGTTGCTGCACGGTTATCAGCCTTCACCATCGAAAAGCTTTGTGATTCCTGTTACTCAACCATCTCTGTCCGACACGCAAAATACAACAGAAACGTCGTACATTACTAAAGCAACAATTTCAAATACTACTGATTTTATTACTACTGAGACTATACAAAAGGTTTATTTAAGAGTTATTCCAGTGACTGTAAGTGGTCCCAAAGCAAGCGTTACGACGTATGCTTTACTCGATGAAGGCTCCACTGCTACACTTATTGATTCTGAGCTTGCAACTTCTATTGGAGCAGTGGGCCCTTCACGCTTATTGTGCCTTGAAGGTGTGAGTGGAATGTCAGCTAGTACTGAAGTTCAACTCGTCGATTTTAAAATAAAAGGTCGTTATGAAAGTACTAGTTATGAAATTCAAAATGCCAAAACTGTTAATTCTCTGTCACTTCTATCACAAACCATTCGTTTACAAGAACTAGAAAAATTTACACATTTGACAGATTTATCAAAAATGTTATGTTTTGACAGTGCAACACCAAAAATACTGCTAGGTGCTGAACATTGGCACTTGACCATTCCGAGAGAAATACGTGTTGGTTCGAAGTCTCAACCCGTCGCTGCCCGCTGCCTTTTAGGTTGGTCTTTACACGGACAATCGAATAGTTGGACACGCCCAATAGAGTTTGTCAACCATGCGCTAGTTGACAATTTTGACAACGAGCAAACGGCTTTAGACATTATTATTAGTGATTATTTCAAACTTGATAGTTTAGGAATTACCAAACACGAAACTAAAATAAACACACAAGACAAACGTGCTTTGGAAATTTTAGATTGTACCTCAAAGCGTTTGCCTTCAGGCCGGTTTGAGGTAGGATTGTTGTGGCGCGATAACATTATTAGTGTACCAGATAGCTATCAGCAAGCTCTGTCACGTTTCCTTTCTTTGGAGAGACGCATGCAAAAGGATGATCAATTCGCATCCGATTACAAAATGTTTATTCAGGGAATGCTCGACAAGGGCTACGCTGAAGAGTGCACCGATTCATACCATCTTAGAAAACATTGTCCATCTGCTCAAAACAATAAATTATATTGGTACTTGCCTCATTTTGGTGTTGTACACCCACAAAAAAAGAAATTACGTGTTGTACACGATGCTGCCGCCAAAACTCTTGGTGTTAGTTTGAATTCGATACTGCTCGCTGGTCCTGATCTGCTTCAACCTTTGTTAGGTATTTTATTCAGGTTTAGAGAAGGTTGCGTTGCGCTAAATGCGGATATTAAAGAAATGTTCCCGCAGATCAGAATCAGGGACCAAGATCGAGATGCTCTGCGCTTTTTGTGGCGGGATGACCCTAGATCCTCTCCTATCAAAGAGCTGAGAATGACTACAGTCATCTTTGGAGCCGCATGCAGCCCTTGTACGGCTCTTTATATAAAAAATAAAAATGCCCTTGAATTTGAAAATAAGTTTCCGGTTGCTGTCGAAAAGATAATTAAAGACCATTACATGGATGACTACATTGGAAGTGCAGATTCTGAGGAGGAGGCATCTAAGCTTGCTGCTGAAATAGTGGCTGTTCACAAAGCTGGTGGATTCGAAATGAGAGGCTGGGTGTCTAATCGTCCTTCCGTATTATCATCCATTAGTGAAGATTTACGCGGCGCTCCACAGTTGACAGATGTCGGTCTAGGACCTGAACCTTTTATTCGGACGCTCGGTATGACCTGGCATCCTCAAAGTGACGTTTTTGGTTTTAGACTGGCTACTTTAAAAATTGATCCGCCACTCACAAAAAGAAAAGTGTTGTCTTATTTAATGCAAGTATATGATCCACTTGGTTTCTTGCTTCCCTATACAGTTGAGGGAAGGATTCTGTTTCAGTCAACTTGGAAATTAAGTTTAGATTGGGATGCCGACCTTCCTACAGCCCTAGCTGCTGACTGGGTACTTTGGATTTCCAAATTGGCTAAAACTAACAATACAAAAATACAACGTTGGTATGGTGATAGGTCTGATGCACCGTTGGAACGTGAGTTACATGTTTTTTGCGACGCTAGTGAATTAGCTTACGCGTGTGTAGTTTATTGGCGTTACGTTTATGCCGATGGCCACGTTAAGCTTTCACTAGTTGGCGGCAAGGCTCGTGTTGCTCCGGTCAAGCCTATAACCATACCACGTCTAGAACTGCAGGGTGCTTTGATTGCTGCACGTTTTGCTAAAACTCTTTGCGAAGCTCATCGAAATAGTCCTACGCGTTTAATTTTCTGGACTGATTCTACCACTGTTCTGAGTTGGCTCAGAAATGACAGCCGTCTGTTTAAACCCTTTGTAATGCACAGAGTGGCTGAGATTACTGAGTCAACAGAGGTGTCTTGTTGGAAATATGTACCAGGTAATCTTAACCCTGCGGATGCTGCCACTCGCCCCGGTAATTGTCTCGACCATTGGCTAGCTGGGCCACCCTTTCTTTTTCTTGACCCGAGCGAGTGGCCATCAGAGCCTCCGCAAACTGCTTCGAAAAGTCTCGAAGAAGTAAAGGTTAATTTTAAAAATATTGACGAATTTGTAGGTGCTACTTTGCATTCGGTGCCTTCTACTATTACTGCGGATCCAACCAGCCACAATACTTGGTTGCGGTTAGTTCGTTCAACCGCCATGGTATTCCTCGCGTGCGAAAAGTTTCGATCTTTGTTGGCTAATAATTCCAGTCCAAATTCCAATTTACCCCGCGGTTCTCGGTCTGCCCCCGTTCATCATTCGCCTTCATTATCAGCATCTCACCTCATTAAAGCTGAAGAAACGCTTCTGCAAAGATCGCAAGTCGAATCATTTGAAGAGGAAATCGCTTGCCTTTTGTCGTCTAAACCAATTCCGAAGCACAGTAAGCTGTTCCGTCTCACTGTAATTTACCATGACGGTCTTCTAAAATTAGACGGAAGAATAGAGGAAGTGCAAAATGCAGATCAGATCAGTAATCGTCCTATTGTTCTTGATGGTAGAAATCGTATCATCCGTCTTCTTGTTCATAATTTTCATGTCAAGGCTGCACATGCTAATAACGAAACTGTAATCAATCAACTGAGAGAGCAGTTTTGGATTTTAAGCTGTCGAGGTGTTGTTCGTGAAATCTCCAGGAACTGTCAAGCATGTAAGAATCGGAAAGCAACGACTGAAACCCCTAGATTGGGCGACCTCCCATCGGTTCGATTGGCACACCACAGCCGTCCTTTTTCGTTTGTCGGCCTAGATTATTTCGGCCCATTGGATGTTGCTATCGGGCGACGCCGTGAGAAAAGGTATGGTGCTCTTTACACCTGCTTGACGTCGAGGGCGATACATCTCGAAGTTGTTGCATCATTAACATCAGACTCCGCCATCTTGTCTCTTAGACGTTTCATTGCTCGGCGTGGTTGTCCCATAAAAATCGTTAGTGACAACGGGACCTGTTTTGTTGGCGCAAATACAGAATTAAAGAACTTCTTTGGTGAAAAAGTTGAGGAATATGCAGCAAACAACAAGATAATTTGGGAATTCATTCCGCCCGCGTCTCCGTTCATGGGAGGCTGTTGGGAACGTCTTGTGCGTAGTGTTAAGACCGCACTAAAAGTTACCCTTAAGCAGAGAGCCCCATCGGAAGAAACCCTGCAGACGGTCTTTGCTGAAGCGGAGGCTCTAATAAACTGTCGCCCTCTGGTACATGTTCCTGTTGATCCGGAAGACCCAATTGCCCTTACGCCCTTCCACTTTTTGCTGGGCACTCCATCCACCCAACAAATGCCGTCAACTTTGAGTTTTTCTGATAGAGAGCTATTTGGGAGAGCGCACTGGAAAAAGGCAATTCGCCTCGCCGATAATTTTTGGCCCGCTGGGTAAAAGAATATCTGCCCACCTTAGTACCTAGACGTCAGACGAACATGGCACAAGTTCATCAGCAGTTACAAATAGATGATGTCGTCCTAATTGTCGACGAAAATTTGCCACGTGGACTGTGGCCCATTGGGAAAGTCACATCTATTCATCCAGGCAAGGACGGGACGGTGCGAGTTGTTGAAATTAAGACGAAGGCTGGCACATTTAAGAGACCGACAAGAAAAGTTGTCAAGTTACCCGTCGCGATTCATTCGTAGTTACTTTCATTGTACTTAATTTTCATCTAAGTACTTAAGTATTCATTTTAAATTTGTCTGTGTCATTCTCCTTTATCGGTACTGATTACAGTGTTGCCACACGGGGGGCGCTGTGTTGCCGACAAAGGAGGATTCACACATTTTTATCTGTATTTTATACTCGCTTTCTAATGTCAATAAAATATTGAGTTGTCATCGCACGAGCTGTCTTTCTTTACGTTCCTAATTTTATTATTTTCGTTAATAAGGTGCAAGAGATGGCGCTAGCGAAACTTTTCTTTTTTTTTTAATAACAATAGGTACCTTGGACGTTTGTCAGCCTACGCAAAACAAAAAAAAAATTTAAAATGTAAATAAATATGTAAATAATCTTGTTATATAAGGTTTTATTTCTAAATTACTACTTTTAGGATATGACTTAAAGTTCAACCGTAGGTTTTTATCCATACTTCGCTATTTTTGTTGTACCTATAAAAATGTACAATAACTGTCAAGTTGAAAAGTTTGTTCAAGTTTGTTTTTGCATCTAGAGAATGAAAATTCAGTACATAGGTACTAACTTCTTAATTAATTTGAGCTATTAATTTCAACTTTTTCATGAAAATGCCAAATTTTCAATCAATTTTTTTTCTGACATTAACAGTTATTTAAATTAAAATATAATCAAAATCAGGTAAAATAAGAAAAAACGATAACTCAATAATATATATACGCAACAAAATTCGTGAAACAATACATTCAACTTTCCCGTAAACTGGGGAACGCAAAAAAACATACCTTATAGTGTGCCAATCTTTTCTGTTCCGGTGATTCTCTTTGGAACTAAAACAGTTTTCATACGACAGTCCATTTTGACAGGTAATTTCGTATTGCAAGTGGCTCCTCTGTCACGACTGTCACCGGAACAGAAAAGCTTGTGGCACTATACATGAAAATTAAGAAAAAAAAGAAAAGTGGTCGTAGCGACATCTATTGAGCATTATAGAACCTACTGGAAAACTTCTCATTCAAAGTCATATTTCCTGTTCTCGAGAATTTTCAAAATATTAATTAATTAAAAGGAATGTTAAGCTGATAATAATAAAGTCCACATCATTTGTATTATTTAAAACCTTGAAAAACTACTTGTTTAATTTAAGAGTCGGTGTTATGGTAGTTTTAATTATAATAAATATGCAACACTTTGCGTCTGGACAATTTTAATAAAAATAAAAAAATCATCAATGAGCGATTTTCTGAGAGGCCATTTAAAAAAAAAAAAGCTTCCAATTGCTTCACTAGATGGCGTTGAATAAGTATGTACATGTCTATGGTATATTTTGGTATGAAACATATTTAAATTAATTACTTTTTAACAACCCAAAGGAAACTAATAATATATTAAATAAGTACTACTGTGAGGAACAGAAACGAAATAGGCAAATTTAAAGATTTAGGTAAATAAATAACATCTGTCTGACGTTCCGTTTTACGTAAAAAAGTCGCGTCAAAGTAAAATTTATAACGTTCCGTTCCTTCTAACTGCATAGGTGGGACAGCGCCATCTAGTGACTGAGCTTTCAGAAAATCGCCCATATGGCGACGGCAAATTAATTTATGTGTGTAAAGTTAGTGTGTGGATCTTAATTATCATTTTAAAATGACGTTTAAATCAATAAAAATGGTTCTCACTTGATGTGTGAAAGGATGCAAAAGCGAATCATATAAACGTAGCGGTGTATCTTTTCATAGGTAAGTATTTAGCCAAAGTTTTATTCTTGCGTATAGTAGGGTGTCCATTTCGTTTGTAATCTATAGACTGGAATTTACTTTCTTACTTAACCCAAACATTAATTTTCGTTGTTTCAGATTTCCTAAAGATGAACAAATCAGAAAAGGTTGGCTTAACGTCATACCTGAAAAAATTACACAATACTCAGCAGAAGAAGAAAAAGAAGAAGAACTTTATCAGAAAATAGGCACGAAACAGAACTTATTAAATGTATTATAACATCTGTATTTTAATTTAAGGTTAAAAAAGTAGGTACGCAAAAAACGAATCTATAAAAATAAATTGAACACAAAGCCTCCATGCGTCAAAAGATCCGCAAGACAATTTTGTTTAGCAATGTATAGTCTAACTAATAAACAGATTTTTATTACTGTACGTGGACTTTTTATTTCTATCCATTTTAGCAAAATACGCCTATCAGAAATACAGACATACATTTCATATAAGTACATACAGGTCAAACTGACAACCTCCTTTTTTGAAGTCGGTTCAAAAGTAAGTAAGTATGCTTATAAAGCATATGTGTATGTGTCGATTGTCACATTATTGCCTTATAAGTGATACAAAGTACCCTCTATACTTTGCCTCGCGGAGTCCTCATCTTAACTAATATTATAAATAGAAAGTGAGTTCGGATGTTGAAATGTATGTTTGTTTTAGCTACAAGAGCTCCCTCGGAAGCGTGGTGTTGGAATCCTACGTGAGCCAAGTCTGGTTAACTATAAATTGTCCTCGAAAAAACCAAAACGTGTAGTCACTCACGTCTCTCTCATTAGAGAGGGACGCACACCATAATAGGGCTATCTCGCTCGGCTCGGCTGTAACTCATGAGTGCGCAATCTTGTTATATTATAATATCTTTGGGCCTACCACATGCCTACCACAAGCTCTTATAGCAGTTATTTTTAAGTTGAGAGAGTGAGACGCCGCTATACGGCGTGTAGAGCGGCGTCTCACTTAAAACTCACTCTCAACTTAAAAATAACTGCTATAAGAGCTTGTGGTAGGCCACCAGGCGTGCGTTCCGTCGCTTCGATCGAGTGCACTTGAGCGCACTCCGGGGCGCGCTCTAGCCGTTCCGTGGCTCGGTGAAATTTTATTCTGACTCTGACAGCTGTCAGAGTGTAGTTTCACTATGGTTTCACCCGTTCTGTGGCTCAGAGTGCAGCAACCAAACAACCGGTTGTTTTTCAACCAAAACGACGGAACGCAGTCCAGTGCCACAAACTTTGTTGTGCCGGTGGCCAAAATGTGAAACTAACGTGATTTTTTTAATGTCATTTTGCTGTCAAGTTGATGTCCAACCATAGCGCTGCTGGCGGCTGAAGTTCTAAAGACCCCAGTACAGGTTGGCCGACCATGGTCGCCGTCGCCGACAGGCGAACTGACTGATCCATCTGTGGGGCGCTTAATGCAGTGTTGCCAGATTGGGGGGATTCCCCCCAAATTCGAGGTTATTTTAGAACTCGCAGCCCACGTCTCTGGAGTATCACTGGGCCCTTACTCCAGCGTGGCAGTTCTGCGCGCCAGCAGTTCGGACCTACCGTCACAACGCAAAACTCCATCCCGACTCACCGTGGAAATCCCGACTCACCGTGGACAGGAGCTGCGACCAGCAGCCACCCCGCACCGTCTCGACTTACCGCAGACTGGGGCATCCTGCAGCAATCTCTGGCACTTGCAAGCTCTCACGCACTGACTCCAGAGCTACCATTGAATCGACCTCCGGTCTAGGAGGGGAGCGATGTGGCGACGTCTAGACGACGCGCACATGGACGCATAATACGGACCTTAACCATCGTAGCGATAGATGGCGCTGGTAGTCATTGATTGATTGATGACGGATTTATTGAAGAACCTACATCGCGCTGAAGAAGTTCCTCACGCAACTAAACAATTATAGAACTTCCAACCAACATCGCTAGCCCAGTCACTTTCACAGCCCAATCACTTTCACAGGACACTTCAGGTGGCCTACCACAAGTTCAGAGCAGTTATTTTTAAGTTGAGAGAGTGAGACGCCGCTATACGGCGTGTAGAGCGGCGTCTCACTCTCTCAACTTAAAAATAACTGCTATAAGAGCTTGTGGTAGGCCACCAGGTCAGCCCCAGCCCTCTCAATCGGCGACTAAAGCAACACTAAAGCTAGAAACACATTTCGCTGGCGCAGCGCAGCGTCGACCCGGGTTTGCACACTTTACTAGCGTGGCGCAGCGTTTCCTGACGAAATTTTTGATCAGTGTCAATCGAGTCGTTGCCGAGCTAACATCTGCATTATGTTTTCTTCTAATTTTGAAAACAATTTCTGTTCTTACTTGAACATATTAAATCCAAAAAAAAATATGTTGATGATTACGATGATAATATGATGATGAATGAAGACGAGATGCAATTTATATCTATACTAATACTATAAATACACTTTGTTTGTTTGTAATAGATAAACTCAAAAAATACTGAACCGATTTTAGAAATATTTAGTGTAATTTATTTTCAAATCAGAATTATACATTATTTTTGTTATAAAATTAAAAAGTATAGTGTACTAAAAACACTTTAATACTGTTTAAACAGTATAATTAACAACCCTACATGATAATGAATTGGTGACTCTTCTAAACAAAAAAAATATTTTTTAAATTGGCCCATTATTGACGGAGAAATCGGAGAACATAAGTAGTAAAAAGCAAAATGCAGAGCTCCGCTGCGCAGTCCGCTACCGAGCCATCTGACGATACAATACTAGAAAGTGGTGGGGGGGGGCCTGGCGCAATCGGAGCCGGGCGGAAACGCTGCGCTGCGCCAGGGAAATGTGTTTCTAGCCATACTAAATGTATTAAACCGATCGCGCTGCGCTGCGCTGCGCCAGCGAAATGTGTTTCTTTCTAGCTTAACCCTTCTGGGAGTCAGTCGAAATAATTTCATTCATTCCCGGCCACGCCCACTTTGGACGTCGGACGTACTAAATTCACATATGGCCGGTGAGCCCTTCAGGTTGTCGGTCATTTTCAGTGCGCACTTCACTTAGGTGAGTGACGCTCTGCGCCACGCCCTTCCCGGGGCGTGGTCGCCTTAGATAAGATGAAATACCCGTCCAGGTAACAGCTGTTTTCAGATAGTGTTTAGTCGGTTAGAGCACAGAATAATATTTGTAAGAGTCCGACATTAACCATTATAGCCGGCTGTAATGGTATCCATGAGGATTCATCACTGCCACCACTGCCAGTCCGGAAAAAAAATCAACATCGCTTGGACAGTTGTCCCCGGGCACAGCCTTCTCTATCATCTTCTACAAGCCATGCTATGAAGCATAACGGCAACATCGCTGTGAACCGGGGGTAATTGTCTAATTTTATCGCTTTCAAAGGTATTGCGATTATGATAGCGATTGATGGAATTGTGTAACTTTACACAATTCCATCAATCGCAATCGCATTCGGATCGAATGATGTTTTGAATGATATCAGATGTCATAGACTATGTTCTCAAATAATCGTTACGATTTTGTGTGGTTGAAAATGTATTATCTCGAGCTCCTCTGTGCTTTGTAAGGCACGTTAAACTGTTGGTCCCGGCTTCGTTTGCAATCGTTAATATCCACTAATCCGCATTGGGCCCGCGTGGTGGGTAATAAGGAAGGCCTGTGCCCCAGCAGTGGGCACATATAATGGCTGATGATGATGAACTGTAAACTGCACAATGAGAAAGTGGAGCGCAATGTGCAACGATTAAAATTATTTTCAATATCTAAATTAGATTAGAACACTAATATCAGCTCCACCCTCTAATTCCTAAACGTTAAGGAGTTTACCTTCTATCATCAGCTCACCTTAATAACAGGAAAGATTACAACTATGAATCTTAACATATAGTAGATTTCATTACAAGTGCGGAAAGCCTGTCATTGCAAAGAGTTCCGACAAATGTCTACCCGAGCCGAGGCGCAGCCGAAGGTGAGGGTTGACAGTCGGAACAAGTTGCAATGACGGTTCCGCACGTGTACTGAACAACTATTTTTAATACAGTTGCGAAAAAATTAAGCAATTTAATAAAATAATAAAACACAAGAAACTCAACTAACTAATCGTAAAAGAATATAAGCAGAGACTTTTTTTGTTTTCTTCACCCATTCTGGGTTGGCACAGGAAACTATGATCATACAGCCAAGGCTTCAGTAGATTTTTTTTATTGATATGAAATGAAAATTAAATTAAATGAGATGAAATGAAATTAAACCTAACAAAAGCAATCCGAATCCTACAGGAGCGCCTTTCCTTATTTCTCTCTTTTACCACATCGTTTTCCATTAAAGCCACATTATTGCACTAATTCCACCATACTAAGTACCTACCACAATAAAACCAGAAAAAACTAATTTAGAAAATTAAGAAATAAGGTCCCTCATTTTCTTTTCACTTACTTGCGCAAACTCCTACAAACAGATACTATGGTAAATAGTGCACATCATACCATATTTAGTAATCTGTGGTCATACAGCCAATTTTATGTATTTTTTATATTCATAAATTTAATTTGGCCGATACTAATATTAATTTAATGTATAATTAAAATTACTTTTAAATCTGATATTGAAACAAATTTGTAGCTTCTTTTTAGAAATATTTGCATGAATCATAAAAACTTCTATGTTTTTTTTTTAGTAAAAACTTCGTGGTTGGTTTTTTCTTTTTTAATAGATAATATTTTGACAGTTGGGAAAGAAAACGCACGAGTTCGGGAAAGGTAAAGAAAAAGTTCGAGTTTGTAATAGCCCACATCCCGAACGCTATACGTCCCTGCAATACGCCACTTTTTGAGCAACTGTATTAAAAAAATATGAACAATATTAAAATAAATTATCATCCAACTCCTAACCATTAAGGAGTTGTGCCTTCCATCATCAGCTCATCAACATGATTTAATGAGTACCTACCATATCCAAAAGCTTGAAAATTTTTTGAAAATATATAACGTAAAATGATTATAAAATTTGAGTTTTTTTTTTATTTCCTTGGGATCCCATCATGAGCCCCCCGATTCACAAACCGTCGGAAACGCTCCCGACAGCGGAATGTATGCACTGTCTCTGTCACTCACTATAGAATTGACAAAGACAAAACACAGAATTCTAATCCGATTCCGTTTCCGACGGTTCGTGAATCAGGGGGCAGATCCTAACTTGGTGACAATGGGACCACCTCATGAGTATACTCTTTTGAATAAAAAAAGAATTATGGAAATCGTATCGGTGAACAATGAACATACATAGAAAAAGCAGCATACATATGTATAGTCGAACGTAACCTCCTCCTTTTTTGAAGTCGGCTAAAAATCAAATAGGTACCTCTAAAATAGGTAAAAGTTGCTTCTTATTAATTACTTTCATTAATAATAAGTTATTTTCATTAATAATAATAAGAAGTTGTTTTTCCCTCGGTAACGATAACGAATGATTGTGTTACATACACCCACTTGCAGGAAGCTCCATTAAAGTTAATGCTTCATTAAGTCTATTGCTATCACTTTTCGTTGTCAAGTAATAAAAAGTGACAGCAATAGATTTAATGAAGCTTTAACTTTATTGGAGTTTCCTGCAATTGGGTGATAAATAAGTAATAATAATAAGTTTAAAATGGCAATAATTACTAAAATTTTGTAATAAATCAAGAAACATACTAAAAACTTATTTATATTCGTTGAAAGATTGCAGATATCATTGAAATCTTTCGTTTGACACTTCTTGATAGCTTTCAAAGATTTTGCGGTTGTCACTTTGCTTAGACAGGAAGTTATAATACAACAGGAAGGTGCACTGCTGCTAAAAAACGGTCCTAATGAGATAGTAAGAACGAGGTCAGTTTATCTCACTCCATCCCATTACGGCGGCCACGAACATGCGCGACGGGCGGCGGGCGGCGACGAGCGAATTGCGAACTTGACACAACGAAGACGGAAAACGTCATTCGGCTTGTAATGTTGCCACTTTAACATTCTGAAATCTATCATTCAAATTCTTTTCTAGGATAAGCCATAAAAAACTTAAACGACCTGATACACTTTTATGCCTACTACGGTAATACCTAAATTAATATGCGATGTTTTCTATTGACTAAAAGTAATACGAAGGGGAAATTTTACGAAATTTAATTTTTATAACGTAGTTTTGAATCATAAATCTACTAAACCTGTTATTTATTTAAGAGTGCTGGCAACTTGGCAAGTTTAGAGAAAGGGACCCTCACTTCGTTCTTGCGGTCTCAGCTGGACCGTTGACATTTTGTATTGAAATATAAACCTTATCTCTTAAAATTAAAGTGTATTTTTAAATACACAAAAATACGGAGTGCACCTTCCTGTTGTACGTAGTACTTATAAATCCTTGTTCCAAATCTACTTAAAATTAACGATATCGTTCATTCAATAATCTTTCAAAACACGTCGCGATCGCAATCGCAATCAAATGTCAATAATTTGTGGTGTGAAGTTCGTGAATATCTTTCAAACGTCAAATTGAAAGCGATTGCGATTGATGTTAAAATTAGACAATTAGCCCCCTGGTTTACTCCTCTGAGTACGAATCCTATGGATATGGCATACCACAATTACCACAACAACATACAAATTTCTTGGGCATACACATACCGAAAAACAAAAATGGCGACCGGCCTCAATCGTCAATCATGCATTACTATGACGTCACGTTTAAATGTTGCCAACAATAGATCGAATAAATATATTGCTGCTTTTTTAAAAAAACAAGCGTTTTAGGCATAGTAAAACCAAATAAGCACGTTGTCTTCATACTTAAGCACTGCAAACGGTTTGTATGTGAGCACGCCCGTACGTGTGGTGTGGAGCTGTGGAGCGTCGTAGCTTCACATTGCTTGGTGGAGGCTATGGAGGCGGCGGATAATTAGTTGAACTCACGCACGACAGTTATCTTGAAACTTTGGATAGTAGGTAACAGATAGTTTCAATGGATTATGTGAGAGATTATATACTGTTGTATCGGCTGAACCTTGCGGTATTATTGGGATGATATTACAGGCCTCATTGTTAAGCCTCTTGAAAGTTCTTGTTTTTCTTTAAGGAGCTTTGGTATCTGGTTTTGTTATAGTTATCCTGATAAAAATTATATAAGTAGGATTTGCACGTTAGGTGTAGATAGGTTTTTGTTAAGGTTAGCGCAGATAGAACGGAAATATCCTCGGGTAAATTTTTGAGGTCATTAAAAAATTTAACCATGTCACCATAGCCTAAAATCCAAAATTGTATGAATAATATGCGCGCGAGGCGACGCTGACTTCTCTGTTGATGTTCATACAATTTTGTATTTTAGGCTATGGTGACATGGTTCATTTTTCAATGACCAAAAAATTTCTGCGAGGATTTTTCCGTTCTGTCTGCGCTGACCTCTACAAAATAACAGGCGGAATAATAAGTTACTAATCTTGTTACAAAAGAAAATATACTTTATTACAAGACATAAGAGTACAGAATTCTAAATTCAGAGGTAACAATCTGATACAAATTAACGGAAGATTAAGTGGCAATCGAAACTTGATACGAATAGATTTTTGAGTCTATCTTCCCCTTTAAATAAAATATATTATTTTTATAAACTGTAAGCCTACTCTAATTCAACGAAAAACAAAACTTCGTTATACCCATCCCTCACTCTCCGGGCACGACAGAATTGAGTGAAAGCGGCAGGGCTAACAAGGTTTCGTTTTTCGTTGAATGACAGTAGGCCTAATGAGACAAGATCTGTAGTGCTAGCACAACTTGCGCGCGACTCGATGAGAAAGAGTCGCGGGCACTTTCGACCAATCAGATCGCTCGTAAGATAACGCGCCTGACTTAAGGTGACGTGCTGATTGGTTGAAAGGAGCGTAACAAAAAGTCGCGCTAAGGTGTGCTAGCACTGCTGGCTTGAGAAAACTGAGAATATTCAGAATTGATCAGTTTAAGGGGCTGACATGAGCCAACTAGCGCCGCCAATAGATTTTATTTCTTCTAAATATGCCCAACTTCTAAAAAAAGGAATCAAGTCAAGTTCTGTGAATAACGTCTAATATTTATTGAATAACTGGGACTGGACAGCAAAGACCTTGTCCGATTTCTTTTATTTAGAAACAAAAAATAAAATAGATTGGCGGGTGCTAGTTGGCTCATGTCAGCCCTTTAACCGTTAATATTAGAGAAGGTCCCACATTACAGAGTACGACTTAACTACATTAAAATTATTTAAGTGAACCATAAACTGATTTACGCAATTTATTCATGTATCTAGAGACTATTAGGATACTCAATCATTACAATGTGATGCTTCAAGTGTACGTAAGAAGGTAACATTTAAAATAGCCAATCATACTTTTTAAATTATGTCTAAACACAAAAAGTGGCTCAGAGCGGCATCGACATAGTGATAAACTAGTTGTAGACAAAAAGACAGTTAACAAATACTAATTTATATCTAATTTGTTAGTAAAAACCCTAAATCATAAGTCGTAACTTGCATTGGTACAACCACAAATTATCTTAATTCATAGGCACAAATAGTGATTACTTTACACTACAAGGAAATTTTATTACTTGTCATCGTGTTGATGAAATGGCTATATACATGGATATACATATATACAATATAATGTGAAAATACTCACACAGCGAATACAATAATCGGCCCGAAGCGTAATTATTTCAGGAAATCACATAATCAACGACATAATTTTACGTTAGAGGACACTGCCACGCACCACGGAACATTATGTATGAGCTTACATCATAAACTTATAAAGTCCTTAGAAAAAAAAAACGTGAAAACAATTTGCATAATGAAGTGATGCGTACCTGTGGTCTTAAAACATAAGTATATACACAAAATTTACACACATAAATTGAAGAAGGGATTAGTACAACGCTACAGTCAGCCAAGTATACTTAAGTAGGCGCGTGGTAGAAAAAGGAACTAATTTTGGGCCTTGAAAATAAAGCTCAATTTTTTAAAATTTGAAATAAAAAGAGGTACAATACAATTACGGCGGCGACGCCATTTGATCGCCAAATTATACTTGACAGGCTGTATGATTAGTTATGTCATACGGAGTTATATATTATTATAGAGGCTCAAATTACAATATTGCAGGATATTAGTAAATGGCAATAATGGTGGCGACATTTTAGGGTCAAGGACTCAAGGCATATATTACACTCACACTGCCAGTGCTTTCCGCGAATGACATAAGCTTTAAAGACCCTGTAATAGGGTATTTGACTGTTGTTGAAATGTAGATATTTAATTATGACATTCACCAATATAAAATTATTGAATAACAAATGTGAAAAAAAACAATCTGTATTTCAACAAGCGATTTATGAGCTACTTAATTGTGTTTGTGACTGCTAATTAGAAAGTTTGATGATCTATATATCGCTGAAAACATGCAAGATATTTGAAAATAAATACCTATGTTGTGTTGCTATTATTTCAATAAACATTTTAACTCAATAAAAAAAAACAGTCAAATACCCCATTTGCGGTGTCTACCCAAATATATAAACAGAGCAAATCTCGATTCGTTTACCCTCAGTGTGGCATGCGCTTAAAACAGTATTCTCACAGACATTATATACGTTAAAGACTTAAGATATACATACATAAGTGGTGCAAATAAATGCAACATTAAAGTTATATTTTATTTAGCCGTCCACAAATTACATCCACGTAAATGTCTAAACGTTCAAAATTGTGAAAACATTATTACTATATAGATAGTATTAATAGTGATAGCACTACGAATAATCACTTTCAATTGTTTCACTCATGTTGATGCACGTTTGAAAAGGGCAAGCCATGATGATTAGTTTTGATTTCTAGGTTTGTCAGGATGTGTACTACTGGAAAATATGATATTAGTAATTTGTGACTAATTATAATGTGCATATATTTACCGTTACTAATTAAGCTTAAAATAAACTAACATCTTAACGCATCGTTAAGGGGATTTTTTCATTAAACATTCCGATCATACGCATTCCTTATTACCTAAAAAATGGTGTAAGGAAACTGATTAAATCCATTAAGTATGTTATTTATCTAAGTACTTCGATTTCATATTAGTACCTACAGTCAAACCAATTGATTTGTGACAAAAGGCAATTTGGATATCTAATGGATATTAAAACTGAATAAGGTTTATTCAATCTCTTTGAAATTTGCACGGACTTTCATAGTTTTGACGCATTCAAACAAGTTAAGAGCAAAATGGGTCATGATAATTTTTTTGACGACTGTAGTGTAGGTTAAATCAACATACTTACATAATTTTGTCTCTACAGTTTTATTTAAATCTTGACAATTTAAAGTTACGTCTAACAATCATTAAGTACCATTTAGGGCAGTGTTTACATGTTGATAAGATCATTTTAGAAAATTAAGTAAGCATTGCACTTGCCATTCTTCATTAAAAATAAATGCCTTAATTTGTCTATAATGCACTTCGATCAACCTCATAACAGCATTAATAGCATTTTGTACCCTTTTAAAATTAATCGCTACATTGTGATTCTTATGTTCTTAATAATAAGAGGATTGACAATTTAAGTTCCCACGAGGGCGGGCAGTACATCTCATAACCTACTTATTAATGTTAAACGACAAACAGTAATGGAGGTTCATTTAAAGACTTATGGCATTTATATCATTATCCATACTGTTGATATCTGGTTATTGAGTGAATAATAGAAATACTAATAATAGAAAAGACGCGAAATACCCAATCTTTTACATATATTGATCACAATGAGTTAAGGAGATGTACCGCATAAGAATACAATTAAGTCACTATAAGGCCAGGTTTCTTACTATAAACATATAAAAGTGCACTTAGAAATTAATTGTAATACAAGTCAAATAGTTATAATAAAGTAAGTATCAATAAAAATTAAATAATTATTTCGAGAAAATAAAAACATTAAATAATTTTACCTTTGATCATTGTTCTAACTTATACATTAATTCGACGGTTAAACTTAAGGATGATAGGTTCTGGCAATACGTAATACTATAATATTATTCGAGAAAGTATTTGTTAAATAAAATGTAGTATTTAAACTATATTTGCATGTTTCAAACAAACCCCGTATCTTTTAGAATATAAAATTTTAAAACATTATCGCTGTGATTAATCTAAAAAATGGGAATGAGACTTGCTCAGACACCTATCTTCCTTAGCAGATAATATACCAAAATAAAATTATTTGATCACATTTGAATATTACTAATGGTTACTGTCTTAAGTCATGTTTAGTTAAGACTCAAGACAGCTGTAGGTAATGTTTGAAAACCAGTCAAATAGTTTTATTTCGATATTTCAATGAACACATAACAATCTTTTACGCTAATAATCAAAGAGAAAACAGGTAGTGATAATAATTTGAAATATTATCACATGTTGCAACGATTCGAGTCGCATAACAATAAGTACAATGAAAATAAATAAAATATTGGTGACAAACATAATATTAATTACCATTAATTGTTACTAATTAAAATGTAAAAAGGGATAAAACTAAAAAATAATTAATATTTTAAAGCAAGAATGCATTTACAATTTCTTTATTAGCTACTATTATTGCCGACTTTATAGTACTTATTAAGTACTACTCAAAGTTGATAACTGAATGTTATCAATTGCTTTTAATAAATTCGATATAACTCTTTCGGTTCATTAAAATAGTTATCAAATACAGTTCGCACTTCAGTACGTAAAATCTTCTATTTCGTATGTGTACATATGAAAACTGGTGGTGTACATTTGAATAAAAACAAGTGACGTCGCTCTGACGATATTCGAAAGTTCCGTTTAGAGGAAACTCATTTTCCTTTAAAATTGAGATCGTCTATCCTTGAAAATGCATTAGAACAATTATTATTATAACATTAATATTATTGTCCAATTAAAACATTTGATAGGAAGAGATTATTAAAAGGTATATTCTTTTTGAAAAAATATTTAGACCATTTCGAAATATATTCGACCCATACAACAATAAAATAATATTATCTCAATTCCTAACAAACATTTTGAGCCAAACAATACCTGTACGATAGCACGCAAGGCGTCGCATATCGGTGCCGTAGTCGATCGTTCTGTTATATTATAATACAACCATTGACTTTGCAACCAAAAAGACTAGATACGCGTTCGCTAAAGTAAAGCGGCGGCAACAAATAAGACCTCTTCTCTATTCGTAAAAAAAGGATTCGGTTTTCCTATTGAATATCTTTAAAGCGTGTTCTGTCGATTTTGTAGATATAACCACAGAACAAAAGAAAGACATGATTAGTTATACTTAGGCGGGGAGAGCGTAAACCCTTTGCTTAAAACAACAACACTCTATACATTTTCCCATAGTAACTAGCATGTTTTCGATAACGTTTCAGTCAGTACAAAATGAAAATCTCCTTCTCACCTCTTTACTGTGTTGTGGTTTCAACTATGCGACCTCTACCCGCAGCGTTACCACCGTCAGCAGATACCTTTTAGCGTTTAAGTTTTCTTATTGATGTTCATTGATGTCTTTTTGGTCTATGATAGTCTATGGATATAACAGTAGTGTCGTGCGCATCTAGTTTACGAGCCCAGCATCCTTAGCCATGCTGTAGAAGATGCTGTTCTTGTCCTGTAACAGCTGCTCGGGCGGCGCGTATTCGACGAGCTGCCCCTTGTCCAGAACCATGACGCGGGTGGAGTCCATGATCGTGTTGAGACGGTGAGCGATCGTGAGAACGGTGCACGATGCAAATTCGGAACGGATGGTTTTCTGTTTAAAAATAAATTACATAAACATTTTGTTTCAAAGCAACTTATATCAATATTGTGGACTGTATATTTATCTAATTGCCGTCTGGTCTAGGATATTCATTGTTCATTGGGGTATTCATACCGTAATGCCGTAAAAAGATGGATTGTTTAGCACATAGCTTTTAATACCGCTACGCAGCGTCAAAGTTGTCGGCAAAAGCTATATTTTAATTTTTCGCGAAAGGATAAGCCAAAAATCAGAAAATAAGTAAAATTAAATTGAATATTAGTAAATTAACAGCCATGGATGCTAGTCAACCGTTTCTTTTTCGACAGTTTCATTCTATTATCATTTACCATTGGGCGATACAGCGGTCAAGCACTGACCAGTCTTAAAACTTTTTTAAATGCCACTTAACACGGCTTGGGATCGAACTACTCGATATTTTCAAAGATTTCCGGTTCATGAGAGCCGTCTATGTGTGGGTTTCTCGAACGCTCATGGCACTGAGCTGACTTCTTTACTGGCCTATTTAACCGGTCTAGGATTTTTTGGGGTCACGCTCACGTCATATTTCATAGAAATCGCCTCGGGATCGTATGACTTACCGGTGAACATGCTTTCGCGCTCGTACTAAGACCACTTTAAACTCTTATTCCTCCTAATCTATAGTATTTGTGTATGAACAACTTTAGCTCATAGACAATAAGCATATATTGCAGTGGTACCAACAAACAGAACATGAAAATTCTTATAAGATATTTCGTCAAGTAGGTCGTAACTTTTTTTGTTTATCTTATCGGTGGCCACTACTCAAATGTCAAGTGGTCCTTGTCATTTGACACCCATTGAAATTCGAAGCCTAGCCGCATGTGTGCCAAGCGGTCTTCATACAAACGGCGATAACGTTTTCCACCCTCAAAACATTAACATACAGGGGTATGTATCATAATAACAACGGTCGTTTCGACTATGGTCGAAATAACTACGGTCAAAAGACCTACTGTACAAAGTAACTATTGGTCGTTACACCTATTTTTAAAATAACTAATGTACGAAATCACTACTGGTCATCTCAACTACGAACAACTCACCTACGGTTATTTCACCTACGGTTGATTGAACTACTGGTTATTTCACCTACGGTCAACTCACCTACACGGTTTATTAAGTTTAAAAATAGTGACTCATGTATAGACACGAGCAATAATATTATGTATACAATACAACATAGAACTTTGTCACACTGTAGCGTTCCAAAAGAAAACGATTAGTGTCACAGAAGTCATTCAATATTATAATATGACATAGTCCTATGTTGTATACATATTATTGCTCGTGACTGTATTGCTGATAGGTTTACATGAACATACCGCGCGAGCCGAGCGAGCGAAGCGAGCGTGCCGCGGCAGCGGCCGGCGAAGCGCCAGAAACGACTATATACATATTCCCATTTCCTATTAAACTGAAGTAGGGGGTAGGGAGGGTGTATAAAGTCGATTATGGCGACTATTTAGATATTTTCATTTTTATAAAATTCATTCTTGCTCCATACTAAAACAGTCAAAAATTTTATGTTTGCGACACCCTAACCAAAAAAACAATCCAACGCGCCCAAATCCATTTAATAAACTTTCCAATTAATAAGCTTGTTGAAGGCGAATCGTTCATAGTCGAAACAACCAGTAGATGAAATGAACATTAGGCCAATCGTCCGTTAGTTGAATCAACTGTAGTTCAATCAACCGTACATGAAATGAACAGTAGTTGAGTCGTTCAATAGTCATTATGAAAATATGTGAATCGATCGTAGTTATTTCGACCATAGTCGTTATGACCGTAGTTACTATGATACATACCCACATACAGCAATGAATTTTCGGTATGCTGTTGAAATGCATAACTAGGGCGGTACGTTTTGTTGCTTTTAATATTCATTGTAGATTTGAAAATATTGGCACTTTTATGTTTTGTATGAAATCACTAAAGTGCACATATTTCAAAATCTATGATAAATATATAAAAAAAGAAAAATAAACGTACCGCCCTAGTTCTTATGCATTTCAACAACATACAGAAAATTCATTGCTGTATGTTAAGGTTTTGAGGGTGGAAAACGTTATCGCCGTTTGTATGGTTGAGACCGTTTGGTTCACAGTCCTCTTAAGGCGCATGGGGTCGTGAAACGATAATTTTTGAGGCCCTAAAACTCATAAATTAGCCTACTGATGAATCCAGAATGAATATATATTAAATATTGATATCTAAACTTCAATCTGAGCTGATTTAAAAAAACATAGTCTTTAAGATACTATTTAAAAAAAAACATTGAAATGAAGCTGTTTTCAACTTGAAATACGCTACTGCTTCTAAACTACAAGTGATGTTTTCACGTTTCTTTCAGGAAAAGATTGCTAACTTGTTTAACTTAAAACAGAGCATTTTTCGTTCTAAAATAATACATAGTTTTGACGAAACGTGTGTTTAAGCTGTTTTGGTGCGGGTAGCGGGGCGGGAAAATTAGGCCACGCTTCTATGCCCAAGGTCGTTGGCGATACCACGGGCCTTAAGGGTAATAGCTCACCTGTATGAGCTCGTCGGTCTCGAGGTCGACGGCGGCGGTGGCCTCATCCAGCACCAGCAGCGGCGTCTTCCGCAGCAGCGCGCGAGCTAGGCACACCAGTTGGCGCTGACCTACCGACAGGTTCTCGCCACCTTCGGATATCTCGTGCCGGAGACCGGCTTGGAGACCTGTATACGTTAGTCGTTAAGGGCGATACTCAGAAAAAGTATGAACTTTTTGATATAAAACTATAGGACGGTTAGAGTTGTTATAAATCTGGTAAGTAATAATACCTTCATCTAGATTCGTAAAGATTCAGAAACACGATTTTATGCCTCGACTCGACTCGATATTTTGCCTCGACACTTTTTCTTTTCGAAAAGACCCCTAAAAATACGAGAATTCAAGATTATTCTCAAATGGGGTTACAGACACAATTATATTTAAGAACGTATAGATCTTTTTTTTTCAAATCGCTATAGTTTATTTGCTACGAAGTAATTTCGTGTTTTTATGCCTAATCTGCAAAATGAGTCTCGCTCCCGCGCGCGTCGTTTTCTCATTGCTATCTCGCTTCAGTCGGTCAGCACAGACCGACAGATAGTAACAGCCTGGCGGCATCGGCAGTTTCATATGCCGTACTTGATTCATATCAAAGACGGTGAGAATCAAATGCTCGACACTGAAGTGCCAATTAATATAAACCTTATGAAAAAGTAATTAAAGTCGACTTTCAATTTTTCCTACTTTTTAAATGATTTCGGGAAGTAAGGCTGGGCTCACTTTGAAGGCGTATTAGTACGAATTTAATTGATCCAAACCTTTCAAGTGCTAAGCTATGGATGCCGCATACAGGGTGCGAGTTAATCGTACGTATACGCACGTCAATTTGTACCTCCTCGGTCGTACGTTTACTTATTCTCATCTAAAGTCAGCGTAGCCTAGCCTAGAGTAGGCCTAGACAGCGACATTTTCTTTTATTTTGACCATCTTCTGTATTATGTACCCTATTTATGGCAAATAAAATATTTGTATTTGTATTTATATTTGTATTTGTATAGAGGGAGCAATTTAGGATGGCTATATTTGAAAGTGCCCTTTTAGGATACTAAACTACTAACAGTTTTTCTGTTAGATCATAATAACATTTCGAAAGATTATAAACGAAACATATTCTGGATATTTTCGTAGTTAATATCCTTGGCCACAGCCTCCTATATCTTACAAGCCATGCTCATAAAGTTGGCAACGTCGCATTTCTAGTTTTAAGTGAACCTATTTGACGCTTTTCTATCTCTATTGGGTCGTCATTGATTGACAACAGTGGTAGGACTCCAGTCTGTACGAGGAATAGCTAAAACCCACTTTTTTCGCTCTGTTTATTTCCTTGGAAATGAAAAATTTGATACAGCTTCATCTCCATTTTTAGCGAAGAATAGTTATTAAACAAAGCTTAGAAATAATTAATACAAATTAGTTGAGGTTATGTTTTTCAAATCAAAATTACATGCAATTCTTATGAAATCTATATTTATTATTATAAAGAATATTTACAATCCGTTTTACAGGTAAACAACAAGTAAACCGGTTCACTGTTACGTTGCCGCTCCGCTTCATAGCATGGCTTGTAGAAGACAATAGAGAAGGCTGTGCCTCGGCTCTATTCTTTCCGAATCTATGTAGCAAAAAATACATTGAAAATTCTAAGAACTTACCCTTGACGAAGTTTTTAAGATGTGCGTGTTCCAGTGACCGCCAGATCTCATCATCCGTGTAAGCCTCGAAAGGATCCAGGTTCATCCTTAGCGTTCCCGAGAACAACACCGGGTCCTGCGGGATGATGGTGATGCGCGAACGCAGCTGGTGCAGGCCGATCGTCGATATGTCGATACCGTCGATCATGATCTTGCCGCTGATCGCTTCTACTATCCTGTTGTTGCAAATAATACATTAAAGGAGGAACTGCAAGCTTTGGGCTTATGAAATTAATAGATGATTAAAGATATGTGGATTTGCAAAGAATAAGTTTGACCTATTGAGACACGCTCAGGTACAGGTCACTTCATAATACAGTACTTACGTACGTACTTTACAACTGTATATAACATATTTACGTAAATGTACCAAAATTTCACTTTGTTGCTGTTAATTGTTCGGTGTACGTAACGTCTCGCAGCGCGGGCTGTCACGGTAGCCGAGCGTCAGCTGTTCCAGCTGCATAGCGTCCGTCATGACGTCATCATACCTGAACAGGCCCAGCGTGAGCGTGGACTTGCCGGCGCCGGTGCGGCCGACGATGCCGAGCTTGTCGCGCGGCGCCACGGTGCACGTGACGTCACGCAGCGCGGGCTCGCCGGCGCGCCCGTAGCCGAGCGTCAGCTGTTCCAGCTGCATAGCGTCCGTCATGACGTCATCATACCTGAACAGGCCCAGCGTGAGCGTGGACTTGCCGGCGCCGGTGCGGCCGACGATGCCGAGCTTGTCGCGCGGCGCCACGGTGCACGTGACGTCACGCAGCGCGGGCTCGCCGGCGCGCCCGTAGCCGAGCGTCAGCTGTTCCAGCTGCATAGCGTCCGTCATGACGTCATCATACCTGAACAGGCCCAGCGTGAGCGTGGACTTGCCGGCGCCGGTGCGGCCGACGATGCCGAGCTTGTCGCGCGGCGCCACGGTGCACGTGACGTCACGCAGCGCGGGCTCGCCGGCGCGCCCGTAGCCGAGCGTCAGCTGTTCCAATTGCAAGGCGCCCGTCTCGGGCCACGTCGCACCTGGCCCGTTGGGCAGCATCCACTGGGCTTCCTAAAAGACGCACATAGATAACCTCCTCCTTTTCAATTTTTGAAGTCGGTTAAAAATAAATTATGTATAGTCCATTTCAAACCGCTTGTCGCAACGTGTAAGCAAAAATGAAGTTTGTCATCTTACCAAAGATTATTATAGAGACTTAGTGATTTGAAAATTCGACAAAACGTTTGCAATAGACTATAACGCCTCGTATAGATAAAACAACATGGTAAAACAGTACAGTAGGCAGAACATCAAGATTTTAATGTCAAGTTTAAGCGTTCTTTATTATCACGTACGAAATAATAACAGTTTTCGTACTGCATTTAAACATCGGTATAGCATGAATCTCTTACATACAGTGAATGAATAATGAAATATTTTAATTTGAATAGAATTATACCACATAGATAAAATAGATATTAAAGTTTCATAGAAAAACAAATTATTGATTTTATTAATTACACAAACAGCCCCCCTAGACAAGTGGCTTTCTATTATCGAATTCGCCAGTCGAATAGAAAGAAAATGTATGGGATTGACATTAGCTGTCACGTGACATTTCAATCGCTAATGTCAATCCCATACATTTTCTTTCTATTCGACTAGCGAATTCGCTAATAGAAAGCCACTTGTCTAGCTAGGGGGGCTGGTAACAATGGGGTGTCTCGATTGGAAGATATCATATCTTTTCATGAATACCTACCTGTTGTGTCTCAGCGTATTCCTTTATTCTTTCCACTGCTACTATGTTCGTTTCTACTTCTGAGGTCATTCTTACTAACCAGTTCAGCGTTTGTGTTATCTGTGGACAATAATAATTGAAAAATACCTGTACGCGCTGCGCATGATACAATATAATACAGGATGGTGTGACGTTATGAAGAATATTGGACATTTTCGCGAACTGGACGTTTTGCGAACTGGACATTGTGCGAATTGGGCATTATGCGAACTGGACATTATGCGAAATGGACAATCTGCGAACTGGACATTGTGCGAACTGGACGTTTTGCGAACGCTGGACATTTTGCGAATTGGACATTATGCGCCTAAACGACCGAAGTTTCGGATTTGCGTTTCAGAGTAATGGCCCTGTGATAAAAGTGATAAGATTAGAATAAAAAACAGACCTTGACGAATTTCTTGCCTCGTTCCAATTCTTGGCGTGGCTTGGCTTTGTGAATCGATTGCGTAGCTTCTTTGAAATTCACAAACGCTTGTAAGAACTTAGATTAAATGAATATTTTTCACTTTCATACCTGCAAGGCATAGCTGACAGAGAGTCCGACGAGACCGGGGTTGATGGTATCCCGGTTGAGCACGGCGAACATCGCCGAGAAGAATATGATGAGGTTCCCCATCATCTCCAGACGGACGGCGAGCCACCTGTTCGCGATGCAGCTGGGGTAGTAGCATGTTTGGTTGTGGTCCACGCCGTGCTCTGATACTTCAACAAACCTGGGCAACAAAGACAAATGGACATTTGGTTAAAGATCGATCTCTCTTCTATCATGTTGTAACATTATGTTAGGTATTGATCTTTCATTAATAAAATCCAAATTACTTCTTAAATATCATTTAAGAATGAATAAACCGATATAATAATATGTGTAATTGGTGTGCTGGTAAAAAAAAAAAAATTACAGTAAAAATGTGTTTCACTCGTTAACATCAACGTTATTGAATAAATAGATTATAACGTTAATGAATTATAAATATAAATACACCCGTTCCTGCGAGAATATCAGAATAAAATAGCCTTTGTCACTCGGGAAGAATGTAGCTTTCTATAAGAAAGAATTTTCAAAATCGGTCCAGTAGTTTTTGAGTTTATTCGTTACAAACAAAGTTAAACAAAAATACAAATGTTTACTCTTTATAATATTAGAATGGATTCGCGTGGAAAAGAAGAAACTTTAACACTATTTTATTACTTGTGACAAGCCTTATTCCTAATGTGAAATTGAATACCAATCAATTTAGGAGTTTCACGCGATTAATTTTTATGTTTTGTATATCAAATTTAATATCGTATCCAATTACACTTCCAATTCATGCTATTTCGAACACATTTGGATAGACTATAGATATATATAACTCCATGGAAAATGTAATTATAAATAGTCACAATATTGATGGGTACTGCCTGCACCCCAAGCACGAACAACAGCATCGGCAGCATAATAGCATCATAACATTCAACATACCTCTGTGTAAGTCCGTAAGCTCTGATGGTAGACGCACCAGTGATACTCTCTCCAAAGTGCGAGTATATTGGAGACCTTGACACCGACTCGAGCCTCTTCAGCTGTCTTGAAGTGGCGACATAAAACCGTTGGATGATGTAGTACACGAAGCCGATGGGCAACACGATCGCCATGAAGATGGGAGTCGATAGACTTATCACGAACAGCGTTCCGAGCACCTACACACGTTTAAAAAAGAAGTTGCATTTGGGCAGTGGTTGTGGACACGTAAAAACGAATGCCCTCTGTGTTATGTCACATGAACATTTCACCATACGGTATTAATACTTATTGTAAATTGAAGTAGCATTACGTTGCTTTGAGCTGGGATCAGTTTATTTAAATATTCAAACAACACAGTCGGTTTAGTGACAAATGAAATTATTATGTTTCTCTGACTTTACTTCAGTGTATTAGTTACAAAAAGCTGGTATAACAATTACTTAGTGACACAAAGTTATGATCTTATAATAGCTGACATATCAAAAGCAGATATAAAACAGGTGCCTGTATTGATTTTCTTACATGACAGAAGTATGAAGACAACAAGTATGCTTAATTGGTTTGTTATTGTACGATGCACGATGATCAGAATTCATAGATAGTTTTTTAAATAGCTATGTTTTATTGTTTGACGATTACAAGACGAACACTAATATTAGGCAACTTTAATATAGTCAGACATTGACAGGCATAAAAGAGATTGCATATCAACGGAATAAAATTAAGATTCAGCAACGAGAACCAGTGAAAAAATACGAAACAAGAAAGAATCAACTAACTAAATATTAAAAATGAAATTGTAACATACCCATGAAATAAACACGATAAAAAACCCATAAACAGATTAGGGGAAAAAGACAATTAAGTTTTCTTCTATTGAGGATTACCTCGAACGCGCAATATATTGCATCTGAACACTGAGAGGGGAGCGACGTGTCCAAAACGTCAACGTCTTTAGAGAACCTAGAGAGTATTCTGCCAACGGGGGTGACGTCGAAGAATTGCAACGGAGCCTTTAGCACACTGTCCAATAGCAGAGCGTGGAGCGTCCGCGCGGCCCGCCAGCACGCCAAATAAGGCATTAAGTCGGCAAATATCGACGTGAACGCTGCAACAACAGCCATCAAACTCTGTGTTAGAATCTGCTGCTACCACGCCCATACCTATTATAATGAATACATTATTTACGTCACTGGTTGGGAAGTGAAACTCGGCATCTAATGACACTACTGTGCGCTCATGTTAATGGTGCAGGGGTACTTTTACTGGTCTACCAAATCTATTACAAGCATAAAAAAGTATGTTTTAAATTTAGCCGTGAGTAGCTAGTGGAAATGCTTAATTTAGGACATGCACACTACTATTTTGTAAATCTAAAACTAAGCATAAATTCAATATAATTGTTGAAGTTTCGCTAAAGCAGACTAAAGTAAGCCAAAGAGTAAAAAGTTTGTTGATAGTTTAACAATTTTAGGGAAAAAATACATAAACTGATCCCATGTCAGTAACTATTATTTTATTAGGTAAGTAGGTACCTAAAAACAACACACTTTTTGTAAATATACTTTTTTGTTTTAATTTCTAATTAAGTTATTATTTCTATAACAACATTAATTTTAAAACTTTACAATAAGTACATATTTTAATGTCTTCTGTTTCATATGAATTTTACTAGGCCAAAGATATTTAATAAAGTAATTCATTTAGAAAAATGTTGACCAGTAACTATGATCTGGAAATAACACTGAAAATGTCGAAGAATAACTTTCAGTACAATTTTTTTGACTTAAATAATTTTTCATAAACACTCAATTAAAAATGCAATCGCAATACTTTCCCGAGTTGTCAGTCCACGAGTACAGGTCTCAGCAGAGTGATTGATGTCGTAGAATAAGATGAGATAAGTTGATAATATCATATGTATTTAGAAACATTAATACGAGGTTCGAAATCAAATGCATTGGCGATCAGCCTTTACCATCAGTTGTTATTGCAATAGTGAAGTAATGTAATTGTAAGTGTCTTAAAGCCGGAGCTGTCAACGAGCTGTCAACTCCGTAGTGCCATCTCGATTACATTTACACATTGTACTCAGATATTGCTCGAACAGCTTATAGTAAGGCCCCTGTACTCGCAGACGCGACCTGAAAGCGTAACAAAAGAAGGATGCTGACGTTACGATCGTCGGAGCGGGTTCATACCGCAAAGAAGCAGGAGGTCCATCCGCGGAGGGTCATAGGCAACACATTGTCTAGTACATCGACGTCCTTGCTGAACCGGTTGAGCACGCGGCCGACGGGCGTGCAGTCGAAGAAGCCGATGGTGGGCGCGCGCAGCACGCCGGCCAGCAGCGCCGCGTGCAGCGCGCGCGCCGCCGCCAGCGCGCCCAGGTACAGCGCCAGCGACGACACCGACACCGACACCACTGCGGGTGGTCGCCACGTTATCACACGACGCCGTACGGAAACTGCGCGGACTTGTCTATCGTACCCTACCGACCTTGCGGCTTTGGCTAGCTAACGAGGTTGCATCTCATAAGGATGCAATGGCAGCTAGTACCTCAGGGCGTACGCTGCGTCAGGCGGGATCACGACGCGTGGTCGCGCGCGCTTATTAAATTTAACTAAATACAAGAGCACAGCCAACTAGCGTGCGGCGTACGAACACGCGGTGCTCTTGCATTTTGCTGAATCCGATGCTGAGGGCCAATTCTGAAACGCAAAACCCGAAACTTCGGTATACCCGTCCCTCTCACTCCCTAGTCGGGACAGAATCGAGTGAAAGGGGCGGGGCTAACCGATGTTTCGGATTAGCGTTTCAGAGTACGGTCTCTGAATCTGATCCCGTCTGCCGCAACGTACGCCCTCACTTTTAGCGTCGCACGGACGCGCCGAAAAGTCACGGAAGCGCTGCTGGCGTCGATGCCATGGCATCCTAATTAGATACAGCCATACTACGACCAAATATACTTCCTTCGGCCAAACGCTTGGTGATTATCTACTTCGGTGTGAAATGTTTGTTTTCAGTCCACATAACTTAAAAAAAAAATAAGCCTATCATATACTAAATTTCTTAAGATATTCTATGAATCGGTTTCGCTTGCGACTTTGGCCAAAAATCGGTATTTTCCGTCTTGCGCTAATTATCGGTTAATAAACGAATTCTGTGCAGGCGAGTCGAATTGTACGTGATTGAGAAGCGGTGCGTATGCCAATCGAGTTTTTAAACGCATACGATAAGTATCGGCCGATTTTAGTTGTAGGTCAGTAGCAGCTGCCGTACGTTAAGTGAATATGTGTAACCGCGCAGTTTCCGGATGTGTCTGAACGAAAACTAAAATTACATTATCATCTTGCCGAACAATCTTAGCAACTTTGTGCCTAGACATTTTAATTAGAGAACGAGCACCACTCATCCAGCGTTGCAAATGAGGATTGGAAAGTAAGTCTGACCAATTCGCTTGTATAACTAAGTATGTGGTAGGTATTTATGTAATGCTTGGTACTTATATGAATCTTTTAGACAAATTTCTAAAATATTTCCGTCTACAAGTTTGCTTACACACCAATCGAAATGAACATTAAAATTTATAAAAACAAGAAACAGAAACATGACTAAAGGACAATGGGAGAAAATGTTGTATTTTTGGCCTCCTCTTTCAAATAAGCTAGTAACGTGCTACAAATTATAGAGTTTGACTAGCTTAGAAATATTGAAGGCGACTTTAAACAATTAAAAACTAAATTAAAAATTAAGCTCCTTTTAGTTATTTGAAAGAAATTTTTAATATTCTTGGGTATTATACAGGATGGCCTATTTAGAATGGTCAGTGCAGGCAAGTCTGAAAGTATAAGACAAACAAAGATTTGTTCTTATGTTAGGAACCATGTCATCGATTTTAGTGAAAATAAAATCTGCATTCATAGATTAAAAATACAAATCGGAACGATCGGGAATTGAATCCGGACTTTTTAAAAATAAAACTTATCTTTCTATTCGGATATCGATTGTGTACTTTGTGTAGTTCATTACCAGTAAATCTTACTATGAAACATGAAATCTTAAAATGCATAAAATTAATTGTTTTCAATATCCCTTAATTTATTGAAAAATGGAAATATTTTGAAAAAATCTACCCGTCTCACAACCAGCTTCGATGGGACACGAACCCACGACCTTTCGCTATCCGGGCGACTCCTCTAACCGCTGAGCTACGGAGTCGTTACGAGAAGCGTCGAATTTATCAAAAACTTCTTACACGCTGTAAGAACTATAGTCAGCGTTAATTTCATCAATGTGAAGATATTACTACCCTTACACGCGAAAGAAATACCTTTCCAGATACTTGACAATCGCTAAAGATGAAATTACTACTGCAAGTTATTCAAATTTTTACTTTTTTGCATTTACAATGCTATCTTTATTATTGAAAAATGGAAAGGGAAGTATTTTGAAAAAATCAACCCGTCTCCGTGTGAAAAATCCTTTAATTAATTTTAGTAGGTGTTCGAAACGACAGCCATTTTTAATACAAAATTCAACTGCTTTTTTTTGTAAATCTATGAATGCAATTTTTATTTCCATTAAAATCGATGACATGGCTCCTTAGAACATATTTTTGTATGTCTCATAGTTTCAGATTTGCCTATACTGGCCGTTCTAAATGGGCTAACCTGTATATTAATACTTTACAGTCTTTACGCTCGGTTCAATTTTTCCCATCCTCCCTTGTCACATATTTAAAATTCATAGATAACGAAGTATGTAGATTAGTTTAATATTCACTTTTGGTTTACTTTTAACTTATGAAGTTTGAAGTGTGCTTTCTTTATCGTTATAGGTACTTAAATTTTTAATATGTTTACCTAACATTAAGGGCCTTGAACGCTCATGCAAAATAAATAATTACACAAGCTAATAAGTCGAAATTATTTAAAATTCAATTAATTTAAAAACCCTTTAAAACCCCAGTAAAATGTAAAACCACCATTATTACATGCATTATTATATTAAATTATAATTATTAAAATGAGGCATGCAAATATGATGAGATTAAATTCTAGTAAAAGTAGTAAAAGAACAATCAAAACGAAGGAATGACCGTAAGAAACATAAACAATGTATTCATTATTATTATTTGTAGTAAAAGTCTGAAATAAGGTTTAAATTATTCTTACATATAATATTAAGATTACGAAACTATAACATATTTTAATAATAATAATAAATGTATTCGTTTTTGTATAGTTTTTATTTTATACAGATATTAATAAAGGAATTGTAATTGTGCGAAACTAAAGTTTTGAAGTCTGGTTATTAAATCGCTAAAATATTCTAGTTATTAATTGAGAATTTCGATGGGAAAATACATGAAAAATTTTCAATCATGACAAGACATAAGAAAATCTATTTATGTAAGTTGAAGTAGAAATTACTTTTCAAACATAATGAACAATATGTTAGCATATAC
Organism: Crambus lathoniellus; assembly: GCA_949710035.1. Lineage (NCBI taxonomy): Eukaryota > Metazoa > Arthropoda > Insecta > Lepidoptera > Crambidae > Crambus > Crambus lathoniellus. The sequence goes on from OX453306.1 coordinate 10,979,945, forward strand.
AATGATTTAGTAAAGGAGATTTTTCAGTTTTGTATGGAGCCTCGGCTAGGACCTTGTACACTATACCATAGGCAAGCAAAAGATAAATATAATAACTGAAAACTAATTATATCGCAATAAGCTAACGCGTTTGATGGTACAAAAGCATTATCTAGTCTTAATAATTATGCAACCCCGATTCAATATGGCGGTAAAATGTCACACTAACATTAAAAAAAAGGTTCACATTGACAGATTATCATCAGTCGTCAATGTCATCGTTTTTTCGTACAGAAACATCAAAGTTTCCGAACGTGATTTAAATATGGTTGCCAGTGTGACCATGCATGGCAAAGAATTTTTATTCCAAAGTTAGTTTTGTACCATTTATCCAGAAAGACAATGAGAATTTTAATATTTTATTTGACTTTACTATATTTTTTACTATTAGTACGAATAGTGTACAATGTCCTAGCCGAAAATGAAAAATGTCCTTTGATAAAACCCGTCACCAAAATATAAGTTCTAGTTTAGCCACGTGTTTGAACATTAATCACTTGAATAAACGTAAATATTGCCTAAATGTCAAAACATACAAGCTGTAGACGTATACTTGTAATTTACTTGAATTATATTAAAGTAGATACGGCAGAGCTTACACTCTACATTTCCATATTATATTATATAGCATAGTAAAACCTGCACGTATACGCGTCCACCTTCGGTGTGTTTCGGTTTTAAAATAAAGCATTAAAACTTTTTGCTAGATACCCGTCAGCCATGCAGCCTTATTCATTTATTAATAATTTCTCTCGCATACTATTCTTTGTTTAGTTTTGCTATAAATAACGACATATCACACATCGCTACTCGTCTCTAGTTTGGCATTTTGTGTTTTTATATCCATTACTCATGACTCACTCATTAGGAGTTAGAATATTATCAAACGATTATATTAAGTGTAATCAACTGCTGAGAAACTGACGGACAATTTCGCCCATTGTCCTTTCTAAATGATAGTTAATATTTCATACATTCAATAGTGTTTAAAAAGTGTGTTTTGTTAATGTTGGGTTGAGTTCTTACCTTGTCCGATGCCTAGACCGCCGTATACGCCGAGGTAAAGGTCCCTTCTAGCTCTATCTACAGTGCCGTTGACAATCTGTAAATCGAGTATATAGATAAGACTATGTTGTGGTAAGGAATACGATAGTCCAGTAGTAAATTATGAAAAGTGTTTTCTTATGGTCCAAGGTGACAGTAACAGCGGCGATACCAATGGAAGTGTTTAATTAAAGTTCTTAAAACGAGAGAAAGCTAAGGGAGTTTATAGTTTATAGTCCAAATGGAATATAAATGGGCCGACTTTTTTTAAATAGGCTAAATTTGACAGATTCTTCTTATGACACTATTGACCGATCTGGAACGGACAACTTCTACATTGCTCGCCAGATAGTCTGGGCGCGGTTAAAATATAAAACTAATCTTAGCGCCAAAAGTGCCCCAGTCGCTTGGTGGTAGTTAGGGCTTGTTCAGTCTGCCGGGCTAGCTACCACCATCTTATTAGACTACGCTCCCGTTGTACTAAACCCTACCTCATAAGGTGGCAGCTCAGATGTAGTAGATGTAATGTAATGTAGTGATAGATACCACTTAGGAACACTGGATTTTAGTAGGTTGCCGTCAAATATCCTGGAAGAACTTCTATTTTTGTTCATCTTCGTATCGCTATTTTGATCGAAAATTACATCATAAGGTGGCAGATCGAAACGTTTACGCATCGAAAGAGACACATTTAGAGATAGAGTTTCTCTTCGAGAGTTCTCGAATCGAGAATTCCCGGGAAATTTTGCCTTACTCGCGACGAGAAAAAAGTGGTCGAGAAATCGAGATATCGAGAAATTCAGTAAAAAAAATAAAAACTTAATAACGCACTTGCGCTCGCGCGCGGCTCTGCCACGCGGTGTATGAGTGACCGACAGTGCCCCGCCCCCTACCCGTTTCGTTCGTACACACACGCCAGTATCCATTTTCAATTCGGCGGCGGAGCGCGTGTGCGTCGCTCTCGGAGCGAATTAGTGTAAAAATTTAACTAAATTTAACGTAACGAAAAGACTGTAAATTTATAACAAATATTGAAAAGATGATACAAAGACTAAACTAAGGTACCTTACTCGTAATTAAGCTAGTCTGATTGTTATTTTTTATACCTAATTGAAAAATCGTTTTATGTTACATACTTAATTGAAAAGTTTGTAGTACAGAACAGACGGAGACTAAAGTAAATTATTTAGTATGTAAGGTACTAAGTTTTATTGTAGTGACATGATGACATTGTTTTTAGAAGATATTTTATTTGTTTTTTCCAAAGAAAAATACTATTTAGTCCTAATTATTTGTTTATTTATTATAGGACTACCAACAAGACATACACCATTACATGGAACGAATACATGATATTATGACTAAAATTGAAGCTAAGTGCTGGCTTAATTAAAGGCAGTCACGGCATGCAATAAAAATACAAGTTTAACTAAAATAAAATCAATTAATACTAATTAGGAAAGCTGCGGAAGCTGCGGTCTGAAACCAAATTGTGCATCACACAGATTAAGGGATGCCTGCAACTTTCTCTCAAGCAGACCGTCCATCACTTTCGCTATAGTAGTGGCCAAAGAGATAGGTCTGTAGTTGTTTGTGTCAGACGTATCTCTTGTTTTGTTTTTCGGTACTGGTACAACAATCGTTTTCATGAAATCAGAAGGTAAGTGCGAATGCCCTATGCAGAAAGAGAACAGCATGGCCAGGACACGTGGCAAGTGGAAGCCAGCATATCGCAGGTGTTCAATACTGATACCGTCGTGGCCTGGTGATTTACCACGAATCAGATTTTTCAAAAGATCTTTAACATGTGAAGTCGTAAAGAACGTGGCTTCATCTCCATCTCGGATACCAGCATCGAAACTCTGCGACGGTTGCTGCATGTTGCATTGAAAGTGGTTTTTAAAAATGTTTGCCACTTTCCCTGCGTCGCTTTCACCATCCACATTCTGTTAAAGTCTTTTAAGTTTCTAGTCGTTTGTCTTTAAGTTGATATCACGATTTTTACTAAATTATACCCTGAACCATAGCATGTATACAAGAATTACTCGTTATTCCAAGATTTTGTAATAAATAAATAATAAATAATAAATAAATAAATAACTTCTTACATTCACACCAATTATCTAAGCCCATGTTAATTTCATTAAGAAACTGTATCATGGAAAACTTGATAACGGATAAATATATACTTAAATACTTTTTGTTTGTAAATACATACTTAATATTATACATAGTTAACACCCAGACCAAGACAAATAGACATGTCATACACACAAATATTTGTCTTGTTCGGGAATCGAACCCGAGACCACTGGCGCAGAAGGTAGGTAGCCTACCCCTGCGCCAAATCGGTCGTCAAACACATTGTAATACATTGTTCGAGGTGGCTGACCAGAAAAACTGCCAAGCTGAAGGCAGGCAACCCTATATTATATTAATGAATGGCATGTCTAGGGCAATCGATCTGCATCAGTTTCAGGGTGCCACTTGATGAGGTAATTTATCCCATTTTTGGGGCTCATAAAACTTGTCTGACCTTTTGATTTGCAGATTAGGCAAAAAAAAACACAAAATCACTTCGTATTAAAAAACTACAGCGATAAAAAAAATGCTTTTATACGATCCTAAATATTATTGGTGTCAACTAATTAAACCAATTTCCAATAGTGTAAGTAAAACCCCATTTAAGAATAATCTTGAATTTTCGTATTTTTTTGAGATCTTCTAGAAAAGAAAAAGTATAGAGGCAAAAATCATAGAATCGTGTTTTTGAAACTATACGAATCTAGATAAAGGTATGAACAAATATATATCTTACTAGAGGATCCTCGCGGTTTCACCCGTAGTGCGGTAGCACCCGACTTTTTTTTACGGTAGCATTTAGCCTTCATCACTCCGGGCCGTGTCCATCGTTCCAGCAGCGCCACGGTCTCCGATTTGCTTGAAAAAAATACACCATGCAGGCCAATTTTTTACCAGTCGGGAAAAAATACGATTGATTTTTTCCCCCCACTGGATCCGAGGATATACGGGGATTTCTGTGGCGCTGCTGGAACGACGTCGTCCTGGCAGCGCCCCGCTATTTCTCATTTATTACAAAAGCTATAATAAATCTAATAAGACACATATTTTTGCCTTTTTTTTCCATTTCACATAAGCTAATGTCCACCTGTAAATGTCGACAGATTCAGGAGTAATCGTAGGTCACTTGGGGCGCTGCTGGGACGACGTCGTCCCAGCAGCGCCACGGCCGAATCTCAGCAATTCGATTTTTTTACTGAAAACAGTGTGCCTGTATATTTAGTTCCTTCATCATAGGGTACGGAAAAAATTGAATTTCTACATTTCATCATGGAATAATGATTTTATAGGCATCGAAAAATTATAACCTCAAAAAAAATTTTTTTTGCTCTAACGCCTTTAATTGATGTATTAAATAGCATTTGCGCATTCTTTTATCTTCCTATAAAGGGAAAAAAATAAACCACTCTCGCAGCATTAACTATTCCAGAGAAATCCTAGGTTTAGAGTGTGTTCATACATTTAGGCATCGTTCCAGCAGCGCCACACCCAGTACAGCATGATCCAGGGCACCTGTCACCAAACTGAGCATGCCAATATTTAGTACTACCATAGCGAACACGGAAAAAAATCTGATAACGAGTATAACACAGCGAATTTCCGAGAAATAAGCCTTTGATTCAATATACCATACAATTTGTACATTCGAGTAGAAAAGTTTTTGTATTTAAAAATAATCCATCACAGATTAGTAGGTAATTATCATCTTGTGGCATTATCTGACACACGCTGGGACATGGTCCTTATTTGTGCATTATTTTATAAGTTAATAAGTAATTTTCTTATAACATTTTATGTTTTTAACTTTGACTTTTTATTAGGGTTCCGTTGCCTAATGGGAAAAAACGGAAACCTTATAGATTCGTCATGTATGTATGTCTGTCCATGTATGTCTCAGCCCTGTATTCCCGTTGAATTGAATAAATTTAATAAAATTTGGTCCCGTTCCTTGTCCCCATTAAAAGTCATGGGGAAAACCGAACGTCATAATGAGGGATTTTCTGAAGCCCCCAGTACAGGATGGCCGATCATGTTGGCCGACCATGATGGGCCATCGTGTACAGGGGCGGTTTGCATTGCTCGCAGACGGCAATCACACGCAAACCGCCCCTGTACACGATGGCCCATCATGGTCGGCCAACATGATCGGACAGCCTGTACTGGGGGCTTAAAGCCCCCAAGTTTGTGGCACTAAAAAGAATTTAAATAAAACTTTTCTACTCGAATGTACTAATTGTATGACATATTGAATCAAAGGCTTATTTCGAGGAAATGTAGAAATTCATTTTTTTCCGTACCCCATGATGAAGGAACTAAATATACAGGCACACTGTTTTCAGTAAAAAAATCGAATTGCTGAGATTCGGCCGTGGCGCTGCTGGGACGACGTCGTCCCAGCAGCGCCCCAAGTGACCTACGATTACTCCTGAATCTGTCGACATTTACAGGTGGACATTAGCTTATGTGAAATGGAAAAAAAGGCAAAAATATGTGTCTTATTAGATTTATTATAGCTTTTGTAATTCATGAGAAATAGCGGGGCGCTGCCAGGACGACGTCGTTCCAGCAGCGCCACAGAAATCCCCGTATATCCTCGGATCCAGTGGGGGGGAAAATCAATCGTATTTTTTCCCGACTGGTAAAAAATTGGCCTGCATGGTGTATTTTTTTCAAGCAAATCGGAGACCGTGGCGCTGCTGGAACGATGGACACCTCCGGGCCCTATTTCTTAAAGGTACAAGTCTTGTAATACAAGTGTGTTACCATAGTAACACTTGTAAAATTCCGAACTTACAAGTGTAGCGTTTCACGAAACTGTACATAACACGTATGTAGAGAAAAATCTGAATCAAATGATCAACCTCACAAGTAAATATTTACACGTGTAATACTAATTCCGTTTCTCAAAGAATTACGTTGACACTTGTAACTAGTGACTTTCAGAAATTATTCTAGCAGTGTCGGGAGACTCGTAATTTTTATGTGTCGCTAATTATTTAATTATATAATAATACTGAAACGAAACTAACGTGTCGAAATCTTTATTTCTTCGTTTGTCAAACATTGTTCATCCTGAAACTGAATAATTGTCCATTAATTAAAATTAAAAGAAAAATAATAAAATGGTGCCTGTATCGCACTCGTAATGTCTTATGGTTAAATAGTGTTTGAAACTTTCAACGATTTCAATCATCTCTGTGAAAAGTTATCGTCGTCAGTTTTTCAGAGAGATCGTCCAATCGAACTTGTAATATGGCATATTATTATAGGTACTTATTTACAAGGCTTGTAATGTTTTTGTGAAACGTATTTTACAAGCACTTGTAATTTTACTCTTGTAAACATCATAATCACAAGTTGGCGGCCATTTTAGAAGAAATATTCACTAAAATTACGAGTGTAATGACAGTGACATTGACATTAAGATAAAATATTTATCAGCCAGTCACAGCCTTCTCTATTGTCTTCTACAAGCCATGCTATTAGGTTTGACAACGTCGCATTTTTCGTTGGGTGTGAACCGATTTAAGGCCTGTCGCATGTTTTACGATTTTTTTCTGTCAGAAAATTTGTAACGCCCGCCGGGCGCACTCTGCTCATATGTTTTGTTGTAGACTCCGCATACTATCAGAATTCTGACGTGTCTGACGTCCGCTTCTGATGAGTCTCGGATGCAAACGATCGGACGGCAGAAATTTTTCTGGCTTTTTGAGGGCGCTCTCTCCATACACTTTGTACTAGACCCCGCACACCTGAGAGATTTTTTAGGGACAGAAAAAAAAGGGTTCTAATAATGAAACGAAATGGCGCTGACAAATAGCGGCATCGGTGTGATCAGAAATAATAAACTAAAATGACGAGTTGATAACATTTTGATTTGTTTTCAAATTCGTAGGTAGCAAGTAGGTAGCACTATCTAATATTAAAACAGTAAAATAACAACGAAGTAACAAATATATCAGTGAAAACGCAACGTAAATCTACTACCTAGTTGAAGCATAAGCAATCAAAAAGTGTGTAAAATCCCCGCGCTTGACTGACATGACATGACAAGCATAGCCTAGCAACGTCGTGCGTGCGTGTTTTTGACCTAACTTCTAGTCTTTTAGATTACTTTTGATGCGAGCGCCATCTGTCGCCACTTTAAATCAACTTTTTTTTTCTTTATAGCTGTCAGAAAAATCCCCCATTCCCATCAGATGTCAAGTCAAGTGGACGCGGACGCACGTGTGCACTTTGTACGGCAAGACAATAAGTTCATCAAACGGTCTGAGCGACATTCGAAACAATAAAAAAAAATATCCGGTAGTTTCTCATTTTGTGTGTCATTTAAATAGAATACCTCTGTACCAAATTTCATTGAAATTGGTTCAGTAGCTTAGGCGTGATAACTTTCATCACCTATTTTAACCCCTTACAGCCCTTTTTAGGTTCAGTAGTTTAGGCGTGATTGCGTAACACACAGTCAGAGTTACTTTCGCATTTATAATTTTAACTACGGATAATAGGCTGATTGACGAAGTTTTCGACACTCATTCTGAAGTAGCGAAAATATTTTTTGGATATGCTCTCAATTTCATAAACATTGTTTGTATGTAATTTTCCTAGAGTCAGCCAGTCAGTTTAATTTTAACAACGGTATTTGTTTAACTTTCAATAAAAAGTATAACAACAAATCGTGTACTTTTAATTAATGCCAATGACTAGCAACACTGTCCTATAAAATTTAGATTCCTTGAATTACTTGTTAGGTAAATATAGAAAAAATCATTAATTTTAAATAGATTCATTAACAAACTATAATAAATTTCAATTCAACTTGCAATGACTTTTACATTACCTACATTTGCATTCTTAGTTAACTTCTCATATAACAATTTACCATTTCTATAGTATTTCCTGCGATAATCATAACAGTAATAATAATAATCATTATAATAGAGACAAATAAATTGCCGTGTAAATAAGTGCGGTGACAGAGATAAATAAATGGCCGTGAAAATAAGCGTGCGCGCTAGCCCTAAGTTGAAGTTTTAACAGAAAATTGGGAAAATTTTATGAATCCTTACCTTATTTAATAGTACACGCTATCAATATAATGCTTAATGATGTTTTCATAAGGAAAAGCATATAATTTCTTCAAATTTACTTTAAAATTCACTGAAATCACAACAAACCTTGCACCAAAACAACCGTTTATTTTAAAATGACACTTGTGTATTATCCGACTAAGTTTGCTTTGTAGGAAGTTGTGACGAGCATAAATATGTCCTTAGCGCGAACGCAAATAGGACGCATAATATTAACCACTAGTTATGGTTGGTCAAGTTGCCCATAGGTTTCCATAGCATCTGCTTATTTTTAACTAGGTCGGGCTACCTCTAACCAAATGTTCGGTCTACGCTTAGGTTCACAAGCGACGTTGCCAAACCGCTATAGCATGGCTTGTAGTAGAGAAGGCTGTGAGCCAGTGCATTTATATGTCATTAGGTATTGCAATTATACTCTTTTTTTGTAACCGTAAAAAAACACATGTTATTTTCTTCGTGAAACAGAATTTACAAGTCCTTGTTACATTTCGAAGCTTGTGGACTTGTGAACTTGTACCTTTTAAGAAATAGGCCCCTGATGTTCAGGCGCTACTCGGAAAAAGTATGGGCTTTTTCAATAAATCTATAGGACGGTTACAGTTGTTACAAATCTGGTAATCTATACTAATATTATAAAGAGGAAAGATTTTATTGTTTGTTTGTTTGCATCGAATAGGCTCCGAAACTACTGGACCGATTTTAAAAATTATTTCACCATTAGAAAGCTACATTCTTCCCGAGTGACATAGGCTATATTTTATCCCGATATTCCAATGGGAACTATGCGGGTATAACCGCGAGGATCCGCTAATCCGACATAAACTAAACCTCACCAGGCGTCCGTCACTCGTTCAAGGACGCGAGATATGCCTACCGCTTCGCGTATATCTCGGGATACAATTTACAGCGGGCCGCCCGCCGTACGCCCGCCCGAGCGAGATAGAATATATGCGATAGAAAGAGATGCAACGTCAAGCCGTTCGTAATTAAAGCCGTACAAGCTGAATTCTACTTTATCGTGTTGAAGTTAGAGTTGCTATTTGTTTGCTAGTGGTTTCGCGGAGTGCAGATTCTGTTACTATTATTTATTCTGTGTAGCCCAGACAACGAAGAGATTTATAGGAAATGTTTGGAACACAATTTTTGACTTTGTAACTCTGTTTGGACAAGAACATGATGAACATGTAGCTGGGACGAATAGTTTCCGAGATATAATTCAAAAACCAAAAAATTAGACCTTCAAACCTCCCCTCCCCCCGGTTTAAGGGCTACGGGCGGGGACTTTTGATATGTTTACCTCCTAAGTAATCCAAACAAAGTTACGAAGTCAAAAATTGTGTTCCAACCATTTCCCTCTAAACTGTTTTAGAAGCGTTCGTTGACTGGACTATTGACCTCACCATTTGTTTGTCGTTGGACCACTCGGCGAGCCAGTAGTTGGAGCCCACCTGGAACACCTGCAGGATCAGGTTCATGAGCACCGTCACCACGGACGCCAGCACGCCCACGCTCGTCAAGTAATGTTTGTACACGCTCCATTTCACCTACAACAAGTGACACAATAATCGTCAGTTTTCTTTGCCAATTTTGTATCCGAAATATCAACAATATCAATATCTGCGGAATATCAATACAAGATTTCATGTGAGAATCATTGATTTATGCGTAAAATTTAGGATTTTTTCGAAAAAATATTAAATTATTAGTCATTACATACCTTTATGTAATACTTATTAATTTTAAATGTATTTGTTTCAAATGTCAACAAGGCGATAACCTTATGCAAGGATCAGGCTAGCCTACAAAAAATCTTTTAAATGTATTTAGTTAATTCAGCGTTTTGTACTATACAAGTGATTTACACTTAAATTTTCACAATTTCGTGCAGTACACTGTTATTGAGTAGGACACTTACACTGCCGGTTTCTGTTTTCTCGGTTTCAATAAGTTTAGACTTCTCTTTAAGTTCGGCGGGCGTGGCTTCCGGCGTTTTCCTCTTTACACTGCCTGATCTGTCTCCTACTAGGAAAAAGCATTCATGGAATATTTTATTATTAAATCAGTGATATAACATATTGGAATATTAAAACAGCTATGGCACAACTAATAAAAATAGCAAGATTTAGAGCCAAGCCGAGCAAAATTAATTTCGCACGACGACGTCTTAGGTTCAATGACGTGCCTTATAGTCTATAAGGTAGCTGACGAAGGATTGCCAGGTGAGAAGCATTTTTACTATGTGTTCAATATTCGCTTCGTGTTCTATAAAAACAAATCAAAATGTAAGGTTTAAGCTTTAGTTTAACAAGTTTTAAGCTTTAGTTTATAATTCATAGTTTTCACATAAATCTTACCTGAAGCAGCTGGTTCTGATTCTGAATTACTTTCTGATAATGATCTTGCTCTCTGTAATTTGCTTTGGAATTCGGTACCAAGTTTTGTCTCCAATTCCTTGATTGCATTCAATTCTGCAAAAAAAGGAATATTGTTGTTATTGTTATATTGTATATATTGTTATCTTGTTACATTCAAAGTAAGTCCCAGTTAAAGAAATTACTTATATCTTAATTTTTATCACTTTTTTTGTAAGTACTTGTTCATTATCTTGCGATCAGTCGTAAGACTGAACAGATGTGCTGTTATTGCTTAATTGGTAGTTAGAGAGGCTTCCCCAGTAGAAAGACCTCTCTTTATGTCTTATTCAGGCTTGTCCAATTCAAGGACTTGCCGACTTTTTAGTCTGCGCACAGCTTCGGTCATGGCGAGCTGCACCGCAAGTTCATTTGGATGGTTTGAGAGTCTCGCCTTGTACTTTGTACAAATTAGTCTTGATCTCCTGCTTAACTGTTTTGATGCCGAGACATTCATGGAGTTCGTTAATTTTTATAAACCATGGTGCATTGGATATTTGTTTCAGTATATAGTTGTGAACCCTTTGTATTATGCTTATGTTTGAGTCACATGCTGATCCCCAGAGCTGGATACCATAATATGTCCAGATCGACTTTAAGATTGTTTTCTAAATTAGCAGTTTGTTATCAATTGATAGTTTCGTGTTCCTTCCTAGCATCCAATACAGTTTCCGGAATCTAATATTGATCTCATCTCGCTTAACTTGGATGTGAGATTAATTTTATTCAATCTTTAAAATATATTCTCTTTAGAAAAGCATTACTATACTTTATACAATGTAGCATGGGTCCATTGACAGCTCATTCGTCCAAAGCAAAAAGTTCTTTATGTTTTTGAAATAAAACTCAAGAAACACAAAATTAGACATTTTTTATGCAGTTTATGCTAGAAAATTAGACCCTATCACGAAAATGAGCTGTCAAAGGACCCATGCTACATTGTAAAAAGTATAGTCATTCAGGCATCGAGTGACAATCAAGTAGTGATGTAGTAAACATGACTCATTCTCGAATAAGGGACATATTTTTTTTACTACAGTCACCTGCTTTTTTGCATTAAGGAACGTAACGTGTGGCATGAGAGGTTCAAGTTCAAGTTCAAGTTCAATTTATTTGCATTCCAAAATGTTACAATGTTGGTAAGTATATAAATAGAGATACAATTTTGGACCCTGTCGGGCATAGCAATTTAGAAGAGCAGAAGAGAGGATGACGCATCATGTAATAAGAATTCAGTTAAACTTTATTTCTTAACAACAATAACATTAATGTTTTAATTATTATACTTATATAAATTAAACAATATTATTGCAACTTTTTTATATTTAAGTTATCATTTTATATTATTTTAAATTATTATTTGTGCATTTTATTTTATTTCATTTATTATTATTATTATTTATCTTTTCATTTTCATTACATTTTATAATTCTTTAATTCTTTATCATTTAAATATTCATTTACTGTGTAATAGTTTTTATTTAATAATAAGTTTTTTAGGAGTGTATTAAACTTTACGAAATTATTTTCATTTTGGATTTGCTTCGGTAAGTTATTATAAATTTTTATTGACATTATAAGAGGACTACATGAGTGTTGATTCAAACGAGAAACTGGCAACATTAATTTACTCTTATTTCGTGTGGAGTATTTTATTGGAGCATCCTGGCGTTTGGTGTATTGTTCTGGATTTTGGCGGACTAACTTGCATATTTCCATTATATAGATGCAAGGCAGAGTAAGGATATTGTACTTCTTGAAAATATGTTTACAACTCTGACTATTTCTTAGATTGTCTAGTATTCTTAGTAACTTTTTTTGTACAGTAAAAATAGAAAGTGAGTCGGTGCTATTTCCCCAGAGGATCACTCCGTACTTTAACCATGAGTAGGCATAGGCATAGTACATGACTAAAGCAGTTTGAACATTGGTGGATTTTTTTATTTCTCGGAAAGCGTATATAAATCTTGCTATCTTCGATCTTATTTTGCTGACATGCTGCTTCCATTTAACATGTTTATCTAAGGTAAGTCCAAGGAGGTTGAACTCATTGACAATTTCTATTTTGTGCTCTTTATATTGGAAACTGAAATCAAGAGAATCTTTTTGATGTGGGTGGAAGATCAAAAGTTTTGTTTTCTTAAAATTTATCGCCAGGTTATGGTCAGGTAAGAGTCAGTAGGTAGAGCAGCAATTACATTGATACTTTACAACTCGAACGAAAGAGGTTTATGTCTAATAATTAAGCTTTTTTGTATATGAAAGGTCTACTATAAATAACACTGCCTCTGTAGCTCTCTGTTATTCTGCAACTATAAGTCATAATTTCTAGGACGCAAGGAATTTACTAAGCAGTGACAAATCCCTAGTTACCTTCAGGCGTGGTCCTCTCAGCATCGCTGAGGTGGTGCAGCAAGAATTCTGCGAAGGCTCCCTTCTTCTCCAACAGTTGCTGGTAAGTGCCAGCTTCAGAGATCTGTCCGTCGCGCAGGACCACCACCAGGTCGGTTTGTGCCAAGTAGGACACGTTGTGGGTCACCCAGACGCGAGTCTTGCTTTTGAGTAAGCCGTTGGGTCCAATTACCTACGAAAGTTTAAGTATGAGAAACCGTTAAACACAGACAATATTGAAAAATTGAAAATGAAGTAGGTATTTTAGAAAAAATCTAAAATACTTCATTTTCAATTTTTCAGTAAGTAATAAAAATTGCATTGTGAATACAGAAAAGTAAAAATTTAAATAACAGACAATATTGTTTTATCAAGTTATTTTAATCAATCAATGAAACTATCAATCCTTCGTTATCACACTAGCATATGAGGTAGTTATTTTAATCTACTACGGACTTGAGATAATCAAATCAGATAAATCAGACCCTGACTTTGTCAATTGCTAGTTTCAACAGCTTCATCAACTCTCATTCACTGACACTATTATGATTACGACTTAACAAAGGTACTATAGTCCATTCCACACAGAATGTCGCTGAGCGAGCGTAAACAAACATAAAGTCGATAGCTCACCTTAAACTATAGAAACATTGATTAGTGATGCAAAAATTATTAACTTGAAAGAGTTCAGAGTGAAACTCACTACTAATCGTATTTTCACATCACTAATCAGTTCAGACTTCCGACTTTGGCAAGGTGATGAACGGCATGTTTTTAACGCGACAAACGGTTTGGAATGGACTACAATCGTTATTTAAAATGTCAGACTTACTTTATCGAATATGTGTTTTCCAACATGTGAGTCTACAGCGCTGAGCGGGTCATCCAAAAAGTAATTGTCGGCATCGTAGTACACTGCTCTAGCCAGCGACACTCTCTGCTTTTGACCGCCAGACAAGTTAATGCCTGTACGAATATCATAAAAAATATATGCAATCAAAAACAATTTAATTAATTTGTTGTATGAAGTCGCATCGTAAAAACAACTAATTCAAATATTTGTAAACGTTCACAACTTTGAATGTTGAATATAGGTCTTTGTTATAGTTGATCGAAGATATAGGTAATACAAATTGCATAAAAAAATATATAAGCGTAATATACTACTACAGAAGTATTAACATTATTTACGCTAAAAGTGACTTTCCAGAGACATGATAAGGCCGATACACTTTATCTTGTATTACTTATTTACATGAAAGCTAATTATACAAATACATCTTTTATCAATTTAAATACTGCGATAGTAATCAAAACAAGTAGAATGATTTGACACACATTCAAGGAAAGAAATTGAATATAATTGCTACAACAAAGTAATAATTCACAAAGATATGTTTAAAAAAAAATCTTATCTCTAGTAGTGAGTTTGATGATAATAATCAATCACGATAAGATTTGGATTTGGCGCATAGTTACAACAAGAACGTAGAGGACTTTTAGCAGGAATTAGCAGAACGAAACAAACTTCAAGAATAACTTCTAAGGTTCCAAGGTTCTAAGGAGGTATCCCATTATTCTTTCATTCTTAAAATATCGCGCGCCTACTACAAATTGAAATAAATATATTTTACGGATTTTGTGTGACTAAGTAACATTGTACAAATATTTTCCTAATTTATTCGGAACCAGGAAAACAAAAAAAAGATTAGAATATTACCTTTTTCTCCAATCTCGGTCTGGTCCCCTCCAGGCAGGACGTCAAAGTCAGGTTTCAATGCGCACACGTTGATTACGTTGTTATACCGTTGTTTGTCCAAGTCTTTTCCAAACAAAATGTTGTCTTGCAAGGTTGCGTTCTGTATCCACGCTTGTTGCGGTACATACGCGACTTCGCCTGTAACAAAACCCATTATGAGTTAAGTAACCAATTATTTTTAAATAGCTTCTGCTATAGAATTAAATTACATTGACTGTTTTGACATAGCGACTGCTTTTAATAATTTTTTCATAGAATCAACAAACACTGAAACATCAAACAACTCAATAACACAAGCAGGAGCGTATAAAAATCTTCGATCCACCAATATGTCTAACTCTATGTTCTTACAACCAATGACAGAAGACGAAGTTAGGTGTATCATAGGATCATTGAAAAATACGAATTCGGAGGGCTTTGACGGATTAAGCACTAAGATCATTAAGGCTAGTACTAATGAATTAATTACTGTTCTGACATACCTAGTTAATTTATCATTTGCATCGGGCACTTTTCCAGATATATTAAAATTATCAATTGTAAAACCATTGCACAAAAAAGGTAGGAAAAATGAAATCGATAATTATCGTCCAATTACTATTATATCCGTTATGTCAAAAATATTCGAGAAGTGTATGCTCGACAGGCTTATGGGATTCTGCCGCAAATTCAATATTATAACAGAAGCACAGTTTGGATTCCAAAAAAAGAAATCGACTGCACTTGCAATCTTTACGCTTCTAAGTTACATATTGGAATGTATAAACAATAAATTTTACACAACTGGACTTTTTTTTGATCTCACAAAAGCCTTTGACTTTGTTCCACATGATCTTTTAATTTATAAATTAGAGAATATTGGCATTAGAGGACCAGTGAAAAACTGGATAACTTCTTACTTAACTGGCCGGAAACAATGTGTTGCTATCAATTCATTAAATAATGATGAGTTAATCTCATATTCTTCCAGTTACAGAGAAAATGCGGTCGGCGTTCCTCAAGGTAGCGTGTTGGGGCCAATTTTATTTATTTTGTACATAAATGACATTCCTGAAATAACTAGACATAAATGCATATTATTCGCCGATGACATCTCTATTATTGTGACATCAGATAAAAATTCAATTATTAATCATGAATTAGAAATAAATATTACAGTTGACAACATAATAAAATGGCTAGAACTAAATAACTTAAAAATTAATCTTGACAAATCGAAATACATACAATTTAATCAATCAAAACACCCACAATACAATTTTAAATTAAATATTGGAAAAATTATTGAAGTTACTCAAATTAAATTTCTTGGTATAATCATTGACCAAAACCTTGATTGGAAACAACATTGTAAAGATTTATGTAGTAGAGTAAATAAATTTGTTTATGCTCTCAGGCAGCTGAGACGTATAACAAATAAAAAAACAGCAATAACATGCTACCATGCCTATATAGCCTCAATACTGCGTTACGGTCTTATAACGTGGGGTAACAGTACGGATGTTGAGAGGGTCTTTATTTCGCAGAAGAAATGTATTCGTGCTATTGCCGGTGTCGCCCCTGATGAATCCTGTCAACCTATATTCAGGGAGTTGGGTTTGTTACCACTACCATCGTTGTACATTTACGAAATATGTTGTTTTGTGAAAGAATATAACTCTTTATTCAAAACTGCTAGTGATTCTAACTCTAGACTAAAAAGAAACCCTCAGAGACTCATTTTGAATGTGATGCCAAAATCGGCTAAATATATTAAAAGCTGCTTAACGATGTGCGTACGTATATTTAACAAAATACCTTCTGACATTAAAATTCTACATGAATCATTATTTAAAAATCAATTATTTAAATGGTTGAATGATTATAATTTTTATAGCCTTAATGAATTTTTTGACATGATATAATTTGTAATAATAATAATAATAATGCAACAATACAATTTAATATAATATTGTTATAGGTATATAAGTAATTGAATATGGATATTAATTTAAGCAATGTTTTACTGGAAATATTATGTGATTTTAATAATTTTGCATGCTAGCTTAAGTTAGCTTAACATGTTGACCTGAATAATGTATGTACCACCATTTATACCATGTTAAATAGCAAATAAATGATTGATTGATTGATTGATTGACAATAATTATAATTCGACTAGCTGACCCAGCGCGACTTCGTTCCCGTGGCCCTACCCCCTACTCCACCCTACCCTACCCGTACTCTACCCCTACCCTACTCTACCCCTACCCTACCCCTACCCTACCTACCCTACCCTACCCCTACCCCTACCCCTACGCCTACCCCTACCCTACCCCTACCCTACCCCTACCCTACCCTACCTATACCCTACCCTACCTTTACCCTACCCTACTTCTACTCTACCCCTACTTACCCCCTCCTCCCCTATTTTCTCACCGTAAGAACCTTCCTTGGACTTCCACGAACATTTCAAGACCAAAATTAGCCAAATCGGTCCAGCCGTTCACGCGTGATGTCGTGACCAAGGGAAATAGGGATTCATTTTTATATATAACTAGCTGACCCAGCGCGACTTCGTTCCCGTGGCCCTACCCCCTACTCCACCCTACCCTACCCCTACCCTGCCCCACCCCTACCCTAGCCCTACCCTACCCTACTCCTACCCTACTCCTACTCTACTCCTACCCTACCCCTACCCTACCCCTACCCAACCCCTACCCTACCCCTACCCTACCCCTACCCCTACCCTACCCCTACCCCTACCCTACCCCTACCCATACCCTACCCTACTCCTACCCCTACGCTACCCTACCCCTACTCTATCCCTAGCCTACTTATACTCTAGCCCTACTTACCCCTCCTTCCCCTATTTTCTCACCGCTAGAACCTTCCTTGGACTTCCACGAACATTTCAAGACCAAAATTAGCCAAATCGGTCCAGCCGTTCAAGCGCGATGCCGTGACCAAGGGAAATAGGGATTCATTTTTATATATATAGATTCGATACTATGGCCATTTTGGAGGTATCAAATTCATCATCATCATCATTTCAGCCGTACGACGCCTACTGCTGGGCATAGGCCTCCCCCAAGGATATCCACATCAATCGGTCCTGCGCTGCCCGCATCTTGTAGGGATTCTGCCCACGGAACGTCGTCCGGTTCGCGTATCAAATTACCACCGTAAATTTTTCAAAAGCTTATAATTTATAGATAACGTTCAAAGTCGAATTACGTTTGCTAAAACAACGTTTTGTTGTACGTATTAAATCGTATTCCATGGACTAAGGGATCATTTTTGAATGTCATTGATATAAAAATTAAGTATTTTTTGCTTGGTGTTAATCTTTTCAACCTGAAAATCATCATCACACTTGTGGCAAAAGCCGAGGTTGAGGTTGGGGCCATGCCGAAGAACTACCTAGGTCTACCTAGGTTTAGATACATAGTTGGAGTGACAAACATGGCCGAGCGATATACGCCCACTTGAGTTTATATTAATAAGTAGTTCCTGTCATTAATGACACAAGATCGTAACATAATTAACCTTTTTTCTCCGATTAAAGGTGCCATAGAAAGTTTTGATTTAGTTCGTGAGCCTTCATCTAGTACTATTATTGATCGAAGATTTTACTCATGCCATGACGTTATCTTATTACCTGTGGTGTTGATGCGGCCCGACACTTTGTTCATTTCCCCCAGCAGCGCAGACAGCAAGGAGCTCTTGCCCGACCCCACCGCGCCCACCACCGCCACCAGCGACCCTCGGGGCACGTGGAGGTTAATGTTCTTCAGCACCGGCTCCGAGTCCATTTCGCCCCACGAGAAGTGACCATTTTCAATTACCAGTGGGTTTGCTGCAATAAAAGTGACCAACATAACTATGGCTTTACCGATGGAAAGCGAGTAGTGGTCAAGACATGACTACTGCAATGCCACATTTTAGTTAAAACCCCTTTATTAGTTACTGCATAAAAACCAACAAAAATTTCAACTACTTACTATTGTTTTGGTGACTTTTATTCTATGTCCATAGGTGTTTTCCCCGTTTTTGATTTATTACTATTTTACTATAAGTGGGGATGACAACACATTTAATCTTAAATCAGTATTAGACAAGCTGACATACAAAATGATTAAATAGTGCCGATACAAGTCGCAAATGTATAGTAATCTTTAAGCGGTCTTTACAGCTATAAGCGTTAGAGATAGCCTAAGAATTTCACACAAAAAGTAAAATATATCTGCACATTATAAAGATAAATTTAATTAATGAAATTATTGTCTACGATTGATTTGCCAGTACTATCAGTAGTGGGAGGATACAAAATAATTCAGAAATGTGAAATACAACATTCAGCTTCAGACCATTCATCAAGCAATTAACCAATGTGTAACTATTAAATACTATACTGCAAAAAGAATTTTTGCCGAATCTATGTTTTACCATTTTTAACTTCTCGATGTCATAATCATAAAAAAATTAAGGAAAGCAAAAACATTTTTATTCTTGGTATATTTCACCTAACTATTGCTGCAAATGCTTCGTTACCCACCCAAGTCATACCTTTGATTTTCTTTTTACAAGGATAAGAACATTTTTAAACATGATAAATGAATATACGTAAACATAATAATGTTAATAATACTTACGTTCTTTAGGGTCATGTTCTATGGCATTTTCGTCCAATTCTTCGCAATTCATAAATTTGTTTAATCGTTTTATACCAACTGACGTCTAAAAATTCAAATATATGATCAATGAATAATAATTGTAACCGTTAATACCCGTTTGTGCAATCGAAGAACAATAATTATTTATTATTGGACACCTTGTAAAGGATATTGTTTTAATTAAAATCTAAGAAAAATATTTTGGCGTACCAAGATATTAACTTAGGGAATATAATAAACCGACCGTCTAAAAATCACTAAATTTATTGACTAAAATCTTCGATCAACAATAACACCTACACTTAAATACTTACTAGGTTTGGTTGCGGAAAAAATAGGTTTAGATTAGGTTAAGTTGGCGACTAAGTCACTCACCTAGTATATTTGTGGGCAATAACGTATTTTAGTCGATCGGTTAGTTACTACCCTTAACTTACTTTCATTTATCACATAATATTTCAGCGGTTGCATAATAGTTTCACAAAATGGTGTAACACGATAAGATGACAAACTATTTATAACATTTATTTACATTTTCATGATGTAAGTATAAAATAAATAGAATCAGAAAAAGCAAAATTAAATCTTATTTTGAAATATTAAACGAACGAATATACCTTCCTACTTCGATTGCACACAACAGGAATTTCCAGACACCAAGTTAAAGTTGTAAGTAAATACTAAAAGAAGCGTTAAATCAGCCAGCTCAATATTAGTCACGATGTGTACAGAAAATTTAAATGGATGATATAATAATTTATGAATGTGAGAATGGCATAAAATGGTGCAACAAGTATAAGTTAGCATAGTGACCAGAGCACCACATGCCATAGTAAATAAATGAAATATTAAAATATAATAATGATATTGAGGTAGTATACCTGACGTCATTTCTTATTACTGCGAGCTTATACTTGTCGACAAAAGATTAATATAATATAAGTGACTACTCAAAACAGTTATTTCTACTTTAATGCCCAAAAACAGCACAAACACAACAAATACGTAATAGTCCAACTTACTTGTACTACATTCGATATAACATTAGGCAGCATGGATAGTGGGAAACGTAGTATGTTGAAAAGAGACAACGCTACGAAAGCCGTCTTGGCATCCAGAGCTTGTGTATCGTTTACCAATACAAAGCACCCGAACGACATCAGGGACACCTACGAGACGAGTCCTTCACATTAGTTTGAGTGTCATGCATTATCGAGCGTTCAGTATTCGTCGTATCATTTGATAACTTATGCGGGTTGTGATTATGATGATATACTGACACGGACTCAAAATAGAAATTAATAAGTATGAGGTCTAAGTTGTCCACTTTTCAATGAAAGATAAGGCGCGCCAAACGATGACGACACAAACTTTCTTATGTTGTAATAAGAAAGGTTCACGCATTTTGAAATACAATAAAAATTTATACTTCAATACTATGTAAACGTTTGCGTCCTGCGAACCGAATGTAATCTTATCTTTAAAGATAACAGGCATTAAGTATTTGCTGTTACTATATGTATTCATGTATTGTGGTTCATCGGTGTCAATATTTGTTTAATACAAGGTGTATTATTTCTAAACAAAGATGAAAAAAAAACTATCGCTTTTTTCAGCAATACGTGAATGGAACACCGTCTTTCGGTTACTGCAGCATATAATATCAGTTGATTCGACGAACACTCAATCGACTCCAATGTCGTCTCGTATCATAACGTAATGAATTTATGTTTGTTAGTATGGGCAAGTGCAAAAGAACCATAGCCTCTGAGAAGTAGAGGTTATGAACACATTGGTAGCGCTACCTCTATCGCCGAGACCACGATGATAGGGAGCAAACCTAACGGCAAATGCATTGTGTAAAACAAGGACATCGACACGAAAATATTTGTTGGAGTCAGGATATGATTTTCTGGGTCAGTTATTAAGAACGTGAAGAACGTTAGGAATGTCACCTTAAAAAAAGGAACACGTTAGAAAATTATACACACAAAATCTCTGTATTCTGAAAATCTGAAATAATTTATATTAAAAACAATTTAGTTTTATGGTTTAATCAAATATCGCAAGCTATTTCATATTACAAGATAGTACTTAGTAAAGATTGCCAGTTCGCTACTGTTGCTTCGAGACGTATCTAGCACGCAGCCGCTAGTTATCTGGATTGACATTATAATATTATCATTTGACTCTAGGAATAAACATTAATATTTATCTAGGACCATTGCACTGTCATATTGATTACAGCACAGCCAACACTAGGCATTACAAACCAATATAACTTATGGGCCTATAATTTCTTTTATCACTATTAAATAATACAGTATCGATTTAAAAGAAACAATCAATAACATTGCCAATGAAAAGTGATAAGTATCGTATTGATTAATTTATTTAGGGCAGATAATTATTATCGCAACAATACATTAAGCGTTTACCACTGATTGTGTAAGATATCGCAATAATTGTTGTAACTGATTTTTAAAGCGGTGTTTGTTGAAATCTTATCCTGATACAATGATTTCATTTATTGAACAGTAATTCGAACCATCAATCATTTCACTATGTGCAGTAGCGGCGGTACTTCTTGAACAGTGAAAGGTCGCAGGTTCGATTCCTGCCGGAGTTTGTTGGGTGGGTGGCACATGGTTTTTTCTAGTATATCAAATAATTGTTAGATTTTATCACACAAACATTGTGAAAACTGCTGTGTATTCAACTAACAGAATATTTTAATACTATAGATAAATATGGTAACAAAAACATGTGCCCCCTTATTCCAAAACATGGACTAAAGTTAGACCTGGTTTAAACTAATTCTGTCTTTCATTTGGAAAATGAAAGTGACAGCATCAGTTTTAAACCAGGACTATTTTAGTCCACGTTTTGGAATAAGGGGGTGGTGTTTAAAGTAAAGTAAAAACACTTACCAGGAAAGGCGCACAGGACCATATAAAAGAAGTAGCCGAGTTTAAATAAGCAGTTTGCTTTAACACATTCATTTCTTTGTTTCTTATTTTATGAATCTGGTCTTCAAAACTAGGCTCCCACGCATACATTTTAAGTACCTGAAAATTAAGGCGGGGACAGATATACTTACTCGTAATATGATAAAAGAAAATTACAACGAAATTATTATGTCTTTTTTCTAATTTAATTAGCAAACAAGTTGACGTTTTAAAATCTTGTACAAATATAAATAGTATACTAAGTTAGAATGATGTAATAAATATCTTGATGCGGAAAAGATAACGGTTCATTTCAGTATACAGGGAAGGTACAATTGAGGCTGTCAGAATATCTAAGATAAAAAAAAAAAAATTTCAGGAAATAACACTATTTGTAAAAGTTAAACTCAAAAATTATAATATCTTTTAGTGTACAGTTTCGTGAATCACCAAGTACTCAATTATTAAGTTGTACAATATGCTCCAAAAATACGTTGCCAGCATGACTCAGCAATTGTATCGAACTGGTTCGTACTAGAAATAAGACTGTTCCACTCTGTGAAAAACAGCTGCTTTAAAGTTACATTCTACTGCCACCGTGGATATTCTACGTTTAAGCTTCTTAAGCTGCGCTTAAATGAGCAGTCTTATTATTGTCATGAGTTAAGAGTCGATATTGCGCTCACTCTTCACTTCAGCTTCCTATCTCGCTTTAGTGCAATGCCTAACGTTTGTCTTAGAACAAGTAAACTGTGAGAGAGGAACGAACATCGCATCGTTTAAAACTAGTGTGTAAAAAAGCACAACGATTGAAACACGATTGAGACACGATTACGATTTAACGTTAGCAGAATCGGGCCACAGTTCCTAGTTTTGCATAACAACTTAAACGCATCAACATTTTTTTAAATCAGTTTAAGTTCATAGTATATGTAGGATGTAGGATAAAAATGTGTCCTTAATTATTGTAGGATATAAACAAGTTCTATGCACATCTAAAATTCTGCTATCAAATTGAAGAAGTCAAATAGATGCCTGCCACTTTACGTGTGGTCCAATCGCCATTTAGGGAATTTTAATTTAAAAAGTAGTGGCTAAATGATTTTGTTTGTACACAGATGGCTGTTTAACCGTTTGCAAAATTGTTTTATTTTTACTTGTTCACCAAGGGTTCAAACATTTCATTCAAACCCTTTGGTTATCGAGTCAAACCTCAATATGATTGGTCATAGTGATATTCTTAAATTAAGTTCATTTGAAGTTCGATATACATAATTACATTTTGCTGCTGGTGTGTGTGTACCAGTCAGTAAATAATCCTATACAAATGAATGTGATGGCAAATTAATTTACGATTCCATTGAAATCAGAGTTAAGTACCTACATTATTGTAGTGCATGGGTAACAATGACAATCTTTACAATAATGCACCGTTGTATTTATAGATAGACGGTGCAGAGGACAGAAAATGCAATTTGTTTGCATAAAATGTTGATATCCCATCCAATAATGGTAGCGTATTCAAATTGCCTAATACGCATGTGAACGTTAGCCTAGTCCTTGGCGAAATTATTATGTTAGTACCGGTTGATATGGTTACCGGTTATTATTAATAATTATCACATCTTTGCTTTAGTAAATGTGATAAAACAGTGAAATATATCACGTCCATTGTTAATGATTAAATAAAATTGATACATCTGTCACGATTCACGAACGATTAGAACTGACTTTAAACAATAGCACCCCTATTTCTTTAGTTTAAAGAAATAGGGGAGGAACTATTGCTCAAAATCAAAACAGACGTCAAAACAGACGATTACCATTTGTTATTTTTACAAGCTTTTTATTAAGGCGCTACTCGGAAAAAGTATGGACTCTTTGATATAAAACTATAGGACGGTTAGAGTTGTTATAAATCTGGTAATAAGATATATATTTCTTCATACCTTTATCTAGAATCGTATAGTTTCAGAAACACGATTTTATGATTTTGGCTCGACAATTTTTATTTTCGAAAATACCTCTAAAAAATAAGAAATATCAAGATTATTCTTAAATGGGGATACATGTACTATTAAAAATTGGTGGGATACATGTACTATTAAAAATTGGTTTAATAAGTGGACACCAATAATATTTAGGATCGTATAGAAGCATTTTTTAAAAATCGCTATAGTTTTTGAATACGAAGTGATTTTGTGTTTTTTTGCGTAATCGGCAAAATCGGTCTCGCTCCCGCGCGCGTCGTTTTCTCATTGCTATCTCACTTCAGCATAATTTTTCCGAGTATCGCCTTAACTTGCCATGTTAGTTAGTTAGTTAGTGGGGGGCAAATCTTGCAAGCTTAATTTGACCCACTTCCCAGTGTCCGATGGAGCTGAAATTTGGTATACAGGTTTGGTTTAGATGACAATACAATATTAAAGTAAAGTCAGCAAAAAAGCTTGTCATAAAAATATTTTTTTTTACTAAAAACTTATTGTATGTTAATATTGATGTAATATTAATCACAGCAGTAGTGTGCATTAGGTAATAATAAACGCTACAAGGGAGTAATTTATCACATTAACCATTGGTCTTGGTAATATTAATTATGATGTTTTTCAATGGACCATACTTAGCGTAACATAGTAACTAATTTCAGTCTTCTTACTAGCTTGTTATTTCGGAAATATTAGTAGACTTCTGATGAAATTCACTTTTCAAAATGTTCAGACTCTAGGATTGACGAAATTTTAAATGGCTAACATTGTTCTTAAAAAAAAGTACATATTAAAATTTCGTGCTTATTATAACTTTAGATTAATATACAAATAATTGGTTGCCAGTTACCGATGATGATGACGTCATACTTTTTTTAGATCCTTTTCAAGATGGAGAAGAACACGGAACTATTTTGAGGTTTTCCTCATGGGTAGAGTAAATATGCATGACACGAAAAAGTCTTACCTTAATGCCATTAAGTACTTCGTTCATGAGTTTAACTCTTTCGTCTTTGTACTTCATCTGTCTGATTTGCAGTGTTTTCACCCTGTTCGCAATGAGACCGTTGACAGGTATGAGTATAATCATGACGGCAAGACCGGCAAGCACTGAAGGCCCGAGGATACCCCATAGGAAATAAAGGGCCAGGGCGATTTGCAGGGGCGCCGACCATATCATGTTCAAATATGCCGTCAACTCCAGAAATCTACAAATAATATAAGAGTATTAGTAATTAAACGAATGCTGTTAACTGAAATAAAAGAGGCGTTTATTTTTGAATTGATCGAATGTTAAAAAATGCTGTGCTTCGCAAATAAAACCTTGTTTTCTACCGTTTTCTATCTACGCAACAGTCAATAAGTCGGTAGTACTTACATGTTTTTATAATACATAAACAAAAATTAAGTTAAATTAATTTAATTTAATTAAATTAAATAAAAATAAATAAATTAAAATAAAAGTATTGAATAAGTTATTCATTAAAGGACATCTAAATATAAAAAAAAGAATCAGCTCACAGTTCAAGAATATATTTTAAAGTGGCGTAAGAAATATTACTAATTTTATTTATTAAAAACATAAGGTACCTACTACGGAGAACAAGCTTTTTACAATTTTTGTTTCATAATCTTGTTAAACTAATTTGAATACAAGTAAGTACATAGGTACTTCAAGTCAGTTAAGGTGTGATGATTAATGTATCGTCATCTATAAATATACGAGTAGGATAATGAGGTTGTAGTAATTATCTACTGAGTTAATACTCTTGTGTAATGGATTTTGAGGACTGCTTATATAATCTACTAGCCTTCCGCCCGCAGCTTCGCCCGCGTGGAATACATGACGTTATCGCGCAGGAATGTTATGTTTTCCGGGATAAGATTAGCCTATGTCATTCTCTAACAAATAACCTATGTCACTCTCCAGCTCCCAAACTACCCCTATCCATACCAATAATCACGTCGATCCGTTCCTCCGTATTGACGTGAAAGACGGACAAACAAACAACACACTTTCACATATATAATATTAGTATGGATAATCTAAGATCCTGTGAATAACAATACATATGTCGAACTCTTGTAAAATCGATGCGGAATAATGTATTCAAAGCGATTCAACATAGAATCTGTGATAATAATAAAATAATAGCGATGGTTAGAGAGAGAAAAAAACTAGGTATATCGAAGGACGTTCTAATGCGGAACAGGTTAATCTTATAAATATTTAAAATCGTAGTCGTAAAATGATTTCGGTTAACACTACGATAGGGCTGGACAATACAGCTACATATAAAATATTGTTTTATAGATGACCATAACAACATTAATTACTGCCTGAAGGCTACGCAATGAAGAGAGCCAGGCGGCAATTAAAGTCTATCAGTATTCTAATCAAAGATGCCGTATGTAGTATCCACATAGTACCTACCTACCTACTCGCTGCTCTGCGCGATTTACACGCATGGTACCCGTTTCCGCGAAAATATCGGGATAGCATATTATTATATCATTCAGGAATAAAAAAAAAAAAAAAAAACACTTAGACATAAAAAATACTAGCTTTCCGCCCGCGGCTTCGCCCGCGTGGACTACACGACGTTATCCCGCGGGAATGTTTAATTTTTCGGGATAAAAAGTAGCCTATATGTTCCACTCCAGCCTACAAAGTATCTCTCTCAAATTTTAGCCAAATCTGTTCAGCCGTTTTAGCGTCATTGAATAACAAACATCCAAATTTTCACATTTATAATATTAGTAGGTTAGGATAGGATTTTCCTTTTTCTTCCGCCCATTCAAAACTTTTTTTAACTCGCAATAAACTAGGATAATGTGGCTTTCTACTGGTGTTTTTTTAAATCAGTTCAGTATTTTTGGAGATAGTTTTTCATCTTTATAATATCAGTATAGAAATGTAGATTTGGGTATAGCAATAACTAAGCTAAGTGTGATAATAGGCAACTAAAGGACCTACGCTTATTTTCATGATTTTCTTTAGTTCTAGCTTGAATTAAAAGTAGTCGTATTAAATCTTGTTAGTCTCTATGCTATTGATGTTATTGATAGTAACGTATTTTGAATGGTTTGTTTACCAGTTGCTGGTGTGTAGGTGATTCATAAGCTATGTAGGGAAGGTATGATAAATCCAAAACCTTGTATTTTACAGATCATTAGACAAGGATTATTGTAAGCAGAGGGTTAAAGCACCCTACTTTTATAAAGGAAAAAGTGTTTTTTTTATTATTGAAATAAACGGTAGGAAAATATACTGCGTCTATAAAAATAGACTGAAAAATTAATTGAGCCTAATCTGTGGATGAAACCAGAAGATTGAAAAATGAATAGAGTGATACGATACCTTTGCGCATCTACCGACATCAAGTTGACAATTTCCCCCACGGTGGATTCCTTTCGGGCAGCGTTTGACATTCGCAAAGACTTTCTGTAGATGGCGCTTGTTAGAGCGGTCCTTATTCTCATACCCACAAGGTACATTCTTGTAAAGTAATGTGCTAGCAGCATCGTTTGTACTGTGGCGCAAGCGAACAAAGCCACAGCGTACACATATCCTTTCCATAACGGCTCTTTGCTACTTACGAAATTTATCAGAAGCCTATAGGGGAGAAAGATAATCAAATAATCATAATTGAATAAGTACAAAAAATACCTTATAATATAACATACTAATGAGGTCAGAGTATTATTTTAGATAAGACTTATGCAGTTTCTTAACTTTAGATAAATGTAAGCGGTTCTAATATTGTATGTATTTTAGAGATAACATAGTGAAAGTAGGAAAACTATATAGGAAAAGTGCATAACAATGTAATGCTTACTTGAGCAGCTGTGGCGAAAGAAACATCAATGTGTCATTGATGAGTTTTAAGAGTGCGCCGAATAGGAACTGCCCTCCGAATGCAAGGCATAGCGCGGGCAATATCGATGCAGGTTTTCTCTCATTTTCCGGCTTGAAGTTGACACTGGCTGATGTTTTGCTATAAGTCGCTTTAGCAGCACTGGAACTAGATCATCATTACAACATCAATAACCAAACCTAATAAAAACATGTGATGCGTCAAAATTTGTATAAGTATCAGCCTTTTATGATAACTGCAATAAAGTTGTAAGTATACATACTTAAAAAAGACTATTTTAAACAACGTGGTGCAATATTGTAAACGAACAAAACAAAAATGCTGCGGCTGCGTTATCTCTTCTGTTAGTCACAGTGGTCACAGTCACAGTTCATGATGACGAAGCAAGTTTTCAGTAGTTCTTGTAAAGGTGTTTAAATAACAAAAATAGCTATGAGCTTTACCTACTAATTTCAATATTCTGCATTGAATTATGAAATATTTGACATGGTTATGTATGACTCACATAAGAGTTGATTATGATAACATAACACGTTTAGATCTAAGATAATAGTACATACTTTTCGCGTTTCTTGAGTGATCGCTCCCAGAATTTGTCGAATCTGGGTACGACTTCCCGTGAGGAGTCTTGAGGGTTGAGCGCCCAAAGGTCACTCTCGGTCAGACTTCGTCGGAAGCCCGTCAAAGCAAGGGGATCAAACCAACTGAACGTTAGCCGGCTCGGGAATCCTGACGCATTCTCAGGGCATTGGTTCTACGGGACAAAACAACATCACCATTTTCAACCTTAAGTTCTACATTACAAAAACTAAATTACATTTTACTAGCCTAATTTTTGGATAATGAACGGAAACATCAAGCATCACCGAGCAAGTTGAAGGTGTCAATATCTGACAAAGAGATCCCGTTATTACTGAAATAAAAAGGTGCAATTTTTTCTATAAAGATTGTATCAGTTCGGTTCGAGGAAACCTACACCGAGTAGAATTGTGAAATGAGACACGCACACATACGCATGCCATTTTGTGGCAAAGGCTTTCTAAGAATCGATTCATGTTGTATCGCCAAGGAAGTCGAGCGGAACCCAAACTTGAGAACTCTTATCGATTTGACAATAACCTAAATTTTTTTTTAAATAAGGTTTTATTATTGTCATTCGATCACTCGGCCCTTACGGGCCGAGAATTTATTAAAGGAAATGATTTATGATAATGATGCCATTTTAAACAAGTTTTGTAAGATCTGTAAGTATAAGAATGTATCAACAAATAAAGCTTTTTAAATTGATTTTTGTTATCTTATTGCTGTTTTTTTTACGTTTCTCATCTTTTTCAGAGGACTTTTCAACATTAATAATCATCAATATGTCAATCGAACGACGCCCACTGCCGGGCATAGGCCTCTCCCAAGGATCTCCACAACGATCGGTCCTGCGCTGCCCGAATCTAGCGGCTTCCCGCGACCTTGATTAGATCGTCGTCGGTCCACCTTGTAGGGGAGCGTCCACGGAGCGTTTCGTCCGGCACGCGGTCTCCATTCGAGAACCTGTCCGCCCAAACGGCCATCGTCCCTCCGCGCTATGTGTCCCGCCCAGACATTCAACATTCATGACGGTAATTAGAGTCAAGAAGAATAAATAAAAAAATTGTAATACGCGTGGGAGGAAAAGAACTTACATACATCAATATAAAAATACACAAGTAAAATAAGTGATTAAATACTATTATTTGGGATGATTCCCACGGGAACAGGAAACGCAATTTAACAAGCACAATGCCCTTAATTGTAGTTGACACTGTATAAATTATGTATGACGATGAGGAATAAATAATTATAGAGGCATACGAAATACCAAGGTTCGAACCATAGGCGTGTCATGGTGGTAATTTTCTATAGGTCAAACCTAGTGTGGATTGCGAAGATGAGTAGGAGCACTGTGCAAGTGTGCTCTTACCCTATCGTTTTAATTCGTTATTGTGTATATGTCGCAGTAAGATAGATAAAGTCGTGATATAGTTATATCCCTAGGGATATAATTATGTACCGTAAGATAGTTATACGAAAGCAACAAGAGTTCTGTCGTGTGAAAAAAAAATAACCACGAAATTTAAGGCGCCTTAAATTTCTAACATATCACGTGTTCTACAGAATTACACTCCTACAATTTTATTATTTCATGAAACAAATCTAGTAATATAACTATATCACTAAACTTGAACCGTATTATAATTATATTCCTAGTAAGAAAGATATACGAAAGCGATTCAGTACTATCTTACTGTACCTACTTACATAATTATATCCCTAGGGATATAACTTTATCACGGCTTTAACTATCTTACTGCGACATATATCTATATTGGGACATCCGAATGTTCGAGTTGTTCAAAAAGGCTTCAAGAAAGATGTTTAATGAAAAGCGTGATGAAAAAGTAAAAGTCCAATAACTTACCTTTTCGTATTTATAAGGTGTGTCTCTCGGCGGCAAGTCAGCGAACCAATTCAATATAAACATTAATGTTATCAGTGGGTAATACACCATGTAACTAACAAAGTTGTACTGGACATTCTCGTCATCTGCTTTATCGTAATGCAGAATGATTTCAGATCTGAGCTGCGGTATCCCTGCTAAAATTAAAAGTAACCAAAAGAAGAATAGCACCCCTGATGCTCTCATGCCATACTTTCTATTGTAGTATAATAACGTTGCTGATAGCCCCTGTAAAAATATTTAAATAAAAACAACATCGTTCGTCGTAGAATATCGTGATCAAAAAGCAGCATCATTCATAATTGTAAGAACCATTGTCATTTTTAATTTTTTTAAGGAAGTTATTACAGGTAAGTGTTTAATAATCAATTTGATTGCAGATTATCTCAATATACGATTGGATGGTGTAAACAACCTTGAAACATCATCTTAATCTACCTGACCTTTTTAGAAGTTGTGTTGTACAATTTTCTTCACATTTTATTTTTTGGTTCGAGTTGAAGGTCGGCACATCGAAAATATCCGTTTAGAGTACCGTAATGAGCCAAACTTTTATACTTTTTGTGAGGCCAGTGATGTAATAATTTTGTTTTTGTTGCTAACCGCGCAATAGTAATTTTCTACTATGAACAAGATCATCAAGGTTATATTTATTATAAAATAATGTGTCAGTAGGGGAATTACAAAACGGATTGGTGTTAAAAATACTATGCGATTACATTTTAATACTATGCGAGGTGCCTAACCTATACTTAGTACTATTATATATTCTGAGACTATACCTAAATTTGTTAATGATTCTCCTTGGAGGAGGCCTATGCCCAGCAATGGGCGTAGCGCGGATATGATGGTGATTAATATTATCAATGACCTTTATATACAAACGTTATTGAAATGTAGTTTGAAAAAAGGTTACCATCATAATATTATTTAGTTGCTAGCTACCACCATCTTAGTCTGACTCCATAACAACGATGTTTTTAACATTATTATGGCAGTTAGAGATAAGATAGCCAGTTCCTCAGTGGTTAAGGATTCCGGGAGTAGTGCGCTTCCACCTTTAGCGTTATCAGGTGTGATGAAGGTTGAAGGCAAAGGCTACCCCATTGTGGATAAAAAAGTAGACTACCTATTAGGCATTTTAAAAAGGAAATTAAAATTCGTAAAGTCATAAGAAATTTCGCTGAGCAAAGATATATAAGTAGGTATTATACGATTGAGATACCTAAGCTACTTGAAGATTGATAACCATTAATTATAGTTCGGCAAAAGTATACAGAGCCCAAATCTAAAGGCTAAGGCTCCTACACACAGCGCTGGGTTTTTGCCAAGCGGCTTGTGGCGGCTATGCGGCTTGTTTGTGCGGCGAGACCGGCGCGTGGCGGGCGGCTCGAATACCCGCCGGCATACCGGCGGCAATACCGGCGGCGGCCGGGCCGCCAGCACTGCCGATAAACTGTGCCTGTAATCATAGGTATCGTAAATTGGGACTTTTGTAAGGTTCGTTTGCATAAACTTAAAAGCAATGTATCTTCGATTTTTTATCCACAAATGGATAGCACCTTCAACCCACCTGATGTTATGTGACGATAAGGCTGAAGACGAACTCGCACTATCGCTCGAATCCTCAACCAATGAGGAACTGGCTATTTTATTATCTCGAACTGGCGGAACACAACAATACTGAAATATAGTTGTTATGGCGACAGCCTATATAAGATGGTGGTACTTAAACTCAGCCGGGCAGACTTAAGGCGCCGATTCCCCAAAATAGGGTATTTTAGATTATGGATTACTCGCAAATCACAAGTACTTAAAACTTGGAAAAAATATATGTTATTTTACAGTTATTTATCTAGTGCTTTCGGCCGTTTTTTTTCGATTGGTGATATTTTACTGTGTCAAATAAAATCCCAAACATCCGTCTAATAATAATTCAAATATCATATTACTTGCAGTACATATACTTGGTTTAAGTTAATAAAAAACATATAAAAATAATTCTCTTTGAATAGCCGAGGGATTCCGGCCGTCATAAATTTAATTGAATTTTAAGTGATTTTCGATTCGCGGGGCGCTCGCGGGTTCACAGTTCACTGCCGGCTGCCGCTGGGTCCGCGCGAAGTGTATAGAGCGCGGCCGAGCAAGCGTTAGCGTGCCTATTTCGGTCGGGATTCCTCGCCTTAAGGTGGGTTGCCGAGACGGGCCGCAGGCCGCAAACGGCAAGCGACACTACTTGTTTCAATGAATCTCTATGAAATTGATTCCAAGCGCGGCAGCTCTGCGGCCTCCAGTCGCTTGTAATAAAAAGTAGTGTCGCTTGCAGTTTGCAGTCTGCAGCCCGTCTCGGCAACCTTTAGACTGACATCAGACAGACTGAACCACAGCAACCACATTTAGACGATATAATCAACTGCATGCAGTTTTACGTTCGACTTCGTTCAGGCGCGATTTCAACTTCACATGGTTGGCTGCAGTTGATATTAACTGCATGTCTAGAAGCTCCATCGCCATACTTGAATTTGAATAAATCTCTTTGCATTAGAACAACACGTTACCACCCATATACGACAGATTACCATGAATCCAATCAATCCAGCAAGGCAATCCAGTGCTGGCTTTGTGTAAACGTTTTTCATGCCAATCCAACGTTGGCGCCAGCCTTGGTATGAAGTAAAACAACTGCCTGCTTACTGGCGCCAGCTACTGGATTCATGTAAATCCGCCTTTATTTGCTTTTATCAACTTATGGCATACAGACACAGCGCTGGTGCATAATAAAATTATGTTAAAAATAATACTTACTTACCTATAACTTACTATGCATAAAATGTCGAATTAATTTTAATTTTGATTGTAATTATAATTTTATAAATTTTAATTTTAATTTTAATTGTGTGCTATAAAATGTACCTAGTCCTCCTTGGTCCGAAAATAAATGATTTTTATTTTTTATTTTATTTATTTATAATCTTATTATGTAATTTATTGTTTGAATAAATTATTATTATTATATATTGCCATAATGAATATATTTACAATATGTTTTGTCACTAGTCTCCTGGAAATATGTTGTTTGTGATTAAAAGAAGCAAATAATATTATAATGGAACTAATAAGTCTGAAGTCTGTGAAGCAAATAATAAGTCTGATTTACCATTACATTAAAGTTAGGAATTTTTTAGAAATAGGACATTTGCTGCAAAACCCAACCCCCAAATCGTATATTGAGATGGCAAATCAACAGTCAGAATTAATTCTTACAATTTCAAATGACAATTGAAAATTTAATAACATAATACTTACAAATGTTAATATTACTATAATGGGACTATAATAATCTGCATTGGAAACAGCTTGCTCTTTCTGGGAAGAATTATGTACAGTTACTCCTAAATCCACAAATTTGACCACAATTAATAGGCAGTTGACCACTAATTTGGTTATATTCAATATGTTCCATGGTATATTTTTTTCTTTGCTGTGTAGAATGTAGTAGAGGTCCAGAAACGCTGCCACCCAGAGGTATATGCATGGTATCCAAACAAGAACAGTTTTCTCGACACATGGTGTTAGTTCCGGGTTTTCTGTGTACCATGTGAGATTGCTATCCTAAAATAAAATATGAAATGTTAAATAATTAAAGTGAGAATACTGAAATCTATAGAACTAAATTAGTTTTATTTGTTTTAATTAATTTCAAGTTTTTCAATAACTTTTTCGCACATCTGACAAAATTTTGTTTTGAAGGAAATTGTATTTTCAGACAACCATAAAATAAAGTATTAACATAATGTCTAGCTTCATACTATATAAACAGATTTCAGTTCTGATTATCCCAACTAAAGTGATATTTACTGAATAGCTAAGAAATAAGAAATATCAGATTATACAATTTTATTCTAAATAAAATTTACAAAATAAAAAATATAATTATCAAAAAAACAAAGTGTTTTAGTTGTATGTAATCATATTAAGCATGGGTCAAGAAACAAACTGGTTTTATTCTCAAAGATGATGTTGCTATTATGTTAAAGGTTTAAGGTCATGGTCAAATGGTATTTTTTGTAAAGTTATTTGATAAAACTCACACAAAGACAACAAGAAGTTCAAGGCAGAACTCTCTTCACAAGAGTATGACCAAAACTTTTAGATGATGTGGGTGATAAAAAATCCGATGAACAACAAAAATAATTTTAAATGAAAATAAAAATGTAGGTATATAGATAACTAGTACAAGTTTTTGAGGTAAATATGAACATCTGAACTGAGATAATATTTCAACAGGCACACACAGAACTCACCAGTTAAATCAAAACTTACCCAGAACTTGGAACCACAGAAATCATCAAGTGAAGAATTGTAAGACATTGTCGTTATTCGTGAACGAGACACGAATGTCGACAAATTTGAAGTTAAATACCGTAATGCCGAGTTACGGTATTTTTTATCAATATTTTATTACACGTGTATTTTGTTTCACAGAAGCGTTATATGTAAGCACCGAAACTAATTTTCACCAACATTTAATACAATTAAGTTTATTGGGCTATGGTATTTTCTTTTTGCCACCACATAAATTCAACCACATCACGTCCCACACCCGTTCGCACTTCGCAGACATGCCAAGCAGAGAACAGGGAATTTTATGTCATTTACACTGACACCTGACCACAGATCATAGATAACACACTATGCCACAGACTCACTTGACAGAACAGAACAGACTGACTCCAATGAAGTGAAGTGAGCTGCATTTTGGCAGTGTTGCCATATCAGTTATTTAATAGCATAGACAAACAAACTTTGTTGTTCGGTACATCCATGAAGTTTGACTTAATACTCTGAGGTAACTGGAGCTCTCACCCTGAATAAAAAAATGTCGCCAGCAAATTTGACATTTATGTATGTAGTGGCAGGTAGTGGCTGTCAGTTGTCTCATATGACCATACGTATTTTTTTAAAGTGTAGGTGAGACGGAAGACAGCCACTGTGTTATTTGTGGTATTCAAAAAATTGTTCGTACTGCACTCTCCAGTTACCTCAGTATTAAGTCGAGCTTCATGGGTACATCGTACTAGTATATGAAGTTGGATTGGCGTTTCTTTCTTATTTTTATTTCGTCTGTAGGGACACGGTATCCAATGAGCGATTTTCTGAGAGGCCATTTAAAAAAAAAAAAGCTTCCAATTGCTTCACTAGATGGCGTTGAATAAGTATGTACATGTCTATGGTATATTTTGGTATGAAACAAATTTAAATTAATAACTTTTTAAAAACCCAAAGGAAACTAATAATATATTAAATAAGTACTACTGTGAGGAACAGAAACGAAATAGGTAAATTTAAAGATTTAGGTAAATAAATAACATCTGTCTGACGTTCCGTTTTACGTAAAAAAGTCGCGTCAAGGTAAAATTTATAACGTTCCGTTCCTTCTAACTGCATAGGTGGGACAGCGCCATCTAGTGACTGAGCTTTCAGAAAATCGCCCATTGAAAAATTATAAAAGACTTTTTGAACTTTGAAGGAATATAAATCCAGACATGGCTTAAAGGACTCGCATCCAAGCCAAAAACATTGGGGAAAAAAAAAAAAAAGAATAGAAAGTATCGATACGGTACTCATGAGTAGTATCGAAAAAAAAGTATCGTACTCGTAAAAGTATCGATTGAAAAGTATCGATACCTTGAAGTATCGATACTTTTTAGTACTCATTTAAAAGACCAAAAAAAGGGCTCAATTTCAGAATGATAGAAAGTAAAAATAAATAATTTAAACAAGTTCATTGAGAAATCAATCAGCCTTTATTATTATTTCAATACTTTTTGCAATCATTACCATCATTAACTATATAAAAACTATACTTACATAAAATTAGAACATCATATCTTCCTTTTTAACATACCATACTTATTTCCAGTATATACTTTTCTGTAATCAAGGGTTAAGGTTCAATAAAACAAAAGTGTATAATAATGAAGTCTAGCTTTAAATTAAGAATGATAGGAACCTATTACAATACTTCAAACAAGTGAACTGACAAACTCAAATCAACATTAATTAAGTATTAACTTTTTTCTTTACTGACAAAATTACAACCAAAATAGGTACTTTGCACAATCTGAAAGCAAGTTGATGCCCAACCACCGCCGGCGCCCGCTAGAAACCGATGAATCAGCTCCATCCCCCAGCATCACTACCAACACCTACACCAGAGCCAGAAAGATGTGGGCACTACCCCGCAATATTGTGCCGCCGGCCGCCACTTCCCCAACCCAACTCACCCAATCCTCACATCCCTTCCAACACCTCCACCTAAAATTATAGCCCGTACCCCGTTTGCGCACCCGCTCGCAGGTGCTAGCTGGGCCTCTCCCAATGGGGTCTCACTCGACTGGCTGACCGCGCCGAGAGCCGCAAAGATCCGACGGGGCACACCACACGTCCGAGAACGGCCGCGCAAAGTAGCACCAAACACCGTGGGGCAGTAGCCTCGCGAGATGAAGCCCGGGGAAAGAGCAGAAGCTCGAACTCGAACCCGCCTTCATCGGTGGAAGAAATCCTTGATGATTATTTAAGTATGAATTATTTGATACGATACTTGCCAAAAAGTACTCATTAGTAAAAGTATCAAAACAACAAGTATCGAGTACAAAAGTACTCGGTATCGAATAAAAAGTACTCGATACCAAAAATATCGAAAAAAAAATCGTGTCCCTATTCGTCTGTGATAAATAACTTTTTTTCAGTGGCGTTGCATTTGTTGAATGAATTTGTTGACCTAAAAATAGTAATATTTTCAATGTTTGATGAATATTTGTGATCAATTGGGGCTAGGTACGACCGTCAATCAATCTGTTATTTTCGCAGTCATTTGGATAAACATATAAGGCTTGTATTAACAAATATTTTTTCAGATTTATAGGTTACCTTAAAATCGTCCAGTATGGCAGAGTATTTAGCCGCTATATTTGGTACCGAAAAAGATAAGTAAGTATTTATTGTTTTGGCTTCTAACAACTGTTATTGAAGTTCCTTAGGTCTTTGCCAGTATTTAGTCACTTATAATGGGCTACTATTATTAATTTTTTCTCCCATATAAACACTGACCTAAAATGATGTTCTGTTCGATATCTTGTGAAATAAGGCATCGATTCGATGTACCTTACAACACCATTAAATTCAGATATTGCTTAATCGCAGTACTTACATTGTTGAAATCCTTTTTTTCAGGGTCAACTGTTCCTTCTACTTTAAAATTGGAGCATGCCGCCATGGGGACCGCTGTTCACGAATTCATAACAAGCCAACATTTTCACAAACTGTTCTTCTGCAAAATTTGTATGTAAACCCTCAAAACTCAGCCAAATCTGCTGATGGAAGTCACTGTAAGCATTTTAACTTATCTATATAATAAGGGTAAAATTAACAGCAGCTTAGATAATGGTAGCAGTATATAAATGTGCGAGTTCAGAATTTTGATAGATTTAGATCTTAGATAGTTATGTCCTATACCTACCACATCATTGTGGACTGCCAACTATACCATTTCCCGAGCAGCTTGGCAGAGCTTCAGCAACTATCACTTT
Source organism: Crambus lathoniellus (assembly GCA_949710035.1). Lineage (NCBI taxonomy): Eukaryota > Metazoa > Arthropoda > Insecta > Lepidoptera > Crambidae > Crambus > Crambus lathoniellus. Next base: position 11,018,310 of record OX453306.1, read on the forward strand.
CAGCCACAGTGGTTTAAACACTTAAAAATAGGTAGAGGTTTAGGATGACTTGCTCTAGTCTAGTTGGTCTGTTTATTGCTCCAATCAATAGAGAGATAATTTCTATGTTATGCTCATTTGGTGAATGTCAGAGCCGCCGGTCAAGAGTCGTATTTAACTTTCAAGAACTTGTAAGAAGCTATTTATTATTATTTATTTATTTGAAGGCATTTTCAAACCTTTTGTAATATAAATCCCTGTTTTCTTGTGGTCCCATGATTTTGTCCCATTAATGGGACCACGAGGGATAACTATTTCTTGTGGTCCCATTAAAATTGTGCTCTCAGGATCTGACCAATTAATGGGACCACGAGGGATTTACTATTTCTCGTAGTCCCATTACTATTTACAGTTGTGGAAACTCCCTCCTGTCTACAATGTGTAACAGAATTAATATGTAGCTAAACCAGAATATGATAGATAAGGGACCATTAAACTGAACAACTTCTACTATTACTCAGAAATCGCGAAAAAAAATCTGCTGTTTTATAAATAAATTGATTGATAATGAAAATATGAAAATGTATGAAACAGCTGATTTTGTTTTCGTGATTTCAGAGTTGGTCCTATAGTTCAGATTGATGGTCCCTTTCTACTATTAAGGTGTAAATTCTTACTATACATTAAACAACAACTGCATGCAACATGACTCCCGCACCACTACTGGTTTCTATGTATTTGTCTGAAATACCCCAACGGACTCGCTGTCACACCATTTAACGAAGAATTTTTTTCTCATTTTCCACACTGGTGTGACTACGAAGAATTTTTTTCCTAATAGTCTCACCATTTTCAAAAAGTCATACTTGACGTAAATTACTTGATAATTTGATACCAGTTTGATACCACTTTGATACAATATACGTAATATGATATTAAATTAATTATTATATTAAAATATTATTAGCTGAAAGTACCAGGGTTGCATAGCTAACCAGGAGTTGTTTTAGATGTTTTGAGTTTTATAGGCAGCAGCATTTTAAGTAGGTATACTCGTAATAACTCCTGGTTGCTTAGGCTGCCCTGGTACTTTTTGTTCATTATTTTTCCAATATGCCTAAAGCCTAAGTAGGTAGGTACTTCATTCGACTCAGGGGAGCTAACTTATCCTTTATGCAGTAGTAATGTGGGAAAAATATCTCCCGTGTTAGGTACTACTAGTGTGTGTCAGATAACTCTGCGCGTGACTGGCGCGTTTTGGCGCTAGTTACAGTGCATTTTTTGTTCTTATGTTTTATAAAAAAAGATTAGTACCTACATAACACAGGTAAAGATTTTTTTTCTAACCAGTCGCAACTCTACTTACCTCCTCCATAGCTATGTTATCCTGGTACTTTAGAATCCAAAAGTTCGCAAATAAACCATTACTAGAATGCCAAGTCCAAATTAAATTTATCCTAAGGTTGTTATAGCTTGTAGCTGACTGTACGTAAAATTGGAAGGTGCCAACTCGCGCGCGCTCACGAGTTTCACACTCGCGAGTTGACGAATAAATCAGTTTGCAATCCATGTTATAAAATATGCACATACAGGGTATTTAATTTCCCCGCACTAGTAGTGTGACAACAAGTCTCATGTTTTGGCAGTTACTAATATTCACACCAAACAGTGTGACTACGAAGAAAAAAATGCTTCGTAGTCACACCAGTGTGACAAAACGGTGTGACAGCGAGTCCGTTGGGTGAAATACATTATAACATTTTCATTTATTTATCATCGACTTCACTATACATTCCAAAAAGTTTGCTTATGCAGGAAATATATATATATAGGAGGGATCTACAAATTTAGATGATAACGGGACTACGAAAAACAGTACTCCCTCGCGGTCCCATTAAATAATAATGGGGCCATGAGAAATTACCAACATACGTCACTTTGCTCTCATACTTTTAGCAGGCGCTAAGACTTTTAAACTCTTACTTGCTCGTACCTAGTTTAATGAAAGAATAACAGGGCTCTAGAATCTAGGCTTACAAATTGTGAAATAAGCAATTGATAAGCAATTTTTGGCCCAAGAATATTTCAATAATTCTACATAGTTAGGTACTACTCTACAGAGATTGACCAGCCATTCTTACATCAGAATGAACGGTCAACCTTAAATGTTTTAATTCTTTTAAATTATGCAATAAGCAATTCTCTCACCATGGTTAACAAATATAAATAGTTTTTAGATGCAATTTCAAAGTTAAATACAAGTGTTGACCGGCGGCTCTGACGTTAACCTCATTTGTATGTTGAAATATGTAAAGGAGAGAGATGTCTTTTAGCTGTATTTAACAGCTAAATTGCTATGACAAGAATAGGAAAATGGAATAATAGAGGTTAAAGTACGAAATTGCCATTTTTTTTCTTTTGTACATTTATAACTTAACAACTTTTATTTATAATATTAGAAATATATAATTGATTTAATACTATGTTACATTAAGACCGTATCAAGCAACTTTTGATAATTTAATAAACACAATATTTGATTACGACTATTTTTTAACTTAGTGAAATTTATCATAGAAAAATGGAAAATAAAGTATTTAGAAAAAATCGACCCGACTCACAACCAGCTCCGATGGGACGGAGTCGGGTCGATTTTTTCTAAATACTTTATTTTCCATTTTTCTATGATAAAAATTGCATTGTGAATGCAAAAAAGTAAAAATTTAAATAACTTAGTGAAATTTATTTTTTGCTGTTAACAAACGTGTCATTTAGTAGATAACCCGTGGAGCGCTTTTTGATCTAACGGTAGATCAACAATTTTTCGTCTTTTCATTAAAAAAGGAATTGATTCATAGACAAAATTCATTGCGGGACCAAAACGAAACCCGACACAAGAATGGAACTTAATGTGTAAGTATTATGGTTAGCTCATTCAGTGATTTTTTTTATTTGCTGTTGGATCAAGGAGCGCTCCTCAATACATGTGTAAAATTTTAATTAAATTTTAATTTGTTAAATAAATTAGAAAAACGTTAGCATGGGAAAAATATTGAACAAAAATCTTTATACAAAACGGCGATTTGATACTTTAAACTTTTGACACCCCTAAATCCTAATATTGGAAAAAAAATACCTATTTCTTATATTTCAATTGTGAAATAAAAATTGCATTGTAAATCCAAAAGATTAAAGTAATTTAGAAATTAATAAGACTATGGAGAAGTCCTAAGGCTCTGTAATTATTTTTACATTTTAAGGGGATATAGGTATTATAATTATGATAAGGTGATAAGTATTAGTTTTTTTATAGAGCCTTGATAGAGCCCACATTTATTTTAAGTAACAAGTGGCTAGGTGTGTACTAGTTTGTAATAAATTGCCAAAAGAAAATTTTTAATTTTTTGTTATTTACTTTTCATTTCCAGTGGTTGTGGCCAATGTCTCAGATGAGGAAATGCAGGAGCATTACGATAATTTCTTTGAAGATGTTTTTGTTGAATGTGAAGATAAGTATGGAGAGATAGAAGAAATGAATGTTTGTGACAACCTTGGTGATCATTTAGTTGGCAATGTGTACATCAAGGTAAGAGGATTTATCAAACATTATTATTGTAATAAGATAATAAATATCTTTTACTAGAAGACCAGGTGAACTTCATATCACTTTCATAGAATAAAGATAGGCAGATAAAAATAAATAATTGTAAAACAAAACTAAATTCACCAATGAAGTTTTAAACACTGCCACAAATGTTAAGGCTTGAGCACACCAAACGCAGGTCAGAAGCAGCGCTGTTTGAATGCGGGCCCGCGCAAGTTGTAACACAAGAAACTCTATGAACTACGTCACACTAAATTTGAACGCGGGCCCGCGCTCAAACTTCTCTGCGCCACGCCGAGCCGCACCTACTGCCGGACTACAAACGGCGCGGGAGCGGGGCAGAAGCAGCGCAGGCGCGGCGCAGAGCAGTTTGACGCGGGCCCGCGCTGTTGTATAACTATGGCGGCCATGTTAGCATGACACACCGAGGCAGGGCGTTCGCAGTGCAACGCAGCGCGTCGAAAGCAGTTGACGAGAGTTGTATTATGCCTACGCGGGCCCGCGTTGCAACTGCTTTGAAACTGTAGCTGCGTTCAGTGTACCGACTCCCGCTGACTCCCGCGCTGCTACTGATCTGCTCTGCTCCTGACCCGCGTTTGGTGTGCTCAAGCCTTAAGTAGTATAGTAAGTAGTACTATTCTAAAGTAATCAGCCGGCCTAGCATGAGCGGCTTATAACGCGCGATATGATATGGTACGGCATTCCGTCTTGCTTACACCTTAGTGGGGTGAGCAAGACAACTTGCCGTACCATATCATATCGCGCGTTATAAGCCGCTCATGCTAGGCCGGCAGAAGTGGCTAAAAGGGTAGTGATTAAAATAATACTGTCAGTCATGAATATAATTTCTGTTTTGTGTAGCATGTCAGACGATTTTCCATACAAAATTACCATTTTTATTTTACATTTTTTAGATTTTCTTTAGGTTTTTGAACTTTTAATTTTGATGCCACTATATTAATAAAAACTGAGCTCCCAAGATGGTCCTCTCAGTTTAGGAAGCCCAGGCTTATATGATTTAATTTTTATAATATGATTTAATTTAAATTATTGAATTAAATTCAGTAAGTTTTGGTTGGCTACAACTTTCTCCTAACATTTTGTGTATTTTTTGTAGTTTCGCCGTGAAGAGGACGCAGAAAAGGCAGTGAATGACCTCAACAACCGTTGGTTCGGAGGCCGGCCAGTGTATGCGGAATTGTCTCCTGTGACGGACTTCCGTGAAGCATGTTGTCGCCAGTACGAGATGGGCGAGTGCACCCGAAGTGGCTTCTGCAACTTTATGCATCTCAAACCCATATCTAGAGAGCTACGAAGGTAATATAAATCATCATTATCAAATAAGTGAACAGTGGTGTCAGATTTTGTTTCAAAATTTATTTTGCAATCTTGTTGCCAAAAAGAAATTCATATCACCTAGTAAATATTGAAAATTATTGCTGACACAACCCACATATAATAAATTGCTTTATCTTTGACTATGTCGATTTATATACACTTAAGACAAATGTATTGTTTTTTGACCATCCTCCTCCTCCTCCTCAGTCTGTCTGACTTACTGAAAATCTAACAGCTAAGAGAAAATCGCACATTGCCTCGGGTCTGCTTATGGGTCTGTCCTTAGTATGGGCTGATGGCGTTTATTGTTGTTGCAGATACTTGTACTCGCGCCGCAAGGGCGGGAAGGGCGGTAAATCGCGCAGCCGCTCGCGCGAGCGTCGGCCGCGCCGCTCCCGTTCGCGCGAGCGCCGCCGCGAACCTCCGCGAAATTCGCGCTCGGGCCGCTACTGACCGCCTCGCGCCGCGGCGGCAACCAACGTGCGAACAACCCGCGGGCGCGGCCCCAAAACTCGGTTCTAACACCAATCTTGCATTTCACAATACAGTTCATTTTTATCTCATTTCTCTTATTTTAAATTTAATAAGTTTTTTCGCATTCGAATTTAAAAATTATTCGCTTTTTCCCCACTGCTCAACTGTAAGTGCCCAACTGAGAATAATTGAGTAGTGGGGAATCCCCAATGCTCAACTCAACTAAAACTTTAAAAAGAAGTTTTATTAAAACTTCATACTTACGTCAATAAAAAGATAGGTGACTGTCAAAATTAAAACTGCCATATTTTAATTTAGTAAGTACGTATTTATATATAAAAAAACTATTTAGCCTTTACTTATTAACTTTTTTTATATAAATAAGTACCTCCCACTTAATAAAAATAAAAATATTAATATCTTCTTTTTTTTCAATAATTATAGACGGCCAGGGCCACTATGTCTAATACAAGTAGAGCAGTTTGTAATTGAGTAGTGGGGAATATTAACTACACAACTCAGTTGAGCAGTTGAGCAGTGGGGAAGAAAGGAAATTCTCAGTGCAAACATCAAGATATTTGCGTCCATGAACATAAATAAGATAATCTTGGACTATAATAGCCTTACATACAAGTGAACAAAGGTATGAAAGTTGGAATTATGTAAAACTATTTTGTTTCATATTATGCTCAATTTCAGAATGTTGTTTGTGTAATATGAACTCTGTACTGTATAACTGTTCGAAACGAATGTTCTTATTTGTGGGAACCTATTTTAATAAGAGAATGTTAAATCTAATATTTGATCATATTTTGTATTATAATTTTTGTTGGAATATTAAATGAAGGGTTAGTAAAAAACATTACTATGCTTAAAAATATTTATTGCAAAATAGATTCTTACTGAATCCATCATTTTTTTAATAACATTAATTATATAGCAATAATTGCTATGTAATAAGTCTCTACTCACAGTGAATTTCAACATTTGCATAATATTCATTCATGAAAACAATTGGTCTTGCTTCTTTTTTATTAAATTGACAAGGTACAATTAACAACAGAAGACAGTCTACAGACAAGTATCATATGACCAAGAAATAGTCGACTACTTAGTTTTGAAATAGTTTATCACTACATAAGTTCCATTAGGTAAGATTGTATTCCACCATGTATTATTTTTTTATATAAACACACTGTTTTGATCCGGTAAGTGACGTGTTAGAAGGGACTCTTAGATATACATATAAGTTAATTACATTGTGTAAAAGTAGATAATACATTTTGAAGAGTATTTTGATGTCTTTGATCAATAATCTAGCTAGATAATGGGTAAAAAATTAATTTTTTAATCGCAAATAATAATAAAATTAATAATGTTCATGGCTTTATATTTCCAAAACTTTTAAGTGTTCAGTGAATAGTAAGCGTGTAAAAGCATTCACTATTTAAACGGCGGATAATATTAGACAAAACAGACCAAAACTCAGTAAGGAATTGCCTTGCATTGATAATTTCGAGCACTAATTGTAGACTAAAATACCTGTGATTGTGACTGCTCTGTTATAAGTTTAACACCAACAACTTGATTAGTGCTAAATTATACTTTTTATCAAGACCCTAAGTGCAGAAATAACGAGCATGTCATACAAATGTAACCATCAAAAGAAGCACGACTTATGGATATTTTACCACCTTTAAAGAAGACAAGTGAAAAACTCAGCACAGGCTAATTAATTGACAAATCTTTTATTTTTTTTAATTAAAAACCGGGCAAGCTTTTGATCGCCAGTTTTTTGGCTGCTCATTCTATTCATCTATAAGAATTACGATTTGAATCGCAGTTCATATGCACGTAATGGCGCGGCTACATAAATTATATATCTCACAAACACAATCAAATCTTTTCTCTTTATAATAATAATAAAGATAAAGGTGAAGCGGGAATCCAAATCAAGCCATGACAAAACGTGAAGAAATTAAAAAGCAAAACAGGTAAAATGTTTTATGGGTTTGTTGTTTTGGGCAAAAGGATTTTCTACGCGCGGTTCGCCCACTTACTATTTCTAACGTCTGTGTTCAGTGATTTCACGCTACTCGTGCATAATGCCGCGCTACACTATGCTCCTCGCGTGGCACACACTCGCCTACTCGGTCACTAGCGTAGGCATTGCCACACCTTTATATCGCGCCAAAAACCCAAAGACTCGGCAACACGAAGAGCATGACGAATATCGCGGCCACACTAACGCCCGCCCGCATTCTCGAACGTTACTCAAGTTTAGAAGCCTCTCAAACATCGCCATTTTGCTTTAAATTTCAAACGTATGAAAGAGACGCCATGAGTCTGCAGGCACAAAAACTGAGCTAAAAACTGGACATTATTGGCGAAATCCAAATGGGAATCGCCACCTCATAAAAAGAAGAAGATATTTAAGATGGTCCCAAAGCCGAGTAGCGTTCGAGTTTTCGGGCGTAATAATTCCCTCGCAGATCGATAAGTGTGTGGCGGCGGCATAATAAAGCTGTTCTCACACTGCGGATTTTTAAAAAAAGTGGACGTGTCTACTTGGGTAGACAACGGGGGAGACAAGTGCACGGACTGGTTTTTACACGTTCCAATAAACGCAAGACGGAACAGAATGCGGGGCGTAGTACACCGCAATTCGGGACGGAGATACGGAGCAAACCGTACGGTTCCGTGGCTCCGCAGCCGCATGCGGATTACGTCCCTCTGTACACTGCAGCGGGATGCGGCGGCAAACCACCCAAGTACAACATACTTTTGTATACTGTTTCAGAACATTTTATTCCGCAAGGGTCTTCCATTCACACGAATAGGTTCATAAATAAATGTACGCCATACCCACATCTAGATAAATTATTGACAAAAGATTATCAGCAATGTGTTTACGTTTTAATGTGATGTAATTTGAAATAATAAATGAAATGTTAACATTCGGATTAGAAAGTACCTACAGTCAATGAAGTTAGGTTTCTTTCGTAACTGAAAGTAAAAATCTGCAAAAATACGTTAGTAATGCACTTATATTTTTTCGGAAACGGCTACTTATTAATAATGTCAGTAATCTAGTAATTATACAGTTCTAGAACTCGCAACTAAATCAAATAATGATTTTAAGCCAAGTTGGTTTGTATGTAAGACTGACATGCAAATTGGCTTAAAAGTGTGTTATTGACGTGGTCTTGCAGCATTTCTCACAAATGACTTGTATGAACATGTGTATGTTCGGTAATAATAAGATTTATTTCTATAAACTAGTTTTTTATCGTATTACATCCCACTTCCGATTCCTGTCTGTTAAGCTATGGGTATTGTGTATTTTTCCTGTAAAAGAAAATGTAGGTAGGTAGGTATTGAAAATGGAGTGTTACAAAAATTCGACCTGTCTCACAACTGGCTCCGATGGGACTCGAACCCACGATCTTTCGCTGTCCGGGCGAATGCTCTAACCACTGAGCTACGGAGTCGTCATTGTGAATGCAAAAAAGTAAAAATTAAAATAATTTAAAATGTAACTACCTATACCTACTTTTGAATACGAATACCGATCCGATAGTAATTCAGTATATCATCGTCTGCAATTCAAGTTCAAAATTAAATTGACAGTAATAATATTTCCTCCTACGTACATTCCACATTGTGCCGAAAGCTCTTTATGGTAGCTTCTTCGTAAATTTCTTCCCAGAATTTCATATTTTCCGCGTCTTTAATTTGAATACATTTCAGTTCATTGTCAATAATAAAACAGTTCGCTTCCCCCACAGAAAAAGGCTTCCAATGTTCCATGTCATGTGATACTGTGGGGTTTCTGAAAGAATATTAAAATTGAATAAAGGATAAGAATAAAACCTTAGGTTAATATTATGCATGGAATATGATCTTACCCTGTAGTAGCGAAATCTACCCATAATTTTACAAAGTGATTTATAATTTTTCTAGATTCATTGGATTGTGGAATTGGAAGGCATGTTATGTGAAAAAGATAATGCAAATCATCTGCGTGACACACTCCCTTCACGGAATCTAAATTATAAAGCTTTTTCGAATAATTTCTTTCAGATTCTGCTACGAATTGGTATAAATATACTGGTGACGAATCGTAAAGCTCGGAGCGGTACCGTGCGAAACGGATAATATTATAGGAAAATAATGCGTCCGTCATGTAATCTGTCACTTCTTGTAACATATCCTTAGTAATTTCTTTACCATCAAAATATTGTATTCTTATTTTCTCATCTATTTCACAATTTTTTTCTGGAGTGCATTGCAACTTCAATTCTCTGGGCACAAGTTGGCCTTCACTATTTAATAAACTTGTCATATATTCTAGGTTTCTTGCTATTTCCATACCCTCGCCAGACGTGAATCCCAATATTAGGGGCACATTAGCTATACGACCTTTTCGAACTAAGTCTGGCGGCCGTTCAGTTATGAAATTTGGGACGTTGACACATGGTTTCTCTATAACAGGACCGAATAGCAAAGAGTCTGCTAGATCCAAATTTTTGACTTCTAAAGCTGGTAGCTTGATTTTGACTAGAGACGAAGCAGGGACATTTCTCAAGTACTCTAATAATTCATTTTCGTCTTCTGTTTCTTTTCCCAGTACTTTCCCGAGTTGGAAGGCTCTTTGACGAGCGTACAGATTGTAGCTCCAATCGTTCAGACATACTCCGCTTTGGCATATGGCTTTGTTGAACAGTCCTTCGCTCATTTGAGATACTAGATGGTAGGACGTGCAGGCCGAGCCAGCGCTGCAGCCGAAGATGGTAACATTGTCAGGGTCTCCTCCGAAGGCGGCTATATTCTTATTTACCCACTGTAACGCAGCCACTTGATCTTTAAGACCCGCATTGCCTGGCACTTGCTCGTTGTCTAGACAGAGGAAGCCAAGAACTTCGAGCCTGTAATTGAAAGTGACTAGTACTACATCGTGGGCCATAAAAAACTCGGGGCCATAGAAGTCTGAGTTGCCAGAACCGGTGTAGAAGGAGCCGCCGTGGATCCAGACCATGACAGGCAGTGGTTTGGAAGGCTGCAGTTGTTTGGAGTAGACGTTGATGTAGAGGCAGTCTTCGCTGCCTTCCTCGATGCGGTCCAGACGTTCGTTGTATTGTGGACACACGGGCCCGTGCTGTGAGGCATCGCGCTCTCCTTCCCATGGTTCTGGAGGCTCAGGAGCCTGTAAAAACCAAGTAAGTAAAATTACAAATATATGGTAAAATAGTTTAAAAATGGCTAATCCAGCTGGTATGAAATAATACGGTAAGTAGACGTTATGTAGGTACAACCTAGTAGGTATAGTTATCACCACAAGCCATCACGAGCCACATCATAATAATAAGCAGTTATCTTTCATCCTAAGCACTTTAAACAAGCATTCTAGAATTCCCACAATAATAAGTCGCTTCCTAATTGCCTTTTCACATGTACACTGTCACGGCACGGTCGCTGTGCCATGTTAAGTAGAATGTATGAGAAATGTTGATACACAAGGCACGGCGACCGTGTATGGCCGGCCCGTGCTTATGCACTGTAAACACGGTTATGACGCGGCAATCGTCTTTGCAGTAGGTAATATCTTGATAGCCTCGTTTTATGAACACGGCCGGAAAACAGCACGGCGAGCGCGGGGAATGCCATAAAATCCCAGGGATTGACGTTTCTCGCAGAATGCCTTTGCTTTTTTCGTTCCATTAATATCAAACGACGACGGCTTCAGTCTGCGAGCTCGATAATTCTGCGACCACCTCTCGCCCGCCGCCGCCGTCGCCGCCGGCCGGGCGACCGCGCGTACCGTCATGTGAAAGACCTTGCTTGCACGGCACGGGGTGGCAACTGTATGCATGTGAAAAGGCACTCACCGAGTTCACCAACAGTCGGTTTATAACCTTATCTTAATAACAGAACAGCCCCCTGATTCGCAAACCGTCTGATACGGAATCGGATTCGAATTCTGTTCTTTGTCTTTGTCTATTCTATAGTGAGTGACAGAGACAGAGCATAGACCTACATTCCGCTGTGTCGGGAGCGTTTCCGACGGTTCGTGACTCGGGGTCTGCCCCCCGATGGTGCCAAATGATGTCACTTTCGTTTCGTTACTTTGGGGCCAGTGCGTGTGAGTTGTACGACAAATAAATAAAATCATCGCTTTGTTTCTGGGGGTAGACGACAACAACAACAACTAAAAACAAGCCGTTCGTTAGTTGGTTGGTTAGCGCTTGTGATTGGTGCTCGTGCTCGTATGAGGTTGACGTTTAACGTACCTAACCATACGTAACCATACGTAACTGAATGTTGGTGAACTCGGGCCTAACAACTCGGAACTAAACGGGCGTAATGACTACCCACATAATGAGACTATAATGCTTCTATTTATTAATGTCGGTAGTTAGTAGGTAACCTGTTTAGTGATGATGTCGCTTTCGTTACAAATTACTTTGGTACCTAATCTAGCATTAGTTGGTGCCAGTCAGTGGGAGTTGTAGTACCTACCTACGACAAAGAAATAAAATCATCGCTTTTTTCTGCGGGTAAATACCTACCTACTTAGAACCAAAACTAAACAACATTTAAAAAAAATCTTTTACCGTTTAGGTACCCGTAATAACATTTAGAAAATAATAAACAAAACATTATCATTACCGTCTAAAAATTATGAAATAAGTAAGAACGTTAGGTAGGTACGCTCGTATAAATTGCGATACGCTCTAAGTAAGTAAGTATGTGTTTCTTTATCTAGTTCGGTACACACTAGGTTTGTACTCGCCTTGAAACGTAAATCTCCAGTAGGTGGCTTTGCATAGGGTATTCCTTTGAAAGAATAGTAACTGCCATCCGAGAATTCGGAAATTACTCCTCTTAGCAAACCCTGCGCGATTTGAACACAGGGCATGTCTTCTTTTGAACTGAAAAATAACAATGAATATTATCTATCTTTAGTAAATAAACATTGCGAACGACTCGAGTGTAAAGTACAGGTGGCCTACCACAAGCTCTTATAGCAGTTATTTTTAAGTTGAGAGAGTGAGACGCCGCTCTACACGCCGTATAGCGGCGTCTCACTCTCTCAACTTAAAAATAACTGCTATAAGAGCTTGTGGTAGGCCCCCAGTTTATGTAGCGCGCTGGCGTGACGCCAAATGAATAAATTTACTTCCTAAAACCTTGCTATTGGTTGTCATCGATGATTTAAATGACGACAGCCTCAAACCATGTTTCATAAGTGCGCGCCAGATAAGTCCACGATAAGTCTGCGCGCGGTAAAAACCGAGCGCTCGCCAGATAAGTCTGCGCGCGGTCGAATTTGGAACTAATTTTAAATTTGGCAGGTCGCCATGTTATTTGTTGTGACCACTTTCTGTTCTGTGGTCAGAAATTATATAGACTAGTACAGATAGGAATCAAGCCTTAAAGCGGCCGTTTGTTAGTGAATGACAGCTTTCCCCGTTGATTTTGACAACATAGTGCTGTCAATACTATCGACGCCCTTGATACGTTATCGATAAATGTGAAAATCATCGACATTTAGTTACAACCCTAGTGATATTAATTTTTAAATAAATTCTGCAAGTAAAAAAAAACTCATTTCTTGATGAAAAAAGGCGTTTATTACTCTACATAGTTTATTTTATTATATACAAAGTACATAAGTGTAAGTTAAGATTTACTTATACAAGGCAAAGAATGAGAGTAATGAAATTATTACTCTTACTTACATTGAATTTATACATAAACTAAGAATTAAACACTCAGATGCAGAAAGCTCTCTTCAAATCTATTGCTGTCACTTATTTTCTTGACAACGAAAAAGTGACAGCAATAGATTTAGTGAAGCATTAATTTTAATGGAGCTTTCTGCAACTGGGTGCTAAACACTTTAATAGCCAATAAAAGAAAACTTAAAACTGCTTGCAAATATTTTTTACGCACAAACGCTATTGCTTTCAATGCAAAACACAATAACTTAAAATAGTTAAACATTATAATACAATATGTAATAATATAGCGACTAACAGTAGTAATTTGCACCATTATTATTCTGTTTTGATAATTTATTACCGCAGAAATAGGCAGACACGGGTATCTTCGCAGCACTCCATGAACCTCGTTGACACTCAAGTTATCTGAAAAGATTAGATTTTGTTACTAAGTATAGATTTTAGATATTTTTACTACTGCCATAACATTTCATAAACAAATAAGTGATAGCTGAATAGTTTGTAAATCAAGAAAGAGAAGTGTGGCTAAAGCACATTGTTTGTTGTGCCGGTATGCACATATTAAGTTATGGATAATCAACGTTTCTAGATAATAGTAAATATGTAGGTAAGCTTTCTGCATAGACTTATAAGATGTGTATAGTGTGTATAAGTAAAATCTAAGATAGTAGCAGTAACAGTTATAATAACACAGTCATAAGACAATCACAATAAACCGTCATTCGTACTGACACCACAATAATTTCTTATCCTGCCGGAACATTTGTTATAATTCTGTTCCGTTTGTAAGAAATATGAATTTGCTGATAAGTCAGTTTTAAATGCTTCAACAAATTTATTGAATAACATTGTTATTTTCTCTCGATTTAGTATTAACAACTTTACTAACTCCACACAATTGAAACTAGTTAAATGTGTCCCAAGGTAATCTACTGTAAAGCAGTACCTAATAGTATATCACAATATGATATCACTGCTTAATGGATATTGAATTATTATAAAGATTTTTCAACAAACTAATCAATAATTAATTTTAATATACATAGGTTAGATACATTCATATATAAAAATTAAACAAACATTACCTTTCATTCATAACTTTCTGAAAATCTTCTTTGCTCCGGATTGTGAACTGTATTTTGTATTTTTAAAAGGCGCTTCCTCTCCTCTTCCACCAAGTTGCGTATCCGACCGACAGGATCCATATTGATCTTTAGATTATAAGCTTTTACCACCTTATGTACACTATAGTTAGCAATAAATGATTGAGTATTGAGTATTTTCTTATGGTTTGTTCTATTAAATACAAAGTTGCCTCTTGGAATTTGCCTGAAACAACAAACTCAAATTTAGGTATACCTACAGAATTATTTATACATAAAACTACGTAAATAGTATTTACTCACATACCGTAGGCACCTTCGAATACCGTAAGTATACATTATATCTAAAAACAATACAAAATGAAATGTTGAACGCAATAATAATAGAAAGAAAACCGAAATGAATTTTATAAAAAACATTAACTCAGTGTTGCCAGATGCCCGTGTTGCATTCTCCGAAATCCCGAAATCCCCAAAACGCTGATTTTTAAGAAAAAGCCCCACAACAACCCGAAACACTTGAAAAGGCGTTCTTCTATCTCACTGATTACTCGATAAGCTTTTTTTAGAGTGTGGCAGAGTAGATCACTTGCACCAAGAACACTGATTGCTATATATAATCAGTTCCAAGCGCTAAAACACACTTAAAATAACATTTTTGCCATGAAAAATTCCCCCACATCCCCCCAAAGTCAAAACTCTTCCTCCCGAAAATGTCCTCCACTGCCTAAAATAACCCCGAATTTGGAGGGTAATCACCCCAATCCGGCAACACTGCTTAAACTATACGTCAAAAGTGACCGTATTAATTTTAGCCAATGGGATTCACTTGCGGCACAGAAACAAAATGGCGGTCTTAATTATAGCCAATGAATGGACCGGGGAAATTGCAGTCACTAAGTTTTGACCCAATCTATGGGTGATTCCAACGCCTGTCTGTGGTTGTGACAGGCGAAATGAGTGTGCCAAGTGCAAAGAGCTTAGACTAAATACAACTGGAGTTTTCACCCTGAATAAAAAAGTGTGCCCAGCAATTTGACATTTAGTACGTAGTTGGTACGTAGTGGCTGTCAGTTGTCTCTTAAGACCAAACGTATTTTTACCAGACGGAAGACAGCCACAGTGCCACAAAAAAGTGTTAGTACTGCACTCTCCAGTTACCTCAGTATGTAGTCTAAGCTCTTTGGTCAATTGTCATTGTGTTTTATTATTAAAATATATTTTCACTTCTCATGCTCGTAAAGTTCGTGTTTATGTTGGGTATAGGCTGCATAAAATCGCTTTTTATGCTCTAGTGCATAAAGTAAAATCTTCGTCTGAGTCTCAGACTCTAAGACAAAGGTCATCAGGTAAACAGTCACACACGCAATTAAACTTCGTTAAATAAACTTGTTATTTCATTCTGTTTCTTTAATTTTGTACACAATCCATGTTAAATTACTTACAAAATTAATAAAACTAGGCAAAATTAATGAGTTTTGTAAGAAATAAGTATTTCAAGAGCATTATGGACTACGATATATTATATGCTAAAGTCACTGTGCTGCCACTGCTACGTATAAAAAAAAAGAAAGTCTTCCCGCCAATATGGCGAAGTCTTTATTTTTTCTTTTTTGCAATATTGTTATTTATTTTCCTCACACTCGAAGTGAAAAGCAGAGTGTATAACTCGTAGATAAAACCCATTTTACCCTCGAATTGACTATCCACCCTCGCCTACGGCTCGGATGGATATATACGTCTCGGGTAAAATGGTACGTTTTATGCACTTGTTGTACAATCTACTATTTCACTTCTCATGCTCGTAAAGTTCGTGTTTATGTTGGCTATAGGCTGCATAAAATAGCTTTTTATGCTCTAGTGCATAAAGTAAAATCTTCGTCTTAGTCTCAGACTCTAAAGACAAAGGTCGTCGGGTTAAATAAACTTGTTATTTCATTCTGTTTCTTCAATATTGTACATTATAATCCATATTAAATTGCTAAATTATTAAAACTAGACAAAATTAATGAGATTTAAGAAATAATTTGGCGAATGGGTAAGCTGCCCGACTTCTGCGCCACTGGTCTCGGGTTCGATTTCCGAACAAGGCAAATATTTATGTGCATGAACATGTCTATTTGTCTTGGTCTGGGTGTTTTCTATGTATATTAAGTATGTATTTACAAACAAAAAGTATTTAAGTATATATTTATCCGTTATCAAGTTCACGTAGACACAGTTTCTTAAGAAATTAACTACGGGCTTAGATAATTGGTGTGATTGTAAGAGAATATTTATTTATTATTATTATTTATTTATTATTATTATTTAATTATTTCAAGAACATTATGGACTACGATCTATGCTAAAGTCACGCGGTGCTGCCACTGCCACGTATAAAAAAAAGAAAAAGAAAGTCTCCCCGCCAATATGGCGAAGTCTTTATTTTTTATTTTTTGCAATATTGCTATTTATTTTCCATTCGAAGTGAAAAGCAGAGTGTATGAGCTGGTACACACTGGGCGTTCGGCGTTGCGTTTGGCGAGCGTTGATAGCGTACACACTCAGCGCTCTGCATGGCGTTCGACGAGCGTTACTAGGGCGAGTATACTTCTGGCTTAGTGCGGATATGGGTTCCGAAGTAATTGTTTTGTGTGTGGCTCCCCTACAATCACTTCAAAAGACGACGACGATGGAGAAAAAAGAACATTGGGTGCACCTAATACTAAAAGATAAAATAGACTCATGGAATTTTTGTAACATTGTATCAAAACATGGACCTAACTTTTTCAATTTTTATAGAATTTGTATAAAACCATTTGATGAATTTCTGCATATTTTATAAACTGACATTACGGGCGATTCATAAAAATGTAGAGAGTCAATTTCCCTAAAATTTTCCTCAACGTGTGTCCACTCTGTAGGAAAGCGCGCGATCACATGTACAGCCCCAAGGCGGCCCATGTATCTGAGAGCGCTCGGCTAACGCCAAAACTGACAGCTCGCATCTGACGCGCGCTTGTCAAAAAGCGCGCGGTTCAGTGTGTACTTAACATCAAAAATGTATGGGATGGCAGGTTCTCAGAGCGCGCGTTACCAAAGCGCGCGCTCGAAAGCGCTTAGTGTGTACCGGCTCTATAACTCGTAGGTACATAAGAGCTGGTACACACTGGGCGCTTTCGAGCGCGCGCTTTGCTAACGCGCGCTCTGAGAACCTGCCATCTCATACATTTTTGATGTTTCGTACACACTGAACCGCGCGCTTTTTGACAAGCGCGCGTCAGATGCGAGCTGTCAGTTTTGGCGTCAGCCGAGCGCTCTCAGATACATGGGCCGCCTTGGGGCTGTACATGTGATCGCGCGCTTTCCTGTAGAGTGGACACACGTTGAGGAAAATTTTAGGGAAATTGACTCTCTACATTTTTATGAATCGCCCGTAATATCAGTTTATAAAATATGCAGAAACTCATCAAATGGTTTTATACAAATTCTATAACAATTGAAAAAGTTAGGTCCATGTTTTGATACAATGTTACAAAAATTTCATGAGTCTATTTTAATTTTTAGTATTAGGTGCGCGCTGCCCCGGCCAGTAAAAAACCGGACAAGTGCACAAGCCAATCAATCATCCGTGTTTTTCATGCCACGCCGGTCCGTAAAAAAACGGACCGCCGGATCAGTAAAATTCAGTGTACAGTGTAGTTGGGCGTTTGTGCACTACCACTGAATTTTACCGATCCGGAAAAAAACGGATGCTTGTATTTTAATAATTAATCATGGTGCATCCAATGTTCTTTTTTCTCCATCGTCGTCGTCTTTTGAAGTGATTGTAGAGGAGCCACACACAAAACAATTACTTCGGAACCCATATCCGCACTAAGCCAGAAGTATACTCGCCCTGGTAACGCTTGTCGAACGCCATGCAGAGCGCTGAGTGTGTACGCTATCAACGCTCGCCAAACGCAACGCCAAGCGCCCAGTGTGTACCAGCTCTAAAACCCATTTTACCCTCAACTTTACTTTCATATTGTCTAAAATGTGATGAACTCGTCCATAGATGGCGATGTAAGTCATACTTTCTGCGAGCTTGCCTTTTGACTTACTAGATGGCGCTGTAATATAAAATTTTGTAGAAAAAACTTTTCATATTTGAGTATCAAAATATTGAAGAATGATTTGTTATTAATTTTGCAGACTTCAAAGTTATGCAAAACATTAGTACTACGACGAGAATAATTTGTAGACACCACAGGGCTTGTATTCCACAAAATAACTATGATTTTGTTAGTTATTTTGTGGAATACAAGCACTGTGGTGTCCACAAAACTTTAAAGCTAGAAATGAATGAAATTATGCCCTAAAGAAATCACTTACTATAGTGGGATAACAATTAAATAAAACAACATACTTAAAATTAAGAATTTATTTTCTTTTAACATTTAAACTTCTAATGCAAAATATAAACCAACCGATAATAATGACTATCACATTGATTTAACAAAACAACAACACACTTGGATCCATTACGTTTTCAACTTAACGCACTGCTTTACAAAAAATATATTATTTAGAAAATAAACATAAAAAATTCGCAACTGAATTCGACGTTATTTGACAAAATGTCATGGTTATTATTCTTTTTTATGGTTTAGCTCATAGAGTAAGGGTGGGTTGCACCATCTTACTTTAACCGGAACTATAACAAACACAAACTTATCTAAAGTCAGTGGCCAAATATAGAACTATTGGGTTATTGAATATTTTTACCTAGTTTACGCTATAGACGACAGCGACGCTGTCATCGAGTCAGATAAGTTAGTATCTGTTAAAGTTAAGGTTATTCAAGATGTTGCAACCCAGCCTAACTGTGTATGATTTTAACATGATTTTAATAACTTAGCAATAAATCATTCTAAAATACTTACGTATATTTTTATTTGTATCTATAACATTAACTTTACTACTTTGCCACAGTATAGAAAAAATAAACTTTTTTTTTCTGTTCCAATAGAATTTACTTTTCTAGTCTGTGTACGGTTTTAGCGCCCTCTGTTGACGAGCTCTGGTCGCTAAACGAAGCTAAAGTTGATACCGTTGATACCATAGATGTAATAATACATCTATGGTTGATACAATGTATGGAAGTTACCCCCCCATGTTTCCTTCCCTCCGGACATCTGAGGAGATCAGACGTGATTTGAATATTTATTAAATTTTGAATCGTATAAAATACATCTAAATAATAGGAGTGCATAAAACACAAGATCCTCCACACGCCTTGCGCGAGCTGCGACTTCAAGTACGCTGTTGAGGATGCGGATAAAATAAACTAAATGTGGTTTTCTTTCTTGCGAAAAATAAAAAGCCTTGTTTTCCATCAAATAAGTAGCGTGTGTAATGAAAAAGTGAAAATTTTACAATAAAAGAAAATCAAAAATGAACAAAAGATTAGCGAAATACAAAATCTGCACCCGCGATTGGTGCCCTAAATAAAATGCAACGTGCGGCCGGGCGCCGCTGATTGGCGCATTACTGATGCACCATAAAAAACAACTTCCGAGATCCATACTAGATGCCGCTACTCGTTCCCAAACATACGCCTCCCCCTGCCAACTGTCCCATCTGCCAACGAATTACAAGTAAGGACCAAGTTTACTGTTGCTGTTCCCATCACGTCACGGAAAGTGAAATCGTATGTAAACGTCGATACCGGCCAGATCACATAGACCCCCCACGCACCTTATCGACTCGTGCTATTGTGTCGTAGTGTTTTTATACACGTCACACGTTTATACTGTCCTAATACCTAGTTCGGAGCAATCTTAGTGTTAGTCATGCCTGTCGACCACTCGCCGCCCAAGCTACCGACGCTCGCGCAACCCATGCAACCTATACAACACAGTTGCTCGGATTCTGACCTAACTTCTGAGCGCCCAAGGAGCGCCATGGACCTTCATGTGACTTATCGCGCTAAGCGTAAACATCCGGATGATTCTAACGATTCTCAATTGTCATCGTTTATGTCGGAAATAAAAAGCTTGCTTACGGAATTTAAATCACAGCAAGACGAAAAGTTCAACAAAATGGAAAAAATGTTCTCTGCCGTGGAGGAGATAAAAAATCAAAACAATGATATTAGAACTTCCATTGAGTTTTTGTCGCAGAATTATGATTCTATCAAGGAACAGATAAACACTTTACAGGCTGACCGACAAAAAAATATGGAATGCATCCAAACTATAGAGGAGAAAATTGAGAAACTTGAAAGTGCTTCGAGATCAACTTGTGTTGAACTTAGAAACATCCCGCCCGTGAAAGCAGAAAATAAACAAACCTTGTTAGGCTCGGTCCAATTTGTAATGAAAACAATTAACATGGTTATTCAACCTTTTGAAGTAAAAGACGTTTTCCGCATTTCAACCCGAGACCCCGACAACCGACCCATAATAGTGGATTTTACAAGTGTTTTGACAAGAGACAAAGTTATTGAAAAGTTTAAAAGCTATAATAAGCAAAATTCTAAACTTACAACGGAAAAACTTAAAATTACTGGTCCGATTAAACCTATATTCATCTCAGAAAATCTATCTTCGAAAATGAAAAGGCTGTTCTTTCTATGTCGCGATTTTGCTAAGATGAATGATTATAAATACTGTTGGGTCTCCCACGGAAAAATATTTTTACGTAAAAGTGATGGCTGTACTCATCACTCAATTAAATCAGAAAATGACCTTAGGAACTTGCAAATGAAATCGTGACTATTTTATATGACCTACAATAATGTAAATTTCATTAATCAATGTCTGCTTGTTTTTGGTTTTGTAATTTTGGAATACTTAAACTATTTCAATACAATTATGTTGCCTGCTTATATTTTTGTTGAACCTTATTACATTATATTTTATTCTTTTAATTCACTCACACATCCGACCACAACCACTCATACTCACACTACATTATTACTACATCAACTTTACGCTCTATTCAGCGCTCTTCTGAATAACAAACACTGCCATTCTGTAATCATCACATTACTTTCGATCGAAATCCGGCTGAGCTTGTTTAATATGGTTATCATTTTGGTTTTTGTTCAATCAGCTGCTTTAAGAATCTACATCATGCATGACTGAAAACCTAAGTGTAATGGATGAAATTGATCAAATCCAAGTATCTAAATTTTATAGTTGTAGTCCTGAAGATTGTAAACTGTATGTGGAAGACAGCCTAAATCTAATAATTCTACATGTAAATATTAGAAGTATAGGCTGCAACTTCTCGAGCCTTTTGACGCTATTGCACCGCTTAACAATTAAAGTTGATATAATTATTTTATCTGAGTGCTGGCTAAGCAAATGCCCATCTTTACCATCTCTTTCTGGCTTTAACTCGTGCATGTCAACGTATGGAAATCAGAATGAAGGAGTTGTAGCATACGTTAAAGACGGAATTTCTTTTTCTTATGAGATACCCCATTTTAATGATGCAAACTGTTTAATTCTGAAGCTCTCAAACAAGATAGCAATAATAGCTTTATACCGGTCTCCTTCTCACACTAATACCGATAATTTCTTAGAATCGCTTGAAATGACTCTAAAAAATACAAGTGCATATCCTAATGTTACTATCATTGGGGATATTAATATAAATATTACTCCTAATAACTCTGACAGGCACTCTGACTCTTACTTAAATACGGTTACTTCCCATGGTATGCTTCCATGTCACGTGCATCCAACCAGGGGTCCTAACTGCCTCGATCATGTCATACTTCGAACTAAATCA
The DNA here is from genome assembly GCA_949710035.1 of Crambus lathoniellus. Taxonomy (NCBI): domain Eukaryota; kingdom Metazoa; phylum Arthropoda; class Insecta; order Lepidoptera; family Crambidae; genus Crambus; species Crambus lathoniellus. The sequence goes on from OX453306.1 coordinate 11,040,317, forward strand.
GATGCCGATACCTTTGTTCTCGATTCCCTTATCACAGACCATGCACCTGTATTACTATGTTGTGATCTTAAACTGAAACCACCAACTATTAAACGTTTTCGCAAACATATCGATACTGATGCGTGTATTCAGGACCTAAAAGCCACTGACTTTTCTCCTATCCTTACCTGCCAGGATCCTGAGCAGGCTGCTGATTTACTTGTTCACGCAGTCTCATCCGTTGTTAACAAACATTCCAAGGATATATACGTGTCCAGTAGAAAGACAATTATCAAGCCTTGGATAACACCCGGTTTGTTGAGGTGTTTGCGAAACCGCGATAAGCTTTACATTAAATCAAAAAAAGACCCTGATAATACAACTCTTAAAGTTACTTACACACGCTACAGAAATTTTGTGAACAACCTTATCAAAAAAGTTAGAAAAGAATACGAGCGAGTCGCATTTCTCAAAACAAATAAAAATCCTAAAGCAACTTGGGACTTTGTCAAAAAAATTGGAAATATCAACCAGGCACACTCAACTTCTCACCAACTTCTATGTTCTACAGACGAGTCTTCTTCCACAGTTAATGCAATAAATCAATATTTTGCAAATATTGGCAAAAACTTGGCCCATAGCATTACTACACCGGAAACTTATACAGCTCCTGAAAGCCTTCCTCCGGTTAATTCAATGTCTGTTTTTATTACGGATAGCGACGAAATCGTTAGCGTTATAAACGGCCTTAAAAACACCTCTGCAACTGGATGGGATGGGATCCCTACATCTATTATTAAAGCCACCGCGACCATACTGGCTCCTGTCCTCCAGCAAGTATTTAATCTGTGCATTACTTGCGGGGTCTTCCCTACAGCGTTTAAGAAAGCAGTCGTACATCCGATTTTCAAGAGTGGGGACAGAAGCAGTGTTACAAACTACAGGCCCATATCAGTGTTAAGTGGGTTTTCCAAGGTCCTTGAGAAGATCTTAAACAAAAGACTCACCAACTACCTTGAAGTTAATAGTATTATTTCAAATAATCAGTTTGGTTTCAGAAAAGGTAAATCCACGGAAGACGCTGTGTTGCAATTGACAGAAACAGTAGTTCGGAATTTGGAATCTAAACGTAGGCTTGCTGGTTTGTTCTTAGATCTTTCCAAGGCTTTTGACACTGTTTCTGTGCCCCTTCTCATTAATAAGCTATCCAATATTGGTATTCGCGGGACCGCATTGGATATATTTACTAGCTATCTCCACGGTCGTTCTCAATATGTAACCATCAATAACTTCAGAAGCCATGATGAAAGCATCTGCTGTGGGGTTCCTCAGGGAAGTGTGTTGGGACCCACTCTCTTCAACATATACATTAATGAGCTTTGTAAATTAGCCCTTCCAAACTGCAACATCTTAGTTTACGCGGATGACACAGTCTTGCCCATTGATGGCAAGGATTGGGACGAAGTTTCCAAAAACATCAATCTCGCTTTTAATGAAGTTATGAAATGGCTATCGGCAAACTTGCTTACTCTCAATTCAAATAAAACCAAATTTGTCCCCTTTGCCGCCAATGTCTCAACACTACCATCGGATGCGTTTACTATTCGCGCTCATTCATTACGGGAACATAACTGGTTGAATTGTGACTGTTTGCTGATTCAGCGTGTTCCTCATATTAAATATCTGGGCGTTTGCATTGATTCTCTGCTATCCTGGAAAGAGCATATTAAGACCACCGCCTGTCGAACTAGGAGACTTATATTTATCTTTAAGAAACTTAGAAACATTATTGATTTTGATACTTTGAAAATAATTTATTATGCATTGGGTCAATCTATTTTATCCTATTGTATTACTGTCTGGGGATGTTCATGTAAAACTGTTCTTCTAGGTCTGGAAAGAGCTCAAAGAGCTATTCTTAAAGTAATTGCCTTTAAGCCCATCTTATTCCCAACATTTGACTTATTCGCAATATTTAAAGTTTTGACCGTTAGACAAATGTATATCCTTAATGTCGTATTACGCAAACATATGCAAACAAGTTATGTCGATTGTCTCACTTTAAATACACGAAGACCCTATGCAGTATGTAAAACTAAACGCTTCCGATTGGCCTTAGCGCGACGTCACTTTTATTTCATTTCTCCCTCCTTATATAATAAAGTCAATCAACATCTAAATATATTTCCCTTAAACTTAAGAATTTGTAAAAAGAAAACAATGGAATGGCTCCAGAATTTATCATATTCGGATACAGAAGAATTTCTTAGTATTTTTGTGGGCAGTTAATTGCGTATGCTGTTCACAGTGTTCATCTCAAAGACAGAGAATATTGATGTGAGATTTCATTTCAAATATATTAATCGTACACACACAAAACACACTCACACACACACTCACGCACAAACAGACAAACACACACACACACACATATACACACCCTCACGAACAAACACACACACGCACATACACTATAATACTCCTGCATGTTAAATTTAAAAAATATATATATTTTATTTCTAAGAAGTGTTTATATACTTAGTAATGTATTTGGAGGTGGGCGCTAATGACTGCGACACAGTTTTAACTATATGCGGTCATTAACGATCACAACATGCTTATATTTATGGGTCAGGCCGTAGATTTTGCCACATTCGAGGGTACAAAAGTCTCCGCTTCATATAATTTTAAATATAGTACTCTTAGAAATTTCTCAATCTTATCATCGTGTTTCCTAAGAAATAGCAAACCAAAGCAGATATAGATATTTGGATAAGTTTATAGATTTGGAAAACTATTTGACATTTCCCTCCCAAAAGTGACGGATTTTTTATAAAAACCGCGAATCCGCATTGGTAGGTGTCCAGCTTAAACATCGATAAAATTATCATTTTTTAACTTATTGATGAGCTGTTTGATTTGACGTTATAAAATAATAATAAGGTTGCCATTGCTTTAATATTTTTGCGTATTTCCTAAGAAAAAAGATAAATTTTCGGCAATAAGATTTTTTTTTTGAAAAACCATTTCTTTGCGCTACTTATATTGCGCAACCATTTTCACCCATATTATGGTTTTAAAACATTTATTAAGATTTTGTTTGAGTGCTGGCATCACCAAAGAATCGTATTCTATGGTCAATGCAGCGTTGACGACCATATTTTTTGACATTTCGGTGTCAACTCCGATCAAAGTGAAAAGTGTCGCCTACTTTGCAGAGTGCATTTTTTGAGATTTCAAGGTAAGTTTTTGATTAAAACTTATAATTTTTGTTGCGCATGGTTTAATTAGATGTGTGTGATCTGTATATGTTAAATTAGCCTTGTAAAATAGTATATTTTAAGAGTTATAATCGATTTCATTTGCGCCTCGGTTCCGCAAAACTGCCTTTATGCCACTTTGCGATACCGGTTGCGTAGAAATTGCGCCACTTATTTTACGCTATTGAATAATAGTGCATGCACACAAGGTTTTCAAGTGTTTTTATTATTTTGAAATTACTTTTAGCTGTAATTCCGCTAAAAAACATGACTAGCATTACTATAAATTGATTTGTTAGCTTTTATTAATATTCTATAAGTACAGGGTGTTCAGCAGAACGTTAATACGAAAATAGGGGTAGGTGCGGTGGTCTGCTACCTAACCAGCCCCAAAGATTTTACCTAGGTCCAAAGTTTTTTTTATTTTGTATTTTATAAGTTTTGGAATTACGTCACTTTCATACTAACTTTTAAACCCAACTTTTTTCTTTATTGACAGATCTATTTTTTTTTATTTTTGGCATCTTAATGGTTGGCAGGTCCTTTTAATAGTGATACTTGTGACTTACGTAGGGATTGCAAGTTACTTGAAGCCTCGTGTTATAATACGTTTATTCAGAGGTCTGAGATGAATATCAAACTTAATTCTAAAGCCTTTTGGGCATTCGTTAAAAGTAAGAAGGCTAATACCGGCATTCCCGATTCTCTGTTTCTGGACAACGTCTCTGTGTCCGATGGACAACAGATTTCTGATGCATTTGGTGAGTTCTTTCAATCAGTGTTTGAAGATACTCCAAGCAGGTTGTTGCTAGAGTCAAAGTAATGGACTCTCAAACATTGAAAACAGTTGAAATAAATTTTAAAGTTGTAAACAAGAGTAACAGGACTCAACGCGACATTTATTATGAAGTACATATTATTATGTACTTACAGCTTGACGTTTCGGCTGTGTTGCAACAACCGTGGTCACAAGCAGACTGGCGGTGCGCGACGACGTCTGTTCGGGCGGGCTTGGAGATCTTCGGCCACCCTCAAATTGTCACTTTTTTTGTTTTTGTCATCGCTAGTGATGGGATTACGGCACACAACACTCACAGTATCGGGGTTTGTTTTGAACGGTAAAACTCGCGGCTTACTATTGTTAATCACTGGATTCCACGCTGATGACAATTTAAACCCGTCCTCCCGATTGAAATTTTTATACTTCTTGATTTCAATCGCTTCTCGTACCATCCTAGTATGGTAATGACGATCGGTGGAGAGGATTTTTGGATCATGTAACTCCATCCAATGATTAACTCCAGCTTCCAGAAGATGTTCAGCTACCGCGGATTTACTCGTCTGTCGATTTTTAACAGCTGCGATATGTTCTTTGACACGTTCTGCGATGGTCCGCTTTGTTTGTCCAATGTACGCGTTGAGTCCCGTTACTCTTGTTTATAATTATAATGGAACGCGAAAGATTAAAATCTTATATTTTAAAGTTGTATTATATCCATACTAATATTATAAATGTGAAAGTGTGTTTGTTTGTTTATTTGTTTGTTTGTTTGTTTGTTTGTTTGTTTGTCCGTCTTTCACGTCAAAACGGAGCAACGGATCGACGAGATTTTCGGTATGGAGATAATTTGAGAGCTGGAGAGTAACATAGGCTACTTTTTATCCAGGAAAATTATAAAATAAAAATGGTAATTTTGTATAGAAAACCGTTAAACTGTCATACTTCACACAACTGTCATTTCTTAGCCGCTCCCAAAGAGAAGGTATGTCAAAGAGTATGTAATCACTGACATTTTTGCCGCTTAGGATTTTTTTTTATAAGTGACATTGTGTCAGGCAGGTGATACGAAGTTCGTGTCCAATAAAATTTATATGGCAAACCAACGTTTGCCGGGTCAGCTAATTTATACATATAATTAATAATGAATAATACCAAATACCTCCATCTAACAAATTAAATGTATTTTTTTTTGTAAATTGAACAAATCATACATACTTACTAGTTTTTGTCATCCTGTTTAACTTTTCATTGTGCGCAATATATAAAAAAGAATTACTCATAGGTACATTATTGTTAATTATTAATTAAACATACTTACATACCAACATCGTGTTTCTTTTTCTAATTTGATGCAATACCTCTTGTTAGTACATGTTTGTTAAATAAAATCACACTAATGTACGTGCTCCTTAATAATTTTGCGCTACCATTTCGCGCCACTTTGTGCGACCGACTCGTAGAAAATTTTGCGTCACCATTGCGCTATTTGTGGCAAAATCTACGGCCTGACCCTTATAATGTTTTAGTCTGCAATAAAAAAGTTTTGTTTCGTTTCATTTAATATAATACTTATATTTATTTTGTTGTCATTTAATTCCTAAATTAAGTAAGTACTAACAATTTTAATAAACAATATAAAATCTATCTGCTTATAAAAGTGTTTGTAATGTCTTACAGTATTCTATTGCTATTATTGATGGAAGTATCTAGGACCGGACAAAAGCCAGATAGATTTTTTCCTCATCTACTCCTGATGGGAGAATTATTTTCAACTACTGGCAGCATTAAATACGCCACCAGTCGCGCGCAGGCAGACTTATCTGGCGCGCACTTCTAGACAATATTTCTTTTCTGTTCCGGTGACAGTAGGTAGTGTGGTAGTATTTAAAAGTAAATCACATTAAAACAACAACTAAAAAACAAATTCATACAAAAGTACAAAACCGAATGGGCCAAAATGTATGGAACAGCTGTTTTTTTTTGCGATATCGCACTTTGTCCGATAGTAAAAGTTGTTTGTATTGATGGGTACTTTCACCCCATGGAGTATGTCCCTTGTTTAAACTAACACCTTGTATAATAATATGTAAGTATATATTACGGTTTCTCTGTCTACGGTATATATTCAGTTAACACCCACTTGCAGGAAGCTCCATTAAAGTTAATGCTTCATTAAGTCTATTGCTGTCACTTTTCGTTGTCAAGAAATAAAAAGTGACAGCAATAGATTTAATGAAGCATTAACTTTAATGGAGCTTCCTGCAATTGGTTGTATGTATAATATATTACTTTTTTATATGGCTATTTTTCAAATTTTGTTAGCGTCATCTCTTGAGAGTTAGCAAAAGCTTCGCTTGAAAATTCCCCATTGTCGACTTCAATGACCTATTAAATTTTAGGATGATTTCTATGCTACAAGTAGGTACCTACAGTTTAATATGTAGGTAAGTGAGTTTCACTTTCTTATTTTCTATTCTATAAATGATCCATCCATAGCCGATGTTATACCTACTTTACCACAACATGTGTGTCTCTCCATCTGTACAAGTAAGCTAACTGAATGTAACCGAGCAAGCAGTAAAATTGATAAGTAAGTATTACTTAATTAAAAGACCCAGGAACATTTATATATATTACAAAGGTGTATTAGCTATCACAGAAATCTTACCTACTTCATTCCACCAAAAAGAATTTTCCGAATTCTACGTAACCTAAGTGAACTGAAATTCTTGAAATATTTTGTTAAGCCTACTTGACCGAAAACGTTTCATGTGTGTGGCGATAGTTATAATACTTATGTATGATAGTGGGCTAAAATGCTAGGACCATATGGTAAGGACGGATTACCACCTCTGATAGCTGTGCTAGATACAACATAGCTAACATTAGTTGGGGATAGGTACTCTACGCAAAGTATTCCATTGGGAATGGGTAAACTTGGTTCAATTTAACTTTCTTGGGTTCGAATCGTGCAAGTAGCGCTTTTTAGGGTTCCGTAGTCAACAAGGAACCCTTATAGTTTCGCCATGTCCGTCTATGTCCGTCTGTCCATCCGTCCGTCTGACCCCAGTCTAGCTCATAGACTCTTAGTACTAGAAAGCTGTAATTTGGCATGAATATACATATTTACCACGCCAACAAAGTGGTAAAGTAAAATTTTGAAAAATATTTTTTTTTAGGTTACCTCCCGTACACGTGAAGTGGGTATGTAATTTTTTTCTTGTCTACCCCATAGTGTGGGATGTTGTTGGATAGCAATTTTAAAAACGTTGTGGGTTCGTGAAGACAGTTTTTTGATTGAGGCATCTGTTTGTGAATTATTAAGCTTTAAAGTGCAAAATTTTGTTAGAGTCAAGTGTCCCCCCCCCCCCCCCCTACCCGCCAAATGGTTGTTTCTGGATACGTGAAAAAATTCACGATAGTAGTACATATGACGAAGTTAAAAGGAAAACTATCACAGCCAAGTAGGCTTTACAAGTTTTTGAGATATAACACATTTTCGAAAACCGCAAATATATCTTTGTCATTCATACGAATACTATGAAAAACAAAGTTATTTTTTTCTGGCAAAAAATGACAGTGGTATTTTTGCTAGGTTTTGGATTTTGTACCCTTCATGAGCGAGTCCGACTCGCACTTGGCCGATTTTTTTATTAAAGCTTCTCCAATTTATTCAATGGTGAAATACAATATTTTTATATTATTATATTCAGTATTGGAAGTCGACCTTTGGAATATTAGATTTTTGTTACAACTATTCATTCATACGGCCTCCGCTCGCGATTCCCGATATCAAGACAAATGACGGTAGAGCGTATCTTTTGTTTCAAATTGGGTGAAACGAAGTTACATTTTGATCTGCCCAGTGCCCGTAGTGTAAGTTTTTATGTCAAAAAACGCAAACTATTTCGAATGCGTATTAATGTCAATTTGTATGAAAACTGTATTAGCACCTCTAGCGGCGAGTAGCGCGCTTATATAGTTTTCATACAAATTGACATTAATACGCATTCGAAATAGTTTGCGTTTGCTTGACATAAAAACTTACACTCGGGGTACTGGCCCTGGCCTTTACAATGACAAGGAAATCATTTTATTTCTCTTTTTAAATTGACTTTTACCTACGTTTATGAACAAAAAAGACGAAAAAATATCGACTTTTCATAACGAAAAGTAGATTTTTTTACGTAAGTGTCACTAAATTAAAATTAAATAAGTAAGTAGGGCAGGCGTACCGGTTTTGGCCACTTTAAGGATTTTTTCACTTTTAAACGCTTAGTGCTTAATGATCTTAAGTATTTAAGAGAAAATTTATATCTAAAATTATGGAGAATTTATCGAACTTTAAGGTTACAACTTTCAAAGTTTAAAAAAGTTTATAGCTTTTTGTCCATAAAACAAAATGTTCGGAGGGGGCCAAATACACCGGTTTTGGCCATTTTGCATTGGTTTTGGTCACCCAGTTTGCATTGGTTTTGGCCACTTTGATAAAATTACCATATTTATGACTTGAGTTTAAGCCTAATTGCTATCTTATCCGAGTTCTGGACTAAAACACTACATGAAATAGTATTTCAATCCCAGCTAGCTTCTTACCACAACTTTATAAGTATACCTTTATCACTTGATTAGAAGAAAATTAGCGGATTGAGGCTAGTGTAGGCACTTAGCCTCAATCCGCTAATTTAGGTAGATGGGGCAATAAAACAATAGTACCTCCACCTTTGACATCAGAAACACGTCGATGACATGTTTGGATAAGATAAGTGTCACTTAACTAATAAGGGACACATAACTTTAAGGGACACATAACTTTAAGGGACATTTAAACATTATGTAGTCTTCACCTCTAAAATCAACCTATCAAATCAATCTACGACGACCGATTTGGCGCAGGGGTATACTACCTGGCTTCTGCGCCAGAGGTCTCGGGTTCGATTCCCGAACAAGACAAATACCTATTTGTGTGCATGAATATATATTTATCCGTTATCAAGTTCACGTAGACACAGTTTCTTAAGAAATTTACTATGTGCGATATTAGTGTGATTGTTAGAAAAATATTTATTTATTTATTTATCAGTCAATGAGGGATCAGTTGAGGGACACTTATCCATGACGGCGTCTTCTGCCTTTTTTAACATCAGAAACACGCCATTCAACGTCACGTTCAGTTAAGATAAGAGTATCTCACTTTAAGGGGCACTTAACTACTGTGGTGGTTTCTATTATCGGCATCAAAACGCGCCAATTTCACGTTAATATGTCATTTAACTTTAAGGGCCACGTAACTACTATGGTGGTCTCTATCTTTGACATCAAAACACGCTGATATTACGTTAATATGAGTGTCACTTAACTTTAAGGGGCACTTAACTTTAAAGGACACCTAACTACTATGGTAGTTTCTATCTTTGGCATCAAAACACGCTGATTACACGTTAATATGAGTGTCACTTAACTTTAAGGGTCACTTAACTACTATGGTGGTTTCTATCTTTGGCATTAAAACATGCCGATTTCACGTAAATATGAGTGTCACTTAACTTTAAGGGCCACTTAACTACTATGGTGGTTTCTATCTTTGACATCAAAACACGCTGATTTCACGTTAATATGAGTGTCACATCACTTAACTTTAAGGGGCACTTAAATTTAAGTGACACTTAAACATGATAGGGTCTTCTATCTTTGATATCAAAAACACGTCGATGTCACGTTCAGTTGAGAGTTACTTAATTTCAAGAGATACTCAGCTTTAAGGGGCGCTCAACCACGAGGTTTTTTCTATCTTTGATATCAGAAACACGTCGATTCGATCGACGTCAAGTTCAAGTGAGTGTTGCTTAACTTTAAGAGACACTTGAAGTTCCAAGGAGTCCGCTACGAATTCATACATTTGACTTCAAGGTGGAGTTAGGTTCTACTTTCAAAAAATGGAATCGCAACTCCACTCCGATTGACCGGAGCGAGGTTGCAAAACAAGGGTTTTATGAAACACTAGAAACAGAAGAATGAAAAAGGAGCGGAGTGAGGAAACCGAGCAGAGAAGCGGAGAGAGAGAGTCAAGCGGGGCAAGCAAGCACGGCTTCCTAACTCCGCTTCTCCACTCAAGTTGCTCGCTTCACTTCCTCCACCGTTTCACTATAAAGCACGGAGATTTATATTTATAACTTTTTAAGTGAAAAGTGGCCCTAACCAATAATATTGATTCCGAAACAGTCCGCTCTGCATTGCTGACTCGCTCCGTTCCGCTACCGCGACAGCGGACAACCTAAACATAAGTAATTTAAAGGTGAGTTGTGAGTCTATTAAAATAAAATAACTTTATGAAAAGTTGAGAACTTCATACTAATGGTAAAGTGGCCAAAGGTGGCACAATGCTAAAATTTCCAGCCCCACTTTTGGCCACTTATTGTTTTCCAACTTTTTGTGACAACAGTGAGAAAACAACACTTTATCCACCTGGAAGAAACATATTCTAATGTGATATAAAATATTTAATAACCATAAAATAGTTTTATTGTAGAAAAAAAATGATTTTTCAAAACCTTTAACCTTAACATTTTGCTTAAGAATTTTACAAAATGTTAACTTTGAAACATAACATGGTGTTTATTTCTAAAATATCGTACTACATAAAAAAAGCTAAGTGCTGTAATTATTAACTAAAAGTCCAATCTTTTATTCGCCATTAAAAAATATAAGCAATAGTTTTTTAATTCCTATCTATATAACTTTAAAGTGAAAAGTGACCAAAACTGGTACAGTGGCCAAAACCGGTACGCCTGCCCTACATATTTTCCTTTTACGAAATTTCGATAAATTAGTAAATTTAGTAAAGTAGTACCGTATTAATCATTTATGTTCGAAGTAACATGCATCTCGATGTCTTAATGGCGAAAACATATAAATACTTATGAGCTACTTACGGTATCATTTTATTAGTCTCTAGGTATCTCTATTAGCTCAGACATGCGGAGATGATCATGCAAGCAGATGTTATCACTTGTTTTGTTACGCTTCCAACAAAGTAGGTTAGACATTCTTTATTATTTATGCAACTTTCGAGATAGTCGGTAAGGGATAGGTGACCAAACAGTTTATTATCTCTAGCTTCTCCGTGCTTCGGAATGCACGACCCTTTCGGTTCGGCGTGGGGGTGCAGTGCCAGGAGTGGACTGAAGCAAATTTTTCAAATTATCTGAAATTGATTAAGTATTTCAAATTATATTATCAAATTGCCAGACTAAATTGTCAATACGAACTTATTCTATGGTAATGTGAGAACCGTTTGGGATGAAGGCTCCCAATTGCTAAGTAAAAACTAAGCTTCAGTCCTGAATCAAAGTGTGACGGGATGTATATTCCCATCGGTCTTACGTGGTACGGGACATATACATACCATCAGACCAGTCCCGGATGCGTTTCAAATTATTTTTTCCTACTTTCACAAAAAAATAAATATTGCAGTTTCCAATCGTTAATAATAATACCTACCAATCCGCATTGGGCCCGCGTGGTGAATCATGGCCCACTGTCCTTATCCATCCATAAATAAAGCTTGTGCACCAGCATTAGGAACTTAAAGATACTAAATCGCTCATGATAAAGTTTTGTGTAGAGAAAGAGTTTCAAATTATAGCAAATAGACTATTAGTAGTTGATAGACTCTAAATAAATTAAATAGAGAAGGATCTAGTTAATCAAACATGGGAGGCCATTAAGCTAAAATGAATTGCCAACTAGATGGACTAGTACGGCGTGAAATTATGTAAATGTTTTGTAAATCCCTGTCTGTGGGCAATTTATCGAGACGTTTGGTGGCGGCTACAGGACCCTGCCGAAGGTAATTTTGGCCCGGGATTAGCCGTATTACCCTCCCGTCTTATCTCCGAGTTACTTTAGATGAGAAATATTACACTGTTTCTAACTGTGATGAAGCATGTTATGCATCTTATCTCGAATAACTCCTTAAATTTTTGCGCTGCTTCTTATTTCAGTGTACCATGATTAGTTAGCCTAGCGTATGAATAGTTGTAGGTAAAATATACTTGTTGTGTAAATAAATACAGGGTGTTAGGGGCACCCTTGCAAAAACTTTAACCATGCTGAACTTCAGGCTTTCATGCTGAACAACGCAAAGGAAGATTTTTTGTCGGAAATGAAAAAAATATTTCGACTCTCCATACAAAATGTCCCGATAAGTTGCTAAATTTGTATGAAAAGTCCAATTTTTTTTTTCATTTCCGACAAAAAATTCTTGCTGTACGTTGTTCAGCATGATGGTCTGAAGCCATGGTTAATGTTTTTGCAAGGGTGCCCCTAACACCCTGTATGTACAGTAAATCTGTATTAGTGCATGTGTGTTTTTAAGCACAACAACTTAAATTTTCGACTATCATCACGATGGTATACAGGGTGGAAAAAAAATATGGGCTCTGAAGGGTAACTGCCTTAAAGTTAGCTCATTTTACTGGAAGAAAAAATTCTTTTATTTTTAAAAAGTAACATTTAGATAAATGGAATCTGGATAGTAATACGTAACTTAGCATCTGTTAATATTTTGAACTGATTAACAAAAATATCTAGGCAACTAAACTCTAGTATAATGGATTACCTACCCCTTACTGGGGATGGGGATAAATGATTGGAAACGGCGGCAGTTAGTGGTATTGGTGGTACCTAAGTACCTACTTATACTTATTTAGCACTCACCTAACTTCATTAGCTCGTTTGGTTGACGAGTTACAACACGATAAAAAACTAAACTTCATCTTTTTAAATGCTTTGCCCGCAATTCACGTTTATGAGAAACAATAAAATGTAGCACGACTATAAGAGGAGTGAGACTTTAAACACTGAAATTGCTTTATCACACTAAGCTAGTATGATAAGATTTTATCTGTATAGGCAATAGTCATAATAATTTAATGATCAGCAAACTTCCATCAATTATACCTACACACATTAAACAGCTAGGCAGAGGCAAAAGCGGGTAGATAGAACAGAAATAAGTATTACATGAAAAAAAAAAACAACGGGTTGCATGCACTCCAGGAGTGCCGGCAGAAGTGTAAAGGGCTCCCTAGACTTTTTCACAAAAAACAAGGAAATTTACAAAAAAAGAAAAAATACGGACTGGATTTGAACCGAGGTTTTCTGGCTTCAATGCCGCCCGTTTTCTAAGTTGAGTTTTTACAACTTCGGAAACGGTGGCGAAATTTGCCTTCGTATTCTAATGACATTGTAACAGTTTTTCAATCAGCGTCTTACGAATTTTCGATCTGACTGTCACGTGTCCCCTGACGCGAGTTGTCCGAGATGTCCCCCGACATTTTTTACCCATCACAAAAAGTGCACAACGCCGCTAAAGAAGTTTTCACTTAAAAAAATTAGTTTCTGAGCCGCTGATCACTGCAGTGATCAGCTGCACTTCCGAAACCACTGCCCTTGAAGGCAGCCAATAGCATCGTTTTCCGAAGTCTAGGTTACTGTAATCGATGGACCAAATCCAGCGAAACAACTGAATGGAATGGTGGAACTTTGGATTCAATGAATCAAAAGTGGATTCATCCAACTTGGATGAGGCGCTATTGCAATGTATCAGTAGGTACCTACCCTACTCTATGCTAATGCATTTTTATCAGCATGGATCAGAGATAATTGTACCATTAGCACAATTATTGACGGATAGGTAGATATTGAATAGTGGGGAGCCCGTGGCGCAGTGGTTAGCGCGCTGGGCCTGCGATCGTTGAAGTTAAGCAACTTTCGCAGTGGTCGGTCACGGGATGGGTGATCTAAAAATTATTATCTCTAGCTATAGTATTGGGACATGACCAATTTGTTCCAATCCTTTATTGAGTAAGTACCTAAATTAACTACCTGTGTTATCGAAATCGGAAACTACTACGAGTATTTTCACATTCGTAAGTAGGTTCTTACTTACCCTAAAAATGGCCTGTCAAGAAAGCAGTCCGCGCCTGCACTTTAGCAAATGGTTTAAGTAGCCTGTTATTGTCCTGTTCTATTTCGCAAGCACATTTCACCAATTTCTCTTCCAGCACTTTTGATGACTTTTGGTATGACGATTACCAAATAAACTAATAAAACACAATGACACTTGACACACTCATTTTGCCTGTCACAACAAATAACAATGGCGGCCTGCCAAATTTGAAATTAGTTCCAAATTCGACCGCGCGCAGACTTATCTGGCGAGCGCTCTAGATTCAATTTATTTCTTTGAACTGGAAACACTGAAGCTAGAGTGCTCGTCAGATAAGTCTGCGCGCGGTAAAAATCGAATACTAATCTTTTCTATAACATAAGAACAAAAAAATGCACTGTAACTAGCGCCAAAAACGCGTCAGTCACGCGCAGAGTTATCTGCCACACACTCTACTGTTAGGTTTCATAATTGTTAGGTTGCAAAATAATCAATACAACCACAATCCGGTGACATAATTATTCAATAACTTATCACAGATTATTATTCTTTGTAGGTACAGTCAACAGCATATAGAACAATGAAATTTAAACCTCTTAACAAAATATATAATATACTAGCGGATCATCGCGGTTTTACCCGCGTGGTACCCGTTCCCGTGGGAATATCGGGATAAAATATAGGCTATGTCACTCGGGAAGAATGTAGCTTTCTAACGATCAAAGAATTTTCTAAATCGGTCTAACTAGTAGTTCTTGAGATTAGCGCGTTCGCGACCAAACAAACAAGCAAACACTTCAGCTTTGTAATATTAGTATAGATAGGGAAATAATGAGCTTTGCAGCACACGTCACGCTGGAACTGTGGTCACTGCGACCTAAAAGAGATCTATTGAAATTCAACTTAGGATCACACATTAACCAGTTGGCGAGTCACAATAGATCTTTTAGGTCGCAGTGACTACTTCTCCTGCCGGGAGATGCATAGCCTCTTACATTCAAAAATAGGATCACACATACATACATTATTAGTGTTCTGTGATTATTACATAGTCTAATGGCTGCTTACGGTACGATAACCATGTCTGAGATATTACGATTAAAATGTTTATCTTCAGTTCAGATAACGTATGATGATAACCCAAGCCCAAAGTCTGGTGACTAATTTCGGTACAGTAATTAACAATGAACTACAAATTGAGTTTTTTATTTCAGGCGATACTCGGAAAAAATGTGCTGAAGCGAGATAGCAATGAGAAAACGACGCGCGCGGGAGCGAGACCGATTTTGCAGATTAGGCAAAAAAAACACAAAATCACTTCGTATTAAAAAACTACAGCGATTTTGAAAAAAATGCTTCTATACGATCCTCAATATTATCGGTGTCCACTAATTAAACCAATTTCCAATAGTGTAAGTAACCCCAATTAAGAATAATCTTCACTTTTCGTATTTTTTAGAGGTCTTTTCGAAAATAAAAAGTGTCGAGGCAAAATCATAAAATCGTGTTTTTGAAACTATACGATTCTAGATAAAGGTATGAAGAAACATATATCTTATTACCAGATTTGTAACAACTGTAACCGTCCTATAGTTTTAAATCAAAAATTCCATATTTTTCCGAGTAGCGCCTTCATGCTGTTATTGTACAAGTTGAACGTCGTGTCTTATCAAGAAGCCAAGGAACTGGCTTTGGACAAAAACGAATGGAGGAAGCTGACAAGAGCGTGGCTCTAAGTTAAGAAGAAGAATGGACAGGTTTTATTGCGTTTGTGATTATTTATTATTAAATTTTGTATAGGTAATACTCCTCCGCCGCGCGACAACGTTCATGTAAGCTCTCTACCTTCCTGATACGTTAGTAGGTAGGTACTATTATATATTCTGTGCTGATACTTGATTATATTTAACTAGCGCACTGGTTTCACCCGCGTGGCGTGGTTCCGTGCCCGTATGAACATCGGAATAAAAAGTATCCAATCTGTTATTCCAGCCTAGGTATAATCTATTTCTCTTGAGCTTTTGGTAAAAGGATATTATCTGTAACCGATTTATGATATTACACATTGTTATCAAGCTAAAAGTATTTTCCGTTCACGCTCATTAGCTAACAAGCACTACGTTCCTACATTTAAAGGATTTTTGGAAATTCCCCCTCCAAGGGGGTAAAAGAGTGAGTGAGTGAGTTTGAATGTATAATGCGGGTAAAAATGCTGCTGCTATGACAAACAAACTCAAAAACTATTGACTGATTTTGTAAATTTTCACCTAATTAATTTAATCGTCACTTCATTTGTTCAATCGCCTAGTTGCGCGAATTACCTACTTACACGCAGACGAAGTCGCGGGCGGAGCGCTAGTGGAAATATAAAATTAAGGACATTAATTAAGTTTAGGCACTACGAATATACGTGCAGACAGACCGACAGACAGACAGACAGACATAGGCCTCAAACTTATACCTAACACCCCTCTTTGCGCTGCGTCAGGGGTTAAAAATACCCTATTTTGGGGAATCCCAGCCTTAAAATTAGCCTATTAGGATTCCTTTTCAGTCTAGAGTTTACGTCACATGCTTTTTTAAACAATTCTAAATTCCTACGTATGTACAAAAATACTTATTTCAAGTGGGTACATACAATGAATGTAGTGTTAATAAACCAAGGCTTTTAAATAATGGCCTACAAGACTTAGACATTTTTTTTGTTTTTGTCCAATACCATTGCTCCATATAATTAATCCATAGCGTAGTATTGACTGTACATATACGCGATAGGCAGTAATGGCAGTTTGTCTATTCGTGATATTTCGAATTTTGTAGAGAGCGTTAACGTATTGCTTTATTCTATTGCGTAAATTTTCGATATGTTCACACGGCGGCACATCAGAGTACTTATACATGTTGACCATGAGTGAGACCGCCTTTATGCCCTACGTAATAAAAGCTGTAATCGCAGTTCAACTGTTTAACTTGATGTGCTGTCGAGTGTACATGCCAGTTCAATTTTTGATCTGTAAGTATATTAAACACCTAAGAATTTGGTGTGTGTAACTTCCTTAATTTAGTCAATGTTTAATTTGAAATTGTATTTTGGATGTTTAGATTTATTAAATTGTATAAAATTAGATTTCTGTAAATTAATTTGTAAATTATTATTCTCAAGCCTTTTAGTAAGTTTCATGGACACGTATGGAATTTGTTCGTTTATAGTAGGTAGTAGCGAATAGCCGAATAATAATTAATTTTGTTTTCGTAAGTGTGCCATTCATATCGCATTAAGGTCATTTATATTTTTATATCATGTAATTATCCATACCACTCTTGAATGATCTGAAATGATCCCGAAGCGCAAACTAACATGGTAATAATTTTAATATTTTGCGTGACAGTGCCATCTATTGCCAAAAAACAAAACAATCCAAAGTAGATAATAAAAGAACCTAGTTATAAACGCCATCTAGCGCCAATTAGCGGTACCAAGACAGTATCTATAGTAATTAAAAAATATCTCTATAAAAATCTTATAAAACTATTTTTAAAGAGGAAAGATTTGATTGTTACAGGATTTGACACAGGCAAAGAATATATAGACTTACGCTATATTTTATCCTGATATTCCCACGGTAACGGTACCACGCGGGTAAAACCGCGGGGATCCGTTAGTTTAGTATAAAATAAAATAGTTTTAAGGAAATAGGAAGTGAAAATAATTTTAACACATTAGAAACGTAGGTAGGTATACTTACCTATATCTTTCGTCCAAGATTGAAAATGAAAATTACCTATTTCACTAAAGTCATTTAAAAAAAAGCGTTTCTAAAAAATTAATTAAGATTAGTGTGCCCTCGAGGACCGAATATCCGGAGAAATGAGAGATTTTTTTTGTACTGCTTGAGTAATAATATTTCCGTAGGCAAATACAAATAATTATGTTGTTCTCGATTAACTTTTTTCCTTGAATGTGTTTTTCTTTCAGATGATTTTAACATGGACTAAAGCAATTTGTTGGTCTCGCCGCGTCCGCCGAAGCCGCTGAAGTCTCTAAAAACGGATGAATTATTACGAGCCGTTTCGTTTGTTGTTCTTATTGAATAGGCACCTATATTTTGGTTTGGTTCAAACTCTTTTTATATTTAACACATTTTTTGTGGATAGTTCAATAGATTACTAATCGTAGCGTAGCGGTACCTAACTATTGTGTTTAGGTACCTACTGTTATATTTGATGCGAAACCTCCGTTCCGTCAATTTCATTAAATGGTTAATTAAAAAATTAAAAAACACGCCTGTGCGGTGCAAAATAGTAGATTTCATTACAAGTGCGGAAAGCCTGTCATTGCAAAGAGTTCCGACAAATGTCTACCCGAGCCGAGGCGCAGCCGAAGGTGAGGGTTGACAGTCGGAACAAGTTGCAATGACGGTTCCGCACGTGTACTGAACGACTATTTTTAATACAGTTGCGAAAAAATTAAGCAATTTAATAAATTATTAAAACACAATAAACTCAACTAACTAATCGTAAAAGAATATAAGCAGAGACTTTTTTTTTGTTTTCTTCACCCATTCTGGGTTGGCAAAGGAAACTATGATCATACAGCCAAGGCTTCAGTAGAATTTTTTTATTGATATGAAATGAAAATTAAATTAAATGAGATGAAATGAAATGAAACCTAACAAAAGCAATCCGAATCCTACAGGAGCGCCTTTCCTTATTTCTCTTTTTTACCACATCGTTTTCCATTAAAGCCACATTATTGCACTAATTCCACCATACTAAGTACCTACCACAATAAAAACCAGAAAAAACTAATTTAGAAAATTAAGAAATAAGGTCCCTCATTTTCTTTTCACTTACTTGCGCAAACTCCTATAAGCAGATACTACGGTAA
Source organism: Crambus lathoniellus (assembly GCA_949710035.1). Taxonomy (NCBI): domain Eukaryota; kingdom Metazoa; phylum Arthropoda; class Insecta; order Lepidoptera; family Crambidae; genus Crambus; species Crambus lathoniellus. The sequence continues at coordinate 11,059,177 of OX453306.1, forward strand.
ATAGTGCATGTCATACCATATTTAGTAATCTGTGGTCATACAGCCAATTTTATGTATATTTTATATTCATAAATTTAATTTGGCCGATACTAATATTAATTTAATGTATAATTAAAATTACTTTTAAATCTGATATTGAAACAAATTAGTAGCTTCTTTTTAGAAATATTTGCATGAATCATAAAAACTTCTATGATTTTTTTTTAGTAAAAACTTCGTGGTTGGTTTTTTCTTTTTAATAGACAATATTTTGACAGTTGGGAAAGAAAACGCACGAGTTCGGGAAAGGTAAAGAAAAAGTTCGAGTGTGTAATAGCCCACATCCCGAACGCTATACGTCCCTGCAATACGCCACTTTTTGAGCAACTGTATTAAAAAATATTTTTTCACACATGCTCTGAAATGTTAATATTATATTTGAGAAAAGAATGCAGTACGTGGCACTTTTCCGAGGTAGACATTCTAAATTTGAAAATCACTGCAGTAATGAATTTCAGTACTTACTTACTGCACTAAAATCAGTGCAGTAAGTAAGTACTGAAATTCATTACTGCAGTGATTTTCAAATTTAGAATGTTTACATCGGAAAAGGTACTACCCAAAGATATTATTACCAATTTTTTTTCTTTATTTTTTCTTTCGTTATTCCTGTGTATAAAAACAGAAAAAGCAAAGGGACATTTGCAGCATACAGCCACATTATTATTATTATTATATAGGTAATTATTATATCATAATTAGGTTTACTTTTTTTTAAATACGGTGCGCACAGAGTATATTACTTCGTATTGTAGGTACCACAAGCGCTATGTACCCTTAGCACGAACATCAATCGAAAAAACAAAATGAGATTTATCATAGACAAAATATCCTTTACGAGTAATTTTGTATGGGAAATATGTACAGCGCCATCTACCACCCAGAAGCGGGTATTGAAGTTGCGCATTTTAGTAGCAAGTAGTAAGTATCAATAGGCTGTATGACCGTTCCACTTGGCCTCACAAACCAATATTAAGAAAACGGCGGGAATGATTTTCAGCGGTTGATTTGATATCAATAGGTACAGTTTATTTATATTGTGTAATAAATTATCAAAATGAGTTCTGCCAATGAAACATATACAGACATTGTATGTACCTACTCCACCAAATTTGAGAGCAGAAGCAAAATGAATAACAGAAAACTTACTGCCAGCAAAATCAAAAGAAAGATAGGTATATGAAAACCTACGATCTGATTTGGAAAAGTGAAAAAAGGCGCATACGTTTTCGGAATCTGTGTTGTTGGCGTATTTTAATGATACCTACATCATTAAAATAATATTATTATGGGCGATTTATACATAAGTGTGCCCGGGGAAACAATAACATTGCCCGAACATGTGTGATATAAATTTTAATAAATATTATTTAGTTAAACAGTTTTTTTATTTCCTCGCATTTCTTGAGAAAAGCACTATACAAGCCTTGTACGGTAAGCAAATTACCTTGCCTCGAATGATTAAAGCCCTCGCCTGCGGCTCGTGCTTCAAACCATCCTCGACAATGTAATTTCTTACTTACCTGTCCTCGGCTGTAATGTACTATTAATTTACATAAACGGTTTTTCTATAAACATTACAATACAATACTTCCAATTAGGAATAATATGTTTCCACATCTATATATATAATAAATTATATTAAAAAAAACCTTTTATTTAAAATCAAGCTTTTATTCAAATGTCCTAAAAAGAATAAAATAAATTTTGTATCAAGTCAAAACCAACAAATTTATTACATTAAACAATCTATATGTTTTAAAAGCTTGTCGCTTTAATTTCATATGTCAAATATAAGTAAAAGCATTTGTGTTTAGTGCAAGTAGCCCAGTAACAATAAAATCTCGCGACAAGCTTTTAAAACATATGGATTGTTTAATGAAATAAATATGTTGGTTTTGACTTGATACAAAATTTATTTTATTCTTTTTAGGACATTTGAATAAAAGCTTGATTTTAAATAAAAGGTTTTTTTAAATATAATTTATTTTTGTATTTTTAGTTATTATTGGACGTGTTTGTAAGTCGCTTCATATCATTTAATGCATCATTATTGCATGGTCGTTTGCCAGTTAATTCATTACAGTCTAGCTCTTCAACTGCATCAAGTCTGCAAACACACAAATATATTTTACCACCAAAAAGGGATTGTAGATTCTTACTACAGACACACACCATATTCATTAAATACAAGGCATATTTACATAGGTATAAAAGTAGGTAGCACTGTATTACGAACAAGAATAGAAAACACAAATTAGACCCAATAAGACAAAAAGTTCCAAATAAAAATGTGTGTGTGTGCCGCAGCAGTACTCAATGGTCGCAGCTCAGCGTCATATTACTTGTCTTGCAACGCAAGCAAACGCTGATTTTCAGCTGTAAATTTTAGTAAGTATTTCAAAAATCCTACTAATATTATAAATGTGAAAGTTTAGATGTTTGGATGTTTGGATGTTTGTTACTCAATCACGCCAAAACGGCTGAACGGATTTGGCTGAAATTTGGGAGACAGATACTTTGTAGCCTGGAGAGGAACATAGGATACTTTTTATCCCGGAAAAATATCAAATTCCTGCGGGATAACGTCGTGTAGTCCACGCGGGCGAAGCCGCGGGCGGAAAGCTAGTAAATACATAAGTAATAACAAGACACATTTAAGTTTCTATCAAAGTTGATAAACATAGTATACCTACTTATAGAAAAAAAGGATTTTTCTTTTCTGTAGGTAGACTAATGCTTGTATTAACTTGGAGCCATCTGTCGTATACTTTAGTGAACTATTTATGTGCAAAGCATGGAAGTATTACATGGGTCAGGCCGTAGATTTTGCCACATTCGAGGGTACAAAAGTCTCCGCCTCATATAATTTTAAATATAGTACTCTTAGAAATTTCTCAATCTTATCATCGTGTTTCCTAAGAAATAGCAAACCAAGGCAGATATAGATATTTGGATAAGTTTATAGATTTGGAAAACTATTTGACATTTCCCTCCCAAAAGTGACGGATTTTTTATAAAAACCGCGAATCCGCATTGGTAGGTGTCCAGCTTAAACATCGATAAAATTATCATTTTTTAACTTATTGATGAGCTGTTTGATTTGACGTTATAAAATAATAATAAGGTTGCCATTCCTTTAATATTTTTGCGTATTTCCTAAGAAAAAAGATAAATTTTCGGCAATAAGATTTTTTTTTTGAAAAACCATTTCTTTGCGCTACTTATATTGCGCAACCATTTTCACCCATATTATGGTTTTAAAACATTTATTAAGATTTTGTTTGAGTGCTGGCATCACCAAAGAATCGTATTCTATGGTCAATGCAGCGTTGACGACCATATTTTTCGACATTTCGGTGTCAACTCCGATCAAAGTGAAAAGTGTCGCCTACTTTGCAGAGTGCATTTTTTGAGATTTCAAGGTAAGTTTTTGATTAAAACTTATAATTGTTTTTGCGCATGGTGTAATTAGATGTGTGTGATCTGTATATGTTAAATTAGCCTTGTAAAATAATATATTTTAAGAGTTATAATCGATTTCATTTGCGCCTCGGTTCCGCAAAACTGCCTTTATGCCACTTTGCGATACCGGTTGCGTAGAAATTGCGCCACTTATTTTACGCTATTGAATAATAGTGCATGCACACAAGGTTTTCAAGTGTTTTTATTATTTTGAAATTACTTTTAGCTGTAATTCCGCTAAAAAACATGACTAGCATTACTATTAATTGATTTGTTGGCTTTTATTAATATTCTATAAGCACAGGGTGTTCGGCAGAACGTTAAACATACGAAAATAGGGGTAGGTGCGGTGGTCTGCTACCTAACCAGCCCCAAAGATTTTACCTAGGTCCAAAGTTTTTTTTATTTTGTACCTATTTTATAAGTTTTGGAATTTCGTCACTTTCATACTAACTTTTAAACCCATCTCACTTTTTTCTTTATCGACAGATCTATTTTTTTATTATTTTTGGCATCTAAATGGTTGGCAAGTCCTTTTAATAGTGATACTTCAAGCAGGTTGTTGCTAGAGTCAAAGTAATGGACTCTCAAACATTGAAAAGAGTTGAAATAAGAGTAGTAATAAAAGTTGTACTTGTTATATTTATACATATAATTAATAATGAATAATACCAAATACCTCCATCTAACAAATTAAATGTATATTTTTTTTTAAATTGAACAAATCATACATAGGTACTTACTAGTTTTTGTCATCCTGTTTAACTTTTCATTGTGCGCAATATATAAAAAAGAATTACTCATAGGTACATTATTGTTAATTATTAATTAAACATACTTACATACCAACATCGTGTTTCTTTTTCTAGTTTGATGCAATACCTCTTGTTAGAACATGTTTGTTAAATAAAATCACATTAATGTACGTGCTCCTTAATAATTTTGCGCTACCATTTTGCGCCACTTTGTGCGACCGACTCGTAGAAAATTTTGCGTCACCATTGCGCTATTTGTGGCAAAATCTACGGCCTGACCCACATGGTGGAAAGTGACACATGAGTGACACCTAGTAGGGTCTGATAGGCTACACACGTCCAGACCAGACCTAACCGCTGATTTGGTGCGGACGAACTTTGCTGTAAAGCAAATATAATCCGTGCTACACACGTTCATACCAAATCAAAATCAAATCAAATAAAAAAAGCTGCACCAAATCTGGCCTTGGCCAAGGCTTTGTATCACATCACTGGACAAGGCCTTGTATCACATCACTTTTTCTTATCAAATACCCACAGAAATCACCTGGATTTGCCAATGCAATGGGCTTGTAAAGAAAAAGACCTATTAACAAAAAAAGGTCTTGGATTTGAAAAAAATTGAACCGTACCTGTCACAAAAGAATGACGAAAAATTCTTCAAAACTATTTCGAGTGGCCTGTAACTGACAGGGAAACTTCATTTTTAATTAAATGACGATTTTTTTTAATCGAGTAATTGAGAAAAAGCCTAGGTCCAGGGACTTTAAATTATTGTTTTAATAGAAATAATAATAATTTGATAATCTCAAATTTATGTAAATAGTATATTATACTCGTAGCATACTTTTCAAAACTGCATCAAACATTTTTACTGCTTGGTATGTGTTTTTAACAGACAGTTTTTTGCCTCCCAACTCATGTTCTTTCTCAAATAACCAATTCAAATCGGGTGTCGAGTTGGGACGTGTGTTCTATTACTAGTTGAATTTAGAGTGTGCGCCAGATAAGTTTGCGCGGGGTCAAAATCGAATACTAATATTTTCCATAAGCTTAGAACAAAATAATGTACTGTAACTAGTGCCAAAAACGCCCCAGTCGCAGAGTTATCTGACACGCACTCTATGAAGATTGCGCTCGCTGATTATAACTTTATGGTACTAGCCCGAGAGCCAAACTAATTCGCTCTATGGAGACTCAACAATAATTCTATATCAGTAATTTCTTAACATTGAAAATTAGATTATCTAGTTTAATAAATAATTCATTAGTAATCCACCAATATTTATGACAGCGACATTAAAAAAAAACAAATACAAAGCTTTAAAAAATCTATAAAAAATAGGCAAAAATGGTATAAGTGTTATTCACTTTACATTTGGGTACATTTATTGCTATCTTTCGTAAAAGTATATAATCCCCCTATATTTGTAAATGAAAAACAAATAAACTTTAAAAAAAACTCTCTACGTAAACTCAAATTGGCATTACACCTATGTTAAAAATGCTATCAAAAACAACCGACTTATTCCTAAAGTATTAGTTTCCCGTTTTATATCTTTATGGATTTCGACTTTGGTGCTTAGATATGGTGAACATAAACACATGTTAACGATAAAATTGGTGATAGCATATTTGCTGAAAGAATTGCACCATTTTCGGGGTATAACTTTTTTTTTATACCTTCCAATGCGATATTATGTTGGATTCCAAAATATAGTCTCTTAAAATTATATTTAAGGGGAGTTTACAAAAATTTGGCCTGTTATTGAATTTTTTACAAAAATATCGGATAGCTCTTGGGGTATACATTGACAATGTATCAAGTAACCATCACAACAAAACAAGAATATAGAACTTGAAAATTTGCAAGAATTCTGAATTGATAACTATACTGATTATATATTTAATTGCATTGTCATCGGAACCAAACTTGCATACAAAATTTCAGCTCAATTGGACACAGGGAAGTGGGTCAAATAAGGCTTGTAAGATTTGACGAACGGACATCCATACATGCATGCATGCATACATACACTGCAAGTTAAATAAAAGCTTGTAAAAATGAATCCCTATTTCCCTTGGTCACGACATCACGCATGAACGGCTGGACCGATTTGGCTAATTTTGGTCTTGAAATGTTCGTGGAAGTCCAAGGAAGGTTTTAAGGGTGAGAAAATAGGGGAAGGAGGGGTAAGTAGGGGTAGAGTAGAAGTAGGGTAGGGTAAAGGTAGGGTAGGGATAGGGTAGGGGTAGGGTAAAGGTAGGGTAGGGATAGGGTAGGGGTAGGGGTAGGGTAGGGATAGGGTAGGGGTAGGGTAGGGGTAGGGGTAGGGGTAGGGGTAGGGGTAGGGGTAGGGTAGGGGTAGGGTAGGGGTAGGGGTAGGGTAGGGGTAGGGTAGGGGTAGGATAGGAGTAGGGTAGGGGTTGGGTAGGGGTAGGGTAGGGGAAGGGGGGGGGTAGGGTAGGGGTAGGGTAGGGGTAGGGTAGGGGTAGGGTAGGGGTAGGGTAGGGGTAGGGTAGGGGTAGGGTAGAGTAGGGTAGGGGTAGGGTAGGGGTAGGGTAGGGGTAGGGTAGGGGTAGGGTAGGGGTAGGGTAGGGGTAGGGTAGGGGTAGGGTAGGGGTAGGGTAGGGGTAGGGTAGGGGTAGGGTAGGGGTAGGGTAGGGGTAGGGTAGGGGTAGGGTAGGGGTAGGGTAGGGGTAGGGTAGGGGTAGGGTAGGGGTAGGGTAGGGGTAGGGTAGGGGTAGGGTAGGGGTAGGGTAGGGGTAGGGTAGGGGTAGGGTAGGGTAGGGTAGGGGTAGGGTAGGGGTAGGGTAGGGGTAGGGTAGGGGTAGGGTAGGGGTAGGGTAGGGGTAGGGTAGGGGTAGGGTAGGGGTAGGGTAGGGGTAGGGTAGGGTAGGGGTAGGGTAGGGGTAGGGTAGGGGTAGGGTAGGGGTAGGGTAGGGGTAGGGTAGGGGTAGGGTAGGGGTAGGGTAGGGGTAGGGTAGGGGTAGGGTAGGGGTAGGGTAGGGGTAGGGTAGGGGTAGGGTAGGGGTAGGGTAGGGGTAGGGTAGGGGTAGGGTAGGGGTAGGGTAGGGGTAGGGTAGGGGTAGGGTAGGGGTAGGGTAGGGGTAGGGTAGGGGTAGGGTAGGGGTAGGGTAGGGGTAGGGTAGGGGTAGGGTAGGGGTAGGGTAGGGGTAGGGTAGGGGTAGGGTAGGGGTAGGGGTAAAGGTAGGAGTAGAGGTAGGGTAGGGGTAGGGTAGGGTGGAGCAGGGGGTAGGGCTACGGGAACGAAGTCGCGCTGGGTCAGCTAGTGTTTGATATAAGTAAGTATTTGACGACCGATTTGGCGCAGGGGTAAGCGTCCATTTGTCTTGGTCTGGATGTTTTCTATGTAGGTATATTATGTATGTATTTACAAACAAAAAAGTATTTAAATATATATTTATCCGTTATCAAGTTCACATAGACACAGTTTCTTAAGAAATTTACCTACTATGGGCTTAGATAATGGGTGTGATTGTAAGAAAATATTTATTTATTTATTCTTAAAATGGTTGAAAATAAAGACTACTACCTACCTGGAATAAAATAATAATACCTCGAACAAACAAAGCCCGAGGTTGCCTAGAATTCATACTCGGTATCTTGAGTAGGTTTATTTTATGTCTTCATTCAAGTTGGAATAACATCGAGCAAAAAAAAGAACTTCTGAATAATATCTGTTCGTTAAAGACTACTTCTGGCTCTATCATCGCTGCTAGTCGAAAACCACAGGTAAAGAAGTTCATGATTAATGGAGCATCATTAATCACAGACCTTTCCATATCCTTTGTTTCAGTTTACCCTTAAATTAACCACGGTCGAGCTCAAATTGAGGCCACATTTACTAAACTGTGAAATCAGACACGATGAAAAGATTTATTTTTTAACCATTTACGTTCTGAGGTTGTGGTTTAAATGTTTAATGCGTAAACGAAAAGCCATTGTAGGGATCAGGGACTTTATACAAATGAGAGAATGAATTTGTTTACATTTATCAAATCGGCTGTGTGTATTTATTACAAGGTAGTCTGCTTAGTAAAAAATTAGATGTAGGTAAGTACCTACCGTCTTATGATGTTTTTGACGGTGGCCAAGTCAAGTGTAGGTGGGCCCCCAGTGTCTGATCATCGCTGCTAAGATTTCTAAATATCTAGCTAGATAAAGCGGAATGGTTGTTTGACCAGCATGGTGGTCCGTAGTGGTTCCTTCTCCGTACACCCTTAATTGCATTGCGAGATCAGGCGGACGAGGGCTAGAAATCCTAGACTCGACTATAGCAATTATTGTCGTAAAAAATATCAGACAACTCGGAGATGTTTAGACAAATATCCGGTGTAATGGCAGGCCTATCCAGGTAATCTGAAACCCGATGGCAAGCAAAGGTGGCAAGGGGTCGAAATATGGCGAAGGTAAGGTAAAATAAAGAAACAGTTCCTTGACTAAAATTTGCTAAGTATAGTATTCCATAGTCTAGTCACAGAATATATAATAGTACTAACGTGTCTAGTACTTATTCTTAAAAGGTATCGCTCACAGAACACGGAAATATTTTTTTCTCGTTTCATTCGGAGAAGGAGATAGCAAATGTGTAAAAACGGCCACTTTTAGCAGTTTTGCTATAAACTTCTAGCATTGACTACGAGGGCATGTAATGATACCGTCTAAAAATACTAGACTATGGGCCCTAAGAATTACATGTATAATTTTATTAAAATTGTGTATAAGCGCCACTTTCGCCTAACCTATCGCCCCTGCCTAGAGACAGCAAAAAAGCCTGTCACATATTTTTTAAACGACTCCGTAGCTCGGTGGTTAGAGCAGTCGCCCGGAAAGCGAAAGGTCGTGGGTTCGAGTCCCATCGGAGCTGGTTGTGAGACGGGTCGATTTTTTCTAAATACTACATTTTCTGTGATAAAAATTGCATTGTGAATGCAAAAAACTAAAAATTAAAATAACATATTTTTTTACTAAAATATTTATTAAATATATTTACTCATAACATTATTACTCATTTTTATTATTTATCAATATTGATTGTTTTGCACAAATATTTAAGTGATTTTTATTTTCGTGTTTAAGTAGGTACCTACCACAGAATATTTGCCTATACCAAAGAATACTATATATCCTATACTTACGTTGGATGCAGCCAACTAGAAAAACAGTGTTGCATTTTACTATAAACGGCTCCGTACAGTGCCAATAATTATTTTTTATAAAATTTAATTAACTGTCGTGATCATGTAAGTAAAATATTATTAATATTATGATAGGACCAATATTCTTAATTGTTTTGAGTGTTACACACCGCACAGCGATTTTTATAATCGTGCGAATGTATGATGTATATATGTAATGTATAATGTAATGTATAATGTATACCCGCGAGAGGGCGCCTACCAGTAAACAAAAGCTCCGTGAAATTAATTTAAAAACAAATAGTTAAATTACATTTAAACTATTGAAAGTGTTAAATATCTTTTGTTAATAATAAAAATAACAACAAGTGTTATTGGTGAAGTAAAAAACAATAAACTCAGTGAAATAATACGAATAAAAATTGTGAAGTGATATTCAAAGATAAACAGTAGTGCAAAACCTTCAAACTGTGTGAGTTTTACGAAAAACATTCTAGTACAATATAAAATCAAAACAGTGAACTTATATCAAAAAATTAATTAGTGGAAGTGCAATAATTTCAAATCTTGCAATTTACAACAACGGTTCTTATATCAACGCCACTTTGTAACTCGACCTTTGGACTCGAAACACACAGATACAAACATAATAATTATAGACAATACGTTGCCTTACTTGCACTGTGACGCTAAAAACTATAAAGTGTATCGTAATTTTGCCACAAACATTTATGCTCCGGTGGCGTCGTACGACGCTACCTATACTTATTGAACCAGCTTGACAGACTTCAAACCTCTAAGCGGTCAATAACTTTTTCATATTTAATTATTTCCTAATAAAAAGGTGTGGAAGGACTGCCATCTAGTAAAAGTTAAACTAAAATTACTGAAGCAAATAGGTACTTTAAACTAAAACAAAATACCTATAAAACAAGAAAACAACTTCTTAATACGATTATTAACATAAAGAGGGCGCAGTAACACGTAAACACAATGTCTACAGTATGTGAAGGATGCCGCCGTCAATTACCACGAAGAGAGTATCTCCGATGTGCGCTCTGCGATTATGCTTATGATTTGGACTGTGCCAATGTGTCTATTCAGCGATTTAACAACACTATGACCACGGATCACAAAAAGGCGTGGAAATGTCCTGCCTGTTCTTGTAAAACTCCCAAAACAGGAAATCTTAACACGCCCGTGCGTCAAAAAGAAATGGAGGAAATAGACAACATTACTACCAGGAATAAAATTAAGAAGAATAGTAATGAGACATTAAGCTCTGAAGACTTAAGTATCCTTGGTGAGACAATGGATAGCGAAAATTTAGCTACAGCTACCACTACGGACACTTCTTCTCTTCTGCAAAACCTAAGTGTCATAATACAGCAAAAACTTGAAGAAAATAATAAAAACATATTATCACAGATAGAAATCATAATTCAAACAGGAATAAATCAAGCAATAAAAGACATACGTGAAGAAACAAAGTACCTAAAAGAACAGAACGAAACGAGAAAAAATGATATAAATAATCTTTCACAAATAATAGAAAAACTTCAACAGGAAAATGAGTCAATAAAAAAAGAAATAAAAGAAATGGGAATAAACAAACTATCTGGTGGGGAAACAAATTCTTCAGAGATAAACCGGAAAAAATTTGTTGTCTTTGGATTTCCGGAATATTATAAGGAACCAGAATGTGAAATGCATAATAGGATTAATGGGATGTTCCGAGACCTTTTACATCTAGACGTAGCCGGCTACATAGAAAATACGTATAGAATTGGAAAATACAACGGCAAAGGAAACAGACCCCTAGTGCTTGAACTATTAAGCAAAAGAATGGTAAAGCATATAATAGAAAATAGCAGCTGCTTTAATCGAACTGGAATCTCCGTTTCGGAATTTTTGGACAAAAACACTCGCTTACAAAGGAAAACTTTAAGAGAAGAAATGATGAAAGCTCGCCAAAAAGGCTACTACGCAATTATTCGAAATAACGACTTATACATCGAGGGAGAAAAAATTGATTTAAAAGATATAACACTAAGAAGTGATTTTGAAGAAAAACAAAATAACCAATATAATAACAAAGAAAACATATCGAATGAAAATAAAGAATACAAGCACAGCAACAAAAATAACACCTTTCGAAATTACAGAACAACCGTTTAAAATCCTTTACCAAAATATGCAGAGCCTATGTAACAAAATGGAAACTCTAGAAGCATTCTTAGAACAGAACCCAACCCATCATGTTTTGTGCCTTTCTGAAACATGGCTGACACCAGGAAAACTCCAGCTATTACAAATAAATGGATTTAGATTAGCAGCCGCGTTCTCCCGGAAATATATAACTGGAGGAGGCGTTTGTGTCCTACTAAAAGACCACATTGAATACGTAGAAAACAAAGATATCAGGAAATTATCTATAGAATATGTAATAGAAGTATGCGCAGTTGAGCTTATTAAAGAAAATGTATTACTTATCGTTATCTACTGGAATGGACGAGAGGAGATCCTATTTTATAAACAATTGCATTCAATTTTGAATTATATAAATAACAAGTACTCTAAACACAAAATAGTTATAGGCGGGGATTTTAACATAGACACATTAGTACACAATAAAAAACTCTCAGAATATATTAATTGCTTTTTAGAATATAAATTTACTCAAAATATCAAAGAACCAACTCGTATCACACAAACATCTGCAACATGCTTAGATCATATTTTTACAAATTTTAACCATTTACACTTTAAAACTTCAGTAAAAGAGTTGGGGTTTTCGGATCATTTAGGTACATATATAGAGTTGAAGAATCTAAAACAAACCAAAGATAATAATAATATTTGGTATGTAGAAAAACGAGTATACAATAAAAAGACAATCTCCCAATACAAAGAACAACTACAAATAATTAATTGGAATGAAATAATATATAGAAACAAAAATATAAATGAAAATTATAATGCATTTCATAATACTCTAATTGATATTCTAAATAAATGTATCCCTAAAAGAAAATGTAAACTTATAAAACATCAAAAACGGTGGTTAACAATTGGAATAAAAAAATCTTGTCAAAATAAAAGAATGTTGAAAATCCTAAACAATAAATTTAATAACCCTATATTAAAATCACATTATAAAAATTATACAAGAATTCTAAAAAAGTCTGTAATATACGCAAAAAAGCTACAATACATAAAAAGAATTAAACAATCTAGCAATAAGGTAAAAACAATGTGGAATGTAATAAACGAAAAAACAAATAAAAAAATAACTAAAGAAAAATGCAATATAGAACTTAAATTAAATAATTCATTATGCTCTGATCCTAAAACAATTGCAAATTCACTCAACAACTACTTTGCATCGATTGGTGAGACAACCTTGCCAGCTGGTGGCAGTTTCGGCACTCAAGTGATCAATCCATCACTAAATACCATATTTTTAGATCCAGTAGAACCCCACGAAGTGAAAAAGATAATAAGTAGTTTAAAAAACAAAAAAAGTTATGGTTTCGACGAGCTTCCCCCTTACTTGATCAAAGAATGCGCAGACCAGCTAGTTATACCATTTACGATGTTGATAAATCAGTCTTTTGAAGAAGGAGTTTTTCCCACATTATTGAAAAACACAATAGTTAAACCTATACACAAAAAAAAAGAAAAATCTAACCCAAAAAACTATCGGCCCATCGCTCTTTTGTCGACTTCATCTAAGGTGTTAGAAAAAGCAATGTACGATCGAGTAATTGGTTTTTGCGAAAAGTACAGGATATTTGATGAATGCCAGAACGGCTTTAGGAAAAATCGATCGACTACTTTGGCTGTGTACAAATATGTACAACAAGTAATTAAAGCTTTGGAAGACAAAAAATATGCACTCGGTATCTTACTGGACATGAGCAAAGCATACGATAGAGTTCAACATAATATACTGCTCAAAAAGTTGTATGGTATTGGTATTCGCGGAGCAGCCCACGATTGGTTCAGGTCTTATTTGCAGAACAGGCAGCAATGCACAGAAGTAGAGTACTATGACCATCATAACAAAGAAGTAGTAAACATTCGATCAGAAAATATAACTATAAACGCTTCCATTCCTCAAGGAAGTGTAGTCGGATGCCTCCTTTTTTTAATTTACATTAACGACCTTCCTAAAGTCATAGACGAATCGTGCGTCTTATTTGCCGATGATATCTCACTTATGACAACATGTAAAAACAGCGATAATATAGACACAAAATTAAACCCTCTAATATTAAAAACTTATAACTGGCTAAAAGAACACAATTTAGAAATAAACTTTGATAAAACAAAATTAATTACGTTTCACCCTCATCAAAAAAATCAATTACAATTTAAATATCATTTCCAGCATAAAAACATCGAATGTGTAAATGAATTCACTTTGCTCGGCATAAATATAGATACCAACTTAAATTGGAAATCCCACATAGACAAATTAAATAAAAAACTATCCAGTTTTGCATACGCATTAAGAGAGATAAAAAAAACAACTGATCTTAATACAGCTCTGGTTACATATTATGCCTATGCTTACGCCTGGCTTAATTATGGGGTAATTATGTGGGGGAATAGTACTGAAGTCCCATCCGTATTCGTACTGCAAAAAAAACTTATTAGAATATTAGTCAATATTGATAATAGCGAAAGCTGCAAGCCGTACTTCAAAAAGCTAAAAATTCTTTCCCTGCCTAGCATTTACATTTTTGAGATCTGCAAATTTGTCAGAAAACACAAAGATTTGTATACTACACGTAAAGATGCCCAGTCAAACTATTCACTGCGGCATAAAAATAAGCTAAAAGTTCCAACCCATCGCCTAAATTTGTGCTCATCTAGCGCATATAATATGTCTATCAAAATTTATAATAATTTGCCAGAAAATTTAATAAATGAAGAAAATAATAAATTGTTTTACAAAAACCTCAAAGAAATATTATTGAATAAATGTTACTATACTATAGAAGAGTACCTAAATGATCAAATAAAAACCTAATTTATTTAAAAATTACATACCTACATACATCCACTCCACTGATCCACTTATACACTCAAACATTATACAATATCCAATTCAATTATTTACAAATATTATATAATTATTATGCTCTGATCCTAAACTATTCTTAACTTAAAAGCAGACTTTATTATATTATTTTTTAAGTAAATAGGACGTCCTCTCCTCATTCACTTGCTATACCCTGCTGGGTCCATAAATGTTCTTTTATAAAATAACACCTTATGTAATCACTTTATGGTATGCAAATAAATTTGAATTGAATTGAATTGAATTGAATGTTTTATCGGTATAGGACAGTTGCGAGACTTGCCAGTGAAACTCCGGTTCCAACCTGACAGAAACCAGATAATCTTAGTTGCCAAAACAAAACTATTTACCTAGTCACACTAATGATAAAAATATGTAGTTTAAAAAACTAAACAAACACACTTTTATAGGAGCAGACATAAAAAGTACAAAATAAAAGTGCTCCTATAAAAGTGTGTTTGTTTAGTTTTTTAAACTACATATTTATTTTTTACTTTTTAGTTTAATAAATGGCAAGCTATGGATGGATGGTAATCGATTTCACAGTCCATTCATGTGTCTGCCCACCCCGTAAACATTATAACTCAAAGGCGTGATTGTATTTATTTAGTTTTACAAATTCAAGTGGAGTCTATTAGTTACCGGATGCGCAAGCCGAACCCTTACATCCTCCCTGCTCCATCATCAGACCCCCACCCCACCAAGTGTAACGAATATGTTTCATCAGAACGAAACAAATGAGCCCAAACTCGAGGGGTTTCCTAGTAGTCACAAAGTAGTTCTACTGACTTCCTCCCTGCTCCATCATCAGACCTTCACCAACAAGTGTAGCGAATAGGTCTCATCACAACGAAACAAATGAGCCCAAACTCGAGGGGTTTCCTAGTGGTCATTAAGGAACGCCACTGACTTCTTCCCTGCTCTATCATCAGACCCTCACTAGCAAGTGTAGCGAATAGGTCTCATCAGAACGAAACAAATGAGCCCAAACTCGAGGGGTTTCCTAGTGGTCATTAAGGAGTGCAACTGACTTCCTCCCAGCTCCATCATCAGACCCTCACCACCAAGTGTAACGAATAGGTCTTATCAAAACGAAACAAATGAGCCCAAACTCGAAGGGTTTCCTATTGGTCATTAAGGAGTGTCACTGGCTTCCTTCCTGCTCCATCATCAGACCCTCACCACCAAGTGTAGCGAATAGGTCTCATCAGAACGAAACAAATGAGCCAGAACTCGAGGTGTTTCCTATTGGTCATTAAGGACTGCCACTGGCTTCCTCCCTGCTCCATCATCAGGCCCTCACTACCAAGTGTAGCGAATAAGTCTCATCAGAATGAAACAACGGAGCCCAAACTCGAGGGGTTGCCTAGCAGCCATTGAAGAGTTCTATTGCCTACCCCTTGACTCCATCATCAGATCAGCTCGATGGTAGCAAATTATTGTATTGTCATCGGATTCATATAGACTTGCAAAGTTTCAAATCAATACGACACTTAGAAGTAGGTTAAAATTGAATTCCAAGATTTTCTTACATTGTGACTTAGTTACATGTGAAGCTAATAAAAGTGTGGTAATGAATAAATTGACGACCGATTTGGCGCAGGGGTTATCTACCTGCCTTCTGCGCCAGAGGTCTCGGGTTCGATTCCCGAACAAGACAAATATTTGTGTGCATGAACATGTCTGTCTATTTGTCTTGGTCTGGGTGTTGTCTATGTATATTATGTATGCATTTACAAACAAAAAATATTTAAGTATATATTTATCCGTTATCAAGTTCACGTAGACACAGTTTCTTAAGAAATTAACTACGGGCTTAGATAATTGTGTGATTGTAAGGAAATATTTGCTATTTGCTTAAAAAATTTACCTAAGTACCTAATAAAAAGCATGAAGGGGATATTCTTCTTCTTCTCTATTCCTACCTATTCAGGTAGGAATTACCATTACATCACATTACCTATTCAGGAATGTGTAGGTATAATCTAGCTAGGAATTTGTTATTTCATTATTCGTGCTTGTGTAAAATTAAGTATAATACCTAGAAGTTTGTAATTATTTTATTACTTACCCCAAAACAAAATATGAACTTTTTGTAGCAATAAGAGCCAGAGAGAGCTTACTTGCGATAGTTTGATCGTTCTTGGATTCAGGCTGAGGGCCTACTCTGAAACCTAAAACTCGAAACTTCGTTATACCTGTCCCTCTCACTCTCGAGTCGTGACAGAATCGAGTGAAAGTGGCAGGGCTAACCGAAGTTTCGGATTAGCGTTTCAGAGTATAGGGTCCCATCTGTGGTCCCAGTATAGAGTTAAATGGCAGTGCGCGCACTGACGATTAAAAATCGACCGATCAAACTATCGGCTGATAGTTGCAGGGATGTTATGAGCCAACTCAAAAATTATGACACCAGCCTGTCAAGATTATGGTAGGTACTTTATAAAGAAACATGGTACTTTTTTTTACACCGATATTATTTCGTCTGGGATAAGTACCTACTAAAGTGCGTGCCAGATTGCCGTCAGAGTGCCAGAGTGCCTGCGTGCGGTCGAAATCGAATATTAAACTGTCACCTTAACCTTAAAACAATAATTGTACCTACTGTAACTAGCGCCAGAAACGCCCCAGTCGCGCGCAGAGATATCCGAAACTAATTAACACAATCACATTGTTTTAAGAGGTTTTAAGTAACTCCGTTCAGGATCCGCCCCTGTACCGGCAAAAAACATGAATACGGACATGGGCCCCATGTGACTGTTTTGAAGCCCTTATATGGGCATAATATGGGCTTCAAATGCCAAATGAAGCCCATGCCCATACCCATAACCGGTAGCCGGTAGCCCCCCAGAACACAGATAACTGGCCTCTCGCAAATCGTATTCGTCTGGGTTACACATTCAGTTCCACACAGAAGAATAGCAGTAGAATTCTAATATTCTAATATTCTGAGGTTTTAATGCTAGATGTCTGTTCGGGCTGCTGCGTAGGTTTCTCTTCAATAAAGCTCAGGTTTGCGTAGATTAAATGTATAATAAATAAAATGGCGAATTACAATAAAATAGTTGAAATTATGCGAAAATAATGGACAGAAGTAAAATTTAGTGCGTATAGGAAGATGCGTATTTTGAATGTGTTGGATATTTAATTTTTAGTAACGAATATTGTTTCGCGCTAAAACTTCAATTCGGGGCGCCCCAGATGAACTTCATTGGTCGAACGCACGGGCCGCGCAGCCAATGGACGTACGGCTGCTGCAACGTTCCAGTAGACGCAGCTCATCATGGTCTTCCGTCCGAACATGCCCCCGGCCTTGGAAGCACCAGCGTCCAACGTCTTGTCTTTCTTCGATTTTGATGAGAGGACGTATCTTGGGAAAAGCGTGAAGAAAAATCTCCTACTTTCAACTTGCATCGCTGAGATGTAATCTTTACTCCAGCGGCTCCAGAAGTGTTGTCGAATCTATTCCTGTGGTTGATGGCGCGTCAGTCGATGAGCAGGAACATCTTCCAGTTGCTTAGTCGCTGGTGTAGTTAGCGACCGGCCAACAAGGAAGTGAGGACATAATGGATTAAGATTCGGATCAGTGAATATAGGACTCCTAGAATGGGGATTTAGGATGGATGTAACCTGTGACAATACTGTGCGAAATCCCTAAATGCTAAAAGAGCATTTCCATCTACCCGTCATAAATCATGCTTAAATGATTTACTCCAGCTTCCACAATCCACCGAAATGAGGCGCTTAGAGACAAACAAATGAAAATAAGTCTTGACTAGTTGCGTATTCAAGGATATCATTTGAGCATCTCGATAATAATTTTCCAAACTTGTTCGCAAACGCTCCAATGTTTCCATCATCATCTCGAGCAAGTTTTCCATGACGTGCGATTATATCATTGTAACGCGAGCAGATACAAAGCATCCGAAGTCAGATAGCCTACAAGCTCTAAATGTACAGCGCGAGTACAGAAATAAATAAATAAAAAATATACCCTTCCACTAACTAACGATTTAGTGTGAGCAATAGTCAAGCGTAGGCTACACTACACTACACCTACCTATATATTGGTCATAAAGGTATGAGACAGAAAATGTGAAAAATATTAACTAACATAAATTAACTTGACAACCTTAACTAGGTGTCAAAACTTGCGCTATATTAAATACTAGAAAACGTAAATAAATAAATTGGAAACATGCTAAAATTAAAACAGAAAACAGTATATAATATTAACCTAAAACTAAAGTTTATAGGAAAAATCACCAAGTGACAGCCCTGTTAAATGGGTGTTCTATGGTGTTATTGTTGATCGAAGATAATCGAAGTCTATACCATATCATTTAAATTAAAGTTAAGCTTCCATTTGCGAAGTGGAGCAACTAGAACTTAATGTAAGCACCTATACAATAATATAATTATGTGATTACTAAATTAAAATTAAAACCAATAAAATATAATAAAACAAAGTAGCTAGACACATTTACACAAAAGTGCCAACCGTAATGATATGCAAATATATTTTCATAAACAATACTAAACTACAATAGCGAATGTGACTCGTAGTCAAGTCGTAGTTCGTAGTACTATGTTCGCGAAAACTATCATGGTAGGGAAAAAAATTGAAAAAAGATGATAATACGTATTTTAAATTTATATTGCGCTGTAACTAGGTACGCGAATTTCATGTGAACCGCTGTTCAGCTTGCGAGTACCTATTTCCTAATACGTTAGGATTTTCCTAAAAGGTTTTTGAACGCAAAACCTTTCATCACTTATGCGCGTAGTGGTTGTGATGAAATGTTTTTCACGTGCACGTTCCTCATTAGTTCGCGTATCCCGAGATTCCCGAGTAACGTTCCCTTCTTCGAGATCCCAAACTTGACGCGATTGGGAGTTAACTATACGAGACATATTACAGTGAATATATTGGTTCTGTCGTAAAGAATGGCAGATCGGACCTGATATAATCCATCCCAACTTAGAATCTAATAAGACGGGACCACTAGCTAATTTAATTTTACTATTTGTGTTTAATAAATCCCAAAACTTATCAGCGCCGATAAGAATATCTATACTTTGCGAATTATAGAATTGCGGATCAGCTAACTGAATGTTATTGGGAATATCAAACTTAGCGCTATGTATACTCGTCGCGGGTATCGATGACGTAATAACCGGCAAAACAAAACATTGTAACTGCGTAACATACGGGTTGGTGCGCGACTTAATCTCAATATCACATTTTTGCGTGGAATTTGTGATTGAGTTTCCAACGCCACGTATTTCGTGAGTGGACTGTATTACTGGCGTATGAAGTAAATCGCATAATGATTGTGATATGAAACTACTTTGGCTACCGCTATCCAGAAGCGCGCGTGCGACGTGATAATTATTATAACGATCGGCTATTTCTACTAATGCGGTCGGAAGTAAAACTATATTCGCGTCGTTTAACTGTGAGCCGTCAAAGTGCGTGTGTGTGTTGTTTGCTTGTAAAGTAACTTGCGCTGATAAAGATGAAGATGGTAGGTTCGGTGCAGAGTGCACGGGGGGAGTGGTCCGCTGGTGCGAGTCAGTAGTCACTTCAAGCCGCGAGCTACCAGTGCTTTGCGGAGATCCGTATGCGATAGATTTATCATTAGTCATCGTCATAGCACTATCGGGATGTACAAGCGAATTATGTTTCTGGTTGCACATTCGACAGGGACCGAATCTACAGTTTTCTAACGTATGACCAGCGCGCAAACAATTAATACAAAGGTTCATATCGCGAATGAATTTTAGTTTTAGATCTAAATTATAATTTAAAAAAGTGTTACACGAATATAGCGGATGATTTCTTTTACATAGCAAGCAAGTGTTTTTAGTGACATCGCGTGAAATACGTTCCGTTGGCTTATTTGCGGAAACATTACAGTGAATTTTAGAATTGCTTGGTTGCGGGTAGTGTTTTTTATTTTCAAAAATGGTTTTATTATGCGATAATTGTAATGTTTCTAGCATATCAGCCCGGTCTTTCAGAAAGTTAATGAGATGTGTTACTTTTAGTTGTGTTTTAAAATCACCGTTAGCAGAATATAAGCTACCTTTGTATTGTTCCCACTCGCGTTCGGTAACTGGGTCTAGTTTTGAAACCATAATGTAGATAACCAAAGTATCCCAATATTCTGTCGGCTCGCCAAGTATTTTTAATGCGCGTAAATTCTTTAAAACATTGTCGATTAACTTTCTCAGTAAAATTGGTGATTCTTTGTTTACACTTTGCATGTTAAACAACGACTTGATGTGATTCTGCACTAATAACCTGCTATTATTATAACGATTAAGAAGTAACTCCCAGGCAACGTAATAATTATCACTTGAGAATTCCACTGAATTTATTACTAGCTCTGCGCTATCCTTAAGTGACGACTTAAGATAGTGGAACTTTTCTATATTACTAAGTTCAGTCGAATTATGTACCAAAGAGAGAAAAGTGTCCCTAAACTCCAACCATTGCTCACATGAGCCGTTAAGGATATAGCATAGGTAAAAAAAATATCGTCGATGGCCGTTGCTTACACAAGCGAGGGGGTGCTGGGATCGGTAAGACTCCGGCCGCAGCACTCTCGTAGACTGAGAAATACGTGTAGACGCGGCATGCAGCGCGCATTCTATTTACATCTAAAATATCACCTATGTGCGCTTTTACTAAGGACATTATTGTTCACGCCGCGCCCGCGAGCGGACAGTGGTCATTGTCAATGTCTCGATGCGCTCGGGCCGGGTGTTTTTTCATTCGTGAGTGCGCCGCCAACCACCGTCCGCGCAACTCGCGCTCAGTTGGCCGTAAGCAGCCGTGAGGCAAGTTCGTGTGTTTCTGTAGCGACGTGCCGCGCCAGTTACCTACCCGTATCGTGACCGAGATCTCGAGCGTTTTGCACCTAGGAGCGCCCGGTCCGGGTACGGACTTGTGACCCGTGTGTGTTCGCTTTGAAAAGCGCCGGGAAAGTTTTAGCTGCCTATTAGGGCATTGTGTAGTTATAAGGGTGTTAGCTGTAAGAGTTTCCCATCGGGGGTTGTGTGGAGATCGTTTTGCCAGGCGCGCGCCGGCGAGACAGCGTTCAGCCCCCCTGGATTACGGACAGTATTCTCTAAGTGAAGGTAGGCCTAGCTTTTAAGTAACTTAATTTTGCATGAGAAACCTTCGTTTCAATAAACTGTGGAACACAGTCGATGGTCACCACAATTGTGCGTGATCATATTTTTGGTAGCAGAGCGTACCTAGTTGATATAATTAGTTAATTTTCATATTAAAATTAACTAGGTACATAAAATTTCATAGTAAAAATAAAAAGCGTACCTAAAAAGCGTACCTAAAAATTATTTTTTTTTGTTGAAATCTCGAGGGTATTTGAAGATCCCGAGACGATTGAAGTACTAAGAAATTGTTCTAGTAAATTCTCGAAGCGAATGTTTCTCACTTGGTGGATCCGATAATAGATAGACACTTATATAATTGTTGTCACATACTAGTGTTTTGATACGAGTTTACTCGCCTAGATGTGTATATTTTTTTTTGTGTGTCCGGATTTATTTGACGAATAGTTCGTTCGAAAGTGTGTTTATTAGTATCACATACTAGTGATTTGATACGAGTTTACTCGCCTAGATGTGTATATTTTTTTTTGTTTGTCGGGATTTATTTGACGAATAGTTTCGTTCGAAAGTGTTGTTTATTAGTACCACATACTAGTGTTTGTTCCGAGTCCGCTTGCCTAGTTAAAAAAGTGGAACTAGTTTTAATTATTAGTAGTATTAAATTACGAGTATTATTATTAAAAATAGTTTTGTTTTCGTTTGTTGATAACGGTTTAGTAGTTGATTTGCGAGGTATGCCATACCGTTAATCCTATACGTTTTGTTTATACCGTTATATTGTTAGCCCTTGAAATTGGTAAGTTGCTAATGATTTATGAAAATAGTAGGGTCCGTGTATGTCGTCCGAATTTTAATAGTGTTTTATATTATCGTGACGCGACCTATTTCTATTGTTTTTTTTGTTGTTGATGTTTACCACTTTTATATTTCTTTGTTTGCTTGGTTTATTAAACGGATTATAAATGGCTCCTACGAATCCGACCGCCGTATCCAGGGCTGGCATCCAAGGAGCTTTGCGTTGGCTTGCTTGTGCGGTCACATTAATAGACCGAGCCGACCGGGTAGGCGCGTTGCTAGCTCGGTATGGCGGGCTGGCAGCTCGGCTGCAAGACCTGGAGCGCCACGCCATGGAGTGTCGCGCGTATTATTTAGAGAACCCCCCAGCTGATGATGCCGTGTCGGAACAGCTGGAGCAGGATGTAGCCCAGGCCTATGAGCTGGCTGACCAGTTCACGGAGGCGGCTGAGAGGGCCCTGGCTGTTCGGAAGGGGGAGCCGGTTTTGAGCGGGGAGGTCAAACCTACCCCGACGGCGTTGCTAGGCCGATTGCCTACTTTGGAGATTCCCACTTTTAATGGGGATCTGTCAGCCTGGATGGGCTTCATTAATTTGTTTGACAGTTTGGTGGATTCACGACGGGACTTATCCCCTAGTGAGAAGTTGGCCTATTTGCGCTCCTCCCTGCGAGGAGAGGCCAGCTCGGTAATCCAGCACCTGCTCATCAGCGACGACAACTACCAGGTGGCTCGCCAGCTTCTGGTTAGCAGGTACCAGAATGTCCGGTTACTGGCGGACACCCACGTGGCCACGATTTTGGCCCTCCCGCGAATCACGCGGGTACACCTGTTACGGAGGGAGTTGCTGAACCCGCTACTGTCAGCGGTCAACTCCCTAAGGCGATTGGACCTGCCGGTGGATCAGTGGTCCTTTGTACTGCTGCACATAGTCCTCGCCAAATTGCCCGCAGAAATGAAGGGGCGTTTCGAGCAGAGGTACGGAGGCGACAGCGCCTCGTATCTCCCGCCCTTCGCGGACCTCCTTCGTTTTTTGGAGGACGAATGTAGGGTGACGGACCACCTGGAGCCCGCCCCGGTTCCAGGTGTTGGTCGTATGGTGGCGGCGAGGGAACAGCCCCGTCGCCCGACCAATCGCTATGCTGCCTTCCAGCAGTCCCCTCCCCCCGCACCGAGTGAGCGGTGCAGGTATTGCAGGGGAGATAGGCATGTGGTGCACGAATGTGCCAAATTTAGAGGCCTCCGCCCAGAGGGACGGAGGGCCGTTGCGAAACAGCGCCAATGGTGCTATAGGTGTTTGGGGGGACACATGCAGTCGGCGTGTCCCCAGACCGAGGATTGTCGTCTTTGCGGAGGGAGGCATCACCCCCTCCTTTGTTTGGACCGCAAGGACGCCGGGAGCGACCGGGGTTCGAATTCCTCGCGCACGGGCGGGGGCCCGGCAGCCCGGAACCGGTCCCCTAGAGATTCGGCGGGGCTTAGCCCCCCCGTTCAGTCCCCCCCGGAGAGGGGGAGCTATAGGAGAGACGCCCCCGCCACGGGCGGGGGTAGGGGGGTACCACAAGAGTACGCCACGGTGGCGATGGGCACGGGCCCTATTTGCTACTCCCCCCCCCTAATGGAGAGGCCTCGATTGGGGTACTATGTACCGAGGCACGCCCCACACGGGTATTACCCTGCACCTAGGAGTGCTGTTGGTCGGGGCCAGTATGTACCCGATTGGGACCCGCTCGCCCGGTACGAGCGTCCCACATTTGGCGCGCCGACTCAGGCGCGAGGGGGACAAGTACCCCCCCAAAATTTTTAATGGCGCCCCTGTCGGACCCAACCACCCCTCCGGAGCTTGTGCTGTTGCCAACAGCCTCCGTGAATGTTTGGGGACCTAAGGGCAATGTTGTAACGGTGCGTGCCCTTTTGGACTCAGGTGCCCAGGGGTGCATAATGTCCAGGTGGCTTGTCCGACAGCTGGGTCTTTTGCTTGTGCCGCATCACGAAGCGGTACGGGGGGTGGGAGACTCGCGGATCCCTGATCCGATTGGTCGAGTTGAGTTCTCCTTCTCCCCCCACTTCGCGCCAAGGCCGAAGATCGGTGCTTCGGCGATAGTTTTTGATAAGGTGGTTGGACCACTCCCGCAAGTGCGAGTGCCGCCATCCACGATTGAGCTGACGTCTGGACTGGCTTTGGCTGATCCTTCCTTCCACCGACCGGGCCCAATACACTTGTTGATTGGTGCGGATGTCCTCGGTCGTGTACTGTGTGGAAGCAAGCGAGTTTTGCAGACAGCCGATCTTGTCGCCTTGTCCTCGTCGCTGGGTCATGTGGTGATGGGAAAGGTACCACAGACACCAGAGACCCCGTCGGTAGACCGCCAGACCATTGTCGGTTCTACTTTGTCCGACGTTCTCCAAAAGTTTTGGGAGGTGGAGGAACCCCCCACTGCCAAGCGGTTGGATCCGTTAGCCGAGGAGTGCGAATTGTTCTACCAGAACAACACTGGGCGCCTCCTCTCGGGTCGCTTGATTACCCGCTTGCCCTTCTTGGCGGCTCGCCCTCCTTTAGGGAGCTCCCGACCGATGGCCGAGAAGAGATTGTTGTCCATGGAGCGTAGGATGGCCAGGGATCCCGCATTCAAGGAGAAGTATATAGACTTCATGCGGGAGTATTTGGACCTTGGGCACATGTCCATCTCGCAGTTGGACTGGCGTAATGTGGAACATTACTTCCTGCCACACCACGCTGTTTTGAAGACTTCCAATGGGAAGATCCGCGTGGTCTTTGATGGTTCAGCGCCCACGTCAACCGGAGTGTCGTTGAATCAGTGTCTGCATGCGGGGCCGAAGTTGCATCACGATGTCTGTGATGTTTTGACCAACTTCCGCCGGCACGCTGTCGTCTTTGTGGCCGATATCCGCATGATGTTCAGACAGACCGTGATTCACCCGGAGGATAGACGATACCAGCTCATCCTTTGGCGTGAGGATCCCCAGGATCCGATGTTGGCTTACGAGCTGAACACCAACACTTATGGTTTGCGGTCGAGCCCCTTTGTGGCGATCCGTTCGCTTTTGGAGCTCGCAGAGCGCGAACGGCTACGCTATCCCCGGGCATCTGCTCTTATTGAGGGGGGGGCCTTATTTGTCGACGATATCTGCACGGGGGCCTCGAGCTTAGATGAGGCTCTCGTCTTACGTGATGAGCTGATTGCGCTCTTGAGGGCTGGTGGCTATGAGTTGCGGAAGTGGCTGTCTAACTCACCGGACCTATTGGCAGATTTGCCTAAGGACCACCAGCAAGAGCCGCTCCTCTTTGAAAATCCGGAGACTCCAGACATGCTGTCTGTTTTGGGAGTCCAGTATCGACCAGTCCCGGATTTGTTCACATATAGATTGGAACTGCCAGACCCAAAGGTCTGGACTAAACGCACGGTGCTGTCCACTGTAGCCCGTACCTTTGATCCGAACGGTTGGCTCAGCCCTGTAGTGTTTTCGATGAAGTGCTTCCTACAGGAGCTCTGGGCTGCGGAATTGTCATGGGATGAGCCCCTCTCTGGTAGCCTCCTACGAGAGTGGGTGAGGTTCGTGTCATCCCTACCCGACGTCAATCGGGTTTGTATACCGAGGCAAATGCTGCCTTCGGGAAAGTTTAAAGCCTCCCTGCACGGCTTTTGTGACGCGTCCGAAAGCGGATACGCGGCAGCCGTTTACATCCGAACGGTGGATGCAGCAGGCGTTGTCGCCGTACACTTAGTTACGGCCAAGAGTAAGGTCGCCCCCCTTCGGACTAGGCTAACCATTCCGAAGTTGGAGTTGTCCGGCGCCACTCTCTTAGTACGGCTACTCAATCATGTTGCCGACACCTTGGGAAACGGTGTCGACTTGGAGTCGATATTTGCGTGGTCTGACAGCCAGGTCGTCCTTTGTTGGCTGAAGAGTTCAGTCCACACCCTTGAGGTTTTTGTGGCCAACCGGGTCTCACAAATTCAGACTTCAAAGGCCCCGTTGATTTGGCGCCACGTACCGGGCGAATTGAACCCCGCAGATTGTGCCTCCCGCGGCTGCGAGGCGCCTGAGTTAGTGGACCACCACCTATGGTGGAGTCCATCATGGTTGTTACGGCCTGAGCGCTCATGGCCTGCCACCCCGGCTGTGGCCAGAGTCCCAGACCTAGGCATGCGTGTTCACGCCGTGGAGACGGTGGCGGCTCCGCAGATGGAGTTTTTGTTAGACCGCTACAGTTCTCTTGATAAGTTGCTCGGCGTGACTGCTTGGATGAGGCGCTTTGTGCGAAATTGTCGCCAGCCTCAGGAGAAATCGTTGTCTCCGGTCCTCGCCCCACAAGAGCGGCAAGACGCTCTGTTGCATTGGTTGCGAGTGACGCAACAGCGAGAGTTTGAACCGGAGCTGAAAGCCCTGCGCTCAAGTAAGTCCAAGTTGAAGGGACCCTTGGTGCGGTTGAATCCCTTCTTGGACAGTACCGGATTGCTGCGTGTCGGAGGTAGGCTCAGACATGCCAACCTGCCGTACGGATCACGCCACCCTTTGTTGCTCCCCAAGGATGGACCGTTAGTTAGACTGTTAATTACAGACCGACATGTAAAAAATGCTCATGCCGGTTGTAATGCTTTGACCGCGCTCCTCCAACGAGAGTTCTGGATTTTGTCAGCGCGGAGAATAATCCGATCCGTTATTTTTCGTTGTCTTCCGTGTTATCGTTTGCGCGCCGATACGATGCAGCCCCAGATGGGTGATTTGCCTGCCGATCGAGTGAACGAATCGATGCCCTTCTCAGGAGTTGGAACGGATTTTGCGGGGCCATTTACCGTTAAGACATCGCGGCTTCGTAATGCTAGAACGGAAAAGGCTTACTTGTGTGTATTTGTTTGTTTGGCCACTGAAGCGGTCCACCTGGAGGTGGTTAGTGCCCTCACCACAGAAGCCTTTGTAGCCACGTTGAATCGTTTTGTGTCTCGCCGCGGAATGCCGTCGTTAATCAGGTCCGATTGTGGAACCAATTTCAAGGGCACCGATAGGTATTTAAAGGAAGTTTGTGAATTTTTGGATAGGAATAATTTTGAGATCGGATCCACACTCTCTCGCAGAGGGGTACGATGGCAGTACTCCCCGCCATCCTGCCCCCACTGGGGAGGGATTTTTGAAGCAACTGTAAAGGCCGCTAAAACTCACCTTCGTCGCGTTATTGGGGAGACGGTCCTCACGTTTGAGGAACTCGCGACCGTATTTTGTAAGGTTGAGGCGGTCCTCAACTCGCGTCCGTTGTGTCCGTTGTCTTCGGACGCGAATGATTTAGAGGCCCTTACGCCGGGCCATTTTTTGATTGGCAGACCGCTTAACGCCTTGCCGGAATATCCTTATTCCGAAGTGCCCTCCGGACGGCTCTCGCGATTTGAATTGCTCCAGCAGCTTACGCAGAGTTTTTGGCGCCGTTGGCATCTGGAGTATTTGCACATTTTGCAGCAACGCGTTAAGTGGTCGGATAGGACGACCCCACCCAAGACCGGAGACCTCGTGTTGGTAAAGGATCCAAACCTGCCGCCCCTCCGCTGGCGTTTAGGACGCATTGTTCAGCTTCATCCGGGGTCGGATGGTGTGCCCAGGTTTGCCGAGGTCCTGGTGGGGGACTCTGTTTTGAAGCGAGCGATCGCTACCCTCTCTCGCCTGCCCGTAGATTGAGTTGGCGGACAGTTTGCTACTGTCCGGGACGGGGGGATGTTCACGCCGCGCCCGCGAGCGGACAGTGGTCATTGTCAATGTCTCGATGCGCTCGGGCCGGGTGTTTTTTCATTCGTGAGTGCGCCGCCAACCACCGTCCGCGCAACTCGCGCTCAGTTGGCCGTAAGCAGCCGTGAGGCAAGTTCGTGTGTTTCTGTAGCGACGTGCCGCGCCAGTTACCTACCCGTATCGTGACCGAGATCTCGAGCGTTTTGCACCTAGGAGCGCCCGGTCCGGGTACGGACTTGTGACCCGTGTGTGTTCGCTTTGAAAAGCGCCGGGAAAGTTTTAGCTGCCTATTAGGGCATTGTGTAGTTATAAGGGTGTTAGCTGTAAGAGTTTCCCATCGGGGGTTGTGTGGAGATCGTTTTGCCAGGCGCGCGCCGGCGAGACAGCGTTCAGCCCCCCTGGATTACGGACAGTATTCTCTAAGTGAAGGTAGGCCTAGCTTTTAAGTAACTTAATTTTGCATGAGAAACCTTCGTTTCAATAAACTGTGGAACACAGTCGATGGTCACCACAATTGTGCGTGATCATTATATTATGTAGAATACAAAAAGAATTATTATGAATATTTATTGTAAACGTCGGTTTGTAGGAAGAGTAGATCTTAGATATTATTCGTATATAGTAAAAAAAGCTTTTTTTAACAAAGATAGTCACTTCAAACGATTCTTCAAAATTCAGAACACAGCAGTAGCTATTTATATTTATTTTCTATCTCTAGATCATTTCGATAATATATCCATTATCGAAATGATCTTCGCAGGCAAAACTACAACATTTGCTACAAATTACACTGAAAAAAATAAATAATGTATACTGCTCTAACCAGTAGGTACATTTTCAGATTTATTCCAATCAAATTAATAAAACTTATAATTTAATATGAAAAAATATAAATAACTCATTCTAGCCCATCATCTAATACTTTTTTACGAAATAAATCTAATAAGTTTATCAATATTTAAATAAGTATACCGTTTATATAAAATCACGCTATCAATTTATAATATAAATCAATATATAAAAAATAACACTTAAATAAAAATATTGTTTAGGTACAAAAAATAAAATAAAATACATATTATTCCAATACCAAAAATAATAATATCAAATAATACAATAACTTGTGTCATTGAAAATTGGAAGCAACGATCACATACACCCAGATACAAGAACTTAAACGACCGACATCGCTCGAAGGATTGCTCAGTTGAAGTGGCAGTGGGCGGGACACATAGCGCGGAGAACCGATGGCCGTTGGGGCGGAAAGGTTCTCGAATGGCGACCGCGAACCGGACGACGTTCCGTGGGCAGGCCCCCTACAAGGTGGACCGACGATCTGGTCAAGGTCGCGGGAAGCCGCTGGATGCGGGCAGCGCAGGACCGATCGTTGTGGAGATCCTTGGGGGAGGCCTATGCCCAGCAGTGGGCGTCGTACGGCTGAAATGATGATGATGATGAAGTGGCGGTACATTTGACACCTCTCACACATTTTATGTTACATCCAAAAAACTGTTTTATTTTTTAAAATTTGAAAAATGTACCTTTAAAGGTAGATAAATTATCTAAAATTTCAGATATAATTTGTCTCTTAAATACCTAAGACCATTTAGTACTCAGTGCTTAAATTTCAAAAAATCCTTAAAGTGGCCACAAAGGGTACCTCTGCCCTACTTAGCTCATTTTTTTCGGAGAGCTTGTTGGAGCGCTTTTTCACTGATACTTATTATTAGTTGTAGGCACCTTGCACGCTTAATGACATAGGTATAATATAACTACTTGACATTGGCTACGACTTTGACTAGCTGCCTGAAATTTCGTTCAGATTGAATTTTTCGTTAGCCTATCCGAACTTTCAAATTCCTCTAAAAATATAGCAGCCAAAGGTAGGCCCTATGTCTTTCTCTAAAGTTTAAGTTACAGGATAACAATTTATTTCAGTAACTACCTACTGAAAAAATTATACTTACAGTTTAATTCGTAAAATACTAACTACCTAACCTGGGTGCTTACCATCAACTCTTATTACGGTTTTGTTTAGGAACCTAAACTGATCTGCTTCGCTTATTCGTACCACGACAGCTTAATATCAATGACAGCGATTCAGTGATCGATCAATGACATTTCACAGCCGCTAAGCTGTCAGAAACTCTTATTTGACTTATAACCCGGTCGATTTAACATGTCACCTGCAGGTTATACCCGTCCCTCTCACTCTCCGGGCATGACAGAATCGAGTGAAAGAGACGGGTAGAAGAAAAAGGACACAAATCGTTCGGTCATTAACATTTAGCAATTCATTTGCGATCCAGTTTTTAGAAGGTCAGAGTACGAAAGAAAGCGATTCATTTTAGGAACCTATTCTGGAGGTCTACTCTGAAAGTGTACATTCAAATCTTCGGGCCCGACCGATACCCGACCAAAGTTTACGACGTGACCCTACTCTGAAATGTTATCGGGCTCTAGAATTTCGGTTGGAGTCACGTGACAACTATCGTGAACGATCAAAGAATGAATGAATAGAGCGGTGCACTATAGTTTTTATGACAAAGTTACGGTTTTTAATTTATATGGGATTTTTAAAATATTTACGCTTTAAAGATATACAAAAAGTTATAATTTATGTACAATATGAAATAATTAATGTGTAGAAGTAATAAAACTATTAATAAGTCTCGTTATTCGATAAATATTACAGGTATGGCTGTCTACTGTTTATCTTTGCCTGTATTGTGTTTTATTTCAACTCTTTAGGTCTAAACATCTTCATACAAAAATACACTTTAAATATAGTATCTTTAAGTTTCAAAGTCGTAAAGAGAGTGCAGTCCGATACGACCGCTTCGGAATTCGACATTATGGCGACGCCAGTGTTGCCGCTTTTGCCATTTATGGACTATATCGAGCCGATTTTCAACGGTTTTAGCCAAAAAATATTCAAGTTTTAAACAATATTTTAAGCAAGTGAAGGAAATTTAAATAGGCCCAAAGTTAAATAATATTTAGCCACTTTTATCTGATTTATAATAATGCAATCGTTACTACAATTTTTACAAGTTTTTCCATAATTTTAAAAAGAATGCTAAAATCTTAATTGACGTAACGGCAACACTGCGACGCGATTTGACGTTGATTGGATTGAATTGAATGAGTTATATTTTGTTATGTTTTCAAAGTTTTTAAAATAGTTTATGGACTTCATAATTTTTACTTTAAGTTAGTGTTAAGAGTTTGTAATTAAGTTAAGTGTAAGTGTAAGTTAATATTAGTGAGCAAGCAAAAGCGAGTGCTAAGAAATGTCGGCATCGGCACCAAGTACTGAACAAATGGAGGTGTTCTTCAATTTTTTGGAAGAGCACCGCGATTTGGCTCGCGGCCTCCTGCGCAATGTTGATGGCAGAGTCCAGTCCCAGCGCCTATGGGAAGAAATACAAACCACCCTCAACGCCATGGGTGGTTGTACGAAGACCGTACAACAGTGGCAACGGGTAAGATTTTAAACAACTAAAATTTATTAGGTATACTTAACGGTTTTATGTCACCACTTGTGATTTGCAGACTGACATTTTATTTTATTTTAGGTGTGGACAGACAGAAAATATATTGCCAAGAGGAACATAGCTGCTGCACGACGGTCAGCAAGTGCCACTGGTGGTGGGCCCTCAACGGCTCCACAACTGTCCAGATGGGACTTGCGGGTCAATACAATTATGGGTGACGGGTTCGGAGGACCGCAAACCACCGCTCGCGTACCGGCTTTTGTAGAGGTAAATCTATACTAATATTATAAAACTGAAAGTTTGTATTCTTGAAAGCACTAATCTCAGGAACTACTGGACCGATTTCGAGAATTCTTTGACTATTACAAAGCTATATTCTTCCTGAGTGGCATAGGCCATATTTAATCTGATATTTCGACGGGAACGGTTACCATGCGGGTAAAACCGCTAGATTATTCATATTATTTTACGAAGGTAGTAGGGAATTATAGTAGCTTCTTTTTTCTTTATCTTACCGATAATATTTAAGTATTTAAAACTCCTTAAACATATGTTAAATAACATACTATTAAGATTTTAAATTATTTTTATGCATTCACAATGCAATTCTGTAAATATAGGAAAAATGTGATAGTAAAAAACCACGAGCCCTATAAGTACCATGCCTGAAAGCTACTTGTGGTTTTTTACTATCACATTTTTCCTAAACATACTATTAATTGTGATGGCCTTACAATGTTGTAAATAAAGTCATTTTGAATTGTTAATCTAACTTTCTATTTTTTACAGGAAAGTTTGTTACCGATAGAGCCAAGGCCCTCTGCCAGTCAACCGGCCCGAGCAACCGAGTCACCCATACTGGAACTCCATGTAAATGGTAAGCTAAGCTAGAACCACTTAAAAAAAGTTAAGCTATAGTATATTTTTCATCAGCAGTATGCTGAAAAATAACTAATAGTTTTTAAGTTACCCGGACAGATCTTTGGATTAATTATGGGTGTTGTATGGCTGAAATGATGATGATAATATAATTATGACTGCCATCTTTAAATTTACAGAACCATTGCAGCCCTCGGGCACTGGAAGCCTGCCACTTGTACGGACCCCAAATGAACGTCTTCATAATGAGCCTACACAGAGATGTAAGTTTCCAAAAAAATTTCATAAAATCATAATGAAACAGTCATAAACATTGAATAGTTTGTTCTTGTAAAAGATATATCTTTATATTTTTATCCCAATATAATAAATAATAATAATATGAACACTAAAAATTGTAATGTGAAAGTAACTGGCCTGTCTGTTTCTTTTTCATATCTAAGCCACTCGAACAATTTTGATGAAATTTGTCTTAGAAATAGGATTCGACTTCGGAATAAAATTAATAATATGCTTCTTTTTGTCTGGAAACATTTACGTGGTTAAGGGAAGCGCAATATAATCGACAAATGCGCGGGCAGCCAACAGTTAAAATAATTTCATAGGTACTAGGAGTATGGACGTATTCACAACAATTAATGTTATTGAAATTACTGTTTTTAGCTTCGAACACAAGGAGGAGGAGAAGAGTGCGAGAAAGAGTTCATGGTGATCCAGACTCGGTCACAAGAAGATTCCTCGCTAATGAGGAGCGGCGGATAGCCCAAGGGGATGAGCTGAACATCCAGCTTGCCGGGATAAGGGCTGTCCTCACAGACATTTTTCAATTTATAAGGGATAGGACATAAAAAATATCATTTAGTTATCATTATCATAGTTTAGTTAATTAGTAAGGTCTATTTTGTTATTTAGTTTTGAATTTTAATGTTTATTTCTATTCTATTTCTTATGTTGTTTTTAGTTTTTATGCAATTACTAGCTTTCCGCCCGCGGCTTCGCCCGCGTGGACTACACGACGTTATCCCGCGGGAGTGTGATATTTTTCCGGGATAAAAAGTAGCCTATGTTCCTCTCTAGGCTTCAAAGTATCTGTGTCCCAAATTTCAGCCAAATCCGTTCAGCCGTTTTAGCGTGATTGAGTAACAAACATCCAAACATCCAAACATCCAAACATCTAAACTTTCACATTTATAATATTAGTAGGATTTATAGTGATTATCATAGTTTAGTTAGGTAATTAGTAAGACTGATTTTTTGTTTTCTTTTGAATAAGTATATCCTACTAATATTATAAATGTGAAAGTTTAGATGTT
Source organism: Crambus lathoniellus (assembly GCA_949710035.1). Classification (NCBI taxonomy): domain Eukaryota; kingdom Metazoa; phylum Arthropoda; class Insecta; order Lepidoptera; family Crambidae; genus Crambus; species Crambus lathoniellus. The sequence continues at coordinate 11,093,049 of OX453306.1, forward strand.
TGGATGTTTGGATGTTTAGATGTTTGGATGTTTGTTACTCAATCACGCCAAAACGGCTAAACGAATTTGGCTGACATTTGGGGCATAGATACTTTGTAGCCTGGAGAGGAACATAGGCTACTTTTTATTCCGGAAAAATATCACATTCCCGCGGGATAACGTCGTGTAGTCCACGCGGGCGAAGCCGCGGGCGGATAGCTAGTATATAATAATAATGGTCTATTTTGTTTTTTAAATTTTAATGTTCTAATGTTATGTGCATATTATTATCATTATTGTTTGTTTTATTGTTAAGTGGGTTTGTTTCTGGTTTTTAAATTTTTGTGTACTTATTGTTTTTTACTGTTTTACTTTCCGAGGCAGAGCAATAGTTACTTTCAGAAGTGCACTTTTTGGTTGTGTGCCCGTAAGTACTGCATCCATTTGTAACCTTGAATGATTATAATAAATGATTTTCAACATAAGATAAGATCGCCTACAATTACAGTTATCCACATGGGTGGTTCTGAAAGGAATATGGCGCTGTGTAAGGGTTTTAAATGTTTAGTTTTCACTGTTCACATAATTAAGAAAGTTTTTATCCGAGTAAATTAGCATGTAATTTAGGTATTTTTACTGATTTAGGTAAGTTAAAGTTGATCTCATTTTTTGTGAATTGTTAGATTTCTTTCGAATTTATTTAATGTTAATTCGTAATTATAGGATACAATTTATAGTAGGTACCTACCTATCGATAACATTGGCAGTTTATCGGGCTACTTTAATAGCGCGCCTATGTAAGGTGTAAAGTTTGCTTTTTTCTATTCTTCTTTGTATTTTTTTTGCCAAAGTTGATGGTATATCTGTATAAATCTTTAATGCTGTTATAATAAAATTGTTACTCCAATGATAACTTTAAGTAAGACTGATTAAGTGCCTATAATTTTGTATCCTAAGTGATAATAAAAATGACTGATTTATTTCCAAAACTCGTAGTTTTAACAATTTCTTGTATTTCTATAACATATTAATATTTTATATAAATGATGTTAACCCGAGCCTCAAACTGAAGATCTTTTAAGTATTTTATATTTTAACGCCTTTCCAAAAAAAATCCACATTCATTTTGACATATTTATAAACATAATAATATAAAATCATGGAGGGCCCGTTGGGATGATATAAGTTTGGAAGCCAAAGGACTGCTTTTTTGGAGCAAAAAATATTCATACCTATAAGTATATTGTATGTGGAGATTTTCACGTTATGCTTAGCGGGAAAAAAGTTTAGGTATAACACCAAGTTTATATACTTCTGTAAGCCTAGCATGACCACCCAAAACTCGATATGTATCGAATGATAAAGCGATTTATCGACATTCAAACGTCAAAACCCATAGTCTTTTGACAGTTAAACCGGATAACTTATCATATCATATCGTGTTTTGGTTGGTCATGCTAGGGGGGATGGTATAATTAAAACCACAAAAATTCTAAATATAATTTATTAAGTGTAGATAGTTACAGACAATAGTTATGGCGGTATTAGATGGTTCACTTCTGCTTTTCAATTTGGATTAAGCAACCAAATTTAAAACAATGTAAACGTAAAAGTGAATCATTCAATGACAACGTAAAACCACATTCAATCGCGTTTAAAGAATTGAGCTTGCTCAATATTTTAGCTTTTGCGTTCAACGGTCAATGCAATCGAACGAAAGTTGAACGTGTAAACATAAGAATTGAATGATTCACTAGTTGTTCATTTTCAATGTGCTACCTGATTGGTAGAAATTTTCAAGCAATGCGAATTGATTGGTTCTCTTTATAATTTTGATAGTTCACTTTTGAAACGTGTAAACAGCAGTGTCTTTCACTTCTGCGCCTTTAACCAAAGTGAATCAATTTGGTTGAACCGTGTAATATCGGCATAACTATAAGAACTGACATGAAAATCGTCAAGGGCTGTTGTCAACAAATTGAAAAAAATCCTAACATACATAGAAAATAATTAAGGTCACTCTCCGTCACAATTGTTTGTTACAAAAAATACAAGTTATATAAATAAATATAAATAAATAAATAAATAAATAAATAAATAAATAAATAAATAAATAAATAAATAAATGGAGATTATAGCAAACAATCGTCATTACATTATTTATTACATTTTTGCAATTTGCAATGCTTTTCTTTATTACACAATATACTAGAAGCGTTGACCCAACTCCCAACGAGCTCCGGTGGGATTCGAACCCGCGATTATTTGTTGGGCCAAAAAACCCGCCAATACATTTTAGTAATAGGTACTGATTTTGTAGCAAATCATTCCTTAATCTATGGATAAGTTTTTTATAATGGTAATTGTATTTATAACAGGTATATTATACTATATCAAATGTTGTATTACCATACAAGCTACGCCATACAAGCAAATCAATCTTAATTAGAAATAGAAATAAAAAAGGAGCTAGTTGTGGTTTTTTCTAATACTTACTTCATTTTCAATAATAGAAATTAAATTCCCTAAAGGACAATATACTTCATAATTAATAACTTACATAACAAACATTTATTATCACTTTTTATCCATAATGGGGTAGCACTTGGCCTTCATCACACTAGATGAAAAGTGATGAGAGGGTAGAAGGTGGCAGCGCACTACTCCCGGAATCCTAAACCACTGAGGAACTGGCTATCTTATCTCTAACTGTCGGAACACTACAATGCTGAAAACAATGTTATTATGGCGTCAGCCTTAGATAAGATGGTGGTAGCTAGCCAGACAGACTTAGAACAAGTCCTACAACCAACCAAACTACACTATACTAGATAATTTGAACATGAAAAGTAAATTACCTAATGTTTTTCTATCTAACTTACTAACTTGTTTAACGACAATAATATTCACATAAACACTAAAAAAATAAGAAATGAACCAGTTTTTATATACGAGAGTAACAATTTTTACATAAAACAGAATTTCCTACTTACATCTATTTACAAATTTAATAAATTAACTAATCTAGCTCGTGCTCTTTGTCCTCGTCGGAGAGCTTCCGTTGAGGACTGCGGAGCACGGTCCACGTCTTGTCTGCCAGTTTCAGCATTTAGATCATCTTCTGTGAGCTCGGGAGCTTCTAAGCCCGCCGCCATGCACATATTGTGTAGGACACAACAGGCTATTACTATTTTGCCAGCTGTTTCTGGCACATAATGAAGCTCCCGAGCTGCAAGAAGACATCTCCACCTGCCTTTTAGTATGCCAAATGTGCGCTCAATGGTGGAGCGTGCACGTTTATGGGCAATATTAAAACGACCTTCTGGTGAATCATCAGAAACATTTTCAAAAGGTGTGATTAGGTACTCCCTCAATGCATATCCAGAATCACCTGAAAACATTGTAACAATTTTATGGAACAGAACTTTTAATAAAATCCAAGGATGATTAACATAAAAATAAAATAAGAACATACTTACCTAACAAAAATGTAGAATCTTCATTGAGATTTTCCAGATGGCTTTTGACCTCGCTATTGGCCCAGATGAACGAGTCATGTGTTGCTCCACCATATCTTGCATCAACATTTAAAATGTTGCATTCTGCATCACATATCTAATAAAAGAAAGATAATGATTTTATTTCACAGTGCTTTAACAATTTTTAGTAAATAAAAAACAAAATAAAAATATATAAGTAAGTAAGTATATGTTAAGACATACATATAAAGACATACTTACAACTTGAGCATTTAACGAGTGGAAATGCTTCCGGTTCAAATATCTTTCTTCATCCATATCTGGTCGCACAATCGCAACATGACTGCAATCAATACAACCCGTGATTCCCGGAATGTTGTGATGTTCATAAAATCTGTAAATGATGTACAATATAAACAATTGTTTGCATTTTAATATATAATGTAAACATAAATTTTATAAGTAGGTAGGTACTTACTTCCTTTTGATGGCATTTCTGTCACCTCGGTTTTGAGGAAATTTTATATATTTCCTAAGGATATCTGGTGTATTAATTGCAGCTGTCACTTCCCGTAAGCACCTAGATACGGACTGCTGGGACATCGGTGCATCCAGATTCTGGGCTACTGAGCCCTGATAACTTCCTCGTGCATAGAAGTTTAATGCTGTAAGGATCTGAAAATAGTATTTTTTATGCAATATCAATTTGATTTTATCTGACAGTAAATATCAGTTGTATTTTTGCTTACATTAAAATACCTACTAAATAAAGATATGGTAGTACTTATACCTTAACTACTGGATCAATTCCACGATTATTCCTGTTTGGGCGCAGGAGAGGGACAATTTCCGAGCAGAGACTTTGGAATAGTTCCCGACTTAGTCTGTAATTTGCTCTAAATTCAATGTCAGGAATTCTATATGTATCAAATATCTGTCGTAAGTGGCGTCGCCGTCTTCTGCGCTGCGAACGCTCTTCTTCAAGGCACACGCGAAAAAGAAAAAGTCTTCCGGCCATTGCACCATAAAACCACTTACTCAATGCTTATATTATATAAAATAACTAAACACAAAATATTAAAAAGACTAATAACACTAATAACATCAACAAATTCACTTAAATTATTGTTCTATTTACAGTATATCACACACAATTAAAGATTTTCTCACGACTGAGAATGCTTCCGATGAACAAAAGGTAACTATTTTGTTATCGTAAATTTTGACACTGTTAGCCCGAAAAATCGTATGTCAAATTCAAAACTTCGGTGGTGTTTTGCGCGTTCAGAGTAAGCTCCGATATGAGAAATGTCATTGTTATTTCGGTCGGACCGAACATTGGAACGAATGACTTTCGGAGTAGGAAATGCCCCGATTGGTCGGCCGAAACTTTGAAATTGACGTTCAGAGTAGACCTCCTGAATCGCGCTATTTTTGAATCGCTGTCATAAAGTTGATGGTAGGCACCCTGTAAAGGATTAAGTATATAGGTACCTCTAACATGATAAACAACGCTTGTTCTATGATTTTTCCGAAAAAAAAACAGAACGAAAATTCGACTTTCCATACAAGTAGTTACACTAAATAATTGGCACTCTTTATAAATTGTGGGCTAGATTTTAATTTCATAATTAGCGGTTGTGTTTCACAACATCTTATAAGTTTGTATTTTTCGCCGCTAGTAGTTAATTTTCTTCTCTAATCTTTTTACGCGCAGACGACGGTAAGTTAACGAGGGATTAGCATACATATTTACAAGGGTATTTGCATAAAACCACATGACTAATATTTCCTGTATTATAAATTAATCCATCCACGAACCGTGCTATTTTTGATGACCTTGCTTGATGATTTTGCCACACACTGTGGCAAAATTTTCAGTTAAACCGTGAAAACAGGACAGTTTCTCCATTATTGATACCTTTATAATAACAGCAAGAAAACAATACTTAATCGAGATGAAAAAGCATTTTTTTTTTTTTTTTTTTTATTTAACTTTTGTACAAAATACACACAGTAAAATATACAAGGCGGACTTAATACTAAAAGTATTCTCTGCCAGTCAACCTTTGGGAAACAGAGAACAACGAATGCGGTACAAAACCTACTAATACATGCTATATATACACACTAAAATAAACAAATATCAAAAAATATAATATAGATAGATATATACTTATATTTTATTTATATAAATAATAAAAATATAATTCAAATACATGCAGTAAATAAATATATAAAGAATACATAAAATAATATACTACATACTAAAGGGATTAAATCAAAAGTGAAATAAATACATCGATGATGATGATGAGCTTATGATGTAAGAACTACGAGTTCAAGCCATCCAGTAGAAAAAGGCGAGCATTCTTTTTAAAAGAGAATTTACTGGGAGACCTCCTGATAGCATCAGGAAGGAGGTTCCAAAGACGCAGGGCATGCAGAGTGAAAGACTCAGACATATAGCCAGAATGAAAGAGAGGTGTACTGAGAGAGAGAGAGTTTGTGGAGCGAAGAGGGCGATCATGAGAATCGCAAAGTAACTGGAAATTAGATTTTAGGTATTCAGGGGAATTTGGATTGGTGAGAATGGAATAGAGCGTACAGAGCAACCTTAGTTGTCGGCGCTGACGGATGGGGAGCCACTTAAGCTGTGACCGGTATGAGGAAATGTGATCAAATTTGCGAAGAGAGAAGATGAAACGAATAGCGTTATTGAGAAGCCGGTCCAGCTTGTTTAAAAGATCTTCATTCAGATCTGGATAACACACGTCAGCGTAATCAAGGAGTGGAAGGATAAGAGAGTTGACGAGAGTGATCTTGGTTTTTACAGGGAGAAAGTTCCTAAACCTATTCAGAAAACGTAACGAATAATGGACTACTCGACTCACCTCGGAGACTTGTGGTATCCAACTGAGCGTCGAATCAATGTGCAGGCCTAAGTTCTTGACGCTGGTGCAAAGAGGTATGATGGTGTTATTCAGAGTAACAGTTGGAATTGCGCTCATGTCAATTTTAGCGATCTGCTTAGATCCGCCCACCACCATAGCCTGGCATTTTGTTGGGTTCACCGCTATCCCAAAACAGGATGACCAGTTGTTAACGGCTTGTAGTGAACAGTTAATTTGGGAAATAGCGGAAGCAATTTCATCGGCTGGCGACTGTACATAAATTTGAAGGTCGTCAGCATATAAATGATAGGAACAGCCAAGCGAGGGAGGGAGGGAGTTAATGAAGCAGGAGAAAAGGAGAGGAGATAGAATACCACCTTGTGGTACGCCGGCAGAGAGATTATTCCAATGGGATATATCCGGACCTACTCGAACAGCCTGCCAGCGGTCACGGAGATAGCTAGAGAACCACTCAAGTGACAGAGACGAGAAGTTAAGTGACCCTAGAACAGCAAGCAAGATATCGTGGTCAACCATGTTAAAGGCGTTTGAAAAGTCGATAAGTACTATGATGGTGACCAGCTGGTTCTCCATGCCCATTCTGATATCATCGGTGACCTTGAGGAGAGCAGTGGTTGTGCTGTGTCCAGGGCGAAATCCTGACTGGAAGGGAGAAATAAGGGAGTTGGAATAGATAAAAGATGAGACCTGTTGGTAAGCAGCTGCTTCTAGGATTTTGGAGAGGAAAGGAAGGATGGAGATAGGCCTATAGTTCTTCAAAAGTCGAGGTGTAGAAACTTTGGGGAGAGGAGTAACATAGGCCTTACGCCAGAGGATAGGAAATTGACCAGTTTCAAAGGAATAATTAATGATATAGACTAGATAAGGAAGAATTTGTTCCAGGACACAGACAACCATTTTCCTGCTAATGTCATCATATCCGACGGCAGTGGATTTGAGGGTGGAAATGATTTTACGAATCTCGTCGGAGGTCACTTGAGAGAAAGAAAAAGATTCAGAAAGCAAGGGGCCATTAGAGGTAATACGTTCAATGGTATTATGTGCTTAAATAAAATGCAACACTTTGACAGATTTTTTTATAACTTAATTTCATCCTTATCATTTTTCAAAATAATTTAATAGAAAATAATGTAATTTTGAAACATAAAGTTTCATAAAATAGCTTTTAACAAAATCGTATAACGTAAGGAATTTATCACAGACTAATAATTGCCTGAAATCCAAATTCTTTATTTTATTTTGGGTAATAATTACCATTTATGAAAATAAGTTATTCATAAGTATATTAAGCTAAAAGTGGCTGCAACAGTGACTGGTGCTCTGGCCAGAATCAAGGCTTTTGCCCTGCTCGAGAACATTGTTTATTTACACAAATTTATCGAAAGAACTCACGGAAATACTGCTAAGCTACAACCTAGACTTGCATATTAAAACCCCCACTCGTAGAGACTCGTGCATAGACCATTTTGCAAGCAATATTAAAGAAGCAACAGGGAATACTAAGGCTGTTTGCTTGTCAGATCATGATACAGCGCAATTTTTGACAGTACCTATAGAATCGCGTAAAATTCCTATTAAATATTGGTTTGAGACAAGGCGTGACTACAATATTCATAATATTAACAAATTTAAATACTATTTGGCTAATTACCCGTGGAAAAACTTTTTTAGCCATGAATGCGTAGATTCTGATTTCACATTATTTCATGAAGAACTCATCCTTCTGTATAATTTGTGTTTCCCAAAATATAAAGTTAAAATATTAAATAATACTAACAGAAAAACAGAATGGCTAACCAAAGGCTTAAAAACATCATGCATAACCAAAAGAAAACTTCGATTATCTTATTATAAAAAGAATACTTACAATAATAAAGTCAAATATAAAAATTACTCAAAAATATTAAAAAAATGTATAAATTTATCACAAAGAATAAAAAATGAAAAATACATAAATACCGCAAAGAATAAATGCATGGCTACTTGGAAAGTTATAAATAATAAAGATGATTTCCCAACTAAACACAATATTGAATATTTAAAAGTAAATAATAAAATAATTAACAATCCTTCTCAATTAGCAAATATATTTAATGATCATTTTATAAATTCTTGTAATTTAAAAAGTGGTCAACATAATTTAGGTAATTATAAGTATATAAAAAGTAATAGCTCCTCTATATTTTTGAAACCAACTGATGAATACGAAATTGTCAAAATCATAAAGTCTTTAAACAACACAAATTCTACAGGCTTTGATGGAATATGCACTAGAGTAATTAAGATTTGTGCTTATGAGTTGGCTCCCTTACTAACATACTTCGTGAATGCTTGTTTTGTGGAAGGTAAATTTCCAACCACGCTGAAAATCTCCATTGTCAAACCATTATTCAAACGTGGAGAGAGATTTGACATTAACAACTATAGGCCTATTGCGATCATTCCAATTTTGGCTAAGATCTTTGAAAAGATTATGCATTTAAGATTGACATCTTTTCTTACAAAAAACAACATTCTCAGTGAAGAACAGTATGGTTTTAGGAAGGAAAGGTCAACGGCACTAGCATGTTTCTCCCTTGTCAGGCAAGTTTCAGCACTTATGGACAGAAAAGTCCCTGTATCTGCGATTCTGTATGATATGACAAAGGCTTTTGATTTCGTCAATCATGAAATACTTCTTGCAAAACTTGAGTTGTACGGTGTGCGTGGACCTGCCTATGATTGGTTTAAAGTTTATCTAAGTAACAGAAAACAGTTTGTGGAGCTTTCGAAACTGAATGATAAATCACAAAGCAAGGCATACAAATCCGAAGATAGGACAAATGCATTGGGTGTTCCTCAGGGGAGTATATTAGGTCCATTGCTTTTCATAATGTATATTAACGATCTCCCGAAATGTACCAAATATCCGGTTACTCTTTTCGCTGATGACATATCTGTAACTATTCATAAAAATAATAAAATTGACTATCAGAATGAAATTAATAATGAAATGGAAAACATATCAAAATGGTTAGAGCATAATAATTTAAATATAAATATAGTGAAAACAAAATATATACAATTTTGTAATAAAAATGGCAAGCCCCTAAGCTTATTAATACACCATCGTAATGAGCCCATTACAGAAACTACATCTGTTACTTTTCTCGGCATTGTGATAGACGCAAATCTAACTTGGCAACAACATGTTGATATAGTATGTCAAAGAATAAATAGGTTTGTCTACGCACTATATCGTCTTACGCAATTAGCGAGCCAAAGAACAGCTTTAATGGCATATCACGGTCATGTAGGTTCCATACTAAGATATGGGTTGATCATGTGGGGAAACTCAACGAATATTAATCGGGCTTTTATATTGCAAAAAAAATGTGTAAGATCTATTTGCGGCGTTGGACAGTTGGAATCTTGTAGACCTCTTTTTAAGAAATTAAACATTCTTGCTTTACCATCGCTGTATATTTTCGAAATTTTAGTATTTGTTAAGAAGAACACTAATCTATTTCCAACAAAACAAGAGACATGCAATTTCCAAACACGATATCCATTCCGGTTAGCTATACCACCATCAGCTACAACTTGTTTTATGAGGAATAGTTACAGCATGTGCATTAAACTATACAATTTACTTCCGAATCGCATTCAAAACCTTCCATTTATAATTTTCAAACGCATAATTTTTAAAATACTTGTTGAAAATTGTTTTTATGACACTGAGGAATTCATAAAGTTTTGCCGTGATGGGCACATTAAGAAAATTGCGAACGATTTATGACTGCTTATGCTACTTTTTTTCTTTTCTTTTCTTTACTTTTTTTTTTCTCTTTATGTATAATTATCATTTAAATCTTAAATATTGACATCTTAAATTTGACATGTAAATTTTTGACATTAATTATTGACATCCTATTGCATTTTTTTATGAACAATTATTATTGAAATCTTAAATATAGACATTTTAAATTTGACATTGTAATTTTGACATCCTATTGCAAAGTTGTGTGTATTGACATGGTGAAAGATGTTATTTGTGTTGTTTTCTTTGTGTTGTAATTAATATTTAAATATTGACCTGTAGTAGCTAATATTTTTTTTTTTTGTTAATTTTATTTTATTTATGGAGAAATGTAAAGTTACTTATATTTTATAGCATGACGAGATTGTAAGTTTGCTTATCGATATGTCGGTAAAACACGCATGCACGTCCTACTAGAATAATTTAAGAACTGAAATGTACCGTGTTTTATGCAAATAAATATTACTATTACTACTTACTATTACTATTACTTATATTTCAATCTAAAAAAAAAATAATCAAAGGATTGCAATGCGTTTTATTCATGGTCAAAAATATTCACATATGGGGCCGCAAGTACAGGGGGGAAATCCGGTCCGGGCGCAACTTCTGCAAAGATATTAGGTATTACCTAATCCGTAAAAATGTCTTAACTTGTAATTTTAAAACTTGCGAAAATGTAAAAAAGAACTTTAATTGCCCCCTGTCGTTTCACGTTTTTAAAGTTATGACTAGATGCTTATTGAACGTAGTGTCACAGTTATATTATAGGTACTAAGCTATGTTAAGTGGTGTGGTATAACTAAATAACACTGGTTTGTCATTCGTAGCAGTCGAATGATCAGTCATCGAGTCTTTGGTAATAAAGGGGATTGTCTTTCTGTGAGATTTTGGTTGGAAGTATTAGAAGAATAAGAAGAGCTTATTCAATGTCTGCCTGGCCTTAACATCAGGTGTGATGAAAGCTAAGTGCTCCCCGTTGCGAATAAAAAGAATGTCTATAGGGCTATGTTGTCTATGCTCTACCCACCCTATAGAGAAGGGATGTATAATGCAACATAAGCCTAAGGGGTCCAACATTATTGCACCCGCACGACCGATTCAATTGCTATCCGAGGTCATTCTTTACATAAAAAAATCGGCCAAGTGCGAGTCGGACTAGCCCATAAAGGGTTCCGTACCCACTTAACGTACCGATTACATACACCTAACAAAAATACCACTATCATTTTTCGCCAGAAAAAAATAACTTTGTTTTTTATAGTGTTCGTATGAATGACAAAGTTATATTTGCGGTTTTCGAAAATAAGTTATATCTCAAAAACTTGTAAAGCCTACTTAGCTGTGATAGTTTTCCTTTTAACTTCGTCATATATACAACTACCGTGAATTTTTTCACGTATCCAAAAACAACCATTTGGCTGGAAGGGGGTGGGGACCCTTGACTCTAACAAAATTTTGCACTTTAAAGCATAATTATTCACAAACGGATACCTCAATCCAAAAACTCATTTCACAGACCCGCAATATTTTTGAAATTGCTATCCAACAACACCCCACACTATGGGGTAGCCAAGGAAAAAAAATACATCCCCACTTTACGTGTAGGGTGTAGGGGAGATAACCGAAAAAATTTTTTTTTTACAAAATTTTACTTTTCAACTTTTTCGGCGAGTTTTTCATACCAAATTACAGCTTTCTAGTACTAAGAGTTTATGAGCTAGGCTGCGGACAGACGGACAGACGGACATGGCGAAACTATAAGGGTTCCTTGTTGACTACGGAACTCTAAAAATGGACCTCTAAACGAAGGGGATAAATAAATATTGATCTCTATTTCTTTTGTTTTAAATTTAATATCTTACTTCTTTACTAATATTATAAATGCGTAAGCTTGGATGTTCGTTTCTCAATAAACGGCGAAACGGTTAAACAGTTCTGGATGAAATTAGGCACAGACATAGATTATGGTCTAGCTAGAATAGCATATTGGCTGTTTTTCGCCCCCGGAAAAATATCTCATTACCACGGAAAAACCTCGTGTAGTTCGCGCAGGCAAAGCCGCGGGCGGAAAGCTAGTATTACCTACATAATTATTTATTGTATTTGAGCCTTTTTTATATTTTGACCAAATGCTGTGCTCTCTAGGTAAAGTCTCTATAAATATAAACAAATCGTTTCATGAAAACTTCAAACTGCCGAGCCAAATCAATTTACTGTTCAATTGTTTATCTTGGCCAAAAGCATATATTTCGTATTTTTAGGGTTCTGAACCAAAGGTAAAAAGGAACCCATATGCTTAGTGCGACTCAATCTGTCTGTCTGTCTGTCACAGCTGGATATCTCGAGAACTACTAATGCTATCAACTTGAAATTTGGAATAGTTTTAGATGACGTTTGCCCAACTATTTTGCAAATAAAAGAAAATTTAAAATATTTATATATTTTTTGCAACACGTACTGAAAGGGCGTCTAAAATTCCAAGCGGTGATAGTAGGGTCATATGAAAGAGCGTTGCTCGCACATGCTCAAACATTTATTTTTATTTCTTATGTAGCATAGTTTTCGACTTATGATGAAAAATGTAAAAAAACGCTTTTAAAACATTTTTTTTTGTTTAGAATCTGTTTGGTTTGTTCTGCTATCATTGTAGTTTTTTTCAAACAAATACAGTAAGAACTGAATATTTATTTATTTATTTATTGGAAAACCAACTGCTTAACCTAATACATTAAAAAGCTTAAATAAAAACATATATGAAACATATCTGCGTCTTATTGTTATAATTGGTATCAAACCAAGGGTGTCGCCAGCCCATGGAGCAGGGGGTGCAAAAGACCAGAGAATGGCCTAGGGAGTAGGGGCCCAGTTGATTCTGTGAAAATCTTCATTTTCACAGACAAAAGAATATGAATTTTAAGTGCAAAATCTACATTATTTTGAGTCCATTGGGCGTTCGGCGAGCGTTTGGTTGGTGAGCGTACAGGAGACATTTTGTATGAGAATCTGTAGTTCTGCTACTGCCCACTAGAGGCGCTGTACACATTTGCATACAAAATGTTTCCCGTACTCTCCCCAAACGCTCGCCGAGCGCCCAATGTGTACAGGCTCTCAAGGTGTTCAGCCCCCCTTTGCCTTGGCGAAGGCTTTGGATCAAACTGCTAAGATTGTCCACTGCATCACTTGGCCAAGGGCACAAATTATATAGACTAGTACAGATAGGAATCAAGCCTTATAGCGGCCGTTTGTTAGTGAAAGACGGACCCCGATTAGATTTTGACAACATAGTGCTGCCAGAACTATCGACCCTTGATTCGTTATCGATAGTTGTGCAAATCATCGACGTTTGGTACAACCCTAGTAATATACTATTTTAAATTCTGCTCAAATAAAAACCACATTTGATGAAAGAAGGCATTTATTACTTGACATTATAATTTTATCAACTACAAAGTACATAGGTAAGTATAAGTTGAGATTTATACAAGACAAAGAATGAGAGTAATGAAATTACTTACTAAATTGACTTACTAAAACCACAGAATAAATAATAGTGCTAAGGCACAGAAGACTCACTCTGCAAGCTCATTCAAATAAAAACAAATCTTTCTGCGTGGAAATAAAGTCCAATTCCGGTTGCTTTGTCATCGCTTGCCTACTGTTATAATAACCTAGAGTTCGCGCATGCAAGCAAAACTGTACCCAATAGCTACGCGCGAGCGTTTCTATTTCTATGAATGCCTCAAACAGCTCGCTCGCTGGTTAGGGTTGCGAGTGACTTGCGAATTCGGTTTTGTTGTTTCTTTTGTTCTTTCTTTTATTTAGACACCCGTAAACACAACAGTATATTATTTACGGATTATAAGAACGTTTAGTAGTCATTGTTCGGTGCACAAAAATCACAGAAATGATCGATCGTTTTACGCGCGAACGTGGAGCGTACGAGCCGAGCGGCATCCTTCTGCCATTCGCCTGCCCGGCAGGCGCGCCGGCCGAACGTACCTAAACTGCGGAGTGACACCCCCCTGCTAAAACTAAGAAATATAAATAAATAAATACTTTAGTATCTGCCATTTCATTATTTACTGTTAATATCACTTTCAATGCAAGACGCAATAACCTAACTCGAATAGTTAAACATTTAATGCAGTAAGTAATCAATATAGCAACTAACAGCAGTAATTTGCACCATAATTCTGATTTGATAACTTATTACCGCAAGAATAGGCACATGGGCATCTTCGCAGCACTCCTCGAACCTCGTTGAGACTCAAGTTATCTGAAAAGATTAGATTTGGTTAGTATAGATTCTACATATTGTTACTATAATCTGCCATAACATTTTATAAACAAATAAGTGATAGTTGAACTGAAAAGTTTGTAAATCAAGAAAGAGTAGTGTGTATAACGCACATTTTGTTTGTTGTGCCGCTATGCACAAGTTATAGATAACCAATGTTTATAGTTAATAACTGTTATTAAGTAGATAAGCTTTCTACATAGACTGATGAGAGGTAGTATATATAATTAAGTAAGATCTAAGATAGTAGGTAGCAGTAACAGTTATAACATAGTCATAAGACAATCACAATAAACCATCATTCGTACCAACAACAATCATAATATATTATACCACCTGTACATTTGTTATAATTCTGTTCTGTTTGTCAGAATCAGAAATATGAATTTGATGATAAGGCATTTTAAATGTTTAGACAAAGTTATTGAATTAGTTACACTGTTATTTTCTCTTGACTTGGTATTTAACAACTTCACTAAATTGAAACTTGTTAAATGTGACAACTGATTATTTAAATTTAATCCCAAGTAATCTACTGTGCTTTATCATTATCACCATATGATATCACTTCTAAATGTATATTGAAATAAGGTATTAGGAAGGTTTTTTTTTAATAAAACTAATCAATAATTAATTACACATACCTACCTACTTACATTCATATAAAAAGAATAAACAAACATTACCTACCTTTCATTCATAACTTCTTCTTCAACATGTCAATGACAAGTACAAAATCATATGTTATTGGCCCAAAACTGTGCCACTCTCACCGCGTTATCTGCAGCCAACAAGAGGTCTTCACGCATGCAGGTGTCCGGGCATGCAGAGCAATCAATGAGGTGGGCCATGGTCTGTGGAGTGTAACCACACCTGCACGCGAGATCCGTGTTACTGGTGAAGCCCCACCTGGACAGGTTGTCTTTACTTTGACCAACTTGGGTACGGAGTCTATTTAAAGATCTCCATAATGATCTGGGAAGTTCAAGGCCAGGAGGGAGCTTTTCCTGGATGAGCACATATGGGTTTGGAAGGGTAGCAGAGTTTTTCCACAGTTTAACTTTGGTTAAAGAGGCCTCCGTGGTGCCAGGCATGACGCACTTGTAGAATTATTGCGACTCTTTAGCCTTTGATAAATTTCATAACTTTCTGAGAAACCGAATCTTCTTTACTCCGGTTAAGTTGTGAACTGTATTTTCATTTGTTTTGGTTAGTTTTAAGAAATACAAAGTTGCCTCTTGGAATTACCTAAAACAACAAAACTCAAATTTAGGATAATGTAATAAATAATTGATACTTACATAAAACTACGTAAATAGATTTACTTACGTGTACCGAAGGCATCTTCGAATAATGTATCCATATTTCTGTAATGAAATATCTGAGAAAAAGTGGAAAAACATCTAAAGAATACTAGAAAACCCGGAAAACCGAAATGAGTAAAAAAACACAAACTTAATAAACGTCATCTTGAAATTCTTGAAAAAAGTGACAGCCTTAACTTTAGCCAATGGGGGCACCCCAACAAAATGGCGGTCTTAATTATAGCCAATGAATGGGTATCGGGGCTACCGGCCACTAAGTATTGACCTATTCTATGGGTGATTCCAACGCCTGGCCAAGGGCCAAGACAATCAAAGGCCAAAATAAAAAGAAAAAGTTTTCAAATATTTTTATATCTAGCCATTCCTTCTTCCATTACCTACACGTTTTTACCTGCCTGTCACTTCTTTTCATTTATTGCACCTTGCAGCAATTCGTTCTATTTCTATATTATGGAGTACAAAGAGAGAGAGAGAGAGATGTTATATCTAGCCTACATATTTGTCGTTTAATAGGCCTAGGATTTTCTTTACAAACCAAATTGTTTACCATTTACCTACGTCCAAATTGATATCGGTCGAAATAAAAAAGGCATTGTCACGTGTGGCCGTATATAGGTTGGATAATGCATACATTATGTATGGGGAGGCGCCACGTATTGCATATCGGCCACCCCCAAACGTTGCTGATTCTACCCCCGGGACACCTAGCGGCTCCTAACTTTGGTACAGGGAACTCAGTGTTATGGAAGAGGCAAATACACATTTTTTGACAGCCTAGTAATCCAAGGAGTGTTTTTAAACTGTTTTTGTAAAAACTGAAAACGCGTTACATTACACATCAGAGACAGTCATAAGTTGATTCCGCTTAGATGCATACCTAATGCTTACCTAGCTTTCATTATTGTATTGTATAGTCATAGTCACACACTGGGCGTTAGCGTTAGCGTTGGCGTTGCATTTTGTATGCAAATCTGTACAGCGCCTCTAGCGGGCATAAGCAGAACTACAGATTCTCATACAAAATATCTCGCGTACGCTCACCAAACGCTCGCCGAGCGCCCAGTGTGTACAGGGGGTTAATCATAATACTGTGCTCTATTTTATTAATTTTATTTATTTCTAAAGTAAAAAAAGAAAAATAAATAACCTCGCCATGTTGCGGAAATGTGACGAACTAAATTTTTCTATAGAAATTTGACATTTATTATTTGTAACAATGGAGATGCGAAAGTGGCGCCACAAGCCAGGTTTGTTATTTTTCTGGTCAGTATTTATATTTTTCTTATTTGTTGTGCCAGACAGATGTCACCATTGTCTTAAAGCCCATGTGTGGATCGTCGCCAAGGCGGACCAGCAGCGGGGAGTAGGTGCCCCCGCTAAACTTCGTATTTTTGCAGTCTTCGGGCGTTTGTGTAAAATTCAGTGTAGTGCACAAATGCCCTTCGTCTAACATAGGGTCATCTTGCCCTCCCCCCCCTTCAATGCCCGGGCGGCCGAACGGGGCCAAACTGAAACGCTACCTTATTCTTATAGAAATAAGGCAGCAATTACTATATAATTCGCCTGGTCCATTTCGGCTGCTCGTTTCCTGTATCGAATAAAGGAGATCAGTCAAATTGGACCAAAAAAGTAAAAGTGCCGGCCAACGAAAATAAATTGCAAATTACTATTGTAAACAGTGTAACGATCATTTTTTGTTATGACATCAACAGTGTACGATTAGTGGCCAAGCAGTTATTCAAGTTTGAAAATGACATATTTCTTCATTTTCCAACTTGAATACAGCTTGGCCAAAGTGCAGCCAAGAAAAAAAATTGCAGATTACTATTGTAAATGGTGTAACGATCGTTTTTTGTTATGACGTCAACAGTGTACGATTAGTGGCCAAGCAGTTATTCAAGTTTTAAAATGACATTTTTTTCTCTTTATTTTCAAACTTGAATACAGCTTGGCCAAAGTGCGGCCAACGAAAAAAAATTGCACATTACTATTGTAAACAGTGTAACGATAATTTTTTGTTATGGCGTCAACAGTGTACGACTAGCGGCCAAGCAGTTACTCAAGTTTGAAAATGACATTTTTTTCTTCATTTTCATACTTGAATACAGCTTGGCCAAAGTGCGGCCAACAAAAAAAAATTGCATATTACTATTGTAAACAGTGTAACGATCATTTTTTTGTTATGACGTCAACAGTGTACGATTAGCGGCCAAGCAGTTATTGAAGTTTGAAAATAAAGAAAAAAATACATTTTCAAACTTGAATAACTGCTTGGCCGCTAATCGTACACTGTTGACGCCATAACAAAAAATCGGCCAAGTGCGAGTTGGACTCGCCCATGAAGGGTTCCGTACCCACTTAACGTACCGATTGCCTATACCTAGCCAAAATTCCACTATCAGTTTTCGTCAGCAAAATGTAACTTAATATACCTACTTAATAATAATGTCTAGACGGTAAAAAACACGGTTCTACAATATTCAGAATTAATTTTTTAGCTCTCCGCGTACACTTACTTATCATATCAAATTACTTGTAAACCTTGATGACTTTTTTACTACATATAAAATACAAAATCAACACAATACGGTATTTTACTGATTTTTTTTATTTCTTTAAAATGTTTTTCGAAATATTAGCTACATAAAACAAGTTTTCATTTTGAATTATCTTGAATATTTTCTAAGATATAGGACTTCAAACTTTATAATTAGACAAGGACAGGACGCTATCTTAGTGACGTCAGTGGGTTAGTAGCGTCATAGTCACGCCATAGAAGATTTAGTTTTAGAAAGAGACAGCTATAGTCAAAATCAAACAGACTATAATTCTTTTATTATAAAACAGATTCAAATTATTTTTTCACATTTGGTATTCTTAATTGCAATATTTTTTAACGTCATCATTAAATATCTACATTTCAACAACAGTAAAATACCCTATTGCAACCATCCAACAGCACCCAAAAAGAAAACATATAGGTACCTACCTACTTACCTTTCAGTCGTTGATAACACGAAACTAATAAATATATAAAAATGCTACCTTAATCATTTAACTTTAAAACTATTCAGGATGTAAAAAGAAATCAAAACTAATGAGTAATAACGTTTACTTTTGATAAATTCAAATAATACAACTATGTTTCAGATTATTGCACTACCTTTTACATTTGACTTCTATATTTAACTTAAAAATATTCACAACGTGAAAAGAAATCGAAACAAATGACAAATAATAAACGGTGGCTAACCAAGCTCTCAACATAACACAAAGGTTTTTATTTTTTATTCTTTTAAGGTCAATACCAATTGACAGCCATTTCAACATGTGGCACACTTCTAAACCACCGAACACTAAAATTGGCATCCCGTTTCTTTTTTGTTGGAGACCAAGTAATTTTTTGCGGACACTCCTAAGTTATTCATTTGAATGATAATTACACAAAATCTTTATAAATTGTAGCAGGCTGTGTTATTCCGATGTATCAGCTATATTAGTATTTTGCGGGACAGAGATAGTAAAAGATAAGATAAAGATAAAAATATTCTTTATTCACTTAGACATAATAAATATGTACTTATGAATCGTCAATATTTTCCTACAAACAGACATAGGCGCACACATACATCATCATCATCAAATTGTACCTATCGTTATCAATATCAAAAAATACGGTACACATCGTAAGCTGATTTTTTTACCATTTACTGATCACTTCCTTACATCATTATCTTACATTATTACCTACACCAAGCCAAAATAACACTATCATTTTTTGCCAGCAAAAATAACTTTGTTTTTCATAGTGTTTATATGAATGACAAAGTTACATTTGCGGTTTCTGAAAATGTGTTATATCTCAAAAAGTACTTATTATATCTCGTTCAAACCAATTTTTGTTGAAAGTTTTTATTAAGATCTACAGCATATATTTTTCTAGATTTTTCACTCCTTTATTTCAAAAGTTAGAGGGGGGGGGGGGGGGGGACACACATTTTACCACGTTGGAAGGCTGTATCTTTCAAAATATCGACTTTTAAGAAAAAATGGTTTAAGAAGCCTTTATGTCATTTTTAAGGACCTTTCTATAGATACCCCACACGAATATTTTTGACTTAAAAAATTTTTTTTTTGTTTCAGTTTCATGTATGGAGAGACCCCCTTAATTTTTATATTTTTTTAATTTTTGTAATAAAATCGTAAAGCAATTTATAGAATACATCTGCTTACCAAGTTCCAACTGTGTAGTCTTAATAGTTTTGGAAACAGTGGCTGTGACATACGGACGGACGGACAGACAGACAGATATGACGAATCTATAAGGGTTCCGTTTTTTGCCATTCGGCTACGGAACCCTAAAAATGATCGCTACACTGTTTACAATAGTAATATGCAATTTTTTTTCGTTGGTCATACTTTTACTTTTTTTGTCCAAACATGTATGAAGCGTGACTGATCTCCTTTCATGTTTTACTAATTAACCTGTTGAATATCAGGGGTATCAAATTATATGCTCATTTTTTTACTTAAACAAAGCAAGTAAGCGCGCGTTTGCGCTCACCAAAACATCTGTTTTTGCGCGCGACGACGGAAGTTACATTTATGAGCAGCATATGAGTCATAGCAGCGCATAAAACTTATCCGACACTTTTACGAGATGTTTTGTTTTTATAATCGACGTTCAAACTCAACTTTTGTGTAAACAAAAGACAATAGTGCGGTCGCTTTTTTTTCACATAGTTATCGATGAAATAACATACAAAAAGTATATATATTTAGAATGTACATGAAAAAACCTATCGGATAAAATTATAATATATGGAAAAACAATAATATTTTATTTTCAAAAACGGTTGATTTTTTTTCCGGTTGCAAATTTTCAAGAATTTTTGATTATATTTATTTTGTTCCGGATCACACATTATATTGTTTTTTATAGTTAATAGAGTTTATTTCTCTTATAAACACCGAAAACCGCGTTCAAAACACATACAAATTGAAATAGTTACAAAATAAAGTAATAAGGCATTTACGTAGGTCGCGTGTCAGGAGCCAGGTGGATCCCACCCACTATATCTCGAACTTCTTGGAGACAAATATTGACTTACTAGCTGTGTTCCGCAGTTTCACCTGCGTTAATTTGAGGAAAAGGAAAAAACCTATTAAAATGAAATATTTTCCCCGTTTTTGGAACATTTTTCATTAACGATCCGCCTCTGTTGGTCGTAGCGTGATGTTATATTATAGCCTTCTCCAATAAATGGACTATCTAAAATAGAATTGTACAATTCTGTCGACTAGTTTCTGAGATTAGCGCGTTCAAACAAACAAACAAACTCTTCCGCTTAAACCTATAGATTAAATTTTATAGTATAATTCGTAGAAACAGACAAGTAATTAATTAAATACATCTTGTGTTATAACTTCTGTGTTAAAAGACTAATGATAAGGTTGAACTGAGTCAATTTAGTCAGAAAATCTAAATGTATTCATAAACGATAGAAAGATCCGCGTATATTTAAATAACTGAAACATTTCATTAATTAGATTGTTTGTATGAATATCGTTAAATTACTAACTGTATTCAGACATTTCAATTATTAAAGTAGGAAAAATTACATTAAACTTTTGGAAGGCGAAGCAAATACACAGAAAAATTTCAGAGGCCTTCTAGCGTTCTTAAGCGTTGTTTTGTTCTCAAGACGTAGACGTCCTACTTTAACCTCATTAATTTTTCATTTTTTCACGCGACTGGTTAGCAAGGGGAAAGGGAAGCGTTTCGCAGCTTCTAAAAGGAGCTACGCATCAAGAAATCACCAAGTAATTACTTAAGACAGAGCAAAGTGCCATGTTGAAATAATTTCTGAAAATTGTCTCCATTGCGAAATGTCTTAGTTGTTTAGGCTAGCCGGGTAATTTACTATCTTATTTGAGGTGACTTAGCAATTCGCAGCTCGGTGGCGCATGGCGGCGAGTAAGTATGGAATGGAGGAAAGAGTCAAGAAAGGACGCTGATGATATTAAAGTCCGACATTATTTATTACCCCTAACGAGGAAACATAAAAACTACCACAATGTTAAGGGTTCACCCAAACTCTTACATACAGGACGTTTTGTAATCAACAGGTACTCTTTATTAATCGTATGTAGTTATAAGACTAGGATGTAGGTACTTAAACTAACTTTACGTAAAAAAATATAATTATTAAAATTATACATAGGTACCTACATGCATATATACATAGGTATTATGCTAGTTGTGAAGACGTGGAAAACATGCAAGTATTTTAATTGAGTTGATGCTAAAGTTTTCACATGAGAAAAAAATCTTTCCGTGTTCTGTGGTTTTCATGCTAAATAAGTGTTCATAAAAGTGCTTTTTAGTATGACAACTTCATCCATCCCATCCTTGTAAAAGAGGATTTCTAACACTTAAGTCATAAAATTGTTATTTATTGTGAAACTTACTTTGTAACTGTTTAAATAAGTATTAGCCATTAGTCAGGGCGAACTGACAATTTAAATCTTATCGGGCTTAGACGCTCAATTTCAGTGTCAAGAAATACCTAAGCAAATTCAATAAATAACTAGAATGAAGGTCCCAAAAAGGATTGTAAAAGGCGATTCATTCTTATCAGCTTCGTAGGGAACATCAAAGGGTTTTCACAAACTATTATTTTCCTTACGATTAGTTTCCAATATCGGCATAATATTGAATTGAGAGTGCTTTGAAATAACAGATGAAGGGAAATGCAGGGGGTTGGGAGCCCTCGGGCTATCGGGGAATGCAGATACTGTTTAGAATTCCTATGGGACCGCGAGGGCGCCGATGGTGGGTGAGACGAGAGTTGGTCATGTGAAAATGCTTTCATTGCCTTTCACGCGTCGCTAGAGGCAATTTAGATGTTGCGGTGTTTTGCAGCGAATAGTGCGTGATCCCCAGGGAGAGGGCGACGCAATTGCTCATGCTCTGTGGGAGCACGGCTAATCTATTCTTTATCATTGATTCTTCTAACGTGCGATTTTATATTGTTTATTTCCCGCTTCATCGGGTAATCGAGAGAGGGCAATGTGGTTTCTGCAATCATGGCTCAATCTTACAAAGTTGTGTTGTGGTGGAGGCCCTATCCTATCCTTTTCACTTTCAATATTTTTATAAAAGATTGGCGCAAATTAGTCAAATATATACTTGTGTTATTTTTTGTATTACCTACCTATCATCACATCATCATAACACACGAACAAACTAGAAACACCGTACTTACATAATAGAAACGTCATTTTATCTGTATACCGTTTGAAGGTATTTTTTGTTGTTACATAATATTTTACACACGGACACGGAATCAGTCAGTATCTTGTCCATTCCATACTGATGAATGCGTCGCTCGGCGCAAACGGGCCACCGACCTTAATGATAGCCACCGGTCTTAAAGGTAGCCACCGGTGGCAGTGATCAGCGACAAGCACTTTTTAGTAGTGTTTAGTATGGTGAAAGCTCGTGGCCGCCATTGTCCACACTTGTCCGGCGACCATGACCGGCGTGTACCGTAGGTACTAAATGTATGAAAAGTCATGTGTTATGTGTTTTTCGCTGGTGGTTGTGGTGTGGTCGGTGGCCCGTTTGCGCCGACGACGCTTATGTAAGGCTGCGGGTAGACAACCGCGCGGGGTCCACGCGCGTCGCGTCGCGAAAACAGGACTAACTGCCGCACTCAGAGACGTCAATTAAATTTAATTGGCAGTAAATTGTCATTCCTACTTTATTCAATACTTGACATAAAAAAGAGACAGATACCTAGAGATATAATTATCAATTAAAGTTAATTGACGCCTCTGAGTGCGGCAGTTAGTGATTTTATATGTTATCTTTTACGGTATCATAACAGAAACACAATGCTTACCTATCTTATTTTTTTAAAACCTTTCTAATACCTGTAAAGTAACTTGTTTGTTGTTTATTTTTATGTTTTAATTTTATTAAACATGACCTTTAAATGAATTTATGTAGAAATGTAAAATTGGTTAAAGATTTGTAAGTAAAGTACCTATAGGTGTAATAATACATTACATAATTTGCCATTTTAATGAACCCACTGCTGGGGCACAGTACTTCGACGTACGTACGTATACTTTAACACGTCTTTCGACGCACCACGGAGGAACTCCAGATTAGTTATTTGTATTACAAGTCAGCTAAGATTTTTAATAATAAATAAGATCTGGCGAAGTACCAGTACCAGCCTAGTCTAGATAGAATACAGCATTGTGAATGATTTAAAAGGCACGAGACATAACGAAAATTCGTGTTTAGCATAGAACTTTTCACCTCGACACGACAGCAAGATTTGATAACGCTGTGCCGCGTGGAAACCGCGCGCGGTACCGCGTGGACGCCGCGCGTGGCGCTTCACAGCCTCCGCATAGTGAGAGCGCGATCATATAGATGCACCCTAATGCTGGGGCTTCACCTGCGTGACGCCTAACGGCGTTAATAACGGCATGCGCGTCTTAGCGCTTATTGTAGCAAATTAGTGCACTAAAACCCGGCTACACCTGCGTATTATATCAAATAGCGCGCTAATTAATGGCATTAGACGCAGGTGAAGCCCGGGCATAAAAGGAACTCGTTTTAAAAGTTGCTACACATAATTTAATTTGATCAAAACCGTTATTTCAGGGCGCTATTCACTATTCATGATTGCATATTATTTACGGGGGCGCTACCAACAGTCGAATGTCGATTCCGCGACCTCATAATAAATGCACGTTATTCATCACTATGTCTACTTACATTAAAATTTACGGTGGTTTCGCAGTCAACACAAACACACTTAATAAATTACAATAGATTAACAACGCCGCGGCGACGATAAGGTTGAATTTTAATTGAATTGACGTGAGGTAATACATTATACATAATACAACTTTAATTAAGTCAATTTTAGCACCGCGTTGTATAATCGTTCATAATAACAGTCGTAAACTGACAAAAGTTTTATAGCTTTTCCCGGATAGAAATTGAAGCAAGTACCTTAGTAACTTTTTTCATAATTAGGCAATATTAAAGTTAAAAATCTGATTAAACTAATGAGTATTAAGATAAAAAAGTATGGCAAGCTTTTTGTTTTAATTTTGTGTTGTCAATACTTGTCATACATACCTACAACCAAACCTGTACGAAACTATAGCTAACTTTTACAACTAAGTATGCAAAATTTCAGCTCAATAGGTTGAGGTTATATAACTGGTTCAAAATACCGGCGATCTTGGATTTGATTTTTTTGTTCATGTTGTATTGTATTTTGTATCATTTGATTTTCATGTGGGTTGTTGTACTGTACCTATTGTACAAATAAGTACCTATCCGCCATTTTGTTGTGACGGCCATATTGGAATGACTTCTATCACCCTCAAAACTGATTATAAATAACTAAATTGTCGTCAGCATTAGAGGTAAATCCCAAATTTCAGCTCAAACGGACACTGGGACCTAAGTCCCAGTGTCTTGCAAGAGTTGGCCCACAAACACGGCAACTACGTACCTTACCTCTTTTACTCGACATACAAGTCAGAATAGATATATGTGCAAAACGAAAGAATTAAGAATAATAAAAAAGTAGGCGATGCGATGAGGCAATCGAGCGAGCCTGCTGCCTTGGCGGATTTTCTCAAGGGGTCCATAAAGTACCTCATTGCAATTGGCACCGACATAAACCTTACTTGCAGGCTGAACGTGACTGGGGAGACCATTTTATTCAATACTTGAAATCAATTGGCCGAGGCAGCCGCATGGCATTAAAAAAGGTTGAATTAGGTAACGGATTTGATTTTGAAATTTGTAACAAATAATTGTCATTATAAATATAGATAGGGTTTAATTAAATAACGCGGAACGTTTATTGAGTCAAAACAAAAATTTTGTTGGTAAAAGTTGCTCCAAATTCTACGTACCTACTTACCTAAGTATTTAGTTTTTTCACGTTTTGGGATGTAGGTACCTACAATAATTTCATTATCCTTTACCACGCTTTTATAATGGTATTTAGGTTTATTTTACAACGTTAACACCACCGTGTCCATCCATAGTAGCGGCCAAGGCCAAGCCAAATATGGAATGCCGTAGCGTAGTTCGTAGGAATTTGATATAAACTGTAATAGCTCTGAAATGAAAAATGATGATGAATGAAAGTGAAAGTCACAGTCGAAAACGTTATTATTTGTAAGTATGTAAAAAAAAAACAAGAGCACTCAAATCGCGTCGAATAGGAAATAAGTTAATTTATGAATATATAATAATTTACCGCCTCTGTGATCTAGTGGTACACACCACCGGTATAAAGACCCAGAGGTCCCGGGTTCGTTTTCCAGTGGGGGTACATATTGTAATCGGTTTGGTTGGTGGTAGGGCTTGTTCTAAGTCCACCTGACTAGCTACCACCAGCTTGTCTCGTCTAAGTCCGACGCCATAACAACGATGTTTTCAGCATTGTTGTGTTTCGGCATCGGCAGTTAGAGGTATCCTCAGTGATTGAGGATTCCGGGAGTAGTGCGCTTTCACCTTCAGCCTTATCACACTTAACAAGTGCTACCCCGTGGATAAAAAACCGCCTTCTAAAAACCACATCAAAAAAGTAAGAAATAATTCCTCACCAAATAAATAACGTAAGTACTTTGAAGTCGGGCGTGAAACATGTACAATGTTTTGTTGTTTTTGTTAAAACCCGCCCGACTTCAAAGTACTTACGTTATTTATTTGGTGAGGAATTATTTCTTACTTTTTTGATGTGGTTTTTTAGAAGGCGGTTTTATTTTTTTATAAAAAAAATTTTTATTTCACTCTTTTTAGTGCATCGTGCAGGCAATTTACGTGTTTTCTGGTAAATAGGTATGTGATCAAACTCAAAACCTCCTTTTTCGAAGTCGGTTAAAATACCTTGAGGTATCCCCTTTCCAACAAAACAAGAATCATCTAAATCGGTTTATAAACAAAGGAGTTATGCCTAAAGATACGTATTAAATTCACATAAAGTGGTAACGAAAACGACAGTATTTTCAAGATTTCCTGAAAACTACTGAACCGATTTCAAAATTTCAAAAAATGGGACCAACTTGGAAACCAACTTGATGTAATAACGTTTGAACCATTTCAATCGGTTCAGCCGTCTTCGAGTAATCGGTGGACATACACAAAAAAAAAAAAAAAAAACGTAGGTACATACAGACGAATAGAGAACCTCCTCCTTTTTGATTTAGAAGTCGGTTAAAAAATGCATCTTATATAGTGGTAAAACTCTCATAATATCATAACGATGCATGTAAATACATAACAACCCTTGTAGTTCGAAATAAAATTAAATTCCCTTAAACACTTTAATCTCAAGTTTTGATTGAATGGTATGTATGATAATCACATGTACTATTTAACTTTTAGAATTGGTGAAGGAGTCTTTTAATTTTTAACAAGCAAGATTGTTCCGTTGTTTTGTAACGAATGTCTACCAATTTGCATACTTGACACAGCTTGCAAGCGAGCCGAGAACTTTCGTACGACAATGAGAAGGTATAATGATTAGCAACACACTCTGATGTTTGTTCTTTGTGAATGCGAAAGTTCTTGTTTGAAGTAGCTACGAACATTGATATATGCTTTTGTAATTGCTCACGAAAGCAGGATAGTTTCCCATTTATTAAATTGCTCGCAGGTTCTTGATTTCTTGTTGTAGGTATAGCGACTTTGTTATTGTCGTTCAACGTAGGTGCTATACAATGTGGAGACTACATTTGTGGCAATAAATTAAATTATGTACATATCACGGTATCAAAGATAACGGTCCCAGTCTGAATGAAAGAAAAACAATTAAAAATATCCAATCACTAGTGGACCCGGTAAACTTCGTATCACCTCTGTCGTTTTTAGTATTTTCCGTTACTTGTTATATATGTTTCTCACCGTTTAAGCCTACGAAATATTTCAACATCTTAGCGAGATTAACGAACAGCAATAACCTAATTTTTGACGTGATAACGAACGTCTTATAAATCGATGAACGCCGGCTGCACGCACGAAAAAGGATGACCGTAATGTGACGTTCCGCCTGAGCTCAAAATAGTAGGTAGGTACTACTACTTCCGATAAACCTAGAGTCCTGAAATTACAGGGGTTGGGTTTAATGACCACATAAATGGAAAACTATCAAAGCTAAGATAATTTGCAAAGAAATAACTTAAATTTCTCACAATCACACAAATTATTTAGCTCAAATTAACATCCTGTGCGCAGCTGACTCGTGCTATGCGTCCGAGTAGAAGAGAGACAGCGGTATATTTATTATAATCAAATTAACTTTAAACATTATTGATAACATAATACTTGTTTCAATTACCAAAATCAAATGTAGAGATTATCGGTAACATAATTATGTAAAACTACTGGACAAATTTTTAAAAATTGTTTCACCAGTTGAATGTTACATTAATCCTGAGTAACATAGGCTACATTTTATTCCGCTGTTTCCACGGAAACGGGAAACTACGCGGATGAAACAGCGAGGAGTCATAAGTTTTGAAATAATAGCTAAACCGACCAATATTTTCATATTACTATTTTGTTTGACATATTTTTGAATATGAATATTGTGTTACAATCATGTTACAATAGTTTATTTATTTTATTTTATTGTATTGTGGAATAGTCACAAAATTGTGAACAACACGTTCAAGCTTATAGATAAGCTAAAGCCCTAAAGCTAAACGTACTAAACTGGTAGATTTTTACTGTTTTGGAAACACAATTCTATTTTTATTTTTTATTCATCCAACCGATAACCGATAACTAGAGTGTAAAAGCATAATTTGATCAATCTGCGTTGTTAAATTTCATGATCATTATAGTTGCATGACCATCAAAACTATCACAGTGATTGAATATTATACAGGTTTGAACAAATCTTTCCATGGGTGCATTAAACTCATTTTGACCAAAATTTTATATAAAATAAATACTTGTTAGTTTGTTTCCAACTTGTTTCCAACTACAATTATGTGATTTGTATACTTATTTTACTAATCTGCTAGAGCTGTTATTCGATGCCAACTGCACATTCAAAATTCTGGTAATTCTGATAATTCATTCTGAATTGTTACATCTGGGTTACTAAATTCAACTGTTTCCTGTAAGATTGACAGTATGCTATTACGCAAATAAATGTACTAGCAAGAAATGTGACATTTGACACTCGACAGTCGGCAGCCGATTGCACCCGGAAATCCTGATTAAGTATGTGTGGGAATAAAAACACTTCCTATTAGAATATTTTAGCTAACGCTTCGGTAGCTTTGGAGTGTCTTCTAAGATATATGGACTACTATGGATCGTGGGTCATCAATGAAAACAAGATGGAAATTGGGAAGTTTGTTGTTTTTTGTCGAGGTGCTCTATGAAACACGTTAACATATTCATGAAGACACAAAACATCACGCCGAAGAAAAGGTTGCGCAAACTGATGTAGATTCTAATACGAAAACACAAAGTTATTTAAACATACCCGAGCCTTCATTACGCATCACCAGCTTTTATCATGAAACCAGAATCAATGAATAATGTTTATTAACGTGGCGAGTCACATACTTACTTCATACTTAAATAAACAATCTTCGGAGACAATACATTCCCCTAAAACGCTACAAAATAAATAATGGGGTGAACACACCCTGGAGCAATTAGGGTGAAAAAACTTGAGGGAGTATCCAACAAGATGAGCAGCAAAATTTCATCCCTTGCCCCTTGCATAAACAATGCTCTCCACCAGACATTCCACCCTTGCACCATTTTGGGGTTCGACTGATTGAATATTCGTTTACTTGCAAGTGGATGACGGATGATCTGTTTGGCAATTTAATCATAAAATACTTTTCATTCCAATTAGTCAGTAAAAGAGTCACGTTCACTCTTAAGTGCGGCTTACGTATTTTACTGGGTTTGACAAAGGATTTGAAGGCCTTTTCTAAGTAGATATTTCTTGTGCAGCCTTAATTGTTATTATGTTTCTCTTTTATTACCACACTTTTATTAGCTTCACTTGTAACTAAGTCACAATGTAAGAAAATCTTGGAACTCAATTTTAACCTACTTCTCATTGTCGCATTGATTTGAAACTTTGCAAGTCTATATGAATCCGATGACAATACAATAATTTGCTACCATCGAGCTGATCTGATGATGGAGTCAAGAGGTGGGCAATAGAACTCATCAATGGCTGCTAGGAAACCCCTCGACTTTAACCCCCTTTTTTTTGTTTTGATGAGACCTATTCGCTACACTTGATGGTCAGGATCTGATGATGGAGCAGGGAGGAAGCCAGTGGCACTTCTTAATGACCACTAGGAAACCCCTCGAGTATGGGCTCCGTTGTTTCGTTCTGATTAAACTTATTCGCTACACTTGGTGGTGATGGACTGATGATGGATAAGCAGGGAGGAAGCCAGTGGCACTCCTTAATAACCAACAGGAAACACCTCGAGGTCTGGCTCATTTGTTTCGTTCTGATGAGACCTCTTCGCTACAATGGGTGGTGAGGGTCTGATGATGGAGCAGGAAGGAAGCCAGTGACACTCCTTAATGACAAATAGGAAACCCCTCGAGTTTGGGCTCATTTGTTTCGTTTTGATAAGACCTATTCGTTACACTTGGTGGTGAGGGTCTGATGATGGAGCTAGGAGGAAGCCAGTGAAATTCCTTAATGATCACAAGAAAACTCCTCCAGTTTGGGCTCATTTGTTTTGTTCTGATGAGACCTATTCGCTATACTTGGTGGCGAGTGTCTGATGATGGAGCAGGGAGGAAGTAAGGGTTCGGCTCGCGCATCCGGTAACTTATAGACTCCACTTGAATTTGTAAAACTAAATACATACAATCACGCCTTTGAGTTATAATGTTTACGTGGTGGGCAGACACATGAATCGACTGTGAAATCTATTACCATCCATCCATGGCTTGCCATTTACTAAACTAAAAAGTAAAAAAATAAATATGTAGTTTAAAAAACTAAAACAACACACTTTTATAGGAACAGATTAAAAAGTACAAAATAACCGTTCAGTAACTGAAATTAAAAAGCGTGGTGCGCCCTTTGCAAAGCATGCATTTCAAGTAAGTACTTAATATTGACAACGCGCACCACGCTTTTTAATTTCAGTTACTGAACGGTTATTTTGTACTTTTTAATCTGTTCCTATAAAAGTGTGTTGTTTTAGTTTTTTAAACTACATATTTTTTGAAATGAAGTTCCAGCTTCGGAAGCAGTTGGATAAGATACCTACTAAAGTTTTCTACAGTAAAACTTATATTTTTCTAATTTTCTACACATAAGTAATTTCCTAGCAGTTCATACCCATATCCTTTGACTAATTTATTACCTAGAAGTAGAAAATTATTAAAAGAGCTTAATAACTTTTACAAGAGGGAGAATAAGAAAACAAACAGTAATTTTAGCTAATTCAACGAATAAACTGTTTGAAATAAGTTTTCAAGACTCGGCCGGAGAGCCCCTGGGAAGGTGGTAATCTCGACCTCCTCCAAACACGATTGCAGCCAGGGTTCCAGGTTGAAGAATAATTATTTTTAGGGTTGGCAGCGTAAATGTAGGTATTTTATATTCGGGTATCAAATAGAAGTTCTAGAATGTCTCTAAAACCTGTCGTGTCGCTGCCGCAGTCCCCGTTCCAGTGCGACTTCGGCATTAGAAAATTAATAGAAAAAATGCTGATTATTTTGTAAGCATTCACAATGCAATTCTGTAAGTAATAGGAAAAATTGTAATAAAAAATCGACCAAGTGCGAGTCGGACTCGCTCATGAAGGGTTCCGTACCCACTTAACGTACCGATTACGTACACCTAGCAAAAATACCACTGTCATTTTTTGCCAGAAAATAATAACTTTGTTTTTCATAGTAAATGTGTTATATCTCAAAACTTGTAAAGCCTACTTGGCTGTGATAGTTTTCCTTTTAACTTCGTCATATGTACTACTATCGAGAATTTTTTCACGTATCCAAAAACAACCATTTAGCTAGCAGGAGTGGGGGGGGGGGGGGGGGGGGCTTAATAATTCACAAGCGGATGCCTAAATCAAAACACTATCGTAACGAACCCACAATATTTTTGAAATTGCTATCCAACGACACCCCACACTATAAGGTAGACAAGAAAAAAAATTATATACCCACTTCACGTGTAGGGGAGGTAACCTAAAAAAATATGTTTTTTAAAAATTTTACTTTACTATTTTGTCGGCGTGACTAATATGTATATTCATGCCAAATTACAGCTTTCTAGTACTAAGACTCTATGAGCTAGACTGGGGACAGACAGACGGACAGACAGACAGACGGACATGGCGAAACTATAAGGGTTCCTTGTTGACTACGGAACCCTAAAAACACCATACCGCCCCATAGTAATTTTCTGTCTGAAAATCTACTTAGTACAATTTTTCATAGATTAAACTTTATCAAAGCTTATTTTTTTACTTATTGCTGACATTTATGACACTTGCACAGAATAGATATACACTGGGCAAGATTTCTACCGACTATTGTATCTAATCAGCTTTCACAGAAAAACAAAGAACTGGGTAATGAGTGATGTAATAATTTTTTTTTCCAATTTCTATCATTCTCGAACTTCTCATTGTTTCTAAATTGCGAATGAATATTATTTTAATTCGTCTGTCTGCGATGAAGTCGCGAACAAATCAAACTATTATTCTCATAACTACAGATGTTCGAAAATCAACCTACAGGAGATGTTTATTAGACTATATGTTCAAAATAACCGTGTACGAGTAGTTAAGATGTTGTTCAGGATTAATTAAACCTTAGCCTACGAATACTTTGGACACATTCCGCAGAGGGGGCTGGGTCCCCCCGTTGTCCCTTTAGCAGCTTCCCAAATAACTTGTAGGTAGATACTTGAGAAAAGTTTATCATGAAAATATCGGGATGAAATTTATAATAACTTAGGCGCTTTGTATAACCCACCCTCGTTTTGTTGTTTACCGTGGGTTTATCCCTAAATGTTGCCGAAAGAATGTCTATTTTAATAAAATAGTTTTTGGATCGAGGAATGCGGGTAAAAAAATTAACATTTTAGTGATAATGTTTATACAAAAAATAAAAAAGGTTCTGGTATTACATTAAGGGCTCATATAAC
This sequence comes from Crambus lathoniellus, assembly GCA_949710035.1. Lineage (NCBI taxonomy): Eukaryota > Metazoa > Arthropoda > Insecta > Lepidoptera > Crambidae > Crambus > Crambus lathoniellus. The sequence goes on from OX453306.1 coordinate 11,126,062, forward strand.
TATATCATAGGCATTATAATTATGGTTACGAATTTAAGATGAGCGAGATTTATATAAAGAAGAAACTCGAATTTCTAGTACGACAATAACAAATCCTGAGGCCTTAATAAGAACTGATAAAGCAAGTTTAAAGACATATTGTGAAAGGAATGGCGCTATACGCAGTGTATAGCTCCGTCTTTTAATCAACCTTACTTTAATCAAAGCGTACTATAATATTACTACTTTAATATTGCGTTAATGGACAGTGGTAGGTACAGGGTCAGAACTAGAACCCTACCCAAACTAGCAGACTAGCCCGACTAGTAAAGACTTTCTTGAAGAGATTATAAACATCTTAAAGCGATGCTTAGCTAGAAAATTTAATTTCTCGAATTGAAATTAACTACTTAGGTATTATTTTATTAATTCAAGATCAGCCTTGTTGACTGGCATGAGGCTACATTTGATCATCATCTCTGCTGCGTCGAGGTCAGGGGTCGTGTGTTAAAAAGTTGACGAACGTTTGTAGGTATTTGCTCTTTGTCTATGGATAGATTCAAGATTCAAGATTCAAATTTGTTTATTCAATTTAGATTGTTATTTACAATACTTGTGAACGTCATAGAAGCTACGCCATCGGTTCGCAAACCCTACAGCGGGAGGCCTTGGAGAAGAACCGGCAAGAAACTCCAAGGGTTGTTTTTTTCTCCCTGTTTTATTTCATACAGAGTCGTCAAATTGAAAAATGACCTTAACATGGTATGACTAAGGTCAGTTTCCATCACAATTACACAATGGGTTATGATAAAAACAGTTAAGTATAGGCGAACTAATGATCATAGCGGTGAACAATTTTCAATTACTTAGGAACTCTACTTAAAGCTTTAATATTAGTTAAAAACAAAAGACAATTCTACTATACAGGATATTTTTTTTATCAGTGCACAAATTTTTAGGATCGACTCAGAATCGGTAAGTGAACAACTTTCTTCTAGAAACATAGGTCGAAATATGACAATTTTTTTTTGACCTTTCATACAAATCGGACTGATCACGTGATCGAATTAGTATGGGAAGTCCAAAAATTTTTGTCGTATTTCGACCCATGTTTCTAGGAGAAAGTTGTTCACTTATCGCTTCTGAGGCGATCCTAAAAATTTGTGCACTGATAAAAAAATTATCCTGTATACTGTAAGCTGCGCCAAACATGTTTCAAATTTTAATGTAATTCTTAATAAAATGAATAAAAACAAAAGAAAACACATTTTAAGGCAAGCAGATAAGAGCAGACCCATTCCCACTGGCAGCACCCGTTCACGAGCATGACGCATGAACCAGCCATCGCTTCGCTCAACCATATTTTAGGGAACGCAACGACCCGCCTCACACGCCACCATCGTAGAAATGTTTTCGAGAAGTTTTTTAGACCGATAATCTTTTTGAGTAAGTAGGTAGGTATCTCGCCTCCAGATATATCGAAACGGGCGAGGTACTTACTCAAATATTTAGGAGCAGAATTAAATTTTAATAATTTCAGAACACTCAACGAGGTAAAAAAAAATATCACCGGCAAGGGTGATATTTTAAAAATCTCAACATTTGTGGAAAATATAAGTACCTTAATTCTGTCACAGACAGTCTAAAATTCGTAAATTTTTTCTTACTCTTTTATTCCAAAAGTTAAGGGGGGGGGGGGGGCACACATTTTACAACATTACACACATTACACATTTGAGAAAAAATTGTTTGAAAAACCGTACTTATGTCATTTTCAAAGACCTCTATCTACAGAAACCACTCGAATATGTTTGATACCAGACTAATAAGAATCGATTAAGAATAGAATAAGAATCGGACGTAATGCGCAACTGCTCTAATAATGTTACCGGCCAAACCCGATTTTAGGACAAACTAGTTTTTCCTAGGCCAAATCAGTTCATCGCGTTTATATTTCAGAGAGCGAGTTTTCTTCGGAAGTCCTGTAGAACACGTGATAGGTTATAAATTTGGGACCATACCAAAACCCCAACTATCCCCATACCAAGAATCAACCCTTAAAGTAAGTAGAGATACCAACATTTAGAGGCGCATCTTTAATATAAAACGTTTTTTTTTGTTTAAGTATAGTTAACACAAAGTGTGCGAAATTTCGCTACCTATTGATAACCAAACATTTGTAAATATAGCGAAAAATCAAAACGAAATCCGGGTAAGTATATCTACATACTGAAATTATAATGTGCTAGAAACCAATCAATTTCAATACAATAGTTTAATTAATTGTAAAAAAGCAAAGGTTACAATATAACCCTCATCCCAAAGCAACATAATTGTGATTTTCAAATTTCTTAAAATTTCTTCACACAATCACCAAAACATTTGGTTGGTTATTAGGAGATCAAAACTGTTATTACGTTACACAGTAATAACTGTATTTGAGATTGATCTTATAAACAATAACAATTTTTTAGCGTTATTTAACACCAGGTAAATAATTTAACTAGGTAAATGCTAAATATTTAGCATTTAGTTGGATTAAAGTTCAGAATAGAGCTAAATAAGATTCCGTAACTTACATCAAATTAAAGATTGTTGGTTGTCTTCAGGACATCATAAAACTTTAAGCCTTAAATAAAACTTAAACTCCTAAATCGACTTCGCCTTGTCTTGTTAAGGAGGTAGTTAGGTATTTGCAGGATTTAGAATTTAATTACCTAGTTGTTTGCGCAGAATTTAGGGGTAAAGTTGCAAATTGGTCTTCACTTAGAAATGGAGACACAATCTTGTTACTTATCCATTAAATGGATTAGGACTAGAACGTATAAAACAAATGTTTCAGTTAGACGCATAACAACACTGTACCACAGATTACTAAATAGTTACTACGTAACTATAATGTAGGTACCCCGAGTGTAAGTTTGTCAACGTGTAAACGTAACTATCGCGTTATGAATATTATTCTAGATCTTATTTCTTTACAATAAGGTACAATATATCTATTTAAATGTTTACTTTTTTGCTTTCACAATGCAATTTTTATTATGGAAAAATTTAAAATGAAGTACCTTTTTTAGAAAAAATCGTCCCGTCTCACAACCAGTCCCATCGGAGCTGGTTGTGAGACGGGTCGATTTTTCCTGAAATACTTAAGTACTTCATTTTCAATTTTTCTACAATATAGCTGTCAAAATTTAACTCAAACGCTATAGTATGCGCATTTACTAACATACACTCAGCCCGCATCTAACTAGCGCCTCCTTGCAATAAAATAATTGGACTGTTCGGTGAAACGCTTTATAATTTAAAAGGTCCCCTGACTGCAATGGGAAATTAAAAAGCTTGTTTTTCCCTCTTTAGTGGGTAATTTTTGCAGTCGGGTTTTTTGTTTTTGTTTAATAATTATGTTTTTATTTTAGACTTTTTAGTTCATTTTTTATCAATTTTTAGTTCATTATCAATAAATCACCTTTCTTATGTAAATTGAATAATAATGTGAAGTAAATTTTAAAATTAGTAAGTTCTTTTATTTTCATTTAGATAAATTAATGCGGAGAGTTTTGGAAAAGTGCAAGTTATATATATTTTCAACACACTTGCTCATAAAGTGAGCCTTATTACATGGATCTTAGGGCCATAAACCGAACTATAACACACGCGTGCATAATAATATTACAGTACTAGTTGCGTAATATATTATCCCTACAAAGTTAAGTAAGTACCTAACTGCAAATTATATGCGAGTAAACAGAGACTTTTCAATTTAACCGGGTAATACAGTATCCCTACAAAGTTAAGTTAGTACCCAACTGCAAGTTATATGCGAGTCAACAGAGCATTTTCAATTTCAGCGGGTAATAGATACAGTTCTTTTTTTGTAACAACAAAGAGGTTTTATATGGCTGAAAATCCATTTACGTTTTTAGAATAAATAAATGTGTCCCTAATTAAGACAAAAAACATAATTAAGTATATTATTATCAAATTATTTATAATTCACAATAATTTGTTATAAAACATTTGCATTTTATCACTATTATTATACTTAATTATTTTGAAGTAGGCTGTATGGCTGTATGTAATCAGTCACCTTACATTTGGTGCGTGCAAAAAAAAACTTGCGCGCTTTTTCCCTTAGCTAATATTAGGTTATTGTATGCAATTGCAATAAATGTTTGTTTTTCCTCGCAAGTGTGTTGAAAAATTGCGTATGAAACTCGCGAGCAACTTACTCACTAGACACTCGGCTGATTTACGCCCTCGTCTGCGGCTCGGGCTGCAACCCACAGCCTCGTGTATAATGAGCAACCTTAGCTCACTTGTATCATAATATACTATTATGGAATTGCTATTAAAAACCCTTCATTTTGATACCCCACTCGAAGGGATTAGCAGAAAAATCATTTTTTTGATGTTGCAATATGCCATCAAAAATCCGCTATTTTGTTTTTTTTATGTACTTACCCAGTGTCACTCGCGCTATCAAGACGAATCTAATGACATCTCGACAATATCATACGTTAAAATCCTTCAAATCGTTTAGGCTGTAGCAGGGAACATAGAAATCTACATACATACATACTCTTGAAAAACATAACCCTCCTTCTGTCGCAGTCGGGTAAAAATAATTTACTTAAGTACAGTGAAAATAATCTCTACAATCTTCAAGACCGATTTTGAAAGTTCTTTCACCAGTGGACGGCTTCATTATTCCTGATCCTGAGTGACATAGGCTAGTTTTTATCACAATATTCCCACGGGATGAGGAACTACTTGGGTAAAGCCGCACTGCCTAGCTATGCTTGAGTAATTATAATTGAATACTTCAAATATTTATGCAGCTCTTGAGACTTAAATTTTAATGACATAGACTCAACTCAACTCAAAAATGAACTGTTAAAAATCTCAAGTGTTCATTCCACTAGATCTTTCAAATAACTTTTTCAATACCCCTCTTCATTTTCAAAGAAAAATATAAATTTCCATTAAACAGTAGGTACCTATACCTATCTCAAAAAGAAAAACTACAGTACTAGTTCGGTTTCCGTAGCGAAGAAATTAATTTGACTAGCTTTCTTATCAAACGGAACTGCCAGGTCAGTCGGCAATTAATTTATCTCCTTCCCATTTTTCTTTGGCATAATCCGCACTACCGTCGCGTCGAGTCACGGTTCCTCCAACTTTATCGCTAGCTATCTATTAGCAAGAAATGGTAATTTGATTGATCATTCGGTCGTGGTACGGAGTATGCTCGTAACCATGGCAACCAGATATTACCTGGTGCAACTAGATCGCAGCAATGCGTGATGGCTCAGCGTAGGAGCCTACGGAATGTTCGCTGTGTGAGCAAGGATTGGAGATTTCACACTAAGTTAATCTAACTGGAATTGCCTTCCGGCATTGTCATTTAACATGGAGAAGGATGGTGATTTGAGTTATTTATAAAATTTGACTGAAATTACTTTTATGGGTTCCGGGTGAGACTTTGTCTGTCTGTCACAAATGGACATCTCGAGAACTACTAATGCTATCAACTTGAAATTTAGAATAGTTTTAGATGACGTTTGCCCAACTATTTTGCAAATAAGAGAGAAATAAAAAAATATATATATTTTTTTTAAACAGATACTGAAACGGAGTCTTAAAAATTCGAACTGGGGCTACTATGGCATATGTGGTATCATATGAAAGAGCGCTGCTAGCACAGTCTCAATTGCATAGTCGTTTGCATTCGTTTGCATTCATTCGTTTGCATAGAGAACAATCTGAAATTATTTTATGTGATAGAAGTATATGTAAAGACTACAGGAAAAATAAAACGATGGAGACATCATAAATAAATAAAATAGTAAACTTTTCAGAAATCATCAACAAAAGTTATATTAGTTCCACCTATCGGTCAAGAGTGTCGTTGGCGTTGACCTAAAACTGCAATATTTTGCACCGTAAATACTCTGACGAATCTATTTATATCTATCTGTTTTTGCTTTATATTTATATACATTTATAATGGTTCGGAACCCTCGGTGCGCGAGCCTGACTCGCTCTTGATCGGTATTTTACTTTTATTTTAGTCACACACAATGCAAATATGTTTTATTGACGATGACTCCGTAGCTCTGCTGTCAAGGTCCCGGGTTCGGTTTTCGGTGGAACCACTTGGAATAATAAATAATAATAATAATAAATAACTTCTTACATTCACACCAATATCTAAGCCCATTTTAATTCCATTAAGAAACTGTATCATGGAACACTTTGATAACGGATAAATATATACTTAAATTTTTTTTTTGTAAATACATACTCAATATACACAGTAAACACCCAGACCAAGACAAATAGACATGTTCATGCACACAAATATTTGTCTTGTTCGGGAATCGAACCCGAGACCTGCGCCAAATCGATCGTCAAAAAAGAGAAGATGGAAGATGTGTCGTTTTTTAGGGTTCCGTACAAGGAACCCTTATAGTGTCGCCATGTCCGTCTGTCCGCCTGTCTGTCCCCAGTCTAGCTCATAGAGTCTTAGACTAGAAAGCTGTTATTTGGCATGAATATACATATTTATCACGCCAACAAAGTGGTAAAGTAAAATTGTGAAAAAAAAAAATTTATTACCTCGTGAACACGTGAAGTTGGTATGTAATTTTTTGTCTTGTCTATCCCATATCGTGGGGTGTCGTTGGATAGCAATTTCAAAAATATTGTGGGCTTAGATAAACAGTTTTTTGATTGAGTGATCCGTTTGTGAATTATTAAGCTTTAAGGTGCAAAAATTCATGTGTGCCCCCCCCGCCAGCCAAATGGTTGTTATTGGATACGTGAAATAATTCACGATAGTAGTACATATGACGAAGTTAAAAGGAAAACTATCACAGCTAAGTAGGCTTTACATGTTTTTGAGATATAACACATTTTCGAAAACCGCAAATATAACTTTGTCATTCATACGAATACTAAGAAAAACAAAGTAATTATTTCTGGAAAAAAATGACAGTGGTATTTCTGCTAGGTGTACGTAATCGGTACATTAAGTGTGTACGGAACCCTTCATGAGCGAGTCCGACTCGCACTTGGCCGATTTTTTCTAAGATTTCACTTTATTAGGACTTTAAATTTTTAATAAGCGTAAAGCAATATTGTAAAGCTGTGTAATGTGTATCTTTTCTCTGAGAAAGGAGTCTGAGAAACTAGGGTGTAATCACAAAACCGGCACACTATAACGATAGCACGTGTTGCAAATTAGGTAAATTGTATGAAATTTTGACTAGATATTATTCTGTGACTAGAGCTCTGATCTAACAGACGCAACCGACCGCTTCGCAGCCGTGTGGTTGTGTCTGTCTGTTCAGAGTATTTAATTAGTGTACCTATACCATACTGTAATTATGCGATGCCACTACTCGGCAACTTTTACTGCTACGATTTGGAGTGGTAAGGTATGTAAATAGACCCTAAGCGATAGCTATGAAACCACGATCACATAATAGTATTATAGCTACGCTGAGAAGCTTTGTGTAGGAGTGAGACGTGTATGCATTGTTTGCAGACTGTGGCGTCCACGTGCTTTGTGCTGTATCTAGGTACTTAGATACTATCATTTACGTATCTGACATCTTCGTGAAACACGAACAGCAACATAGCAGTTCAATTAGAGTATCCAGAAAGAGCAAGATAGCCGAGATTTTTAACATTTTGTGTTTTAAATTTTTACTTTTTTGCATTCACAATGCAATTTTTATTATTGAAAAATGGAAAATGAAGTTGGTATTTTAGAAAAAATCGTCCCGACTTCAAACAGTTCAGTAAGTACCAAGATAAGTTAGAAAAAGTCACGCATTTTCGTCCTTTGAATTAAAAATTCTAATTATTTTTTAGTTTTTTAGTGTTTGTTAATTTTGTTTAAAGATTATTTTTGAAGGCGGTTACATTTTTTTTTTTACTTTTTTTTCTAAAATACTTCATTTTCTATTTTGTGATTTTTAAGTAACTCAATATAAATGTTGCAGATAAAACGTGAACCGCAAATACTTAGCCGACGACGTACATAAGTCAACTCGCACGTAGATCTGGGACAGGGACTGCTCGCAATGTCAAAAAGTTTCTACTACAGAAACAGTTGGTATAAATGAAACGATAAAAAATACAATAAAATAACGTTGCTACTCTCCTGCCCTGGGCATCATAAACCCATAATGATGACTATCGGCGATAGAATCTATAATTGCAAGTCACCAGGGGCTCCACTCCGGATTATGATGACACGATTTCAATTTTGTAAGTATCCTTATGTGCACTTTAATCTATTATTCAAATGGGAGCACCCCTCTCCAATTATGACATTTGATGTGGTGGGGTCTGAGATGTTACCACTCGCATAAATTTAGTCAATTTGACACGGAGCGTTGTCCGCCGGCGGGGAAGTAATATCGGTTGGGGGCGCAACGCTTCGATACCCCTTTGTATTTATGGGAAGAATAATATTTATGACGAAGAATAACAAACCTCTATATCCTTCATCCTATTTTAGGGTTTCTATTCTTAGTGTTGTTGGAACGGAATAGTTGAATTGACATGACCATAGTGTACTACCCGATTTTAGGGAGCGTCGTCGGTCGGGAAAACGAAGTCCAGACTGAGTGCGGACATTAAGTAAATACTTAAATTTATATTTTCGAGATTGGTCGAAAAACATGGTGACATGACAATCTGCAAACAAACTGTGCCAACACGACTTTATATTCGGTCTTTAGAGATTATTATTTTCTTTATCACCACTTAACTCATATAATATGTAGAAAAAAATATAAGTATATTGTTTGATAAATAAAGATTTGAGTTGCTCTGATGACAATTTTAAGATCCCTAAAAAGCCTCTGAATATTTAAGTGAGAAGTTTAGAAGTAAACAGCTTGCGATAACCTAATCAGTTCTGTGATCAAAGTGAAAACAGATAAGTCATTCAGCATAAATGGGACTTCAATTAGACAGAGTGCACAGCTCAAAAGCTTAAGCAAATGTTACTATCATCCTATCCAGCAATTCTCGTGTCTGTTCAAAGCGTGGTGTCAGGGCGCACTCCCAAACGTTTCATAAAGTTTCAACGGGTCAAATACTCTCGAAATAAGAGACATATTATTATTCTGTTTTCCGCGCGGTAGGTAGCGCAAATAAAGGGGACGCAACGTTACGGCGAAACCAGTACACCCTCCCACGAAATATAACTATTACGCTTTTATTAAGCTTACCAAACCCGCCAAAGGGATACTCATAATTTAATTACATGCCCCCGAAATAACTTATTTCAAGTTGTCGGAAATTGCTTTGCTGGCTTAATTGAAATGTAGGTCTGCAAAGATGCTGAAGGACGGATTTTTAATCCATTATCGTGCAGCGTCTTATATTATTATATGCTGGCCTAATAACAGGTATCATTAGCATGTTTTCCACCTGGAGAATAATGTATAACTATTTCTAATGCATATAATTATGATGTCGAAAAAGGTTTCCAGTAAATATGTATATTGCGGGTTTTTTTTATTTCCACTAGTTAATAGTTTTACATAAAATTTTTCAACAAATTACATTTAAATGGTTAGATATACTTATGTATAGTGTGTGTACTGTTGTCCTTACTGGTCACATAATGACCCATATGAAGGACAGCCAGTCCCAATCATTAACAACCAGCTTTCGACCCTCGACTTTGCTTGCGTGGACTACACGACGTTAACCCGCGGGAAGGTGGAACCCATGTTCCTCTCCAGGCTACAAAGTATATGTGTCCCAAATTTCAGCCAAATCCGTTCTGCCGTTTTGGCGTGATTGAGCAACAAACATCCAAACATCTAAACATTCACATTTAGAATATTATAGTAGGTAATATTTCAAGTAGGGCAGGCGTACCGGTTTTGGCCACTTTAAGGATTTTTTCACTTTTAACCGCTTAGTGCTTAATGATCGTAGAGTTATAGATAATTTATCGACCTTTAAGGGTACAATCTACAAAGAAAAAAATATCTATAGTTTTTTTATTTAGAACAAATTCTGCGGAGGGGGTCAAATACACCGTTTGCATTGGTTTTGGCCACTTTCATAAAATTACTATATTTATAAGTTGAGTTTATGCTTAATTGATGTCTTATTAGAGTTCTAGACTAAAACACTACATGAAATAGTATTTCAATCACAGCTAGCTCCTTACTACAGTTTTATAAGTATACCTTTATCACTTGATTAAGAAAATTAGCTTACAAAAGTGAGTTGTGAGTCTTTTAAAATAAATGAACTTTATGATAGGTTGGAAACTTTCTACTAATACCAAAGTGGCCAAAGGTGGCACAATGCTAAAATTTCTAGCCCCACTTTTGGCCACTTATTGTTTCCCAACTTTTTGTAAGAACAGTGAAAAAACAACACTTAATCCATCTAGAAGAAACATATTCCAATATGATATAAAATATTAAATAACCATAAAATAATTTTATTGTAGAAAAAATATGATTTTACAAAACCTTTACCCTTAACATTTTGCTTAAGAATTTTACAAAATGTTAACTTTGAAACATAACACGTGTTTATTTCTAAAATATCGTACTACATAAAAAAAGCTAAGTGCTGTAATTATTAACTAAAAGTCCAATCTTTAATTCGCCATTAATAAATATAAGCAATAATTATTTAATTACTATTTACATAACTTTAAAGTGAAAAGTGACCAAAACCGGTACAGTGGCCAAAACCGGTACGCCTGCCCTAGTTGTTGGTTGGTTGGTTTATTTTGTGTTTATACAAAGTGGAGTAATTTAATTTTCATCCCATCTATTCGAAAAGCGATGGTTGTTTATCTAATAACAGGGTCCAACCTGTAAAGATAGATGTAAATGTGGAATTATAAATAAAATAAAATAAAAATAAAATAATTATAAAAAAAATATTCATTGTTTACCGGTTATGACAAGAGGGCAACAATGAGATTTGAATTTTGAACAGCTTCATAACAGGGTCCAAAACGATTCCTTGTTTACCTGTTATGACAAGAGGGTAATAATGAGATTTGAATTTAGAACATAATTAAAGAAGCATTGGTTGGAGTGTAGCAAAGGGCGTGCAGTACTTAAAAAAAAACAAATGATTTTTTGTATGGGGCCGGGACTTTTCAAAAATTGAGATTTTATATTATTTTTATGCATTCACAATGCAATTTTGTAAGTAAGTATAGGAAAAATGTAAAAAACCCACGAGCCCTATATGCAGCTTTCAGGCGGGATTCGAACCCGCGCCTCCGGGAATCCGGCCCGATGCTCTGACCAACTAAGCTACCGAAAGGCTTACACGACTCGTCGAATTTTGCTATCACTTGTTACGCTGTAGGCCAGCGTTGCTTCATCAATGTGAGGAAACCCTCGCATCCGAAAGAAACATTTTTACAAATGTTTAACAATCGATTAAGATGAAACAGCCATATTGAGATTTTATATTATTTTTATGCAGTCACAATGCAATTTTGTAAGTATAGGAAAAATGTGATAGTAAAAAACCCACGAGCCCTATATGTAGCTTTCAGGCGGGATTCGAACCCGCGCCTCCGGGAATCCGGCCCGATGCTCTGACCAACTAAGCTACCGAAAGGCTTACACGACTCGTCGAATTTTGGATGCATAAAAATAATATCTCATCAAAAACATAAAATATGTGAAGTGAGAGCCAACTTCAATATTAGGAAACATGCCTTGGTTGTTGACTTCAACGACAAAAGATGTGAGATCTAAATGGGTGCCAAGTTTAACGGTCAGTCCTGAAAATTTAGTACTTACATAAAATGTTTTATAACAACTTAAAATATAATTCCTTCTTATAACTTAGGATAATATATTGAAGCTTAAGGTCTGACTTGGCTAGTTCTTGTATACGAATTATTATTAGGTACTTACTGAAACAGTCATGGAAGAGCCCTTGTTCATCTCTAGTTTCTAGTCTACCAGCAAGCCAAGAAGAATACAATAAGAACTTCGGCTTTAGAGCTTGCGAAGGCTATAATATATATATAATTCGTATATGAAAACTAGCCAAGTCAGACCTTAGGCTTCAATATATTATCCTAAGTTATAAGAAGGAATTATATTTTAAGTTGTTATAAAACATTTTATGTAAGTACTAAATTTTCAGGACTGACCGTTAAACTTGGCACCCATTTAGATCTCACATCTTTTGTCGTTGAAGTCAACAACCAAGGCATGTTTCCTAATATTGAAGTTGGCTCTCACTTCACATATTTTATGTTTTTGATGAGATATCATTACTTTTTGTAGAGAAATTATTAGTAGGTACTTATTCATAATAAAATTAATACCAAATGTTTCAGTATATTTTATTTGGTCAGTTATATTACTTTGCCCTTGTGTATCAGCTACTGACAATGAAACTAATTTTATGCTCGTGTTTGGTGTGGACGTAGAAATATCATTTTTAAGAGATTTTCCTATTTCCAACAGTTTCTTTTTCCTAGTCGTAATAGTTTATGGTGTTTTGCTCGACGAAGTTGCAGTAGGTATTTAATGTTCCTGAGCAGATATTGCATTTCCATTTGCGTTTTGATTCATAAAGCTTTCCGGACAAACTACGAAACTATGTAATTGCTAACGGAATTACGGATCTTTACGAAACAGAACATAGCAAATAACAAATTTAACAAACTTTTGTTTGCTAACTATACTTTTGTATAATTTAGATTATTTGACATTATTTTCCATAAGTACACTTTACTCTCTATAAAGTTTATACTCTTCCATCAACTTTCAACAATATAGTATAGGAAAAAAGGATTTTTCTCTTGTTTTCTATACTGTGGGTGGGTGTATATGGAGTCATCTATCGTTGACTTTAGTGAACTATTTATGTGCAAAGTGTGCACCTACAAGGAGAACATAGCAACTTTCGCATTTTTCTCGTTAGTTCCCATTTGAATGTATGAAGATTGCGCCCCCTGGTGGTCGGGTTATAAGTTCTCCGTTTTGACATGAAAGAAGGACAAACAAACAAACAAACACACTTTCACATTTATCATTACGACTCCGTAGTTAGAGTCTCCGTACTCCTCAGTGGTTAGAGCAGTCGCCCGAAAAGCGAAAGGTCGTGGGTTCGAGTCCCATCGGAGATGGTTGTGAGATGAAGGTCGGTTTTTTCTAAATACATCATTTTCCATTTTTCAATAATAAAAATTGGACTGTGAATGCAAAATAGTAAAAAAATTAATAACTATTAATAATTATTTTAAGTGAAAGGTCGTGGGTTCGAGTCCCATCGGTGCTGGTTGTGAGATGAGGGTCGATTTTGTCTAAATTCTTCATTTTCCATTTTTCAATAATAAAAATTGGATTGTGAATGCAAAAAAGTAAAAATTTCAATAACTTTATAATTTATATTAATATTAATAATATGGATATCGTGCTAGATGGCGCAAGCTTGTAATTTATTTAACGCTAGGACAAAAAAGTATTTGGGTAAACTGGGGTTCGAACTTGGTTCTCTCGAGTCCTCAATATTGAATGGCCACTACGCCGTCGGCGCTACCTGAACTTCAAGAGGTATGACGAAATATTGGTATATAACAGAATAAAAACTATTACAAACTTATATTTGTACTTCATCTTATACAGGATAAGTGCATAGGGAACGCAAATATAAGTTTGTCAACGTTTTATTTAAAAAAAATACTAGTTTCGGATTTTTTCCTTTGTATTCACCAGATTACCTGTCTACATGCCAAATTTCAGCTTTCTAGGTCATCTGGAAGTGGGTTAGAGTTTTGATTATAGGTGAGTCCGTGATAAAAATAACGATTTTTGGACGTAACTATCTAAATAACCGTTTGAGGTGTGTATATAAAATTTGGAGCACATATTTATCTCGCTAGTCTCAATACATAAGCCAAATTTGACATGTTTCTGTGTAATAGTTTTTGAGTTATGAGGGGGTCAAAAGTGGCTCCAAATGGTTCGTGTTAAGATTCTCACGGTGCTGCTCGCCAGTTCTGTTTGCTTTTGAACTTGGCTGATACGCTGCCGCGTATCCAGATAAAATCTCAATATGGCTGGTTCATCTTAATCGATTGTTAAACATTTGTAAAAATGTTTCTTTAATTTGCGAGGGTTTCCTCACATTGATGAAGCAACGCTGGTCTACAGCGTAACAAGTGATAGCAGAATTCGACGAGTCGTGTAAGCCTTTCGGTAGCTTAGTTGGTCAGAGCATCGGGCCGGATTCCCGGAGGCGCGGGTTCGAATCCCGCCTGAAAGCTACTTATAGGGCTCGTGGGTTTTTTACTATCACATTTTTCCTATACTTTTCAAAAATTTTCAAAAAAGGAATTTTATAAAACTGAGAATATCTCGTAAACGGTGCGTCGTAGCTAAAATCTAACAAAAAATTTCAACCCCCCACGCTACCCCCGAAGATACTTATAAGGAATCTGATGGTCATATAAATTTTTTCTTCTTCAAAATATTTTTTGTTATTTCTAAACTTCAATTTTTTTTCAAACAGGGGTAGCCTTTGCCCGACTAGCGCTATGATGTATCGGAACGCCGAAAAAAAAATATTACTAGTTAGGTAGTTTGAGTTGTCTCTATTGCTTTTCTTATAGAGGGGGATGAAAAGCAGAGTGTATTACTCGGCCGCAAAATTATTTTCACCTCGGGCGGCGTATATTGAATCCCTCGCTGCGTTCAGGATTCTACTTTAGAAACCCTCGCTGCGCTTGGGATTCTACTCTAGAATCCTTTACTGCACTATGGATTCAAAATAGCGCCCTCGCCGTAAATATGTTATTTTGCTCCATCGTAATACAAACTGCTATTACCAAAGGTATGTGGGCAAAGGCACAGAGGCCTATACAGCCTGTTTTGCTACATTATAAAATAACTAAAATCGTAGATACCATACAACAAGAGAAATAAAAATCAGGCTAGTATTTCCATGGAATTGCATAGAGTACGGCTCAAAACACCCAACAAGGCTGTATGGACTTAGATTCCCTTGCCTTCCCTAAAATAGAGAAAATGAACAAAAAAGTTATGAGTCTATCGAAATTTCCGCGGCCTTATGAAAATTTAATAATTTTTAGAATATTCTTACATCCCTTGCGAAATTATCTACCTACTATTACTTTATTCAAAAAATGACTTTCTTTAGTGTGAATACACTAACTCGATATTAATTGTAGAAGTTTTACCTTCTTTTCGCGAGGCCTGGCAGAACATGTCTGTAATTTGGAAGTACGGATATCTAACAACTTTTTAAACTTTCATGGTCTTTAACACTGTAAATATAACGGAAAACGGTATTTTTACCATGTTTTGATTCGTTGTCAAGTCCCCGATATTTCGGCGCAGTTGCACTCGCCATGATCAGTTTCTCGACAACGAATCAAAACATGGTAAAAATACCGTTTTTCGTAATATTTACGGATATCTAAGTAGTATTTTTAGTTTCACGAACTATCTTGGGTACGTTTCGTATTTCTACACAAGTCTTCACAAGGTTACGATCAAAGATTTTCATCTTTTCTTTAATCGAATTAAATTGAAGGGCTATTTAATTGAGTGATGTTCTTTTTCCAGTTATTTTTGTTTCTCAAGAATCCAAATGCTCTGACATCGACAACAAAGCCTTCTCCATACCTTTGTTAGTGTCAAAGTCAATAAAAAATTCCGACGTTGACTATAACTAAACATTTGGAAGCCGCAATATGTCGAAGTCATCTCCAAAAAAAAATCATCTCAAGAAACGCCGTCGAGATCAGAGCCTGACATTCACTTACAAGGTGAATCTGAGTTATTATCACCAGAATCACTGCAACTAAATATCACTCAGCGTAATAAAAGACCGGCGGTCGGGCAGCGAAAACAAGATTCATCATCATCATCATGTCAGCCGAACGACGCCCACTGCTGGGCATAGGCCTAGGAAAACAAGATTGTTGAAGAATTTTCCTCATTTAAAAACAAAATGCGGGATAGGTATGATAAAGGACTTAGTAACTGCACAAAACTCGCGTTTGGATAAATTAGAAGACCACATAATTGAAATAAAAACCCAATATAATACAATCAAGGACACTAACAAAGGTATGGAGAAGGCTTTGTTGTCGATGTCAGAGCATTTGGATTCTTTAGAAACAAAAATAACTGGAAAAAGAACATCACTCAATTAAATAGCCCTTCAATTTAATTCGATTAAAGAAAAGATGAAAATCTTTGATCGTAACCTTGTGAAGACTTGTGTAGAAATACGAAACGTACCCAAGATAGTTCGTGAAACTAAAAATACTACTTAGATATCCGTAAATATTACGAAAAACGGTATTTTTACCATGTTTTGATTCGTTGTCGAGAAACTGATCATGGCGAGTGCAACTGCGCCGAAATATCGGGGATTTTTTTTGGAGATGACTTCGACATATTGCGGCTTCCAAATGTTTAGTTATAGTCAACGTCGGACTTTGTTATTGGCAGTGATTTAAAGCGGCAGTTGTATATTGTAGAATAGGTAAGTTTAAAATTACCAAATACATGTTAATAACAAGTTCAGCAGTAAAAACTGAGCAGTAAACTGAATATAAATGATAAGTAAGAAATATTGAAATGGGCAGTTACATAAATAGTGAGCAGTAGTATGACTGAATGGGCAGTTATTAGTGGTATAACAAATCGGAATTAGTCGATAAGAAATCTCATTCTAAACCTTTCTAAACAGTTCTTAACATAAGGCGGAGAAATGTACACCCTGTTTTTTTGTCTGTCCGTCCGTCCGTCCGTATGTCACAGCCACTTTATTCCGAATCTTTTAAGGCGCTACTCGGAAAAATATGGACTTTTTGATTTAAAACTATAGGACGGTTACAGTTGTTACAAATTTAGTAATAAGATATATATTTCTTCATACTTACCTTTATCTAGATTCGTATAGTTTCAAAAACACGATTTTATGATTTTGCCTTGACACTTTTTCTTTTCGAAAAGACCTCTAAAAAATACGAAAAGTGAAGATTATTCTTAAATAACGTTACTTAACCATAACTTAACGTTAAACCAATTTCCAATAGTGTACTATTGGAAATTGGTTTAAACCAATAATATTGAGGATCGTATAGAAGCATTTTTTTTAAATCGCTGTAGTTTTTTAATACGAAGTGATTTTGTGTTTTATTTGCCTAATCTGCAAAATCGGTCTCGCTCCCGCGCGCGTCGTTTTCTCATTGCTATCTCGCTTCAGCACATTTTTTCCGAGTATCGCCTTAAGAATACACTGTTGAAACTGTTAGAAAAAAAATAACTACCCAGGCAAAGTCACTCACTACCGGCGGAGCCACTTCCCTTTAAAAATTGCATTAATAATGTTTCTTAAACCATTTTTTCTCAAAATAGTTCTTTTGAAAGATAGACACTTATTAAGTGGTAAATGTGAACCCCTAATTTTAAAATAAAATATAAAAAATCTGGAAATAATAATATGCTCCACATGAACTGCCAAACTATGTATCTAACTAACTGCCCATTCCATCATTTTACTGGCCATTCATTCATTACTATTCGTGTTTTACTG
This sequence comes from Crambus lathoniellus, assembly GCA_949710035.1. Taxonomy (NCBI): domain Eukaryota; kingdom Metazoa; phylum Arthropoda; class Insecta; order Lepidoptera; family Crambidae; genus Crambus; species Crambus lathoniellus. Next base: position 11,143,648 of record OX453306.1, read on the forward strand.
CTGTAGTAAATTTACAACCACCCGAAAATTAAACTGCTCAAATAATTTTTCAACTGATCATAATAACATACCAAATGTTTAAATAACAGTTGGAAAAATTATTTCCCTTACCGGTCAGTGCCGTAGCAACGGGTCCTCTTCGTAGAACGTAGTTTCCGTAGCAATATCGTAGCAAACTGTCGTAGCATTCTGGGGCGTACGCAACAGGGACCGTACTCTGAAACGCTAATCCGAAACTTCGGTTAGCCCCGCCACGTTCACTCGATTCTCTCCAGACTAGAGAGTGAGAGCGACGGGTATACCGAAGTTTCGGGTTTTGCGTTTCAGAGTAGGCCCTCAGGGACAGGTGATCACCGTATTCTTCGCACGCTGGTTTAGGCCAGTCATCTAAAATATTCTAGGTCGCAAAAAATCGCCAGAGGTAATGTTGTAAGGATAGATACCAATAGGGTAAAACCAAATTTGCAACCTCGAAAGATCTCTGCTAACTTCGTGGTGCTCGAAAAATCGTCTTGCTTATTCGCACAAAAGATTGGTGTTATTGTACACAATCCATCCTCATTTTCGTGCAATTTATAAAGAGAATGTGTAATGTATAAAGAAAATTTGCCCTTTATAAAGAAATTGTACAATTTATAAACAAACGCACATTTTTTACGAATTTGTGCGATTCCGATCTTAATATCGGAATTCCAATATTGAGATCTAATATCAAAAATAAATATCGGAATTGAAAACCTTCCGATGTAACATGCCCTCTGTCGCGTGTGGCTCGTGTGCGGCAACGCAATGGTGCGCAACCAAGCCAAACTATTCTAAATATTAAAATTAATCATGAATTTTCCGGAACTACAGCGAATGTTTCTTGTTACAATACAACAGGAATTTAATTACATAGTGTCACAAGGGTTTGTTCTATGAAGTGTTAATTATTATTAACGTTAACGTACACGTTTATACTACCCGCGTGTTTCCCGTTCCCGTGAGAATATCGGGATAAAAAGTATCCTATGTGTTATTCCAGCCTATAATCTCTCTCTGTTGCAAATTTCATCCAGGTCCGTTCTGTAGTTTTTGCGTGAAAGAGTAACAAACATCCATACATCCATACAAACTTTCGCATTTATAAAATAGTAGGAAGTAGGATAATTTTAACGTTGAAACAACTCACAGTTAACATGCACACGAGTACCATTCAATGAATCTGATTCAAATTCAATAACAATTACATAATAAGTTTTAGCTAAAATTTTGTTTTGATGACAAGCTTTTTTGCTGACTGTACTTTAATATTGTATTGTCATCTGAACCAAACCAGTATACAAAATTTCAGCTCCATCGGACACTGGGAAATAATTAAGCTTGCGAGATTTGTCCCCCACTAACTAACAAACTAAATAACTAACATGGCAAGTTAATAAAAACCTTGTAAAAATAGGAAAACACTTCAAAAGGCGAACCGTTTTAACAAGTTTTACTCGTGTATTGTATGTAATTATTTTCTCGCTGTGTACATTTGTATTGGCCTTTGGCTGTTTAATATACTTAAATAAATAAAATAAGGTATGTTATTAAGAAATTTGAATTTAGAAAGAATAAAAAAAACACATTTTATTTTATTTTAGTATTAAACGTTGCTCTAATATCGAGCAGATATTTACATTTAAGAAAGAAATACTTATTTGTGACATAATAACATTTTAAATGCACTAATAATGGCATGTGTACGTATCAAGATGTTGTTTTGAATACCCGTAGTGGCGCGTATATTACCGGAGTTGGTAACAGCGACCTTATTAGGGATAATGCTGTCCCCCAGGACCCTATGGGCGGCAGACAATAACCGTTTCCCTTCCAATATGGCTCCACCTTCCGCATCCAGGGATTTATTGTACAAGACGGTGGCCTATTGTCATCGACGGATAATTACTCTAATTTTATCAGGAAACAAACTGGCGGTGGCCCGACCTAATTAGTTCATGATATAACGCGGATTTCGCGATTTTCGCGTCATGATTATTCATAACACAATTCATGAATTTTGTATGAAACCTGCCATGTTTATTTTTGGGCGTTCTCTGCATGTAGTCTCAACTCAACATTCGTGCGTTTCATATTGCACGCCTCATACGAGTTATAGTTACAGGGTAAAAAAAACTACTATAGATAATTACTCCTGTGGTATAGTGTGCTCTGCAACATACTCAACATGTCAGCACAATATAAATATTGTGATGTCAGAGTCAAGCATTTTTTCTAGACTTAAATTGTCTCTATTATATTCATACTGCACACAGTAATATAAGTAAGTACTTACAGATTGATTTAATTACTTTTTTAAAGTGAATATACAACTAAATATTCTGTGAATATTTCAACCTACCTGTTGCCGTTATTAATATCGAGCAAAAACGCCAAAAAAAAACACGTTTTTTGTGTGGGAGCCCCTCTTAAATATTTATTTTATTATAATTTATGAGGAACTGGTTATCTTATCTCTACTCTAACTACTGGAACACAACAATGCTGAATACACAATGCTGAAATCACATTGTTGTGCCGTAGACTTAGATAAGATGGTGGTAGCTAGCCAGGCAGACTTGGAACACATCCTACCACCAACCTACCAATAGTTATACGCTATTTATACCTACATAATAATTTAGGTATATTCGTATCGCAAGATATAATAGAGATAATATTACCTATATGTTTTGCCAAAATGAAGATTATCGGTTTCGAATATCCTGTCTCGGTCGAGTGCCGACTAGTATTTGCTAAAACCTATTATATTTCAATAAACTGCTCCGCTCATCTGAAGATAGTTCAACACTGAGCTAATAGTAGATTGTACAACAAGTGCATAAAACGTACTATTTTACCCGAGATGTATATATCCATCCGAGCCGTAGGCGAGGGTGGATAGTCAATTCGAGGGTAAAATGGGTTTTATGTACAAGTTATACACTCTGCTTTTCACTTAGAGTGTGAGTAAAATAAATACTAATATTGCAAAAAAGAAAAAATAAAGACTTCGCCATATTGGCGGGAAAACTTTCTTTTTCTTTTTTTTATACGTGGCATTGGTAGCACAGTGACTTTAGCATTATATCGTAGTCCATAATGCTCTTGAAATACTTATTTCTTAGAAAACTCATTAATTTTGCCTAGTTTTATTAATTTAGTAATTTAACATGGATTAACGTACAAAATTGAAGAAACAGAATGAAATAATAAAAATTATTTATTTAAAAATAATAAAGAAGTTTAATTCCGTGTGTGGCTGTTTACCTGACGATCTTTGTCTTAAAGTCTGAGACTTAGACGAAGATTTTACTTTATGCACTAGAGCATAAAAAGCGTTTTTATGCAGCCTATACCCAACATAAACACGAACTTTACGAGCATGAGAAGTGAAAAAGCTATTTTCTAATCTATAAAGGCAGAATAGTCATGTTAACCCAACCCATATTGATAGAACTTATGTGAACTTATATAAAGGATGTTTTTGAAAAATGGAAAATGAAGTATTTAGAAAAGAGTATATAGAGCAGTCGCCCGGAAAGCGAAAGGTCGTGGGTTCGAGTCCCATCGCGGCTGGTTGTGAGACGGGTCGATTTTTCTAAATACTTCATTTTCCATTTTTCAGTAATAAAAATAGCATTGTGAATGCAAAAAACTAAAAATTAAAATAAGGATAAGGTTTTTGTGTATTCTGCTGCAGAGTGGGGGTAGTAGGTACTTAGATAATATATTCAAAGGGGACAGTAGATTTCTTGAAATTCCCAATGTTGCCCTGTAATAGTGCTGTTGAGCTGTGACTATATTAAATTCCTAATGAGGATTAAACTTGCTTGTTGCGTGCCCCGCATTTAGTTACACACTCGGGGGTCTACCATTTACTCATACTAAAGATCGTAATGAGAAGTCCACCGCATCACTGATCCTTGCGGGTTACATACATTAACTACAGTACTATACCCTTACTATACCGCATAATATCAATTTTCACACTTATGCTCTGAAATGTTAATATTATATTTGAGAAAAGAATGCAGTACGTGGCACTTTTCCGAGGTAAACATTCTAAATTTGAAAATCACTGCAGTAATGAATTTCAGTACTTACTTACTGCACTAAAATCAGTGCAGTAAGTAAGTACTGAAATTCATTACTGCAGTGATTATCAAATTTAGAATGTTTACCTCGGAAAAGGTACTACCCAAAGATATTATTACCAAATTTTTTTCTTTATTTTTCTTTCGTTATTCCTGTGTATAAAAACAGAAAAAGCAAAGGGACATTTGCACCATACAGCCACATTATTATTATTATTATATAGGTAATTATTATATCATAATTAGGTTAACTTTTTTTAAATACGGTGCGCACAGAGTAGGTATATTACTTCGTATTGTACCACAAGCGCTATGTACCCTTAGCACGAACATCAATCGAAAAAACAAAATGAGATTTATCATAGACAAAATATCCTTTACGAGTAATTTTGTATGGGAAATATGTACAGCGCCATCTACCACCCAGAAGCGGGTATTGAAGTTGCGCATTTTAGAAGCAAGTATTAAGTATCAATAGGCTGTATGACCGTTCCACTTGGCCTCACAAACCAATATTAAATAAACGGCGGGAATGATTTTCAGCGGTTGATTTGATATCAGTACAGTTTATTTATATTGTGTAATAAATTATCAAAATGATTTCTGCCAATGAAACATATACAGACATTGTATGTACCTACTCCACCAAATTTGAGAGCAGAAGCAAAATTAATAACAGAAAACTTACTGCCAGCAAAATCAAAAGAAAGATATATGAAAACCTACGATCTGATTTGGAAAAGTGAAAAAAGGCGCATACGTTTTCGGAATCTGTGTTGTTGGCGTATTTTAATGATACCTACATCATTAAAATAATATTATTATGGGCGATTTATACATAAGTGTGCCCGGGAAAACAATAACATTTACATTTAATAATTGCCCGAACATGTGTGATATAAATTTTAATAAATATTATTTAGTTAAACAGTTTTTTTTTATTTCCTCGCATTTCTTGAGAAAAGCACTATACAAGCCTTGTACGGTAAGCAAATTACCTGTCCTCGGCTGTAATGTACTATTTCAACACACTTGCTCATAAAGTGAGCCTTATTACATCGATCTTAGGGCCATAAACCGAACTATAACCCACGCGTGCATAATAATATTACAGTACTAGTTGCGTAATAGAATTATCCCTACAAAGTTAAGTAAGTACCTAACTGCAAATTATATGCGAGTAAACAGAGACTTTTCAATTTAACCGGGTAATACAGTATCCCTACAAAGTTAAGTTAGTACCTAACTGCAAGTTATATGCGAGTAAACAGAGCATTTTCAATTTCACCGGGTAATACGTACAGTTCTTTTTTTGTAACAACAAAGAGGTTTTATACGGCTGAAAATCCATTTACGTTTTTAGAATAAATAAATGTGTCCCTAATTAAGACAAAAAAAATAATTAAGTATATTATTATCAAATTATTTATAATTCACAATAATTTGTTATAAAACATTTGCATTTTATCACTATTATTATACTTAATTATTTTGAAGTAGGCTGTATGGCTGTATGTAATCAATCACCTCACATTTGGCGCGTGCAAAAAAAAAACCTTGCGCGCTTTTTCCCTTAGTTAATATTAGGTTAATACAATATGTATGCAATAAATGTTTGTTTTTCCTCGCAAGTGTGTTGAAAAAGTGCGTATGAAACTCGTGAGCAACTTACTCACTAGACACTCGGCTGATTTACGCCCTCGCCTGCGGCTCGGGCTGCAACCCACAGCCTCGTGTATAATGAGCAACCTAAGCTCACTTGTATCATAATATACTATTACAGCACAAAAATGATTCAGCAGACTTATATAAAACATTATGAAACCGAAGTTCTATTTTGCATGTTTTTTTATAGAAGATTACTAGATATTTTTAGTCAATGTATAGACTTGCGGCTGGTGACGCCAGTTAATGTCGATCAAGCGCTAACTTTTATGTTAATAACGTAGAAAAAACATCCTAAAGTTTACTCAGCCCATACAAATAGCCAGTGAGAGACGTTACTTAGGTTATTTACCCGTAGCAATGGATGTGGACATTCAAATAGGAGCCCGTCAAAAGTTGCCTCTTATCTTTTATGTTGAATAACACTCGAAGTACCGCTTTTGACGGTCGACTTCCGAGTACTTTCGAGTAGTCACATTGGGAAGGACTTTTATTTTTTTATTACAAATCTATAATCATAAAATCGAAGAGTTTATTTGTTTGTCCGCGTTAAAATTTAGTAACTAGCAGATACCACTTTTGTTACAACATTTGACTTCTACCTCAAGTTCGATATAGATCGATTGGAATGGGTTATTCGATAAAACTATTTTGGTAAACGTTAAAAGACACAATCGAAAAAACGAATCTTGAGATGAAACTGTTTAACTTCAACTTAAATTACGAATACGAAACATATTTACGCATTAAATAAATACAATATAAAAGTCTACATTCAAAATCTATAACTCTGTCTCATTTAGCTTACGCGACGACAAAAGACGCGGACGAAATAGCTTCAACTTTGAACATAATATAAGAAAAGCAAGCGTAACTATACTTTATTTTTAAAGAAATAGACATAAAATATATTCTGAATTGCATTTTTGTTGTTGCTGAGAACACTTAGCTAAGTCAATTTAACTTTAAGAAATTTTGATATCCGTCCAGTTTTTAGTCGGCCCACGGGAGCGCTGTGCCCGGATAAAATGAAGCCTATAAACATTTAGACTTTACTCCCTCAATTTGCTCTTTATCTGAACTTGTATAATGTACTTAATGTTTGCTTCCTACATTGCGTCCGCATAATAAAATGTAACTTTAGTTTACAAAACTGTTTAAAGACTGAAAAATCCTTTTATTTTAATTTTAGTTGATGTAGCATTTACTAAAATTTCTTTCCATTGCTGAAAACTGCAATGCGTTTATTGTAGGGCTTGTTGTTTCTTTCTAATCTGGATAGAAATCTATAGGTACATTATGTAGTGTAGATAGTTCTTCTACAGTTTGACTTAATTGGACATTAAATATAGTTACTTTGCTCATAATGGAGTCCGTCTTTCGTTCCTTGCAGCGTGTATTCCTTGAAAGGGCACTTATTTATGACATTGGCAATATAATCTGAGGATCGCAAATAAGTCATTAAAAATTATTTTGAAATGGATCAACGTTATAATTATTAATTGTTACGAATATTAATATGAATTTACTGTTTTGGAAAGTTTATAGTAACGTAGCAAGTGACAAGTGTCATGGTAATCAATGACACTTGACACTCGAAGTCGTCTCGTCTGGAACTAATTAATGTTCGAGAAATTTTCCGATTAAATTTTTCTACCCCTGATACTTTGTTAACTGCTCATTTCAAACTAGTTGATTGAACTCAAATTGTAGCAAATATTTTTCTCTCTATGTTGGTCAAACCACTTCTATCAAAAGAACATTAACTTTACTGATCCTGATCCCGATGAATTGGCTGGAATAATATGTGCCTATATTCAACAAATAATAAAATATGTATATTGTAAGTTAATAATGCTCATAGGAACAGAATAGGTGACGCATGTTGAATGCTAAATATCAATGTAGAATGTAGTAACGTTAATAGATAAAAGATTCAATCACGTTTTAACTTTAAGACGAGTGGGTATGTTAAGTTCTGAATAATAAATACCTATTCAATAAGAATCAACTCACGTCATTGCGGTCCCAAAATGAGTGAAACATTTATGTAGGCCTGAAAAGAAATGAACATTTTGTAATTTGACTTGTCATACATGAAAGTTGAGTGATACTTTCGTAATTTATCATTCATAAAGCAATCGGTTAATAAGTAATTAAATCAATCCTAAAAATATTTAAATGTCTTCTGCTTGCATTTTTCATACAACATTTCCTACATTGACTGGACTATTTACTATAGACGTTGAGAACCTTACTTCATTAGAGATAGCTCGCGTTTTTCATGTTCAGTTCGGAAAATAAACCCGAATGGCGAACTAGGTATGTCAGTCAGGGTACCTAGGCAGATGTAAGCGGCCGGAATTTTAACATGCGTTTTCATCACAAAAAAATTACTCCTAGCTAACGTGGGTTTAAAAATATAAATTTTATTTGCTAATACTACTAGTTGCCTTAATATTGTAGGCAAGCAAAGCTGCCGTGCTAATTAAAAACGCAGTAAGGAATATTTTTTCAAGTAAGTATATTGAGCAAGAAATTTGTATGTTGTTGTAGTAGTATTGAGTTAGTTTCATTTAAATTCGGAATGCTCGCGATGAGCTCTTTACAGCACTTTGATTCTTATTTTTATAGCTATACGGATATATAACGTTCCGTATCAAAGAAATAAGAATCAAAGTGCTGTAAAGAGCTCATCGCGAGCATTCCGAATCTAAATGAACTCAATACTTGAAAATTACCCATACTGCGGTTTTAATTAGCACGGCAGAAATATTAACAAAGAGTATTCAAGAATAACACAAAAAATATTTTTATTGAATTCAGTATAGGGATGTAGTCAATAAAATTGTTGTCTGTTATAATGCGGGCAGATTAAGTCATCATCTTCAACAGCCATATTTTGATGCCATCAATGCTGGAGCACAAGTACAGCAATGCCTTCCATATAGATGGATAAAGAATAAAATGCGTGTATGTTATAATAGAACTTTGTGTCTATTTGTGTCCGTCACCACCTTAACTGAATATATAAGTATCAACCAGACCGGTTGGTTCGCGGGCGACTCTACGTCTGCATGCAAAGTGCCTTATCAACTATTTTTTATTCGCCTAAAACACCCAAAAACGTCGAGAGCGCGTGTATCGCTATGCTCTATATTCATAACATTTCATTACTTTTCCTGGGGGAATTGAGGTGCAGCAAAGCGTGAGTTTTGATGTCTTTTGTTGTCAAACTGATATTATTTTCTGGGCACCGACCCCGACATCAATATGCAGTCTCTGAATAAAAAAGTTATGTTTATTTGCGAGCCCGTTAGCGACTTTTTTCTCCTGGAAAACGTAACGATTTTTTTCCTTTACCAAGAAGGTAAACATAAACGTAACCTGCTTTTTTCCGCAATTTTTAGGTTGCGGTTAGGTTAAAAAAAAGGTTGGGTGTCGAGAGTTGCGGACTCAGATATGTCAGAAAAGTAAACTGAGAGGCAGGAACACAGAACATGGAAATATTTTGGGAAGAACTCTTGATCGGTTCTAGGACTAATCTAAGGCTGGTTTCACAGCTGTCCGGGAGACGCGTAAGACTCGCCCGTAAACAGGAGATATCAATATACCTACCAAACACGAACCAATTTTAGCGTCGCTGTGAAATTATGTTCTAGCGCCGGCGTGCGGGGTGGTGGGATCTCTTAGTACTTAGTCTGCGGTGTGCATAGGCACTAAATAACGTATCTCCGGGAGCGGCTCGCGCGGTTCTCCCGGACAGCTCTGGAAGCAACCTAAACTTCATTTGGCTTGCACCTGGTTTTGCACTTGAACCATAATGATCGATATTTTTGTCTCTGTCCGCTAGAGCTGAGCTATGCATGCCTTGAAGATTTTGAGAAGGAAGCTGCCATAAAATGGTGCTTTTCGGAAAAGCAGCATATTAAACATTCTCAAAAGAAACTTAGTCCTGTATGTAATGCATTTTCTAATTCAATTAAGTAGGACTTATATGATAATACTGTTTTAGAAATAATCAGGTCTACATGCACATTTTAAATTTTAATACCAGTCAGAATGAATTAGTCTCATTATGGAGCTTTTAAAATCTTCCTAAAGCCGTATAAAGGTCGTGGTTCTATTCTATCTCCACTAATGAAGGATTTACGGCTATATTGCAAAATTCACGTTGAAACTGAAAAATGGCGAATTAACCTGATATAAATTCGAATTGGATAGGTACCCCATTATTTTACACAAGTACTCAATGCATGCAAGATTGTTATAAGAGGGGGGTCTAACAGCCCCGGTTTTGGACACTGTCCCGGTTGTGGCCACTTCTAACTTTAATATTATATCCTTATTTATATCCCGTTGTGGACAAAAAAAATAAAAATATAAATAACGTTTGATTATGTTTATGAATGGCGATTAAAGAATGGACTCTTTTGAAATAGTAACAGCAGTTATACTAGACGCCAAGACTCGTGGCAGTCGCGGCCATTTATTTTCATTGGAACCCACTTTTGAATTCCAGTTTAAGGAAAATTCCAGTTTGTATTTCCGTTGGATCCCACATTAAAAAAATAGACGAGAAATACGTTAGGTATATTATTGTAGTTGAACCAAAAAAACTATTTCGTTTGTACCCCAAATGTTTATAAAAAATTGCATGAGGGTAAGTACCGTTAACAACAAAATTGTTTATAATAAAATGAGGGTATTTTTTATATTGACTGACCTATATTGCTGTCCTCTTTGTCATCGTGTCTATAAAGTGCATAAATTTTTTATAGTTTCCAGTGATTGTAGGCCACAGTCTCCTGGGACCTCCCGTCATTATAAAATACATAAACTTTTTTTATAATATTGTATGACATAAATAGACTATTTGGAATAGTTTTGATATAAATTCATGACTAAAAACTTCTACAGGTCCCAGGAACATAGAACGTATTATAGCCGCTACTGCCACTAGTTTTGGCGTCTACTATAGCATAAATTAACTTTATCATAATGTTTTTTTTCCATAAAGGTAGTTAGCAGTTACCTACTTCTTTTATGTCTCAAAATATATTTTGATGAATATATTTAAGTACTAGCTTTCCGCCCGCGGCTTCGCCCGCGTGTTCTACACGACATTATCCCGCGGGAATTTGTTATTTTTCTGGGTTAAAAAGTAGCCTATGTTCCTCTCCAGGCTACAAAGTATCTGTGTTCCAAATTTCAGCCAAATCCGTTCAGCCGTTTTGGCGTGATTGAGTAACAAACATCCAAACATCCAAACATCCAAACTTTCACATTTATAATATTAGTAGGATAAAAAATTTAAGGATGACGGTTTTGTTTTCCACACTTTGTAATGTATAATCTCTAACTAAAAGTAAGACACATCGTTTATTATTTTGGAGACCATTTAGCACTAAGCGCTAAAAAGTAAAAAAATACTAAAAGTGGCCACAAACAGTGCTTCTATTACCGTGACTATGTATTTTTGCTATTCACACAAAAATGTACTCGACGGATTTTGAAGACCACTTAGGTACATATTTCCCGAGTCAACATTTAGGAAAGTTTTAATGACGGCAAAATTCTTATTCACATAGGAAAATGCAGTCTTAAATTAATTTAATATAGACGAAGCCGCCGAAGTAGGAAATGAGAGGAAGGAGGAGACGAGTGACAGAAGAGAAAGGAAATACTGAGTTTACCGGCGACAACAAAGCATTTTGGATAATGATAAAAATATGCATAAGTATTTGTTTCAGAAAACATATTTTTGTTCATTTAATCATGTCATTAAAAATACTTACTACAACAATAAGTAAGTATAAAAAGTATATAAATAAACACATAGAAAAAATAAGGCGAACCATTTTTAGAACAAAATTGTTGAGTTGAGAACATAGAATTATATTTATAAATAACGTGAAACCAAAAAAAAATCCACAAGTGACTGAAAAAAAAACCTTTCCGAAAGCCATGTATTTATTGGGTTTTTTTCGACTGTCTTACCCTTGCATTCAATACCCTACTGATATTACTCAAAGTGGGATGTAAAGATGAATGCTAATACCCATTGCAATAAATATTCAGAGTCACTTTCATAGCTCTGAACGTAGGTATGTTTAGTACTAACAATATCATGCATGATTGCCAAATTACGTTTTCTCAATATAAATAAATACGTAAAATATAGCTAAGTTTTTATTTATGTTAAGTTGATTAGGTACATTCTAGTGAAATGTCTATTACCATGGGAAAATGGCTGAAATAAAATTAACTTTTATCTTTTTCATTCACCAGCGACAAATCCCTTTTTATTATTCAATTCAGCTGTTTCTCCTAATACTAAATTTAAACAGCACATAAATAATTATGTTACGTCTTTTTTGTAGGTCGCTTTGTCTACCAAACCGCAGACAACGGTTTAAATGTAAGGAAAACCATGATACTGAGAGAGCTAGTACCTACATTAAGTGCTACATGTATGTATTAATTTTATGTGATACGTATAGATTTGTAATGTAATGTAATGAAATTGGAAAGTTTGTTTGAATGCGCTTATGTCTGAAACAACCTCTTCTGGACTCTGGAACTCGCTACTTGTTTCAGTAAGGCTGGCTCAGTCTCTGAACGTGCTGTTAACGTGACAAGAAAACCTTGTAAGTACAATTCCTCTCTTTGCGTACATATCTAAATACCAACTATGTCTGTAAAATTCCTACCGCAGTTGACAAAAGGAGCTGATGACTTTAAAACTTTTGAACAATCTTCATAAATTGGAGCTTAGCTTAGAACCATCTCGATCACGCCAGCTTTTAAACAAAACAAACAGCATCAGCGCATCCTCATTAATCATCAGGAGCTACGATGCCACAGACACACACAGATACACAGACACGCCAAACATAGAACACCCCTCTTTTTTCAGTCGGGGGTTAAAAAGGGAGTTAAAGAAACACTACCTTTGCATATAAAAGCTACTCCTTCCATTAAACGCTAAGTACTTGCTGTTATTATTCATCGGTTTGTTATTTAGATTTTTTAGTATTATTAATTATTTTTTAAATTGGGTATGTACTTACCTATAGTATTTATGTCCTTATTATTTGTGTTAGTGGGTAAGACTAACTTTCCGCACTCAGCTTTGACCGCGTGAGCTAGACGATGTTTTTCCGTGGGAATTAGATATTTTCCCGGGGTACAATTTTGCATATATGCTATTCAAGACTATAATCTGTCTCTGTGCCAAATTTCATCCAGATCCGTTAAGGCGCTACTCGGAAAAATATGGACTTTTTGATATAAATGTATAGGATGGTTAGAGTTGTTACAAATATGATAATAAGATATATATTTCTTCATACCTTTATTAAGACCTCTAAAAAATACGAAAATTCTGCAAAATCGGTCTCGCTCCCGCGTGCGTCGTTTTCTCATTGCTATCTCGCTTCAGCACGATTTTTCCGAGTATCGCCGTTAGCCATTTCTCCGATATTGAGTAACAAACATTCAAACTTTCGCATTTATAATATTTGGTAAGAAGTAACTACTTACCTAAGTCTTACGACAAGAGAAAAATCTTTCTGTGTTCTGTGATTATGATGTTGTGATATTCCTTTTAACATCCCGTTCGGCTTTTTTTCTCTGTCAATGTCTCCAATCAGTGGGTTGTCTGGAAGAGATTGCTTTGAGCGATAAGATTGCTTTTGTAAAAAGAAGTGAAAAGCTACGCCCTCGGTTCGCAAATCCTACGGCGGGACACCTTGTAACGAAGAGTATCGGCAAGAAACTCGTCAAGGGCTATTTTTTTTTCAGAGTTATTATTTTTTTCATACAGAGTTGTCTCCACAGAACACGGAAAAAAAAGTTCTCTTGCAGATATGGATATTGAAAACTGTAAGTATTTGTAATTTTATGACAATACTAGCTTCCGCCCGCGACTTCGTCCGCGTGGACATTCGAGAAAATACTTAGGGGACCAATAACCAGGATAAAAAGTATTCTATGTTTTAATTTCATAAAAATCCGATCAGCCGTTTTTACGTGATTAGGCGGGTCCTCCCTCACCAAGCGAGCAGCCTCGTGCGAGGCAGAACGTTTGCCACGTGCGGCGGGCCTCGCACGAGGCTGCGCTTCAAAACTGACGGACTTTCATACAAACATTCATCCTCTATTTCACCCGTTAGGGGTGGAATTTCCAAAAATCCTTTCTTAGTGGATGCCTACACTGTATAACGTATCTATGTGCAAAATTTGAAGTCTCTAGGTTCAGCGGTTTGGGCTGTGCGTTGATATCTCAGTCAGTCAGTCAGTCAGTCAGGACTTTGAATTTTATATATATAGATATATTTTTTTGTGTTAAGTATATAAATAAACCTCAATATATAATTGTAATATCTAGGTGCATATTTTTCCATTCTAAAAAGAAAATATAGAGTTTCGACTAAACATACTTATTATATATTATTATATAGAATGTAATGTGGGTTTCGGGTCGCATAGAAACATATTGCATAACTATCATGTTTTCGTATAATCATATTTAATGTTTGTTTAGGTAACGATATATCCCTTTACTCGCGGTTCCAACAATGTTATTGTATTAATGATTCATTCGATTTATTTTCTGGGCATATTAAAATATATTCCTTCGAATATAAGATCAATGTCTGCGAACGATATCAAAGGGTCTACCTTAACCCTTTTTCCGGTTCGTTGCCAAAAGTAAATTTGACTGACCGCCTACTGTCTTTCGGTAACCCAAGTTTTTCCATGAACATTTAGTTTTATTAGGGATTACTTACATTCGGTAATATCAAAATATAATGTTGAAGAATAAGTTCATGCAGAAATTCAACAGAAAGAAATCATCTGACAGTGGTTGTTTTTTATCCGTAATATTAAAAGATTTAAAAAATTATACTCGTATCATGCATAGGGTGCTGGATGCTATAGTACGGTTAGATATTTGGACACCAATTTGTGCGGCTTATTACAAGCTTTTATTTAACTTGCAGTGTATGTATGCATGCATGCATGTATGTATGTCCGTTCGTCAAATCTTACAAGCCTTATTTGACCCACTTCCCTGTGTCCAATCGAGCTGAAATTTTGTATGCAAGTTTGGTTCCGATGACAATGCAATTAAATATATAATCAGTATAGTTATCAATTCAGAATTCTTGCAAATTTTCAAGTTCTATATTCTTGTTTTGTTGTGATGGTTACTTGACACATTGTCAATGTACCATAAGTTATAATCAGCGAGCATTCAGCGAGCGCAATCTTCATAGAGTGCGTGTCAGATAACTCTGCGACTGGGGCGTTTTTGGCACTAGTTACAGTACATTATTTTGTTCTAAGCTTATGGAAAATATTAGTATTCGATTTTGACCCCGCGCAAACTTATCTGGCGCACACTCTAAATTCAACTAGTAATAGAACACACGTCCCAACCCGACACCCGATTTGAATTGGTTATTTGAGAAAGAACATGAGTTGGGAGGCAAAAAACTGTCTGTTAAAAACATATACCAAGCAGTAAACATGTTTTCACTTCTCATGCTCGTAAAGTTCGTGTTTATGTTGGGTATAGGCTGCATAAAATCGCTTTTTATGCTCTAGTGCATAAAGTAAAATCTTCGTCTAAGTCTCAGATTCTAAGACAAAGGTCGTCAGGTAAACAGTCACACGCGCAATTAAACTTCGTTACATAAACCTGTTATTTCATTATGTTTCTTAAATTTTGTACATAATCCATGTTAAATTGCTAAATTAATAAAACTAGGCAAAATTAATGAGTTTCCTTAGAAATAAGTATTTCATGAGCATTATGGACTACGAGTACGATCTATGCTAAAGTCACTGTGCTGCCACTGCCACGTATAAAAAAAAGAAAGCCTTCCCGCCAATATGGCGAAGTCTTTATTTTTTCTTTTTTGCAATATTGTTATTTATTTTCCTCACACTCGAAGTGAAAAGCAGAGTGTATAACTCGTTCATAAAACCCATTTTACCCTCGAATTGACTATCCACCCTCGCCTGCGGCTCGGATGGATATATACGTCTCGGGTAAAATGGTACGTTTTATGCACTTGTTGTACAATCTACTATTGATGCGGTTTTGAAAAGTATGCTACGAGTATAATATACTATTTACATAAATTTGAGATTATCAAATTATTATTATTTCTATTAAAACAATAATTTAAAGTCCCTGGACCTAGGCTTTTTCTCAATTACTCGATTAAAAAAAAACGACATTTAATTAAAAATGAAGTTTCCCTGTCAGTTACAGGCCACTCGAAATAGTTTTGAAGAATTTTTCGTCATTCTTTTGTGACAGGTACGGTTCAATTTTTTTCAAAATTTCAAAATTTCAAAGGTCTTTTTCTTTACAAGCCCATTGCATTGGCAAATCCAGGTGATTTCTGTGGGTATTTGATAAGAAAAAGTGATGTGATACAAGGCCTTGTCCAGTGATGTGATACAAAGCCTTGGCCAAGGCCAGATTTGGTGCAGCTTTTTTTATTTGATTTGATTTTGATTTGGTATGAACGTGTGTAGCACGGATTATATTTGCTTTACAGCAAAGTTCGTCCGCACCAAATCGGCGGTTAGGTCTGGTCTGGACGTGTGTAGCCTATCAGACCCTACTAGGTGTCACTCATGTGTCACTTTCCACCATGTAATACTTCCATGCTTTGCACATAAATAGTTCACTAAAGTATACGACAGATGGCTCCAAGTTAATACAAGCATTAGTCTACCTACAGAAAAGAAAAATCCTTTTTTTCTATAAGTAGGTATACTATGTTTATCAACTTTGATAGAAACTTAAATGTGTCTTGTTATTACTTATGTATTTATTTTTGAAATACTTACTAAAATTTACAGCTGAAAATCAGCGTTTGCTTGCGTTGCAAGACAAGTAATATGACGCTGAGCTGCGACCATTGAGTACTGCTGCGGCTCACACACACATTTTTATTTGGAACTTTTTGTCTTATTGGGTCTAATTTGTGTTTTCTATTCTTGTTCGTAATACAGTGCTACCTACTTTTATACCTATGTAAATATGCCTTGTATTTAATGAATATGGTGTGTGTCTGTAGTAAGAATCTACAATCCCTTTTTGGTGGTAAAATATATTTGTGTGTTTGCAGACTTGATGCAGTTGAAGAGCTAGACTGTAATAAATTAACTGGCAAACGACCATGCAATAATGATGCATTAAATGAAATGGTACGGTTCAATGACAGATACAATGACAATACAAAATGACAGGTACGGTTCAATTTTTTTCAAAATTTCAAAATTTCAAAGGTCTTTTTCTTTACAAGCCCATTGCATTGGCAAATCCAGGTGATTTCTGTGGGTATTTGATAAGAAAAAGTGATGTGATACAAGGCCTTGTCCAGTGATGTGATACAAAGCCTTGGCCAAGGCCAGATTTGGTGCAGCTTTTTTTATTTGATTTGATTTTGATTTGGTATGAACGTGTGTAGCACGGATTATATTTGCTTTACAGCAAAGTTCGTCCGCACCAAATCGGCGGTTAGGTCTGGTCTGGACGTGTGTAGCCTATCAGACCCTACTAGGTGTCACTCATGTGTCACTTTCCACCATGTAATACTTCCATGCTTTGCACATAAATAGTTCACTAAAGTATACGACAGATGGCTCCAAGTTAATACAAGCATTAGTCTACCTACAGAAAAGAAAAATCCTTTTTTTCTATAAGTAGGTATACTATGTTTATCAACTTTGATAGAAACTTAAATGTGTCTTGTTATTACTTATGTATTTATTTTTGAAATACTTACTAAAATTTACAGCTGAAAATCAGCGTTTGCTTGCGTTGCAAGACAAGTAATATGACGCTGAGCTGCGACCATTGAGTACTGCTGCGGCTCACACACACATTTTTATTTGGAACTTTTTGTCTTATTGGGTCTAATTTGTGTTTTCTATTCTTGTTCGTAATACAGTGCTACCTACTTTTATACCTATGTAAATATGCCTTGTATTTAATGAATATGGTGTGTGTCTGTAGTAAGAATCTACAATCCCTTTTTGGTGGTAAAATATATTTGTGTGTTTGCAGACTTGATGCAGTTGAAGAGCTAGACTGTAATAAATTAACTGGCAAACGACCATGCAATAATGATGCATTAAATGAAATGAAGCGACTTACAAACACGTCCAATAATAACTAAAAATACAAAAATAAATTATATTTAAAAAAACCTTATATTTAAAATCAAGCTTTTATTCAAATGTCCTAAAAAGAATAAAATAAATTTTGTATCAAGTCAAAACCAACAAATTTATTACATTAAACAATCTATATGGTTTAAAAGCTTGTCGCGAGATTTTATTGTTACTGGGCTACTTGCACTAAACACAAATGCTTTTACTTATATTTGACATATGAAATTAAAGCGACAAGCTTTTAAAACATATAGATTGTTTAATGTAATAAATTTGTTGGTTTTGACTTGATACAAAATTTATTTTATTCTTTTTAGGACATTTGAATAAAAGCTTGATTTTAAATAAAAGGTTTTTTTAAATATAATTTTTTATAAAACATATTTAGTGAAAATAGATATATCAAGCGTTGAACTAAGCAGAGCTTGAACTATAGGACCAGACAGACACTGGATTTGCGAGTTATAATTATAACCCTGCTAAGATCGTTTAAGTTTCTTAATTTTATTCATTCATGTTATCATTACAACAACACCTAACATCATACACTGTTCCGCTTGAATGACAACTTGCTGGGGTAGTACCGTTTCACACTGCCAAGTAATAATTCTATTTAATAAATTATTAGTGTGTTTTGCTGCGATAAGCAAGATGTCAGAGCTTCATCGACTATACGGGAGGGGACTATAGAGGCTAAGGGGGAATTATTTTAAGAGGGTTAAGAAGAATGATATTCCAGTCAAAGCCTCGGCAGGACAATCATTCAAACGTGCATGTTCCCTAGTGTATAGCATTTGTAAAAGTGACAAACTTTATATTCGATTGAACGCTAAAGTTAGCTGAAAACTTTGAAAAGGGCATCATATTTGAACTGGATAGCAACTTGCAATTTTTATTACTTGTAACGTTAAGAGTTTTAACAAAAATATAATTTGCCATTTAGCTAGAGGAGAGTGTAGTCAAACCACTTATTTGTTTATGTCAAATCGTGAGTCAATTGCTCGCTTATACCAGTAGTTTTTTAACCTGTGCTTAAACTACGTGACTTTACGTCAGTTGCAAAAAAAATAAAGTCGCATCATTTAAAAGAATGCTACTTTTCTAAACCGTCAGTACATGGTCAGTTATCTAAAAATGTTTAAAAACACGACCTTCGTATCCTCGCTGTTTTATGCAAAAATTCGACAGGTCTGCATGAAAAATTTTTCAAGCAACAGCAACGAATAATAAACTGAAAAACTACGGGACCGCTTTCGTAAATTATTTAACCTAAGTATATAAAGCTACATTATTCCTGAGTTACCTACTAAGTCTACAATTTAAGTCCCGATATTCCTACGGGAACGCGGATCATGCGAGTAAAACTGCGTGGAGCCGCTATGACGAATACATTAAAAATATATTTAAATATTCTCACGTTATTAATTTAATCGCTATTTATAAAAATAATTGACAGTTATACAAATTCGTTTTTTAGTTCAATCAAAGTCGCGTGAATAACTAAATTCCACGCAGACGAAATCGTGGGCGGAACGCTAGTCCGTATAACGTAGTTCTTCTGTACATGTGTTTGTCACCTAACTCCTCCTAAACGGCTGGACCAATTTTGTTGAAATTTTTTATGTAAGTATATTTCAATTTGTTCTTGAATGGTTTAAAAATACAATTGGACCCGGTAGGTAGCGCTGCTGTCGGTAAAGGCGGTACGAAGTTCGCCGGGTCAGCTAGTATGAGTATAAAATATTTGCTTCATGGCGCAGAGATTTTTAATATAAAAGTTCTCTAAGCGTTAGCCGCTGTAGATTTTGTAGCGCTTTGTCAGAGTGCCAACGTAAAAAGTTTATAGAAGGCGACTTAAACTGTGAAAACCAGCTTAATTTATATATTAAACAATCTACAAGTAGATTACAGTAGTTGGAATATTCTATTCAAAATAAATTATGATTATTTACTAACCTAGGACTCAGCCACAAAGACACAGTTTCTTAATGAAATTTACTATGGGCTTAGATAATTGGTGTGATTGTAAGATAGTTATTTATTATCTAAAAAAAGCCATTTGCAGTGTAGTCCTCTACTGGAAAATAATGCTTTCAAATATCTGACTAAACTAATATTAGGTATAAAGAGGTAAAGTTTGGATATAAGAGGTAATCTCTGAAACTATTTATATTACTGAACCGATTTTGAAAAATTTTCCACTGGTAGAAAGCTTCATTATCCCTGAGTGACAATAGGCTAAGTATATCTTATTGGTCTTACTTACCACGCGGGTGAAGCGCGAGGAGCAGCTAGTATATGAATAAAAAACTCATTATCATAGCCCGTCGTATTTCGTGTTTATTCTACAAATATTATTTTTAAAAAAGACCAATGTACTCGTAAAAGTCATTACTTTATTTTAAATCATATTTATAAACTTATCAGGGGTACCATCACTAAATCCAAATGTCAACGATCTATTAAAGCCTCATGATAGTTAAGCTCTAAATAATTGCTTAATCCTACTGGCGGCGTTAAAATTGACGTCAGCGCTTGCGGTTTGAATGAAATACTTCGCCAGTTTTAACTATGAAATTAAAACAGAGTTCAATATTTACTTAATTTTTTAGTATTTCTTGACATTTCTTTTCTAGATCGAATAGGCTATAATATCGATAAGCTAGATTCAAAATCTGACAATGGCACATTTTTATGCATGTGACGTGAAAATCTCCATTTGATGTAAGTTATAGTTTAATTACATTTCTGATTTTACATGAACAAAAGTGTTTTTATGTAAAATTATTCTCTTATAGCTCTCGACTCTTTACAATCCTAGATTGTTTTTTGATGTACTAGTATGTCAATACATTATACCTACTAAAGCCTCGGTAGTTCAGTGAACAGATCACTAGCCTTTATTGTGAAGGGCTGAGATTCAAACTTTCCAATCCAATGTGTTCGATAAGAGACGAGTTTATTCTTCCTTTATAAAGTGTATCATCATATAACTTATTCTTCTTCGACCGATTAACCAACCCGGCTGAGCAGAGAAAATGTATTGCCTATGTGAGGGTAATCAACGCGCCTCGTAAGTCGTAAGTAACCTTTGTCAATATTTCAGAAAAATGGAGACAGGTGGCAATGCTTTGCTAGGTACATGAAATATTACACAATAGTCAAAAGGGAGGGAAAATGATATAAAAGAAAAACGTGAGTTTTTTTACAATGCTCTTGCAAGATATCTTTACACTGACTGAGTTTTGTCCACAAAATTTACAAAGCCAGACAACGTCAGGTTCTTTATATGAACAACAAACATAGAAATGGTGAGGATTAGCAATCTTACGTCTCGTCGCCCGATCGGCATAATATGCGAATTCAAGATAAGTAGAGCTGCTAATAATGAAATTATAAATTAATATATCTTAAAATATATAGTATACAATTTGAAATAAAAAAAAATAAAAAAAATGAGTCAGTCAGAATACTTCACGATAACAAAATCAATATATACGAGTACTTAATAAGAAATATTTAAACTTTTATTTAACTGTAACTCATCAGATTGTTACAAATGAGCAAGTCCATTTTCAGTAATGTATAAATAAACGAAATATGAAGCTTTTGAATAATAATTATGCATTGTTTTGTTTACGTCGACAGAGCAAGGAACAAAACTTTGAATAACTGTCCTATCACTCACTGTACGTTATTAATAAACCCTCCAAGCTTCGCGTAAATAACAGCTTTGTCTTCAAAAAGTAATAAAGCTAATTTAATTTCAAAATTAACTTAAAGCGATATTTCAGTTACATCAGAAATAAAAAGGAAATTTTATTTGAAACAGCTCAAAAACGTAGGGCAGGCGTACCGGTTTTGGCCACTGTACCGGTTTTGGTCACTTTTCACTTTAAAGTTATATAAATAGGAATTAAATAATTATTGCTTATATTTATTAATTGCGAATAAAAGATTGGACTTTTAGTTAATAATTACAGCACTTAGCTTTTTTTATGTAGTACGATATTTTAGAAATAAACACGTGTTATGTTTCAAAGTTAACATTTTGTAAAATTCTTAATCAAAATGTTAAGGGTAAAGGTTTTAGAAAATCATTTTTATTCTACAATAAAATTATTTTATGGTTATTTAATATTTTATATCATATTGGAATATGTTTCTTCTAGATGGATTAAGTGTTGTTTTTTCACTGTTCTTACAAAAAGTTGGGAAACAATAAGTGGCCAAAAGTGGGGCTAGAAGTTTTAGCATTGTGCCACCTTTGGCCACTTTGGCATTAGTAGAAAGTTTGCAACCTATCATAAAGTTCATTTATTTTAAAAGACTCACAACTCACTTTTGTTAGCTAACGTACTAGAAAATTAGCGGATTGAGGTTAGTGTAGGCACTAGCCTACACTAGCCTCAATCCGCTAATTTTCTTCTAATCAACTGATAAAGGTATACTTATAAAATTGTAGTAAGGAGCTAGCTGGGATTGAAATACTATTTCATGTAGTGTTTTAGTCCAGAACTCTAATAAGACATCAATTAAGCATAAACTCAACTTATAAATATAGTAATTTTATGAAAGTGGCCAAAACCAATGCAAACGGTGTATTTGGCCCCCTCCGCAGAATTTGTTCTAAATAAAAAAAACTATTGTTTTTTTTTACTTTGTAGATTGTACCCTTAAAGGTCGATAAATTATCTATAACTCTACATTATAAATTTTCTCTAAAATACTTAAGATCATTAAGCACTAAGCGGTTAAAAGTAAAAAAATCCTTAAAGTGGCCAAAACCGGTACGCCTGCCCTACTTAGAGGATTTCATATTTGTTTGTTAGTTACTGAGAAGTATTTTAAAAATATAAAAGCGCACCATCGTGTTTCTTCTGTGATAAACAGAAACACAATTTAGATATTTTTGTTACAATTTTTATTGACTCGTTGACCAAGTAAACGTTGGTCAGTCAATACGCATAAACGTGAATGTTTCGGCCCATACACAATTTTATGATTCGACCAAACAAACATTTTATGTCGCTGCGAAATACAGGGGACGCTCAATCATCAGGTTTGCAATAAAAAAAGAAGTAACAAAATAATTTAGTCGGAACGCTCTTATTTTCCATGGCTTAAGAGCAATTAATTTACTGAAGGTAAAGAAACTGACAAATTAGAAGTGCTGAATTGTCAGGTAAACTTAAACTCTATCATATTCAACGAAACGTGGACCTATACGTATAAGAATAATATAAACTACTATGCGATTAATATAAGAATAGGATAGGGAATCCGCCATGTTGTGACGTCAAGCTGTCAAAGTGCTGTCAAACTAACTTCACTTCATTTCAGTATGGTGTGCAAAAAAATAAATTTATCGTTAATCAGGCAGGGGGCTGATCATGTCATAGCTTACGATAAATAATGATGTTCGTGCAAACCAAAACATTTGAATAATTTGCAGATAATAATTATACAAATCATTAACTTGATTTTTTCGGAAAGTATAGGCCTCATGAAAGTATGCTTTTACGAAAATGATCAGGTAATTTGAATCTCAATCAAATTAAAATTTTGTGATATTTAACTGAAACCATTTTTTCATACATTGTTCTGATGCTTCAATAACACATAATAAATTGAATTTTGATTCTATTTACTAGTTTAAGAATTTAGATAAAACAGGAATTTAAGTTATGAAAATAATTTAATAATCAACTTTACAATAAAATTGGTAAATTGGGGGTCTCGTGAAAAATTGTATTGGTCTATCATGGTAAAAGGATTGGCCAGCTAGAGTCTGCAGATTGATTGAAGTTAGATTCGGCAGAATCAAGCTGTTACCAGGGTGCGTCGGGTATTGGTATCACGGGGAACCATGAATCCGCCAATTGTAAATCAAAACACAACACATTATGCTTGCTAATGCTATTCCACCTCTTCTATTCCACTCATTTGAGAATCATCGTCCCGCTGGTCTGAGCTGGTACTGCTACAAAGACATTGAAGACTTTTCCTTATGACGACCGATTTGGCGCAGGGGTAGGCTACCCGCCTTCTGCGCCAGTGGTCTCGGGTTCGATTCCCGAACAAGACAAATATTTGTGTGCATGAACATGTCTATTTGTCTTGGTCTGGGTGTTTACTATGTATATTAAGTATGTATTTACAAAAAAAAAAGTATTTAAGTATATATTTATCCGTTATCAAGTTTTGCATGATACAGTTTCTTAATGAAATTAAAATGGGCTTAGATAATTGGTGTGAATGTAAGAAGTTATTTATTTATTTATTTATTATTTATTCCTTCTGACATTGCAAAGTACTGTAGAAATATGTTCTAGTATTTTATCAAAGCTTTGAACAAATACTCAAATACCACATGTGTTCAAACATTTGTTCAAATGTTTGTGCTATGTCTGGCGCCGGCGGCATAAGGAAGGGCATGAGCAGTAAAGTTGTGTACAAAAAAAAAGGGAAGTAGCTAAATTTAAAAAATAAAAAACTTTGTTTTGTAAGTGGCAATACCCAAACCACCTTCTGCCAAAATAAAAAAAAAACTATTTTCATTTTGTTTTGCACTTTCTTGCGAACTGTACCTTTTCAGAGTGAAGTTTGTCAACAACCCATCCTATTCTTATAATAATCGCAGAGATCGTATTGATTATGATCTCAGCTCCTACAAGGGCGCCGAAATATAAGTAAAACAAAAAGCTGAGAAGCCCAACCATTAGCACAAAATTAAAAAAAAAACTGCTTTGTAAATAAACAAATGTTGTACCTACTTAAACTGTTTTTTTGTAAATAAATATACTTACTAGTAATAAAACTTTTCGTTTCGATGTTAAACATTTTTTTATTTCATAAAGGAATACTAAGTAGCACTTAACAACTATTCGAGTACAAGACAAAGCACAAAGCCTCCGAACATCAGAATTTGTACCTCAATTACTGGTAATCAGTTAAATTTTATAACAACACTAGCGTTCCGCCCGCGGCTACGCCCGCGTGGTCTACACGACGTTATCCCGCAGGAATGTAATATTTTTCGGTATAAAAAGTAGCCTATGTTCCTCTCCAGGCCACAATGTATCTGTGTCCCAAATTTCAGCCAAATCCGTAGAGCCGTTTTGGCGTGATTGAGTAACAAACATACAAACATCTAAACATCCAAACATCCAAACATCTAAACTTTCACATTTATAATATTAGTAGGACTAGATTTCCGCCCGCGGCTTCGCCCGCGTGGACTACTCGACGTTATCCCTCGGGAATGTGATGTTTTTCCTGGATTAAAAGTAGCCTATGTTCCTCTCCAGGCTACAAAGTATCTGTGTCCCAAATTTCAGCCAAATCCGTTCAGCCGTTTTGGCGTGATTGAGTAACAAACATCCAAACATCTAAACTTTCACATTTATAATATTTTAGTAAGGTAATCACAACGAATGGCTACGAATTAAAAAATATAAGTAAAAATTTACAAACATAAAAATCTGTTTAATCTGAAAAAATCTCACAATATATTTTTTCAACAAAGTATTTATCACGATGTCAGGATGTGAAAAACTTCATTGTACTTACAAAATACAGTCTAATGAAAACAAGCAACCGGAATGTTTTGTCTCCTATAAGCCCGTGTATGTGGGGCATGTAGAAGGTGAACGCATTGACATTTATTCAATATCCTCGATTAAGTGAACATCTATCAACCTTCGCACACTTTTCTATAGATTTCCACAGGGAATGCGATTCGACTCTTCAAGAGCTGTGCACAAAGGAGGGATACGTACCAAAATACCGGCCTAAGTCTCCGTGTGTAATGGAGTATGGAAGAATTATGATTATAATTTTCTATAGAAAAAGAAAGTATCGCGTTGTCGAAGCGCTGCTAAGGATTTATTTGTTGCGAAAAGCTCAACAAACGCCCAAAATGTCCTATTTGCGAGCAAAACGGGGTCATGAAAGTTTTCCGGCCGTAAGACATTAAACAAACTGGAGCTAAATCAATAATAGGAAAATAAATTATTAAGGTGGCTAATGCGTTTCGGTTAATCTTGAGTCGAAACATAATGTAAAAGATTGTGAATTTGTTATTTACTGTGGTATTTCCAATCTGGCAAAGGAAAGGTTAATTGACATAATTGTCTAGTTTGAAAACTGCCAAAGGTAAGTATGTGCTATTGTAAAAGAAAACAGTTGGAGAATAGGTATTAAACGTTGTGACGTAGAAACAAAAATTCAAGAATAATTATTATGAAATACAGAAAAAGTATTAGAGCAGTATGCAGGTACCTTATATTTTTTATTTTATATGTCGGATGTTCTCTATAGATTTCGGAGTCAATTAGTGTTGTAGGCTGTCTTTCGTCGCCGGATTTATGATGAGACATAGGAAGTGCTTATTGCTCGGAAGTCTTGACATTGGGGACGTTAATAGCTGTTGTAGATACAAGGCTTCGGGTATTAATCTTGATAGATTTGTATTGATCTTCCATAAACCCCGTTTGTTAAGGAATCTGTGCCAAAATGCTTTTATTTGTAGCAAAAAGATTGCGCTTGATTTTCCCATAAAACTCATCATCATCAATATTGATTAGTAGGTATTGATTATTGTCATTATGTTATTAGGATATTTAGAGAAAACAATAAGAAAGTTGTTTGTGATGGATTTTGATGCAGCTTCAAAATTTTACCACATAAATCTTGCACTTATTTTAAATTAACTTTCCGCCCGCGACCCGGAAGGATGATTATGTAATCAAAAGTACCTTATGACACTTCAGCTCTCAAACTACCCCCGTACCAACAATAACGTCGATCCGTTGCTCCGCATTGGCGTTAAGATGGACAAACAAACACACTTTAATATTTTTAATAACATTTATAATATTAGTACGGATAAGTATGTAGTAGTTCAATACTAACTATTCAAATAGCCATGGGCTAATTTAGAATACTGAGAATATTACTTAGTTATCCAGACTTATAAATTAATCCGATAAGAGAACTAACAACTTGATGCTGAGAACCTGTCCTCTCCACCCTTATTGGAAAGTGTTTTAATAATACAATATTCACTTCTAAAAGGAAAGCCGTTCATGAGTTCAAGAAAATCGTAAATAAGCGGAGCTATTACCGGGTTCGTTTTATGAAATATTAAATGGGGAGGCGTTTGTTTTTATGGTTCGTTTGTAAGCCGCTTTCTGATTTACATTTAGATAGTATGCCGAACGGAAGACGAACTTGACGGCAGGTCGTACTGCGGGATGGACCCCGCAGAATCTTTATTATTTACGGACAACGCATCAATATTCTTTGTCCTAACAAGTCTGATCTGCTTTCGAGTTAATCTTCTTATATTTTTTGTGGTTTTTGTAATGATTTAGGTAATTGTATGACTACACATCACCGGTAGTTTAGGTGTGTGAAAAATATGTAGATGCAAGTTTAAAAAATATTTCAACAAGTGAACCATATAATTTTTTTTTATCAATATTATGCATTCACAATGCAATTACCTATACTTGTAGGTATAGGAAAAATTGTAAAAGAAAAAAGAAACACCAGCCCTGCGAGTAAATTTTCGGACGGGAATCCGGGCTATTGCGCTAATCAACTAAATACCAAAATGCTTACGCGAGACTTTCTGAGTGTAACTAATAGAATAATGTAAATAAATGGCTCACTGAGTGTACCATTATTACAAAAATTAAACAAGGTATTGTTGATTAAAATGACATAATTATCTGAAAAGTAAAAATGATAGATAGCAAGTCTACTTACGGTATGTTGAATGATGCAGCCATCATCGCCAGTGCAGAAACTTTTCATCACAAGATTAACGGATCTTCACGCCCGTGTGCCACCCACTTCCACTCTGGGAGAGCTACCTGCAAACAATGTTATATTCCAAGTCAGATATACTTATTAAAAACTAATATTATAAAGAGAAAAGATTTAATTGTTTGTTTGTTTTTTTAATTGAATAGGCTCCGAAACTACTGGAACATTTTAGAAAATTCTTTAACAATTAGAAAGCTATACATTCTTCCCTAGTGACATAGGCTACATTTTATCCCAATTTTTCCACGGGTACGGGTAGGTACCACCACGCGAGTAAAACCGCAAGGATCATAACAACTTCCTAATACTTCAACTCGTTATACCGTTCTGTGCACAGGTACACACACAATTATCAATGTGGGATTTCCGATCAATCTATGACAGCTTTCCATAGTTTCGATTCCATCAAACAAGGCGACATCAAAACGGATGGTAAGCACCTTAAGGCCCGTGGTATCGCCAACGACCTTGGCCATAGAAAAGTGGCCTAATTTTCTCGCCCGCTACCCGCACAAAAACAGCTTAAACACACGTTTCGTCAAAACTATGTATTATTTTAAAACGAAAAATGCTCAGTTTTAAGTTAAACAAGTTAGCAATCTCTTCCTGTAAGAAACGTGAAAATATCACTTGTAGTTTAGAAGAAGTAGCGTATTTCAAGTTGAAAACAGCTTCATTTCAATGTTTTTTTTTAATAGTATCTTAAAGACTATGTTTTTTTTAAATGCTCAGATTTAAGTTTATATATCAATATTTAATATATATTAATTCTGGATTAATCAGTAGGCTAATTTATGAGTTTTAGGGCCTCAAAAATGATCGTTTCACGACTACATGCACCTTAAGTATACAGGGTTATTTTGTAAAACACCACATCATCGCAGGAGTAGATTACTAACATCATAATCGTTTGTTCTACGACTTTCCGAAAAAGATGAATAAAATACGTTTAGCTTTTCGGACCTTTGTATGGAAAGGCCATATTTTTTCGTTTTTTTTTTGTTAGTATTTAATATACTCCTACGAGGTGAGGTTTATTTTTATAAACCTGTATAGTCATTGAATTACTATACAATGTGGTGAACGAAACCAGAGTTCAAGTATTTGAAACGGTCTGAACTGGACTGTCACAAAACCATCACAAATACATCTGATGTGGACAGTGTGGAGCGCTTTCATCGGCGAATAGCACTCTGCTCTCTTTGATCAACACTGGTACAAACCTTTTGAGAGCTATTCGTCAAAGAGATAAATGCATTTAATTTGGTAACGACACGAAATGGTAGATATCCCTTTTTTTCAAATATAGACTAACTCGTGAATCACGTGATGTGAAAGTGAATATCCAAAACTATCCCACTGTTGTATCTTAGATATTAACCCTATAACCTTCCCCGCCTCCTTCCCCACGCAAAACTGTCTTGTTAAACTCATTAAAACGTCACTGGAGCACAGAATAAAAACTGAAGTCGGTGACTTGTCTCTTGTGAGAACCCCGGAGTCGTCATCTATGCATTATCGTTATCGTGTGTGCACGAGCGCTTGAAGAAAAATCAAAATACTACCTATAAAGTGAGTTTGTGAAAGTGGCCATTAGAAGAAGAAGAAGAATCCCGTAAGCCCTTTAACCTTTTATTATCCTTGCTGCAAATCTTCAGGGGTGTCTCTATACATTTCGAATCGGTCACCGAGACGCTTTAAGCCACGAGCCTTAAGCAATTTGTAGAATCTAAACACCTACTAGGTATAATATTATAAATGTGAAAGGATAGATGCTTGGATGTTTGTTGCTCAATTACGCCAAAACGGCTGTACGGATTTGGCTGAAAAATGGGACACTTTGAAGCCTGGAGAGGAACATAGGCTAGCTACTTTTTATCACAAAAATATCACATTTATGCGGGATAACGTTTTGTAGTTCACGCGGGTGAAGCCGCGGAAGAAAAGGCGGAAAGCTAGCTAAACAATAAACGAAAGATTAAAAAGGGTCCAGTGGTCAGATTTATGTATATATAGGTATATTTATTATTAATGTAATTTTTTCCAGTGGTCAGATTGATGGACAGACTAGTCTGACCAACGGGTTTTTTTTCCCGTTAATATATAATAATATAATATCAATCAAACATCTCATACAGGAAAATTTTGTTTTATACAACTATGAAATATCTAGCAAAGAGTTTCAATCAGTGTCAACAAACTCCATAATGTCACACATAAAACCTATTTAAAATGAATGTGACCTCTTTGTATTTTTGTATTCAACAGTACTTTAAAACTAAGAACTTATCTGAACACGGGAAAAAAAGTCCCATTGGCCAGACTAGTCTGTCCATCAAACTGACCACTGGGAAAAATTACAATAAAAAATATACATACATATGTATACATTATACATATTTGTATATACGTATAAAAACAAGCTTGTATATTATACAATCCGATACAAAACTAGATTTTTTTATTTTTTTCCGGAAAGACCCTCGACGGAAAATTCAAACGGAATAAAAGGAAGAGCTATGAAAATACGTAAGGAAATTTTGTCACATTTATCTGTCTAAAGTTATTTGTAAGAACTTGTGGCCGCCAACAATACGAAGTAAACATAAACGGCCCCAGAGGAGGACCCGAGTAAATCTCGTGATCCCTTTTAAGAGAATCTGCGTCGACTGGGGAACATTTGGGTGCTGACAAATTTCTGTCATATTAGTCTTTCATTTGAACTAAATCCCTTTATCTAACGATAATGTGCTTATTTTTACTTTTATGCATTAAATTTTATTATTGCAAATGAAGTATGTATTAAAAAATCGGCCAAGTGCGAGTCGGACTTGCGCACGAAGGGTTCCGTACCACTATCTATACTACAACATTAGACACTATTTATAACGTACAATATTAATCTACTTATACAACATAAGACACTATATTAAAGATCGAGAAAAAACAACAAAAAGTCACGTTTGTTGTATGGGATGATTAAAATAAAATGCTTATTTTATTTTAATTTAATGATTTATTTTTAAATTGAATATACAACTACATATTCTGTGAACATTTGAAGCGTCTACCTGTTGCCGTTATTAATATTGAGCAAAAAACAGCAAAAAAATAACGTTTGTTGTATGGGAGCCCCCTTAAATATTTATTTATACTATTTTTAGTATTTGTTGTTGTAGCGGCAACAGAAATACATCATCTGTGAAAATTTCAACTCTCTAGCTATCACGGTTCATGAGATACAACTTGGTGACAGACAGACAGACAGACGGACAGCGAAGTCTCAGTAATAGGGTCCCGTTTTTACCCTTTGGGTACGGAACCCTAAAAACAACTAAGTAGCTCCGATGGGAACCCACGACCACACCACGACCTTTCAATATCCGGGCGAAGGCTCATTCGCATTTCAAAAGCATTCGCCCGGACAGTGAAAGGTTGTGGGTTTGAGTCCCATGGGAGCTAAGTGAGGCAAGTCGATTTTTCAAATATTTCATTGTCAATGATAATATGCTTATTAAATTCGGATACTTATAGAATCTAAATCTAAATAAAGAAAGGCAGGCAGTAACGGAATAGCTAGGGCTTTGGTGTTCTAAAAATAAATATCGCCTTCTCTTAAAATGCCCCCCTTAAATATTTCTGCTTACGCCTACGCCCACCTCTGGTATGAGTTCATCCTATGGATACAGAGCGACCACGTCTTACTTTTCATACACGTGATTATTAATCACTTTTTCTCATAGTCAATACTTTGAAAGCTTTTCCACACATTTAACCACTTTCAAAGTGGTAAAATGTGTCCCCCCCCCTCTAACTCTTAAAGTAAGAGAGTAAAAAATCTTAAATAAATATATGCTTATAAAGATAAAAAATAAAACCGCCTTCAAAAAAAATCCATCTAAAAGTTAGAAATAATACCTCTAACACCAAATAACGTAAGTCGAGCGTGTAACCCTTCGATCATATCGAAGGTGTAACCTGTACAATTTTTTGTTTTTTTGTTAAGACCCGCCCGACTCCATAGTACTTATGTTATTTGGTGTGAATTGAATACAATATAGTTGGTGCGGTTTGTTTTTTGAAGGCAGCTTAATTTTTTTATAAAAATATTTTTTATTTCACTCTTTTTAGTGCATCATGCAGGCAATTTTCGTGTTTTCTGGTAAATAGGAATGATATATTGCACCTACACATAAACCGCATCAATGAAAAAAGTTATAGTTGAACATCCGTCTTAAATTCATCTATATATATAAAACTCTTGCGTTACTGACTGACAGACAACGCACAGCCGAAACCACTTGGCGCACGAAGTTGAAGTTCCTTGGGGAGTGTAGGGGAGCACTAAGAGAGGATTTTTCGAAATTCTCCCTCTAAGGGGGCAAAAAAGGGGGTCTACGCAGATGAAGTCGCGAGAGGAGCGCTAGTTATAAATAAAGTGGTAACGAAAACGACAGTATTTTCAAGATTTCCTGAAAACTACTGAACTGATTTGGAAATGAATGGAACTCTGAATGACGGAAAAAACCTGATGTTATAAACGTTTGAATCATTTCAATTGGTTCAGCCGTCTTCGAGTAATCTGGTACATACATATAAAAAAAATAAACGCGACGAATAGATAACCTCCTCCTTTTAAATTTTTAAATTCGGTTAAAAATTTGATTCTGTAGTTCTTGAGATATGACACTTTTTCAAAAACCGCAAACATAACTTTGTCTTTCATACAAACACTGTGATAAACAAAGTTACTTTTGCTGGCGAAAAATGGTAGTGGTATTTTGGCTAGGTGTAATATAATCGGTAGGTTAAGTGAGTACGGAACCTTCATGAGCGAGTCCGACTCGCACTTGGCCGATATTTCTGCACAAATTTTACCTGAACTTTGCCGTTCATAATTACTCACAAATTGTAAAAGTAAAGAAAATATTTTCAGAGAAACCTTGTAAACGTACCTAATGGAGATTCTAAATAACAAACATTTATTTCACAAAATTGTAAGGCTTACTGAAAAACTCGTATTTCCTGGAAAAAGTTTTATGAAATTTCCGCATACTATTTTTCCCCTTTTCGTTCAATGTTCACTCTTTTTCTAACATTGCGCTGGATGAAACTACAAGCTTTTCAACCATGCTCGCGTTGACGATAGACGGATCGGGAAGGGCCCACTTGGCTCCGACTTTTCTATCTGATAGTCGGAACCGATAGTCTAATCAGACCATCGGAAGGCACCCGTGCCATACATTTGTTTGAATAGTCTATACACATTCGATCCCATAGTTGGATCGGACGTCTGAGTCGGAAACAGCGCTACGCTTTTCTGCTTTTGCTGGTTCCGACTGTCTGAAGGCGTGCTCTATACAGAGACGAAATAGACATTCGATTTCTCCCTTCGACTTGTCAGTTGACTCTCTAGCTTGAGGTCAAGATCAAGTCTCACTCAACCAATCAAAATCAAGTCTGATCAGACTATCGGAGAGAAAAATAGGACGTGTATTCACAGCCTCAACATTGGAAAAACCTTTCATCTAAATACTGAAGTATTCTTGAATTATTAGTATTAGATTTTCAGACAAATCCAAAATTATGCCAATTACAAATAAAACAAAATCGTTTAATTTAAAATATAATTTGACCTCCAGTTAGCCGTAGCACGACAACCGTCGATATGGTAGGTACCTGACCAAAGAATACTATAAATTACTACGTAACCTTACTATAGGTACTATCCGTCAAAAGCGGTCGAAAGTGCTGTTTTCAAATATCTATTGAATTTTAATCCCTAATACGCCCGAAACAGTCGCTGCTCTGATTTTTATACGATGTAATATGATCACCAATGTCGTCGTCATCAGCCCGTTTTTACATCCACTGCTGGACTGGACATATGCCTCTCCTAGTGCACGTATAGCGACGTTCACTGGAGAAGGTAGCCTACTTCTACCACGCTAGCCAGACGGGTTGGTAGAGGGTTCGTTTTGAGTTTTCCTGCTTTCGCTGGCGTTCAGTCGGCTTTTATGACATCCCAGGCGTGTAAAGGAGTGGTGACACGTGTATTCTTAAGCCGTCACCACACGGCTGATCAACATAACGATAGCTTTTCATGCTATGCTTTCATTAAAGCATGCACCTCGGAATTCTCGGAAACTACTAACTTAAAACTACTTTTCGTAAAATGATTTTTTTAATAGTAAGTCACGGTGTCCTTGAGTGACTTGCGATGCGATAAACTTTATTAGCGAGATTCTCAGGAGAGCTGGAATTCCAAGCCGGCAAAGCCCCGTGTGGAACTTATTTATTTCTTAACAACTGTGACATTTTCAGTGAGAAAAATGCGTTTAGAACGTGGATAATAAATGTATTAAAATTTTGCGTTAATTACAATGTTATAAAATGAAATTAATCTATAAAGAATTGCTTCTTGGACTTCTAAGGCATGATTCAGACCAACCGGCTCGCATCGGACCGGTCGCGGCCCGGACGGCATTTTACAGTGCCAACAAGGGCACTTTACAATAAGAAAGGTAGAAATTTGTTTTGTTATCAAAGTTTATTGACGTCACTGAGTGCGGCAGTTAATAATTTGTAATAGACATAAATAAAAAGCTATTTTTGATAACGTTAAAATTCTGCGTATTGCAATCGTTAGTCAAAAAGTCACGACCGCTCCGAAACATCATGCGCACAGAACACGGAAAGATTTTTTTTACTGTCCATGTTCTGTGATCCTGTACTGGGGGCATAATAGTAAACTATAATATCCGTCAAAAGCTGTCAAAGGGCTGATGTAACGACAGTTTTCGCGCTACTACACAAAGTACGTATTTTTTACTTAGAACCAAAACAGTGCAGAAATGTTATATGAAATCTCATTGTTTTTCATTAACGCACTGTTTTTTGTTGGAGTGTAGCAAAGGGTGTGCAGGACTTTGCATGGGGCCAGGACTTGTAAAATTTTCAAGGATTAATTTTATAATAATGAGAATACTTATCTTGAAAACGGTACGTCGTAGCTAAAATGTAACAAAATTGTCGTCGAAAAATTAATACTGTCGTTGACTACTACACGCGTCAAATAAGTTCCTTTATCAAGTAACGTCGTATCATTAATTCTATTATTATGTTGTGTCGACCGTTATTTCTGAATACTCAAGAGTTTCGACCCATTTCTCGTCCTTCGACAGCTGTCAAAGGGAAATTCTTTTTATGAAATTATTGCGTTTCTTTTTAATATATCCTATCCGAAAAGGTAAGAATGAATATCCGCTTGACAAAAGGATAAGGAAAGTTACCTAATACAGCCAGTCGGATAGGACTATAGTGCGGTTACAGGACCTTTTCGATATAAGAGCAGTAACAAAAAAAAGGTTATTGATCAGAATTTGAAACATCATGATCATCAATATCATCAACAAATTATGATGATATTGATGATCGTGTTATTTAGATACATGATTAAAGTACCTATTTTATCATTTAGCGTTGCCAGCGTAACAATAAATATGAGTCAACAAGGTAAAAAATGTGAAAGAAAAAGCCCTGTAAGTTGTTTTCAGGCGGGATTCAAACCGGCGCCCCTGGGAATCCGGTCCAATGCTCTGACCAACTAAGCTACCGAAAGGCTTCAAGACTCGTCGAGACTATCTATCACTTTTGACGCTGCAGGCCAGCGTTGCTTCACCAATGTGAGGAAACCCTCGCATCCGAAAGAAACATTTTGACAAGTACAATCGACTAAGCTCTATCACAATCTAAATATATACAGGTGACTGACTGACAGATCAGCGCACAGCCGAAACTACAGAACGGATCGGGCTGACGTGTGCTTAGACCGGGAGTGTCGCCCCAAAGTGCTCAACATCGACCGACATCGACGGAGTACATGTAAACTTTTGCGCCTGGAGGCGATTTTGGGGCTCCTCTGAGGCTGCTCTGGGGCCCCAAAAACGCCTCCAGGCGCAAAAGTTTGCAAAAAATACCACCGCACTGAATCGGTTAATCATTTACCTGTACTCCGTCGGGTCGATGTAGAGCACTTTGGGGCGACACTACCGGTCTAAGCAGTAATAGTTCATGTGGCGTAGACATACGCTAAGAAAGGATTTTTTAGGTTTCAGTTCCCAAGGGAGGAAAAATCAGGGATAAAATCTTGTATAAAACTATTATTCCGCAATTTAAGTGAAACTAGGTAAAGTGATAGATCACATTCGAGAAAAGTATAAAGGATACTAAATATAAGTATAAAAGGCAAAGGTGACTACTGACTGACTAACAGCCGAATCTATTGGACTTATTGAGCTGAAATTTGAGATAGTAATAGTTTATGTGGCGTGGACATCCGCTATGAAAGTATTTTTCAGGATTCAGTTCACAAGGAAATAAAATCAGGTTTCAGTACAATAGTTTGTATGAAACTATCAATATGCAGATCAAACTACTGGACGGTTCGAACTAAAACTTGAAAAAGTAATAGTTTATGTATCGTTAACATCGCTAAGAAAGGATTTTTCAGGACTCAGTCCAAATCTCTAAGGGGATGAAACGAATGTATGCGTTCCCCGAATCGCACGCGGGCGAAACCGCGGGCAAAAGCTAGTTTTCTTATATATTTTTTTATTTTATCCACGACGGGGTAGCACTTAGCCTTCATCACACCTGATGTTAAGTGGTGATAAGGCTGAAGGTGGAAGCGCACTACTCCCGGAATCCTCAATCACTGAGGAACTGGCTATCTTATCTCTAACTGCCGGAACACAATAATGCTGAAAACATCATTGTTATGGCGTCAGACTTAGATAAGATGGTGGTAGCTAGCCAGGCGGACCCAGAACAACCACCAACCAAACCGAATACAATATGTACCACCACTGGGAATCGAACCCGGGACCTCTTGGTCTGAAATCGGTGGTGTAAACCACTAGACCACAGAGGCGGTTATAATTTACAGAATTGCATTGCATAATAACAATTTAAAATCAAAAAGTTATTAACTATTTTGGTCTATTACGTGAAGAGTCATTATGTTTGCCAAAACGCTGCCGTAGGAAAACTAAAGTATCTGACATCTTTCAAAGGATTGCTCAGCTGAAGTAGCATTAGGATAATAATAATGATTTTTCTACAAACTGAAGGCGTCACATAGATCTTTAAAAAATGAAAATAAATAAATAACTCACGACGACTTTTGAGACCGAGACGCCTATAAGTTATGTAGGTATTTCGTTTTAAAAGAATACAGAGAGTGGATACTCCATTCGATTTCCCGATGAGGTCATATTTTAGAAGTTGTCTCGGGCACTCGGCGCGTAATACAGTTTTCAAAAGAAGGCTAGATTAGAATGGATGAAAGCGCAGACTCGACACTGCCCGTTATGAGTTTATGATCCCAGCACACGTATTGTAGAATTTAAAAATGTGCTGAAGAATTATTTCATCTACGGGGCTGCCATGCCGACACCTAACGCAGGATCATAGAATTTAAAATTAGAAATAGTGGACATAACAGTAAATAATTTTTGAAATCTTTAAAAAATATGTTGTACCTTTCCTCGTCTTGTCTTAACTAACAGATAATTATTCCCTATATTAAGCAACTAGCTGTGCCCGCGACTTCGTCCGCGTGGAATAGTGACTTTCGGCAGCATTTTTTAATTTTTAAGACTAATAAGCTATACTGTTTTTTTTTATTTATTTATCCTACTTCCTACTATATTATATATATATATATATATATATATATATATATCCATACTTCCATACTAATATTATAATTGTGAAAGTGTGTTTGTTTGTTTGTTTATTTGTTTGTTTGTTTGTTTGTTTGTTTGTTTGTTTGTCCGTCTTTCACGTCAAAACGGAGCAACGGATCGACGAGATTTTCGGTATGGAGATAATTTGAGAGCTGGAGAGTAACATAGGCTACTTTTATCCAGGAAAATTATAAAATAAAAATGGTAACTTTGTATAGAAAACCGTTAAACTGTCATACTTCACACAACTGTCATTTCTTAGCCGCTTCCAAAGAGAAGGTATGTCAAAGAGTATGTAATCACTGACCTTTTTGCCGCTTAGGATTTCTTTTTTTTTATAAGTGACATTGTGTCAGGCAGTTGATACGAAGTTCGTGTCCAATAAAATTTATATGGCTAAACAACGTTTGCCGGGCCAGCTAGTCTATATAGATAAAATTCAAAGTCCTGACTGACTGACTGACTGACTGACTGACTGACTGACTGACTGACTGACTGACTGAGATATCAACGTACAGCCCAAACCGCTGAACCTAGAGACTTCAAATTTTGCACATAGATACGTTATACAGTGTAGGCATCCACTAAGAAAGGATTTTTGGAAATTCCACCCCTAAAGGGGTGAAATCCTTACTTATATTATAAATGCGTCTCTGTCTGTCTGTGTGTTACACAATCACACCTAAACTACTGAACCGATTTGAATGAATTTTGGTACAGAGATAGTCTAGAGCCTGAGAAAGGACATAGGCTACTTTTTATTCCTGAAAAATATCACCTTCCCGCGGGATAACGTCGTGTAGTACACGCGGGTGAAGCCGCGGGCGGAAGGCTAGTAAGGGATAAATGTTTGTATGAAAGTCCGTCAGTTTTGAAGTAAGGATCTTCAAATTTTGTATTTAGGCTGGCAATTGAAAATTAATATTTACCTGTGTCAGCGTTTTTGACAATTCCACCCCCAAAGGGGTGAAAAGGGGATGAAATGTTGTAACTGGAAAGTCCTTAATTTAATTTATTATTTAGGCTTATGGTCGGAAAGTAAAACAAATAAGGAAACACATATTTTGTATTTTTTCGAAAATCAACCCCTTAAGGTGAAATGGGATAAATAAACCTAAAAATTGATATGGATGTCGTTATTAAGGTTTTATGGGATGACGATTGCAATAACGGGATTTATTTTGATGTTTAACACGCTGAACATAATTCAACCCCTAAAAGGTTGAAATAGGGGTGAAATTTTGAATGATAAATCAGGGGTAAAATAGACATTTCAACTTGAAACTTTGTAGGCTTACTTCTTAAAACAAATAGGCAACCCATTTCGTAATTTTTCCAAAATCAAACCCAGGGGGTGAAATAGGGGATGAATATGTGTATGAAAGTCTGTCAGTTTTGAAGTTAGAATCTTCAAATTTTGTATTTAGGCTGGCAATTGAAAATTAATATTTTCCTGTGCCAACGTTTTTGACAATTCATAGACTAGTGGCTCCGCGCGGTCTTACCCGTTTAGTATCTGTTCCCGTGGAAATCCATACTTTTAATTTGAACTAGCGGATTCTCGCGGGTTTACCCGCGTAGTACCCATTCCCGTGGGAATATCGGCATAAAATATAGCGTCTATGTCACTGGGGAAGAATTTTGGTTTCTAATGGTCAAAGAATTTTCGAAATCGGTCCAGTAGTTTCGGAGCCTATTCGATGCAAACAAACAAACAATCAAATCTTTCCTCTTTATAATATTAGTATAGATTAGTATAGATATA
The DNA here is from genome assembly GCA_949710035.1 of Crambus lathoniellus. NCBI lineage: Eukaryota > Metazoa > Arthropoda > Insecta > Lepidoptera > Crambidae > Crambus > Crambus lathoniellus. Next base: position 11,182,983 of record OX453306.1, read on the forward strand.
GATGTGAAAGTGTGTTTGTTTGTTTGTTTTTTGTCCGTCTTTCACACTAAAACGGAGCAACGGATCGACGTGTTGGTATGGGGTATTGGAGCTGGAGAGTGACATAGGCTACTTTTTATCCAGAAAAAATATGACATTCCCGCGGGATAACGTGTAGTCTACGCGCGAAGCCGCGGGCGGAAGGCTAGTACTTACTTAGATAGGTATTGTGAAACAGGCCCTAAGTATAGACATAGCTATTAGCATAGATCACTACATATCACTACATAGTATAAAACAAAGTCGCTTTCTCTGTCCCTATGTTGCTTTGTATGCTTAAATCTTTGAAACTACGCAACGGATTTTGATGCGTTTTTTTTTAATAGATAGAGTGATTCAAGAGGAAGGTTTATATGTACTTTTTATCCCAATATTCTCACGGGAACGGGAACCACACGGATGAAACCGCGGGCGGCCGCTAGTTTGTGATAAATCTTATCATAAATCTATGGGTATTACCACAGAACACGGAAAGTTTTTTTTCTGGGTATTACTATAGATAAAAGTAGTGATGAAAGGACTCGAGGTTTTTAAACCCTTTAAAGGGAACTCGACTCAATTCATACGGTTAACAACTCAATGAGTCTTTAAACCCTAAACCCTAAGCCTTATTTGAGTCTCAAGTCTGGGACTCGAGGCATATTTTAAGACTGAGTCTTTTTGAAATGACTCCAAATTTTAAACGACTCGGTTTCAACGAAAAGGTTCGAACCCTTTTAAAACGACTCGGTTTGCGGGAGTCTTAAGTCGTGAGGCGAGCTCATGATAGATAGGCTAGAATCTCGATCGCATCTTTATCGTTTTACTTTCTTATTCAATTAGACATGTACTGTCAACTGTGAGTGTGTGCAAATATTCATCTTACATAGGTACATAAAGAACTAAAATTTCATCAACTTCTTATTCGTATTTTTATTTGTGGGCCGATTTTGATAAAACTCTGTTTGGGGAACTATTTTGACAAGAAAACAGCAACGCAATGTTAAAAATATAAAAAAATCCAAGATGACGGCCAACTTTTTTGTTTGTGGGCCGATTTCGATGAAACTCGATTTCTAGTACTATTTTGACAAGAAAACAGCAACGCAATGTTAAAAATATTAAGAATCTTACTTAAAGTTATTTTTAACCAAATAAACTTTCACGTTTAAATAACTTGTCTGAGGACCAGGACTGCCGTCAATAGCATAGTTACAGTAAGTGCGCTCTCGACGGTTTCGAGAAAAACGCGGCAAAAGTTTTGGTGCGAAAATCTTCCATAAATTCATTATTTGTGATCAGATCATGGTGGTTGATACCTTAAATGAAAGAGGACCTCAGCATCTATGTATTACTTATTTGGAAACCAATACAGAGCAATTGAAAGACAAAATAAATTCATTATTCTTGTTATACTAAGTATCTCCTAAAAACTTACTAATAGGGAACACTTAGCATAAACACAGGAAGTGTGTATTTTACTGTATTTATGCTAAGTAACCATATAAATTTATATGGTTTATACGTTTTATTTTATCAGGCTGGTAGTAATATAATAAAACATTATCTGCTATTGGTTTTATTAATATATTTGAAAAAATTATATTGTTTCAGATATTCTGTTCTGATGCTGAAAATAATCTAGTAATAAAATTAGACGGATCATGATAGGTTTAGTGCAAGAAATTATCATTTACTTATTTCAAATAAAAATTTCTTTCTTACAATTAAGTATATTCCGTGGGCAGGCCCCCTACAAGGTGGACCGACGATCTGGTCAAGGTCGCGGGAAGCCGCTGGATGCGGGCAGCGCAAGACCGATCGTTGTGGAGATCCTTGGGGGAGGCCTATGCCCAGCAGTGGGCGTCGTACAGCTGAGATGATGATGATGATGATATTATATTTACCTATCTATCACATAATAAATCACAAAATATCGTTTCTTATTTTACTTAAGTAATTAAATCAGTCTTTACAGTTAAAAATGGCACAATTACTTACCTACTAAGAATTTAGTTTTCTTACATTCATTACTCAACTCAAGTTGACTTAATATGTATTAATCAGTCTTCTTACTAGTAATATTATTCTAGAATCACAGATGTTATTGTAAGGGAAAGTGAATTATCTATACTAATATTATAAAGAGGAAAGATTTGTATGTATGTATGTACTAGCTAGGATGTAATGAATAAACTCAAAAACACTTTTAGAATGATACATTATCCCTGATTAACATAGGCTATTATTTTATCCCGATATTCCTACGGAAACGGGTACCACGCGGGTAAAACCGCAAGGATCCGCTAGGCTAAAATAGCTTTACATTTCAAATAAACTAAATAGGTAACCTTTCTTTGGGATCAAATAAACAACACTTATGGATCTTATAGATACGTAAGCCGTAAAACAAAAGTTATAACTATTTTAGGAAAAAATATAAAACATTCTTCTTTATCCATGTAACATAAAAAATTCAATCAATCAATTAGTAACAACTCCTACAACTAATCGTCAAGATTTAAGGAGGCATCGTCAACTGGCAAGTCAAACCAGAATTGCCTTCGGCTGGGTAACATTAAGGGAACGAGATCTTTTATAATTCTCTCTTTCCGTGAAGAGGCGATACCCCTTGGTGAACATCTTTGTTCAGCACAAGGGAATTGCTTGGTTTTAAAAATTTTGGCCTGCAAAAAGTTTAAGCTCTTAAATTCCTCATCAGCGTGAGATTTTTTGTAAAACAAATAATGCTCTCCACGGACAACTTTGACCACAGTGAAATCCTTAACGTATACCCGGTCTTTCATCGCACGCATTTTTTGTTCAGAATGAAAGTCACAATATTTATAAAAATCACGGATATCCATTACTTTTGGAATATTCAATCCTGAGTTAGAGGTTCTAACGGCTTCTACATAGTCATTAAAGTCGCAAACATTTTTCATTTTTTTAAGAGACTGCTCCACTTGGTGGTGGAAGCTGTCAGCTGAATTGAATGTATGTCCTGGTTCAAGGTATTTTATAGTTATTGAGCGTGCTTCAATTACATCGCTGTTGACAACATTAACAATAAATGAAAATAGAGTCCAGTTTTTGTTCTGTGACGAACAATTGTCAGCCCAAATCACTAAATCTTTTTTGTTCCGGTGGTGTAAAAAAAAAGCTCTAAAGGTTGACACAATGTCATGCACATTCCGGCCTGAAATGGCTTCGTGCCATAAGACAGCGTAAGGGACTGTTTCTTTAGTAGATTTACCTATAGGAGCAAAAGTCTCGTTAAATGCAATTATTCGAGGACAGAATATTGCTACTTTGTAGCTGTCCATGCGGGGCAGCATTACCACCTTTTGAAGATCTACACATACGTAAACGGATTCATCATCTTTATGGTCTTCTACGTTTTTCTTGTCCAATTTGTATGCTTTCCTGCTGTCTCTATAGCGTTGGCGATGTTCAACATGATTGTTACATGTAGCACAAGATGTATTAGGAGCTTTATTGAATTCGCAAGCATGAATGTCGTATACAGCACAAAGTTCACATTCTTCATTGCCCAGAACGGCGAAGGAAATGTTGTGGCTCTTTACGACTCTTCGAAAAACTTCATAAGAACATGCAGAGTCTGGGTATGTTTTGTTAAAATCGGCATGCATAATTGTGACAGTGATATCGCTGGGTAAATACAAACGATTTGGGGCATGTTCACGACGGTAATGCGATATTGCAGGGTTATAAGTCATTATGTGTGAAGTTATCAAGGTTTTATCTTTTGACAGCGACATCCTGTCATAGTGTCCGCGTTTTTCTTTGAGATCATCATCTTCACTTGTATGAAGAACTCGAAAAACTTTTGCATCATTCTTAGGATTGTAGCCTAATGTTGATAAAAAAAATGTCTTGCATACTTGCACTGGACTTTCATGGCCACGAACAGTAAAAAAGTAATTAAAGGTCAGGTTTCGTTTTGGCTCTTTATTTATATTTTTTCGAGATTGGACATTCACGACGCTTACATTGTTTTTTATGAACATACCTTTTCCTGCTGTGTCTAAGGCCGAGTAACTTGAATTAATCACCTGACGTTGTTCCATACTAATATTATTGGTACAGAGCTTCTTACATATAGGTTTGCAGGGTTCTTTTAAGGAAAGTTTTTCTATCATATCTTTTTTTTTCTTTTCTTTTCTTTCCGCAGTCGATTCTTCTATTATCTTTCTTTTACGTATAGTACCTCTCTTAGTCAAAGTATTCTTCGCAGCTTCATTGGCTGTCTCATTCCTTTGAATTATTGATGTAGCTTGCCTTTCTTCATCGTTTGTAACTTGTATAATATTGTTGTCTGTTTCTTGAACAATTTCCTTTTCAGAAATAGCTTGTTGTGAACCACTTGTAATTGTCTCCATTTCAACTCGAATTTCCTGGGTATTTGTTTGTTGGTCTATTTGATCTTCAGAATCTTGGATATTTCTTTCAGCTTCAGTACCTCTCTCGTTCAAGGCATTCTTCGCAGCTTCATTTATAGTATCACCCCTTTCAATTGTTGATCTAGCTTGCCATTCTTCATTGTTTGTTATATTATTATCTGTTTCTTTAACAATTTCCTCTTCAGTAATAGTTTGTTGTGAACTACTTGTAACTATTACTGTATCAACTCTAATTTCCTGGGTATTTGTTTGTTTGTCTATTTGATTTCCAGAACCTTCGATGTTTCCTTCAGCCTCGTCACGTTTATAACATTTTGTTTGATTTTGTAACTTTATTTTGTTTTTATTAGATTTGCGATGTTTTATAACATCGTTTTCTTCTATGGAAGTATCTAAATCAGTAGTATCAAGTTCTTCAGTGACATAATAGGTTTTGTCTTTGACACTATCATCGGAATCGAAATCTTTGGGTAAATTAACATCCTCATTATCAGAAAAATAATCAGTTGCATATGAAGTTGATGGTTTGTTACATGACTTTCTCGGTGAAATACGCCTTTCAATAGTCATTACAGGCGTAATTCTTGTTAGCAACTCTATATCAGAGTTGGCTCTGTCAATAATAATAGCACTTTCATTAATGGGTTCGACATTGACAGTCTTTTTGCGACATAGTTTCAAAAAATGGTCATTTCTCAAATCATTGTCACTGTAATCTGAATTTTCCACAAATGAGTAGCTAGAATTAGGTGACATAGGAATTGCCTCAGTGCATAATAAATTTGGTAGAGTTTCTGGATCCTGAGTATTAGGTGACATGGGTATTACCTCAGTGCATAATAAATTTGGTAGAGTTTCTGGATCCTGAGTATTAGGTGACATGGGTATTACCTCAGTGAATAATAAATTTGGTAGAGTTTCTGGATCCTGAGTATTAGGTGACATGGGTATTACCTCAGTGCATAATAAATTAGATACAGTTTCTGGATCCTGAGGATTAAGTGGCATGGGTATTATCTCATTGCATAATAAATTAGGTACAATTTCTGAATCTTGAGAATCTTCCACCACTTGCCGCAGTTTAGACATTATTCGATCTCGCCGCCAAGAATTCATTGTTACGCTGAAATTAAATAAATAATTTTGGATGATGCTTTGTTGATATTACTAACAACGATTGGTGAAGCCCTTACTACGCAGAATACTAACTAACTACGCAAAATACCAACTTCGCATACCATTTTGAGGGGACACTCCACCGCATAGTAGCTCCACAATCCTACCAACTAATATTATAAATGTGAAAGTTTCGATGTTTGGATGTTTTTTACTCAATCACGCCAAAACGGCTGAACGGATTTGGTTGAAATTTGGAACACAGATACTTTATAGCCTGGAGAGAAACATAGGCTACTTTTTATCCCTAAAAAATATCACGTTCCCGCAGGATAACGTCGTGTAGTTCACGCGGGCAAAGCCGCGGGCGGAAAGCTAGTCGTTCATAACAATTAAGCGCGAAAAACCGAAAAACGGCCACTATTGGCTTCTTCGCACTTCATAACTAAATGGTAGGTAATATATTTATGTTCAAGTTCAATTAGTTCAAAAAATACTTAGTTTTATTGTGATAAGAAAATAATTTTGACACCAAAATGCTTTAGTTTGATGCAGCGATTGTGGCGCTAGTATGCGACGGGGCCCTCCAGTGGTATTAAATATGCGAAGTTTGTATTTTGCGTAGTTGGTATTCTGCGTCGACGAGCACTGTTTCCAGCCTTAGGATAAGGATATTGCAAGTAACTACCTAAGCACTTACCTCAATCTGCTTTCAGTTCCAGGCTTGTAAAATAACGATGCAGGTTGTATCAATCTCCAGAAAGTTGTTATTTTGCCTGATGCATGTAGTTAGGTGCAGAGGTGAACGAGGACTGGGACTAAAACATTAGATACCATAAGTTACAATTTAAAACCAACACACCTAATAATACGTAGGTACCCAACACAATCGTAAGCATCCCGACCACATCAGTTATTAAAAAAATATTGATTAAAATGTTTCATTTGGAAGCTACATGCACAAAGACAGGCACACATACAGGCAGACTATTATCAAACTGTAAGTGTTTACCTTAATGTGCCAACTTCCCAAAATCCGTGTAACATCTTTTAACAAAAACCATATCAAAGACGCTCGAAGTCAGTCGAACTAGGTACTTACTTAACTCAACGGACGGCTTGAGCAAATAAAGTAGGTAATATAGGTACTTTATGTTCTAAACATACAATGTATTTGTTGGTTACTTAATTCCATGACAATAATAAGGGCCACAACCAGTAAACAAGTACAAAATATAGGTATGTTTATCTTACACCTACCTTATGTTTTCGCGCCAACGCGGTGACAACCGGCGTGCACTCTACATTAAAACTATGCAGCGACTGTCTGCCCCTGCCCCTCCAGTGCCTTTGCCTCGACGTCACGAAACTGGACGTCCACACTCCCGCGCAACCCCCCTCTGCCCCCCCTACCCCCCGCGCGTGATAGTAGTCGAAAATTTTACATAGGTATTAGGTATTCGAGGATCAGACATTGGAATTATTCTTTCTCCGATCAAGTTACTGCTTGTATTATAAGACAAATTCAATGAATTTTAGTTACAATGACTTATTATGTTTACAGTGAAGCAACTTTACTGCATTGTATTTATGACGTGGCAGTACATCGCAGCTATTCAGACATGCAGTAAAAACGACTTACGATTCTTATAATAAGTTATAGGATCATATTATATGTATACACTTCCTAAGCATGAGTACAGTATTACTAATTTACTGTTCCCATGATAAGTAAACCGACCGTTATTGCTACAATTAATGTCTAAACATAAACACAGGATGGCTACATGCTCTCAGTATACTAGGTAATCTTACGTTAGATCTGATTACGTTACCTAACATAAACGCAATATAGCATGAAATTGTTTTTGTGGTAAGTAATCTCGATCCTATATTTGGATCGTTACTAAGCATACATGCAGCATCGCACCTTACTGTCTGTATTTTATATAACCTAAGGTGATGTTTATGACATGTACTAAACATAATTACAGTATCGCAGCATACTGTTTTTAAGACTAGACCACTCATTTATTAAATATTGGGAAACTGCTTAGGATTAAAACGGTATATCTTCTTACTGTTTATTTGCTTAGCTCATATCCAATTTTTATCTAGGAAATGACTTAACACATAAGTGGTATAGATGTCATACTGTAGTTTGGCCGAGAGACTCTGAACAAGAACTTTTGCAGTAAGTGTACCCACTGTATTCATGCTTGGTGATATAAAAAAAATGCTCGACTTACTGCAAATTTTTGATTGTTAAATTTGGATTAAAAAACGATAAAAAAAAATGGGTTAAATGAAACTGTAGATCTCGCTACCGTGATAACGGCTGTATACTTAAGTCAGTTTTGACCAAAATCCGAGTTACTGTAACTATGCTATTGACGGCAGAGGTGTAGGTCGGATGCATTGCCCCATACGCCAAAAAACCGTTATTTTGGAGATAAGGCTAGGCTACTTGTCTGAGGACCAGTCTTAGCCCCGACGAATAGACCCATATCCTCGAAACCTTTCTTTTGACAATTAGGCTACTTGTCCAAAGACCTCTTGTTTAGACGAAAAGCCTCATACGTTTACGAATGAAAAAACGTTTACGTTTACGTCTTCTACGTTAGTAACAGATAACGAGCAAAACGCACTAAACAGTTTTAACCGCCTCTGTGGTCTAGTGGTTCACACCACCGATTTCAGACCAAGAGGTCCCGGGTTCGATTCCCAATGGGGGTACATATTGTATTCGGTTTGGTTGGTGGCAGGACTTGTTCTTAGTCCGCCTGGCTAGCTACCACCATCTTATCTAAGTCTGACGCCATAACAATTATGTTTTCAGCATTATTATGTTCCGGCAGTTAGAGATAAGATAGCCAGTTCCTCAGTGATAGAGGATTCCGGGAGTAGTGCGCTTCCACCTTCAGCCTTATCACCACTTAACATCAGGTGTGATGAAGGCTAAGTGCTAAACCCGTTGTGGATAAAAAAAAAAGTTCACAAACGTTAAGTACGAACAAAAAAACTGTCTTTTCTGTTATGTATAAGCAGAAAAGTACAATGACAACCCAAGATGAAATAGAAAAATATTTTTCATTGCCCATTGAAACAGAAGATATAAATGTGTTGTCTTGGTGGTTTAAGCAAAGTAATTATTTGCCACTTTTGACACAAATGGCGTATGATGTTTTACCTGTACCGGCAGCTAGTGTTCCCAGTGAGCAAGCGTTTTCAGCGGCTGGAAATCTAATCACCAAGAAAAGGAATCGACTAGGACACAAAACTATTAGGGCATCTATGTGCTTAACTTCATGGCTCGACGTATTAGAGTGCCAAGAAAAAAAATGATGACTAAGTTAACTAATTAATATAAAAAATGACTTTAAAATATTTGTTTCATTATAATCATGTTATATTTTTTTTCATAATTAATCAAAATTTTGTAATAATTAAGAACCCTTTTTTGTAATAATTTTGAATAATGATAATTATCTTTTAATAATTGTAATAATAAAATATTTAAATGACGCAAAATTAAAAATCTCAATAAAAAAAATGCAATAACCAAGCACTGAAGTTTATTATTTTACTAGCCCTCCGTCCGTGGCTTGTCGTGCGTGGACTACACGTCGTTTTCCCACGGGAACATGATGTTTTTCCGGGATAAAAATTAGCCTATGTCTTTTCCCAGGGTCAGTACCAAATTAATCTCTGTACCAAATTTCACCAAAATTGCTTCATTTTAGACGTGAAAGCGTAGCAGACAGACCGAGACACTGAGTTAATTCCGCATTTATAATAATAGGGGTTAAAGTATGAAGTTGCCGTTTTTTTCTTTTGTACATATAACTTAACAACTTTTATGATATTAAAAATATATAATTTCTTTAATATTGCGTTACATTGAGACCGTATCCAGCAACTTTTGATAATTTAATAACCACGGTATTTGATTATTTACATAGAAAAAATTTATCCCGAAAGTTACGACTATTTTTGTTTCCAGACTTTCGTACTTTATTAGTTGTAACTTAGTGAAAATATTTTTTTTTCTCTTGACGAATATGTCATTTAGTAGTTAAAATGTCCATAAATACGTGTGTAAAATTTTGTAAAGTTACATCTTATTAGTCGTTGAAAAATTACAAAAACGTTAGTATGGAAAAAATCATAATTACAAAAATCTCCATACAAAACGGCAATTTGATACTTTAACCCCTTATATTAACGCGCTATTTACGAGAATACCTATGTATTGGCACGCTACGCGCCGCACCTAAATTATTAATTTAAATTACGTAAAAGGACATATTGATCTATATTAACTGCACAATGTAGGTATTTAAGGTACTTAATTGGATAAAAATTAATGCTGTATTGCTTAAAATTGCTTCGTAAATAAAGCCATTATTTTTCGTAAAAAGTGAAGGATAAAAATGCTTATTGTGGGTTATCTCTAAGAGATAGACATATACCATCGCGGACTTTTTTGTGGACCTTTTTGAGTTGTACAATACTGTAGTACATTATTTTTATCAATCTCGTAGGATTCAGCCAGCGTATGCAATGTAAGCATAAAAAATGAGTTTATTTACGACATCACATTAGAAAACTCTTAAGTTATCAGTGTTTCTCCACTATATTATGCATGTTTAATACACATAATCCTTCCTCTTAAATCACTCTATCTTTCAAAAAAATCCGCATCAAAATCCGTTGCGTAGTTTTAAAGATCTAAGCCTAAGATAATAATGTCATGTTAAACAGCTCATCTTATGTTAAACGACTCGAGTTCTTTACTAAAAGACTCGCGGCTGAGTCGTTAGAACTCTTATTAAAAGACTCGAGTCGTTTTATTTCAGAGTTGAACTCTAATGACTGAAGTCATCTTACATTAGTAAAAAGACTCGAGTCGTATTTTTTGAGTCGAGTCCTAAAAATTGAGGCGAGTTTTGAATAAAAGGGTTTAAAAACCTCGCGTCCTTTCATCACTAGATAAAAGATCCTTCAAAGAGCTACAGATATTATCTATATAGAGATACTTTTATATTTATTATAGTACTTACTAATTATACATCTTAAACAATGCTTAAATGAACTATTATTTATTAGTAATAAGACCGTTTTTCTAGTAAGTTTTATTTTGTGATCCTAGTTAGTTTGCAAGGTAAAACTTTATAAGAGGAAGCATTTCACCATCAGGAAATTCCCGGAGCCTAAATATAGCGCAGATGAAAGCACTTACATCTAAAACTTTGGGCATAAATTATTTCTCGTCAACAACCAGGTATCTCGGTATTTACTTAAATGTTATGAGAAAACCATTTCATAAACCATGGTCATTAAATCGAGACTTGACATAAACAGCGAATTTTTGCATTCACAAAGCAATTTAATATTATTGAAAATATTGAAAATGAAGATGAGAGTAAATTTTTTCTAATAATAGGTAAGTACTTAATTTTCAATATCTTCAATAGCTAAATAGTTGTACACAAATTTAATAGTTACACAAAGTTTCCGTATTTAATCAAAGTAAAGTAGTTTTACCTTTGAACTTTGAAAGCATTCCGCCCTCAATTATAACTATCAGACTTGTTCTGCGAAATATACATGAAATAAAGTTACCAATCGAACACTCTGACATCTGCCAAATATTAACTGAACCGAAGTCAATTTAAGAACTCATTCATATTCCGGTTGTTGTCTCCGTCCGAATGATTCGGGTTCCAACCGGCGAACTACAACTGTCACTCTAAATAATTAGATTTGATTTAGGTCCTAAATCAAATCTAATTACTTTAGTCTAAGAGTTATTTGACTGGAACAAAAGTTGAGCAAACTCGTGTCCGGGAATATTTGATAAGCCAGTTCTTTAAAAAGAGTTCTTGCCAGAGTTAACAACAAGCTTTCAACCGAAATATATAAAATGTATGTCTAGTGCCAACTGCTAGGTACTTTAGTTTTAAATTTGTAAAGCTTCTCGAACTTAGGCGACCTTTTATGTTTTTATTGAAAACTAGCTTTCCGCTAAAACGTTATCCCGCGGGAATGTGATATATTTCCGGGATAAAAAGTAGCCTATGTTCCTCTCCAGGCTACTAAGTATCTGTGTCCCAAATTTCAGCCAAATCCGTTCAGCCGTTTTGGTGTGATTGAGTAACAAACATCTAAACATCAAAACATCTAAACATCTAAACGTTCACATTAATAATATTAGTAGGATACAGTTGAAGAGCATTCACAAGAAAGCGAAGTTGGTTTTTGGTTTGCGTTCGCTTGTGTGTGTGGTGCTACTGTTTCCCAGAGGATGGAATTTAGCTGCCTCTGTGGTCTAGTGGTTCACACCACCAATTTCAGACCCAGAGGTACCAGGTTCGATTCTCATCAGTGGGGGTACATTATATTCGGTATGGCTGGTGGTAAGATTTGTTCTTACTCCGACTGGCTAGCTACAACCATCTTATCTAAGTCTGTCACCATAACAATGATGTTTTCAGCATTATTGTGTTCCGGCAGTTAGAGATAAGATGGCCAGTTCCTTAGTGATTGAGGATTCCGGGAGTAGTGCGCTTCCACCTTCAGCCTTATCACCACTTAACATCACTGTGATGAAGGCTAAGTGCTACCCCGTTGTGGATAAAAAAAAAGGAATTCAGTCCGACATCAAGTCACGCCCTTCGTGTCCTACCAGCTGCACGAAGGAGGAGCTAACGGAGGCTACCAGTATCAACCAACGCTGCGATCCGCATACTTATCACAATTTTGGTCCGACACACTGTTTAGGTTTTGATTTGCTCAGGCACGAATCCAGGATAGGGGGGGGGGGGAGCATATTTGGCACTTATGGCAAAAAGATGAATGCAAAAATTGTATCCGCGCCTGGATTTGCTATCGACACGATAAGAAGATGGCATGGAGGTTTTGTAAAGGTATTAAAAACGGTTACAACTATTATCATTATCGATCTATTAAATCACTGATGGGTATCATACTTAAGGCAGCGTATAATATTTGAATCCCATCTGAAGTAGTAACGTAACATCAAATATGTACAGTGTACACCTAACCTACGTGACATTAGCCACTATTTTACACAATTTGTTAACTTACTTCGGTTGGTGGTAGGACTTGTTCTAAGTGCGCCTGGCTGGCTACCACCATTGTATCTAAGTCTAACGCAATAACAACAATGTTTTCTGCATTTTTATGTTCCGGCAGTCAGAGATAAGACAGCAGTTGCTCAGTGGTTGAGGATTCCGCGAGTAGCACGCTTCCACCTTCAGCCTTATCACCGCTTAACATCGGATGTGATAAACGCTAAGTGCTATCATAAGAATAACCCTCTAAGAATAAACACATCTTAGATTTCTGCGCGAACTGTCCACATAAATAAAACACTTTCACGGATTTTTTCACGCAATTTATTCAACAACTTGGTTGTTTTTTGAGATTTTTTGTTTTATCCGACGTTTCGGCACCTTTCCAGGGGTCGTGGTCACGGAACGGTCACGGTTTTCCGTGACCACGCCCCCTGGAAAGGTGCCGAAACGTCGGATAAACCAAAAAATCTCAAAAAACCAACTAAAATTTAACCAAGTTGTTGAATAAATTGCGTGCAAAAATCCGTGAAAGTGTTTTTTTTATACCTCTAAGAATAATCATAAGAAGAAAAAAGATTCTTAACCAAACATTATTAGAGAATATCGTCAGGTTCTAAAACCTGCCGTGCTATTGACTAAATTGCAAGTTAACGACGGTTGTTATACGACACGAGAAAATATAGAAAAGTTAGTTTTCTACATTAACCTGATCGGGAATCGAACCAGGGACCACAGAGACAGTGGGACCTTGAAATGAAACCCTTATATACACTACTCGACCACGGAGGTAGTAATAAAATAATGAAATAGGTCTAGTTTAGAGCTACTAATAGTCCTAGCGGTACACCCCGTAATAGGGTATTTTACTGTTGTTGAAATGTAGATATTTAATGATGACGTTAAAAAATATTGCAATTAAGAATACCAAATGTGAAAAAATAATTTGAATCTGTTTTATAATAAAATAATTATAGTCTGTTTGATTTTGACTATAGCTGTCTCTTTCTAAAACGAAATCTTCTATGGCGTGACTATGACGCTACTAACCCACTGACGTCACTAAGATAGCGTCCTGTCCTTGTCTAATTATAAAGTTTGAAGTCCTATATCTTTGAAAATATTCAAGATAATTCAAAATGAAAACTTGTTTTGTGTAGCTAATATTTCGAAAAACATTTTAAAGAAATAAAAAAAAATCAGTAAAATATCGTATTCAGTAAAATGCTGCAAATGGTGTTAAAGGAATGAAAATCGGAACGATTGATCTTTCGGCCATAAGAATCAATTTGACCTGTAGCACGAAAAAAAAAACGAAAAACGAGGGGAGTTATGACGTCATCTTTTATTTATATGGGGAAACATTTTTTTTTTGTTCTGAAACCTATCGTGTAAGGTATCTAATGAAAGGGCTTACTAAGCCGATTCTAAAAATGTATCACATCATTAAATTTCAGTGACTTGTTTTAAATTAAAATAAAAATCATTTTCAAAACATACCAAGTTTGGGCTCCTCCAGATATTATACAGTTGAATCATAATTTGTAAAATATACCTTAAATGATAGATATAGCCTCATATCTAACCCCAAGAAAGCAATTCTGAAAATATTTACATTTAGTATTTTTTATATTAAAAAAAAATAACTAAATGTGATAAGATCACAACTAGTTGAAACATGTATAAAAAGTTTAATTTTAGACACTGAGAATGATAAATACTAATGCGAGAGGAGTTTTCAATCATTTTATCACTGAGAAGACGCCCGCTGACACTCGACTCCACGAGGAGAACGAGGATTTTTAGATAGAACCTGTCGAGACTTCCACTCCTAAGATCTATGATACTTTGTAAGGTAGGTGGAAGATAAAATGATTGAAAACTCTTCGCATTAGTTTTTATCATCCTCAGTGTCTAAAATTGAACTGTTTATACATGTTAAACAAACAATTAATAATCTTAGTTTGGACAATGAACATTTAATTGAAGTAGGTACTTATTAAATGTTTAAGTACTAACTCAATACAAAACTGAATCAAACACGTCTACGGAGATTTGAGCAGAAATAAGTTATTAAATTTGATTAAAATTGCTATTAGGCATAACAATGTTACGGTGCAGACGAGCTTAGGTAACTAACACACTCCGCGTATACTTAGCGCTGAAACTGATTAAACAAACTTGGAGAATTTGTATTGTGTTTTTACCCTTCTGTTTAACTTCTTCGCATTTCCACGGACTGTTGACGTAAGGGTAGGTAACTCTGTTTGTTTTATTTCCCTGTGGTCGGAAGTTGAGCAAGAAATAAACGAAAGCACTTAAGAAGTGTGCCCGATTGTTGGCGAGAAAGTAGCGCTGCCGTCGTATATTACGACTCCGTTGCTTTTGTTACATGGCATTACTGGTTTCAGATTTAGATTAGATTTTACTGCTACTAACTTATTTATTGTTTCTTGACTCGGCTTCGGATAAAAATGTGACATAATGTGTACTAGATGAGCAAAGTTTTTGTCGTGTTGTATATTCTTTGATTGAAGACGTTGGTACTTCGATCAACAAAGCAAAACTGGTAGCCAACTTAGTTCATCGTTATTATCAGCTATTTTACTGTCGTCAATGCTGGATACAGGTCTTCCTCATACTATGAGGTCATAGGTGGAACAGCAGGATAGGTTCACTAAGCCCAATCGGAGGGTGTTAACGACTACATTAATGCAACCGGGGGGCTAATTGTCTACCTTAACATCTTTCGCGATCGCTTTCACTTTGACATCCATTACTTGTTGTTGAAGGCAGTTAAAAATATTTTATAAAAGTATTAAATCTATACTAATTTAATAAAGAGGAAAGATTTGTATTTTTTTATGTAACGAATAAACTCAAAAACTACTGGACCGATTTAGAAAATTCTTTCACCGTTAGAAAGCTACAGTCTTCCCGAATGACATAGGCTATACTTTATCCCGATATTCTCACGGGAACGGGTACCACGCGGGTGAAACCGCGGGCGGCCGCTAGTTTGTTTATATATTTATTTTTCTTCACTTTTCTGTACTTATATTATTGTATTAGGGAATTATAAATATAATAGAGGCAGTTTAAGTCCAGAAAAATGCTTGTCACTGACATGTTGAGATGAGAGTAGAGCACTACTTCCCTCTCCGAGGTAGGCGTGCAAAAATATTTGTATTACTGCAGCAATGGTTGTACAACATCCTTTTTTTATAGTGAGGGCAAATACTGTATTTACGTATACCACACGGCATGTTAGACTCGGTCATTGTACAACATCCTGAAAACTGAAAAGTCGCGATCGGTCAAGCGATCGCGGTAGATATTCAAGTTAGACAATCAAGACCCAACGGCTTAACGTTGTTAGTGCTATTATAATAATATTAGCTTTCCGCCCGCAGTTTCGCCCGCGTAATCTACACGACCGACGTTATCCCGCGGGAATATGATATTTTTCCGGAATAAAAAGAAGCCTACGTTCCTCTCCAGGCTACAAAGTATCTGTGTACCAAATTTCAGCCAAATCCGTTCAGCCGTTTTGGCGTGATTGAGTAACAAACATACAAACATCTAAACTTTCACATTTATAATATTATAAGTAGGATATTCTGTGTCCAAAAAAATATTATGTGGAGCTCCTCTGTGTTTTGGTAACGTGCCAAAACACAGAGGAGCTCCACATAATATTTTTTGGCTACATTCTACATGAGTTGCTTCTGACTGAGGGTTTCCACGCAAAACTGCAATGCAACGCAACGTCGTCGTCGCATTGCAAAAATAAGCAGCACGCCACGCTAATAGGAACTTTACCGGCTGTTAAATACTTGACAAGCGTAAGAGCCCCGAAAGCATAGAAAAATGGAAAATGAAGTATTTAGAAAATCGAACCGTCTCACAACCAGCTCCGATGGGACTCCGCTTGTTGTGAGACGGGTCGAATTTTTCTAAATACTTCATTTTCCATTTTTCTATAATAAAAATTGCACTGTGAATGCAAAAAACTAAAAATTAAAATAGCCCTGAAAGCGCTAAGCACAGCGCCACTGCTATTTACCGCTCGCTACAACAGATCTACAGTTTATTGGTAAATATATTTACAGATTTTAATAACTTTGCCATCCTCGCCCTGCCCAGTAACATTTCGCGTATCTCCATGGATAATCTAGACACGCAGTAGCGTGTCAAGCCAAGTTCAAGCTAACAGAACTGGCAAGCAGCACCATATGTTAGATTACACGAACTATTTGGAGCCACGCTTGACCCCCTCAAAACTTAAAAGCAATTTCACATAAATATGTTAAATTTACTCATACCTATATTGAGACTTACGAGATACATATGTGGTCCAAATTTCATAAACACATCAAACGGTTACTTAGATATTAACGTGAAAAAAACGACATTTTTATCACTGACATATATTACCTATAAATCAAAAGTCTAACCCAGTTATGGGAAGAACGAGAGCTTCTATTAACGCAATCTTAGGTACCTAGTACAAGAAGGGAGAAAAAACTTAAACCTATACAGAGATCTAAGAGCGTTGGTCACTTTCATAGAGACGTCATTAATATAAATTAGACTTCTCTGAGAAGGGAATTATATTCATATAAGTACTCTTAGTATTTTTCACTACATAACATTGAGTTATAATTACTTTAACTCAAAGCTCGATCACAAACGGATGAATACGGTGTATAGGTTGGTTGGTATAGGCACAGTTAATATATATGCTGTGGTATAGGTAGGTAAGTATTTATCTGGGATAAGTAGGTATCATTGTTATTTTAAAATAGGTATAGAACAGAACAAACAAAACAATATTTAAGTTTGTTATGAATGTCACTGGAGTACTGTCGGGAGATCAATCCGATTTACAATATTAATTTGTCCAGTTAATTAATTTTCATTGTTGAAGCTGCGATTGCGGCAAATTATATCTCGCACATTTTGTGATGTTGAGCCTTTGAACAAAGCTGATTGAAATGCAATCCGTTTCTATTGCTTAGAATTGAAAAGAACTGAACGGTAGGTAGGTACGTATGAAATACGCCGCGTAATAAAAATAATATACAAATGGAGATCACATCGAAATTGGAACAACGATGAAAAACGAAATCTAACTACATATTAGTAACAAAACTGTTTAGAAAAAGGAAAAAGAAATCATTATGATATACTTAAGCTTTTCGGAGTCTAAAAGAAAATAATATTAAAACAAAACAACTTAACCTTCTTTGGAGTCGGTCGGAGGTCAAATCGAATGAACTAAGAATTTAACACGGTTACCTTATGAAGCGCATAACGTTTTCTGCCATAAACATGAAACGCATCGTGTTGAGGCATAATCATCGAAATGCATAAGTACTTAATCCTTAAAGGCTTAATTTTATAACGCATACTTATTTGGCCGAAAATGCAAGTTTCGCGACGCACCGTTTTCGAGATTTATAAAATTTTTATTTGATTAAAATTATTGTAAAGTTAATGTTTTTAAAAATTAATTACCTATGCATTATAAAGTTAAAAACCGATTTAAATTATGCTTTAAGAAATTATGACAAATAAAAATATAAAGGAGACTGGGCACCTCTGGACCAAAGGTCGAAAAATAAAAGTGTGCGGCCACAAGAATTTAATTCTAAATGAAAGTTCTAAATATGTGCTTCATTTTCTCTTATGAGCGTAACTCTCAGATGTAGATACTTAAGAAGATAATGTTCATTTTTTTTATTAAAAATATTTTAATTTCGTTCATGATATAAAATTGATAAGGTGAATGTTTACAAACACTTAAAAACAGGAAAACAGTGATCTAATACAAAGAACAAAAAAATGGCAAAAGCCTGTATTATCTGAACTTGGATGAGTGAACTTATAAGAAATCTTAAGGGTGCGGTCATATGTATCAAATGCCACGTGATAACACGCCGTATCTATATGGACGTGTTATAAGATAAGTATGCTTCTGGTGCATACATTTACTATAAAAACCGAACACGTGACGTCAGACGAATGTGACCGCACCTTAAGAGTTACATAAGTCCACATACAGACACAAAAAAATTGTTAAAACAATGTATTTCTATCATTTTAAACGTATTTATAGTGAAACTAAAAATATTTAAAGAAAGTTGTAACTCTGAAACTATCCATGACAGCGGAGTAAGGTTTTTAAAAAATGTAAGCACTAATCACTACCATTAAATAGAGGATACTTCTAGAAGTGGCCGCCAGATTTTTTTTTTCTTGGTGCAAGCTCCATAGTTTTTTGCCCACTCTCCTTTCAAAGATTATACTTTTTAATATTATGCCTTTCAACTATTAGGTATGCATTATTATGGGTTATGAAATGTATGCCAAAGTAAAATGATTTTCAATATTATGCCTTATGATGCCAAATGAAATTATGACTACCTATCAATTGTATGCGTTTCGATGTGTCACCATTTAACCCAAGTGGTGGTAACTTTTTATTTAAAAAATCTAATTTTCTTCTTAAGAATGGAACACCTGCCCCTGACTTCAACAATATTGTGATGGCAGATTGGTAGAATTATTGCTGACGCTAACTCAAGTAACAAAGTGTAGAGTAGAGACGAGAGTAATTAAGATAATAATAAAAAGTTCAGGTTACTCTCCTGAAAAACATGTAAAAACTTTTACACATTTTTATTACGTTAATAATTCTACGCTTTATATCATTTAGCTTGCAGCTAAATAGCGCAAAGTGGTAATTATGATCTTTTATGACGTTCAAGAAATAATTGAATATTTTTAAAGCTTATTATTAAACAGACGATGGAAAGAGGAATAAAATTAAGCTACTGGTAAGTGGTTGGGTCAAAAGTCAAAATCATTAAATGACAAAAAGAAATGTCTTCAACCTTTTTGAACCACTTCTTCTTCTTCTTCTTATCGAGTCGATATCAAATCACAACCTAAACGGTGTCGGACCAAAATTCGGCTACGCGAATCGCAGCATTGGTAGCCTCCATTAGGTCTTCCCGCGTGCAGCTGCACGTCCTGCGTGTCCAACCAGCTGGTTGGACACGCAGGACACGATATTAGATGTTCCATGGTCTGAGGAATAGCAATACCACTAAGATATTAAAATGTATTGGGCAGAGAGCGCGTGTAAAACCCTTTGCTCAAAAAAGCAAACCATACTTGTACATATTGTACGGTTACGAATTTCTTCAAGTTGGTATGGCAAATAGTTTGCTTTCGATTCCACGATTCATTCAGTGCAAAATGCGTTGGCTTGACATGTTCCTTCTAAAGTTCTAACCCTTTATATTGTTCTGTGCTTACGAGTAGGGCAGAAGCCCCGGTTTTGGCCACTTTTTGCTCTAAAAGTTTTCTAAACAACTTTTCGCCATTTTTGCTAAAGGCAATTAAAATAAGGTGCTTTAAGGTAATAATAACAACCTTTAGAATTCCATAAGTCATTCGATATTTTTTCAATAAATCCCATGTTCTGTATTAAAAAATGTTTTGTATACAATTTTTAAGAAATTTGATTTGGATGAAATACTTAAACCTTTGTCTTTTACAATTACATTGTTGTTTTGCAATTGATTGGTTTCTAGCGCATTAGAATATATTGATTTAACCTGAGTTTGGTTTTGATTTTTCGCTATACTTACAAAACTTTAACTGTAAATAAGTGGCCAAAATCGGTACATTTGGCAACTCTCACACATTTTGTGTTACATACAAAAAACTATTTTACTTTTTTAAATTTCAAAAATAAAGGTAGATAAATTATCTATAATTTAAGATATAATTTGTCTTTTAAATACCTAAGACCAGTACTTAGTGCTTAAAAGTCAAAAAATCCTTAAAAGTGGCAAAGGGTACCTCTGCCCTATACTCGTCGCTCTACCGAACTAACTATCGAATATACAAATGCATTCAGATAGTTACTATTTAGCGCAGCGGTTTAGTCTATCGATCAACTTCCGATATGTACATACAGGGTGGAATTACATACACCCAAAAACGAAATCGGTGGACGCATTTTTAAATGAAATCGTATGGTACGCTGTCACATTGGCACGACACGAGACGGCGAGACGTGCCGGGCGGGCGCCAACAATTTCATACAATTGAAATCGGTGACGGGTGTCGTTTCGTGTCGGCCAATGAGGAAACGGGAACTGACGTAAATTTTCAAGGTCGTTCCATAGGCGATTGAATATACAAACCTAATTTTTAATACAGTTGCTCAAAAAGTGGCGTATTGCAGGGACGTATAGCGTTCGGGATGTGGGCTATTACACACTCGAACTTTTTCTTTACCTTTCCCGAACTCGTGCGTTTTCTTTCCCAACTGTCAAAATATTGTCTATTAAAAAGAAAAAACCAACCACGAAGTTTTTACTAAAAAAAATCATAGAAGTTTTTATGATTCATGCAAATATTTCTAAAAAGAAGCTACTAATTTGATTCAATATCAGATTTAAAAGTAATTTTAATTATACATTAAATTAATATTAGTATCGGCCAAATTAAATTTATGAATATAAAAAATACATAAAATTGGCTGTATGACCACAGATTACTAAATATGGTATGACGTGCACTATTTACCATAGTATCTGCTTGAAGGAGTTTGCGCAAGTAAGTGAAAAGAAAATGAGGGACCTTATTTCTTAATTTTCTAAATTAGTTTTTTCTGGTTTTTATTGTGGTAGGTACTTAGTATGGTGGAATTAGTGCAATAATGTGGCTTTAATGGAAAACGATGTGGTAAAAGAGGGAAATAAGGAAAGGCGCTCCTGTAGGATTCGGATTGCTTTTGTTAGGTTTCATTTCATTTCATCTCATTTTATTTAATTTTCATTTAATATCAATAAAAAAATTCTACTGAAGCCTTGGCTGTATGATCATAGTTTCCTTTGCCAATCCAGAATGGGTGAAGAAAACAAAAAAAAAAGTCTCTGCTTATATTCTTTTACGATTAGTTAATTGAGTTTATTGTGTTTTATTATTTTATTAAATTGCTTAATTTTTTCGCAACTGTATTAAAAATAGTTGTTCAGTACACGTGCGGAACCGTCATTGCAACTTGTTCCGACTGTCAACCCTCACCTTCGGCTGCGCCTCGGCTCGGGTAGACATTTGTCGGAACTCTTTGCAATGACAGGCTTTCCGCACTTGTAATGAAATCTACTATTTCAACACACTTGCTCATAAAGTGAGCCTTATTACATCGATCTTAGGGCCATAAACCGAACATAATAATATTACAGTACTAGTTGCGTAATAGAATTATCCCTACAAAGTTAAGTAAGTACCTAACTGCAAATTATATGCGAGTAAACAGAGACTTTTCAATTTAACCGGGTAATACAGTATCCCTACAAAGTTAAGTTAGTACCTAACTGCAAGTAATATGCGAGTCAACAGAGCATTTTCAATTTCAGCGGGTAATACAAACAGTTCTTTTTTTGTAACAACAAAGAGGTTTTATACGGCTGAAAATCCATTTACGTTTTTAGAATAAATAAATGTGTCCCTAATTAAGACAAAAAACATAATTTAGTATATTATTATCAAATTATTTATAATTTACAATAATTTGTTATAAAACATTTGCATTTTATCACTATTATTATACTTAATTATTTTGAAGTAGGCTGTATGGCTGTATGTAATCAATCACCTCACATTTCGCGCGTGCAAAAAAAAAAATAAACTTGCGCGCTTTTTCCCTTAATTAATATTAGGTTAATACAATATGTATGCAATAAATGTTTGTTTTTCCTCGCAAGTGTATTGAAAAAGTGCGTATGAAACTCGTGAGCAACTTACTCACTAGACACTCGGCTGATTTACGCCCTCGCCTGCGGCTCGGGCTGCAACCCACAGCCTCGTGTATAATGAGCAACCTAAGCTCACTTGTATCATAATATACTATTAAAATTGCCCCCGATTCGACTTTTTTATTTGTCTTTACTGGTCTTTTGGTAATAGTTCAAGTTGGTAAAAATTCAAGGGTGACAATATCTAAAGAAATATTCATATTTATCTAACTACCTTTGATGCTTATGTTTATGTATAAACATTCAATAAATTCCAATATAGCTTTGAATTTTCCTTTAGGTAATAAAACTCAATTTATTTTAACCGCAGTATTTGCCTTTCAACACCACAACAAGTGTTACAAGTTAACGCGCCTTTATTGCTTAGCTTAGAAGAGAGACTTTCGCACTGAAACTGTAAGGCTGGAAGTGCTGGCGACTGTACTAGCACTTCGTATGAAAATGCAACCTCTTTGCGTCGTGCAAATGGCACCCAATTTAATAATGGAGTCTTTATACTATGGACAGGAAATATATTTTAAAACTAGCGCTCCGCTCGCGACTTCGTCTGCGTGGACCGGACCTTTTTTACTCCCCTTATAGGGGGAATTTCCAAAAATCCTCTCTTAGTGCTACCCTGCACTCCCCAAGGAATACATGCTAAATTTCAGCTTCTTGTGCCCAGTAGCAAAGAATACTATAATACGAAGGGTACCTACACTGAAAGTTTTGCGTAACTAACATTCGAAATTCAAACATTTATGAGCGGCTAGGAGCGCAGAACTTTCAGTGTGCCCTACGTATTACCAATAGATTTTTTTAAACCTGTGGTATTACTATACGTATAGTGCAGCAAGCTTTTCTGTTCCGGTGATTATCTTTGGAACTAAAACAGTTTTCATACGACAGTCCATTTTGACAGCTAATTTGGTATTGCAAGTGGCTCCTCTGTCACGGCTGTCACCGGAACAGGAAAGCTTGTGGCACTGTACCAGTAGTTTCGGCTGTGCGTTGTCTGTCAGTCAGTCAGTAACGCAAGAGTTTTATATACTTATTTAGAATATTTGTCAGTGGTTCCTAACCTGGGGGTAAAAAGGGTTTTTCGCGGGGGTCATGAGCTGGTTGTTGTCTCGAACGCCGAAAGCTCATTACCGCCTCCCTCGCGAAATAATAAGTAATAAAAGAAATAAACGTGAATTTAAAAAATTCGCGCGAACTGTTTACCAACCAACGAACTAATTGCACCTACTTATTCTTTGTTAAATAAAAAAAATATTATTTATTTTTTTCCTAAGTAAGATAACAAATTGTTTCATGATTATGTAATTGTATTTGAATATTAGAATTTGGTTTTTTGGATTTATGAAGGTAATCTATTATAACTTATGTGTGTATGTGATTATGAGTAAGTACAAATTTCTCAATTTTTCATCTGTAATTGTTTTATGCATAATAAAGTCTCAGTCTTAACTTCATAAAATGAACTCCAAATAAATCCAGACTTTCGAAAAAGGATACGAATACTTTGAAAAATTACCTGGTGAATTTGCCACGGGCCCCAAACGGTACAGTTACGCCACTACGGGGGAAGCTTCGATTATATGATCGAAGGGGGGAGGGGTAAAATCCGTGACCCTAGTTAAAGGTACCTAACGGAACTGAAAAGGTTAGGAATCACAGATAAAATGATTATGATACGATAACATATCATCTTATAAAGTGAGGTATTCCAGTTAGGGCACCAATTTTAACCGCACCATTTGAAACGCACCAAAAGCATTCCCGTTACGGCACCATTGGTTTAATGTAGAGGTGTTCACTAAAAACCTCGATATTTCAGTTCAGTTCATTATTATATTTGAAGTAGGTATTCTAGTAACAATAGAATAATACATTATATGCATGTATAAAGTACAATGTAGCTGTCCGAATTATCGTTTGGATTATGAAGTACCAGGATAACACAGCTATGGAGGCGGTAGTATACATAGGTAAAGAATATTTTCTAACCAGTCGCAACTATAACTACCTCCTGCATGCAGCTATGTTATCCTGGTACTTTAGAATCGCGAAAGAAGTCTTCAAAAATAATAAAGAACTGAATAGTGTTGTCGATGTATTTTAGTTAGGTAACAGCTCTACTACGCCTCTAACGATTGGTGCCGTAACGGGAATGCTTTTGGTGCGGTTCGAACGGTGCGGTTCAAATTGGTGCCGTAACTGGAATACCTCTATGAGGGAGGAAGTAAGTAGGTACGTAGTTACTACAGAGGAGCCTACATTAGTAGTACAGAGGAGCCCGTGCGTGGCGCAATAGCCTGCCATTATTGCAGCTAAGCAACGTTCATAACAACGTCTGTAACGAGATGGGTGACAAAAATTTATCATCTCGACCGTCTCCGCGCTTTGAAAGGCATTTTACGGCTCGTTCACACGAGGACGTTTAACGTATCATCTTTTTTGCGATTATTCCATTTTTTGACGGTATCTTTCCTATATGTACTTTATGGTCTAGTGTTTTTGGGGAATCGTCAATACGGATCCCGCCCGTGAGTACGTACAGTGCGACAACGTATTCTGTTCCGGTGATAATCTTTGGAACTAAAACAGTTTTCATACGACAGTCTATTTTGACAGCTAATTTAGTATTGCAAGTGGCTCCTCTGTCACGGATGTCACCGAAACAGACAGGAGTGTGGGACTAATACGTGTACTAATTGGTCCCGGCTGCGCTGCGTTTGCTTGCTGTCGTTAAAACCATCCACCCATCCCAATTTTCTTTAAACATATTTGTGAATGCGTGTGAACTGAAATCTCCTGTAAACCACGCAAAGCCGCGATTAAAAATAGCAGGATACCTAATTTCTAAAGCATAATCACATGAGTTACAAACCTGTCAACGCTTGAAAAATTAATTTGAGGAATTCGGCCAATTAACTGAGAATCAAATCTATTTACTAATTTACATTATTACAGTGAATTGAGTTAAATGTTTTCTTAAATTATGATTTTTAAAAGTGATAGGTATTTCATAATATTTCGCATGCTCTGTGCGATTTTTTTCGCTACTTTCGCAATGGTTCGTTCCGGTGTCAGTGACCAAAAACATTTTATCTAGAGCTTTGCCGTGCTAGAAATTAAAAAAAAGACAAATATTTTCTTTATCCCAGTGAGTTGAGTTAAATCTACCCTTTAATTATTAATATTTATATTTTTTTTTTCAAGAATCATTTGATGGCCTAGGAAGCTTGGGCTGGTTAAAAATCTTAAAAAAGTTACGCTGTCATAGCTGTCAGACATTTTAATTCAATGTCAAAATGACAGACAAGAAGAGACAACGTTGTACCTAACCTAACCTAACCCACAAAAATACTAAAAGCATCTAAAATAGTCGCAAAGTGGTGGATAAGTATGTGATGGTGTCCAATAATTATTTATTTATTATTTATTGTTGTGGGTTAGGTTAGATAGTGGTCATGGAGCTAGACTTAATACTGTTACCTCAGTATGTAGTTTAGCTCCATGTACATGGAGTTGTACGATAGAAAGAAATGCATGATGAATGGTCGTCATTTAATCATTTGAGTTTGATTGATTTTAATCAGGGTGGACAATTAATAATAAATCAATAATTAGTAGTCAATTAAGTACTTAATTTTTAGACAATTATCGTTTCATAAACCTAAGGTGTTTTTAATTGAGAATTAATTGTGACAGTCTGTCAGCTAATTTTACATTTGATTTGCGTTTCAGAAACCGGCCGATAGTGATGTACTTAAGTTTACTTTTGTAAAGATATTTTGTTAAAATTTCTTAGTTTTGTAATTAGTTTTGTAAAAAAATAACGTGTTTAATTATACTTAAGAAAAAAAATCTACACTATCATTCAACAAGAACGTATTCCACATAAATGACAAATTTATGTGGAATTGAAATTGAAAATGATTTTTTTAAAGTTTCAAGGCAGAGGATACTGAGAATTAGGACTTCAAAGTATTCATTTCGAGCGCTTACCCATGGAGGGGGCGGATGTAAAGGTTAATAATTTTGAACACACGATATATCTAAATCAAAATTCCGATGTATTATGTCACGACAACGTAGGCTGATCTACCCATCCGATCTAGATCTTTTTTTATACTTATTTAAATAATTGCATCCAATACTTGAGATTAATGACGTCAAAAACTTACAATTTCGCAGATTTTTTCCGATTTTTGTGAAATGGCTCTTATGGAATCCCGTCTTACCCTTTTTTAAATGGGAGAAATGTGTTTATGCATCCCTTGCCCCTGGGTGCAGGGGAATGTGGGACTCATCACCCTGAGGGCAATATGGGGTGAAGAGACTTTCTGCACATGAAATTTTTTATAAATTTAATTATCCAACAAGAGTACCTAATTACTGTTGATTGTCAAAGTACCAGAGAATACTATTAATGAAAAAACATATAACAGAATAATACTATTTTTAGGAGATTACATTTACATTTTAGGAGATTTCAAACCTTATTAACCTAGGTAGATCTATATTACAATTAATCTTATGCTTCTATAATGGTGATCTGATAACGTGCCGTCGCTGTCCTTAATAAAAATAACTATACTTACCTACATTACTAATCAAGCTCCATGTATAAACTTTATCAATGTGACCTAGTACATTATACCTTTCAATAAACAAATTAATTAAATTTAAATAAATGCTTTTAACTCAGTAGTAAGTACCAACCAAAGATACCAACTAAGTTAAACTGGAAAATAAAATGAGTCTACTACAGTCCTAAAATCCTTTTACTTGAAAGCCCTGAAACGGCGAGACTTTTCGCTCAATAATTAGAAGTGAGTTAATAATATCGCAGCAGGGACCGTTGATGAGAGTAACTCAACATACGCATACTATATACATTATAATGTCTGTCTATAAGAATGTCTGTTCTCCTGCGCTTTTGTAAGAACCCTGACCTGCCACTTGAATCCGTAAAAATATCGAGTGTGAACGAAAATATGCGCTCTTCGTGAGACAATGAAAAAAGTAAAAACACTCGTTTGGAGACATCGCAGATTTGACACTCAAGACGTTGGAGTGGGGAGAGCTATTATTTAGCGCTCTTGAGGGCAGGAATCGTACTGTGACGTCAGACTTAGCCGGAAAGTACCAGAAGAATATGATTAAAAAGAAAGGAAAACACAAAAAAGATATGGGTACTGTTTCAAACTCCTTAGTAGAAAGCTTTAAGCAAGCTCCGATCAAACCTAGGTGCTGATACAAGGAGAGACTCGTACGTACATTACATTTTTTTAATTTTTTATTCAAGATTGATGATGATATGAAAATCTACTAAGCACGTTACTATTTTTAAGTATCCAATTATCATTCAATCAAAATCTAAAATTAATGATAAGTACTACATTCAAACTAATTATGACTACAGCACAGAAGTAATTAAATTAACTAACGAGTATTAATTGCACAAAAATGAACAAACGCATTAGTGAAATAATTAATTCCGGCCAATAGGATACTTTAGTAATAGCATGATTCCTGGGAAATAAGTAACAGGATATCATTAATCTTTAAATAAAGAAGAAAGAAAGAAAATATCTTTATTTGGGACATACAACACAATATAATATTTATAAGATAAGGTAAAACTGTCCCGAAACTGTCCCGACTCAGCAATGCTTGGCTTGTGACCAGCGCTGATCTTCTGTCAGATCAGAACGTAACGTAGTGGTGGAGCTATGAGATGCGACAAACCGCCTCAAACAAAAACCTGACACAGACAACACAGAAAAAAGAAAAAAAAAAAAAGTGAAACAAATCTAAATAAATAATAAATTTAGGTAGGTAACTAAGTAGTTAGTAGGTGCCCGCGGCTTCGTCATACTTAATTGAATGAAACGTTTCCACAAGCATTATACTGAGAAGATTATTAATGTTTCCTGTTCTGTTCATCAAAATACAATAATGAGGAAAAGCACTTTTCCTAAAGCTGTATCAATATCAATATTTAATTACCAGTTATTATATAAATGTCGGTCAAACGGCCGTCATTAATTTACCACCAATTAGCATTTAGGCCCGATTTCACCAATGATATTTAAACGCGATTAACGCTAAACGTGTTTAAAACGTATTTCTGTCCCTGTCACATTCAAACAGATGACAGAGACAGAACTATGTACTAAACACGTTTAGCGTTAATCGCGTTTAAATATCATTGGTGAAATCGGGCCTGTCATTAAAACTTACATAAAAACAAACTATTGTACATAAGTAGCACAATAAATAAGTATCGCTAAAGTCAATAAATGTGAACGCACACTTAGCCGAGCCGAATGAAATAAATTTTAGAATAATCTTTAAGTATATGAAATTCTATGTAACCTCGCACATTTGCCGGAGCATATTCTTTGCCGGAGCCGAATCGTCCGAAAATCGACGCAGATTTCATACAGATTTCTAAAATTCATTGCGTTCGCAGCGTACAAGTTTGCGTTCACCTTAAATTTAAAGTCAACGTATCAATCTTAATAATTTGTACTACGAAAAGGGTCCATAGTACAAACGCGTAATGGTAATAAAATTGGTAATTTCATGATATTGTCGGTCATTTCATGAAATAGTCGTATTTCACGAAACGATTTACTAAATAAATAAATAAATATTTTCTAACATTCACACCAATTATCTAAGCCCATAGTAAATTTCTTAAGAAACTGTGTCTGTGTGAACTTGATAACGAATAAATATATACTTAAGTAAATACTTTTTTTTTGTAAATACCACATACTTAATATACATAGAAAACGCCCAGACCAAGACAAATAGACATGTTCATGCACACAAATATTTGTCTTGTTCGGGAATCGAACCCGAGACCTCTAGCGCAGAAGGTAGGTAGTTTACCTCTGCGCCAAATCGGTCATTTAAATTGACATTATTGTTAAAAGTTCAACGTTTAATGATATTTTCAACAACATTTGGTCATATCATGGAAAATCGACTACTTATTTCATGAAATGACCAACCATATTATCATTTAATGATCAATTAAATTTTAGGACATTAATGCATTATTCCTGCCTCAATGTGTTGAATGGAAGTTAGAAATCGTAGAAAATGTTTTGGAAGCTTAGTTGCGAGTTGATGGTACTTATAAACAAGTAATAAAAACTATTTTTTTTACAATTGGGCATACAAATTAAAAATAGGGTAAATGATCCTAGGATGGACCCTTTGTTTGGCATTAAGTTCTTTCACATTATATTTTTTTTTACTATTATTGTAAATTTTAGCTGATCATATAACAATATTTATTAATTCACGAAAGTAGTTTCTGATTCCAAGTGAAGTTGATTTTACAAGGAAACCTTTATGTTGCTTTTAAAACCAAAGAGTTATTTAAGTTTGAATAATTGCGCGTTGTAAGTAACTGTTTTTAGTTAATTTACTTGTAACCGTCTATCTGTCGCCGTACTGCGGGAGCTCAATAGCCTTTTGCTATAATATTCACGGTCAACACTCGACACTGCACAACACACTAGCTAGACAGACCATGCATATAATTTTAATTTATAATACAGTGTCGCCATCTAGAGACAAACTCGCGCCGCGATCAGGTAATGGCGTCTCCGCGTTCGTTGCTAGGTTGCCACTCCATAATAACCGGATCGCACAACGAAAACTTCTCTGCTCCTTGTTTATCGCTCTCCCTCTCGCACCCACCGGTTTATAGCCAGCCTTGAGCCGACCGTTGCTCGAACGTGACGTGTCCGTTGCTCCTACCGAAATCGAATCTCGCGCCAAAGTTTACTCTGGGATTGAATGTGTGTGGCAATTGTTTTATAAAGTGAACTAAGTTTTGTTAAACAACCTTAAAAGTAATCAAAACTGTATGAAAAGTGTGTTTACTAAAAGTGAGTGATCTGTTCGCAGTGTTTCAAAAACAAGAAAGACAGTTATGTTGGAATTAAGATTTGTTAAAAAATAATGAACCACCTGCAGGATGGGCGCTTAGGATTTGTCTGAAAGTGCGACTTTTCGTATAGAAAGTTGTCTGAGTTTAAACCGTCGACATGGGGACCAGCCGGCTGCTTTCACCGTTTACTTTGCTGCTGATTTGTACAGGTAAGCGGGCTGCCTACTTACTTTCTGACTCAACTTACCTCTCTAGCGGCGCGCGGTGGGCGCCCGTCGCGACTACCGAGGTTGTTTGTGGCATGCACACAGCTACTTTTGTTAATATCAAACCTTTGTGCTTGGCATTTCTGCATTCATAAGGAAACTTCTTAGCTTTCCACATCAGTTCATAAGTTTAAAAGAAAGTAGGGTAAATAAACGTAATGTGGTCCCTATATATTTTAGAGGAAAAAATATAGAAATTAATGAAGTCATGAATGCAATCGACTCGGATTAAATAAAAAAAAATGATTAGCAAAACTGATTAATGACTAACTATACTACTTTAAACTTTAATGACTCATCGCTTAACTATGCTTAATGTACCTAGCAAATATATTGGCATTCTTTTGGATGAAAAATTGGTGCGATTTAAAGTTCTTTCAAGTAAGTATTATTGGCCATAATATTGTAGACTAGAAATCCTTGAAGATTATACAAAGTTACCAACACAACTGGTCGTGACTGTTACTTAGTATATTCATTATAATATCAAGTACTGCATAGCTAGAGAACGTTAATATGCCTTAGGCTGTCTTAAGGTCCCGAGCTTTGTCTTACTAATTTATTTATAACTTGCATGGGTTGGAGTGACCGAAAGGGTGTGCAAGGAGTTTTCACTAATTACAAGTGAATGTAATATTTGGTCAGCTTAGGTTAAAACTGTGAAAATAAAGCGCGAGCTGAGCGAGCGTAGCGAGCGTGCCGCGGTCAGCGAAACGCCAGAAAACCATTTGATTGCATTTTTCGTCAAAATTATTAACTTAGACATTTAATTATGCGCAGGTTCGCACCCTTTGCGACACCCTGACTTAAATAAATAAGATATTTAATAATTATAATTTCTTTACCAAATCTGTTACAACCGGCCAACGAAGTTATCAAATTATCAAATCATTAAATCATCAGAAAGTCAAAAGCGATATTAATAGAGAGGTGGTCCCAGAACAATTAAATAACAATAAACTAACAAATTGTCCTAAAAAGTATAGATAAATATTAATGAATAACACTATCAATTCACAAAAAGATTTTTTTATATCTATCTAGGTACTTGAGCATTTTAAACACATACAATTATGACAATTAGCTTACCTACGTAAATAAAATAAAAGCTTGACTGTAGAAGCAATAAACGTCAATAAACTTGATATGATGTTTTAAGTACTACCAACATCATTTGATTTTTTAAAACATTTAAGTTTTATGCAGTAAAATCACACAATTCATACAATCCACTTTTGCATCAGAATATTTGTCTAAGTATATGACAACGGTGCTTGAATAAATTTATTGCAGCAAGTACTTAGCAGCGAAAGGGGTAATAGCTTTAAAGGACAGATTGTAAGTATGAACAAAAATATGTTTATCCTAATAAACAAAGATAAAAATACCACCTTGCAACGGATGTTACAGAGGACTTTCAAACATAGATATTTAGAATTCATAAAAAACCAGAGAAATAGTAATATAATTTTCTTAAATCGTAACATCACCTTGTCAGCAGAATAACCTAAAAGCAATTATTGTCAAATTGACGTGACCAGTTTTAAAACTATTGTCAATATCAAGTTAGAGTACCCGTCATTTTAAATTTACGTAGGTACATACGCCGAAGCCCAATTCTGCGAATACAATGGAGTCTCAACAGTAGGCAGCCAGATTCTTTGTCACTTATTATTCTGGCTGCTTACACAGTATGTTAAGGCATGCTATTGAACCGCCAGCATTCAATTATTACGTTAAGATTCGCAGAATCGAAGCCCCGATTAATCAATTGTTCATTACTTAGAGATAGAGATTCAATATTTGTTAGAAAACTTGAATGTGCTTGAGACACATGGTTATATAAATTTATTTTTAATATGTTTATAAGGTTATTCTAAAAAGTAAAACAACAGAAATGTTATACCGGCATTATTTTAACTGGAGCTCTTAGATTTTTTCTTAAACTTGGTTAAGGCGCTACTCGGAAAAATATGGACTTTTTGATTGAAAACTATAGGACGGTTACAGTTGTTACAAATCTGGTAATAAGATATATATTTCTTTATACCTTTATCTAGAATCGTATAGTTTCAAAAACACGATTTTATGATTTTGCCTCGACACTTTTTATTTTCGAAAAGACCTCTAAAAAATGCAAAAAGTGAAGATTATTCTTAAATGGGGTTACTTATACTATTGGAAATTGGTTTAATTAGTGGACACCAATAATATTGAGGATCGTATAGAAGCACGCTGTAGTTTTTTAATACGAAGTGATTTTGTGTTTTTTTTGCCTGATCTGCAAAATCGGTCTCGCTCCCGCGCGCGTCGTTTTCTCATTGCTATCTCGCTTCAGCATAATTTTTCCGAGTATCGCCTTAAATGATAAGTGCTTTTACCCTAATAAATCTAATATTAACATTAATGAATTCGATACCGTTTAAAATCACTTATGACCTTATGAGTGTCTAAAAACATTTTGTATTCTAATATTCTAAATCTATATTATACTTGAATTCAATTACTAAGTGTCGAAAGACTGATAGAGTTCCAATATTACAACTTACTTAATATGTCCATTCACAGTATG
Organism: Crambus lathoniellus; assembly: GCA_949710035.1. NCBI lineage: Eukaryota > Metazoa > Arthropoda > Insecta > Lepidoptera > Crambidae > Crambus > Crambus lathoniellus. The sequence continues at coordinate 11,216,221 of OX453306.1, forward strand.
TTCTTGAAATCAAGATAAGAATACGGAGACTACACATCAGTTCAAAAATATACAAAAACAGAAGCTTGAATTCGTAATTTAGGCAGCGCCAGTGGTGGCGAGAGAGTGAAATCATGTTTACAAACCGGTTCGGATGCAGGTGTGCGACGGCCGAGGAGCCATCTCCCGGCCTCTACTCATGTATGTGGAAAAGTTAACCGTTGTCGACCTCGTAGATTCATGCATTCTAGCCTACATTTACTATGTTTTAAAGTCAAACATAGTATGATTTACCTTACAACCTTTTAGCTCTTACCTAAAAATATTTGTATCATACACTCGATTGTAAAAAGTCTTGCTATTATAGTAACTAAAGTAGGTACCTAAATAATTAGTTACAGAGATTTTTTAGAAAAAAAAATCTATGTCGTGTTTCGAAATTTATTAATTTTGTTAATTTAGCACTCGTACTTGAGTAATTCTCTGTTATTGAGACGTATGCGCACTAATATTCCATCAATTAGTCCTACTAATATTATAAATGTGAAAGTTTAGATGTTTGGATGTTTAGATGTTTGTATGTTTGTTTCCCAATCACGCCAAAACGGCTGAACGGATTTGGCTGAAATTTAGGACACAGATACTTTGTTGCCTGGAGAGAAACATAGGCTACTTTTTATCCCGGAAAAATATCACATTCCCGCGGGATAACGTCGTGAAGTCCACGCGGGCGAAGCCGCGGGCGGAAAGCTAGTTTGTAATAGTTTTTGAAGAATTGCTTAGTATTGATGATGATGATGAGTCAAGTTTGCAAAATGGTCGTAAATGTACACGTGTCAATTACGTACTCTTGGTTAAGTACAGCTAAATTATAAGTTCATAGCTAAGTTATGTTTCAAACATATGTAGACCAGAAACCCTGGTCTTAGCCACTGCCCCCGTTTTGGCGATTTTTGCTATATAAGTCATCTAAATAACTTTTCCTTATTTTTGCCAATGGCAATTTTATTAAAAAGGGATTTTAAAGTAACAATAACAATCGTTGAAATTCCTTGTCATACGATTTTTTTTTCAATAAGAGCCATTTTCTGTCTAAAAAATTAACAATGAAAATTTTAAGAACTTTGTTAAGGATGAAGGTTACAAAGATAAACTGTAAAGCTTCGTTTTTACAATTAAATTATTGAAGTGCAATTTATTGATGAATACCACATTATATTATATTGATTAAACTCTTTAAATATGTACCTATTAAGGTATAAAAATGATTTATAATTTAAGATATCATTTTTGCCCTAAATACCTAAGACCATTATAGTGAATTAACGCCCGAATACTCGAACACTACTCAGCTTTGGGACCGTCCTTAACTTCATGGCGTCTCTTTCATACGTTTGACGTTTAATGCGACAGGGTAGTGTTTGATTGAGACGCTCCCAAATTTAAGTAACGTTCGAGTATTTGGGCATAAGTGCTTTATAGCGAAAAAATCTTTAATGTGGCCACAAATGGGTTTCCTGCCCTATTTTTGTTACAGTTTTAATTTTAACGGAATTCATATGTTTACTCTTCTTTTTATAATTATAAGCTTCAGTTTGTTATTTTTAAAATGGCAAATGTGGTATTCGTAGTACCTAAATAACGGTTTCTTATCCTTACTTCAGGAAGGAATCTCTGGTTTTCTCAAATAAGGGAACCTTTTATTAAGAACGATTGTTGACACAGGTGTGAAGACGCAACTGGTCACTTTAGGTAGCTTGTACAGAGAAGGGCTACTATCGAAGAATTTATTTATGTACTTACTCGTCGTTCGAGTTTAACGTAGGTAGCTGACATTAATAAAGCTTTATTATTATGTGCATAAGCTTTTCATCAAAAATTTCATAAAAGAAGATAAAGTGATTTTGCAACGTACAACAGACTCAAGTAAATAGCTTTGAACTTTGAGCTTTCCAGAATTTTATTTTTTTTAAATAAATCGTGGCTAATAGTAAGAGGTCAACAAGTCTCAAGACATGCTTGCTATAAATGAATGCCATGTGTATTGCAATCACGCAATCTCATTGTGATAACTATGGGAATTTCTTCCATATGAACAAGTTGAATTGGGCTGGCACTTTAGTTGTTCCATTTGTTTCCCAACGGTCGTCGTCGTGCTTGAGTTCACAAGATGCTCGTTTTCTTTTATTACGGGCTCGAGGAACTTCCGTTTGCTTGTCTGCAGTCATGGCCTGTCCCGGACTACACTTTGCAATAACGTCCTTTATTATTTCATAAGCTTTCAAGCGTGCGCTGATATTTTGTTTCAACCGCAATTTCTCCTTGACAATTTTATTCCAAACGGTTACGTTGTTTCTAATCAGGGTTGCATGATTTAAATCAAGTTGATTTAAATCATGATTTAAATCAAGATTTTTATTGCATGATTTTTTAAATAAAAATAACTGATTTATATTAATATCCGAAAAAAATATTATTAAAGCTTACGCTCTGGGAGGTATTATTAATCAACTATAATGTTCGAAAACAATGTTAATACAAAGTAGTGATGTAACGAATATTCGCATTCGCATTCGCATTCGCATTCGCGAATATTTGCTTATTTTTTGATATTCAAATTAAATTACAATCAAATTACTTAATCAAAAAAATCACGATTTATTTAAAAAAATCAGATTTTCTTGATTAAAATAAAAAAATCGTGATTATTTTCAACCCTATTTTTAATGTGTGATGATGAGTTAGGTGTGCGTGTTCATATATTAGTCTTGAAAGAAATTTAAATACCGTTATGTGAATGTGACCAAAACATAAGATAGGACAATAGGATGTGAAGATATCGATCTATCCAAACGTTTTATCCACGGAAGTAAAAATAAATAGTAATTTAAATTCAGTGTACCTACATAACTACATATAAAGGCAACAGGTAACTAATAACTACTTACTGTAATGCTTAAAAGGCTTTTACTATTCGGCGCTTTGGCTTCTTAGTTCGAGTCACGCCTGATGGAACAGTTTCGTTCGTAAGTGGATTCGATAAAAGCCGCCTTAAAGTAAATATAAATTCTTGATTTTATTGGCCAGCCCCATACAGCTGAATGGAAATGGCTTGTATTTAGTCGAACACACGTATAAAAGGTAAACCTCTGGTATGTATTTTGTAGGAACGTTATTCGCATCACGTATTGGTCAACTTTGTCAGTTGAACGTAAAAAACAAAACTTAAAGAACTTTGAATAGGTACCTAAGTGGTAAACATACCTTAGCACCGGACCTCGAAACAAGAATCAATGTCAGAATTTTTCCACTTCAAGATATTATGACGGTTTTAACAAAAACAAATCTTGAGTAAGATCGTATGAATGATAATAACTTATTATATTATAGGCATTAGCAAATCGACCCAGTTCTCTTTTCATCAAGTGTTTTCAAAGAAGTAATACTTACTTAAACAGTAAAAATATCCTAAAAAACATAAAAAAACGTAGGTACGTAAAAAATCTTAAAGAACTTGGAATGCCTAAGTGGTAAACATACCTTTATAAAAGGCGTAATCAAAATCAATGTCTTATGTTAACCACTTCAAGATATTGTGACGGTTCTAACAAAAACAAATCTCGAGTAAGATCGTATAATGATTGATAATGACTATTAGAATTAGCAAAGCGACCCAGTTCTCTTTTCATCAAGTGTTTTCAAAGAAGTAATAAACAGTGAAAAATAATTCTTAATAATAGAGAGGGTCTAACTCTCGGAATTATTCAAAAGCTTTGTCACGGCTGCGTTTAATATACGTACGCCGCCGTCCCATCTTGCCGGTCATCTGTAAAGAACAGGGGACACTGCGGCCAATATTACGCTTTCCTTAAAAAAGATAAAAGCATTGGCTCAGGCGCAATCAACCAAATCTCAATTTGCCGAGAATCTCCTCAGGAAGACTTCATTTATTTCCTTGAAAGGTGGGCGAAGAAAGTTCGTACGGCCACATGATAATATTAGCACAAGGGAATTATTTATGTTTGCATGTCAAACGAAAGGTGCTATATAGAAGCCCTTTAGAGGTATACTGTTTTTTTTTCTTTTTCCTTATAATGAAATAGAAGCGTATTTCTTTATTATATTTCGACGTGCAGCGGTAGTGATGGATGCGTTGAGTCAGAACTAATGAAAACATATAGGTATCAACTTAAAACACCACGTCTATCTTGTTGGCAGTTAGTTTTTCACACAAACAAAAGTGTGTGTACAAACAAAAGCTACTACGTTTTTTTACACATCACCCGTTTTTTTTTACCAATTCCAAACTATAGTAGCTTGAGCACTAATTTTTTTTTATCCACAACGTTGTAGCTCTTAGCCTTCATCACACCTGATGTTAAGTGGTGATAAGGCTGAAGGTGGAAGCGCACTACTACCGGAATCCTCAATCACTGAGGAACTGGCTATCTTACAGTGGGTGGCCAAATTATTAGGGACAGTGCTCATATTTATGTAATTTATAGTTTGTAATATTAGTTTCTGTAAATTATGTTGTTTTTTAAAGTTTTTTTTGTTTGATATTGCTACTGGTATCTTTATTATTGTTTTTGGCAAGTGGCTACACAGGATATGCGATTCATCTGTCGATAATGTGACATTTCTCCCCATATAGATATTTTTTCAAAAAAGCGCTGTTTTGTAGTGTTTTTGTTTGTTATATTTTTTATTAGTTATAACCGACTTTCTTGTCCTAAATAACCATATAAGGTAACTAATTGTTCATAAAACAACATTCTTGCTGTTTTGTCTATGAATTTACATTGTATTAATGTCTACTCGACGCGATAACTTTAATTTTCTAGTTAAGTTAAGGCTGGATTGTCTCCAAGAAAATGTAGAGAGATACAAACGTTGTCACAGCATTCTACACATTCCCAAAGAGACATAGCAGCTATTGCTGGGGTTTCAAAGTCTGCCGTTAATATAATAAAAACTAAAATTTACAACAGAAAACCTCTAGAAGCAAATCGCGATGGCAAATGTGTCAGGAAAAGGATCACCACTCTTCATACTGATAGAAAAAATCAGAGACATCTGCCTCAAAAATTATAAAAAGAGCGTTGTTCGATTGACCATGATGATGAACGACGATGGTGTAAATATTTCGGAAAGGACAATACGGAGGCGGTTGGTCGAACAGAATCTGATGGGTCGGGGCGACCTACCAAAAATCCACGCCTAAGACCTAACCCATCCTATGAAAAAGAAAATACTGCACTGGGCTAGACAACATTAAAATATAACTGTTGCAGGTTGGAGTCGAATAATTAAAACTTTTTTGAGGTCGTTAATAGGTCTTTAACGATTTTCTTCTATAAATTCTGTAATTTTACAGGTGTGTTTTTCCGACGAGTCAACATTTCAGGTTTTGGTTGGCGAAAGTTCTTTTGTGAGACGACGACGCCCTGGGAAAAAAATCCACGCAGATTGCCTAGTGGAGAGTGGAGAGGGTTAAACACTCCGTTAGTGTCATGGTGTAGTCTGGCATCTCAGCCTAAGGCATGGGGCGCCTATACATTGTTAAAAGGACCATGAAAGGACAATGAGTTGCTTGTACTTACTGGTCTTGGACCAGTACAAGCAACTCATAGAAACTCACCTACTGCCGTAGGTTTTTTAATGGTTGCCTGATAACTACTACATCCTTATGCATGACTCTTCTTCTTGCCATAAAGCCAGAAGTGTGACTGCATTCTTGGATAATAGAAATTTCTCTGTTTTGCCACGGTCTGGGAAATCGCCAGAAATAAACCCCATAGTTCTCTATGTGGGAACTCACCAGACTGGTGATGGCGAAAGAACTAATTTACACCAAGCGGCAGTTGATAGAAACTATCATCCGAGAATGAAAAAACAACCCCACACTACAGGAAAATGCAAAAGCGTGCATTAAGAGCATTGCAGCAAAAGGCGGCATTACAAAATACATATTAAAACTTACTTTAGTTACGTCTATCAGTATAATATATACTTATACAAAGAAACTATAACAGTTTTGTATATTTATTATTAGTTTTTATGATCTCAATAGAATACAAAATCATTTAAAAAATACATAAGAGACCTACAACCAATCATTTGTTACAGAAATTCAACTGAACTGTAAAAATAAAAAATCTCAGTACTGTCCCTAATAATTTGGCCACCTATGGTATCTCTAACTGCCGGAACACAATAATGCTGAAAACATCATTGTTCTGGCGTCAGACTTAGCTAAGATGGTCGTAGCTAGCCAGACGGACTAAGAACAAGTCCTACCACCAAAAAAAACCGAATACAATATGTACCCCCACTGGGAATCGAACCCGGGACCTCTTGGTCTGAAATCGGTGGTGTGAACCACTAGACCACAGAGGCGGTTAAAATGGCAATAAAATTTTAATGCGGTATAATTATCTCTCATTTCCAAAGGCTAAATGCACCTGTCTGACACACAGAAACGAAACTGATGAAAGCCGCAGGCAGCCATTAGTTGAAATAATTCAATAATAAATATTATTCATGGTCAAATACCTATAAATGTATAATAATATTTCTAATGGAATTGTAATCCATCCCCATATCCTTGAGGATCGCTAGATACTCCGAAGATTAAACTTGCCAAGGTACTGACATTTTCTCCCCCAGCCCTCGCATATATTAGGTAATAATAGTTCACGAGCACTATATAGGCAAACGGTAGAGGCGTTGCGTAAATCATATTACTCAATGATGTTACAAGATTGTTTAGCTATTTACAGTTACAGAATACTTACGTGTAATTTAAACTAGCCTCTTAGTTATTTGGCTTTGAATGTGCCATCAACCTAGATAGTTTTTGAAGTGATTCTGATGATGTACGAATTTTGGAAGAACATTATTATAGTTGAGAAGTTGAAATTGTAAAGCCGAGACAAATAGAAATACTTTAAGTCATTTTATTACGCTTTTCATTGTTAGAAATATAAAACTTTCCTCGAGTCTTAATTAACCAAATTAGACGCTTCTGGTGCACGTTTCTTGACAGCGAATATAAAATATGTAGGTACTCGTTAAAGCAACAGATGCATCATCCGAAATTAATTGAAGTTTCTCAACAAATCCCCAATTATGGTTTTAAAAGTGTAATTAACTTCGATTGATTATCTGTGTTCGAATACTTTGAATGTTGCCAAGACAGTTGGGACCCAAACATTCGGGTCGCCCCAGGCGATGTAAATCTCACAGCTCGTTTATTACGACGTTGTTAGCCTACTTACGATCATTTATATTCGTCGAAGTGACACTTTCTTATAAAAGTACCGATACACGAATGTATCGATGGGTTGTACAATTATTAGAACCAGTTGGTGGCAACGCCCACGTCCCTTCACTTCGAGACGTATTTAAATTACTAATGTGCCATCAATGAATTAAAATTCTTCCGCAAGTTTGTGGCGATTTTGGAGTAGATACATAGTTGCCCGTTTCATATATCTCATATAAAATCAAAATTCTTGCATTTTACAAAATGTAGCATAATGTTGAAAGTTCTTTAGAAACATAACCCTGTAGCAAACCTTAGAATTACACTAGGTTATTGCCCCAAAAGGGTCTTTATTACTTTCAGGCATTTACATATTTTATTATACAAAACCGAGTTACGCGGTCAGAACCGCATCTGTGAAGATGTCTCGGCTATCCTTGGAATTACTTTCCCCGACGCGAAGTTGGGAACATCCGAAGTTGGAGATACGCGAACTTCTAGAACCGTTGTTAACGTCGTGATTGATTAGGCGGTTACTTAATGAAAGCTCTAAAAAGAAGTTTTTATCACTACTTTTTGGTATTTAAGGTTGATTTTACAATGTTAATGCTTGTATATGGCCATTATTTTGTAACACAAACATACGGATGCTAAAATATAAGTTATAGAAATAATACGTCATTTTCACGCTCACCGGCGCGGTAATTACTAGTTAAGTCTCGTAAAGTGCACTTACTTTGTTTTAAAATTATTTCCTGTTAGTTATAACTATTATTAGCGACTGCTTGCACCTTTTCTAATGACTAACCCCTCAATGTTACTGTATTACGTCAACCTATTGCGCAAAATGTCATGTAAAATCAATCAGTCGGTGATTTCAGCGCTGTTTTTTCACATTTCACGGCTTGCTTTTATACGGTAATGTAAAATAAGTAACGAGACTGTTTTATTTAAGTATATCAACTGAATTGCAATTTCACAATTCAATCAGAAGTCTCCCCTTTTCGCAGCCATTTAATTAATCAGGATTATCTGCTAAATATTTTTACAAATTTTGATTAAATGTCAAGATGTTCTTTATAATTTCACTTATGTGTTATTCTTATGTCGTTTTGATTTGTTACTGCTTTATAAACCTATGCCTATAGGTATACTAGAGTAGGTCATGAATAGTTAATAGTTTGCAGATTAATATTATTCTGTGCTAATATCACAGTCTAACTACTCATATTCTGAAAACTCTTTATCATATTTCTACCACAGTATGTACCTACTTTGTAGGGTAATAAGAGTTAAATACATGCCTGTTCTAAAATTTCTTGCATAATAAATTGATTAAAAGGATTTTTTATAAATTTAAAGTTTAACTTAATTATTTCTTTGATAAAAATAACACTAATAGTAATTTTTAGCGTTTTTTTATTAATATTCTACTTCGTTCACTAAGCAGAATAACCAATAAGAAACTTATAAATAAATGACAAAAATAGCTATGTTAGTTATCTTTTCACGTGGTTAACCACCTAACCAATATGTGTATTTTGGTATAGATATAGAATCATTGAACCTCGAAGAAGGATATAGGATATCTTTTATTGCGAAAATAAATCTCGAAAGGGGTGAAATAGTAAATGAAAGTTTGTAAGGTGAGCCCATAATTTCTCAAGTTAAGGATGTTTTTGTACTTGACTTAGCACAGCAATATAGAGTGTTAAACGTTTCCGATAAATAAATAAAGTCTATTTTCAGTTTTCATTTTACAAAGTCACATTAAACCATAAGTCATTTAATTGTGACAAGTATAGTACACTAGGTACTTAAATAGGCAGTAGTTATCATGAAAACATAAATTCGTTTTTACCATACGTTTTACTGGTGTACTAACTGTACCTAGTTAAATTTTCGTAATTTCTCAGCACTTTTTATAGTTTTACTGCGAGCTTCATTTTGGATTGTTTAGTTGGCAACTGGTTGGCAAACTATAAAAGTACCTTCCGAATGTTTCCGCACTGCGTCCGATTCGAACCGGTGCGGTGCCTACCATCAACTCTTATTGCAGTTTTGTTTAGGACCTAAACTGATCTGCTTCGCTTATTCGTACCACGACAGCTTAATATCAATGACAGCGATTCAGTGATCATTCAATGACATTTCACAGCCGCGTTGGTGCTATTAAAATTTGAAGTACCTACCTATCTACTACCACAGAATGAATAATAGTGCTAAGGCACAGAAGACTCACTCTGCAAGCTCATTCAAATAAAAATAAATCTTTCTGCGTGGAAATAAAGTCCAATTCCGGTTGTTTTGTCATCGCTTGCCTACTGTTATAATAACCTAGAGTTCGCGCATGCAAGCAAAACTGTACCCAATAGCTACGCGCGAGCGTTTCTATTTCTATGAATGCCTCAAACAGCTCGCTCGCTGGTTAGGGTTGCGAGCGACTTGCGAGTTCGGTTTTGTTGTTTCTTTTGTTCTTTCTTTTATTTAGACACCCGTAAACACAACAGTAACTTATATACGGATTATAAGAACGTTTAGTAGTCATTGTTCGGTGCACAAAAATCACAGAAATGATCGATCGTTTTACGCGCGAACGTGGAGCGTACGAGCCGAGCGGCATCCTTCTGCCATTCGCCTGCCCTGCAGGCGCGCCGGCCGAACGTACCTAAACTGCGGAGTGACACCCCCCTGCTACCACAGAATGAATAATAGTGCTAAGGACTACTTCGTTGTATGAGTGACAGCTTGCTCATTAGATCCGTGTTCTGTCATCCGATTTATTTTACGATAACCGTAAATCTAAATAGTTATTATTTATAGGTTCATAAATGTATGCATTTATGAACCTAATTTTCATCTATAGAACCTAAAAGTTAATGAACTTCTGCAGACTTTCTTGTCACTAGTTATTTTTATAATAACTCACTACGAAATTCAATCGACAATATTTGATCACTTTACATGTAAATGTTATGGCTTTTCCAAATTTTGCTGCTACGCGTCGCTTGCTGATTCAGACAATACGTGGCTGATTAAACGAGTGATAAAGGACGAATCAAAGGGAATATAGTAAACTAATATGCATAAAGAGACAGCTAACTGGCCTGTTTCCAACATGGCAGCTCTCAGTAAAAGTGGATTTTTTGTTATGTTGCCGGTAGAATAGTTACTTGAATTGAATTTGGAATTTTTCGTAACAGTCTGATATAACTTTGTTATAGCAAAGAATAATAATTTGTGTTATAGCACGCTAATGGAACAAGTAGGTACATACAACAAAAAAGTGCACTATAAGTGCAGAATGAAGCAAATATATTTTGTTAAGGCTCTGTCATTGTTTTATTAATTTGACTAACATCGCTAATTATTTCCGCAGGCTTAAAGAATTTAACAAGAGCCTTTAATACTTATTGATATAACCACTTATTGATATTAATCGAATTATCTACCTGTTAGGCTGGGAACTGATGTGAAAATTTAGTCAACCGCGCTTTGCTTACACGAAACATTTGACGACGTCGGTGTGCCAATGAAATTTGATTATGGAAGAGTAAACTTAATACGAAAATTAGAACTGAAACAGTTTTACGGTAGACTAAGCACATTATCGACGGGGCTCGAGCTCTTTATAGGCTTTGTTAGGTAAAACGGAAGTAAATACATTCCATTTCTAAGAATAAATTTTTTGAGCTGAAATTCTTAATAATTTTCATTTCCTCCTTCCTGTTGTTTCCTCATTCCTTTCATTTTAAAACATTGTTACACGAGCAACACGAGCAAAGCCCTACTTATGCTAAAGTATAAGTAGTCTCAAATACAGACTAAAGACTATAAATGTTTGTCTGTTTACCTTTTCACACCGGAAGTAGCGCACTAATTTTGATGATATTGACAGGATCATATAAAAGGAATATTTAGTTTAGTTAAAAGGAAACTTTTTGCGGGTATCTAGAAAAAGCCACGCTCGTGAAATCTCATCCAGTAACTTTATATTTTTTGTTATGCACAACGGGGTAGCACTTAGCCTTCATCACACCTGATGTTGAGTGGTGATAAGGCTGAAGGTGGAACCCGTGCACTACTCCCGGAATCCTCAACCACTGAGGAACAATTCTTGAATCCAATATAATAATAATAATCATTTTAATCCCTTGTTATGTCAAAATGCTAAAAAATATAAAACGTAATTAACGACATAAAAGAAAGCAGTGGCTAGGTATGTTTCGTTCTTGTTTAAAACTTCTTTTGGTTTACAAAACAGTTAGCGGTCGTAAAAATATAAAAACTTATTGAGAATAGTTTTACTGAAATCGAACATAAAAATGATTGAAAACAAAGTCCGATGGATTTGCGCTAGTTTTGCTAAAAAAAAGCTCAAACATTCAATGAAAAGTGTACCCCGGTACTTTTCATCGAATTTTTAACTTAATTAAACTAGCAAACGAATTCGATTGCGATTAGTAAAGTTGAATTATTTCTGGAATAATGTTCTTGCCATCTAGTGTTTGTTTTAACAGTCTCCGAGTATTTTTTTTAATATACAACTAATACTACTTACGCACTGAAGCATTTCTTTCAACCTTTAATAAATATTATATAGGTAAATAAATGTATTTTTTTACAATCACACCCAATATCTAAGCGCATGTAAATTTCACTAAGAAACTGTGTCATGCTCATGGAAAACTTGATTGATAACAGATAAATATATACATACTTAGGTAGGTACTTTTTGTTTGTAAATACTTACATACTTATTATGTAGAAAACACCGAGACCAAGACAAATAGACATGTTCATGCACACAAATACTTGTTTGGTTCAGGGATCGAACCCGAGACCTTTGGCGCAGAAGGAAGGTATCCGTACCCCTGCGCCAAATCGGTCGTCAAAACCTTAAGGGTAGGTCACTACCTACCTGGTTCGAGTCTCACTTGAAACTTAATTTGTTAAATACTTTCTTTAATCATGTTATTCTTATGTAAACTGATTAATATTTATACCTATTTATTTGGGAATCGATCAATAAGATACAGTGTCATATTCATTTATACACTATTTATACTTAATTTATACATCAAGTTAAACCATTAACAAATCAAACATTTCTATTCGAATTTTCGTGTTTTATATTTTCAAAGCACGAATTAGCATGTTTCGATTTATTTTAAGCACTTGTTATGAAGGTTGACGACTGAAATGTCGTCATTTACAGTATTCAATTATTCTGAACTAAAAATACATCTACGTAGTAATTAATCTGATTCCGAGTGCACTATGACAGACATGAAATGTAACTTTACTACAGGATTAATAAATTTAATAAAAATATATACTGTATCCAGATAAGAAACTTCTTAGTGTCATTACCTATTCATTTTTGCGTTATTTCCGCGTCTGGGTGTCATTACATTATCGTTTTTTTTTATAATACCATATTGTTCTGATATTCGTCTAAGTTTTTAAGCTTCTTATCTTGGTATACGTAAGATCATTGTACCTTTTGTTATGTATCGTTTGTCGTTTCTATATACTGTTAAAATAAAACCCTTTTCCGGATTATAACACGTGTTGTTTATCACAAATAACGCCTTTTCAAACGTTGTGTTATTCGGTTCTATTTTCATTTTCCGACGTTTCCTACGCTACCTTTACCGGGGCAGTGGTTTCGAAATGATAACTTCACAAAAACCTTAGTTTATCTTGTTGAATACTTGTCTGTTCTCTTTTTTCCTACGCTAACTTTACCGGGGCAGTGGTCACGAAATGATAATTTCACAAAAAATTTAGTTTGTTTTGTTGAATAGGTAGTTGTCTGTCCTCTTTTGCCTACACGATGACACAAGACAAGAGCATGTGTCGGTCTTTCGGCCTCGGCGATGTGCCCTAATTTCCGGATACATCTAAGTTTGCTATAACCGCTTCACTATGATAAATTGCCCCGCGTGAAAGCTAAATGATCATAACTTTGCAATTAATCCTTTTGGAGGGCCACCCGTTGCGCTACCTTATAAACTTCAACGTGACATTATCAATTAAGTTATTAACGAGATGATACATTATAAATATTAACAACAATTTACGCGACAGTATACTGGCCCAAACCAAGGACTGAGCATTGTACCTGCATGATGGGTACTAGGAAATTAAAAACCCTTTTTTTTCTAAATACTTACATAAGACATTTATAAAAATCACTCAGACGAACAAAAACATTTACTTTCTATAAAAAAGTGTCCAGTGGAAGCGGACCCACGACGAGCATCGTGACGAGACTAATACTTCAACCACTAGATTTAAAAAATCATTGTTCTAGAATAAAATCACTTCGTTCAGATGTAGAAGATTACTTAACAAATTTTTCAGCCTTATAGCACTTTGAGTCAGATTATAGACTCGCTTATTGCACAATGTAATTTGGTATGCACATTTTTAATGTACATTTAGCTGATAAATTCACGTGAATCTGCGCATTTTAATAGCTGAATTATTTGATACCTTTGCGGGCTGCTGTTTATAATTGAAAGCACTGAAGTGAGAATAAACATAAATGTATTGCGAACAAATGTAATGCGCGTGATTATTTTTAAATTACTAAAATTAATTATGTCATATTTATATCTTACGAAAGAATATGGGTATATAAGCCAGTTCGAGAAAACTTTATTAATTTATTGCGAGAAAATAACGAATTTAAATTCTCTCACATCTCACACATTATATTTAATATTCACGAACCTTCTATGGACACTGACTTTACCTTTTTATTCAGTTTTTCCGATTGAGATAGCATTCAATTTTCAGCGCAGTTCATATTTAATATGCAGCCAAAAGCTGCACTCGTAACTTCCCTTTCTAAAAACACTCACTGTTGTAATGTAACCATATATTTTTCGTTTACCTGCTTTGAATGGAATTTACCTGGTTTTTTTCTACAGTCGCGAGTACCTGTGCCAACAGAAGTCCTATGTGTGGAACTTTAAACTACCATTAGGTTGGGGTATAATATAAAACGTCTACACTTTTTGCAAAAAATCTATGGCCTTCGTCCACAGAAAAAGTTTTAAAAGACTTTAAATTCGTGAATGTGAGAAGCATAGCTGAATTCAAAATTGTACTTACAAAATGAGCTGATTTATTCTTTGATAACATTTAAGTCAGTTATTATTATCAATATGCTTTACTCCGTGATATCTTATTGGGAATAATGCTCTCACATAGCACTACCTAGTTCACAGTCTAGATCGGCATATACGAGTATAATAGTTTTTGTACCATCCATGCTCCCTTGGCAATATTCAGCAAGTTTTTACATTCGGACTATTAGCCTACCGTGGCCGAAGGTCGTACATAGGTAGAAATCTTCTCTAAATATCTTCTATCTTCTTTATAAATAAAAATTAATGTTGCAAAGCGCAAAACTCGCGAACGGCTGGATCAATTCGGCAATTTTTTTTATAGGTATGTTCCTTACGGCACACGGAAAGAACCAACACTTTGGGATGGGAAAAGATTCCCATACAAACAGACATAAGCTACTTTTATCCCGGAAAACAACACGTTCCCGAGGGATAACGTCATGTATGCCACGCGGGTGAAGCCGCGGGCGGAAGGCTTGCATCTATAAACTTATATAAAAATGAATTGCTGTTCGTTAGTCTCGCTAAAACTTAAAAACTTAAATCCTAAAAAAAGCATTAAAATATTTAAAAAAATGGTAATCTTGTATGGAAAATCGTCTAATTGCCTTGCTTTTTAGCGGCTTCGGGAATAAGTACTTTTAATCAATGACGTTTGTGATTGTTTCAGCTTAATTTAAAATGTTAAGTCGTAAGTGTTCATTATGTTTACTACTAATGTTTATATAGTCATTATTACCGGGAATCAATTGCAGTAAGAAATAGAACTACTTATGTACTAGATATAGGAAATACTTAGTAAGTTTGTAACTCCCAAGTAGGTAGGTACCTTCTTTTAATTTTGCCTTTTCTGCGGTTTCTGAATGCTTTAAATTGTAGATTTTTATGTAGATCTGATTACTTTGTCTACATTAACTTTGAGTAATTAACAATTAAACTAATTCTGCACAATTTTTGTCACACACCAAAATGTGAGGTATTCCAGTTACGGCACCACTTTGAACCGCACCATTTGAATGGCACCAAAAGCATTCCCATTACGGCACCATTTGGTGCCGTTCGAAAAATGAGTTTAAAATATTATTAAAGCATTCCTGTTACGGCACCAGTGGTTAGAGGCGTAGTAGAGCTGTTACCTAACTAAAAAATATCGATAACTCCGTTTAGTTTTTTTATTATTTTTAAAGACTTTATTTGAAGTAGGTATTCTAGTAACGGTTAAAAGTACAAGGACAATGTAGCTTTGCGAATTATCGTTTGAATTCTAAAGTACCAGGATAACATAGCTATGGAGGAGGTAGTTATAGTGTATAGATTTTTTATAACCCCTGACGCAGCGCAAAGAGAGGTGTTATAAGTTTGAGGCCTATGTCTGTCTGTACGTATATTCGTAGTGCCTAAACGGATAAGCGATTTCATTGAATTTTTTTTTAATTTAAAGCTATATTAATCGAGATGGTTTTTACTAGCCACGTTTGATGAAAATCCATCCGGCCATTTATGGAGATGGTCAACTGCCTGCCGAAACGGAACAAGATACAGACGTGGTGCTTTGACTAAAATAATGTACACCCTGTGCAAATTTAGGTGGCAATAAAAAACAAAATGGCGGCAAAAAAATTGGCCGCCGAAAATTAAGTTGCTCCGATTTGTTTGGCTAAAATTAGCAATTTCAATGCGGTTTATTTTAATTTTATGTGTCATTTAAAAAGGCTGAAATAAAAATAAAATTTGACAAAAAAAGTTTTCAAAAAAAGTCAAAAAACAAGTAACTTTTTATGTCTGCATAAATAGTTAATATATTTTGAATAAGTATTTATCTTTAAGAGTTAATTATTGTGTTCATAAACCCAATCGCTGTGTGGTGAAATAAATCAAATTAAAAGTAGGTAACTATCAAACTGGTCGTATGTTTAGTAACTGTGTCTTAACTAGGCTGCTAAAGACTGATTTCATAGATAGTAGAGCCAAACATATGAAACAAATACTATCAAAAACAAGATTTTAACTATTTATGTCTGCATAAATACCTAGTTAAAATCTTATTTTTTATTTTTAACCGAAAAATTATATCCTAATTTAATCGGAAATTTAATCCTTGTATTTACTAAACTAACGAGGTTTTTTCAATGTTTTTCTAAAATAATAATTTATTGTTACGACTGGTTAGAAAAAATCCAATGTACTATAACTACCTCCTCTATAGCTATGTTATCCTGGTACTTTAGAATCGAAACAATAATCTGGACAGCTACATTGTACTTTATACTTAATAATGTATTATTCTGTTGTTACTAGAATAACTACTTCAAATAATGTCTTCAAAAATAATAAAGAACTGTACTGATTTATCGATGTTTTTAGTGAACACCTCTACTTTAAACCATTGGTGCCGTAACGGGAATGCTTTAATTATATTTTAAATTCATTTTTCGAACGGCACCAAATGGTGCCGTAATGGGAATGCTTTTGGTGCCGTTCAAATGGTGCGGTTCAAAGTGGTGCCGTAACTGGAATACCTCCAAAATGTTGTTCTCGGTCAGCACCTGTTCACTAATTTGAGTAAATAATAATAATAAAACTCTTTCGAACATGAATGTTTTTTTTTTAATAAAGAAACCCTTTTCATTAATTAACTAAAGAGAAAATACCTACGTAAAGTTATATGCAATGAAAATCATTCGATGTTTTATTTTGTTCCTTTAATGAAATTGAGAAGCATTTTCGGCTTTAAAACTTGTCGCTGACGATCAAAAAGTCTAGCCTTCAATACATCGATTATTGCAGAAATGTTGAGTTATTCATTTGATATGAAAATACCGCGATGGGAATTTTACTGAATGTACCTATATTGGTTTATAAAAGGGGTGAATTTTCGTTGTCCTTGTAAACATGAAATTTTTTGCATTCTATGAATTTAAATCATTCTCGCAGTGCCTGTACAGATACTTCTCATATTGGAATACCTACCTACTTACCCGTAAAGCTATTTGGAATAAAAACATTTAGACATTAGTTTGGAGATCATTGGGGGAAGCCTATGCCCAGCAGTGGGTGTCGTAGGGCTGATGATGATGAAAACAAAATCAAAATTATTGTTCTTCTGTAGCACATCATGTTTAACACTTGCCCTTAGAAAACCGCTCATATGTATTAGGCGCGATAACGTATTCCACCTCACCAGTAACCATAGAAAAAGATCTCTTCATAATTTGGTATGGAGTGGAAGCGTTTTATTTGCGCACGCGAGTCAAGTACTTACCTGACAGGCAATAAGGTTCATTTTAACATGAGGAGCTCGCATATTTTTGCGATGTACTGGTAGGTATCGTTTTAAACGTCTCAAAACAAAAAATAAAGACAACGATTAAATAGCCCAAGAACTATCCGATATTTTTGTAAAAAATTCAATAACAGGCCAAATTTTTTGTAAATGGCCCTTAAATATAATTTTAAGAGACTATATTTTGGAATCCAACATAATATCGCATTGGAAAGTATAAAAAAAAAGTTATACCTACTCCGAAAATGGTGCACGTTTATCAGCAAATATGCTATCACCAATTTTATTGTGAACATGTGTTTATGTTCACCATATCTAAGCACCAAAGTCAAAATCCATAAAGATTATAAAACGGGAAGCTCTTTAAGAAGAAGTCGGTTGTTTCTGATAGCATTTTTAACATAGGTGTAATGCCAATTTGAGTTTACGTAGAGTTTTTTTAAAGTTTACTTGTTTTTCATTTACAAATATAGGGGGATTATATAACTTTTCGAAAGATAATTAATAAATGTACTCAAATGTAAAGTGAATAATACTTATACCATTTTTGCCGATTTTTCATAGATTTTTTATAGCTTTGTATTTGTTTTTTTTTAATTATTTATGATTGATGATTATGATATGATATGATTATGATGATTTGATTACTAATGAAATATTTATTAAACTAGATAATCTAATTTTCTATGTTACGAAATTACTGATATCTCTCTCCATAGAGTGAATCAGTTTGGCTCTCGGGCTAAAAACGCAATACAACCATATAAAACATCATTGAATACAACAGAATTCCACGCGGTCGAACATCCTCTTACCCATCTCTTACTCAGTAGTCTCAGTACTCGTTAGTTAAAAAAACAGACTATAGTGTTCTTTTTTCGTTACTAAAAGATGCTGAAAGCCTTCATCCACTTGTAGTGCATACCTACCTACTCATACTTTCAATAATTTATGTCTGGTGACCTGGGTGCCTACCATCAACTTTATGACAGCGATTCAAAAATAGCGCGATTCAGAATAGGTTCCTAAAATGAATCGCTTTCTTTCGTACTCTGACCTTCTAAAAACTGGATCGCAAATGAATTGCTAAATGTTAATGACCGAACGATTTGTGTCCTTTTTCTTCTACCCGTCTCTTTCACTCGATTCTGTCATGCCCGGAGAGTGAGAGGGACGGGTATAACCTGCAGGTGACATGTTAAATCGACCGGGTTATAAGTCAAATAAGAGTTTCTGACAGCTTAGCGGCTGTGAAATGTCATTGATCGATCACTGAATCGCTGTCATTGATATTAAGCTGTCGTGGTACGAATAAGCGAAGCAGATCAGTTTAGGTTCCTAAACAAAACCGTAATAAGAGTTGATGGTAAGCACCCTGTAGATTGCAGGTTTCCATTTAGGAAACCTAGTTCAGGCTCTAGTTCCTCGCAATTTCGGGCCTTTCTAATGTTTTATTTTATTGTAGCCTAGTGTACAAAATTGTGATAAAAAATAAACGGTTATTTTATCTTAGTTTATTTTTAATGATATTGAATCAAAACAAGCTAACAATGACTGAGTGCATACGCGCGCTGTAATGGAGAGGGATTATTGATGAAATAACTAGATACAATTCGTATTTTTAACAATTTTATTTATAAACGTACATATTCAGAGATTTTAAAATAGGGAACATTCGACTTTGCCGTAACACGCACCCATGCAAGCTACGGGCAATAGGGTATTTTACTGTTGTTGAAATGTAGATATTTAATGATGACGTTAAAAAATATTGCAATTAAGAATACCAAATGTGAAAAAATAATTTGAATCTGTTTTATAATAAAAGAATTATAGTCTGTTTGATTTTGACTATAGCTGTCTCTTTCTAAAACGAAATCTTCTATGGACTATGACGCTACTAACCCACTGACGTCACTAAGATAGCGTCCTGTCCTTGTCTAATTATAAAGTTTGAAGTCCTATATCTTTGAAAATATTCAAGATAATTCAAAATGAAACCTTGTTTTGTGTAGCTAATATTTCGAAAAACATTTTAAAGAAATAAAAAAAAAACAGTAAAATACCGTATTGTATCCATATCTTTGTTCTCCAATAACTTGGGTACTTGTTGACGTACAACGAAATGAAGAACTAAATATAAGCTATCAAATGAAAATGTATTTCAATTCTGTTGGTTGAACGTCCAATGTGCCCATCATTCTCTATTGCAATTTGACAGCAATGTCTGTCGGGTCAGCTAGTTCTATTTATAAAGCAGCTATTCTATTCAGTTAACTCCTGTTTGTTGTTTTTGGAAATAACGGCCAAATAAAAAGATATTCATTTATGCTGAAATAGATTTAAATATCTTTGTCTTAGTTGTTACTAGTGATCGTCCGCTTTCCCAGCTGTGGGGATATTAAATGGCTGATAATAATGACTGGTCGCCCGCGAATTCATTTAAAGTTTCTAAGCTATGCCAATTTGATCAAAATTGGTTCAGTGTTTAAGGCGCTACTCGGAAAAAGTATGGACTCTTTGATATAAAACTATAGGACGGTTAGAGTTGTTATAAATCTGGTAATAAGATATATATTCCTTCATACCTTTATCTAGAATCGTATAGTTTCAAAAACACGATTTTATGATTTTGGCTCGACACTTTTTCTTTTCGAAAATACCCCTAAAAAATACGAAATATCAAGATTATTCTTAAATGGGGTTACATACTATTGAAAATTGGTTTAATTAGTGGACACCAATAATATTTAGGATCGTAAAGAAGCATTTTTTAAAAATCGCTATAGTTTTTTAATACGAAGTGATTTTGTGTTTTTTTTGCGTAATCGGCAAAATCGGTCTCGCTCCCGCGCGCGTCGTTTTCTCATTGCTATCTCGCTTTAGCATAATCTTTCCGAGTATCGCCTTAACGTGTCACGATTGACCTAGAGAGTTTCTTTCGCATTTATAATATGAGTAATATATGTTAATAATAATATGTATTCGAAAAACAATACAACAACTTTCAGTTAATAATGCTATAACATATACAATAATTTTATTTTAATACGTGGTAAATCAAAAGGAAAACATATGAAAAGTAGTTATAAATTCATAACTATTCTCCGAGTAGCGTGCCGAATATAACTCAAAAAATTATGATTCAATTGCATGATACACGATAACTCATTCTGTAACAGTCCCGAGTCATGAAATAATAGCAAATCGATAATAGGCGCGCTATTATATTATTCCGAATTCGTGTGTTTTTTTTAATACACAGACTATATGTAGATACGTGCGACTTCGTTCCCGAATTTTTTACTATGCATCTAGTCAGTGTTTTTCTTCAATGTCTATGCCAAAATTCCTATTAATCAGCACAGTGGTTTAAAAGTGAAAAGTTACAGTAAGGGATAAAGTTAGACTTCATTAATTTAACATCCTCTGTGGTCTAGCGGTATCACCACCGGTATCAGATCCAGAGATCCCGGGTTGATTCCCAGCGCGAGTACATATTGTATTCGGTTTGATTGGTGGAAGGACTTATTGTTCTTAGGGCGTTTGTGCACTACCACTGAATTTTACCGATCCGGAAAAAAACGGATGCTTGTATTTAATTAATTACTATTATAAATGATTAATTATTAAAATACAAGCATCCGTTTTTTTCCGGATCGGTAAAATTCAGTGGTAGTGCACAAACGCCCTAAGTCTGCCTGGCTAGCTACCACCAACCATCTTTTCTAAATCTGAAGCCATAACAAAGATGTTTTTAGCATTGTTGTGTATCGGCAGTTAGAGATAACTCAACCTCAACCTTATCTTCACTTAACATCGGGTTTTACGAAAAGTGCTACCCCGTTATACATAAAAAATGGTTTTTAAATAAAAATAATCAATATGAGTTAACAAAAGATCTAATCTATAATGTAGTGTTGACGAACGCTTGGTATCGATTCTATTCTATGCCAAAGCAAAGGTCACGGGTCCAAATGCTAGAGCAAATGTTTTTGTGATGAGCTCGTGATGAGTCTCGCTATGAAATCGTCTAGTTTTCCTCTCTTGTAACTTCTTTATTATTTAATAGTTTCATATATCAGCTTTTTTATATGAAGATAATCCCTACTATAATAGTATAAATGCGAAAGTAACTCTGTCTGTCTGCTACACTTTCATATTCATATACACTTTCAGATTCATAAGTACATATTTATTATGTCTAAGTGAATAAAGAATATTTTTATCTTTATCTTTATCTTTATCTTTATCTTTCACGCCTAAACTATTTAACCGATTTTGATGAAGTTTGGTACAGATATAGAGTTGGCCTTGTGCCTTGGGGAAGGACATAGGCAAATTTTTGCATGTACTCTGCAGTCCTAATAGCCTTTGTTCATAATATGTAAATTTTTGTTTTAAGTTTTGTAAAGATTTACTTTATAGTAAAAAGAAAAATGTCTTATACTATTCCAGTCTTTATTATCTATATAAGAGTATAAAATACGGGTAATAATTTAACAAGGAAACCGATCATGAAATAAATGTGGATTCCTTGCACAAAAATTAATATGGGTAGGTTACACCTTGTACTGAATTATTAGTAAAAAATTAAGTAGGTACCTATTCTCTATAATATGATATCCCTTACGATTATGTGAAGGCCATTTTTTATTTGACGACCGACTTGTAAATTCCCTTTTTACCATCTATTTATTTTTCTATTTTATATATTTAGTATTCTGTGAGGTTGGTAAATGAACTCGTAGTTTTTAAGTTCAGTTTAAAATTCGACATGAGTCTAGGACTTGTGGCTGGGTTCTGAAAAACTGCTCGTGCACTTTATATTTTTATTAGTTTTCTGGCTTCTCGGACAGCAACGAGCGACCGTCCGCGAGTCGCGGACCGCGACTCGGAATCCCACGCGTTGACTGAGGGTTGGGGATTGTGTAGCAAACGGTCGCCATACAAACGGCGATAACGTTTTCTATCCTTTAAACCTTCAGATACAGCAATGTATTTTCGGTATGTTGTTAAATACAGGGTAAATTTTTAATCAGTGCACAAATTTTTAAGATCGACTCAGAATCGGTAAGTGAACAACTTTCTCCTAGAAACATAGGTCGAAATATGTCAAAAATTTTTTGACTCTTCATACAAATCGGACTGATCACGTGATCGATTTAGTATGGGAAGTCCAAAAATTTTTGTCATATTTCGACCCATGTTTCTAGGAGAAAGTTGTTCACTTACCGATTCTGAGTTGATCCTAAAAATTTATGCACTGGTCAAAAAATTTTCCTGTATAGGGATGTTGTTAATATATGGTTTGTTTCCCGTTCGCCCTAATATCCGTGGAAATATCGAGATAAAATATAGCCTATCACTCGGGAACAGCGTAGGTTTGTACTGTGAAAGAATTTTTAAAATGGGTTAAGTAGTTATTGAGTTTATCCTTTACAACATATACTTACATAATATATATTCATACATTAGAATATAATCTATCCTCTTTACAATATAAGTATAGATTATGTTTTGTCAAACATAAAAAATGAGTTACTTTTTAAGGCGATACTCGGAAAAATTATGCTAAAGCGAGATAGCAATGAGAAAACGACGCGCGCGGGAGCGAGACCGATTTTGCCGATTACGCAAAAAAAACACAAAATCACTTCGTATTCAAAAACTATAGCGATTTTTAAAAAATGCTTCTATACGATCCTAAATATTATTGGTGTCCACTAATTAAACCAATTTTCAGTAGTATATGTATCCCCATTTAAGAATAATATTGATATTTCTTATTTTTTCGAGGTATTTTCGAAAATAAAAAGTGTCGAGCCAAAATCATAAAATCGTGTTTCTGAAACTTTACGATTCTAGATAAAGGTATAAAGAAATATATATCTTATTAACAGATTTATAACAACTCTAACCGTCCTATAGTTTTATATCAAAGAGTCCATACTTTTTCCGAGTAGCGCCTTAACTCGTTGACGGTTGTACCTACCTGTTTCAGTCTTGGAACATTCATAAATCATTCTCATAGATTAACTTACGTCTGACAGACAAAGATTGAAGCGCGAATTTCAATAAAAGTTGTTCTTAAGTTTTCATAATATTATTACGAAGGAATCTATCTCCGTTATCTAAGTATAGAATATACTGCTCAAAACACAAAAGAGCCCACTCCTAATTTCTTAAATTTTAATTGAATACTTAGATATCTTTAATCCAGTAACTCCGAAGTAGAACTAGGTAGCTATTATCATAGTTTGTTTATTATTTTCTCAATAGAACAATAACCTTTAAAATTAAAATTATGGGGTACCTAAGTAATATAAATAAGGTAAGTATAAAGCATATTTGGTAAATCGGTGAGATAGCAACTATTTCAACATGTCTTCTTTAGAGCCCCTGTTTACGATATTGGCTCATCGAAAATTGTATTCCACACATTCAATCCATCAATGGTGAACAACATAACATAAGAGGAAGTTTACAAAGGACAGAATAACCGAAACCATAACACGCACCCAACAATCTCAACGGATGCGAAAACGAAATACTATACACTGGTTGATTAAGGCGATACCATAGCCGAAAGTGGCGCCCTCAGAGGTTTTTATTCAATAAGTTGCTAATAGAAAAGGATTTTAATAAAACTTTACATGGAATTTTTAGGGCCCATTGTCTAGTATTTTTAGACGGTATCATTACATTCCCTCTTAGTCACTGCTAGAAGTAGATAGCAAAACTGCTAAAAGTGGCCGTTTTTGACACATGTGCTAGCTTTTACGAATAGCTTTGAGGGAATGTACCGATACCTTCTAAAAATCCATGTAAAGTTTTATTAAAATTGTGTATATGTCGCAGGGATTTTGTCAAAGCCGTGATATTATAATTCCACTAGTGAAATTATAATTTCTCGTTAAATTATGAATAGACAGTAGGTACGAGACAGTATGCACACGGCTGCGAGCTCATGAATTTGCCTCGGAAAAGTCCTGTGCTCCTCGGAAGTCCTGTAGAACACGTGATAAGAAAGATAGTTAAGCTTCGCTGCGCTACGCGATCGACTTAAATTTTGTGGTTATTTTTTGAGAAACAATCCATAATTTGTATTGATACAAAAAAAAACCACGATATTTCTAACCTATCACGTGTTCTATATGACTTCCGAGGCTCGCAGCCGTGTGCATACTGTCTCGTACTGTCTATTCATAATTTAACGAGAAATTATAATTTCACTAGTGGAATTATAATATCACGGCTTTGACAAAAACCCTGCGACATAATATTAAATAAAAAAATTATAACTGACTATTTCCCTAAAATAAAAAGTAAATCATTTTTTCGAGACCAAACAAAAACAAACGCAAATTAAAATATTGCACCAAAATATTGCAAGCATTCTTTCTAAACAGCCGATATTAGAGTTAACGCTACAGGAGCTTCGTGAAACGAATGAGGATCCTGATATTATTTGCCTTACAGAAACATTTGTTAAATCGGGATATGACAGCTTCATAAAAGTTAAAGACTTTCAGTTGGCAACTGCATTTTGTAGAGAAAAGCAACAACGGGGGGGAACTTGCATAATAACAAAAAAGTATCTATGTTGTAGAGAATTGACGTGGATAAAAAAATTAGCCCTACCAAAAGTATTTGAAGTTTGTGGTATTGAAATCCCCCTTTACAAAATAATTGTGATTTCCATATATAGAACTCCAACGTCAGACCCCAATATTTTCTTAGGCAAATTGGATGGTTTGTTGTGCGAAATATATAAAAAATACAAATCAAATTTCAAAGTAGTTATTGCAGGAGATCTTAATATAAATACGTTAAAAACGGGAAGAGTTACAGAATGCCTACAAGATCTATGCAAAGTTCACAATCTAAAAATTCATATAAACGAGCCCACTCGGAAACAATCGTGCATTGATCATATTCTTAGCAATATTAAAGGTGCTGAGGCCAAAGTTTTACCTTTATTTTTATCAGATCATGATACTGCACAACTGCTTTGTTTTAATGTAAAACAAAAGCGTACGTCTTCAGAAAATTGTTTTATGTATAAGAGAGACTATTCTCCTGAGAATATACAGAAGTTTAAGGACTATTTAAGCAGTCTCTCGTGGCATGACGTATATGAACTTAGTGACTTTAATATGGCTTTTACTAGTTTTTATGATTTTTTATGCCTGCTGTATAATTTGTGTTTTCCTACAATAAAAGTCAAAGTAAGAAATAACAATTCTAACAACAGTAGATGGATAAGTCAAGGTCTACGAAAGAGCTGTAAAACTAAAAGATTTTTACGTTATCGCTACTATACACATAAAACAGCAAACAGCAAAACCAACTATCTGACATATTCTAAAATATTGAATAAAATAATTTATAGATCAAAAAAGAATAATAATATAAAGTATATAAATAAAAGTCAAAATAAATGTAAAGCAACCTGGTCTATAATTAAAAACGAGGTGGATAATTCAAATAATTATAAAAGTATTTCCGAATAAAAAATTTACAACACAATATTAACTAATCCTACGGACATAGCGAACACATTTAATAACAACTTTATTGACAAAAAAACATGTTCATCTACAGTTAAGAAGAAACGCCAGCCCACTACAACAATCTCAAATACCATGTTCTTAATGCCGATGACACAGAAAGAAGTAAAAATTGAAGTTTTAAAACTTAATAATACAAATGCTGAAGGTTATGATGGAATAAACACTAAAATAATTAAACTATGTATTAATGAAATCCTTCCCATTCTAACCTATCTTATCAACAAATCTTTTGACTCTGGAATTTTCCCGGAAGCCTTGAAGCTATCTGTTGTTAGGCCACTTTTTAAGAAAGGTGCAAAAGATGATGTAAACAATTATCGCCCTATAACTTTAGTCCCAATTTTCTCAAAAATTTTTGTAAAATGCATGTCTAAGAGGTTAGTAGATTTTTGTAATAAATATAAAATTATAAATGATTGTCAATATGGCTTTCAAAATGGTAAATCCACAACTTTGGCAATATTTGATTTAATTAATACGATCTTGACTAATAATAATAATAATTTTTGGACGACAGGGCTATTTTTTGACTTAACTAAAGCTTTTGACCACGTTTCGCACGACTTACTTTTAAAAAAGTTAGAAAATGTAGGCGTGAGAGGTATTGCCCTTCAGTGGATATCGTCATACCTATCTCACCGAAAACAATATGTCATGATCAATAAATTAGTTAATAACGAAATTATATCATACGCTTCCAGTAGTCGTGAAAATAAAACAGGTGTCCCCCAGGGAAGCATTCTAGGGCCTCTTTTATTTTTATTATATATTAATGACATATTTGAAATTACCAAACATAAAATTATTTTATATGCAGATGACATTTCTATAATTGTGACGACTGAAAAAAGAAATAATTCATTGACTAATCATGAGGATGACATAAATAAAAATATTGACATATTAATTAAATGGCTTGAAGCAAATAATTTAAATATTAATCTTGATAAATCGGTATTTATTCAATTCAATCAATCTCAACATAAGCAATATAATTTTAAACTAAACATTGACAAAATTTATGAAGTAACAAATGTGAAATTCCTGGGTGTTATAATAGACCAATTTTTGAATTGGAAAGCTAATATTGAAACCGTTTGTAATAAAATAAACAAATTTGCATATGCTTTAAGTCAACTTACAAAAGTAACAAATAGGAAAACTGCTATCTTATGTTATCATGCTTATGTCGAATCTGTATTAAGGTATAGTTTGATGCTATGGGGTAATAGCACAGATTGGAATAGAGCATTCATAGCACAAAAGAAATGCATAAGGGCCATTTGTGGAATTCTACCTGACGAGTCATGCAAACCTATATTTAAAGACTTAAATCTGATGTCCTTGCCATCGCTGTACTTGTATGAGGTGTGTAACTTTGTCCATCAACACAATTATCTGTTTGCAAAAGCATCGGACACTCAGAATACTAGAGTGCGCAGAAACAAATACAAACTTGTTTTAAACAATGTACCTAAAACATCTAAATATAATAAAAGTTGTCTAGCTATGTGCGTTAATAGTACATTACAGCCGAGGCCAGGTAATTTGCTTACCGTACAAGGCTTGTATAGTGCTTTTCTCAAGAAATGCGAGGAAATAAAAAAAACTGTTTAACTAAATAATATTTATTAAAATTTATATCACACATGTTCGGGCAATTATTAAATGTAAATGTTATTGTTTTCCCGGGCACACTTATGTATAAATCGCCCATAATAATATTATTTTAATGATGTATCATTAAAATACGCCAACAACACAGATTCCGAAAACGTATGCGCCTTTTTTCATTTTTCCAAATCGTAGGTTTTCATATATCTTTCTTTTGATTTTGCTGGCAGTAAGTTTTCTGTTATTCATTTTGCTTCTGCTCTCAAATTTGGTGGAGTAGGTACATACAATGTCTGTATATGTTTCATTGGCAGAACTCATTTTGATAATTAATTACACAATAAAATAAACTGTATTGATATCAAATCAACCGCTGAAAATCATTCCCGCCGTTTTTTTAATATTGGTTTGTGAGGCCAAGTGGAACGGTCATACAGCCTATTGATACTTAATACTTGCTACTAAAATGCGCAACTTCAATACCCGCTTCTGGGCGGTAGATGGCGCTGTATATATTTCCCATACAAAATTACTCGTAAAGGATATTTTGTCTATGATAAATCTCATTTTGTTTTTTCGATTGATGTTCGTGCTAAGCATGAAGCTCGACTTAATACTGAGGTAACTGGAGTTCTCACCCTGAATAAAAAAGTGAACACCAGCAAATTTGACATTTAGTATGTAGTGGCTGTCAGTTGTCTCTTATGACCATACGTATTTTTTTAAAGTGTAGGTGAGACGGAAGACAGCCACTGTGTAATTTGTGGTCACAAAAAATTGTTCGTACTGCACTCTCCAGTTACCTCAATATTAAGTCGAGCTTCATGGTGCTAAGGGTACATAGCGTTATTACTTCGTATTGTGGTACAATACGAAGTAATATACTCTGTGCGCACCGTATTTAAAAAAAAGTTAACCTAATTATGATATATTAATAATGTGGCTGTATGGTGCAAATGTTCCTTTGCTTTTTCTGTTTTTATACACAGGAATAACTAAAGAAAAAATAAAGAAAAAAAGTTGGTAGTACCATAGAAAATCACTGCAGTAATGAATTTCAGTACTTACTTACTGCACTAAAATCAGTGCAGTAAGTAAGTACTGAAATTCATTACTGCAGTGATTTTCAAATTTAGAATGTTTACCGCGGAAAAGTGCCACGTACTGCATTCTTTTCTCAAATATAATATTAACATTTCAGAGCATAAGTGTGAAAAATATATAATAAGATTCCCAATGAAATGAAAGAGCTAAATAATACCTTGTTTAAAAAAAACTATCTACATGGCTGAATGATATAAATATATATAGTGTTAAGGAATTTATGGACTTATAAATAGTTAAATTTACTGACATTCTTTATACATATTAGTGTGAAATTTCTATTATAGTACAATAATTTTAAATTTTAAATTACTGTATAAATATCTGGACAAATATTTGAAATTATAATAATAGCAAATTACCTTAAGATTGATGACATTGTAAGTGTTATAATTTGCATACTATTTCAATAGTGATACATGAGCTCTGTTACTGTTTAATGTTACCACCATTTTATACCATGTCTCATGCAAATAAATGATTATGATTATGATTATGATTAAAATTAACCGTGGCACCACTTTCGCCCAACCTATCGCCTTAAGGCTAGGCGACTTAATTTCAATTCCGTGTAGAATTCTAGTGGCTTCCCGCGGGTTAACCCGCGTTGTACCAGTTCCCATGGGGATTTCGGGATAAAATTTAGCCAATGAAGAATGTAGCTTTCTAATGGTGAATGTTGAAAGAATTTTACTCGGTCAAGCAGTTTTTGAGTTTATACGAATAAAAAAATCTGTCTTATTCCTCTTCATAATATTAGTTTAATTTCGAAAAACAAAAAAACTACCAAGAATAGACCTTGAGGAATTGAAGTTGCTAGGAAAAACTTCATTCCTTAGAAAAGACATTGATTAGCCCCGAAGGTAGTTCGAGGGACGTAGTTACCTCAGAAAGTTTTGTAATTTAAAAAAGGGGTGAAGCTGTGAAGATTCTTTAGAACCGAATCTTGAAGTAAAAGGTAGCACTTATAAAACCGTTAGCCAGAGCTATAAAGGAGCGCGGTGGTTCGCTTCGAGCCTCAATATTGCTGCTGTAAGCTCCGGTAGATATAAATTTCCGAGTGTGTTACAGTGTAAGTACCATCTATTCAATAGCGAAGATAATTATTCCTTAAATATGCAAAATTTACGGAAATATAATTTTATTTAATGACGACGACTGTTTGTCTTTTGAAATGTGAGATATCTGATTTTAAATTGAAAACGGGGATGATTTGAAGTGGATTGTGGATCTTTGAAATATAAACCTTTTCGTTACAACTTAAATTTTCCGGTAAGGTAAGTATTTTTATTCAAACGGCTGAGCCGGACCCCACGTTTAACCAGTTAAGAATAGTCTTTATAGGGTACTGAGAACTTTTATTACTAATTGCCAAGTAAATAATTGAAAGATCATTTATCAGGATAAGTAATGACATCTCGAATGATGCACTTAAGCTTTACAAAGGCGTATGTGTGTTTACTACGTCCAATTTTAATAAGCTCGAGCCTTATTTTTGCCATTTTAATAAATACAGACTTAAATTCAACTACATATACAATTATCAACTAAATACCAACGCTCGTGTAATGCTTTAACAATTACATATACGTGTTTAAGCATTCACTAAGTTTTAAGCAACTTGAGGTTTGTTTGTTCTGAGCATTAATTCAGCGACCAGATGTCCTCAAAAACTTGTAAAACGCCAAAGTTATTTGCGGCAGTGTAATTTCAACATGAAAATGAAAATTGTAAAAATGTCGGTTTGTTATTCTTGTTTGTCTAAAATAAACACTGGACAAAAACTGTTCACTAGAATATGGAAGTTTGTATTCTAAAATCACAGAAGAAGTTATTTTTAACTTATGAATTGTAATTCTAATGGTTTTTAAACATTAAAGACGTAGTTTATTTGTTTTCTGTGACTTATAAAACTGTCTGTTAGAAGTTAGGTACATCTCATATTTATTTTATACTTATGAAACCAGGTGAAGGGTAGTAAAGGAACGAAGTTATTCAACAGAGAACCAAAGTCACCGACAAAGCTCGAAGAATGAGCAAGCTGTAGTGACAGTGGGTTGGGCTGGTCACATTGCTCGAACAACCGACTGTTGTTGGGGCTAACGAGTTCTGGAGTGGATTGGTCAAACGTAGTGTAAGCGAAGATTAAATACAATATCGCGGAGTAAGGCGCCCCTGCTGCCAGGTGGAGCGACGACCTGCGTAATATGGCAGGCGGGGTCTGGATGCGAAGAGCTGAATACCGGTCTCAGTATTGGCGCGAATAAGGAAATTTAGGGTAGTATTAGAAAGACAAAACTAAATGTGGTAGCTTGTCAATAGCTTTTTCATTTTATGATAAAGCTATTAGATCTATCCTAAGAAATAAAAAATATACAGGGTAATTTTTTTATCAGTGCACAAATTTTTAGGATCGACTTAGAATCGGTAACTGAACAACTTTCTCCTAGAAACATAGGTCGAAATATGACAAAATTTTTTTGACTCTTCATACAAATCGGACTGATCACGTGATCGATCGAAAGGTGTTTTGAATTTTAAGATTGCATTTATTTGAACTGCCATTTAACGAAACAAAGTGTACTGAATCTAGTCTCTGTTAAATAAAGTTTTATGTCGGGATTCGGATAAACATATCCTACAGCATTTGTATTGAGAATTCCGAGAACATAGATTTCTCCGATATTTATAGGTACGATTCCTCGTTTTTGTCATTAGTAAATGGTAAACACGTCGTTTAAACTAAAAGCTTGTGGCGAGCGCCTCCGAGATAAGAGAAAAAGTGTTGGTTCCAGGGGGAAAGCAATATCGGGCTTAAACTTACGAAGATAAACGCCGGAGCATTCCGGGTTTCGTGTTTATTACGTATAATCGTGCGTACGGTCTGCTCGGGAGACAATAGCGAGCACTCAGTTGCACACCATTCATACTCATACAATGGCTGTTTGTGTCTTATCGAGTTCCCACTACACCATTCGCATAAAATTTTCTCATCACACTTTTTACGGCGAAAAAGGGGTCGGTACGCGAACTCAACAAGTTTGACGAACGTTACAGTGTCGTTATACAGTTTATATTGCTGGCTCTCTTGATGAAAAACACTACAAGCGATAAAATCTTGATGGCTTTGTGAGGGGATGCCTTTCGTGCGAACAAAGCGGAGATGCGTTGCAGCGATGTTTATGTTGTTTGACCTATTGCTACTATTTGGTTTAAGTGTTTTTGCATAGTCATGTAAAAACTTTCTAGTTCGTATTATGTAAAAATTAAGTTGCCGATATAGTGTTAAGTGAATGCTAGGCGCGCCTCAAATCGGAACTAGAAGGAAAGTCGTTAAGGTGATGATTCATGTTCACACTCGGCGGATATATTGATGGATCAACATTTAACCGGTTCTATTCAACAATCTCTTTTCTTATTGTTCAGCGTCGATTCTGTGAATGAAGTTCGAGAATTTATTAAAGGTCTGATTCGTTTGATGGCTGACTGCTTATCCTTTTTCGTTTTATATTCGGGAAAAAGCGATTACGAATACGAGTCAGTTTTACGCACTACGGCTTTCAAATTGTACCTAAGCTTTAACATTTATGTATGTGATTTAACATTGACATTATGTGTGTGGATTATTTTATTCAAAGTATTGTTGTAAGTAGACCGGGTATTATTTTGATTTAAGTTGAGTAGGTTATTAAAATAAATGTTTGTAAACTTTGCAATAACAGATAAGTATTAGACAGCGTAGGTACCCTAAAAAAAGCAACTTCTATCAAATGAAGGTGCTAGTTGTGTAGAAATTACATGATGCCTTCATTATCAAACTGAATGAATATGATGAATTCAACGAGTAGAAAACAAGTAGGCAATAAAGGTTTACCTTTCCAAGCTTTCGGCATAAACTTAATATACCTACGCCTGAAATATGATATTACGTCAGGTGGTAGATACTTTTTTACAAAGTGAATTTTTAATCTTGGGCATATTACGGACTCAAAGGGATGCGTTATTTTTAATGCAGTGCAAAATTGTGCACTGATGAACTGGCAACAGTAACGAACAACCACGATAAACGAATATATTCTCTCTGGTGCACATCACAAGATAATATAAAATGTAAAATACCTAAATGCCGCCGCGCCGGCTCAAATTAACCGTTAGCACTCATTTATCTAAGGAAACACGCGTAATAAGATAGCTCATACTATACTCGATGAGACTACTGCCGTTTTATTGTACAGTACCTATGCAATAACATATTATAATCACGTTCTAGGTATACATATTTTCATACATTCTAATAATAATATTTTTGACTTATTATGAACCTTACATTACATGAATTTTAGGAGCTTTGGGTCCCAGTCCCAGTTCCAGCAAATACTTACGCTGCTGAAAAAAGATAAGGTAATGCGCAAGATCTTGTCTGACAATCTGTTAAGTGGCAAGAAGACAAAAATACTTACAACAATGTTATTCCATGAAATTACTATTGTAGAGCTGGTTTGTTAGCACCACCAGAAGGTTTTCATAAAATTGTAAAAATAACTTATATTACTACTAATTGGACGTAATGCCGAGAAAGTATGTCCACTAAAAAGTTGGTGATCGTAAACAAAATGTTATGCCACTTGAGAGAGGCGTGGCCTAATTTGTGCTGCCAGGGTGTACGCGAGCTGAACTTCTTTAAAATTTAAACTGAGCTCTTCCATAATAGAAGCTGCGGAGTTATTAAAGGTGTAAAGTAGACTTCTTTTCAGCTCTTTGTTTCGTGCACGGAATTGGTGAAGATGAAAACTTTTGGGCAAATTTGTTTTTTTTTTTCGTAAAATTATTAAACTATAAGTACCTACCTACCTATTAAAGGTTTTCAGGCCGTTCATAATAGACCTGATTAATTAGTAAAATGTGTCAGAAATATTATCAATTTAACTTTAAGTAACAACGAGGATTTGACATAAATGCTTATTTTCATTTACTATGAAGATATAAGCTATTCAAAGCCAGGTTTTTTGGTTTCATCACCGTTCTATGTACAATAACACAGTTCTATGTAACTGACAACAACCAACCAACAAGCCGTCAATCTGTCAGCAGTCAGGTTTATACCACTCTGCGCCCGAAAGCCTGCCCCTAAATGGGGCTAGAGCGAAACGCGCTTAAAACCCGAAAATCTGTTTCATTTCATTGACTTCTATTTCTATTTTAGTGCGGATATAATGTGCCATATACGGGTATAACGCTAACATAACGACCCGAAACCTAAAATTACCCAACCTTTATGAGGGCAATGAATTTCATATTAAAGATTTAAAATTTTTAGAGCTTCAGGCAATTTGTAACAGTTAAAGTCGACTGCTTTAATTATTTAAACTGGCTCAGGATTTTCACAATATTTTTGGAAACAAGACTAACGTCATTTCTTACATGGATATGAATTAAACTGATTCTCATTCATCACACTTTATTATTTGAAGATTATGATATAAGTATCTAATGAATTAGATGTAAGATGTAATTTAAATTTTATTTTAAACAAAGATGAAGAATAATACTGAGAACATTAAAATTTAAAAATCAACAAATATATTTAAAGTAGGTAGGTAATTAAAAAGCGCAAGATTAAGCTTTGTCGTATATTGATTAAAATAGCGTAAGTAGTCATATAAGGCGCACATAATTACAAGCACCTCAAAGTAGAAACAAAAAATTGTCAACTCCAACCGATTT
This sequence comes from Crambus lathoniellus, assembly GCA_949710035.1. Lineage (NCBI taxonomy): Eukaryota > Metazoa > Arthropoda > Insecta > Lepidoptera > Crambidae > Crambus > Crambus lathoniellus. The sequence goes on from OX453306.1 coordinate 11,250,910, forward strand.
GATTTGAAAGGCTGACGATGCGAGTCTACCCAATACCATTACGTGTTCAGACCCCGACGACGTGTCCGCAATGCACGCCACAGGCCACAGCAAATATTGACTACATCAGCTTCGACTTTACTTACACTAGGTACCTACTTATTGCTCTAGTGCGTTCCTAGATGGATGAGTAGGTACCTAGTCTAGGGGTCACTCAGAAGTGTTAGAAGACTAAAGTGAAGTGTTCCAATCGCCATCGCAGTCGTCGTTATCAAGTCATTTCAATTAGTAAAATATATTTTAGTCTCTATATTCAAAATGTGATTCAGTTGAAGACTAAATAAAACCGTGAGAAACTTCAAAGTCTCTATTTCAAGACGTAGATTTTCCCAATGCAACACTTTCTACTAAAGCCTCTTTACCTCATTTAGTGCCAGCTTATTAATTAACAAAAAATTATTTAACAAAAACCATATCCCAACTTAAACAAGGCGGGCTCTTTTTTTAAAGAAAAACATCATCTGTCTTCAACCAGTTTGTTCAGTGTTTAACCGCCGAGAATCAAGAAAATACCAAAGAAAAATAACATTTTTCTACATTGACGAGACTAGAAAATAATAAATCCAGACAAGGTTTTTTTACCCTATTTTACTTCAAGTAACTTTGAAACAATGGGCAGCTGGGATGAATCAACAGGTCCAGAAGGCTTATATCCTCTTTAAGATATAATAAGCTATGTAACAAACGTTTTTTGTAATGGATGAATTCAAAATCTATTTTTTTATATATTAAAAAGGGGCAAACGAGCATACGAGCCACGTGATGCGAAGTAGTCATCGTCGCCCATAGACATCTACAACACCAGAAGGGTTGTATGCGTTGCCAGCCTTTGTGTTTTAGGACCCTACTATATATTTGAAACGATTTTTTTTTTTGCATTGAACATAGGTTTTATTTTAGACCGTGGAGAGCGTAAAAAACAAACAAATTACAGTATAAACTTTCTAGTTTCCTAAACAACTTGGATTGTTAGTTGCCAGTGCTAAAATGTTGAATAAAATTCTCTTTAAAGTGTTTTTCAAAAGAATCGCTCGAGGCATTAGCGATTTCACGGTCCTCGTTTAGACATTGTAAATTCAAAAAGTGAGAGTAAGACCTCGGCCGCGAAGCCGAGCGCGACGCGTGGTGTCGACACAGCCGCCGCGAATGTCTCATTCGAATATAATAACATTTTTCTGAATAATGTCTACTTTGAAAAGGTAATTACAGCAGCTGTGACCCAAAAAGCAAACGCGAATTATATTACCACCTACTTTTATATGCGTATCTGCGGTTGTTGCAGTGCTGTGTGAATGTGAAACAAAACACAAAAACCTTTGTTATTTTAGTCGTAAATATTTAAAATTATTTCCATATGGGTTGGTTTTGTCTCTGTCTAAACAAAAGACACGCGTTATTACTTAAAAAGTTATTTATAGTTTTTTGGAATTGTCAGATCAGTCGGATCCTTCCTTACCTTAGCGAAGTTGTTAAGACTTCTTGTAGGGGAGAATTTTGTGATTTTGCGATGTTCTTATTCAGTCTATTTTATTCAAATTATGATAAAAGCTAAGTATATTATTTAATAAATATTTATATGTCGTCAAGAAACTTTGATCTAATATCATAGGCGCAAATTTAAGAAACCTTTCACAAAATATTTTTTTCATTCCAGCAACGACTTAGTAAATTTTAGGGAAAAAGGTCAATTTAATTTCATTTTAACTCGCTCATAACTAATATAAATACGAATACCATTGAAATTTTTATTTAATAAGAATGTGTAAATATTTTTACCAATTTTATTTATGTAGGTAAGTATGTTTCTTCGATCAAAGGTATGTTTACTAAAATTACTTTTACTCTAATCTAATATTTGCCCCGTGTGAGTTTTCAGAGTTACTTTAGGTATTGCTTTGAATAATTTGATGGCAATACTCAAAGTAATACCGTTTTAAGGCCATAAAGCTTATATATCTTTTCAAGAAATAGTACAGACTTATATATTTTTATTTAAATTCATTGTCAAAAACTAAAACTACGTGTGATAGTAAACCCATGTATTAACCTTTTTGATATACCATTTTGCTGGTTCAATACAAAGTGTGGTAATAGGTAGGTAATAATAACAAACCAGATTACATAAAAATCCACAAAGGTGAAAGTGTCAACGTAGACATAACAGCAGTGGAGAGATTGTCTGGCACGCAGGTATAACAGAGCCGGGTCACGACCGATTCGAAGCGGGACCTGTCTTTGTGCTGCTAATGAGTTTCCTTCGAGACTGCCAACTACTATTCCTTGTTTGGTTCAGTTTTAACAAATCAACGGTCTGTGCAAAATTGAAGTTGTCAATACAATAAAAACGACATAGAAGTTGAAAGCGGACACGTAAGTAACATAGCTCGGTCCCGCCCGACAGATTCGCAGTGGGACCTGTCTTTGTGGTAAGTTAAGTTAAGTATTATGTTTCCTTCGAGACAACCATTAAGTAACTACTAAGTATTACTACATATCAGTCATCTTGCTTGATACTGTTTAAGCACATCTAGTTCTTGTGATTAAAGGAAAAACGGCATGGAGAACGGATTGTCGAGTACATAGGTGATGGAACTGCTGGGTCTGGGTTACGTACAACGGATTCGCAGCGGGACCTTTCTGTGTGGTCATAATAAGTTTCCTCCGAGTCAACCAAATAAGTATGTATACAGGGTGACAGTGAAACTCGACCTATTCCTTGAAAGGGGTTATACTAGAGGCCATTAGCAACAAATTAAGTCTAGTGAACCAGGGGTCAAACAAAACTGGATGGTTACGGAGTTTCGACGGTTCTTCGATTTTTTTGAAATTTTCTGAATTGTTACAAAAAACATAAATTGTGATAAAACTACTCCACTTTAAACATAAAATTAGTACTTTTCTGAAAGCTGAATAATTCGGGATTATTCTAAAAAATACCGCATGCGCATAACTTACATAATCTCAGAAATAAAAGCTCTTTAGTAACAATAATTTTTATTTTGTGTATTTTTCTCCAACTTCGCCGTAAATTATTGTAAAAAAGCTGTAGGAATGTTAGCGTACAAATTAGTAAAATAACATACTAGTTTCATAAGCTTTACAAAAAGGTACAATAGCTATTAACTTTCCCAGCTGTCTTTAAAAAATCAAGCAAAAAAGCGCTGTAGGTCAGACATTTCGTTACAATTTGTAAATTGAATTTGGCTCGAAAAGTCAACAGTAAGTTACCATTTTTAATTGTAAATTTTATTCTCAGTTTTCCTTTTTTATTTGTAAATTTAATTCATAGGTATCAAAAAGTCAACAGTGTTATTCAACACTGTGAATAAAATTAAATGTTATAAAAAAACAATACCGAAACAAAAATTAAAGACCAAGTTGTAGTAAAGGTATTAGGCGCGATCAGTTTTTCTACTACCGCTCACCTCATTATTATCGGTGTGAATTCCTATCACTAACATCACACTTAATACTTGTAATCAAATTAAAAAAATGCATCCCGAAAGTTTGAAATTTTAAATTGTAGTAACAAAGTGTCTTTATAAAGTAGTGGGACAGTCAATATGACAGTACTTCAAATGTACTGAAAACAGATATGGTTTTTACTACGTTACTGTCGACTTTTCGAGCCAAATTCAGTTTACAAATCGTAATGAAATGTCTGACCTACAGCTCTCTTTTGTTGATTTTTTTAAAGACAGTTGGGAAAGTTAATGACTTAAGTACCTTTTTGTAAAGCTTATGAAACTAGTATGTTATTTTACTCATTTGTACGCTAACTTCCTTACAGTTCTCTTGCAAAAAATTACGGCAAAGTTAGAGAAAAGTAGATAAAACAAAAATTATTTTTACTAAAGACCTTTTATTTCTGAGATTATGTAATTTTTAGCAAAGCGCAGTTTTTTAAATGATCCCGAATTATTCAGCTTTCAGAAAAGTACCAATTTACTGTTTAAAGTGGAGTAGTTTTATCACAATTTATGTTTTTTGGTAACATTTCGGAAAATTTCAAAAAAATCAAAGAACCGTCACAACTCGGTAACCATCCAGTTTGACCCCTGGTTCACTGGACTTAATTTGTTGCTAATGACCTCTAGTATAACCCCTTTCAAGGAATAGGTCGAGTTTCACTGTCACCCTGTATACTATTGCTACATATCAGTCTTCTTGTTTGGGACTGTTTACCTAAACACATTTCTATGTTCTTGGTCATGAAGTTGTGATTAAATGAAAAACAACATGTACGGATTGTTAGCACGAAGGACACGGAGCTGGGTCCCGCCCGACCGATTCGCAGCGGGACCCTGTCTTTGTGGTGTTATTGAATTTACTTCGAGTCAACAAACTAGGTACCTAAACCTATGGTTCTGTTTTAAAACCTCAACAGTCTTGGAAAACTAGATTAGCGAAGCCTGGCGCATTATAAAAATAACCAAGTCAGTCGTCGTTAGGACGTCGATGTACTCTTAACAATTTTAAAGAAAATTATTTTACATTTACCACGGAGACCAAAGGACAAAGTGAAAAGAAAATTATTCACAGTATATGTTACGGATTTTAATAATCACGGTCGTCGCTAAGCAATTAGTCAAGTACATATCTTTTGAGTGGAGAAATTTGCTCGGAAATTAATTAGTTCACAAATATGTCCCTACGCAAACGCGATAAATTTTAACAGATGATAAAACGGCAGCCCTTAATTTTATCGCTTAAACAAAGTTCTAATAACCAAGTGAATTGAAAATTTTCAATTGTTCGTCGAGAAGTTGGGAAGCTCCAGGAATGGCCCGAATTTCTTCGATAACAGCTATAAACGGGAATTATCCACATCTGGTTGCTTTGAACACGGCCCACAATGGGGAAACAATGGGGCTCATGTTGTTTAATGACACTGATTCTCGGTGTCGCGTCGCTCGCGTTATTTTGTTCGATTCGAGCTTGCACAATCTGCAATCTGCATTGTATACTGAATTAGATTTTTAGCTGACTAGTCATATTACAAGATTAAACTCGATATACCACTCCTGTGGCTTAGCTTCCAGCTTTAAGTCTCCCCGAGTCTCCCGATCTCAAAATTCATGCTCGAATTGATTTTCAGAAATAACTCGAAGTATCTTTAGCGCGGTGTGGCGAGTCATGCTTCAGTACTTTGAGTTTTCCTAACAATGTGCCGGCAATATTATCGAATTACTTAAGCATTACTTAAATGTAAAGTTAACAAGTAACAATGCTTCGTGACTCGAGTGATGTAGTTTACATAATAGTATTCATAAAACTAAATTCAGTGGCAAAATGGTATTTATTGAAAGTAAAATATTAGAAAAATAACTATTTTCACTAATGCGAAAAATTAAAAAGTAAAATGGTATTTTGTTTATAATACTCAACTCAGTTATATAAAAATTTTATAAACGAGTTAAATCTTTCCAGCTGGCTTAGAGAAAAATATAGTGCTGCAAATAGTAAAAAACACATGAGTTTTAGCGACGTTAATCCACGAGAAGCACTCGCTTACACGTTTCATATTTTTCGGGTTGCGCTACTGAAGGATTACGCTTATACTTACAGACAAAAAGTTCGGAGCAGATCTAAGAACTTAAACTTAAGAGACTGGGTAATGTATAGCAACTATAATGGGTTTTACCACACATGGGTCTGCTACTACAAGTTAAGTGAATAAACATTATTTAGTTCATAGAGGAAGGAACATTTGATGGCCATGCCAAAAGCTTTTAAAGTATCTCCAACATAACAAACGTTATATGTTACTTTATCTCTTCCAGGCCATTAAAACTTTGTACACATATTCAGCACGCATTTTACATAAAAAATCAGCATTTTCAGGGATGTAAAAGCAAACAAGCCATGTGTGGTTATTAAAAAAGGTTAAATTACTCATTACTATACTGCGACACACATTTCATCGCGTTTAGGCAGGCATTTTTAAGGGATGGCTTAAGTGTTTTGATGAAAAAATGTAATGAAATATGAGGGTTATAACCCTAACGAAATTGCGGAGAAGGGAGAGGTGGAGAGACAACAAACAAACACGAAAACGTGACACTTTTTGTAATAATTCGATAAAAGAAGTTTTAGAATGACGTCAGGTAAACAATTGAAAATTGACGTACAGAGAAGGTCGAACGAAACATGCAAGATGTAAAAAGCATATAAATTTATTTAGGCTTTTAAGTTAAAGGTAAATAAAATATAACCTGTTTGTTTAACTTTTACTTAACAACAACATTCCTCCAGATTTACCTGTCTAGTAGGTACTTCCGCAAGTTTTGCTAGAATTGAGAGTCGATACTAGTTTAGTTAATCAATCAATTTAAAACTTTTTAAAAATTGTAGTAAGTAGCTAATTTTTACATAAAAAGTGGTTAGGTAAGTACCTAGTTATTATATCTCATGGTTTATATTTTATACCAAGAGAAACTGTGCTTGAAAATTAATATACCTTGTTTAACAATGTTACTGAAAGACAACTGAAAGAAATGAAATTCGAAGCACACTCCTTACAGCAGCGTCACGCTCGCGCCTTATCCCGAGGGTTCCGCTGAGATCAAGGATTTCATTTGCTACGAACCTGACACACTTATACTTTTCCTATGTTTTCGAAATTCTTCGCATGTCCCGTATTATGGGTACTCTTTTACAAACCTTTCCATGGGACAGATTCAATTTTACCTTCATTAAAATAATAAGAAAAAAAAATACAAGTTATAGTATACTTAAATAACATAGTTTCCTGTACTTTTAGCAGACACTCTTTACAGAAACATGTTTCTCTATCTACCATAAATCTTAACTACTGGGAAATATGAAGACACTTCCCACCACATGAGGCATTACTAGCATAAGGTTTACCTATCTACTTTATCTCACATCGCATTCTCTGTACATAATCATTTCGTATCATCTTCACGAAGACAAGACGCACTAGATATCTCGAATTCGAGTGATAGTATTAATAATGAACAAGCGTAATGAGTTAAGTGTCAAAGTGCTAAGTCAGCTCGCGATAAAGGCACGTACGCACGTGGCGACCACGCAGCCGTGTTTACCGACACTGCGACGCTTCTCAACGACACGTCCGTCTCTGTCCGAACGCGACGTGAATGCAAATTCTTCACATTCTGAGGGTGATTCTAATTTGCAATACCATACGGTTTGCTTATTATAAAACGGGAGTTGGAAGTGATATTTTGATTACACACAGTTCACACACTATTATTTTTCTTTAATATCGCTTGACCGCAGATATTGGCTGTTTCTATCTAAAATCTGAATACTCAATGATGCAGTGTTCTAAAATATAGGTAGGTACTTTATAAATAGACTTGTTCCAACGGGTGTATATTTAACATAGGACAATTAGCGCTCTGAATGCAAAATCTAAATCATGTCATGATGCAGTACCTACCTAATCTACTTTTGGACCGAGGAGGACTCGATTATGCATGGTATGCAACTCTAACACCTATAATCAGATTCATGGTCGATGCACGATTTACATGCATTATACTTATAATATAATAATAATAAATATAATACTAATAGGAAAGTGATAAATTAGTGTATGGTTTCATTTATAAATTAAAAGCTCGACCGTTGCGTCGCACCGCAAGTAGCGCCAAAATCGCAAAAAATCACAATGTTACTATCAATAAAACCAAATGTACAGACATGGACTACAGAAAGATGGTCTTTTAGGAAATAAAGTTGAAAATTAATTAAAAAAAAGCAAATGATTGCAATATTCAACGAAAATACTCGTAATTCATCTAGGAAAGTTTTGTATTTTTGTATGTAACGAATAAACTCAAAAAGTACTGGACCGATTTAGAAAATTCTTTCACCATTAGAAAGCTACATTCTTCCCGAGTGACAAAGGCTATATTTTATCCCGATAGAAACCGCGAGGATCCGCTAGTCCTACCTAAATTGGAATTATTTTCATTAAAGTAACCAAAAGTACATCGTTTCTATTTTGGCTTCATCGTTTCTAATCAGTGTGATTAAGCCTCAGATAAACTGGCTATTCAGGTCACTTTTTGAACCCATGAAAACAGTACCTATTGAAATTAGTGTTAAATGTGCGGTATTATGCGGTACAATATGGGAATGGCTTTGACAGTGGTTTGCTGTTTCCAATTGATTTAATCCCAGCGTTTTAATGTACAAATTAGTTCAGTCAACGCAACAACATTAGGGATTCTACTGGTTAAGATAAAAATTGAGCCGTACAACTAAAGTCATCTCTAAAATTCATTTTGTACAAATGTTCCAAAGAGAACTTTATGCTCACACCACACAAAATATTTATTTAAAACGAAAGTGTGCTACTGCCAAACATAATAGAAGTTAGTGAAGTCTGAAAATAAATAAAACAAACTTCAATAGCATTATTTCAAAACATTATTATAACAAAAGTTTTTCAACACGACAAAAGTTTTAGAGCTTTTGCTTCTATTTTGTCTATAAAAGTTCAATATTATGATACATCGATTGATCTATGAAGTTTTCCTCGAAGTAATGAGATGCAGTAGGTTACTAAAGATATTTAGTATTTAATATTATTTAAGTATTTAGTATTTTTAATGGTTCCCTTGCCTCAGCCAAGCGTTGTATTAGAATGGCTCTTTAGTTGTTTTCTGTAGGTAAATAGTTAACTTTTCGACCTAAAGATTTATGTGTTTTTTAAGTTTAAAATTTAGTAGTTAATAATAGAATTAGGTAGTCTACATTTTCGAATTGTTAGTAATTTGCATGCTGTGCTTACTTCGAGTAGGGTAAATCCTAGTAAGTTAGTTTTTAATCAATTATTGTTAGCATAGATTAAGTGGATTATACCCAGTTTAGTAAGCCAATAAAAAAAAATCTTATGATAAATCCTATTAATTTTTAGTTGCTTCTTCCTTAATTGTATAACTTTGCATGTGTAAACGAAGGGTTTTTAGAAGCGCGTGACAAAAATTAATAACATTTCCCAGTACACGCATCATTACCTTTTAATAGGTTTTAATTGTATGAGTGTGTTACAACATTATTTTTTATTACAGTGCTTTTAAATTATACCTACTTCAGAATACAAATATTAACAAAACAAAAAGTATTTTTTCATCTTACTTACGTCTTATATTTTTAATAAATAATACCTCCGTTTGAAGAAAGCCGTGATAAAATATTAACTGATTTCTCTTTTTAATATTCCAATTTTTACACGATAATAACTTTGTGTTCTCATTTGTCTAGTCTGAAAATATTGTAGGTTTGTTTCACAATTTTCCACCAGGTACCCCCGAATATTTCCCACACGTAACGTGTAATAACTAATCGCGTTTTATGAAGTGCCTGGATTTGTGCGTGACCCACGGTAATACGCAATAAGCACTCGGGAGGCGGGTCACTGCTAGTTTCGCAGTAAATATTATCCATATGTATGATTACGCCGTGATTTATTATGAGAACTTAAATAAACGAATGCCGGGAAATTTGTCAAACGCTATTATAACTACGCGACGACAACTCGGCCGACCCGCCTAAATGTGACCAACACTAGCACATTAATTCGTCCCTTCCCCGCCGGCCGTAACTCCCAAATTTCGAATTAAAGTGTTAGTCAAACAAATCTACGATTTCTGGGAAACGTACTTTGAATTTTATGTAATTACAAAAAAGTACTCGAGGCACAACGAAAAACATTTTCCTTCTACTGTAAACGTGCATAATTTAAAAGTTTTTACAGGGAAATCGAAATCTTTATGGGTGATACAGATTTAGAAAGTAGTGACTAGTTTAATAGAAATAGGAACATTTTGTATTTCTACAAGTCAGACAGATTTGATTTGAAGTTTTCAATATCCATTTTCATATTACTTTCTACTAGCGCTCAGCTCGCAACTTCGTTTGCGATTTACCCCCTTTTTTACCCCCTTAGAGGAGGAATTTCTAAAAAAACATCGCTTAGTGCTCCCCTACACTACCCAACGAACATACATGCTAAATTTTAGCTTCTCACGCCCAGTACAGTGACACAAGCTTTTCTGTTCCGGTGACAGCCGTGCGTGACAGAGGAGCCACTTGCAATACGAAATTAGCTGTCAAAATGGACTGTCGTATGAAAACTGTTTTAGTTTCAAAGATAATCACCGGAACAGAAAAGCTTGTCGCACTATAGTTTCGGCTGTGCGTTATCTGTCAGTCGCACGCAACGCAACGCAACGCAAGAGTTTTATTTATAAGTATAGATTCTTACCTAGATATCGAGCGACTGCTTGGGAGGAAGCATCTTGAGATTGATCGATCTGCTGGCACGTATATGAATACAAACAAAATGTATCTGCTGATCTATTTTCCCTCGTAATAACCATACAGTGGAACGTGAACTGAATAAACTGATGAATCATACAAGCTGTTTGGTTGATCAACTGAAATGTAGAATACTAAAATTGTATTAGCTCTTTGGCTGGAGCTGAAGCGATAAGTCTCCTAATCGAATTAAGCCAATTAATGCGCCCGAGCATAAACTACGTTCGAAATTAATTGACGTTTCGGATATGACAACCAAACAGTATTTCCTACCTGCCTTGCTATCAAACATCATTTGCGGCCTTAACTGTGGCTAACGGCCTTATATCAAGTGAATGAGTTTGAAACATCAGGGATATACCTGCTATTTACTTGAATAACCTACATAGAAACACTTAAAAAGTGTTTCGATTAAGTATAAATGAGATTTTAGATCGTTGCTGCAAAGCTAATATTGTTTGCTTTTCAGGAGTGCTTAAATTTAGAAAATGGGTCCCATAGTAATAGAAGACGTATCGCATTTCTACACGAGACGTTGAAAAAGCAGCTCGAATTTTACAAACCCTTCTTTCAAAGTTACTTCAAAAATGGAGCACATCCCTTTTGGCTAAAAATTGTAAAATAGAGCGCGTAAAATGAGGATTCGGTAGTAGTGCTAGGGCGCACCCCGCCGACAAACCAATTCAATTGCTCGGATTTTCTTGCTTTACCGCAGTCGCTCGCTTTTGATTAAAACTTTCATAAAACTTAAACCGTGCGCGATGTTTACTGTTTACCGTAGTTTTAATTACCCGATATGAACTGCTCAATTTAATAGCAATTAACAAGTTCGCCTACCGTAATTAGACGCCGTACAAATTTCGCTTTCTGTATGTTAATTTTGGGAAAATTGACCTCGCTATAATTAAAACAATTTTCGTAAAGGTGAATTTTTACTTTCCGAGGGTCGCTTATGCTGTTAGGCGCTGAAAAATAAATATAAAACAATATGAAATTAAGGTTCGACCATGTACAAAATTGTTGTGTGGTCCGTGTCTGGCATATCGATGCATCGTATTTATATCATTTAAGACATGGAAATGTATCCATATAACACAAAATTGTAGTAAATAAAATACACGATTTAAGATTATAAGTCAAAGAAATTTCAAATGTTATTAATGTGAATTACTTACTATTAGTAGTATTATAAAAATATCGAAAAGCTTTAATTCATTTTATTTTTAAAGTTAATAATTTCATTCTGTTCCGTTTGTTCCCAATAATATTAATACGATGCATCGATATCGGTATCATGATTGCCAGACACAATTACGAACGCGGACCAAACAAGAATTTTGTGCCTACATGGGCGAACCTTAATTTCATATTGTTTTATATTTATCTTTCAGTCAGTTTTTCGTCGGAGATACGCTTTAGGTCACCGTTGATGGCCTCTATAGCAGTACCCAAATCATTAGGTTCAGCTTGCGCGTAAATTTGGAGATCGACATCGGCCTACAAATGATGAGAGCTATGAAGTACAGGAGAGATTAAGTTCATAAATACTAAAATAGCAGAGGAGAGAGAATACCGCCTTGATGGACACCTGCCGTTAACCCGCACCAATCGGACACGTTGTCCTTAGCATGAGTTGCTTGCCTGCGTCCTCGAAGATAGGAAGAGAACCAGTCCAACTCCAGAGGTGAAACTCGCAAGTGTGAGAGGTTTGCAAGGAGAATATCATGATCAACGGCATTGAAAGCGTTAGAGAAATCAATCAGTACAAAGCCGTTAACAGTGAATCCTCCAAGCCTTCGCGCATGTCCTCAGTAATTTTTAATAACGGCGTTGTTGTGCTAAAACCCAGACTGATACTGAAAAATAATTTTGTTCTTGAAAAGGAAGTTTGAAAGATGAGTATGGACTACTGCTTCGAGTATTTTAGACAGGAAAGGGAGTAATGAAATGAAATGGGACTTAAATAGCTGAGAGTTGTTGGGTTATTGTAAATTAGGCAAATAGGAAATTGTAATTTGTAAATTTTACTGTCTGGGAAAAAATTAAATGTTGTCAATTCTGATATCGCTTTTTTTAATTCTCTAACGTTCTCAATTTTGGATTTGTTAAAATGTTTCTTATTTTAACTTTGGACAGGGACAACTATTTACACCTACTAAGCTTTTCCGCAATATTTAATTTTAATACACATAATACGTTCATTAGCCACACAACATGTGTTATTCAGCTTTCAATCTGAGTAACATGCGATAGTTTTCACTGCAGCTTTGGCGCTTACAGTCTCACGTACCTACACTAATTTTAGACTTCCGTTTCTACTTTAACTTATTAGGTACCACTTTGACTTGAATAACGTTCTCACTTTTGAAAAAAATACTTTACAGCTGAATTGTGAACTGTGAGTATGGTGTTATTATTAAATTTGTAATTGATAAATAATAAACTCTACAGGTATTTTTTAAGTGGAGTTTAAAACTCCAGGTTTACATTGCAAAGTTGTGTAATGCTAAAACTTGGAGAAACGCGGCCGAACTAATACAAGTGAAATTAAATGTTCTCGAAGTAGCCGCAATCTTTGTTATAATAATAAACTTAGTATTTACAGAGACAATACCTTGAAATTTGTCTACGAATTGTACAAGTAACAGAGTAGTTTGTGAGTGTATTCGCATCTTATTCTCCGCGGAGTGGGCAGTATTTTTCATTCATGCTGTTAACACTCTTTGATCATGTATTCTCGTGTCTGTGATGTGATATCAGAGTTCATACAGTACAAGGCAAATACGAAATATTCCTATTAAATAAACATAAACACGTATGCTTTTTCAATGCCTCTAGTGCCATAAAATAAGAATTGAACTCTATCAAGACGAGGTGGGCTATAAAAGTGCCGTAATCTGCCATGTTCTAACCGTGCAATAAGAATTCAATTGGTACAAATAAGTGAACGTGCTGATATAACTTCGTGTTGGTTTGTTGTGCTCGAATTCATGTTATTTATTTGTTTGCAGGTAAATAAACTGGCGTAATAATGCTGCAGCCGATGACCTTGCTGCAGAAAATGGTCGTGAGTTTGTTCTACATTTATTTTAAAATAGTTGAACTTATCTGCAGTGTAGACTAAAAACGAATTTGTTGAAACTGAGTTATGTTGTGTATGTTGTCGTATTAAAACAGTTTTTTTTCTGTTTTTGCTAATCTTTAAGCAATGTAGAGACTGTCGAAAATGTTTTTTAAGTGAGTAGGTACCTAGGTTCTTTTTTATAGACATAGAAATTTTAGTAGGAACATAAAAATTTAGGTACTTATCAGTATAATATATGGAGTTTTCGTTTATGGAGCAATAATAGCTAGAAGGCCCTGTCTAGTCGCGTGTAACGTGGACAGGACAGGCAAGGCAACCCTAAGTTTAACAAACTGTACTGCCGTTGCATCTGGCTTCGTGATTTCGATGCACGCACCCGCCCCGCACCCGCTCCCCTCGCCGCTTACCTGCTCGGCCGGTCTTCGCCCCCGGCCCCGCGCCACATGTCACCTGTCACTCTCCCACACTCACTGTTTTCACAGCCCCTCTCACTCACTCTGCGTTGGCGCAGCCGCGGCGAAACGTGATCGTTTTACCTGAGTTGATCCCGTGCGTTTTATTATAAAAGATATAGGTACGTTTTCTCACTTTGTAGGCGAATGTTTTGTTTGGCTAGAAAAACATAGTTAACATAATTCAAATTTTGAGCGTCCTCTAACAGAATTTTTGACCAGGAATTAATGTTGTTCGTCTGCTCATCATAAAATCATACATCGCAATGGGTAATGTATAATGAATAAGTTATGAGTGTCATTAGAATATCATTTTATCGTTGCGTATAGACGTGCAAGCGTAAAGCTTCTTTTCGTTTGTAGATAAATAAAACGAGAAAAAAGCTCTACCATTTTTTCCTTTACAAATGGGGGAGCGCTTGCTCGCTCTCATATTATTTTGAATATTCATCGGTCTTTATGTCTTGTAGGTGTAGTGATATCCCTCTTTATTTATTTTGTGCCAACCTTCTCCTAAATAGTGATCGCAAAGTGACAAAGGATGGAGACAAGGGGATGACTATAACTTTTAAATTTTCCTCTCTCAGCTCCTTTGTATTACATTAGTTACCTTTTCGTTTATGAAAATACAGCTTATTTGAATTTTTACTTCTTTTGCATTCACAATGCAATGTTAATTATTGAAAAATTGTAAATGAAGTATTTAGAAAAGATCGACCCGTCTCAAAAGTCACACACAACACACAACCGTCCCATCGGAGCTGGTTGTGAGACGGGTCGATTTTTTCTAAGTAACTTCATTTTCACCTTTTCGAAAATACAGCTGTTTAGAATCTGAAGCCTTCGATCAACAATAACGCCTAGTTCTCTGAAGCACTTGAAAACGAAATCTAGAGACTTTTATTTAATTCCAACAAAAGTGAATGAAATAAGGTCGGCTACTCTTGAAGAAAATTTTAGTGGAATAAATGTTATTGCGCTAATGTCAAGCATTATTATATTATCTGTGAACCATAATCGACTTGCATGTAATTTTGTTTTTCATTTTATTTATTCAGAAACTCAACAGAGCATTTCGTAAAGCGCGTCACAAACGGTGAAGATGCTATAATATTTTATCTTAAGATATCGTAAGATAAAATATTATAGCATCTTAAACTATCACACACGGTTAAGATACGATATATTTTGGAATCTTTTCACTCTCTTGATATCCGTCCTAGGTAGCGGACGAATATTATGTAAACCATCTTATACAGGGTGATCAAAAATGAGCAATTCGGATTTGCTATTAGACTAATTGGACAGTTCATCAGAAGATGATTCTGACCTGGAATTTGATATAAAAATTGCTATAGCTAATTCGAACTCTAGATCAGTTTGGATAGGAAATCATACTATCATCATTAGGTACAGTGCCACAAACATTGCTGTGCCGGTGGCCAAAATGTGAAACTAACGTGATTTTTTTTAATGTCATTTTGCTGTCAAGTTGATGTCCAACCATAGCGCTGCTGGCGGCTGAAGTTCTTAGAAGTCAGGGCCGGTTAAATTACTACAAAAAAAAGAAAAACGTACGTAGCGCCGCTGTCACCGGCACAGAAAAGGTTGTGGCACCTACTCCTTACGTTTGACGTTTCAAAGCGTCATTATTTCTAAGCAAACTTTTTGGTTAAACTAGGTGTAAACTTACTCTTCCTTTATTATGAATGTGTTAAGGCCCCAGTACAGGTTGGCCGACCATGGTCGACGACCATGACCAATACATCGTACATCAACACTTTTGAAATAACCTTTTTAAACTTGTTCGTTCAAAAGTGTCAATGTACGGTGTATTGGTCATGGTCGCCGACCATGGTCGGCCAATTTGTACTGGGGGCTTTACGGGACCCCCTCGTCGGCCAGCGGTACACTAGCCGGAACGTCGGAAGTCACCGCATAGTATTCAATTAGAAGATGTTGTAGAGAATAAAAGATTGTTTCAGCACTTGGAGAGTTGTTTTATCAAATATTGTAAATTAGAAATATGAAAGAATATGAAGAATAGGAACTGTTACTATAATTAATTAATTGGCTATTTAATAGTTATTACATTTCACTTATAAATTTTTGGTACGCTAGCTCGCACGCGAGCTCTGTTCAGCTTGATTGTTCTGGTAGGACTGAATCAAAATGCTGAATAGGGCACGTGGAGCGAAAAGAGTTTTAATTTCAATTACGAAAGAACAGTGGTACAGCATAAAATTGATGGCCAGTACGTAAAACTATAAAACTTTCCAGCCATTATGGAGTTTCTAACCATCCATAATGACTGGAACGAAACGGCATCGTTACAAATGTTTTGACTTTTTCGTATTTATCCCAAAATGTAAAAAAAAAAATGTCCACCCGTGCGAAGCCGGGGCGGGCCGCTAGTTCTCTCTATGCCCAGCACCGAAAACGGGACAACCTGTATACACATCTTTTCGTATCCAAAATATATATTTCGTATGTTAAGATAGTATCTTAACATGCAAAATATATATTTCCGTATCTTAACATACGAGATATATATTTTGCCGTATCGCCTAGCATCTTAAGATACTTAATATGAAAATATATGTTATCTTCGGCGTGTGTGATGGTCCATTGAATTGTATGGCGAGCGATATTCTATGTTAAGATAAAATATTATAGTATCTTCACCGTCTGTGACGACCTTGAGACAGCTACCTACTTAATGATGAAAAAGAATCCAAAACTGTAGGATTTCATCTGAAATTTAAGATTTTTTGACTGGACTAATAAGTTTACAAAAAAAGTAGGGCCAATAACAAATTTCTCTCCTGAGCTCTAAACATACATAAATAAACATAAACTATATAAGTAGGTAAGTATATTAAGTTTTTTAAGTTCATTTTGTGAATATTATTGATACAGTTATTTGTTACTCTTTAATTATTTATTAATTAATAGTTTTAATGTTTGATCGAACCCGCCTGAAGGCTATAATAAATACTGGTAAACTGGGGTTACTTTGATTCGAGGGTTGACTTTGTTGGCAACGCTTTTTTGACTGGAAAAGTTTTTGAGATATAACACATTTTCGAAAACCGCAAATATAACTTTGTCATTCATACGAATACTATAAAACAAAGTAATTTTTTTCTGGCAAAAAATGACAGTGGTATTTTTGCTAGGTGTACGTAATCGGTACGTTAAGTGGGTACGGAACCCTTCATGAGCGAGTCCGACTCGCACTTGGCCGATTTTTTCCTCTAAAGTAACCCAAAACAGCGGTAAGTACCTAGTTCAGCCAGTTCACTTTATAGCTATTAATGTAATTGTATTGACTTTGTACCTAACATGTAATGCAACTTTTTATTAAATAATTTATTTATTATATTTTAATAAAAAATCTGCTTTAGGTACATTGTTGCGGTTAAGCAATAAAAAGAAAATAGAATTACCAAATTTTGAAATATCATGTTAGAATTCAGGTTGTAGGAAAATTTAGGTAGTAATAAAGTCGTTACCTACTTTTAAAGTTTGATATTAGCACAAGGATTATCCAGTGAAATATGGGATTGGCATTAACGATCGAAATGTCACGTGACCGCTAATGTCAATCCCATACATTTTCTTTCTATTCGACTGGCGATATCGATAGTAGAAAGCCACTTGTCTAGGGGGGCTGGTCATGTCATTGAATCAATCAGTTACAAAATGGAATTAATCAATCAACGGTAAACGATGACCTATGAAACCAGAATTTCAACTGCAACCACAATACGATGTGGTGTCACGGGTGAGTAAGCGGATTTCGACCCGGATGCGCTCGGATGTGACACCGAAGCAAACCGGCGAGCGTCGCGTCACAGAATTAATATTACCAGTATTCCATCTTCATATTAAGGCTAGAACCCAAGTTATGACTCATATGTATCTAAATCTCTCTCCTCGGTATGATCTGGATGGATCTCGATATGCGCTTCATAAGAAATAAGAAGTCTAGCCTTCCACCCGCGGCTTTGCCTGCGTGGACTATACGGTGTTATCCCGCGGGAACGTGATAATTTTCCGAGATTAAAAGTAGCCTATGTTACACAGCATACTCCAGCTCCCAAACTATCACCATACTAAAAATCACGCCGATACGTTGTTCCGTTTGGACGTGAAAGACATACAATAAACACGTTTTCAGATTATTAAGTACCAGACTGCGGCGAAGCCCAAAAAAGGATTAGGGTAAACCAGGCATACGTGCCCCAGTCGATAACGCGCCCCACTCACAAAACTCACAGGTGCATTTTGAATTTGGCGGTAATTTGACCCGAACACGTCAGTTCAGTCACTAAACTAAGGTGTTCGGGTCAAATTAGCGCCATATTCAAAATGCATCTGTGAGTTTTGCGAGTGGGGCGCGCCATCGACTGGGGCACGTATCAAAATTCAAAATTCAAAATTCAATATCATTAATTCAATTTAGGTTTGTTTAACAACACTTATGAACGCCAATGAAGCTACGCCATCGGTTCGCAAATCCTACGGCAGGAGACCTTGTAGCGAGAAGAACCGGCAAGAAGAACTATGCCTGGTTTACCCTATGTATTTACCTGAATGTATGTGTGTGTGTCTGTTCCTGTTTTCCCTCGTCCTTTAATTTCTCATTGCAGTCCTGGGACCTTTTAAAATTGTAAAGTGTTTCACCGAACGGTCCCCTGACTGACAATGAGAAATTAAAGAACTGGTTTTTTCCTTTTAGTGGTTAATTTTTTGCAGTCGGCTTTTTTATAATATTAGTAAACTAGTCTTCTGTCCGTGGTTTCGGCCACGTGTACTACACGACGCTATCCATATAATGAACAAGTAAATAAGGATAAAATGAAACAGTTACTCTCCAGCTCCAAAACTATCCCGATACGAAAAATCACGTCGATGTTGCTCCACTTTGACGTGAAAAACCGACAAACAAACCAACACACTAAATAATAAAAGTATGGATGTAATACTGGTATTAATTTTATTCTGTGGTCGCGTCATGGAGCGAAGCTACTCCGCCACATGTTCGCTTTTTACAAGCACCCTTCGAGCGCACATGTTGGGGAAGAGCGCACGCAAAAAACAACACTAAATTCGGCTAGGGCTGCAACAGTGATTAATATGAACATTTAAACCAACGGCATGCGGCATAAATTGTGGCAGACAAACAGGAAACTTTTGTTCAGATATTTTAATAAGATTTCAAAATTTTATTAATTTTAGGGACTAAAATAAGTTTACTAAAACTTATTTGAGTGACGTATAAAGTCATTTACCTATGTTGAAGATTTCCCCTTCAGTTTTCCGTTTCAAGATATTTTTTAAGCAATGTTTTCATTATTTATTGAACATTTTGTTAATTCCCCAAAATCTGACTACATTCGATTCCCACACTATAAATTCTATAGTCTCACGACAATTATTGACGAAATTTTGTGCATAAAATGAGGTGACAAGTGGATCGCTATTCTCTTTGCGAAATGGTATGATGGCATTTGGCGACATCGAATCTGGGATTCAATTTCTCTGTCAAATTTTAGACAGTCGGAATCACGTCGGAATGTAGAGTGCTCGTCAGATAAGTCTGCGCGCGGTAAAAATCGAATACTAATCTTTTCTATAACATTAGAACAAAAAAAATACACTATAACTAGCGCCAAAAACGCGCCAGTCACGCGCAAAGTTATCTGACACACACTCTAGTGACGAACTTCGATGTTTTCGCTGAATTGCTGAATCGTAAACGACAAGAAAATGTTACAGGTGTAAGCAAATATTACCTACATATTAAATAAATAAACTGTAAGTACGTAATACCGAGTCCCGAATCCAGATGTCCGTTCCAATTAAGAATATTAAGATAATACTGAACAGTGTTAAATAAGGATTCCAAAGTTTGATTTTATAAATAAAGCATACAAAAATACGCAAATAGCTAGCATTATGTTATTTATTACGAAGAAGGATAGGTTATTATAATATGCTTTTCATACTTAAGTATATCGTAGTAAGAATTCACTAATTATAAAAAAGTAAAACATGTCTAATAAGTACTAAAAATATAGCTATAAAGTGTATGTCTTTCTGTCCTTTCGATTTATTTTTTCTTTGGTTGCCTGGAAGAGATTGCTATAATAGCAATAAGGCCGCCTATTGTCTTTTCTCTTAAAACTATTTATCTCCTTGTGTTACTTATTTGTCTTTTTCTTTGTGTGCATTAAAGCTTTTATTTATTACTTTTTTGCACTCACATCATCACAAACAAATTTATTATTGAAAATGAAGAATTTAGGAAAAAAATCTTCTATGTGGGTTCTAGTCCCATCGGAGCTAGTTGTGAGACGGCTCGATTTTTTCTAATAAGTACTTACTTCCTTTTCAATGTATTAAAAATTCCCTATTTTTACTTCTTTTACCTAACCGAAAGTTGGGAAATCGTAACATTAGCTAAGTTATTTCGTAGAAATGGTGATTTAGTTCAAACTTGTTTTGAAGGTTATTATTACAAACTTTCTTCTAAGTTACTGAACAACCTCAAAATTGTATACTAGACATCAATAGACATCTAAAATATTTCTTGTGCTTTTATATTTTTTCAGTTGAAGAAAATCACTTACCAAAATTAATGCGTAACAAAGCGTTTATAAAACCGTATACGAGCACAAAGAGCTCGCTAACGATTTAATAGGTTCTCGTTAAATATTAATTATACACGTCCATCTTGCTCTGTTGGTCCACTATTCCATATTATGCCGGACATATGTACAATCAGGGACACTTTCGGTGAACCACTTGTTGCAAAAGGTCTTTAGTGCAGTATACTAACTAAAACTGCTGTAATCAGCAAATCCACAACTTTTTTTCTTGTGGCTGGTGACTCGCCAAACGCCATTAACCTGCAGACCTTTTTACTATTGGTTAAGTATGTATTAAAGTAGGATAGTACAATGCATAAACAATTAGAGAAAGGGGCTGCAAGTGAACGTTGAGACGCAAACGCCAACAACACGAAAAGAAGTAAGAAGTGGTAAACCGAAAGTTTCCCTGAATGTACGTACATGCCCCAATAAATGTGTCCCTAATAAGTTGAAGCTGTTTTTCCAGAGCATTATATTTTATTAGCAATTGCGAGATTGGTTTCAAGAGGGACATTGTAAATAATCTACATTAAAGATAATAAAATATCGTATTCCTTCGATAGCTGTCTTTATTCATTTCTTCAGTTATGTCATGTCCTATTTTTACATAGTAGACTATGGTATAGGCATAGTATCAAAAAGGAGTTCTTAACATTCTCCCGCCACAACATAAATAATAAACATAAAAGCACATATTATAAACACAACAATTTAACAATAACTAATGACCATTACAACGGGTAACAAAAAACATTTAAACAAAACTAAGTCAACAATAATGGTACAAGTTTAGTCAATGGTCTTTTAAGGATGATGCCACCATGAGCCGTTCGAATATCCGCCACTCGCGCGACTCCATCGCGACCAGGATAAAGTTTCTCTACTATCCCCTTTGGCCATACATTGCGCGGTAATGCTGGGTCTACGACTATAACTAATGACCCTTCCTTAAGGCTAGCGTTCCTACCGCGACAACCTCTTGGTAATAAGGTAGGCAAAAATTCGCGTACCCATCTTTGCCAAAACAAATCGGCAAGTCTTTGCGCAGTTCGCCAACTTTTTCTGGATACTGTGTCACACGGACCAAGCCACGGCACTCCTGAACTACCTCCAAGCAAAAACTGATTGGGCGTTAGTGCTTCAGGGTCATCGGATGACACAGAGACATGTGTAAGAGGGCGAGAATTAATGGTGTGTTCGACTTCAGCCAATATAGTAATTAAGGTCTCTTCACTGGGTGCTTGCTCCTTCAGAACAACCTTAAGGGCAGTTTTCACTGACCGCACCAACCTCTCCCAACATCCTCCCATGTGTGGGGCGAGTGGTGGGTTAAATCGCCAACTTATCTGCCGGTTTGTCAAAAAGGCAGAGATTTCTTCGCTGTCAATCTCGCGAATTACTTTCCGAGGTTCTGTATTAGCACCGTGAAAATTTGTGCCGTTGTCAGAATACATAACTGCGGGGCATCCTCTGCGGCTCATCATTCTCCTCATCGCCATAATTGTAGAGTCAGTTGTCAAGCTGCCGGCCAACTCAATGTGAATTGCCCGAGTAGTCATACAAGTAAATAAAGCACCGTAGCGTTTTTCATGGCGCCGACCAATTGTAACTACCATCGGACCAAAATAATCTAACCCACAATGTGTGAATGGGCGCGCATGATGTGCGAGTCTAGCAAACGGTAAATCCCCAGTGGGCGGTACTAAAGGTTGAGCTTTACGAATTTTACAAGATTGACAGTTGTGCTCTACCGACCTCACTGTTGGACGTAAATAAATTATCCAGTACTTTTGCCTTAAATTATTTACGACCGTCTCCGTACTGCCGTGATACATTTTCTCGTGGTAGTATTGAACTAGCAGTTTGGTATAATGATGTCTACCATCTAAAATAACAGGCTGTAACA
Source organism: Crambus lathoniellus (assembly GCA_949710035.1). Classification (NCBI taxonomy): domain Eukaryota; kingdom Metazoa; phylum Arthropoda; class Insecta; order Lepidoptera; family Crambidae; genus Crambus; species Crambus lathoniellus. The sequence goes on from OX453306.1 coordinate 11,273,365, forward strand.
TATTTTGATCAATATCGTGTACAGCACTAGCTCTTCCTTTCAGGCGTAATATATCGTTGTCAATAAATGGATTTAATTTAACCAAACGGCTATCCTTTGAAAGAGGCGAATTGGATAATAATTTTGAAATATCTTTTGAGAAACTGTCATGTTGACATTGTACTATCCACAGTTGCTCAGCTCTCTTCATAAAACTGCTATCCAGTTTGACATGCCTTTTAGATTTCAACCGCTCAATAAATACCAAAACATTAGCCGTTGTTCTTATTAATCTCAACCACTTCGAAAATCGATTGATATCTGGTAGTGAAAAATCTGTCCTATCATTTGTGATTAACACCACATTTTCATCTTCTATCGGTACAGGTGGTAATATTCGTGGCCACTCTTGCTTATCATAATGGAGAAATTTAGGACCCACTATCCAATTAGACTCATAATGTGCTTTGGCTCTGGTAGCTTCATCTGCTACATTTAAATTTCCGGGCAACCAAAGCCATTCTTTAGGACTAGTCAAGTCACGAATTTCTGACAGTCTATTATCTATAAATGAATTCTTCTTGTGTTCGTTACTCTGAATCCAGTGCCATACCACGCGCGAGTCAGTCCAAAAATAACGTCGATTTATCTGTAGATCATGTTCTTTCTCGACCATAGTACCAAGACGAGCTCCCATCAGCGCCGCCTGTAATTCGAGACGAGGCACAGTGGTAGACTTTAAAGGCGCTACTCGACACTTTCCTATTACGAACGAAATTTCACCGTTGTCACGACGTAAATAAACAACAGCGGCATAAGCCTGCTCTGAAGCATCTACAAATACATGTAACTGAAAGGTATCTAACTTACTGAAATTATAGCACCGCGAAACACTAAACTGTTGGCACGCCTTTAAATTTCGTAGCCAATCGAACCAAGTTTTAGCAAATCCGTCACCAACCTCTTCGTCCCACTGTACTCCACTACGCCACACTTCCTGTAACAAAATCAAATATAGACATCGTTACCCTGAGTATATCTCTCTTAGTAGGTTTCTTAGTCCCATTGGCAACTTTAGGGTTAACTTTTTTCAAACTTAAATCAAACCCTAATGCATCAGCTTTTGGCCGCCATATCATACCCAAAGTGCGTTGTACAGTGTCGTTTTGAAGCAGATTTACTGTTTCATTTTCAGACTCATCAGGTAAACATCTAGGCTTGTTCGACACAAATCCTCGAATCTCGAAGCCTCCACTACGATGAATCATACACACATCCTCAATTAGCTGCTTCATTTCGTCTTCAGTGTCCACGGAATCTACGTAGTCATCAACGTAATGTCTTTCTTTAATCGCGTTCACAGCTCTTGGGTGTGTCTGTGCAAATGTATCTGCATTTCTCCGCAAAATATATGTAGCAGTACATGGCGAGCATTTTGCTCCAAAAGTCATAGATGTCATTCTGTACATACGTGGGGGTTTATCTCTATCTAAATCACGCCATAAAAACATTTGAGAGTATTGATCTTCTTTTATTATCTTGACTCTAAGAAACATTTCTCTAATATCACCTGTTACTGCCACTGCACGTTCTCGAAATCGCATCAGAACACCTACAAGTGAGTTCAATAAATCTGGACCCGGTAACAATTCAGTGTTCAATGAGATACCTTTGGTTTCTGCTTTAGCATCAAAAACTAGTCGGAGCTTACCTGGTTTATTGGGATTACGGACACCAAAGTGTGGCAAATACCAGACTCTTTCACCCGAAATAGTACCTTTAACTTCTTCTGCATAGCAACGTTCGAGCATGCTATGTACCTGTTTGCTATAGTCAGCAGCAAAACTAGCATCTTTATCCATCATTTTTTCAATAATCTTTAATCGTTGCATAGCACTCATCTTATTATCAGGCATCTTCAAGTCGTCCGATCGCCATATTAATCCGGTTTCCCAGCAATTATCAAGCTTATTCGACTTTGTATCCAGAATACGTAAGGCACGTTCTTCATCCGCCGTAAGTCTGTTTTTATCCTTATTTTCTTGTTTTAAACCTATGCTATCAATCTGAAAGTAACCCTTCACAAGTTCGTGTAAATCTTCATCCAAATTGTTTTGATGCAGATGATAGTTAAATTCAGGTATTATATCTCTTGTAATCGAGGAGACAAAACCATGCAATACCCAACCCAACATTGTTCTTGACGCAACCGGCTCATTCTTACGACCTTGTCTTATCTCCCTGGTCACAATCAGATGCCAGTTGTCCTGACCAATGAGCACAGTCGGTTGTCCGTCATATATATCCATTGGAATATCCTGTAAATGCGAATATTGCTTTAAAGTATGTACATCAAGTTTTTGAATAGGCAAAGACAGATCATTAATAGTGCGAACTCTATCAAGTGTATGCACGCCGTACGATGTACGTAATGTAAGTGAGACAATACGGCTGCTTATTTTATTTTTACCGCCAACTGCTCCTTGTAGATTGAGTTCAACCGGTGGACCGTCGACACCAACTTTATCGACAATAGAATTGTCAACTAAACTAACGGTTGAGCCTTCATCCAATAACGCGTAAGTATCGAAAGACCCTATAGGCCCTTGTATTGTGACAGGTAAAACTTTTAAAAATACTCGCGTACACTTTGCAGCGTTGCCCCATACATTAGCTGTAGTTTCACGTACACTCTCACTCTTTTTCTCATCATTCTTTTTATCATCATCTTTCACCCAATCATACCTATGAAGTAATATATGATGACCTCTATTACATACCTTGCATTGTTTTCTTGATCTGCACCGTTCACGTCTATGTGCCGGACTCAAACATTTGAAACATAATTTCTTATCGCAAACCCAGGTCCATCGCTTACTTACGTTTTCTTCACTGAACATTTTACACCTCGCTAGTGTATGCCCATCCTTATCGCAATACAAACAATGTATCTCTTGTTTATGGCATTGAGCTGAAACAATGTTAGTAGTAATGTCATCTTCAGAATCGTTAATAGTCGTTAACACACTTCTTTTAGCTGAAAATTGAAATTGTTTACTAGTACTTTTTTGTGGTAGCTCTACTACCCCAGCCTTACAGACAAGTTCGGCCTCCCGCATTAAATAATCAGAAAGAGCGGATAATCGAGGGTGGTGGGCATCCTTGTCATGAATGTAATCTATCCATCGGTAAACAAGATTTTCAGTAAATTTATTCACTATTTCAGTGACTAAATCGCTATTATACAAACAATTAACATTAGTTGCTCTAATAGCCGCTACACAGTTTGAAACTTTAGTTGCAAGCAAGACTAATTCTGACCTAGAACCTGTCAACTTAGGAAACTTTTTTATGTCATTAACTAATCTATTCAACACTAATTCTGGCCTACCGAATCTCAATTCTAAAGTCTTAATTATATCATTGGATGACGTAACTGTGATTAATCGCGCAGCCACGGCCTCCCAAGCTTCTCCTTGCAAACACCTTTGCAGACGAGCGACATTTTCTTCGTCGGAGTATTGTCCTACTCTCGTCGTCATCTCAAACGCGTGCTTGAATCTCAGCCAATCCAGCGGATCTCCCGAAAATAGTGGTAAGTCTCTTGCCGACAATCGACCCAGCATCTTATCTCCCGAAGCCACATTCGCCGGTGCACTCGTCATCTTTATAGCATCGGTGATAGCGCGTGTCAGGTTTGTTAAGTCATTGCCGTTGTCATTCGTCGTTGAAACTTGATTATCGATAGCGTTGACATTACCAGCGATGTTGTTGTCGACCCAGTGTTGCACTACGGACTGCGTATTAGTCGACGCATCGTAGTCGTCGTCGTTCACTGTGGCGTCCAACCTCGCCGTCTCCTCCGCCAACCTGGCCTCAATCAGATTGCGTTCAGCCGCCTGTCGCTCCTCCTCAATTTGTCGCATACGTTCAGCGCGTTGTTTATCTAACTCGGCTAACTCCCTTGCAGCGCGTGCTTCTGCTAATCGTTTCAGAGACGCTACACTTGATCGAGAATTATGAGTACGAGCTGACCTTAGAGACGACGGCGTTTTCACAGGATTTTTTTGCGTATTATTTTCGGTGGCCATTTCAATACCTTGCTTTTCTCGTAGTCTTTCACTTCTCCGCAAGATATCCTGATCCATTTTCGGCGATAAAAGGACCACACATGTAAATAATCTACATTAAAGATAATAAAATATCGTATTCCTTCGATAGCTGTCTTTATTCATTTCTTCAGTTATGTCATGTCCTATTTTTACATAGTAGACTATGGTATAGGCATAGTATCAAAAAGGAGTTCTTAACAGACATCATTATAAAAAAAATCAATTTTCGTTTTGTTGTTTCAACTGTTCAATGCCTAAATATGATTGTTATTTCATGGGATTGATATTCGTCCGGGTACTTCATGAGTGAAGTTCAGTACGTACTTCGTTTGTTTTTGTATAACAAGGAAAGGACATCATCTATTTTAGTACAAATTTGAAAGTGCCGGCTAAAAAAATAAAAAAGGTGTGATTCTGATAGATCTTGCGTCCCTCAATATTTATTGTTATGGCACCAAAGCTGTAACTTCATTTTTTTTAAGTTAAAAGAGTCTAACTTTTATCTTAACAATAAATTAATCATTCTACTTACCCGAAAATACGATGATTTCAATTAAATGAATTACTAAAACAAGGTAATTTTAAAAAACTGCTATCAATGCTATTTTTTACATTAAAATAAATTAAATGCATTTTAAGGGATATATACTTTATGCAGAGACTGTACGAATAGTGGGTTGTTATAATAATAAGATTCAAAGTTAAGTAATCGCAGGGTATTTCATTTGTTTTAATTATTTCACTTAAGAATATTATGAAGAATCTGACTTTTCGGAGTCAAATAAATCCTAGTACAGTGGTGCTACAGCTTTGGTGCCCTAATAAGAAATGATGAGTTCTATAAGAATAAAAATCTTTTTTTCTTTGGCCGGCACTTTCACATTTGGGACCAAAATAATGTATGAAGCCCGGATGATGTCCTAAGATCAAATTATGTGACATTGTTGCATATTTATATTATAAAAAGGTTAATTTCTCTCCATCTGTTACGAGGTTCATTCTGGTGAGTCCTTAGTGGTACTATTTATCTTGCGGCTCGGGCCCGCATAGCTACTGTTACAACCCAACCTTCTCTCCCCTTTGTATACAGTCCTGTGGTCAGAACAGAAATGTGAATCACCCAATGGGATACATTTTAACATAACCGTCCCAAACAAATTTTGAAGTATAAAAAGCCTTGTAACCTTTTCTGTTTCATGAAAAATAAAGAAATAATTTTTAGAGGTGTCAAAATCGATTTGAAGTCATCGAAAGCTAGTTAAACAACTTTGTTGTTCCGTTGACCCAGAACCGTTAAATGTGTATCTATCAATCATTCAAATTATCTACAGTCAAATAATACTTCTCTAGAACCGCTCTGAGTCATCAATTATTGTTAAAGTAAAGCTTTTTCTCCTTTTGAAGTACCTAGATCGCAATTTTACAAATTGGCTTGGATGTGTATTCAAATTTTTGTACATTTTTTTACAAACTAACTAACGAAAATCAAAATTGGGCAAATTCGGTTCAATACCTATGAGTCTCAGGAATCTCTTTGAAGTAATGTTATCTAATCATTCTAATAATGCTAATACTGAATATTACTGAATTAGTAGTTCGGTGAAAATGTTTAAATATTTACGCAACTTCATTCAGCTGATAGCTTATTAGATACTGTCGGATACTTACTTATCTACTCGAAATTCGAAACCTCTGAACTATAGGTCAAGTTTATCTGAACTGTTCCTTTCTAGTGCCAATAAAAATTAAGTTCAAAAACTAAAACCCGACTACTGAAAAATCACGTTCTAAAAAGTATGAAACAAGAAAATATTCTCATCTGAAATTGCCGTGGTCGTATGCCACTTTTCCCTAGAATGAAAATATTGTTTTGTTATAGAGGCATACGACCACGGCAATTTCAGATGAGAATATTTTCTTGTTTCATACTTTTTAGAACGTGATTTTTCAGTAGTCGGGTTTTAGTTTTTAACTTAATTTTTATTTATATTATTTTGGGGTCATAATTTTGCGCTGTGTATAAGTGCCGGCACATAAAAAGAATAGCACTACCCCCTCTCTTCTCGTGGGTGTTTTTAGAGGCGAAAGAGGGAAAACTGCATCAGGAGATGGGCAGCAGCGTCTTCATGTAACAGCAGGCCATACTGCGATCGCCACACGCTTGGGATTATGGCGATGAGACGTGGTCTTTTACTATGTATCTCATAAGAAGGCTCAAAGTCACCCAGCGAGGAATGGAGAGAGCGATGCTTGGTATTTCCCTGCTCGATCGAATCAGAAACGATGAGATCCGCAGGAGAACTAAAACAACCGACATCGCTCGAAGGATTCCATCGTTGAAGTGGCAGAGAGCTGGACACATAGCGCGGAGAACCGATGGCCGTTGGTACAGAAAGGTTCTCGAATAGCGATCGCGTACCGGACGACTTTCCGTGGGCAGCCCCCCTACAGGGTGGACCGACGATCTGGTCAAAGTCGCGGGCAGCCGCTGGATGCGGGCGGCGCAGGATCCATTGTTGTGGAGTTCCTTGGGGGAGGCCTATGCCCAGCAGTGGGTGCCGTTCGGCTGATATGATTAACTAAATTATTAGGTACCTAATAATGTAAATATTCTACCTATCTATTTTCGTCAAACAATGCTGGGGTGAACTATGGAATGCCACAAATATACATTAGGTATATTATACAAGGGCCTAATCATGTAGGATAATAATTTGCTAGGGGAAGGAAATAGTCTTAGTTCGCTGTCCCTGTGAAGATGTCAAAATTCGATTTCTGCAAGCAAAGCCGCAAGCAACAACCAATAAAATATATATTTTTGAAACGAGCTCACCAAGAGCTTTCATTTGATACCAAACACGATATTCTATTCAAAAAAAAGTTTTTTAGTTCACAACTTTAAGTCGTCTAGAGGGCGCCATATTCAATTTCATGTGACGTGACGTAGCCTATAACCAGCAGATAATCGAGACGCTTCCAACGATACCTCAATTGTGAATATATGATCAGCAGTTAAGAAGTTATGCGGGAACAGATGAACATACATACATACATACATACATACCGGTCAAACTCATAACCCTCCTTTTTTTGCTTTGCCGTAGTCGGGTAAAAACGAATACCAATTGTATTTGTTTATTATCGATTCCTAAAACAAGTTAGGTATATGAATAAATTTTGAACTTCATATATAAATATTTAAAATTTGGTATTAATTAGGAATAGAAGATTTATTACGACAATAAACAAATAGGTATCTACCATAGATCGTTTATCTGACATAGAAATTATCTGTCAGTTATGGATCTTCCTCCCATAGAACTCCACAGTATATACGAGTATATTATGCTAGTGCCCCAGCAGTGGGGATGTGTAGTTGATGATGATGTATTGTGTAGTTGATAATGATGTGTAGTTGAGTATTAGGTATCTAACTATAACATATTTTTAACATAAGTCATTGGTCGTTTGGCAGAAAACTCTTTGAATGAGATATAAATATTCATTAACATACGAACACCAAAATAATTAACTTATTAATGAGCAAGGAGTTATATTGGCCATCACTCACAGTACAGTTAAGTTATATTTAAGCACCAAACTGCTGGCGAAGGGTAAATTAATAATATATACTGCAAATGCAAGTCCATTAAATATTACATTACAGTACAGCCGAGAACGGGAAGTTAGACATTACATTGTCGAGGATGGTTTGAATCTTCATGTATTTTAATTTAATTATTTTTTTAATTTCCCCTCGCTGTCATTTCATGTTTATTAAAACTGTGAATGTTACAGCCACATTTATATAATATAACTAGTAGGACGCCTTCCCAATGACGCCGGAGCGGCCGAAAAGGGCCAGCGAATTATATAGCAAATAGTAAAGTAAGTAATAGTAAATTATATAGTAAATAGTTTGGCCCTATTCGGCCGCCCGGACGTCGAAGAGTAATATTATGAATATTTTTTGTGTAAAAAAGAATTGTGAATGCTTAAAATTAATTCAAAAACCATAATAAATATTTTTGTTACTAAAGGGTTAATATTCCCTTTATAATGTACCGTACTTTAGCACTATTTATTTATTCACCATCAAAAAATATTCTGGCAACAAAGATTGTCTAAAAATTAATGTTATAATAATAATGATATTCAAAGGAGAAAAACCAAGTTACAATGGACGGCTGTCCAATGTTGCCTCGAAGCCATACCTGTTTTATTATTTAGGTAAAATATCTAATTGCTTACTTCTCTCCGATATTATATTGAGAGTAAAAACAAGGGTTTAGAATTTTTTTCATAAAATGTAAATATGAAAACTGCAATATAAACAGCCATTGTTTCGGTCGAACATTCTTCCAAATAACGATGCACCACGCGAATGATTCGACATTTTTATATGAAACTAGCTTTCCGCCCGCGGCTTCGCCCGCGTGGACTTCATGAAATTACCCCGCGGGAATGTGATATTTTTCCGGGATAAAAAGTAGCCTATGTTCCTCTCCAGGCTACAAAGTATCTGTGTCCCAAATTTCAGCCAAATCTGTTCAGCCGTTTTGGCGTGATTGAGTAACAAACATACAAACATCCAAACATCTAAACATCCAAACATCCAAACATCAAAACATCTAAACTTATACATTTATAATATTAGTAGGATATCACGATTCACAAATAAGACTAGGTACATCAACGATTTTACAAGCTTTTATTTGACTTGCAGTGTGTATGCATGTATGCATCGGGGTCCGTTCGGGTCAAATCTTGCAAGCTTAATTTGATCCACTTCCCAGTGTCCGATTGATCTGAAATTTTGTACTCAAGTTTGGTTTAGATGACAATACAATATTAAAGTACAGTCAGCAAAAAAGCTTGCCATAAAAATGAAATTTTTACTAAAAACTTATTTTAAATCAAAATAACAGTACTAATCTCCAGTTCAAACGCTCCGTCCGATGTGGATTTTACTCTTTGGTCGATATTGTCGATGACTAACAGTGGCAGCACACAGCAGCTTCGAGCAACGCGGGTCTTCCGTCCCGGAACGGAAAGCCCGCGTTGCTCCAAAAGCAGTGTCCTCTGGCTTCCGTGGTTGTTGATAAATGCACTGTTACTTTTACACTTAAAATGTAAATTCCTGTTCAAAATTAATACTCCGGGTTTGGCCAATAAAAATGGTCAAATATTAAGAAATTAATTGTAGTAAGTATGTTTTTGAAGTGAAAAGTTCTTTAGCGGCGTTGTGCACTTTTGTATGTGTGATGGGACTTGTAAACATGCGTCAGGATCACGTGATCGTCTTACGAAGACGTCAGATCGAAAAACTGTCATTAGAATACGAAGGCAAACTCCATCTTTCCCTATGTTATGATGGCTCTGGCACCTCGGTTAGAATACAGGCGGCGCGCGGCGGCAGAACAGAAGACCCTCGGTTTATTTAATATGACTGTATTAAATAACAGTATGACTGTATTTACAGTCCGTATTATTTTATCAAAATTCCTTATTTTTTGTGAAAAAGTCTAGGGAGCTCTTTATTAATGCATCTAATTCATCTCTAAGTATGAATATTTTCTAAAAATCAACGTGTTAAAAATTTAAGAATATCAATAATGCACAACGTTAATATTCAAGTTTTCACTTCTGCCGTTCCGAAATGCAACTCGCTGTTTTTTTTATCTTGAAGCATGATACAAATAAGTACTATCCATGGGCATGATCCTTTCTCATTATTATATGTATAGTATACCTTTTTGATGTTTTTCTAAGATTCCTTGAAAATAATATTATATTCTTCTTATTTGAATGAAGTTACCTGTAGATATTCAATTTCAGCGTAACTAATTACAATTTGCTTTGATATATTTCTACGAGCTCGTACATATTGAATTGTTATAAAGGGAAGTTGACCTTTGCAGTACCATTGTAATAAAATTAGAAGTTTCTCTTATCGGATTACATTACGATTGTATTTTCTAATGAAAGTTTTTCTTTATTGAGTAAAAAAAATGTTTTATATAGAAATAGAAAAGCATTTAACTTGGCAACACATAACACTTACACAATTACACAAAAAGAAATTAAAATGATAAAGAAAAATACAAAAGATACTGTAGGTGTTATGTGATGTCAAAACCGGTATCAGCTCGTGTACGAAACAGATGAGATCTGTTTCACTGGTATTCTGCTGGGTCCAGAAGAATATAGTTAGGTGATCGATCACTTGATTAGTGATGGATGTATGTTATGTAAAGTCCAAGCAATAATTATGTAAACACCATAGGACCACAGAGGAAAAAAATACTACTATAGACTATAGGACTGTGTCATATTGCAAATTGAATTACTTCTGTAGCAAAGATAAGTAGTTTTGTTTAGGAACCCTCTGCAGCGCTGCAATGTGAAAAAGTGCTATATGGATGTTTACAAAATAATATTGTTAATGACTGTAGGTACCTTTTGTCAGATACCTTACACTACATAAATGTATACAACAAAATGATTCGAGTCAAAACATTTTTCGTTCTAAGCATATTTGAATCCACAGTTTTATCTTACAACGCAGTTGTCAAATAATTGGGTGTAAGAAAATTAAGTTACGATTTCATTTAACCGATTATAGCGCTGTGCATCGGGAATGGCGGTACCCCAAAGATATACATAATATTAAAATTAAAACGTCATTGCGGTGCACTCGCTTTACTCTTTCAGCTCGCGGGTGTAAGAACTAAAACCCCAGGTCGCTCGAGGCGCTCTCGCTCAATCATCGGGTAACCAAACTTTCAGTAATGAATATTCCAGGATCATAGAACAGATTCCAGTGACATCAATTTATTTAATTAAAAGATTGTTGAATTCTTTGCAGTTGTGATAAATCCTGACGTTCAATTTAGCAGGAAGTGTGAAAATTTCAAAGATGAATAAGTTTCTGACGCTTTAAAGCATATACAGGGCGTCCCAAAATTAACTCACATGGAGGGAAAGTACCTTAAATACTGAAGATATAAAATTTTACTGAAAGGAGACTTCATTTTTATTTTAAAAAGAAAACGAACTGCATTCAAAGAATTTTAAGTAATCAACTGTCTGAACTGGGAATCGAACCCGCCGAATGTAAAAAAAAATATTTCTCTAATTTAATTGTACCGATCGAAAGACTCGATCATACCTTATCATTTTTTCTTTATAACATAGCATCTTAAATAAAAGGAAGACTACGAAATTTAACATTTAATGTTGAATAACAAGTTTGTGTAGCGTTATGGATAGCCTTTCCTGTGACTGTCGTGCTCAAAACTTTAACATTTCAATGTATTACTAATGAGTGAAGATTGGAGCAATTATCATAAAGTGTTTGATAAAGTTATAATGTGTTAAGTAACACCAGCTCGTTTGGTTTAAAAATATTTGAATAGTTACTTTGGTGCGGTCTATTCCAATATATGGCATAGTCGTGGGACGCCCCCAGGGCTTCCAATCACTACAATGAAGTACATTGAAATGTTAAAGTCTGTATTGAGCACGACAGTCACAGAAAAGGCTATTCATAACGCTGCACAAACTTGTTATTCAACATTAAATGTTAAATTTCGTAGTCTCCCTTTTATCTAAGATGCTATGTTATTAAGAAAAAATGATAAGGTATGATCGAGCCTTTCGATCGGTACAATTAAATTAGAGAAATATTTTTTTTACATTCGGCGGGTTCGATTCCCAGTTCAGACAGTTGATTACTTAAAATTCTTCGAATGCAGTTCGTTTTCTTTTTAAAATAAAAATGAAGTCTCTTTTCAGTAAAATTTTATATCTTCAGTATTTAAGGTACTTTCCCTCCATGTGAGTTAATTTTGGGACGCCCTGTATAGTTGCCAGATTTTACTATTCAAATTGTAAAATTTAGGGTACTGGCATGTACATGCGCAGAATACTGCAGTTGTATTGCAGTTGGTAATTAGTTTTGAATTATACAATTTGATAGCTGCTATCAGTTCTGTTAAGAATATTTTTTTATGTGTTTAACATACTCAACAGTGGTTTAGTATAGTTATTCGGCAATTATTTACATAATGGTCTATAAATAGTTTAATATTTACGTGGTTTTATATTCGTTAATAAAATGGCCTTTATTTTAGCCTATCGGCAGTAGGTATGGAGCTTAGTCAGGATTCGTCCGTCACTCAGATGAGACATATGGGTCTGGGGCAATTAATGAAAAAATCCATTCATTTAAAAAATAGGTAGCGAGTGCGCCGTGGAAAGATGTCATCAATCTTCATTATGGCTGGATTAGGTTTTCAAGCCGTAATACGCGGCTTTAAAGCTACGAATTAACTTAAAGTATAAATAATCTTTCCCTGTTCCAAGTATAGGTACCTACCCTCATATACACTGATGCAGGATACAGCTAGGTTTTCTGTTAATTTTAAAAGGGTTGTAAACTAACCTAACTAAGCCACCACGTTGCGTCCTTTTAAGTATTTTAGATGCTTACTTAAGTATTATTTTTTTGTGGCTCATTTAATTATTTCTCATTTTAAAAGAAGATGTACAAAAACCTTATTGTGAATGAGTTTAAGAACTAACTATTTATAACTTACTTACTCATGTGACACTGTTCAGCCACTAATTGGTAGGTAAGTATTATAAAATATTAAATGGCACTTGTTGAATCTGCAGTTGATCAATATAGATGGATAATAGGTTTTAGCTACGATACCCATACTAATTTAATCCATTTACCGACCGATTTACACTTATAATCAATAGTTTACACAACAATTATTGTTATATGCAGTGTTACTTAGTTTTGCTTTTTTTTTACTATTACAATAAAAAACCGTTACTTAGGTACTAACAAAGATATTTATTTTTATATCAAATGCATGTTTTACTTTTTATTCCTGGGTAATATACTGTTTTTATATGTAACAGCTGTTCTTAGGATTTGTCTTCATAGAAATAAAGGAAATAGTATGAAGTCTAATATTCATTGTTTTGCAAAGACCCTTTTCCTTGAAACTGTTACCGCTAAAACATGCCATGAAAACGACTACATAAAAAGAACCTTATTATGCTTATGTTATAGCCGAGAAATGTGTATCGTTTCTATTTAATAACAAAAATATTATTATTTCCTAATGTTCTATTGAATTATTGACAGTTTTCCCACATTACCGTAATTAGATTCATGAAAAATCCTAAATATTTGTTTTTCTGCTATAAAGACAAAGTATGAAATGATTTTATCCTGTGCGTTCCAGGAAGAAAAAGAAGTGAATTTTGTAAAAGATACATTTTGCAAACTACTTTAATCAATGGAATAATGAGAAATCCAACATATAGGTCTCATCATAACATTAGTTGGAAATTAACTGTAAATCAAAAGTCGGTAGGTACTAAGAAGCCACACACTGGGATTCTATTAAATAATAAATGTATTAGCGATATAAATCTTTACTGCGGCACCATGGCCGATATATTCTATCTACTACAACCCGCGACCGCGGAATCGTCTGGACTCAAACAAACTACTCGCGTAAATGACCATGCATTCGATATTTTTGAATACTGATTTAAACATAAATCAACCATAGACAATGCAAGGAGGTATCATATCCTAACAATATGATACCACATGCCGCCGCCGCAACAAAAAAACCTTTCTTACTAAAGAAATGTTTTTTCCTACATGGATTACCCTAAAGCGAAGGCCCTGCCTACCTTGGAACGATATCACATCAATAAGACTGGTCCTCACTAACGGACAGCCAGGACAATAGTCGATATAATTATTAATTTCCTGTAATCAACACAAACCAACCATTGCATTGGCTTGACATACCAAAACCAAGGGAAAAGGTCTGCCCAGCCTTCAACCTAACCTTAATACATCATATGTAGTTACAATCAAAGCTAACCCTAGCTCATTTAAGTATTAACTAAGTCGAAATTCCAAGATCAAACATGTCAGACAAGCACCAATAATATATTGACTACGAAATTACCCAAAAATAACCCCTCATCTCAAAAGGTGCCCGACAACAAGCTTGGAACTTCATAAACCTGTGGTAACCTCAAGCAGACTGTCTACTAGGGGCTACCACAGTTTATGTAGCGTGGTGTCGACAACATTGCCAGTCAGGGTTAGAGGGATCCTGCAACAAACAGGATATGACCCTGGTCCTTATTGGACCATCAGGGTTTCCACCCCCCTCACCAACAAATGTTGACGTCACCTCGTTCCTTAAGTGCCATCGAAACAACTTACAAACTAACTAAAACGGAAATAAAATGAAACACAGAAGTGTTACTTTTGTGGTCCAGATCATTAACGAAACGTGATGTCAATATCAACATAAGTTAAGGTCAGGGGATTCTCACTCCTAATTAGATAATAGGTCATCCTCCTGCCTTATCCCATGAAATTAAAGAGACACGACACGATGTCTACTAATTAGTAAAAACACCAAAAAAAAATTTATTTATTACACAATAAAGACAACAATTTTTTTTTTTTAATTAAACATATTTTATAAGTGGACCACAGGACACTTCGTGGGCTTCAGGTGCAGTATTTCCGTACATGAAAAAGAAACACATATTAATATAAATCACACAATTATACATTTCAACTATCTAACAATCACTATTATAAAACATCCTAAAATCCTATCCTATTTCTATCCCTATTATAAAATGAATCTATAAAAGAAAATTTGTTTTTACGTTTAATTTTATATGTTACAAATTTCAATCGTTTCTTATTTCGTAACGAACTAATATTACATAACGAACTCATATTGGATTTCGAAATCCTATACATATTTGACTTTTCAAACTTTTTCGCGCCTTTCTTCATTTTACTGTCATTCCTATTTTTATTCATAAAAAAACTTTTTAATTTAGGAATGACATGCGAACTTTTTTCTGACATATTACTTTTTCGAAAATTACTTTGACATCCGTCATTCGAGACATCTATCACTTGTGACCGTTGTGACTCATTGTCATCAATGTCAATCGATGTCAACATAAAATTCATGTCAACATTAAATAGAAAACGAAAGTCTTTGTAATTTATACAAAAGCTTTCAAAATTCACAATTATGCTATTCCCGCTAATAAAATCACAACCCAACACTATGTTTGGTACAATGTCCCTCACAACAACGAATCGCTGTGTAAACAACACGTTATCTATCAAGAAACATACATTAGTTTTCCCTACTATTGAAAGTTTTCCACCACTCACATTTCGTAGTTCAGCGTTCACCATGTCCACACTGAGACCTAGACTGTCTACTACCGTCTGTGATATGACTGACACACTCGCACCGGTGTCCACCAAGGCGTCTATTTTCTGACCACGACACTCAATAGGTAAAAACGGCGTACGCTTACTTGTGTTGTAATTGTCCTGCACCAACGTCAGCTGCATACAATCCTCTTCTCTACTTACAACAATATTATTATTAGATTGTGGGGAGGTCTCAGTCGTCCTCCAAGATGATGTCGTGATGGGCATCATCGGGGCTTGAGCTCTAAAATCATTCAATTCACTTGCATCATACAAATCATGGGGTTTTTCGTTTGGCGTGCGAGAGGCACATTGATTGGGAGTTGGCACATTCTCTAACTCCGCCACAAAATAAACACATTGATTAGATTCATCACCACTGCTAGAATCACACATATTAGGGGCACATTCCTCGAAGCACTCAAGTGGGTCCGATTCCGATACAAAACCAAACTCCCTGATAAACTCCTTCTTCATTTCGTCGTAGTCTTTCACCATATCGACGATCTTATCGTAGAAATATCGGGCTGCGCCCGTGCAGAAAGCTCCGACGACGATTTTCTTGGCCTCGCCTTCGTAGCCTTGCAGAGCCGTCATCACCTCGTAGCTCCGAAAAAAAGCTTCGACATCTCCGTGGATGCCGTCGAACAATAAGACCTCCATGGTCTTCCTAGTTTATCTTGGGAATCTGCAACATACGGAATGTGTAGTTTTGCGTGATTCTAATTTGGCGCCTCACACCATAAGAAGCCCCACACTGGGATTCTATTAAATAATAAATGTATTAGCGATATAAATCTTTACTGCGGCACCATGGCCGATATATTCTATCTACTACAACCCGCGACCGCGGAATCGTCTGGACTCAAACAAACTACTCGCGTAAATGACCATGCATTCGATATTTTTGAATACTGATTTAAACATAAATCAACCATAGACAATGCAAGGAGGTATCATATCCTAACAATATGATACCACAGTACCTACTTCGTTTTTTGCTTCTCACATTTTTCCTTTACTAACCCCCTAATTCCCAAACCGTTCGGAAGTATTCCCGACAGCGGAATGAATGCTCTGTCGCTGTCACACACTTCAGAGCAGACAAAGACAAAGCATAGAGTTAGAATCCGATAGTTTTTCCAGACGGATCTGAATCAGCAAAGCAAACTCTTACGTTCCCAGTGGAGACAGTTTCATAAGCATTATCATATTTGCTTTTCGGCTATATTATGAAAATTAGGGTACAACCTGTTAATTCCAACTTGCATAGTTAATTTTAACTCACCGTCGTCGGTCGTTAACTTGTCGAAATTCATTGCTGTTTTATTAAGCGTACGTATTATGTAGCGACTACTAAAAGCCGCCTTATGAACAGCCAATATAGAGCCTTACTAAAATGTAAACTAAAAGGGTATTTTCATCGTACAACAATACTGTAGAATACAAGTAAAAAGGTTAATAAAATCCGAAAGAAGTTAGGGTTTGGCAGTCGCTAAGCGGTCGTTACAAACTGGAAACTACCTTAGTGAATAGTTCTCGTATTTTCACACGTTAATCAAATATTACGGTCACACAGTTCCCCAGAGGAATGAACTCCGAGAACTACCACGCAAGTAATGTATTTAAATGGCTTCAATGTTCGCAGTGTGCGAGCATTCAATGGCAGTATTATTTAAAAATGCACTGATCTAAATTACCTGATGGCTCGCTGACTGATGATTTGATGAATCAATGCCTTTTTGAGTAGGTGATTTTAACATATAAATAGGCTCAAATTGTGGCATTAGAGGATCTGTGGATACCAAACCAGTCTGTGGATAGCGGTGTGGGTGCACTTGGGTGCACGAATGGGTGGTAGGAAAATATTGACGATTCATAAGTACATATTTATTATGTCTAAGTGAATAAAGAATATTTTTATCTTATCTATCTTATCTTATATAAAAAAATTGTTAAAGATAATTTATGTTCTGTAATATTTTAGTTACAAACTGTTTGTTATCCCAAATAAAGAAGTGCAAGTGCAAGTGCAATATTGCAAGTGGTGAGCAAACACAAAAATTAATAAGCTTTCTATAGACTCGGGATCCATAAAACACGTTCTTTTTTCATCCCATGTAGACTACTTAATAGTTCAAAAATTATTGGAAGTCCTAATGAGTAAAAGCCTCAAATATCAAATCCCTTGCATGAGAAATGATAGGTACCATAAACTGTTAACCATCCCATAGGTCACAATTTGCAGAGTTATTTTTACACTAGTGGACCCGGTGAACTTCGCATCACCTACTATCTAATAAATATTTTCATTCACCAAAGAAGTTTAAACAACTGCCTGCCACAAATGTCACTTAATAAAAGTAATCCAAAGCGGCTAAAACGTCAGTGTTTACACACTCTTTGGAAGCAGCCATGGAATTCATGTCAGTTTTGTTAGCATGTCAGTCATACGATTTTCCATACAATCCCACGGGACTTTGGTATTTTACCGGGATAAAAAGTAGCCTAAGTCACTCGCCATGTCCCCAAAGTATCCCCATACCAAAAATCACGTCGATCGGTTACTCCGTTTTGACGTGAAAGATGGACGGGACGACAAACAAACAAACAAACACACTGTCACATAATATTAGTATGGATTTACCTATATCAGTGGGATGTATTAAAGTAGGTACGAATGAATTTGTGTTGTGATGACAAGGGAATATTACCTGAACTCTATAATATCCATATACTATTATTATAAATGCGAAAGTGTTAGTTTGTATGTTTGTCCGTCTTTCACGTCAAAACGGAGCAACGGATCGACGTGATTTTTGATATGGAGATAGTTTGGGAGCTGGAGAAACACATAAGCTACATTTTATACCGAAAAAACATCACATCTAACGTCTCGTGTAGTCCACGCGGGCGAAGCTGCGGGCGGAAGGCTAGTGATATCATAATATAAAAGAGACAAAGCGAATACGCAGTCGATAAACAAAGAGTGGTTTTATTTCAATAAGCTCTTAAAATCAAATTTGTTTTATATAGCAATTAATAGAAATTCCAAACATTTCTAAGCCTTTAAGTCCTACTTAATAAAAACACCATCTTCCCAATCTGTGCTCTTTGATTAAGTAGCTTAAAGTATATAATAATAAATCCGGCGAAAGCTTAAGTACATTCGCTGGCACGGGCGTTGAAAAATACCACCATTTATATCTCTGCCTTCGCATTACCTATTCTAAAAACAGGTAAAATTATAACGTAGCGTATATACGAGTATGTTTGTGGAAATCTCGTGATTACTCCCGCTGAACGCTGAAAGAAATCCTAGTTTTTCTATTTTATGCTGAAAATAAAAACTGGAGCTGGAATTAGCAGAGGCGGAGAAAACTTTTTAAAAATTCATCCTGAACTGTGGCGAAACGGAATGAGTTCCCAACGCCTAGTAATTTTCTAGGAATCTAAACCACCTAAACGCTCGGTATGGTGTATTTTTAGTTCTTGCTTGCTTATTTTATTGATTCAAAGACATCATTAGAATAATCACAGTACAAACAATGTAGGAATAGTAAATACAATAAGTATCGTAGCGTTATTAAGGCGATACTCGGAAAAAATGTGCTGAAGCGAGATAGCAATGAGAAAACGACGCGCGTGGGAGCGAGACCGATTTTGCAGATTAGGCAAAAAAACCACAAAATCACTTAGTACTAAAAAACTACAGCGATTTAAAAAAAAAATGCTTCTATACGATCCTCAATATTATTGGTGTCCACTAATTAAACCAATTTCCAATAGTGTAAGTAACCCCATTTAAGGATAATCTTGACTTTGCGTATTTTTTTTTTGAGGTCTTTTCGAAAAGAAAAAGTGTCGAGGCAAAATCATAAAATCGTGTTTTTGAAACTATACGAATCTAGATAAAGGTATGAAATAGTAGATTGTTTAGCAAGGGCTGTATGGCACCCATAACAGTCGAGTGTTTTGGCGCACGAACGAAGTGAGGGCGCCGATAGTTCGAGACTGTTATGGGTCCATACGCCCGAAGTAAACACTCTAATTTTCATTTTGAATATGAGGAAAGTAAAAATAAACAGAAATAATCTAAAAAATATTTTTCCTATGGCCGCGGAATTTTCGAAAGACTATAACTTTTTTGTTCATTTTTGCTGTTTTTTGGAAGGCAAGGGCAACTAAGTCCATACAGTCTTGTTTGGTGTTTGACCCGTACTCTATGCAATTCCATGAAATTAATAGCCTGATTTTTTATGTTACAAATAACTTATTTGGTTTAATCTGTTTCTAAAAACGCATTTTTTTTTAAAAACAATGTTGTAGATTTAAAATAATAATTCTGCGATATTAATTATTTTATATAATAGCAAAACATGGCCGTATAGGCTTCTGTGCCTTTGCCTGCATACCTTTGGAAAATAAACGTCCAAAGAGAAACTTAAAGACTCTTCACACGTTCCTATCCGACCTCCGATTCGGTCTGCTCCTTGACCAAATCGGAACGTCTCGTGTGTAGCGTAGATTTGGTCTGGGAGCAGACCAAATCGGCTGTCGGATCGGAACGTGTGTAGATGCTATTACAGATTTTGACATGACTCCTCCTATTCCTTTTTTAAATTTCAAAACGGCCCTAGGGCCGCCACATACCACTTTCAACCCGCATTTTAGGCAAGATATAAGTGACTTTCAGAATATGAGAGATGAAAAAATATATATCTTATTACCAGATTTTTAACAACTGTAACCGTCCTATAGTTATAAATCAAAAAGTCCATATTTTTCCGAGTAGCGCCTTAAGAAGATTATCAGGCTTACTATAATCCTTTTTTTTTTTTAATCTTCACGGATTAGTATCTATTTATACAAGATTTAATAGTAAGTAACAATGTAGGGACTTATAATATTATGAAAGTTATTCTGTTTGTTATTTTTCTGAAATTTGGTAATAATGATCGTACAATAATAAAATAACCATGGGAATGAGAAAGGCTACCTACTTTTTATTGTGTAAATAAATATTCAATTATTAGTTTTGAAGCATAGATAATATTATATTTATTTATTGCTTTATTGTACAAAATACATTGTGAAGTACAAGAGGCGGGTTTTAACGCTAAAAGCATTCTCTACCAGCCAATCTTCGGGAAAACAGAAAAAGCTCAAATGAGGTACTCATAAAAATAAATTTAAACATACATAGAACATACCAAAAACATAGATATAGATATACTAATACCTCTATAGATTTGGGTTGGGCCAATGTTTGATAACTACGTCCACAACGTAGTAGGTAGGTAAGTCCGGGTTTGCCGCTAGTCGAATATACGAAGCAGTATATTATCAAAACATTATCGTTGTTTGGACCTAGAAAACCTTGAAGTGGGACATCGATGTTGTCTTACCGAGAACCCGAGAACACCTGTCCAATTGTCCATGTGTGTCGACCGTTATTGGCCGTACGATGCGATCGGTGGCTCGCCGGCTAGCGACCCTATTTAGGCCGCTATATAGAATTACTTTCTTCGGCTAGTTGTATTAGACGACCTCCGAGTGGGTGTACACACTAGTTTTCAAGGTGCCGCTATCTCTAGAGATCCCGGGTTCGATTCCCGGTAAATATTGAAAACGAACTTTTCAATATTTCCTCGGGTCTGGGTGTATGGGGTAATACCCGTCGTCGTTTCGAATTTCCATAACACTAGTGTTCAGGCTACTCTAATTTGTTATTGGAATAATAAATGTATGTGATGGTTTGTTGTATTTATTTATTTATATAAGTACAATTTTTTATGTGAAAAAAATATTTTTATAAAAAAAATAAAACCGCCTTCAAAAAAATCACATAAAAAAAGTAAGAAATAATTCCTCACTAAATAAATAACGTAAGTACTTTGAAGTCGGGCGTGAAACATGTACGATTTTTTGTTAAAACCCGCTCGACTTCAAAGTACTTCCGTTATTGTGAAAAACTAAATATATGTAGCTTACTTCCGCAAAAAACACAATATGAAAGATGCACCGCCCGCCCGCCCGCAAAAAATTGCACATGCACACTACGAAAACACCAGTGCACAATACCTGCATCTAGCAAGACAGCAATACACCTTGCACCGTCACCGATTAGACTACTCTACACGTGTTTCGCCCCAACCCGGGGCATTCTCAGGAGATAGTTCGTGCTAGTTCGTGCGAAAAACCAACACCAAAACTTTGGTTATATTTCGTTTTTCACAATGGTTAGGGACTTTCGCCAAGTGACGCCTGATTCAATCAAAAAGTACTTCCGTTATTTATTTGGTGAGAATTATTTCTTACTTTTTTATGTGATTTTTTTGAAGGCAGTTTTATTTTTTTATAAAAATAAAGTTTATTTCACTCTTTTTAGTGCATCGTGCAGGCAATTTACTTATATTCTGGTAAATAGGTATGTGATCAAACTGAAAACCTCCTTTTATGAAGTCGGTTAAAATACCGGTATCCCCTTTTTAACAAAACAAGAATCATCTAAATCGGTTTATAAACAAAGGAGTTGTGCCTAAAGATACGTATTAAATTCACATAAAGTGGTAACGAAAACGACAGTATTTTCAAGATTTCCTGAAAACTACTGAACCGATTTCAAAATTTCAAAAATGGGACCAACTTGAAATTCAACCTGATGTTATAACGTTTCAATCATTTCAATCGGTCCATCCGTCTTCGAGTAATCGGTGGACATACACAAAAAAAAACATTCATAAAGACGTATAGAGAACCTCCTCCTTTTTGATTAAGAAGTCGGTTAAAAAGCAGTGATGATTGTCAGATTTTTATTTTGTTAAATTTTTTAATATTAGTAAATATATTTTCTAGGTTTCAATTTGAAATCAAAGGTAAAGCATAGTGTCATTGTTTATTTAATCCGAGCCTAAACGAATCCTACCCTACAGCTTTAATTTCGTTTAAGCAAGCAAACAAAAAAAACCTCTTTTGTCACCTTTACACCTAATAGAAAGTAAATCCTAACAACGTATTATAATTTGTACTAATTATTTGCCCAGCTGTTAAGTTCAAGTAGACCAAAACCGGGTCAGCGGCCAGAGCCGGGTTGCGTTCTATGTAATAAATACGGCGATGCCGGCTATGCGTCTAGTTCATGGTGTAGGTACCTACTTGAGGTCTGCAAGGCGTGCTACATACAAACATACACCAACGGGTTTTTAGGGGACAGTACTGGCTACAGACAACTTTTTGTTCCTTGATAAGCGTATAAGCCACGATCTGTTCTTGTAATTAATAAAACCATCTCCAAGTAATCACTGTTTATAATACTATGTAATAAATACGGCGATGTGGGCAGTGCGTCTAATGCACGTGTACTTGTGGCATGCTACATAGACCAACGGGTTTTATGGGTACAAGGCCTCGACAAGATGATAAGAAAAAATGCCTTAGTGTTGTCATTACGTGAGCAATCTTACAACCCCTTATTTTTCGTAAGATAAATCAATATTGTGAGCAATTTTAAAGAAAACGGTCCAAAATGTATGGTCTAACTCTAAACCAAGAGTTTCACTATAATAGGTATTAGGTACCTACAGTCAGCGTCAAAATGATCTAAGCGACCTACCAAAAATATTTGAACATTTAACAAAAATAACTCTACTTTCATTTGTTGTCATTTGTTCTGAAACAACAAATGAAAGTGCACATTAAGGTCTTGAGATACGGTAATTTTTTGTCAAATGTTCCATTGGGTCATAATTCTTTTAACTCAATGAAATGTTCAGATGTTTTTGGTAGGTTTGAACGCTTAGATAATTTTGAAGCTGACTGTACACAATATAATATATACCCAATATAATTATATACTCTACTGTAAGGGAACTGAATCAATCAACTGAAATCAATGGGATATTATGAGCTTATTGGTCTTCAAAGTTTGTATGAAAATATCTTGACTAACCAGAGCTTTTTTAAAAATCACACAGGTATTTGTTTGACTCAATGTCTAAAACATAAAAAAAAATATTTATCTTATTCAAGGAATGAAAATGCGCGACTTTTTCTAACTACTCTTGGAACCTACCTACTGATCTATTTTGATAAACACATCCTGTAAGGAGATTATACGCAAAGGCACATACAGCAAATTTTAATTTTTCGAAGCAGGCACCTACCTGCGCTATAACATGATATTTATTAAACTAATTGATGAACAAAGTTGTGGATTAATTTCGCTTGAAATATGAGGTAACTATTAATTTTCAGCAGATGACTTATAATTTAGTCCCTGGTTTAATAAATAGGTTTATTAGAACAATGGAGAAGGTAGATATAATTATTACGAGCAGTTTGTATATTACTGGAATTGCCCTGTCGAGATACCCTGGTTAGGCAAATGAATCTGGCACTTCAGGCTGTCTCGGATTGGGGAAATGCCAACCTTGTCGATTTCAATGCAACCAAAACGCAGGCGTGTCTTTTCTCGGCCAAACGGAGTCCTTTCCAACTGACTCCGACTTTCCAGAGTGTATCCTTACCACTAGCCGAACACCTACAAGTTCTCGGCCTCACTCTATCATCTGAGCTTAATTTCGGCGAATACATCGACTCGATTGCAAAAACTGCTGCAAAAAAGCTGGGCGTCCTCTCAAAGGCTAGACGTTACTTCTCCTCGGAGCAATTGCTTCTGCTATACAAAGCACAAATTCGTCCGTGCATGGAGTACTGCTGTCACTTTTGGGATGGGTCCGCGAAGTATCAGCTAGCAGTTTTAGACACGATTGAAAACCGTGCAAAGAAGCTCATTGGAGACACAACTTTGGATAAAGATAAACTACAAAGTCTCATTCACCGCCGTAGAGTTGCTAGCTTATCTGTGTTCTATAGGATACACTTTGGAGAGTGCGCACAGGAACTCCATGATCTTGTTCCTCCCGCCCCTTTCCACCATCGGAGTACAAGACGCTGGTTAGCTTACCATCCCTACATAGTAGACATTCCACCCGTCCGTACGAAGCGCTTTGCTAATTCTTTCTTGATGCGAGCTGCTAAAGATTGGAATACCCTGCCTGCGCATGTATTCCTCAATCATTACAACCTTGGCCTCTTCAAGGCAAGAGTGAATGGGCACCTACTGGGTAAGCATGCTACACCCTAGACTGCATCCTGTCTGTTTAGCAAGATGGCGGTCAAATGCTTAACCAGTTTTTATAAAATAAAAAAAAAATGGTTTGTTACTGTTTCATGATTAAAGTAATCTAGTTCAATAAAGTTAAGTTTATCATAGCCATTTAAATTTGAAAAAGCTGGGATTACTTGCAGATAGGTACATAAACCCCCTTATTTCAAAATGTGGACTAAAGTTAGACCTGATTAAAAACTGATGCTCATTCTGTCTTTCACTTGGAGAATGAAAGTGACAGCACCAGTTTAGTACTACCAGTTCTAAACCAGGACTGTTTTAGTCCACGTTTTGGAATAATGGGGGTATGAGTTTAGAATTAGATATTATGCTTATTATAATTATAGTGCCCAGGGTGCCTACCATCACCTCTTATTGCGGTTTTGTTTAGGACCTAAACTGTACTGCTTCGCTTATTCGTACCACGACAGCTTAATATCAATGACAGCGATTCAGTGATCATTCAATGACATTTCACAGCCGCTGAGCTGTCATCAACTCTTATTTGACTTATAACTCGGCCAAGCTAACATGACACCTGCAGGTTATACCCGTCCCTTTCACTCTCCGGGCATGACAGATTCGAGTGAAAGAGACGGGTAGAAGAAATAAGGACACAAATCGTTCGGTCATTCACATTTAGCAATTAATTTCCGATTCAGTTTTTAGAAGTTACGAAAGAAAGCAATTCATTTTAGGAACCTATTCTGCATCGCGCTTTTTTTTTAAATCGCTGTCTTAAAGTTGATGGTATGCACCCAGTACGAGGAGCCCGTTGTGCAGTGGTTAGCGCGCTCGGCTTGCGATCGTGAAGATAAGCATCTTTTGCAACGGCCGGTCACGGGATGGGTGACCAAATATTTTATATACCTATGGAGCTCCTCCGTGCTTCGGAAGGCACGTAAGCATGGTCCCTGCTGCGTTTGCAGTCGTTGTACCCCTCCATTGGGCCCGCGTGGTGGGTCATGGCCCATTCTCCTTATCTATCCATAAGGGAGGCCTGTGCCCCAGCAGTGGGGACTTATAATGGCTGATGATGATGATGATGATGCGTATAGTGTAGCTACTAAAAAAATACAACAATAATACGTATAAATCGTTGTCGAATTTTAAGGTTTATAAAGGAGGATAAGTAGTTCAGTTTGTCGTCTGTTTTTTAATACTTACTGTAAACGTTTATCGTGGCATTCAGTATTTGTCATATTAATTATGTATCTGAAACGGAATAATGTGCTTCATTAAAATTCGCAAACTTATAACGGCATCTCATTAAGCATATTTATAAAGTCCATTTATACAGAACAGACAAGGCACAGATAATTTTTATTTAGGTATTAATGGTATAATATTTTAATATTTTTACAAGCTTTTTATTAACTTGCCATGCTAGTTAGTTAGTATGTTAGTTAGTTAGTGGGATACAAATCTTGCAAGCGTGATTTTACCCACTTCCCAGTGTCCAATGGAGCTGAAATGTTGTATACAGGTTTGGTTCAGATGACAATACAATATTATAGTACAGTCAGCAAAAAAGCTTGTCATAAAAATGAAATTTTTACTAAAAACTTATTCTTTTTCAAATATGTTACTTAGCTATAATAGATTTAAGAAATTCGAATGTAATCTAATCTTGAACAAACTATTTTTAACGATATCCCTTAGTAGATTAGTAGGTTAGGCCATAAATAAATAAAAAAAATAGGTTCCTTAGGTACTAAGTAGGTAGGTAGATGATATCTTCATCACTTATTTAGTAGGTACTAGACTTCCGCCCGCGGCTTCACCCGCGTGGAATGCACGACGTTATCCTGCGGGAAAGTGATATTTTTATGGAATAAAAAGTAGCATAATTTGTCACTCTCCAGCTCCCAAACTATCCATCAACTTACCAAAAATCACGTGAAAGAGGGACAAAAAAACAAACAAATATGCAAACACACTTTCGTATTTATAATATTAGTATGATATTCTGATAATGATTGTGTAAGTGATGCAAAGTAAATCTTGGCTAATATATTTGTTATGGCTCCTCAGGAGTAGGAGTATAAAAAATGCTGACATGTGAATGAAACCTAAATTTGACATCTGGACATTTAATTTTTATTTTTACCTCTAATGACATTGAATTTTATGTACTTTATGTTTTAGGATGATTTTAGGTAATAATTTATTTATTTCTTTGTGACGATGGCATTGTGTCCTCCTGACCTGACTAAGTAGTATTTTGTTTTCTCTTTTATTATTCTATTTTGACTGATTTTATTCATTTCACCGTTTGACATTCAATGATATTACTAAGATTGATGAATTTTGAAACCAAATTTAATACTCGTACAAAAAAAATAATAATATTATTTAAATTAAATCACGACGACAAATATTTGCATATCGACAAATCGATAAAACATGTTAGTTCTAACCTATTTATAAGACCTCAGATGTACCATGTTTTATGCAAATAAATATTATTCTATTCTATTCTATTCTATATGAATCAAAGATAACATAATAATGACTATGCTATAATTAATCATATGTAATCCATTATATCTTGAGGAAAAGTCCGGCGATTCACAGGGAAACAAAGTCCCTTTCAACGTTAATTGATTAATTCTGATACTTCTACCCGCTCTATCTCCACAGCCAAACTCGTTTTACTGTTATCTCATTATCGTAGAAATAAGAAAAGTGTATCCATACCATACTAATATTATAAATGTGAAAGTGTGTTTGTTTGTTTGTCCGTCTTTCATGCGAAAAACGGAGCATTTTGGTATGGGGATTATTTTGGAGCTGGAGAGTGATATAGGTTACTTTTTATCCCAAAAAATGATCACGTTCCCGCGGGATAACGTCGTCGTTTAGTCCACGCGGGCGAAGCCGAGGGCGGAAGGCTAGTCATAATCATAACTTTCTAATGTGAATAAGTTATATACTAATTTTTAAATTATTGTGTTGATTTTCGATAAACGAATTATTTACAAGAGAAATTTGCACAACTTTGTGACTAATCTCACTCAAATATTGCTTTTAAGGACGTTAACCTAATTAATTTTGCTTCCGTTACTCGCAAAAAAATAAACTGGGGTTTGAGGTGAGCGGTAGGAGGGGGGACGAAGGGGCGATAGATTTTCTTAATGGCAGAATCAAATATCTTAATTAAAAAGACTTAAGTATTTAAGACTAATTAAAAAATAACTACAAAAAGCTATGAGCGGTTCCACCACCGTGTGAATTGATCTACTTTATTTACTATTCACCGTTTTCTCTAAATTGAAGGTGTCACAATCTCTGCAACGAAAGAAACTATAAGCGAAGGAATTGAAAGACTACAAAAACGAAAGAATTTCATTGATTGCCTATCGATTGATTACAAAGAAATCATTGAAGCATTATGGCGTGGCTTGAAAAGGCTTTTTAGGGCACCATTCTTTCACGGAAGAAACTTTTTCTATTATCCTCTCGTCTGTGACAGCTATCTATATAAATAACTAGCGGATCCTCGCGGTTTTACCCGCGTCGTACCCGTTCCCGTGGGAATATCGTTATAAAATATAGCCTTTCTATGTCACTCGGGAAGAATGTAGCTTTTTAATGGTCAAAGAATTTTCGAAATCGGTCCAGTAGTTTCGGAGCCTATTCGATGCAAACAAACAAACAAACAATCTAATCTTTCCTTTTTATAATATTAGTATAGATTACAAAAGTAAATACGACATTGAAAAATGATATGTACATATGAACTGTTCTTCAGAAGTTAAGCATTTCAATGTTATAATTATCGTCCATATCACACTGGCGACGTCATTCGCGAAACATGCACACGAAAATAAATCCCTTTGTCTTGAGAAACTTTGAGTACTTGATAATTATCAAATGAGAAACATCTGTGACAAGTAACCGGCCATCTTGTGGCGGCGGGCCCGCATGCTCCCACGGTCTCAGCTTACGTCTCGCCAACACTCGCACACGTGGGGCTAAGTGTTCCCAAGTGCTAACACAAACACCCATTAACAAATAAGCCCTCTAATATTTCCCTTTGTTTCGTACTACAGAAGCGAGTTTTCTTTCCCCTATATTCTCCAAAAAAATTGTAGCTCAAAACTCACGTTTGATCTCTACTACTTTATGTTTCTTTGATTTCCATTACCAAATCATGCGTTTAATTTCTCCATTCAATTCCACATCTAAGAAACGGAGTTTTTCAAGCATTCGTTAACATTTTTAACGATTCCATATGTGTTTGTCTATTCAAAAGCTTTCATGCGTAATGTGAAAAAAATATAGGTATAATCCCTTAATCAGAAAAACGTTCGCCCCAATAAGTCCAGTCCGCGGAGTGTGAGCGAAATGTTGTTCTGTAATATGTAGGTATTATCTTTTCCTCGTTGGCACAAGGGAAACTTACCTGTACCCAGTCATAAAGCTCTTCGTACTAAAATCTTATTTTTTTGTTTTTTTTTTAATATAATGTACTTATAAGTACTAAAATAGTACAGATAAACATGCAACTAGTTTCTACGTCAAGATAAATCTGTGTACTTCAGAGACAGATTATTTTTACTAGAACTTATAAAGTTTGCAATAAAAACAGTAGGAATAAACTCAGAAATTAAATTAGTGTGAGCAAACAGTCAGTACTTATGCAGCCTTTTATGAATTTGATAAATAAAATGGAATATATTCACTCAGTATTCAGATTTTTTTCTTACCAGAGTAGGCTTTAATCTCTTCTCACTTTGTTAAATAACAGCTTAGATTTAGCTAAGCTGCTTAATACCTAAGCGAAACAATGTGTTGTGTATCCAAAAAGAGGTCCCTAACGCAGTTTTTTTTATCCACAACGGTGTAGTTCTTAGCCTTCATCACACCATGTTAAGTGGTGTTAAGTTCTTGTACTCCTATTGCTGGATAGAATCAGTCAAAAGTTATCAACAACAAGCAGAAAGAAAAAAACATTGCAAAATTTTCGCCATCTCAGAATATCATCCACGGTAAAAAATATTCTATAGGTATTTGTTTTCCTTATGTTAAAGTAACCCAATTTATTATTTAGCTTAATCATAACTTTCATGATTTTTTATCGCAGCTAATTCAAATAGCAGGTGGTCCTGAAAATTTCGTGTTTATTCGAGGAAATAGAAAAGAAGTGTGTCGTATTTCTGAATAAAGAAAACTTCATCCAGCATAATGCCTCACCTTTCTACGGCTCGAGTGATCAAATCCTTTCAATTTCTCAAGTCTACCCTCGTCAACGACACGTTATTATTTATTATATATAACATTGTTTTTCGCATACTTTATTATACTTATTATATATATTATTATATATATATACTTATTACCTATTTATAACCTATTTTTATTTCTTTGTGTATTTCTATAAAACTACTAGGAGCTCCGCGCAGTTTCCCGCGTAGAACCCGTTCCCTAAAGATAAAGTAAAGCTTTTTTTTAAATCAGTTCAGTAGTTTTTGAGTAGGAAAATGTTGACGATTCATAAGTAGGTACATATTTATTATGTCTAAGTGAATAAATATATTTTTTTCCATTACTTACAAGCAACAAAAAATATAATCTTTCCTTTTTATATTTTATAAGTATAGAATGATAGTAAGTATGGAAAAGTTGCACACTTAAGCTCGTCACATAAAACTAATTTAAATATTATTAAATTTAACTAATGATGTAACAACAAAACAAGCAATAACCTATTTGCCATTTTTCATTGAAATGGACTATCTAAGATTCATTTAATTATTACTTATACAAAAGAGAAACGTCTGCATGCCTTAAAGCACAATAAATCAGCTGAGCCAGTCTGCAGGCTCAAGTCCGTGCGTCGGTCGCGAACATTTTCCTTTAATAGATATCATTACTCTGTAAGTCTCCCTAAATGAGAACGAGGGGTGAAATGAAGTCGGCATCTCATGGCGTCACATTGTACCAGAGTTTGCTCAAAAGATAACTGCCAGTAAACAAATCGCTTAACTTGAAGATAACACAGGAAACTCGGAACAATGATTAACTATGTTTTCTTTTTTCATTAAAACCTTATTGCTGCCTTAGAACGAAAAAACTTCATTAAATTTTCGATTAAATTCTGAAAAAATGTCCCTACTCGTTCACTTCACCAACAGAACTGTTGAGTCTTGTATTTTTTACGGCACCTATAATATTTTCATTGGACGCTTAGCCGAAACTTGATAAATTCTTTCAAAGTCTGACCTGACAAAGACCATTGTTGACAAAGGCGGATTTGTTTCGGCTGCGTGACCCTTTTAAATCATCTCGTACGTTGACAAAAACATAAAAGGTGAGACGTATTTTGCGAAGGAATTTCTGTATTGCGTATCTTCGATTTGTGACGCCATTTGGTATAAGGGCTCTGTCATCAGATTGATTGGACCTTCGGTTACTGAAGATTTCATTCAACCCATGTGGACTTACACAAAATAAAAAATAACACATTAAAAGCAGGTTTAGATTACAAAAACTAACCTTGCTTTATTATTGAAGTAAAGCACCTTCTTAACCGACTTCAAAGAAGAAGGAGGTTATCAGTTTGACCCGTATGTAGGTATGTGATATTGTTGGAATTGGATAATATTTGAGTATAGCGTTCCATTTAGGCTTCCAAGCACGTGTAATAAATCTATAAATCTTAATTTCGAAAGTGTGTGTATGTCTGTTTGTATGATTGTCTACGAATTGCTCGAAAATTAAAGTCATATCGAGATCATTCTTTTTGACATAAATTAGACATCTTAGGGAATTTAGGACGTTTTAACTTTGATATTAAATCACAATCAAAGTCAATCTAGTAGCGGTTAAATTATTTTTGCAATCCGTACTCAATTACATTCTGCTGAACACAAAACGTCGTCACTCAAGCGACCTGGGTGCTTACCATCAACTCTTATTACGGTTTTGTTTAGGAACCTAAACTGATCTGCTTCGCTTATTCGTACCACGACAGCTTAATATCAATGACAGCGATTCAGTGATCGATCAATGACATTTCACAGCCGCTAAGCTGTCAGAAACTCTTATTTGACTTATAACCCGGTCGATTTAACATGTCACCTGCATGTTATACCCGTCCCTCTCACTCTCCGGGCATGACAGAATCGAGTGAAAGAGACGGGTAGAAGAAAAAGGACACAAATCGTTCGGTCATTAACATTTAGCAATTCATTTGCGATCCAGTTTTTAGACGGTCAGAGTACGAAAGAAAGCGATTCATTTTAGGAACCTATTCTGAATCGCGCTATTTTTGAATCGCTGTCATAAAGTTGATGGTAGGCACCCTGCTGCTCCCGACATAAAAAGTAATTATTTAAAAAAAGAATAAGTGCTTAAAGTCAATCAAGTGAAAGGCGGTAAAAAAGATTTTGGGGAGTTTTTTATTTTAAAAAACACCTACTTATCAATGGAAGTGAAGTAGGTAAGTCTTATTGATGAACGTACATAAATATAGGTAAAAATTTAATTGTTAAAGAAAAAAACACAGCATTGTAGATTTTCGGACGGGATTTTCCATTAAATTTTTCCTAAAGAATTGCATTGTGAATGCATCCAATTTACCTAAAATCGTATAAGTACATATAGTAGAGGGCGTTATAGGTTTTATTCCTTTTTCCAGCATGCCAAATAGCATTGTATAAATTCAGTGTACAATGCATTGATATCGTTTCATATCCGAATGTTCATCAAAATTAATCTGTTAATCCATTTGCGCATCAAACTGAAACACCCTTTTGATAATAATAAATAGCTCAACTTTGTCGATCCGGATTCTAGTTCCAATTTAATGGGACAGCAGGTATCAGTTTCTAATACCTCTGGTTCATCAATATCCTTGAAAAAAGCGGCACTAATAATTTATTAAAAAGAAATTTCCAACTAAATGAAAAACGTGACCTATTATTTTTGTCATAAAAGATTTTATCAAAAATATTTTCTGAAAAAGATATCAAAAATAATTTATACTTACCTAAAGAAACATAGGTTTGCACTTATTTCCGGGTTTGAAACTCGGTGGTATCCTCAAACACTTGTACTTATTCGTATGGATTCTAACTTTGTACAAACTTTTTAACTCTGTAATGTACCTTTTGCACTTTTACCTATCTTTTTTGTTGTATTCCAGCGGTTGTAAAAGTAGAATCGTTGCCGCACCGCTAGTTTTCAACTTTCAAGTCGTATGACAGTAAAAAAAGTCTTTGATCTCCACGTCCACAGTCATCCGAAATACCTGTAAATGCTAAATGCTGGTTTTGAAGTTGATTTCACAGCGTCCAATCCATCAAGGGTTGTAGCACTTATTTATATGGCCGCCATTCACGTACCTAAGCAATCCACACGGGCCGAAATGACCCAGGATCGGACCGCGTAATGGTATGAGATGAAAGCGCGGTTTTCATTCAGGTGCTTTCCAATCAAACGAAGAACAAGTCAACTACAAAATCCATCTGCCTAACATGGCTATTTACATACAATTACAATCATGTAGCACTAGCACGTAAAGTAAGGCAACATGGCTTGCTTTCAAACGCAATTTTACTAAAGTGATCTTTGGCTGATAACTCGGATTTTTTATGTTTTCTTATATTTATAAAGGTTTCTGGAGGTATAGGAGGTATAGGTACTAAAATGAGTGCTTAAAAGGTAGGCAACAAAAGGAAAGTCAGTTCTCTTATTATTATCGACTACACAGCAACCATCGTAGAATTTTTCCGCATTTTCATGGATTTCACCCACCTATTTCATTCAAGATCTTCATCTAGAAATATGCTTGATTTTTACGATTTTTCCGAATTTCGGATGGGGTGAATTTATTTCCGAACGAAAAGAAAAGTCCTGACATTTCGCTCTACTAAAAACTACATTGAAATTCGTTATTTCCCAATGTTTGAATACCTACACTTGAGCCACTCATTTGATATAATACATCAACAGGGGTGATATGAGATTGATCTATCTATTGTTAAATACCGAGACAGGGACATATATACTAGGTGTAATACTTTACAATATCTAGAGTGAATAATTTAGATACAAGCATGTTGAACATTGATAGACATGATATTTCGATATGTTGTGATAAATAAAATAGGTACTATTTGCTATTCGGCATAGCAGTAATATTACCAATATTAACAGAATATTCGATTTTAGCAATTCTGCCTACTTATCCAAGGGTTAGGTCTTGAACTTTGTTGGTTTTACGTTTATTTCTATCTTGGGAGCTAATCTAAATCCCTTTACGATAGCATAGCACTGTGTCCTAGAGTCCTAGGAAGTCCAAACTTTAACCTAAAGGCTCAAGTAAAACAAGCGTACGACAGCTCTGCGACAAATGTGATGCCATTAATGACATGTACGGGTCACTTTAGAAATACAATGCAAACAAGTATGTAACTATAATTTGCCACCCGTTTCCTGCAATATGAGGGTACTTGCCGAGGTCGGGCGAACCCTGTCATTACATCCCTTATATTTTGTATACACTATCTAGGAAAAAATAAAATAAAAAAATACCCCTACTTGGAACAAAAACCATCGTTTTTTCAATTATAGAAATAGGTACTAAGAACTAAGTGTTTGTCGGTAAACCGGTAAATCATGCAAGTTAACCATTGCGAATACATTTTAATGTAGAGATATATTTATTCTAGTAAAAGACATTATCGGGTGAATAGAACAAACCACATAGATACATGCGCTCGAATTCATTTTTGTTAGGTTAATCAGCCATACGAGTATTATTCAGAAATCAAACGGGCAAAAGACATAATTAACTCTCATTTTTTTGCTTTCAACGGGACACATTCACATTCGTTCGCAAGACAACAGTAGAACGCCGTGCATTGTTCACGAGTTGTTATGCTAATAGCAGCTACAGCGGCCTCTGCGCGTTTACATTCTGCTAAGTCTATGTCCATGTCAAAAGAGTACCGTACCGACCCTGCTTAATTTTTCTTTTGTAGTCTGTTCTGGGCACATCAGGAAGAGTTCATAAAAAACGGCCGCGCTTCTAAACACATCGTTAAGTAAGGCTTTAAACATTTTTTACTGCTAGAGATAAAAATACAAGAGATTATGAAATCGACACCAATGTATCAGCAATGATTCAACTTACCATTCACTTTCACATTGTCGGTTTAATACTACCAGTGAAAATTATGTTAGATAACTTATAATTATTACGGCTACAAGTGAATAGAACACTTAAGAACTACTTAAAAAAGTAAAAAAACAAGCTCTCATTGCAGTCGGAGTACCGTGCTGTGGAATACTTAAATTTAAAAGGTCCCCCGACTGCAATAAAAGCTGTTTAAAATTGTTTTTTACACGACTGCTCAAATTTTGCCATTGAATATTTAAAAAAATATACCCCTTTTTGAAAAATGGAAAATGAAGTATTTAGAAAAAATCGACCCGTCTTACAACTAGCTCCGATGGGACGTAGTTGTGAGACGGGTCGATTTTTTCTAAATACTTCATTTACCATTTTTCAGTAATAAAAATTGCATTGTGAATGCAAAAAACTAAAAATAAAAAAGCGAGTTTTTCTCGGGGTGACATAACGTTTCTAATGATACCTACCGCATACATTATAAATAAAGAAACTCACATACATAAACTAAAACCAGCAACAAGCGCCTTGGGCAGTCGTGTAAAAATCACTGACTAAAATAGTATACAGAAGTGATTTTTAGTTGCGCTCAACTTTATGTAGGTTATTTATATAAATATAGCTTAGAATTCAAAGCATAATTTTACACGTACTTAACAAAACCATGTAAGTACAGTACATTTAACTAAGACGAGTAATAACTGAAGTTATTTGTAGCAATCAACGTCGTACCTCCACAGTCTTTCATTTTACACGAACGAAAAGCAATTCAGAAGTTCGGAGCCTACATAAAGGAACAGCGGCGGTGAACATTGTTTATCATTGAATTTCGCGTGTGTTAGTCAAAAGTCCTTTATATGTTTCAAATTCAATAACTTTCTGCACATGGAGTGGTTTATTGGAATCGAAAGCTCTATGCGGTACTCTTACCTTTTTTTTCGTTGTTATTCTTTTCAATTACACGCTTGTTCGGAAAAACATTTTTTTTTACCAATGAAATTCTTTAAGTAAACAAAGGTATACAAAGTCTATTCAAAGTTTGGTAAACTATAATAGTTGGGTAAAATGTCAAATTGTATAAAAATCGTAAAAGACTGTTTACTTTTTAGACACATCAGAATGGATTGTCCTTTGAGTAAGAATGCGTAAGAGTTAAGACTCCCTAGGCAGGTTTTTCGCGAAAATTGATGGATTTTTGTCCGGTGTGTCAGGTATGAACGATTTTTGTGCCTGACAATGCTATAACCTAAAGCTGGCCGTAAGAAAAACAGGGCTTCCGCAGGTCTACACCAACACGACTCATGGTTTGTCCCTGAGCTTTGTTTATTGTCATGCAGAAACTCACACTAATTGGGAACTGCACACATTTGAACTGGAACGGATAGTTGCTCGGTATAAGTGGTATCCGAGAGATGAAAACATACTCACCCCCGCACCACATCCTGTTAAACTTTGCGCCTCTATCACGTTCCGTTAAAGCGATATAACTTTTAAACGCGTGCCGTTACACATTTTTGGTGCTCATTATTTTTGAGTAATATGATGTTTTCTTTTAATTTAATAATATGTGCCGGAAGACCAGGTCCGGACAGTGAATTTGAAAACTCGATAGAACTTGTTGCTTCATTAATCGCTGTCAAAAGTAATAAGTAGTGGTCATATCACGCTGTGTTGTTTGGTTAGCATGGTTCTCATTATCTTTCGCAGTATCTAGAATACATAAACAGATTATAGTGCTCTTTCACTGAACAACCTTACTTAAGGCGCTATATTCTTATATCTTAAGCTTTATGGGCTCTTGGGGGACATCAGATGTACTACCAGACTTTAAATTATTGAATGTCAATAGAAAATACTTTAGCACGCTGAACAACTTCTCTTATGACGCTATATTTGTATCTCTTATAGTTTAGCTGGGCTGCTAGAGTTCCATATCAAGTGTACCTGACCTTGAAAATTTGTACGTCAATAGAAAATGCTCATCACGTTTAACAAGTTTCCTTAAGACGGTATTTTTATATCTCTTATATTTTGGTTAGACTGTTATGGTTCCACATCAGGTAATGCGATCTTCAAAATAAATTTTAGCCTATATGTTGGCGAGGACCAATAGCTATAAAACAAAAAAAATCGATAGCATATTTTTGGTATAGTTTCGTTTAAGAAGACTCCTGGAGGCATTTTTTTCTATTTTTTTCAAAGTACAGGATTGGCTAGTTTACAGTATTATTAATGTACTAGCGCTCCGCTCGCGACTTCTTCTGCGTGGACCCACTTTTTTACCCCTTTAGGGGGGAATTTCCAAAAATCCTCTCTCTGTGCTCTCCTACATACGGAATACATGCCAAATTTCAGCTTCTTGCGCCCAGTAGTTTCGGCTGTGCTTGTCTGTCAGTACTGTAACGCAAGAGTTAAAAGATAGAATCTCAATCTGCGGATAGAATAGATAGGTATACCTGATTCCTAAGTAATTGATAAAAATAATAATGTATTGTTAAATAATAATGTTCACTAACACCTACATTGTAAAACGATGCGATCTGTCGCCACTCTATTAGTCGATATAGAGTTGTTTGTATACCGAAATCAAGGTGTAGGTGTGGACGGTTAGGGCCGGGGTCGGCACTCGGCAGTAGCGCAGGCTCGCACGCGCCCGGGTCATCGACCTGACCGCTGGAGCGACTGCGCCCGCGCCATGGCCGTTGCCGCTTTTTCGAATGGGTGTCAAAGCGATAGGGCTGCTAGACCAATGGCAAAGTTCTTGCCCATTAAGCCCTGTCGGAAATGGTCGCACAACCTATTATAGTCTGTTGTGTATGAACTAAACACGATGTTACTAAACGCCAAACAAAAGCAATACTGTTTATAGGAAATATTGTGATAAAAGGAGAAACTTGTTGTAAACAATAAGTGATTGTAAACTATGTACTTATTAGTTTTCAGATTTTCAAAATTTTAAGTAAATATAGGTACTTGCTGCTTTGTAGCGTAGATTATTTTATATTCTCTTATTATTTTGGTTGTTTTAAGTATTTATACAGTTTTGTATTTTGTGTATATTCATGAGCGGAGTCCCATGTTTTACCTGCCATCCAAGCAAGGTTTACCAGCCCTAACGTTCAGATAGTGACGTGCAAAGAGGATAGCCTTCCGGAACCATTATATAAGTCGGACAGAGATAGCATTAATGCAGTTGTGTAGGCCGAGACAAACCAGTGTGAGAATAATACAATCGGCAGTATTGTCCGCATATAAACCGTAATAAAGTGTCACTTAAGTCTGGCAAAGTAGGTGACATACTTTAGATGCAACAAGAAAATATACTTTTTAAAATATAGCACTTGGCCAACACCTAAACTTTAACTTTGAAAACATTTGGAAGCCTTTTTGGCGTCGTGAAATAATTTCTGCACACAACTGCACATTACTATTATATTATCTGTGACATTACTAACCACTTTGCTGCCTTCGAAGCTTCAGTACTTATATTCTGCAAAAGTCCTCGGGTACTTATGTAGGTATTGAAATTAAACCAATATCGATAACGCAACGACAAACTTCCTTTTAAAAGCGAATTGAGCGATCATAATTTACATTCAATTTGTCATGTTAGGTACCCACGGTATCCAATGTAACGCAGGGCTCAAGCCCGAAATGAATAATGAAAAACAGGAAATGTTATCAAACACTGTGTTTAAAAGAACATGTTGCCATGATGTGGTATTTTCTAATTCTTGGAAAAGTATTAGTAACAATCGTAACAATAGACAGTAAGTTTTCAGAATAAATCCTTATACCTTCATCCCGAGTAGACTACAAGTATGTACAAGAAAAGAGTTTTATTAATATACTTAAGTACCTATATAATATAATATCTTTTACGTCTATAAGTTTTACACAGATCCCACGAGAGCAAAATTTACCTAAAAGAGGTTCCTTTCGCTCTACAGGGTGCCTACCATCAACTTTAAGACAGCGATTCAAAAATAGCGCGATGCAGAATAGGTTCCTAAAATGAATTGCTGTCTTTCGTACTCTGACCTTCTAAAAACTGGATCGCAAATGAATTGGTAAATGTTAATAACCGAACGATTTGTGTCCTTTTTCTTCTACCCGTCTCTTTCACTCGATTCTGTCACGCCCGGAGAGTGAGAGGGACGGGTATAACCTGCAGGTGACATGTTACATCGACCGGGTTATAAGTCAAATAAGAGTTCCTGACAGCTAAGCGGCTGTGAAATGTCATTGATCGATCACTGAATCGCTGTCATTGATATTAAGCTGTCGTGGTACGAATAAGCGAAGCAGATCAGTTTAGGTCCTAAACAAAACCGCAATAAGAGTTGATGGTAAGCACCCAGTTCTGTTCAATTAGGAAACTGTAAGTTCATACTGTAAAGCATTGATTTATATGTAGGT
This sequence comes from Crambus lathoniellus, assembly GCA_949710035.1. Taxonomy (NCBI): domain Eukaryota; kingdom Metazoa; phylum Arthropoda; class Insecta; order Lepidoptera; family Crambidae; genus Crambus; species Crambus lathoniellus. The sequence goes on from OX453306.1 coordinate 11,312,487, forward strand.
AAAGTATGTAAAAATGTTTTAGCTCTCTCTCATTATTTTCGTAACTAAAAGTCTGTGTTTAAAAAACTCTTATTTAATGCATTAAAACATACACCGGAACATAACTTTAAAATGCTTTCATTAAATATACGAAGTATACAGAAAAACTTTGATATTTTGCTAGTAGCTCTAAAGCGTTTGGAAGTATCAATTGACGTTATTGTATTAACTGAGTGTTGGCCCCATGACTCACTGATTCTTCCACATTTACCAGGATACATTGCATTTAAAACTGAGAAAAATATCAATCAAAACAGTGGAGTTGTTATATATGTAAATGAAATCTGGAATGCTACTGCTTATTTACCACCTATTGACGATGCAGACTGTCTAGCAATAAATATTGTTAATACCATAAATATTCTTGGCATATACCGTTCACCATCTTTTAAAAACATAGATAGATTCTTATCTTCCTTAGACATCTACCTAAAGGACATGAGCTGCTTACCATCTGTGATAACAGGTGACATAAATATTGATATTATTGAGTCTGATAGTAACCTAAGCGATGAGTACCAGTGTTTGATGGCTGAGCATGGGCTTCTGCCAGCTATAACTGAACCAACCAGGAAACTAGCCTGCCTTGACCACATTTACGTTAAAAATATAAAGAACTTGAAAACTTTACTTGGTGTTGTATGCAAGTTTGTTATAACGGATCATGACCCGGTTATGCTGGGCATGAGCCTGCTCAAATCCAAACCTATAAAACCAAAACGTTTTGTCGTCAAGAGAGACCTGGTTGCTATTAAAAATGAGCTTGGGAGTATTGACTGGTCTAGTGTATGCGGTATCGATGACGTAAATGATTCCAATTTTGTTTTTACAAACATCTTGTTAGAAGTCATTCGCAGACACAGTCGAGAAGTGAAAATAAGCAGATCGAGGCTCAATTTGAAGCCCTGGATAACTCCCGGATTAATGCGTTGTATGAGGCATCGCGACAGCCTGCATCTTAAAGCAAAAAATTACCCAGAGAATGAGATACTTAGAAAATCCTACACGCGATACCAGAACTTTTTTGTAAACCTACTGAGAAAATTAAAAACAGAACATGAAGATAAAGAGCTAACCCAAAACAAAAATAATCCAAAAAAACTTTGGCGTTCTATCAAAAACATCTGCAACCTATCTCATTGCAAAAAAGAACCAACTGAGCTACTATCACTCGAAGGGTGTCGGAATGCCCAAGACTCGATTGACTATGCTAACGAGCATTTCTCGACTATTGGGCAAAAGCTGGCTGATAAAATTCTTTCTGACCTGGGCAAAACCGAGGAGGCCTTGGCGAGATCGGTACATGTCAAAAACTCTCCAGCAGACTCATTCTTCTTAAGTCCTACAGATTCTGGTGAAGTCGAAAGTTTAATTATGAGCATGCAGAATGATAAAGCGCCTGGTATTGACTGTCTTGATAACTTACTGATAAAAAATATTAAAAATGAAATTATGTTACCGCTTGTGCATATTCTGAATCTCAGTTTTTCCACTGGTACTTTCCCACTCAACTGGAAGACTGCGTTAGTCTGCCCAATTTATAAAAGTGGATCGAAACAGTCAGTTGACAATTTTAGGCCTTTTTCACTCCTAGGAACATTTTCGAAGCTTCTCGAAAGATTGGTCAATAAACGCCTGGTTTACTTCTTGGAGACACATAATCTGATCTCACCCCGACAGTTTGGCTTCCGTAAAGGAAAAAGCACTGAGGATGCAGTCACATTACTTACTTCCACTGTGAGCTCGCTCCTCGACAATCAACAAAGCTGCGTCGGCATCTTCTTAGATCTTGCTAAGGCCTTTGACACTGTCTCCGTTCCTATACTATAAAAAAAACTGGAAGGTATGGGCATTCGGGGCCTAGCCTTAGAATGGTTCAGAAGTTACTTAACGGATCGGAGGCAGTGCGTAAGGATTGGTCAAACAGTTAGCAGCTCACGATTTATTCGCATTGGAGTCCCACAAGGAAGCATTCTTGGGCCTACGTTATTTATACTTTATATTAACGACATTCATGACGTTGATATCGACAATGCTGATATTTTGTGTTATGCAGATGACACTGCAATCATTTATCATGGGCCAACGTGGGCGCAGGCTTGTGCTTCAGCGGAACGTGGTTGTGCAGTTATTTCCAAATGGCTCCATCAGAACCTTCTTACCCTAAATACCCAAAAAACGATGTACTTATGTTTTCATAAAACAGCTGCTTCGGCTCCCAAATCTGACACTACTATTAGAATCCACAGTTGCATTTGCAATCAACTACCATCCTGTCTTTGTGAAGCCTTGACTCGTACTAAAGTCACCAAATACTTAGGAATCTATATAGACGAAAAGCTCTCGTTCAAAAAGCATATCGATGTACTCTCGGGCAGAATAAGAAAAGTGATAAGTATTATGCGAAGCTTGCGTTCCGCAGCAAGTTTTGGCACTCTTATATCTGTCTACTATGCACTATGTCAGTCCCTAATAACATACTGCATAACCTGCTGGGGCAGTGCAGCAAAAACTTATATCATTAGGGCTGAAAGGGCACAGAGATCTGTACTGAAGGTAATACTTCAAAAGCCCTACAGATACCCTACTACCTTTGTGTATGAAGACGCTGGTGTGCTGAGCGTCCGCCAGCTCTTCATACTAAAGACCTCCTTGACCATGCACAAGTCACTCTTGTCTTCCCCTGACTATCAAAATATCTTGAAGCAAAGAGTGTATATGATTAAACTTCCAAGCGTCAAGACTAGTTTTGCTCGACGCTTTGGTGCCTTTGTAAAAATACACGTCTATAATATAGTTGCCAAATACTGCGATATTAAAAACAGGAAAACAGTGGAAGCGAAATGTACTATCAACAAGTGGCTTACTACCCTGACATACGACGATACAGAAGATTTGCTTATGTTTAAAACTTGATATGCATGTACCTATAAACTAGTTAACTACTATTACGGATAATAACTATTTATTTATTTTATGATATTATATTATATATTTACTTATTATAAACATATTACCTTTATATATGTATATAAGTACTATATATAAGTATTCCTATTTAATCTTATACAATTATGTATTAATTTTCCCTACCTATCGTAAAGTGGTTAAATTGTTCTGACCCTAATCGATTAAAGGTTACCTCGATACAGGCTTGCCTAGTGAGGAACCGGAAGGTACTTCGTTTTAGTATTTAAGCCTTGTCTGCAAAAGTGCATTAATGTATTCATTAATGTAATGTATTCATAGACATTTCATAATTCCAACGCCATTCTAATACCCCATTAGGTAAATAATTTAATGAACCAAATGTTACATAGATAGGTATTACATTCTTCAGTTTAGCAATATTGACAATAGCTGGAGTCAGTTTATTATTTCGTGGAAGCTCTCGATATTATGAATGTTTGAGTAAAGTGTTATTGTTGAATTCCGGTTTGAAGACATAGACAATGGACTACCAGGCAATCGATAGCGTATGAAATTGAATTGAAGTGTGGCGATAGATAACCAAATCATGCAACCTTCCAAATTAGTTCGTCGAAGTTCGATGGATGGCGTGTGTTGGGTTGGCTCAACAAATTCGTTAATAATTGGTATTCTACATCATCATAAGATTTATTATTATGCCTACCTGATTATTTTAAATTCATTGCTCAAGGAGATTCAGGTATTACTCTACATAGAGGTCCGTAGTGAAAAAACTTTATAAATAAAGTAGAGTAAGTAAATAATATTCTGAAATATAGGATTTGCAATACAGTAACAATAATCAAAAACTATGTTTCGTTTTAACGTGGAAAGTAGGTGTTATGTTTTTTTTTTCAACATCAATTTTGTTTCGTCTGTTTCCGATAACTTTTTCCAACGTATCACGAAAATAAATGGAGATATTATTTTGTATAAATAGAAGGTCTTCTTCCCAGAATAAAATATAAGGGAATCAGCGTTTCCTCGTAAAAATCACGTGACAGCTCATCATTTCAAGCTTGACGGGGTGTGCTTAGATGTTCAGGGGTCCTACTTTCAGCCGTTGTCGCAATACGGAATGAATGCTGACAATTAGACAGAAACACAATTACTCTCTGCTGGATAATGCCAGTAGAGCAATATTTTTTTACAAAAAGTCTATGGCCACTATTGGCATGCCCACATATTTTCTTTTTTACAAGTTTTTTTTATTAACTTGCCATGTTAGTTAGTTAGTTACGAGTAGTTTGTTACTTAGTGGGGGGCAAATCTTGCAAGCTTAATTTGACCCACTTCCCAGTGTCCGATGGAGCTGAAATTTTGTATACCTACAGGTTTGGTTTAGATGACAATACAATATTAAAGAACAGTCAGCAAAAAGCTTGGCATAAAAATGAAATTTTTACAGAAAAACTTATTTATTCATAAATTAAGTAATTATTAAAAACTTGAAAATCCAAAAAAATGGCTGCATTTTTCGCTATGTTCATTCAAACATCTATAATCCATATTTGAACACATAAGGAAAACAGTAAAAGCATTTCTTTAATTTTTATTTAAAAAAAATTAAGAAATTAAGTTAATCAGGGGAATACGAAACGTTGATTTTGTGTACCTACTTTTAATAGATATTTGCGGTTTGGCTGCAGTTGCCCTTATCGCTCTCTGTGGAGGAGCAATAGATAGACTGAGAGCGCAATAGATTTTAAAAACACCTTGTTTTCAATTCTCTCAGCCGTAAGGTTTCCTCTAAAAAGACGTATCTACACAATACACCCCATAAAGCACCAACTCATTTACATTTTTACTTTGATATTACTGAAACAACTCAGGGTAAGGTCCGATAAGTTGTAACAATACTGACATAACGTCCAGCACTAGACTACCGCCCGCGGTTTCGCCAGCGTGGACTACACGACGTTATCCCGCAGGAATGTGATATTTTTCCCGGATTAAAATTATCCTATGCTATATAGCCACTCTCCAGCTCCCAAACTATCTCCATACTAAAAATCACGTCGATCGTTTTGCCGTGAAAGACCGGCAACCATACAAACATTTAAACAAACAAACTCACTTTCACATTTATAATATTAGTATGGATATGGATGTTGGTAATACATTTTTAATGTAGGTACAGCTTCTTGATAAATTGTAAATTGTCAAGTGGTTTATAATATTACTTTCTTCCTCATTTCTAAATTCGTCACGCATCTCTTTTGGTCACAAACATATGGCGGTCCAATGCCAAAGCTTACTTTGGTATGCGGCACCTAAGTGCTGTGAAAATATCAAGCTTCAGTCAACTGAATCCATCCATCCATACGTCAAAGATCCATTAACGTCGCATATTTTGACTCAAACGTAAAACTCTTGGAGTACCTTCCTTATAAATGAAATTACGAATTAGGTAGGGAGCTAAATTTCACAGCACAAAAAAAAATCAACTACACGACGTTATCCCGCGGGAATGTGATATTTTCCGGTATAAAAAGTACCCTATGTCACTCTCGAGCTCCCATAATACCCTCATACCCTCGTTTTTCCCTTTCGACGTGAAAGACGGACAAACACACTAACACAGTGTCACATTTGTAATATGAAGTACTAGCCTTCCGCCCGCGTCTTCGCCCACGTGGACTACACGACGTGATTCCTCGGGAATGTGATAATTTTCCGGGATAATAAGTAGCCTGGATGTCACTCTTCAGCTCCCAAACTATCCCCATGCCATAAAATCACATCGATCCGTCTTTCACGTCAAAACGGAGCAACCTCCGTTTTGACGTGAAAGACGTAATAACAAACACATAAACCCACAAACATACTTTCACATCATAATATTGGTATGGCAGGATTAATGAAAACGTTTACCTACCTGTGACCTACTGTATCATTTTGTATTTATTTATTTGGACGAGACCCTGGACTTACTTAACTAATACCTCTCTATTTTACAAGCTTTTATTTAACTTGCAGTGTATGCATGTATGCATGTCCGTTCGTCAAATCTTGCGAGCTAAATTTGACCCACTTACCAATGTCCGATTGAGCTGAAATTTGGAATTCACCTTTAGTTCCGATGACAATGCAATTAAATATATAATCAGTATAGTTATCAATTCAGAATTCTTGCAAATTTTCAAGTACTATATTCTTGTTTTGTTGTGATGGTTACTTGACACTTTGTCAATGTAGGTAGGTACCATAAAGTTATAATCAGCGAGCATTCAGCGAGCGCAATCTTCATAGAGTGCGTGTCAGATAACTCTGCGACTGGGGCGTTTATGGCGCTAGTTACAGTACATTATTTTGTTCTAAGCTTATGGAAAATATTAGTATTCGATTTTGACCCCGCGCAGACTTATCTGGCGCACTCTCTAAATTCAACTAGTAATAGAACACACGTCCCAACCCGACAGCCGATTTGAATTGGTTATTTGAGAAAGAACATGAGTCCATGTCACATAATTGCTATGGAGACAAAAAAACAGTCTGTTTGAAAAGTATGCTATAATATACTATTTACATAAATTTGAGATTATCAATAGAATATTTTATAACGAGGGACTAAACGAACCCATTATATACCAGAGGTGGTTTGGCTCCCGAGCGTGCGAGGGAGTCAATGAAACCGAGGGTATATTAAGTTGGCGTTTAGTCTCGAGATGCAAACTGTACTTTTCACTTCGAGTGCGAGAAAACTAGTCAATTTAGTACAAAAACATTTAACAAATTCTGACATTTTCGCGGTCAGTAGTAGTAGTAGTAAAAATATTCGCCCTTTTGTAGGACAGGCCAAGACATTTAGCCATACTGCCAATTATTGAGTATTATTTAATTATTATAGTTTCTTATGTTTTCATAAGAATGTAGGTGTGTTACATTCCAGTGCTCCTTGGAGTTTTTGGCGTCAAGTGTGTCAAGCCAACCTTCTCGATAATTCTTGCTGAGGTTAGTCACCACACCAGTATAATAAAACACTCGGCATCACTTTACCAAGATAGCGCCTATTTTAATCATTCTACATATCGTTCAGTTGCGTAGACACTTGGGGCACAAAAACCACACCTATCTTGAGTCACAAAATCCACTATGAAACAAATTGCGATTAATTAAAATATCCACTCAACCTAACCCGCCAAAATGGCGCCAAAACTCGCAGTAAGTTTTTTCCGCTAAACCAGTCATAAATTGACAATTTAAAACACGTGGCGCCACCTTCCTTGCGGAAAAACCATGAAACAAAAAACATCTTAACATTTTCGCAATGAAGATGGTCCACACTTCACAATTAATAGTATATTCACTGGCTGTTTGAGTTTATCTAATGTCACATGAAGGAAATTAAAAAGTAATTACATTTTACTCCCTAGGGACTACAGTGGTTATTTAGTCCCGCTTCGTAGGGCTATATTTGCGTACTTTTAGAGCATGAGAAGTGAAAATTATTATTATTTATATTAAAACATTAATTTAAAGTCCCTGGACTTAGGCTTTTTCTCAATTACTTAAAAAAAATGACATTTAATTAAAAATGAAGTTTCCCTGTCAGTTACAGGCTACTCAAAATGGTTTTGAAGAATTTTTCGTCATTCTTTTATGACAGGTACCGTTCAATTTTTTTCAAATCCAAGACCTTTTTTTGTTAATAGGTCTTTTTCTTTACGAGCCCGTTGCATTGCATTGGCAAATCCAGGTGATTTCTGTGGGTATTTGATAAGAAAAAGTGATGTGATACAAGGCCTTGTTCAGTGATGTGATACAAAGCCTTGGCCAAGACCAGATTTGGTGTAGCTTTTTGATTTTTTGATTTGATTTAATTTTGATTTGGTACGAACGTGTGTAGCACGGATTATATTTCCTTTACAGCAAAGTTCGTCCGCACCAAATCGGCGGTTAGGTCTGGTCTGGACGTGTGTAGCGGCTATAAGAACGAACGAACTATAAAAAAAAAGGAAAAAACGCGAAGTTGCTATATTCAGACCCTATGTGTCACTTTGCACATAAATAGTTCACTAAAGTCAACGACAGATGGCTCCAAGTTAATACAACCATAGTCTACCTACAGAAAAGAAAAAACCTTTTTTTCTTTATGTACTATGTTTATCAACTTTGATAGAAACTTAAATGTGTCTTGTTCTTTAGTATTTATTTTTGAAATACTTACTAAAATTTACAACTGAAAATCAGCGTTTGCTTGCGTTGCAAGACAAGTAATATGACGCTGAGCTGCGACCATTGAGTACTGCTGCGGCACGGCACACACACATTTTTATTTTGAACTTTTTGTCTTATTGGGTCTAATTTGTGTTTTCTATTCTTGTTCGTAATACAGTGCTTCCTTCTCTTATACCTATGTGAATATGCCTTGTATTTAATGAATATGTGTGTCTGTAGTAAGAATCTACAATCTCTATTTGGTGGTAAAATATATTTGTGTGTTTGCAGACTTGATGCAGTTGAAGAGCTAGACTGTAATAAATTAACTGGCAAACGACCATGCAATAATTATGCATTAAATGAAATGAAGCAACTTAGAAACACGTCCAATAATAACTAAAAATACAAAAATAAATTATAATAAAAAAACCTTTTATTTAAAATCAAGCTTTTATTCAAATGTCCTAAAAAGAATAAAATAAACTTTGTATCAAGTCAAATCCAACAAATTTATTACATTAAACAATTTATTTGTTTTAAAAGCTTGTCGCGAGATTTTATTGTTACTGGGCTTGCACTAAACACAAATGCTTTAACTTATATTTGACATATGAAATTAAATAAAGCGACAAGCTTTTAAAACATATAAATTGTTTAATGTAATAAATTTGTTGGATTTGACTTGATACAAAGTTTATTTTATTCTTTTTAGGACATTTGAATAAAAGCTTGATTTTAAATAAAAGGTTTTTTTATTATAATTTTTATATTTTCCTTTACTCCAAATATTACATCAAAATATTGTAAAGGTAGTTTGGTATCTATCTACCTTTCCTGGTGGAAAGGGCGCATTTCCTTTGCTTCAATAAAGATAATATCACTTTCAGCGTTTTGGAATATCATGCTAGGAGATTTGTAATCATTAGTTCAGTTTACTCACTGCACTTCGATATCTCCTTCACGGGAAATAACAACATTGAAGAAAATATTTACCGTTGTTATTTTATAACGATCGATCGTCTGAAAGTCTCGAGTCTCGACGCTCTAGCTTACAAATAAACCACTTGATTAATCTTCATTAAAGAGATAAATAATACCTGAAAGAATCAGAACTATATTTTAGATATAATTCTTTCAATCCATCCTACTCACCATAAATGCAAAAGTAAAAGAAAAATATTAAGTATTTCACCATAAAAATATGGTCAACCTTTATAAAAGATAAAAACGATATTCTTCAAATTATTATTTTAAGCTATAGACACAACATTAATTTGTAAGTATATTATAAACGTTATCATACTTTTAAATGATTTTGATTTCGTAGTAATAATGATAATAAAGCACCAATGATATAATAATATCCGCGATATATATTATCAAATTGAGAATGTGGAAACCACAGTGGTAACTAATTTCACTACATAGTTGTACGGTAACTCGTATGATAGGACATAAGTAACGATCTATTATATCATACATAGGCACGTGTTAATATCGTTAACGCGAAGATAATGTTTTCCCAAGTTCACAGCCTGTGCCACACACAGAATAGGAAATTATCGAGCTAACACGTAAATGACACGGAGAATAATTAAGTAGGTATTATGCGTATACCTGCAATTAGATTATCATAGACTACTCTTAACTTTACCGAACTGTAGCTATACAAACACTATCCTAAGATGGAACTTAATTGATACATAATTCAGTTATGTTAGAAGCTAATTTGGAGTGAGTAAGCAAAACCATCTGGGATCAATTTGGTAATTGCTAGGTACGCAGTCTGGCTAAATCTAGACTTCACTTTAACAATAGCTCATGAATAGCTAGTACGTTACTGAATAACCTCATTTAACTAGGAAATTTACTATAACGTCGTTACTCCTTTAAATTGAATTCCATAACGAAATTATCAAGAATTTGAAATTAACTTGAGAAATAAACATACATTTATTATCTGCATATCCGGTGCATAATAACTAGCGAGCAGCAGTGAAAGAAAGAGCTTAATTAGTGCAGTGTGGCTGTTACCTACCACTAAACATATTTATTACAGACTAGCGGATCCTCGCGATTTCACCCGCGTGGTGGGTACCACGCGGGTGACCGTGGGAATATCGGGATAAAATATAGCTCTATCACTCGGGAAGAATGTAGCTTTCTAATGGTGAAAGAATTTTCAAAATCGGTCCAGTAGTTTCGGAGCCTATTCGATGCAAACAAACAAACAAACAATCAAATCTTTCCTCTTTATAATATTAGTATAGATAAAGATCCTCTTTTTATTACAACGGTCATTAAATTTTCGCATGTAACTTATTAGGAATAAATTTATAACAAAGTTTGATAGGACAAATTATGCTTGTTGGCTTTACTTTTTATGACGGAATCGTGTTACGAGGCTTGGCGTTTTTGTAATTGTTTTTGAAAGAAGAAGATCTTACACAAAAATTACAGTACTGTTGGTGTATTCATGTTCATTTGTTTTATAATATCGCTTGTTTGTTCTCGGTAGCAAATTGTTTTATGGAATGTAAATATACTAACAGTAATTGCTCCAATCACGCCAGTCAGCATGTCTTTGCGATTTGAATTAGAAATGCCGAAGCTCAATTGTTTTTAATAATACCACAAAAAAATATTCCATACTAGTATGTGACCTAAAAATTACCATTTATATTATTTTATTATGTTATATTGCGAATAATTGTTCCATTATTTTTCATTTCGTTTGATAAGCCTTTGAAACCATGATATGCCTTAAAATGAAATATCTATCTGAATTAACCACGGGTAATTAGCAGATTATATGAAGTCGAATCTGGTATTTATAAATTGTGATTGGCTACTCTATTGCTAGGCCACAAAAAAAGAAGACTAAACGAAAACCTGAGATGCCTTACTTTAATCTTACTTTCGTTTTTATAATTCCACGCATAGGATTTTTTTTAATTGTCTTAGTGCTGGTTTTTCTTGTTACTTCATTGGTTGACTACGTGAAGTCGTTGTTAATCTACATAAATTTAATATACCTAGTTTGTAGACAAACAAGCTTTTTAGCAATTCTAAATAAGTTTTACTGCGCTACGATGTAGAGCCTTTTTTAAAATCATATTTTCGTTTTTGATAGCCCCAATTCTTGCTATGAGAAAGCATTTTAGGCTGTCTAATGCCGTGCCAAGATTATCAACCTTTTAGTAGCTTTGCAGTGTTATTTATGTTCAAAGAGCTAACTCGTTTTTTTTTCTTTTCAGGCGCATTTGTCGTTAGAGCAGAAGAGCAGCAGCACGATGCGCGAGAGGGCGACGACGTTACGATGCAGTGCCGGTTCTCGATAGACCCGGCGGCCGGCGAGTCGCTCACCTACTACTGGGTCCGGAGCACCGTCAGCGGGCACGACAACGTCGCCATCGGCAACATACCACTGGAGGTCAACTACCAGTAAGTTCGAATCTTCAATGTTGACGCGAGAGGCGAAGACGTGACGATGCAGTGCCGGTTCTCGATAGACCCGGCGGCCGGCGGCCGGCGAGTCGCTCACCTACTACTGGGTCCGGAGCACCGTCAGCGGGCACGACGACGTCGTCATCTGAAACATACCACTGGAGGTCAACTACCAGTAAGTTGGAATCATCAATGTTTACGCGAGAGGCGACGACGACGTGACGATGCAGTGCCGGTTCTCGATAGACCCGGCGGCCGGCGAGTCGCTTGCCTACTACTGGGTCCGGAGCACCGTCAGCGGGCACGACAACGTCGCCATCGGCAACATACCACTGGAGGTCAACTACCAGTAAGTTCGAATCTTCAATGTTTACGCAAGAGGTGACGACGTGACGATGCAGTGCCGGTTCTCGACAGACCCGGCGGCCGGCAAGTCGCTCACCTACTACTGGGTCCGGAGCACCGTCAGCGGGCACGACAACGACGCCATCGGCAACATACCACTGGAGGTCAATTACCAGTAAGTTGGAATCATCAATGTTAACGCGTGAGGCGACGACGTGACGATGCAGTGCCGGTTCTCGATAGACCCGGCGGCCGGCAAGTCGCTCACCTACTACTGGGTCCGGAGCACCGTCAGCGGGCACGATAACGTCGCCATCGGCAACATACCACTGGAGGTCAACTACCAGTAAGTTGGAATCATCAATGTTTACGCGAGAAGCGACGACGTGACGATGCAGTGCCGGTTCTCGATAGACATTCAACTATTTGAAGTGGTCATTATTACTACTATCCAGGAGAGCGCTACGTGGAAAATTACTATTAGTTATTTTATATCTAGATAACGTTTTATGAACACAGAACATAGAAAAATTTTTCGTGGTTGTGACTGCTAATAATTGTGATTATTACATTATTGTTTGTATAATGTATTTTTTTAATAGGTTATTATTATCATGAGTCATGTGTAACCAGTACCTATTAATAAACGTCAATTGTTTTGTTCCAGAATATCATATGCTCCAGAAGAAGGTCGTTACGACCTGATGGTATCCAACGTATCATACGAGCGGGACAACGGCAAGTTCGAGTGCCGCGTGAAGGCCGGGGGCTCCGGGCGCGCGCTGCACTCCCAGGGGCACGCCTTGGTGGTGCTGACGCAGCCCAGAGCCCCGGTACTGTCGCCGGGGCCCCACGCCCAGGCTCAAGAAGGGAGGGAAATCAAGCTGTCGTGCTCCAGCTCTGGGGGATCACCTGAGCCGTCTATCAAGTAAGTAGTTAATCAGAACATCAAATGTATCTTATGAACGAGACAACGGCAAGTTCTAGTGCCGCGTGAAGGCCGAGGGCTCCGGGCGTGCGCTGCACTCCCAGGGGCACGCCTTGGTGGTGCTGACGCAGCCCTGAGCCCCGGTACTGTTGCCGGGGCCCCACGCCCAGGCTCAAGAAGGGAGGGATATCAAGCTGTCTTGCTCCAGCCCTGGGGGCTCACCCGAGCCGTCTATCAAGTAAGTTAGTTTATCAGTACATCCAATGTATATTAAGAACGAGACAATAGCAAGTTGGAGTGCCGCGTGTAGGCCTGGGGATTCGGGCGCGCGCTTTGGTGGTGCTGACGCAGCCCAGAGCCTCGGTATACTGTCGCGGGGCCCCCCGCCCAGGTAGAAACGAGGGAAATGAAGCTGTTTGAGTTGCACACCTAAAATACTGAATTGTACACTTACTACGTTTTGTAGCTTAGGTTAAGTTAGGTGAGGTAGGTGGTAATTGCAGTTAAATATACTATTCATAAATATATCGGAAAGTCACTTCTTCCGAATTGATTTAGCAAATTGGAAGCTTTTGCCTCAACGAGGTACCAACTCTAAGGTTGTTCATTCCGATTAAAGTGGCACAGGAAACGCGAACAGAGGCGGTATTTCCAAATACTTAGACTGAAATTCAAATATTAGTATTCGGCAACTTAAGGATTACTTTATTGACTTGAATAAGGAATTTCTATATAAAGTAAGTCTCTTAATTAGCGCTCCCCAAGTTAAGAAACTAAGATGTTGCAACATCCAGAACTTCGGGCTTACCCTTGTTTCTAGCCCTAGGCCTGCTACTCAGTAAGAATAACCAATTTCTTAAATTGGGTATAAATCTTGAGCCAATTTTTAACATTTCACCAATTTTAGCAAAAAGACTTGCGTCGCAATAAAATTCCCGTTATACAATTTGTAACATCAATATGCAACTGTATCGTTATCGTATTCGAATGCTCATACACAGGCACGCACCTACTACATTACTCCGAGAGGTAGTTGAGAGCATTTACAACATCAAATGTAATTTGTATGCAGAATATAGAAATAAGCAAAGAGTTGTTCTAGCAAATTTATTCTTGTAAATGTGAATGCTCCTCTCAAGGCTAACAAAATATTTTTATTGAACTCCTAATGTCTAAAAACCAATTAAGTAAGAACTAAGGTTCTGTTCTAAGCCGTAAAAACTAGCCACTTTCCAAATCGAGCGGTCACGCTAGCTTAAAAAGTGTATCGCGTCAATAATCTTGAATTACCGAGCTATGGTCACGTCCTCCACCTTCCATTATTACACATTAAGAATGGCCTATAGGGAAGATAAAAAGCTGATAAATGTGGTGATAAATTTTGCGTAGGCAGTGAGTTGGATTCAATTAGAGTTAGGGAGAAAAGGCAAGGATACGGAGCCAGCGGGCGGTCGGCCGAAATGACCGACATAAGCACGGCATCATTGCTACAGTCGGACAAAGAGAGGCATATCGATTCGCAACTACAGATGGGATGTTCCCCCATTTTATAGGTGGGCTATTTTCTCAACTGTTCTGTAGCAAACTTTATTTACTTTACAAATTAACAAAAAAAACCCGTCTCATATTATACGTAAACGTGTAGTTTGATGAATGAAAGGTTAGTTTTAATTTGTTGACTAATCATTTCAGTTTGCAATTCTTATGGCGAATAAATCAATTATGATTAGTAAATATCAATTATGAGTTTTGGGTCATCATGCGAGAGACTTTACTTTGATCTGTCCCCGAACCATATGGTTGAGCAGAACATTGTTAATTACTGTAGTTAGTAACTTTTTAAGTCTAGGTAGTGTTAAACTGAGATCCAGTCTACTCCACAATGGTTTGGTGCCACGAATGACGAATTTTTTTCCGATGTTTAGATGTTTGTATGTTTGTTACTCAATCACGCCAAAACGGCTGAACGGATTTGGCTAAAATTTGGGACATTAGATACTTTGTAGCCTGGAGAGGAACATAGGCTACTTTTTATCCCGGAAAAATATCACATTCCCGCGGGATAACGTCGTGTAGTCGCCGCGGGCGGAAAGCTAGTAGAGTTTATATGGCAAAGGTGGACTTATCCCTGAAAGAGATCTCTTCCGGTCGAAATAATCTATATTTATAAAACTCTAAATTGATTGATTCATTCATTCTTGGCATAAGCGTAGAGCCCTAACGGCTGAAGGTAGAGACACCATTTTTAGAGGGTAGATACCTTTCATGAGTTAGATGAGCGCACTAAGAAAGATTTTTTCGGAAATTCCTGTAATACAGGGTGCTACAGGGTGTTCCAGTTGGTATGGAGACTTGTATAGGGCTGAAGGTAGAGACACCATTTTTGGAGGGTAGATACCTTTCATGATGTAGGTGAGCACTAAGAAAAGGTTTTGGAAAATTCACGTTATACAGGGTGCTACAGGCAAGGTGTTCCAGTTTGTATGGGGATTTGTAGAGGGCTGAAGATAGATACACCATTTTCGGAGGGTAGATTCCTTTTATAATGTATGTGCGCACTGCGCACTAAGAATGGGTTTTGGAAAATTCCCATTATACAGGGTGCTACTAGGTGTTCCAGTTTGTATGGGGAATACCTTTCATGGTGTAGGTGAGCACAAAGAAAGGGTTTTTGGAAAATTCCCAAGGGTGCTACAGGGTGTTCCAGTTTGTATGGGGATTTAAACAGGGCTGAAGGCAGAGACACCATTTTTAGAGGGTAGATACATTTTATGGTGTAGGTGAGCACTTAGAAAGGGTTTTGGAAAATTTGTATTATGCAGGGTGCTACAAGGTGTTTCAGTTTGTAAAGGAAAATTAAATTCATATTTATCATCACTTGTTAAATAATGTGTTAAGTACTGTATTATAAATAAAATATTGATTTCAAATCTATAGGTATAGTAGGTATTTAAACCTACTTAAATCAAACGCACATTTTTAACGCATTCGTTAAAGTCTGTAGTGTTACCTCAGAATATATAATAGTACTGTATTAATACGTAGTAGTTTTTTTACCCTGTGGTATTACTACGTTACGCAGAATTAGAGTTTTGTCACTTCACATAATGTAGTATTTCCAGTCACTGTGTTTTTATTTCTAAATACCAAAACATTCATATTTTACTCTCACTACTCACTTACACTTTCAATATTTAAACTTCGCTATCGGTCTTTTATTTTCCGTTCGTTCAAATTATTTCTTATTCATAGATTTCAGGTTAGAATTTTCAGCGAGAGAGTGAGCGTTTTAATTTTTCATTCAAACTTGAATTTATAAATCTTTTAAACTTTTTAATTGTGTTCCCGGTGGTGAAAACAGATTTCGGTGAAATTAATAACAGATCTTTGGTATTACGAATAATTCTGAAGCGTAAAGGGCCTCACAGACAATTTTATGTCCGAAAAATGGAAAATGAAGTATTTAGAAAAAATCGACCCGTCTCACAACCAGCTCCGATGGGACTCGAACCAACGACCTTTCGCTTTCCGGGCGACTGCTCTAACCACTGAGCTACGGAGTCGTTCGCAGTGGGAACGCAGTGGGAATCGGAGCTGGTTGTGAGACGGGTCGATTTTTTCTAAATACTTCATTTTCCATTTTTCAGTAATAAAAATTGCATTGTGAATGCAAAAAACTAAAAATTATAATAATTTTATATCCGCCGGCAGTTCGCTTAAAGTCCTGGATCATACAGGCCGCCTTTAATTGGATGTAAAACTGCGATCACGGCTAACTGACAGACCGTTGCCTGATCTTCGTGAATGTTTATAATTATCTGTAACATTTGAAACTTTAATACAAATCTAGGAATTTCGGAGAGTTAAAATAAACATGTGTAGAGTCTGAAAAATTTGGCATTTCCAACTTTGTGACATAATTTGTTAGTACCCTAGGTACAACTAGTACGAGAAAGTAGGGCGGGAGTCCCGGTTTTGGCCACTGCCCTGCTATAAAATAAGTATATAAATAATAATAAATAAATAACTTCTTACATTCACACCAATTATCTAAGCCCATTTTAATTTCATTACGAAACTGTATCATGGAAAACTTGATAACGGATAAATAAAAATAAATAAATAAATAACTTCTTACATTCACACCAATAGGGTATTTTACTGTTGTTGAAATTTAGATATTTAATGATGACGTTAAAAAATATTGCAATTAAGAATACCAAATGTGAAAAAATAATTTGAATCTGTTTTATAATAAAAGAATTATAGTCTGTTTGATTTTGACTATAGCTGTCTCTTTCTAAAACGAAATCTTCTATGGCGTGACTATGACGCTACTAACCCACTGACGTCACTAAGATAGCGTCCTGTCCTTGTCTAATTATAAAGTTTGAAGTCCTATATCTTTGAAAATATTCAAGATAATTCAAAATGAAAACTTGTTTTGTGTAGCTAATATTTCGAAAAATATTTTAAAGAAATTAAAAAAAATCAGTAAAATACCGTATTATCTAAGCCCATTTTAATGAAATTTAAATGGGCTACTATGGTCACGGAAAACTACCCACTGGGTAGTTTTCCATTACCACGGCCCCTGGAAAGGTGCCGAAACGTCGGATAAAGCAAAAAACCTCTAAAAACAACAAAAATTTAACCAAGTTGTTAAATAAATTGCGTGAAAAAATCCGTGAAAGTCTTTTGTTTATATGGACAGTTCGCGCAGAAATCTAAGATGTGTTTAAAATAAAAAATGTTTAAGAATATGCAAGCAGCGTTCTTTCATAAAATATGATACCCCATATGCCCTAGTACCCCCACTTCGAATTTTCAAGGCCCACTTTCAGTCTCTGTTGCAAAAATACATAAATATTTTTATTTCTCTCTTATTTGCAAAATGTTGGGCAAACGTCATCTACAACTATTCCAAATTTCAAGTTGATAGCATTAGTAGTTCTCGAGATGTCCAGTTGTGGAAGACAGATTGAGTCTCACCATAAGGGTTTCTTTTTACCATTTTGGTACGGAAACCCTAAAAGTTGTATTGTGAATGTGAATGCAAAAAAGTGAAAACAAACAATGTGAGTGAGTATCGAGCAAAAAAATTCTACCAACATAATATTACGGCTTAGTAGATTCATTCCGTATGTAATATGGAGTACTCTCCAAAAATATTCGCGTTCGAGGAAAAATACTGGAGTAGACTACGTTATTTGTAAACCGAGGGTGTTTGCTCCTGACAGCTTCTGTCTGCGATAATGTATCGCTCCTGCCATTCAATTGGGATCATGGGTAAGCTAAGTTGCCAACTTAGAATTTGATTTGTCAGAAACAGCCCCAGATGTATCCCCATATACCTACTAAGCTACGAGACGAATGTGATCGGATTTTGGTCGTTAAGGCGTCGAGTTAAGGTAACGTTTGGTAGTATTTGCGTTCATCAAAATCAAATTAACTGTTAGACCTATGTAATAGCCTTTAATGGTTTAGTTAATTACGAATGACGATACGATACGTTTTATGTGTTTATCTCTGCTTCATGGAATGACGTATAGCTCAAACATGTAGTTTTAATTCGAGCGATATATTTGATCGATGTAATCTCATAGCGGCTTCGATTTAAACTATTTTTCTTTTCTTTTTACTGACAAAATCTAAATCACAATCTTCAAGTGATTTATTATTCGTACTCGTAGTTTATTTCATTACCAAATTATGACTGTAGACGATTCTCTGTGATTTTTTCTTAGATATTAGAATGTAATATCTTTGTTTAGTGGTTCTTAAGGTTTAAATAAATATGTTATTTCTCCTGTAAACCTAGCATGAACGCCCGAAACGTGATATACATCACGGTGATATAACGTGATTTATCGACACTCAAACGTTAAAACCCATTGTTTTTTTAACAGTTAAACGGAATAAAGCGTTAATATCATATCGCGTTTTGTTGGTCATGGCTGGCCTTTTTAATATAAGTAGGTACCTATCCATATTCAAACTTTTATTCTCTTTCAGATGGTACAGAAATGGGGCGAGTTACCCGTTGGAGTCTGTGGTGGTGCAGGGCAAGACTCGCGCGGAGCCTTCCACCGCCACCCTGACGCTGATGCCCACCAGGGAGGACGACGGCGCCACCTTCCGCTGCGTCGTGTGGAACCGCGCCATGCCCGAGAACACCCAGCTCGACGCCACTATCGATCTCAGTGTCAATTGTAAGTATTTACAGTATATCAATAATACACTTCCCGGTCCCTTGCTGGTCCGTCTATCGCGAGCACGGTTGAAAAGGTTGTTGTTTCAACCAGCGTAATGTTAGAAAAAGAGTAAGCAAGAGTGAACGCGTAACTTTTAACGAAAAATAGTATGCGGAAATTTCATAAAACTTGTTCCAGGAAATACGTGTTTTTCAGTAAGCCTTTAAAGTTTGTGAAATAAATGTTTGTCATTTAGAATCTCCATTACATTTGCAAGGTTTCTATGAAAATAATTTCTTTACTTTTAAGTACCTAAAATTAATTTTTTGGAGGGTTATACTGAATTTGGTTCTCCAAATTTAGTTTTTTTTGTTTTGATAGAAACCTAGATATAGTGCACATGATACCTATTATGTAGTTCAAAAGTTTCAATGAAAGATCTGACAACGCCATAATCACGTACGAACGTTTGTATGAAAAGTAGAGATGGGAAGAAGACGGGTTGGCCGCTCTTAATATTTAATTAGCAAATATGTCAGACTTCAGTCGAAAAATGGTTCTATTAATACGAAGCCAGCCACGAAATCACGATAAAAACATCATCTTTTCCATAGAAAAATATAATACCGACTCGACCAAAATCTATGAAACAGCTGAATTTATTCTCGATTTCATTACTGGCCCCATCCCATACTTAAAGTTGATGGACACATTCAGTTCCTGAAATCATTGTGCTTATTAAAAATTAAGGGTTTATAATCAGCCGTCATCTGGTGGAAGTCCTCATCAACTAGGAAATCAGAATAAGTGGCTTTCTTTCTTAATACGAGGACGCAATATAAAACAGAAATTGTTTGAAGCATTTTGCGAATAAATTTTTATTAGAAGTATTTAATAAGATTTCATTAGAAACACATACCGTCTTTACCATAAGATATGTACTATTTAGTATTCTGTGCCTTAAGGGTATTTTTAGTTTGAAATTAGTTTACTTTCCAAAATCTCTACAAATTCACATGTGCCCAAGGGGCCCTACGCTATACTTATGAAGACGGCCTTGAAAACACATCACTTTTCGAAAACAGCAAAACTAAACAAACAAATGTGTACAATAAAAATAAAAACCAGCCAAGTGCGAGTCGAACTCGCGCACGGAGGGATCCGTACCATTTACACGATCGAGATCGAGAAAAATACGGCATAGAAATCACGTTAGTTGTATGGGACCCCAATGTTGTATGGTTTACCCCCCTTAAATATTTATTTTATTTGTTGTTATAGCGGCAACAGAAATACATCATCTATGAAAATTTCAGCTGTCTAGCTATCACGGTTCATGAGATACAGCCTGGTGACAGACAGACAGACAGACAGATGGACAGACAGACGGACAGTGAAGCCTTAGTAGTTAGGGTTCCGTTTTTATCCTTTGGGTACGGAACCCTAAAAACTACTTACTTATATTAAACTTATAATAAGCAAAACTGATTTAAGTACTGACATAGTTTCTGCCCGGTTTCTTCCAAAACTCTTGGAGCAAAACCCGCTAAACATTTCCACCGGTGTTTGTTACCGCAGCTGTATTGTCCTTTCAAATATTTGTTGGGAGGAATGGAATGGAAACATTTCCAAATGGAAATCCACAGTCTGGGAAATCCTCAAGAGATTTCTAGGTAGCCGTGGCCGCAGTTGCAGTTTGTCAGCAAATCCCAATATTGCCTTATTTGAAACATACTGTACGCCCACACATGCTAAGGCTTCTGATCACGAATTCGATAATAATGTATTCATAGAACGCGTCAGCGGTCGACAGCGTTATTATAACGCAGATCACCGTCGAATTTCATTAATTAATTTAGAAACGTGGTATGCGTAAGGGAATTTATTGTTACTATAGCAGGTATTATTAATCCAACAAGATCAAATTATTTGCGAATGTATAAGAATATTCGATGCTTTCATGTATTTAGTTACCGAGGAAACTTGACTCTATTAGATAATTATTTTCTACGTCAGAACCAAGAGTGCTACTAAAAATTTAACTTCATGTATGTAAGAAGGCATTCGTTAAAACTTTTTTAAGTTTGGGACTTTTACATTTTGTTTACTTTGTAGACTTTTATTTACTTGGTGCCTTCTTGCCGCATAAATGAATAAAAAATAGCTCAGTTGTTGACACAGATATATACTCTTTAAAGACTCTATATTTTTTTCTATATTTCGGATTAATGTACCTATTCTATTTGTGTAAGTACTGTGCGTAACTGTGTGTCTTGAGTTTCATCAAGAAAAGATAAAATTATCTCTTCAGTCAAATGAATAAGTCAAACTACCTGATATGACCTACCGACTATCTGATTGAAACTAGTATTTTTCTTAACTGTTAAATTTTAATCTAATCGAGAAGCCAAAGTTCAATTCCGTTACATAATAATTCCTAAATTGTTTTCATATAGTGAATATAAAAGAGCACACAATAGTAAATTAGTTCAGTCGCATGGTGTTTTTAACTAAAATTTCCAAACTTCTTAAGTAAAGTTGCCTTCCACAAGAGACGTGATAAGAAGAGCCTCACGTGAAATTGTCTTGATATTACATTGAAACATTTAATTTTATCGCGGCGAAGAACCGCAGCTTTTTGAATTATTAATAAGGATAACATAGGCCGGGCTGTGAATGAAATTAAACAATCGTAACGCGTGTTGAATAGATGATGAGAGCTCGTATGAAGTAAAGGTGAACTGTATTCAGCCGGAATAGAAAGTAAGCCGAGACGGGTTCTTGGTGTCGATATCTACATATTATGCTCGTTGATCCGTCCCTACTTTAAAATTCACGTGGAATTATAGAGGCTGGAATTAATTGATACTTTACTTTAAAATTTAATCACACTTAACATCATTATCACTTAAAACCGTTAAATGAAAATGAGATAGGTAATGTTTATATTCCAAGTTAAGTTTGAACTTCATTCTTGATGTTCGTCAATCTTGGAGCAACCCAAATGGAATGGCTCTCGACTTTAACTGTTTTCTGTGTGCTCACGCGGTGGCGCCTCACTTGTCAAGTCACAGAGTCTCGGTCTCATTTAAAAGCTCCTTGCTCAGTTCAAATCTAGACACAAGAATTCCTGAACACGCCACGGGCTATCAAGGAGCCCGCCACTCTGCAAACAGCCTTAAACATCTCAGATGTAGGTTGCTATGTTTACAGCTGGGTTGTGGTGTACAATGTACCAACCAACCAAGTACCAACTTGCATTGAAAAACATTAACTTAAGGAAACGTAAACATTTTGAAGCCTCATTGAAACTCTACCCTGTTAAAAGTTTGAAAGTAGGTGGAGGCGTTTTTTCTGTTTGTTTGTTTAAAATATTTTTTGTGTATTGGGAAATCGGTGTTGATTGTAGAAAAATATCAAAAAATAAGTTACTGGGTCAGCTGCACTAATGGCTCATTTGTGCAAAAGTGTAATAGTTACATAATTCCAGAAATATACTACTAAAATACAAGAGCAACATAATAAATACTTGTTTATTAACGTAACCTCATGTTTTTGTTTTTATACCTCCCTATAATAAATGAAACTTGGCAACAACTTGAAGATAAAATCACGTATTTCCTTTTCACGAATAAAACTTTCCTCTCGGTTTATCAGAAAAACAAATGTTTCATAAATTATTGCGATTTTGGTCATTTGGTCGCGCTAACTTAAAGCATTCTCGTTGAAAGCTGTTCCGTATAATATTATTTTGATATCCTCAAAATTATTTTGGTACAATTAATTCATTGACTTTAGACACTTATGTACAATACAACACAATACAAGCTAATAATGGTTAAGTTTAAAGTAATAAATAATAATTTTCTGACAATCATACCAATTATCTAGCCCATACGTGTTATGTGGAAACTTGATAACAGATAAATATATACTTTATACTTACCTTTTCTTTGTAATTACATACTTAATATAAATAGAAAACACCCAGACCAAGGCTTTGGCTTAGGCCAAACATGGCTTTTTAAGAAAACCTCTTAAACATGATTTAAAATCGATAAGTACAAAACCGTATATCAAAACAACAACATAAAGTATTCACAGTACCTACCTAAGAAAGTGCTTATTTCAATATTGAACTCTGATTAATATCCGTTAGGTTACTCCACGAACGATGTCCAGCTTTCAGGAACTATTTCAACATCTAATCAATTGACCTGGATTTCCAGCATGAAGCAAGAACGCACTGCGCTCCGTGTACGTTGTTTAAACAAACGGTCTGCTGCAACAACGAAAGTTGCCAGATGTTTTCATTTGAACATATTTCATTGATTTATTGCATTACTTTCATTTGGGTTTCAGATCAAATTTCACTATTCGAAATACACTTTGACTGCTAAACTAATTTGGTATTCAAATATAAAAACAGGCTAGTTCTTCTTGAGAGCAAATCCATCTTGATTCTCCGCACAGTGTGATTCATCATCGATCAGCCCAAACTACATGACGGATCGAGCTGTGGTTTTTACAGATAGTATCACCAAAGTATCACCCCATTAGAAAAAAGTTAAGTTAAAAAATAAAATTAAAACTGATCGATACCTACGATAATAATTTTAACTGCCTTACATAAATGCTTATTTCCCTCGTGATTTTAAGACAATTATTGAAATACGTAATCGTGGTATATTAATAACTGACTGCGTAACATAATACATTTTAATATAAGTAACTGATAACTCATTCATTACGGATAACGATGAGAAAACTATTGAGGCAAAAGTTAAGACTCGTTAAAAGCTCATTTAAAATAACGATCACGCAGTACCTATCTTGTCGCCTTCGACTTTCTTTAGTTATCATCGCGTGTTTTGTCAACTAACATTGGAAATAAAAACTTCCAATTATATATATTTTTCATTGCACACCACACCACACCGTTTAATTGTTTACATCTGGCTTGCATATTGCTTGAGCATCCTGTTCCCGTGATCAGCATTTTGAATTAAATAAACATTTGTGCATTCAAAGGCTCAAATAGAAATGAGGTTAAATAAACACCAATGGTTACCTCAACTAGGCACAAGTATACAGAACGTTACTAAATCTATCAAAAGTTCATTTTTACGCCTGTGTTCCAATATATAACTTTAATTTGTATATTTTACGTGAAACGGGGTTTCCTTGTTTACTTATTACGATTATTATGTGTTATCTTTCCTGTTCTAGTTTCTTATTTAATAACTTATATAAATCTAACGTTAACATCATCAACTGGATATAATCAAGCGTTTATGAAACCACTAGCTTTCCGCTCGCGGCTTCGCCCGCGTGGAATACACTACGTGATCCCGCGGGAATCAAGCCTATGTTCCTCTCCAGGCTACTAAGTAACTGTGTCCCAAATTCCAGCCAAATCCGTAATTGAGTAACAAACATAATTACAAACATCCAAACATCTAAACTTTTACATTTATAATATTAGTAGGATTTACATCAATAACAGGAATGTGTGTTACTGTGTAGTAATGTACTATTCAATAATATGTAGTTAATTCATGTTACCGAAGGAATATTGAAGTACTTTAATTCGTATTCAATAGCTAAAATAAAACGTTTTATTTTCAAGATTTCCCTCGCATCGAAGTTGGACCAGAAAACCCGCTGCGCGTTGAAATCGATGGCAGTGCAACTATGGAGTGCAAAGTGGACGCTAAGCCCAAAGTAAACACAGTGCGATGGACGCGTAATGGCAAATATATCTCGAACTCATTCGTTCATACAATTCAAGGAGTGACTATCCAGGATGCAGGCAAATATACCTGCTCCGCTGACAACGGACTGGGTCATCCTGGAGAAAAAGAAATTTATCTAGACGTCCTTTTCCCCCCAAGTGTTACAGTTGAATCTAAAACATATGAAGCAGAAGAGGGTGGCACCGTCGAAATAAAATGTGAAGTGTCAGCGAACCCGGAGCCAACAGTTATCGAATGGACTATGGAAGGAAGATCAGAATTCCATCAAAAGGGCAATACCCTTTTACTTACGAAAGTGAACGCTGACATGGCAGGGACCTACAACTGCAGAGCAGTGAATGTGATTACATCTGTCAATGGAAAGAGAGTAGAACGCTCGAGCAGTGCTTCTGTAGCTGTGCTGGTACGGCACAAACCTGGCCGAGCTCGTATCAGCCCCGACCGACCGGTGGCACAGGAAGGCACAGGCGTAACTCTTACATGTAGTGCCAAGCCACCTGGATGGCCAGCCCCCCAATACAGATGGTTCCGTGATATCGACAGTTCAGATACTAAACCAGCGCAGGCTTTAGCGACCGGTAACAAGTACACTATACCGAGTGCTCATCTAGGCAGTGAAGGAGTTTACCACTGTCAAGCTACCAATGAACTGGGTCATGGAGAACTCGCTGCAGTAACCTTAGAAGTACATCAACCACCCCGCTTTCAAGTTAAACTACAACCTCATTTGGAAAAACGCTCGGGTGAACAAGATTTTTCAGTGTCTTGTAGTGCCCTCGGAAAACCGCGTCCTCACATCAAATGGTTCAAAGACAACACTGAACTAAAGCCCGACGCTAACTTGTACGAAGTTCAAACGGATACGACAGAAGGAAGAAACTCGGTATATAATGTGCAAAGTACGCTCAGATTCCATGGAAAATCCAGACCGAATACTAACGACTTACTGCCAGAGGACAGGGGAATATATTCTTGTACATTTGAAAACGAAGTCAAGAAAGTCGAGTCTACGATGCATCTTCGAGTTGCGCGTAAGTTTAAAAGTTATAATGTTAGGATACTTACTTAACTACTTCTTTAAAAGTGAAGTTGTGCATGGCTCGTCTTCGAGCAAAAATGGTATTCAAGTTGACGCTCCTATTCATATGTATTTGAGTTTATATATTTTTTTTTCTTACAGATGAACCTATCCCAATTAAGCTTCAAAATAAAGTTGCTTACGATGTCTTGGAAACGGCAGAGATAATATGTCGAGTGCAAGCATACCCCAAGCCAGAATTCCAGTGGTTTTATGGTTCACACACAGCACCGCTGCAGATGTCTTCAGATGGACACTACGAAATCAATACGACGAGCGATAACAACGACTCTTACCTGAGCGTGCTCAAAATCAAGGTTGTCAAGCCACAGGACTACGGAGACTACTACTGTAACGTCAAAAACTCTCTCGGTAGCATACGACCTCAGATCAGATTACAGCCTAAGGGTGCACCGGAATCACCCCGAGCTTTGACCAGTCAGAAAGTGGGACCCTCCTACGTTACACTTAAGTGGGAGGCAGGTTTTGACGGCGGCTTGACAAGTACGAAATATTTTGTGCGTTATCGAAGAGTAATGTCTCGCCGCCCAGACGGGTCGGCGCCCAACGCCGTCAGTTCTGATTGTGTTGCGGATAAATCCGATTTTGAATGGATGGAGTATGACTGCGGCCGCGCTAACCCTTGTAACGTCACTCGCCTGGAGCAACACAACTCCTACACATTCAAGGTATTTTTTTAAATAGTAATTAAATTTTCTCACAGATTAAATGTTTTGATTAAATAATAAAGTGAAACAAAGATTTAACTGGATAGACTCTATATTAGGTATCAGATAGAGAATTGACAACGATGAACCGAAAGCACATCTAATTCTTCAGATATTAACATAAATTTATTTTTTCATTTCTCGCTACCGACAGCATCTGACATTTGTTTTCAAGGTAAATCCACCGGGTACTTTGAGTTTTTGTCATGTTTTGTGCCGTTTGCTGTGTTGTTTTGGACACGCTTTAGAATTCGCACCGCCGTATGATTTAGTGAGATGCTGGTACTATAGTTTGGTTACTGTCTGTTTAGGTGAAGGCTGTGAACACTAAGGGCCAGAGTAACTATTCGAACGAAATCACGGTGACGACGAAGGTGGATAAGATCTTGCCTCCGGAGCAAGTGACATACGATCCGTCGAGCAAGACGATCGCGTTCAGCGTGAGTCCGACCTGCCTCTCCCTCATGGGGGTGGCGGAGGGGCTCGGGGGCCCTGGCGGCTCCGGCGGGTGGCAGGTATGCACTATTACATTTTATTAATATTTATTTTTGAAATTTTATTTTACATTTGTGATCGTGTATTTAAGACCTACTAATAATAGTCATTACATGTGCAGTGAAGTCGTTTTAGTTGATGTGCGTGTGCTAAGATAACATTGGTTATCCATAGTTCGAGCTCATAAGAAATTAAGTCTTAAAAATTGGTTAAGTATAAAAAAAGTTTTTGAATCACATTTTCATGTCTACGTTCGCGTTGTTGTTTAATTAGAAAAAAAAACTTTCTTTTTTCGAAGCAGCAAGAACTTCTACTAGTTATTAGAAATCATTTTTATTTTATTGGCGACCACAAAATTTCCTTATTCCATTTTATTTTTGCATTCACACGAACTAGGTGTTATTGTTGATCGAAGAGTCACACAATTAATTACTTATACTTACACAGAAAGTAGGTAGGTACTAAGAAAAATTCTAATAAATATTATAAAATTTGTTAAATTCTTTGAGATTATAATACATTATTAATTCTAATACATAGCTGCAATACTTATACCTAATTCTCTTTTAATGTGTTTTTCCACAAATTAATATCATATTGTTTTGCATTATCTCGAGAGCAGTGGAATCCCTAAAATATGTTAAGCCTGATATTAATTATAACATTTTAATTGTATTCTCATGCTTATCGTGATATTACTTAAGTTATTTGTTACATTTCATACATAGCACAAAATAATCAGGCTAAGTCCGGATAGTTGGCCATAATTATTTCTAGATTCTGCCATGTAGATAAAATATAAAAATTTCCATGTTTATTTTTTCTTATTATAACATTTATAACATGAACTTCAGAATAATTAACAAAATAAAAAAAAATCTATGGTTTCAACCTTAAAATCAGTTTCTTTATAAAATCACGATTGGCCATCTCCCATCTCATCTTGACCATAGGAATTAAGAAGCGAGAGCCTTTGAGAGTACTTGATTCTACTTTTGGTACGTTATGTTTTGGGTTTAGGTTTTATTTGTTGATCATTTTTGCTTATTTTTCGTCTCCAGCCAGTAATCCGTAATTTTTATTTCATTAAGATTTTTTATATTTGGTGTAGGTACCTTGACATTGAAGGCGAACTGCGGATTCTTGACTAAAAAAGTTGTCTGGTACTTCTGCTGAATGAATGGGTTAAACTTTCGTAGCTTCAAACCCCGATATTGCATTTTCTGATAAGGCTGCCATTCTGCCATCTAACACCGAATACAGATGGCCATCTCTCCTAATATTTTGGAGGAGATGGCCACACATACCTAATATAAAAAATATTGCAAATACCTGGTGCGCAGTTTTGAGGTTTTAACAAAGCTCTACTTATAAACTAATAACAAAAGTAAAAAATATCTTCTTTTCTTACGAAATAATTTGGTCATATGTTGAAACCTGCACACACAATTTTTTTTTTATTAGTCTGAAACAATTATAGGGGTTTTTTTGCTTTTGCTATTATTTTCACCACCTGTACCTATACACAATACTAAGCGAACTAAGTATTAGTAGAATATAAATATAAAACTAAGGATATTTTTAGAAATAATTCGATTGGCCATATCTACTGGAATTACCCTAAGTATTTTGAAAAATTTTAGTGTTTTAGTTATTTTTTATGCTATAAATATTATTAACATTAAACTCATAATATCAAAGTTGTAAGTGAAACTTTGAGTCCTGTAATTTTTTCGCAATAAATTTCTTGAGGCGCGCATGCACGGGCAATATTTTTTCAATAATTATAGCCTGTCAACTGTAATGGATCCATTTAGAGCAAATTAAGTGGAGCGATGTTGCTCCATATTTCGTGGTATTGTGTGGCCGTATCTCAGCAACAGGTTGCTACATTTTGACATTTGGCCATTGCTTGGTGTGGTCGTGATGTCATATTTGGCGGGGATTGATAGGAATTACGTTGCCCGAGTAAGCGTGCCTTTTTCAAATTAAAATACTCAAAACTTCTGTAATGTAATGCCGTTAGTGCGGGAGTCGAAAGGTCTTCTTTATTATAACCATAAAACTTTACCCCCACGCTATTCCCATAGGTGGTCGACACAGTGCCGCTGAAGTTATCAGGGTCAACGTCACTGCTGCAAGAAGCGGTGCTTGAAATCCCAACGAAGCCCACTCGCAAGTCCAGCCGGGTGCTCAGCGAGCCGCCGCTCGATGACCTCAACCCGAGGATCAGGGTCAAGCTGTGTCTGCAGGTCAACCAGGAGATCTGCAGCGACTACACGGAAGCTGAAAGTAAGTAGAACGCTCTTACGATCGCACTAGCCCTACACAATCTGCTATTGACCTTTAAATATGTCTCGCTATTGCCACCGCGCTACATTCCCAATCTGGAAATACTTTTATGGAAATATTTAGAAATTATGCCTCGGGGAAATCGAAGAAATATGTTAAATCTCTTAAAGACGTTAAAGACGACGACTTAAAGTAAAATGATTTTACCGAAGAGGAAGATTTAAATCGTGAATTCCTTTCACAATTGGAACACAAATACCAATATCTAATGGGCCATCAAAACATCAACCATAATAAATGATTTTCCGATCTGAAATTAATAAATTCTAATCGTCATTGGGGCTTTCCTTTCCTTACTTCAAATGAATAGGTCAAATTAATTAAACGCGTTTCAAAATACTATTTTGTTTATCTAAACTCGCTTGTTCACAGTTGGACCTGCTTATGTGAAGAAAGAACCTGATATGCTAGTCACTCTTTTGACGACGATGATTGTATTCGTCGTACTCATCGTGGTTGTTTGGTTACTGTTCCTGTATTGCCGGTCGAAACGAAACGAAGGCAAGAAAGTACGAAACAAAGATCACGAACTGGACTCCATGAAGTCTGCGATGGAATCCATGAAGTCACAGAACCAAGCGCCTCCGCCATACACTTATGCCAGCACTGGCATGGAGAATAAAGCGCTGGAACATTCTATGGACTTACCGCTGTCTTTAGATGATTCCAAAAACACGGTGTACGCGACGCAAGGTGGCTACACGTACCGCCCCTCACACGCGCAGGTCCAC
Organism: Crambus lathoniellus; assembly: GCA_949710035.1. NCBI lineage: Eukaryota > Metazoa > Arthropoda > Insecta > Lepidoptera > Crambidae > Crambus > Crambus lathoniellus. The sequence continues at coordinate 11,342,713 of OX453306.1, forward strand.
CCGGGCCAAACCATACCCAACTCAGAATGTAAGTAAACCTTTTACCCAAACATTACCTTTGTTGATTTACTGTGCTTTTATCTGTTGGCTGTAATACATGGGTACAACAATTAGACACGATCCGTGTCAGCTATCTATTATTTATGTACTCTGGACTCACTCGTGTGAGTTCATATGACATCAGAATTTTATGTTTCCATAATTTTCTCCAAGATTTTGTTGATTTATTTGAAATATTTTTTCTTGTGCAATCGGAAGGACTAACCACAGTCTGCATAGAAGGTAACTGTTTGTAGAGTCGGTACCCTGCATGCAAGCTTTTGTTTTTTGAAGAAATAGGGTGACGTGATTTTTTTTTACAGGGACGTACGTGGACAGCTACACGAACAGTAACAACGGGGGGAGTGTGAACTCTCAGGACTCGATGTGGCAGATGAAGATGGCCGCGAACGGGGTGGGGGGAATGCCCGGCCACCAGTTGTTGGAGCGACAGAGTAACTACGAGTACGACCCGATCGCGCACGGCGGGTACTCCACCATGGAGGAGTACGCGCCGTACCAGCGGCTGCCGCACGCGCAGCCCCCGGCCGACTACATGCGCGCCACGCACAACCCCTCCCGCCAAGACTACTGCTCCGACCCGTACGCTTCCGTACATAAGCCTAAGAAGCGCATCGACCAGCATATGGGTAAGTTACATTTAATTATCACAGATACACATCTTTGACAAATCACATTACATACCAACCGCTTTATCTTCAGACGTAGGTATATCCAGTTGACGTTAACGCGTTGAATCTTCCACAGAATCACCGTACCATGAGGTGAGCGGTCTACCGGAGGCGTACGAGGGCGGAGCGGGCGGTGGCGGCGAGCCGGCGGACGACAAGCCCGCTCATCTCTCGCTCAGCTACGACGAGTCCCTGGAGTCCGGCTACTCCACGCCAAACACCCGCTCGCGACGCGTTATCCGCGAAATCATAGTCTGAGAACACACTTGCAACGGCGTAGCTAACGGAAATGTTATTTTGGAAAAGGACACAGCACCACAGAAGAATATATAGTGATAGTCAAAAGTTCAATAGCTACGCCAGTGCTGCTCAGGCCCTGCCAAGAGAACTACGCTGTAATGCACACTCTCCCACCGTTTCACGAACAGCAATAACAACCGTCGCCCTCGCTCAGGCTTGGAGTTTGCAAATTATTACTCCAACCCGGCGGTATTTGTACTCGGACGGCCTAAGGTCCTGTCACTAATGTTTCTACCTTCTCTTACTGAGATGATGCTGGCCACGCCGATACTTCAGGCCTAGACAAGCCCAAACTGTCCAACACTAGCTAATGCAGGCACGTCCTTCCCACCGCCTCAAGTATTTTTATGATTTTAAAGTAAAATCGTGAGGAACGTTAAGTGGTTAAATACTTACTATGGTAACACTTGGGCAATCTTTGACAAGTGTATAATTATTGTCCATTTCAGATAAAAAATATATTTGACTGACACTTGAAGAGTGCAATTCAGAGAGGTCATATGACTTTGTAAATATTTGTTCACATTATGATTAATGTGATAAATGTTATAAGTTCTAAGAAAGATGTTTTTGTGTATTGAAATAATTGTTGATTATTAAAAAACTGCACAGCTACTACTGCCAAAATAAGATACGACTATTTTTGGTAGGCTAGTTAGTAGTGAACCTGGTCAGACTGTTTTAAAAAAAATATGAATGTCACTCGATACGTCTCTTTGTAAAAGAATGGACGCTAAAAAATCATTAAAGTGTCAAGAAACACTTTGTGATTGTGTAAGTTTGAGAGTTATACAGGGCGTCCCAAAATTAACTCACATGGAGGGAAAGTACCTTAAATACTGAAGATATAAAATTTTACTGAAAGGAGACTTCATTTTTATTTTAAAAAGAAAACGAACTGCATTCACCGAATTTTGAATAATCACTTGTCTGAACTGGGAATCGAACCCGCTGAATGTAAAAAAAATATTTCTCTAATTTAATTGTACCGATCGAAAGACTCGATTATACCTAAGCATTTCTTCTAAATAACATAGCATCTTAAATAAAAGGAAGACTACGAAATTTAACATTTAATGTTGAATAACAAGTTTGTGCAGCGTTATGGATAGCCTTTCCTGTGACTGTCGTGCTCAAAACTTTAGATTTCAATGTATTACTAATGAGTGAAGATTGGAGCAATGCTATGTTATTAAGAAAAAATGATAAGGTATGATCGAGCCTTTCGATCGGTACAATTAAATTAGAGAAATATTTTTTTTTGCATTCGGCGGGTTCGATTCCCAGTTCAGACAGTTGATTACTTAAAATTCTTTGAATGCAGTTCGTTTTCTTTTTGAAATAAAAATGAAGTCTCCTTTTAGTAAAATTTTATATCTTCAGTATTTAAGGTACTTTCCCTCCATGTGAGTTAATTTTGGGACGCCCTGTATAATGTATATTGCCTACAAACTGAACGGCACTATTGAAGAAAAAGTAAAAAATATCACAATAAGCACCACGTTGTATATTACAGATATGATTGCGTAAACTGTAACGTTACACAAGTAATCATAGAAATGAACTTATCAATCAAGTTTTTTAAACTTCGGCTAGTTTTATTGTATCATTGCGTCTTGTAAATACATTGCTGAATAATTTTAAGATGTGAACGAATATATAACTGTGGCCTTGATATCCCGATCCACAGGTACATCAATTGTTTAGGCCTTTTGGCAGCGCAGTTGTAAAAAAGCAGTGAATTTTTACATTTTCCTTATTATTCAATCGTTAACTCGATGAAGCAACCTCAAAAAGCTTTAAACCTGTCTGTAAAATGTTTAACTCTGTTTTTCCAAGAGCATTAAAATAATGGTCTTGGAACAAAATAGACTTAGAACTTTCTTACTTACTTGGAACAAAATAGGTGTACAATAAAAAAAACTGTATAATTATCGGAACTCTATAAAAAGATCGCACAAGAGTTCACAAGGCACATTTGTATTACTGGGTGTGTTTATAGATTATCAACCTGCTAAACATTCAAATTCCGCGACCGTACAACTACATATCATCAATGCCCACTCAAAATATGTGTTGACGGTCTAGTGTGTTATTTGAATAATAAAAATAAGTAGCTAAACTTTTATATATTATTTTTTGTGTTCAACACTTCACACATGTAATGTAGAAATAAAGTAAGTATCTTTTATTCACGAGTATTCAATATTAAATAAATATTCAAGCGCATAAATAAAGACAATCACTTACCTATATCTTAAATATTGTATGTGACAGAACTTTCCAATTAATAGAACGTTTGTTAATTTAAATCAAGAACGGTATGCGGTCGTTTCAGATAGGTAAGTGGCAGCCAAATTCAATTAAACGCCTAGGCCGATAATTTTTTCCGGATGCTATTTTATCTTCCCATAAGTTGACGGAGTCACAAAAAAAAAATAACCACGAATTTTAAGACGATCGCTTCGCTGCGCTTCGTGATCGCCTTAAATTTCTAACCTATCACGTGTTCTACAGGACTTCCGAGGGGTACATACTGCCATACTTAACCATCCGTCTGCGACAGGTATATTATAATCACCTGCGCCTTGTGTGAAGTGCTTTACGCAATTAAGCCTTTTGTGTTGCTTCCTTGAGTATGCGATAATCAATTTACCTTATCAACAACTGTGACAAAGCTCTACTTACTATAAATTATTATCTTACCTACTTTAAATACTTTGCGAATCATTGATGATCGTTCACGGAGGAAAACTCCGAAACTTAAAACTTTTACAAATGGTAAAAAATGATACAGGATGTTCGTGTGTTAAGTGTATGCTATTTAGATATATAACTATTGTAAATATATGTTGTTAAAAATTTAACCTGTAAGTATTTGGTAGGTTAAAGTGACGAGGTACTCATCCTTAGTACCTACGGTTGACAAGAATGTGCGAGTAACAAGTTCATTTTAAACGTATATTATTTTATTGTTTTATTTTACTCGCCAATCTTGTGAACCGTATTCGACAGAAATTTTATACTCTTTGATCTGATTCCCTCTATTTGATATTTAAGTAAGGAATCTTAAATTAAGTTTTAAAAGTGCCACTCTTTTAAATCTCACAAAGTTAAATGGAAAATGATTTATTAAATGGAATGTTTAATTAAAGCGAAGGCTTCATATTTTATATCACTTAAGTATAGGCATGAGCAATTCGGAAAAATATTTATCTTATTTATTCACCTGCAATACGTTAACGAGCTGATAATTAACATCGCTCATCTTCTCAAACATTTCGTGTAGGTATGTTGATAAAATATTTCCTAGCAAATTAATATTTTCATATTCTGTTACTTTCGTAAGAGCCTGTGTATAGTTTGTATCATCCACAGTTCCTAAACTTTGGATGATTGGACTTTGGTCGGTGGTGGCATTTTGTGGTTGTGGCCCACGTGCGGCAGGGCTTATGATTAAGTGAAAATAGTTTTTGTAGATGTAAGTATAGTAGATAAAGAGGCCTTCCACATTCTAATCTTTTATGAATGCACAAACTCTGCGCACTGTTGCGCATCATGTCGAGTTCTATTGACAGAATATCAAAACACCATTATTGTTTTCCAGCATTGAGAGGAATGTATTTCTTTTTTTAGCAGGGTAATAAAAAAGGTATTTAAGGATTTTTGCTAAATACCTACCTTGCTATTTCACTTGTCACATCCATACTAATATTAGAAAGAGAAAACATTTGTTATTTATTTTTGTAACGAATAAACTCACAAACTACTGGATTAATTGTGAAAATTCTTTCACCAGTAGAAAGCTACATTCTTTCCGAGTGACATAGGCTATATTTTATCCGGATCCTTTACCACGGGAACGGGTACCTACCACGCGGATAAATCCGCGAGGAGCCACTAGTAACAATCATATAATTTCTAAAAGATCGACTGTCGGAGGCCCTGTTCCGCTTTGCTCATGCCCCAAACAGCGAAAGACTGTATTAGTTAAATGAAATACAATCATTGTAATATTATGAAGTTGATATCTGCTACTATAAGAAAATTTGTAAATTTCTCCAATCACAATCATTATGTACATAAATCACGCGATTTAATGAAATAATTGAGCCGTATTAAGTGATGAAATAATTATAGATAGACTCAATATTACATTTTGCTTAATTTCGAAATATTTTACTTGTTACACGAATATAATTGACTTAAGTTTATTTAATCTCCTTAGGTACCTAGGTATCCGAAATATATGAATGATCTCTCGTTATGCGGACCGATTACCGAATAATTTCTAATTCAAGAAATATAATGTATAGAGATTACTTTTCTTATTATTCTGTATCTATAGTTTTAGTTCAATGACGATATGATCAAACTGCAGTCTGAACATGACATTTAATCGTCTTATATGTTTCACTGCCGTCGGTATATTAAAGCTACCGGTACAAAAGACGATTACTTACTTCTTATTTAAAATTGAAACAATTTTATAAATGAAAGACTGCAATATTTTAGTTTAATGTCGAGTTTGAGGTGAAAGATGCCGTTTTTTTTTCATGTAATTAAAACCACATTATACATACAACTATCCGTCAAACCACAGCCTTCTCTATAAGGCTGTCTTCAAACGCAACACGTGAGAGCGGTTATGTTATTATATGAAATACTGCGCAGTCAGTTAACGTCCCATTTTCAGTTGCTCTTTCACATAAGGTAGCTGAATGCCATAATATTGATTGTACTTATTAGTATTTAAGTATGTTCACATTAATTTGTAAATACTTTTTTTTGTAAGTTTTCAGTAAATTACTTTATTTTAATAATTGTATTTTATTAATTACCTACCCAAATAAAATATAAAGTGTTTACAACGACTCGTAATAAAAGAATACCTACAATAAATCTGCAATGAATTCTTATTGCTATTTAAGCGGTGAACATAAATAAGTTAACCAGAAACATAAAACAATGTAATTAAGGAGAAGCCATTCTGTTCAAAAATACCTAGTTAAAATAGTTGAGCTCATTAACTGGCGGTATTCAGAGGTAATTTATTAGGACCACTTGACTAACGTGAGTTAACCCTTTTCCACGGCACCTTTTCCATGCGTTAATTAAACGGATACCTACCTAGTACTTACTTTTCCATTGGTTGAAGTTTTTACGGGTTTTAATTCAGAATTGAGTGTTGAGCAAATGTAAACATTATTCATTTGGGCTTAATTAATCGCTGTTTACGTTTTATAAAAGTACAAATTAATTTTTTTCTTTAATAAATCTTGTCTCTGCTCATAGAAAACTAGTATTCTGGTTAATTAATATCGATAATAGTCGGCGATTATACCTACCTACTCCCAATTTAAGTCACATAACATATGCCCTGTAAAAATGTAGCTTGAGAATTCTTATAACAATATCCATACTAATATTATAATCCATACTAATATTTAAATGTGAAAGTGTGTTTGTTTGTTTGTTTATTTGTTTGTTTGTTTGTCCGTCTTTCACGTCAAAACGGAGCTACGGATCGACGAGATTTTCGGTATGGAGATAATTTGAGAGCTGGAGAATAACATAGGCTACTTTTTATGCAGGAAAATTATAAAATAAAAATGGTAATTTTGTATAGAAAACCGTTAAACTGTCATACCATACTTCACACAACTGTCATTTCTTAGCCGCTTTCAAAGAGAAGGTATGTCAAAGAGTATGTACAGTGCCACAACCTTTTCCATGAAGTTCGACTTACAGAGTATTAAGTCAAACTTCATGACCTTTTCTGTTCCGGTGACAGCGGCGCTACGTACGTTTTTCTTTTTTTTGTAGCAATTTAACCGGCCCTGAGTTCTAAGAATTTCAGCTGCCAGCAGCGCTATGGTTGGACATCCACTTGACAGCAAAATGACATTAATAAAAAACACGTTAGTTTCACATTTTGGCTACCGGCACAGCAAAGTTTGTGGCACTGTAATCACTGACATTTTTGCCGCTTAGGTTTTCATTTTTTTACCACACTTTTTTTACCACACTTTTATTAGCTTCACTTGTAACTAAGTCACAATGTAAGAAAATCTTGGAAATCAATTTTAACCTACTTCTAATTGTCGTATTGATTTGAAACTTTGCAAGTCTATATAAATCCGATGACAATACAATAATTTGCTACCATCGAGCTGATCTGATGATGGAGTCAAGAGGTGGGCAATAGAACTCTTCAATGGCTGCTAGGAAACCCCTCGAGTTTAGGCTCATTTCTTTTGTTCTGATAAGACCTGTTCGTTACACTTGATGGTGAGGGTCTGATGATGGAGCAGGGAGGAAGCCAGTGGCACTTCTTAATGACCACTAGGAAACCGCTCGAGTTTGGCCTCCGTTGTTTCGTTCTGATGAGACTTTTTAGTCGCACTTGGTGGTTAGGGTCTGATGATGGAGCAGGAAGGAAGTCAGTGGCACTTCTTAATTACCAATAGGAAACACCTCGAGTTCTGGCTCATTTGTTTCGTTCTGATGAGACCTATTTGCTACACTTGGTGGTAAGGATCTGATGATGGAGCAGGAAGGAAGCCAGTGACACTCCTTATTGACCAATAGGAAACCACTCGAGTTTGGGCTCATTTGTTTCGTGTTGATAAGACCTATTCGTTACACTTGGTGGTGAGGGTCTGATGATGGAGCTGGGGAAAGCCAGTGAAACTCCTTAATGGCCTCAAGAAAACCCCTCGAGTTTGGGCTCATTTGTTTCGTTCTGATGAGACCTATTCGCTTCACTTGGTGGTGAGAGTCTGATGATGGAGCAGGGAGGAAGCCAGTGGCACTTCTTTATGACCACTAGGAAACCTCTCGAGTTTGGGCTCATTTGTTTCGTTCAGACGAGACCTATTCGCTACACTTGGTGGCGAGGGTCTGATGATGTGAAGATAGAGCTGGGAGGAAGCCAGTGGCACCCTTAATGACCACTACGAAACCTTTTGAGTTTGGGCTCATTTGTTTCGTTCTGATGAGACCTATTTGCTACACTTGGTGGCAAGGGACTGATGATGGAACATGGAGAAAGCCAGTGGCACTCCTTAATGGCAAATAGGAAACCCTTTGAGTTCTGCCTCATTTGTTTCGTTCTGATGTGACCTATCCGCTACACTTGGTGGTAAGGGTCTGATGATGGAGCAGGGAGGAAGCCAGTGGCACTCCTTAGTGACCACTACGAAACCCCTCGAGGTGGGCTCATTTGTTTCATTCTGATGAGACCTACTCGCTACACTTGGTGGTGAGATTCTGATGATGGAGCAGGGAGGAAGTCAGTGGCACTCCTTAATGACCACTAGGAAATCCCTTGAGTTTGGGCTCATTTGTTTCGTTCTGATGAGACCTATTTGCTACACTTGGTGGTAAGGGCCTGATGATGGAGCAGGGAGGAAGTCAGTGGCACTCCTTAATGACCACTACGAAACCCCTCGAGTTTGGGCTCATTTGTTTCGTTCTGATGAGACCTATTCGCTACACTTGGTGGTGAGGGTCTGATGATGGAGTAAGGAGAAAGTAAGGGTTCGGCTCGCGCATCTGGTAACTAATAGACTCCACTTGAATTTGTAAAACTAAATACATACAATCACGCCTTTGAGTTATAATGTTTACGGGGTGAGCAGACACATGAATGGACTGTGAAATCGATTATCAACCACCCATAGCTTGCCATTTATTAAACTAAAAAGTAAAAAATAAATATGTAGTTTAAAAACCTAAAAAACACACTTTTATAGGAACAGACTAAAAAGTACAAAATAACCGTCTATTCAGTAACTGAAATTAAAAAGCGTGGTGCGCCCTTTGCAAAGCATGCATTCAAGTACTTAATATTTGACAACGCGCACCACGCTTTTTAATTTCAGTTACTGAATAGACGGTTATTTTGTACTTTTTAGTCTGTTCCTATAAAAGTGTGTTTTTTAGGTTTTTAAACTACATATTTATTAATAAGTGACATTGTGTCAGGCAGGTGATACGAAGTTCGTGTCCAATAAAATTTATATGGCAAAACAACGTTCGCCGGGTCAGCTAGTATTATTATAATAATACAAACCTGAATAAGCAAGAATGTAAGAACTTACAGACTTGAATGAAATGAAAAATAGCATAGCAGCTGAACTATTATTTATTCTGTGGCTGAACCTCAACTCAGTCATTCTTGCTCACGCGCCGCGTCAACGACCAATGGCTACAAAATATTACAATAGATTACAAATCTTTTCCAAAGTGAAAACTAGACAAAAAATGACTAACTCTAATTTTAGAAAGATTTGCGAATAAGAGTGTTATTGAGATTCAAATTTCAAAACGTGTCGTAATAATTAGGTATCAAAAGTGAAGAGTAGCGCTCATAATAAGAAAGTTTGACGCTATAGGTATTTTTCTAAATAAATGCAAGATATTTTAAAATTAATACTTATGTTGTAGGTACTAATAATATTTCATTAAACAGTTTAGAAAATAAAAAATCTTTTAAATACATACAATATTGTAGTAAAGACATCCTAAAGTGACAAACTTATAATTATATTATGCTACGGTTCGTAGCACTGCGTACTTCCGTAGCAAATAGTTTCGCCCCCTATTAGACACTTCCTCTACTAAATGTTAATCACTCTCTACAGGTGGCCTACCACAAGCTCTTATAGCAGTTATTTTTAAGTTGAGAGAGTGAGACGCCGCTATACGGCGTGTAGAGCGGCGTCTCACTCTCTCAACTTAAAAATAACTGCTATAAGAGCTTGTGGTAGGCCACCAGGACAGGATGGACTGTTCGTATGTGTTTATTACCTAGATAGTTATAATTGATCGAGAGGTTTCATTTCCTTCAAACATTTATTATTTTTTAATGAGAAATCGAATATCAGCGCCTGTCACGAACATATATCAATCATTTGAGTCATTTTAAAGTTTAAATTAGTTTGTTTACAACTTCAGCAACCAAAACTTAACAGATGTGTGCTTGTTTTATTCTCTAGCTAACTACATATTTTCCTGAACGGCTAACAGCTCTTAAATAATTGCTAGGAAATAATATGAACTCAGAAGTCGCTAGATAGGAATCAAATTTTGACGTTGACGAATTAATTCAATTTGATTTCCTGCATTTGATTCCCTGCTAAATACATTTTTACACGTGAGCTTTATTCAATGTTTCCAGGTTTAATTTATGCCTTCTTAAGTATATTTTTTTATCTCATTCATGTGCCAATTCATAACAAGAAGACGGGGCATAGAACAGAGACTTTTGCAGCCGGACGACCTCCGTGGCCGAGAGGTGTTGTTGTACATTATGCACAGATAACTTTGAGAGCTTTGTTTGCTAAGATAATTTTGAACACTCTGCTCATATAACTAAATATGAAACAATGGGTGCTAAGATATTTTGAACACCTTGCGTGCTTACAACAATATTATGATTTGAACTGCGTAGATCAAATTGCTTTTATGTTTTTCAGATGATTTTGTCTACTCTAGATGCTTATAACAATTTGACCCTGACTGTACTGACTAAAGTGATACCTAAATAGTATTGTTTCAAATTCTGATTTCCGCTACAAAAGCTTCCATACATAATCAAACTGAAATCATTTATTCAGTCTAGGCTGTTGGAAGCACCTGTTTCCGTTACAACATATATCTGTTTTACCTACATCTGTGGCAAGAAACATTGTATAATAAGCCACTGTTATAACATAGTAAAGAAGTAGGAATTATGCCAGATTTACACTGATTCTGTAACTAACCCCAATTTTAGGCGCCCATCCGTTAACTCCATTAACGGCAAAAAATATGGATATGAGCATGGACTTTATTTGATATTAGCGGCCGCCCGCGGTTTCACCCGCGTGGTTCCCGTTCCCGTGGGAATATCGGGATAAAAAGTAGCCTAAGTTACTCCTTATTACACCAGCTACATGCCAGTGAAATTCCCGTCAAAATCGGTCCAGCCGTTTCAGAGATTAGCCGGAACAAACAGACAGACAGACAGACAGACAGACCGACAGACCGACAGACAGACAGACAAAAATTGTAAAAAAAAATATTTTGGTATATGTACCGTATATATACATATACCAAAATGCAATAAATGATTATGATTATGATTATGATTATGATTATAATCATATGCATGTAATAAAAAACGGTTATTTTAATATTACAAACAGACACTCCAATTTTATTTATTTGTATAGATGTATAGATACTTATTTGTAAGACATAGTATGCTCATCTTGGAAATAATATGGACTTCAATTCACAAACCGTCGGAAAGGCTCCCGACAGCGGAATGTATGTGTCGCAGTAAGATAGATAAAGCCGTGATATGTTATATCCCTAGGGATATAATTATGTACCGTAAGATAGTAATGAATCTTACTAGGAATATAACCCTTCGGCCGTCTACGAAACCGGTGCTACAACTTATTATTATGTTATTTTTTTCTGATTTTATAAGTTACTGGCCTTCCGCCCGCCGCTTCGTCCGCGTGGACTACTGAGTACTTACATGCTTTTCCGGAATAAAAAATTAGCCTACGTCCTTTCCTAAGGTCAACTCTATCTCTGTACCAAATTTCATCAAAATCGTTTAAGTAGTTTAAGGCGTGAAAGCGTAGCAGACAGACAGAAAGACAGAATTAGTTTCGCATTTATAAATAAGTAGGGATTCACTAATTTATTTCAGGACGGGCACGGACAAAAAATTTGTTCCAGGCGTAGGTATTTATAAAGGCGGCAGCGTAATGGCACATTCTGGGGAACAAAGTTACGTTTCACGGCTCATTATAGTTTATGTTTATGGTAATGTGGCTCGTGCTCCCTGCTCGATCGAATCAGAAATGATGAAATGCGCAGTAGAACTAAAACAACCGACATCGCTCGAAGGATCGCATCATTGAAGTGGCAGTGGGCGAAACACACAGCGCGGAGAACCGATGGACGTTGGGGCGGAAAGGTTCTCGAATGGCGACCGCGTACCGGACGACGTTTCGTGGTCAGGCCCCCTACAAGGTGGACCGACGATCTGGTCAAGGTCGCGGGAAGCCGCTGGATGCGGGCAGCGCAGGACCGATCGTTGTGGAGATTCTTGGGGGAGGCATATGCCCAGCAGTGGGCGTCGTTCGGCTGACATGATGAATGTGGCAAGTCGCCCTCAATCGAAAACGCGAATATAACGCGGTTAAATCATACTGGGGTACAGAATATTACGTTAGAAATAGGTAGGTATTATGGATTTAAGTAATCTGTCTATATTCATTCTCATCGTGAATACGCGGAGGTATTGAAAAGTACCGAATTCTGTAAGCGCCAGACCACTCGTCGCTTTTCCTGTTAATACACATAGGTAACAAAAAAAAATAATTAATGCAATTTGTTCATTTGAAACAGTTATAAGCCAAAAGGTACTCGTAAGTAATAAACCCACGTCACTGAGATGTTCCATAACACTTATTTGCCTTTTTATATAAAGAATTTATTGCTCCTTGATAATGTTGACACATATCGGTCCCAAGTCCAACACTGATTAATTGAAAACAAAAAACGCGTAAGTCACGTGCTATCAACATTACAACATCAATTTCTTTTATGATCTTTCTTGGTTATTTGTACCAAATTCTGTAAAAGGTGAATTTCTATTGTCATTGTTTAAGCAGACCTTTTTTCGAAAGTATGAAAAATAAAATTAGTAGTAAAACATGGTCATTGTTATTATAACTTACTATAGGTAACTAACTATATTGAAAAACGGGATTTTTACTATGTTTAAATTTGTTTCGGAAACTCGGTAAACTTTAAACATGGTAAAAATCTTGTTATAATGTTTATTTTTGAGCAGCAGTAAATTCTAGTTACCTACCTAACATAATAGGAATTTAGTTATAAATAGTTTTAACCAGAGAAAACGCGTTGTAGGTATCTTTTATCGGGTTCTAACTATAACTAATTATATAGCTTCAATTAATCGGTAATTAAGTTTACGATTTTAATTTAACAAATAAAAGTCTGACGACTGTCAAATTGTCCAAATCAACTTTTCACGCAATGAATCGTAAAATATTTATAAGGTCTTCATCAAATACCTGTCGTGTGAAATAAATGTCGTCCTCGGCCGTTTGCGTTTTCAATAAATGAGCAGGGGCCAGGCGAAATCTCATTTGTCCTTTTGCCAAACGTGACAGGTGTGTAAAATTGAATTTTGGTAAGTAACATTGAAAGGGGTGCCTTCGTAGTCTCTTTCAAATGATTTGACAGCCCTAGCCAAAATAGTGTAGTATAGTGCAGCAAGCTTTTCTGTTCCGGTGATTATCTTTGGAACTAAAACAGTTTTCATACGACAGTCCATTTTGACAGCTAATTTGGTATTGCAAGTGGCTCTTCTGTCACGGCTGTCACCAGAACAGGAAAGCTTGTGGCACTGTACTTAGAATGGATAAGCATGAATGTCTTTTGTACTGATGCTTGTTGGTAGCATTACCGTTTGTGCTTAATAATCTACTGATGCTTGTAACTGTTTCCATTACTTGGCGGAAAAATCTAAAGCAACATTGAAAGTGGTGCTTCCGTAGTCTCTTTTCGTAGAGAGGTATTGGATAAATTCGACCATACTCGTAACGACTCCGTAGTATTAAGGCTGTGCCGTAGCTCAATGGTTAGAGCATTCGCCTTGACAGTGAAAAGTCGTGGGTCGTAGTCCCATCGGAGCTAGTTGTGAGACGGATCGTTTTTTTCTAATACTTCTTTTCAAGAAACTAGCGCTCTGCCCACGACTTCGTCTGCGTGGTATTTAGGTATTCACTAGACTTCCAACTATTAATTATTTTTGTAAATGACGATGTTATTAATTAAGTAGGTAGGAATTTTCAAAATCAGTCCAGTAGTATTAATTCGTCATAGCGTATCCGCGCAGTTTTACCCGCATGTTACCAGTGCCCGTAGGAATATCAGGATAAAATGTAGCTTAGTAACTCAATAATAATGTAGCTTTATTTAGGTGAAACAATGTTCAAAATCGGTCCTGTAGTTTTTGAGTTTATTCATTAAAGCAACTTCGCATGGTAGCCACTCGGTACTCGTTCTCGTACGCATACTGGGATAAAATGCAGCCTATGTAACACAGAAATATTGTAGCTTTGAAACCACTGGCCATATTTTTAATCGGTAATTGAACAACTTTCTCCTAGAAACATGGGTAGAAATGCGACAAAAATTTTTGGAATTTTGAGAATTTTGAATACTAAATCGATCACGTGATCAGTATGATTTATTTCATACACATCATACTGATTTCGACCTATGTTTCTAGGAGAAAGTTGTTCACGTATATACCGATTCTGATACGAATTTAAAAATTTGCCCAGTGGTTTCAAAATAGCCCTGTAGAATAAAGATAAGTAGATAGGTAAGAAATAAATAACAATTTTGTAACTATATTAATGGTACGGGGTGAGAAAAACTTTTAATGATCTCTTTGAATTTAACGACGACGAACTTTTAAATTGGGTGAAATGGCCCTTGCTCCTTTTTATTAATATAAAAAGGTTCTTCAATTAATGTGTCGTTCTTCGTTTAGGGTAGATATGCATTCTGTAAAAGACCAGTAGGTATTGGACACCTCGAACATTTTCTCACTTTTGCGCTTTTCATTATTAAACACACAATTGAATAGGTATTTACTCATTTAAATTAATTTACTGCTAGCATTAAATTCCGTCTTCAAATGGAATCAGACTGAGAAAATTACATCCGGTGAAAAGGTACATCATTAAATCACATTATTGGTGAATTATTAATTATAGAAAATTAACGGAAGGCTGGCTTTATTTACTGACATTAAGTAACGGAATGTTTTTGACTTAAATTCTTCGATCAACTATAGTACTATTGTTGATCGAAGCTTAAATTCGTATTATTGTTCGTAGTGATGTTCGTAGCATCCTAGCGTGTTCCTATATCCTTCGTAGCGTACCGTAGCCGTAGCTCCGCGTAGCGCTAAGAAAATTCGCGCGGCCTCGGCGGTGGGTGGTGGGCCGGTCGGACTTTGCTTTTGCTGGATGGCAAGGCAATGTGTATCTGTAGCAGTAAGATAGATAAAGCCGTGATATAGTTATATGCCTAGGGATATAATTATGTACCGTAAGATAGTAATGAATCGCTTTCGTATAACTATCTTAGTTCAAATTTTGTGATATAGTTATATTACTAGATTTGTTTCATGAAATAATTGTAGCTGAGTGTAGTCCTGTAGAACACGTGATAGGTTAGAAATTTAAATTTCGTGGTTATTTTTCTTTCACACCACAGAACTCTTGTTGCTTTCGTATAACTATTTTACGGTACATAATTATATCCCTAGGGATATAACTATATCAGCCGGCCAAGCATGAGCGGCTTATAACGCGCGATATGATATGGTACGGCAAGTTGTCTTGCTTACCCCACTAAGGTGTAAGCAAGACGGCATGCCGTACCATATCATATCGCGCGTTATAAGCCGCTCATGCTAGGCCGGCTGGGCTTTATCTATCTTACTGCGACATATCCAGTGGAGCCACGTACCTACTCACTGAGGTCACAAAATAAAGAGTTTGCGACGCCCCGGCGACCGCCCACGTACTTAGGGCGTTTGTGCACTACACTGAATTTTACCGATCCGGAAAAAAACGGATCCGGAAAAAAACAAGCATCCGTTTTTTTCCGGATCGGTAAAATTCAGTGTAGTGCACAAACGCCCTTACTTTGTGCTGAGGTGTAGGTGTAGCGCGTAGCGTCACTGCTACTAGCTTATCTATACTAATATTATAAAGAGGAAAGATTTGTTGTTTGTTTGTTTGTATGTTTGTTTGTTTGCATCGAATAGGCTCCGAAACTACTGGACCGATTTAGAAAATTCTTTGACCATTAAAAAGCTAAATTATTCCCGGGTGACATAGGCTATATTTTATCCCGATATTCCCACGGGAACGGGTACCACGCGGGTGAAACCGCGAGGACCCTCTAGTATATTATATACTGTGCTGATATTGTATCAATCTACAAGTGTGTAGTTGTACGGCTCGTCTACATATAATACACTGATATTATAAAGAGTAAAATTTTGTTTTGATTTTTCTCTGGATCTACTGAAACGATTAAAAAAATTAGTTTTGAGAATAAAAAATACAAAATATTTAGAATATAAACGTACTATGAAATAAAATTTTCTAATACATTAGCAGATCCTCGCGGTTTTACCCGCGTGGTAGGTGTTCCCGTGCTGGGAATATCGGGATAAATAACGCCTATATGTTACTCGGAAAGAATGTAGCTTTCTAATGGTCAAAGTATTTTCTAAATCGGTCTAGTAGTTTCGGAGCCTATTATCAATTCAAACAAACAAACAATCAAATCTTTTCTCTTTATAATATTAGTAAAGAAAAATTAAATAAGTACAAAAATATCGAAACCAGGGTCGTGTCTTTGTTATGATTATTTTAATTTACCGCGAACCAGTAGAATACACCTAAAGTAATTTAACTTTTGAAATTAAAATTTTCCATATTGAACAAGGAAATTTCGGTGACACGTTTGCATTGTAATCTGTAAACAATTACGTAAGATCCAGGGATCCGACCTTATCCCACATGCGTATCTTTAATTGTTGTTGTTACGGAAGTTGGTGTAAAACCTTTGATTGAAACAAACGAGCATTCACCAGCTTTATACTTAAAATTACAAAGCCAAAATAGAATTATCTCTGACAATAAAACGTTAAACAATTCGTCATAAGTGTATTTCTATTGAAATTGAACTTTAGCTGAAAAAATGCGTGCAATTAACATATATTTATTAAAATAAACGATAAAAAAGAACTTATTATTATAAAAAGCAATCTAAAATAACATTATTTAAGTACGTATTGATAAATTAAAAACAATGTTTGTTTCAACATCAAATTAGTTATTGCATTTACTTACTATGTAAAATTACGAGTAAGTGTTCCTAATTTTATTTTTCTTGGCGACATACGTTTCCGCATGAATAATACTTGTAACAAGTCTGACCAAATATTGTGATATACTTAGCTAACTTTTATTGTAACAAATAATATCGATAGCACTGTTAAATCATATAAAAGATTATTTTACAATTTAAATTATATTAAGGTACTCTAAATAGGTATACTAATATAGGTATATGTAAAATATTTAACATAACATAAAATACTTACAATATCGAGCAGAGTAGGACAATTCAATAAAGCTACGAAACACATTTCGTCTCTTATAAATAATAACAAAGCTTATAGCATTTTGTTATCAGTGTTATTATTTATAGGAATTGAAAACGGCTTTTTCAACACTGTCACCTCAACTGCCAATGATATACGATAGGCAGTGCTATAGCTACCAGTGATATAGTTTGCAAATGAATTACAAATTACAGCTACAAATTCTTTAATTAATTACTTACATACTTTATAACTAGGCGAGAAAAACTCCTTTCTTTTTGCCACATCTCCAGCTTTAAATACAAAATTAAAAATGTTGATAGGAAATTTCGAAGAAAAGCGCCTTAAATAAAGCGGCGGCCGGTGGTAATTTGCTTCTTTGTAGCGCTTCCTTGGGGGCCATAAAAGAAAACAATTGAAACAATTTCCCGCCCAAATAGCTTTTTCATTTCGAGGCGTAACATATGAAACTCTCGCAACTCATATACGTGTCATATAACTGTTGCTCACAATTGTATTTCTTAATAATTTGGTCCTCTCGAAATATGCGTAGGTAAAATAATACGTTTTTCTCTTATAGGTTTGTTGCTTTAGATAAAAAAATTGTTGAATATTATTAAAATTAATGGACGTAGCTAGGCAGGAACATGAACATCCTTCCGTCTTTCTGTGATGGAATTTGAGAATGTATGGGAATGATATATAAACTATAACGAGTATAGCACCTGCTGTCATCATTATCACGCCCTCCTCACGGTATCTGGCGACGGGTACTATACTAACGTGCTCATTCGACTGTTATACTGAGCTTCATAAGCTACGTTAAGCCGTAAGCCGTTGATCCCAGCTGCAGTTGCAGACATGATCACTCTATTGGGATTGGACTTTTGGGCCAACATTCGTCCAAAACGAAGACCTGCTATGGAATTGCATAAAGTCAATCGTATTCATTTGACGGTTCATATTGTATCACAATAAATGTCCCTACATACAAATTGCAGCAGATTGAATACGATATGAACTGCCAAATGAATACGATTACCTTACGCAATTGCCCCCCAGGTTCTGAGCTGTTAGTTATAGCCAGTGGATAAAGCAATGTCTAAGTGAGACTGTGAAAGAGATGGAGCTATACGCAGTGTGTAGCTACGTCTTTTAATCAACAACAACTTACCTAATTATTGAAAATGAAGTATTAGAAAAAAACGATTGCGCGTGCACGATTGCGCGACGCGTGTCTGTTCTCTGCCAAAAGGAGTAATATTGACCTAGCTCCTACTTTCCGGGGTGTATCCTTGCCGATTACAGAACACCTAAGAGCTTCTCGGCATATCGCTGACTCCAACACTCAATTTTGGATCTTTTATTGAGTGTAGGGCTCAATTAGCATCAAAAAAGCTTGGCGTACTGGCAATGGTGAGAAAGTATTTCACGCCGGAACAGCTGCTAAATCTATACCAAGCACAAGTTCGATTGTGTATGGAGTACTGTTCTCACCTTTGGGATGGCTCCGACAAATACCAGATCAAGACGCTTGAAGCTATTGAACGGAGAGCCAGGAAGCTCATCGGCAACGATGCAAGGTTGCAAGATCATCGGTTTTTTATCGGATACATTTCGGTGTGCAGCGGAGTTGCATAACCTAATTCCGCCATTTCCCTTCTTTCATCGGACGGCCAGACGTACGAATCAGCGCCAATCAGGGCCAACTCTGCAACTCAACAAAAAAAATCAGATGTTTCATACAAATTGTCAATACCTACTCGACCAAAATGTATGGAACAGCTGATATTTTTTGTTGAGTTGCAGAGTTGGTGCCATAGTAAAAGTTGTTCATATTCATGAGCACAATCAACACCTAAGAGGTTTTGGGTTAATTCATTAACACGTTGTATAAAACTTATAACTTCCTACTCCACGTCCACATTTTATTCTTCTCTGGCAGGTTAAGTAGGTAGGTACCTACCTAAAATTCAGTGTCCTAAAATAATTAAAATTTATAATTTTCTATATGACGTATGAACGCTGCCATCAACGGTACATAATATCGATGGTACGTTGTATCGACAGTGCAACAATCGAACGGTACGCTGCATAGATAGGATAGTGTACCATACTATAATACAGAACAACTCCATCGGCCGCCTTAGAAATGATACTAGGCCTTAGTCCAATAGATCTTGAAATCGAAAAGAAAGCTACAGAAAAATGGTTTAAGCTGAAAAGCACTAAAGTATGGATAGGAAGGCACAATGTTCAAGGTCACGCTGAAATAGGGAAAAAGTACGAAGAAAACCTTTCCATGATACTGGTTAACAATGACTTAATAAAAAACGAAAGGACCTTCGACAAAAAGTACAGAATAAGCATCAGATCCAGAGAAGACTGGAAACTAGAACATGACAATCTGGATAGCACTGTAGTATGCTACACAAATGGGTCAAGAAAGGAGTCAACTGGACTATCGGGAGCTGGGGTATATATAGCTAAACCCAACACTATAAGAACTACTTTTAATCTGGGCAAGTACCTACGCAAGCGTGTTCCAGGCGGAAGTTTTCGCGATACTGGAGTGTGCGAACACGATTAAAAGTGAGATAGGCAGTTATGACGTAGGAAAAATAATAATATATAGCGACAGTCAAGCTGCCATCAAGGCCCTTGACAAAACGGAGACTACCTCAGCCTTGGTGAAAGAATGCAAACAAAGCATTCAGGAACTTGCTAACTTGGTTGAGGTAGAAGTTGCCTGGGTTCCCGGACACGAAGGTAACGAAGGTAATGAGGAAGCCGATGAATTAGCCAGGGGAGGAGCTGATGAACCCTTCATTAGCCCTGAACCGAGACTACCAATCGCATATAGAATTACTAAGAACATTATCGAGATCAGAACAATCAAAGAAACCAACCAAAGATGGATGAGAAGAAAGGACTGCAGACAGTCTAAGATCTTCATCAAATCGGTTGACAAAAAGAAAACAAGAGAACTTCTGAAACAGAGTAGGCTGAGTAGGAGAAATATAAGAACGATTGTAGGTGTACTTACTGGGCACTGCCCACTAAACAGACACCTATCAGCACAGCCATCTCTATCGTCTTCTACAAGCCATGCGCATAAAGTTGGCAACGTCTTTTTAAGTGAACCGATTTGACACCGTTTGCACCATTTGACAGGTAAACAGCGAGTAAACCTCGAGTAATGAATCCTATGGAGATATGCCATCTCCATAGGATTCTCTTCTATACATCTATACAAATAAATAAAATGTAACATATGTTTGTAACATTAAATAACCGCTTTTTACCACGTGCATATGACTAAATATACGATACATATACCAAAATGACATGTTTTTCAATTTTTGTCTGTCTGTCTGTTTGTTCCGGCTAATCTCTGAAACGGCTGGACCGATTTAGACGAACCGATTAATACGACAATTAGAAGTAGTTTAAAATTGAATTCTAAGATTTTCTTACATTGTGACTTAGTTACAGGTGACGCCAATAAAAGTGTGGTAAAAAGCACTACAACTGAACTACAATTGAAACACTATTGAGACACGATTGTGACTTAACGTTATTTTACTTAACGTTTTTCTTTTTATCTAACACATAATATTTAAAAATCACCTTTATTTAGAAAAAAGGCAGTAAATATTATGATATTAGTGTGTCACTTAGTGTATTTGGGAATATATTCAACTAAAATATGAACCATAAAAATGGTAATTGTACCTACTTACAATCCTATTTACCTGCGAAATTAGTTTATTTGGTTTATTGTCGTAAGTAACATTACAATTCAACACAGAACACTACCCCATTATTGATTTATATAGTTATAACAGCCAAATCGACCCGATCGCGATAAAAATAAAAAAATAATCGAGTGGACGCTTGTCATCTACGTGATAAAAGACGCTAAATGAATCAAATCGGGTTCTGCTGTCATTTTCTTCCAACTGTTTCTCGCACATAGGTTATGATGTATGGATTTGTTTCTCACTCGCACCATTGTCCGTCTATTACCCCTAGTATAAATAAGTTTATGGTGTAGTATGCCTCACTTTTTCGTAAGTATGCCACCTCCATAGGATTTAGTACTCAGAGGAGTAAACCGGTTCACAGCTTGTTGCCGTTCCGTATCATAGCATGGCTTGTAGAAGACGATAGAGACGGCTGTGCTATCAGTGATTAAACGGACAGACGACCCTATGGGCGTTTGTGCACTACACTGAATTTTACCGATCCGGAAAAAAACGGATGCTTGTACTTTAATAATTAATCATTTATATTAGTAATTAATTAAATACAAGCATCCGTTTTTTTCCGGATCGGTAAAATTCAGTGGTAGTGCACAAACGCCCTATCTGTCCGCAATGCAAAGAAAGAGAAGAAACAAGCTACCACTTCATGGCAGAGTGCCCGATGTACACATCACTGCGCTGGGAGCTCTTTGGAACGGACAAGCTTAAGGAAGAGGATCTAAAGAAGTTAACGATAAGTCAACTCAGCAGGTACTGTAAGCGCACAGGTAGGTTCGAGGGTCCGACGCCGGGGGGGTAAATGATAACCCGCCTCCCCCTGATTGTTCAGCTTTTAGGGGACTTGGGGAACTGGGTGAAATGGTCTCGACCTAGGTGACTGATCACCCGTCCGGCTTCGCTGGCGTCCCCACTATAAATAATAATAAAATAATAATAATACTATAATAAGTTATATTATAACTCATCTAGACTAGACCCCTCATTATGACATATTGTGACAAGAGAAGGGATGAGATGGCTCTATATGCAGTAAGTACCTCCGTGTAATATTGCGTTGACAGCTAATGGTAGGTCAGTAGGGTCGTTGAAAGCAGCAGCAACGATGATGACTAAATAAATACGAAGAGAAATCAAATTTCATTTAAAACAAAAACACATCGTAACAACGTATTCGTAATAACTTGTGAGTAATTAATGTTTGTATTGCATTTCCAACCAAAGTGGAATCCGATTAAAATCAGCCGGTTCCCGATTTGTTCCTAATGAATGCCCAGGAAGGGTGAGATTTTTGGGTCGGGTTTATTTACTCGGTAGATATTGGCCGAGGAATTCCTTTTGTGCCAATCGGAAGATTTATGGAGTAGGTAGGGAATAAGTGAATTCATACATAAAACAAATATTTTTATATGACGACGACTCGATAGCGGCTTTATGATGTTATCAATTGTTTGTTTTTTCCTTACGGGTTTTATTTAATAATTTATTTATTTATTTATTTAACACTTTATTTTAACACCACAGTACATAAAAAAAAAGAAAAAGAAAACAAATTTAATTAACTTTAACAACATTACTCAGATTTTCCGATGACCTAAGAGCAAGGGAGGTGGAACAATAACGGAAATTAAATCGTTCTTTGAGATAGTGCGGATAACATCAATATGTTGTAAAGGAGAGATAGTATGTGGGTATTCCGGCGAAGTCTAATGGGCAGCCACTTGAGCTTTAAACGAAAGAAGGAAACATGATCATATTTGCGTAAGCCGAATATAAATCTAATACAAAAGTTTTGGAGTCGCTCAAGTTTATTTAGCTGGTCCTCCGTGAGATCAGGATAACAGACGTCGGCATAATCAAGTAT
Source organism: Crambus lathoniellus (assembly GCA_949710035.1). Lineage (NCBI taxonomy): Eukaryota > Metazoa > Arthropoda > Insecta > Lepidoptera > Crambidae > Crambus > Crambus lathoniellus. Next base: position 11,365,606 of record OX453306.1, read on the forward strand.
GGGAAGTAAAAGAGATTGCGCTAGCGCAATTTTAGTGGCAGTAGGGAGGAAATTGCGCAGTCTTCTCAGAGAGGCCGCTGACACGTACAATAATAATATAAGCATTTAATGTACCTAATGTCTCCTGTATATAATGCATATAATGTACCTAATGTTTGAGAGGATAATTAAAATGTAGAGAGGTGAATAGGACTGACTATTTCTCCAAACCCTTATAGTTACTTAATAGCTTTTAACAAAAGATTTTTTAATTATAGCAGGGCTTGAAAATGAAGTGGATACTCGTACTTACTGAAATGAAAAATCGACCCGTCTCACATCACAACTAGCTCCGATGGGACACGAGTTTTTTGTGAGACGGTACGATTTGTTCTAATACTTAATTTTCAATGATAAAAATTGCATTGTGAATTCAAACAAAATGCAACCAAAAAGTAAGAAATAATCACTTTATACTGTATTTACACCAAATAACGTAAGTACTTTGAAGTCGGGCGGGTTTTAACAAAAGCGACCAAAATTGTAAGTACACATATTTCACGCCCGACTTCAAAGTACTTACGTTATTTGGTGTGAATACAGTTTATGAGGGATTATTTCTTACTTTTTGGTGGCATTTTTTTAAGGCGGTTTTATTTTGTATAAAAATAATATTATAAAGAGGAAAGATTTAATTGTTTGTTTGTTTGCATCGAATAGCCTCCGAAACTACTGGACCGATTTATTTATTATTATTTATTATTATTTATTGCTTTATTGTACAGAATACAAAGTAAGGTACAAAAGGCGGGCTTAACGCTAAAAGCATTCTCTACCAGCCAACCTTCGGGAAAGCAGAGAAAGCTCAAAAGCGGTACAAATAAAAATAATTTATACATACATAGAACATAGCAAAGTATAGACATAAATATATAATATACCTACATACATACATACATATAATATAGTAAACTTAAACAGTGAAGATGATCAAAACTACATTCCACATCATGACTGAGATCCTTCAAGAAGGAACGCATGAACATTTCTTTTAAATGCGAGCTTGGATGGAGATCTTCTTATGGAATCTGGGAGACTGTTCCAGAGACGGATAGCATGCAGTGTGAAAGAGTCGGCCATATAGCCAGAATGGAAGAGGGGAGTTGAGAGTGCTAAAGAATCGGAAGAGCGAAGGTGACGATCGTTAGACTTACAGAGATATTTAAACTTGCATTTTAAGTATTCAGGTGAGAGGTGATTATTTAAAAGAGTGTAAAGAGTACTCAGCAGCCTCAACTGTCTACGCTGACGAATGGGGAGCCATTTAAGCTGCGACCGGTAAGAGGAAATGTGATCAAACTTACGAAGGCAGAAGATAAAACGAATGGCATAGTTTAGAAGCCGGTCCAGCTTGTTGAGAAGATCCTCATTCAAGTTAGAGTAACAAACATCAGCATAATCAAGGAGAGGGAAAATAAGGGAGGTAACAAGAGTGACCTTTATTTTAATAGGGAGAAAATTTTTGAAGCGGCTAAGGAAGCGGAGAGAAAAAGTAACAGCTCGACTCACCTCGGCAACTTGAGTTGTCCAACTGAGAGAGGGGTCAATATAAAGGCCGAGATTTTTGACGCTGGAACGAAAAGGGATGATGGTGTTATCCAGCGTTATAGACTGGATCGAACTGGTATCAATTTTGGCGAGCTGTTTCGAACCGCCAACAATTATCGCCTGGCATTTTGCTGGGTTCACTGCAATACCGAACTCTGTTGACCAATTGCTTATAAGTTGTAAGACATTGTTAAGTTGGCAGATTACAGAGTCGATACCATCAGCTGGTGCTTGCATATAAACTTGGAGGTCATCAGCGTAAAAATGGTAAGAACAGCTAAGCAGTGAGGAAAGGGAGTTAATAAAAAGGGAAAACAAGAGAGGGGACAGAATGCCACCCTGTGGAACACCGGCAGAGAGGCTGTTCCAGCGGGACAAGTCCGATCCTACACGAACCGCCTGCTGGCGACCACGAAGGTAGTTGGAAAACCACTCCAGTGACAGTGAGGAGAAGTTTGAGGACTCGAGGATGGCGAGCAAGATGTCATGATCGACCATGTTAAAAGCGTTGGAGAAGTCAATAAGAACAATGATCGTCACTAACTGACTTTCCATCCCAAGTCTTACGTCCTCAATGACTTTGAGGAGCGCCGTTGTGGTGCTGTGACCAGGGCGGAAACCTGATTGTTGGGAAGAGACAAGGCAGTGGGAGTAAACAAAGGATGAAAGCTGTTTGTGAGCCGCAGCTTCTAGGATTTTGGATAGAAAGGGGAGGATGGAGATAGGCCTGAAATTATTTAATAGTGTAGGAGAGGAAGTTTTTGGCAAGGGAGTGACGTATGCTTTACGCCAAAGGAGGGGAAATTGACCGGACTCGAAGGAAAAATTTATAATATGGACTATAATCGGGAGAATTTGATCGAGGATGCAAGAGATCATTTTCCTGCTAACATCATCACACCCAACAGCTTTGGATTTGATAGATGTAATAATCTTCCTGACATCGTCGGTGGTCACTGGAGTGAAGGAAAAGGACTCGGGAAGCTGAACGCCTTTAGAAGTAATATGTGAAATGGTGTTGTGCTTAATGTTGGGATCAATAGAGGGAGCAGAAGAGAAATGATCGTTGAAATCGTTCAGAGAAAAGGGATAGGAATTGGAACTAGGAGTAGATCTACCAAGACCAAGGGAGCGAAGAAACTTCCAAACATTGGCAGAAGAGCAGTCGGTAATATTGTCTAGAAAATATTGACGCTTAGCTGCTCTTACCATCCTATTGCACCTGTTACGTGCAGACTTGTACAATGACCAGTTCTCCTCAGATCGGTTCCTTTTAAATTTGCGGAAGGCGCGATCCCGACGAGTCATTGCCATCCGAATGCCGCGGCTGATCCAAGGGGCAGGAGGTCGTTTAACCCGGACAGCCTTTAATGGCGCATGAGCATCAAAGAGTTGGAGCAACTGCCGATTCAAAATGTTCACTTTGTCATCAATAGAACAGGCCCCAAGAATCTCGTCGACGTCAAGTTTATTGGCATCTGCTCTCAATTTGTCCAGGTCGAGTCGAGCGAAGTTACGCATCCACACAATGGTCGGTTTGGGCCTAGGAGGTTTTAAACGATATTGTACAAAAATAAGGTCATGCTTAGAGAAGGCCGGCGCAGGTAGTTGACTATGGTGAAGAACATTATCTGGAGAGGTTATTATTAAATCAAGCCAAGTGTCGCGAGAAGAAGAATTATGATGCGTAGGTTCCAAAGGTAGAATAGAGAGATTGACTGACTTGACAATGTTAGAAAGCTTGAGGGACTGGGGAGAAATGCAAGAGAGATCTGTGTTGAAATCACCCATGATTATGTGATGTCTGTACTCCGAGCAAAGAGGTTCAAGAACAGACTCAAGGTCAGAGAAGAAGTCGATAGTGGGAGGACAATACACGACTGCAAGAACCGTTTTTACGCCTTTAACACAAATCTCGAGAAATATGTATTCAGCTGATCCCGAATAGGCGGATGGAGACGCGGCAAGCATTTTATAGGGGATGTCACTGCGCAAGTAAATGGCAACTCCACCACCACGAGCGCCGGTGCGATCGTTACGTATTAAAACATAATTAGGAAGTGAGTAAGACAAAGAAGGGAGGCAGGGCTTGAACCAAGTCTCAGAGATAAGGATAGCGTGGAAACGAGAAGAAGAGAAAGTATCGAGAAGATCAGTGTAGCTAGCAGGAATACTCTGAGCGTTGATATGGCAGACATTAAAAGAATGTGGCATGTCGTCGATTTAGTAAATTCTTTGACCATTAGAAAGCTACATTCTTCCCGAGTGACATAGGCTATATTTTATCCCAATATTCCCACGGGAACGGGTACCACGCGGATGAAACCGAAAGGATCCGCTAGTTTTTTTTATAAAAATAATTTTTATTTCACTCTTTTTAGTGCATCATGCAGCCAATTTTAGTGTATCCTGGTAAATAGGTATGTTAGGACATACTTACACATAAACCGCATCAATCAAAAATACTTGTCTGATGAAAACCGCATAAAAACCGGTTCAGCCAAACGTGAGATAAACGCGGACAAACATACATTACGGGTTAAACTGAGAACCTCATTTTTTGAAGTCGGTTATAATACCTTAAAGTATCCCCTTACCAACAAAACAAGAATCATCTAAATCGGCTTATAAACAAAGGAGTTATGCCTAAAGATACGTAATAAATTTACATAAAGTGGTAACGAAAACGACAGTATTTTCAAGATTTCCTGAAAACTACTGAACCTATTTCAAAATTTAAAAAAATGGGACTTACTTGGAAACTAACCTGATGTAATAACGTTTGAATCATTTCAATCGGTCCATCCGTCTTCGAGTAATCGGCACACATACCCAAAAAAAATACATACAGACGAAAAGAGAACCTCCTCCTTTTTGAAGTCGGTTAAAAAGTAAAAATAATTTTAGCAGTGCTGTTGATTTATTACTAGTGGATTCTCGCGGTTTTACCCGCGTGGTACCCGTTCCCGTGGTAATACCGGGATAAAATATAGCCTATGTCACTCGGGAAGAATGTAGCTTTCTTATTGTCAAAGAATTTTCTAAATCGGTCCAGTAGGTAGTAATGAGATTAGCGTGTTCAACCAAACAAACAAACAAACTCTTCAGCTTGATAATATTACTCGTAGTATAGATAGATTCATATAGTTATAGTTATCAAGTTTTCCATGATACAATTTCTTAATGAAATTAACATGGGCTTAGATAATTGGTGTGATTGTTAGAAGTTATTTATTTATTTATTAATATTATAAATGCGAAATTATGGATGAGTGTTACTAAATCACGTCATAATGGTTGAACGGATCTGGATGAAAATTATAGATATATTATGGTCTGGAATATCATCTGGGCTACATTTTACTCCGGTAAAATATCTCATTCCACGGATAAAAAAAATATCATCAGCACACGTGGGCAAAGCCGCGAGCAGAAAGTTAGTGACTTATAATAAACCACTTTCCCATTTCTTTACGAATATTGGTAAGGTACAAATGCATTTTAGGTAACTGCTGGGTCCAAATAGCTTTTAAAGAAAGGATATTGTAAACCTTTCTATAGAACGTCATGTCGAGCTGTCATGTGTAGAATTAAAAAGCTTAGTCATTGTATGTGTATACCGACCACCTAAAGGTAATTTTGAATCATTTGAATCGGTGATGGAGGATGTGTTGAATAAGTTAAAGTTAAAAAATAAACCAATAGCAGTATGTGGCGATTTTAATGTTGATATTCTTGAAAGCTGTGCATTGACTACACGAATATTAACTTTGTTCAATTCTTTTAATTTAATTAATCAGTTCTTGGAGCCCACAAGGGTAACATCTCATTCAGCCACTTGCATAGATAATGTTTTTTCGGAGTCTGATCCGACTAACAAACTAGTCGTTAAAAATATTACATCCGACCACTACGGATTAAAGGTATCCTATGAATTAGATATTGTTGATGCACCTAAAAGTGTACAATGCAGGCCCGTTACAAAAACGCGACTACGTAATTTTGAAAATAATGTAGCTGATAAAGTTTCTATGATGCCATATGTGCATGATGATCCTAATGCGCTTTATGGAACCCTTTTTGAATTAGTAACGAATGAGTTCAATAATATCTTTAAGTCTAAAACGATTAAATGCACCCAGAAGTTAAAGTTTTGCGAATGGGCTACGACAGGTATTTATAAAAGTAGAAACAGGCTGTATGAACTATATAAATTAAGAGAAACTAATCACAGCCCTCGTTTCGTAGAACATGTAAAACAATATTCTAAGACTTTCAAAAAAGCATGTTCTAAAGCAAAGTCAATCTTTTTAAAGGATAAAATTAAAAAGTCAAATAATAAAATCAAAACAACTTGGGATATTATTAAGCGTGAAACCGGAAAAGGTAAACAACATGACAACAGTCTAGCGCTTAACATTAATAACGCAAGAATAAACTCTGAAACAGAAATTGCTAATATTTTTGATAACTTTTTTGTTAATATACCATTAGTAACCACCTCTAATTTGAATTCTTCACCAGCTTCTGCTGTCTCGGTTCTTGAAAAACATGTATCTGAGTGTAGTTCATTATTTAATTTTAAAGAAATTAATTCTAGCGATATAATCAAAACATTTAATTTACTTAAAATGAAAACTACCACTGATTTATGGGGCATATCTGTTACTGTACTTAAAAACATTATTCATGCTATTGCCCCTTATCTTGCTATTATATTTAATCAGTGTATCGCTCAAGGAATTTTTCCTGATTTAATGAAATTTAGCAAAGTCATACCTTTATTTAAATCAGGAAACAAAGAAGACCCAAGCAATTATAGACCAATATCAATATCGCCTTAAGCAAAATATTTGAAAAAATAATACTAGAGCAATTATTGTCTCATTTCTCATTAAACAATCTCATGCATAGCAAACAATTCGGATTTATGAAGGGTCAGTCAACCACGGATGCTGGGGTTGCACTTTTAAAGCATGTGTTTGATGCCTGGGAAAAGTCGCAAAATACTCTTGGAATATTTTGCGACTTATCCAAGGCTTTTGATTGTGTTGATCACCGGACGCTGCTGTTGAAGCTAAATCATTACGGTGTAAAAAATAATGCCCAGAAACTAATACTGTCGTATCTCAGTTCCAGAACTCAGACAGTTGACATTAATGGAGTGAAATCAAACGGCTCTCAGATTAAACTAGGCGTACCTCAAGGCTCTATTTTAGGCCCTTTTCTATTTTTGGTTTATATTAATGATTTGCCTTTCTTTGCCAAAAACTTCTGTGATATTGTGTTGTTTGCAGATGATACTTCTTTAATATTTAACATAGACAGAAACAAAACCAATTTTGACGATGTAAACAAAGCACTGTCACAAGTACTCGGTTGGTTTAATTCTAACAATTTGCAGCTTAATGCAAAGAAAACAAAGTGCGTACTTTTTTCTCTGCCAAATGTACAGACGGTACCTGTAGAAATTGTAATCAACAACGAAAAACTGGATTTAGTACAATCAACGATCTTTCTGGGTGTAACTTTAGACTCGAAACTTCAATGGCATGCGCATATCGCAACATTAGCTGGTAAGCTTAGTTCTGCTTCCTACGCTATTAGAAAAGTACGACAGCTAACAGATGTTGATACTGCTAGAACCGTATACTTTAGTTATTTCCATAGCATCATGTCATATGGCATTCTTTTGTGGGGATTAGCGGCTGGCATTAATGCTATATTCATCTTGCAAAAACGAGCAATCAGGGCCATCTATAAACTAGGCTCCAAAACTTCGCTTAGAGACAAGTTCAAGGAAATAGGTATACTGACAGCTGCATCTCAATTTATATTAAATTGCATTCTTTTTGTACGTCGCAATATTAACTTGTATACCAAACATGGTGATTTACACAATCGTAATACTAGAAATAGAAACAAGCTCGTAATGCCTCGGTACCGTTTAGAAAAGGTGCACGGATCTTTCGTTGGTCAAGGTATACACATATATAACAAAATCCCAAGTGATATCTTGGATTTACCATATCTAGAGTTTAAGAATCATATAAAGAGTGGCCTCCTCAAAAAAGGCTATTACACTGTAAATGATTATTTGAACGACAAAACACCTTGGTCGTAACACTCGTAACGAATGTTCCTAGTATGATATTGTGAGTCGTGTCCTATATTTTATATTATTAGCGTTTATATTAGTTAAGCTTTTAATTCGGTCATTTAAGGTAGGCAGTTTGAGTATGTCATGCTCACTAAAACATTTCTACGGTGGTGGCGTGTGAGGCGGGTCGTTACGTTCCCTAAAATATGGTTGAGCGAAGCGATGGCTGGTTCATGCGTCATGCTCGTGAACGGGTGCTGCCAGTGGGAATGGGTCTGCTCTTATCTGCTTGCTTTAAAATGTGTTTTCTTTTGTTTTTATTCATTTTATTAAGAATTACATTTGAAACATGTATGGCGCACCTTGCAGTATATAGTAGAATTGTCTTTTGTTTTTAACTAATATTAAAGCGTTCCTAAGTACTTAATTGAAAATTGTTCACCGCTATGATCATTAGTTCGCCTAAACTTAACTGTATTTATCATAACCCATTGTGTAATTGTGATGGAAACTGACCTTAGTCATACCATGTTAAGGTCATTTTTCAATTTGACGACTCTGTATGAAATAAAACAGGGAGAAAAAAGCAACCCTTGGAGTTTCTTGCCGGTTCTTCTCCAAGGCCTCCCGCTGTAGGGTTTGCGAACCGATGGCGTAGCTTCTATGACGTTCACAAGTATTGTAAATAACAATCTAAATTGAATAAACAAATTTGAATCTTTGAATCTTGAATCTTGAATCTTTTGATGATAGAATTTATTTTTAGCATCGGGTAACCTTTCGAAATAGATTAGGGTGACCTAGAAAGTAAAAAGAAAACTATGAGAGAAGTTTGATTTCAGAAGTACCTACCTAGTTGATCAAATTAGTAAGTAGTTACATATTTGATTGAATTAGGCGTCACTTGGCGGAAGTCCCTAACCATTGTGAAAAATAAATATATGTAGCTTTCTTCCGCAAATAATCGCAAAACTTGCACCTTCACCGATCACACTACTCTACACGTGTTTCGCCCCAACCCGGGGCATCCTCAGGAGATGTTTGTCCGTATGCAATCCAGCACCGAATGATTCGGAAGAAAGCTACATATATTTATTTTTCACAATAAGTAGTTACAGGTTACATTTACTTTACACTAGCCTTCCGCTCGTAGCTTCGCCGTACCTTCGTATATACCTTATTTCTTTCTTTCTTTTTATCTCGGAAAAATCCTACTAATATTATAAATGCGCAAGTTTGTGAGTATGGATGTATGGATGTTTGTTACGATTACCTAATGAAACGCTTATCATTTTTCGCCATAAACGTGAAACGCATCGTGTTGAAAGGCTTATTCTTCGAAAAGGCATAATTTCATAATGCATACTTACTTTGTTTGGCCGAAATTTGCAAGGCATAATCATCGAAAGGCGTAATTTTAATAAGCATAACTATAAAATGGGGGCGGCATGTTGAACCTCCTTTTAAGTTTTAAAAGAGAACATAAAGACGTCACATGTCAGCTGTAAAATATCATAAGAATGAAAGGTCAATAAAAAATGAGTAAAGAAAATAAATGGTATTTCAGTTCATAGCCAGAGCAAAGTACATTTAGATGATTTAGATCAATAGGGCATTTATACAATAAAGGTAATAATAATAATGCGAAATGTTTAGAAATATAATTTTGGAAGTATTTTAAATGAAATAAAGGGAATAATAATAAAATCTTTAATCCTATAATCATATCTAAAGCCATAAATCTTAAGGCGCTACTCGGAAAAATTATGGACTTTTTGATTTAAAACTATAGGACGGTTACAGTTGTTACAAATCTGGTAATAAGATATATATTTTTCATATATGTATAGTTTCAAAAACACGATTTAATGATTTTGCCTCGACACTTTTTCTTTTCGAAAGGATTACTCTTAAATGGGGTTACTTACATATTGGGAATTGGTTTAATTAGTGGACACCAATAATGCATTTTTTTAAATCGATGTAGTTTTTTAATACGAAGTGATTTTGTGTTTTTTTTAGCCTAATCTGCAAAATCGGTCTCGCTCCCGCGCGCGTCGTTTTCTCATTGCTATCTCGCTTCAGCATAATTTTTTCGAGTATCGCCTTAAATGTTATAATACTTAATGTTGTATTTCAAAAAAGTAATGATTAAAATAATTAAATTATTGTAGTACAAATTGTAATTTTCACTGGCAACACTTTTAAGTTGAAATTGACAGAAAGCGCCGGCATGGCGCCACTGTGTTTTGAACAGGGATAGACAAAATGGCGGGAATCTGCCCGTAGGCGGACAGTCAGTTGTGTGGTCAATTCTGTTCGCGTTGTCGAGTCGAAAGGACGTTAACCAGTGATTGTACGAATGAAGCATAAATAAATGGATGCCTATACTGCTGAGTTATTATTTCGTCATAATTCAGAAGTGGCAACAGAAAACCCGCAAAGAAGTTCAGTTATAAGGTACGTGCAATATTTCTCTAGAAGTTGTATAAAATCAGTTTGATCAGTTGACCTTATTCGCATTTACAAAATATTTCAAATTTATTCCGCCTTTCTGTGAAAAATCGGCACTTTATTTAAAAAGCTGTCTTTTATGACTCGGAGTCAATCGACCCGGACGTTTCAAATCTTTTTCAAAAGTTCGAATGAAGATTGAAAACATTCGAAACCGAAATAAAATTTTATATGATACGTGTTGAGGAATATTAGGAATGTAAATGCTATGATTGCGTAATTATTGTAGGTACTCAATATAGTTAATAAAGATAGCTTTGATTTTGACTTTCACATGCCATTGATGTGGGCCAAATATGTTGAGCATGTTTTAAAGAGAATGAGTGATTTTATGTTTTTGAAATTACAATGGAAATATATAATTTAACAGACAAGAATGCAAAAAGGGCGAATGGTTAGGTTATATGAACAATACTCAATTCTTTGTATTCTATTACTATACAACTAGTTTGTTGAGTTGGCCATGTGTGTCACTTATTATAAAACCATGTGTATGTGTGTCTAAGCTTGAGTACCTAGTGGTGGCCATTTGCCGTAAAGTCGTTAATGGATTTAGATAGTTTGAAGTTTAATTTTGCAGTCGCTTTACAAAAGTAATAGGTATTAGAAAAAGGCCATGTCTGCCTATAGCGTAATTGAGTAGCCATGTGAGCTACTAGTCCGCCATGTGTGTCAGTTATAATCCGGCCATGTGAGCCTATAGCTTAGTTGAGTAGTGATGTGTGCCTATAGCCTAGTTGAGTAGCCATGTGTGCCTATATCCTAGTTTAGTAGCCATGTGAGCTACGAGTCGGCCATGTGTGTCGCTTATAGATAGACCATGAGAGTCTAAGCTTGACTAGTAGTGGTCATTTGCCGAAAGGTCATCAGTGCATAGATAGTTTGAAATTAATTTTGCAGTCGCTTCACAAAAGTAATGTTAGAAAAAGGCGATGTGTGCCTAGAGCTTAGTTGAGTAGCCATGGGAGCTAAGAGTCGGTCATGTGTGTCTATGCTTGAGTAAAAGCTAGGCTACAAGGCTAGATGCGCCTACAGTTTATATGGCTAGATGCGCCAACAGTTTATAAGGCTAGATGCGCTTACAGTTTACTAGGCTAGACGTGCCTACAGTTTATGTGGCTAAATGCGCCTACAGTTTACAAGGCTAAATGGGCCTACAGTTTACTAGGCTAGACGCGCCTACAGTTTATGTGGCTAGATGCGCCTACAGTTTACAAGGCTAGATGGGCCTACAGTTTACTGGGCTAGACGCGCCTACAGTTTACTTGGCTAGACGCGCCTACAGTTTACTTGGCTAGACGCGCCTACAGTTTACTAGGCTAGACGCGCCTACAGTTTACATGGCTAAATGCGGCAACAGTTTACAAGGCTAGGTGCGTTTCCAGTTCATAAGACTATCTGCATTTAGATACAAGGATAGAAGCTCCTTCTAGATTAAAAATCTAGGTGTATATTTAGGTTAAGAGGCTACACGCGCCTTTTGATTACAATGCTAGAAGTGCCTTCAGTTTGTCAGGCTAGACTCGCCTACGAGCCTTCAGCTTGTCGGTATATTATGTCTCATTGCTAACAATACCCAAAGCTGATTGATTAAATGTGTTTGTAGTTATTGTAGGTCGAAGGCCTATATGTAGCTATATTACTTTACTATTTTGTCCCTTGTTATCATAAAAAGTGAATTTAATTTTATATGCAGTTGTACTAGACAAGTGCATTAGTTTCAGAATGTACTAAGAGTTTTGACTTGTTGAATTTGATAAATAACGAAAGTTTTCGTATACTGGCTCCTTATACACTTTTTAATTAATTGAGCTATGTGTGTCGCTGTCGAGCGAAAAAATCCGAGCGGTCGCCCGGATAACGAAAGGTCGTGGGTTCGAGTCCCATAGGAGCTAGTTATGAGATGGGTCGATTTTTTCTGAAGTACTTCATTTTAAATTTTTCGAGACACAATAGATTTTACATTGTTCTCTGGCCCTATTTGGCCGGTCAGGCGTCAATAAATAATTCGGTGAATTTTCTATAGAAGATTAGCTTTCTGAGTATTTTTACGGATTAACTAAGTAGATTGACAAGAAGGATGAATAAAACACCATACACTAATATCATTTATTTGTTCTAATGTTTCCGAGGTCATGAAACGCAAACAAGTCATTGAAGGAAGAAAGCGACGACCGAATAGAGGAACGCAGATCACCACTCTGTCACTGATGCCTCGTCGATGGCGCCGCGCCGGCTGCTGCGTCTCGAGGATTTCTGAGCCGTCATCTTGGTACTCCTTGGATCGTCGAAGTGATTTCAGGATATCAGTTAGCTTCATCTTCATCCCGAAACGGGATGACGGGCGGAGTGTGTATGTAAATTAATATCGGCATTAAATATTGGAACTTGATTATGTAAATTCGTTACTTTCAAATATTGCATTATTTTACTCTTCGATTCAAACTTTGCTGATGATGTGACTGTAAATGTTTTAAAGTCCAGTTTTGATATACTTATTTAAAAAGATGCTAAAACTTTTATCAAAACCACTACTACTTAAGAGTAGGTACGAACAGGGAAAAGTCTAAGTTGGCAGTTTGGTTGGTAGCAGAAATATGAAAAAAAACACTTTTTTAAATGTAATGATAACTTACTGTTCGGAAAAGATCGACGTTTCTGAACGCAACTCTAATGTCACGTCAAATTGACATTAGCTGTCACTTGAAGTTGACAGGGACTCTTGATTGAAATTCTTGTAGAAAAAAATGTCGGAAGAATTTTGCTGAATTTGTTAAAAATCGCTCGCGTTGAATGTGCCTGGCATATCGAGTTTGAATACATCTTAAATTATCTATGTGATCCCGTTTTGTACGACCAAGGTTTTGATGCCATCTCTGGAGTGGCCGGTCGCGGATGCTTTGAAAGATAACCTTTTCTACCACACGCGCTTGTTGTCGAGACACTATATCGTAATAAAAAAAGCTCCCACGTGTGTGTCTTTGTGTATCTATTGTTGAAACGCCCGGTGTCTTGTGAACGCTGTTATTTGTGTTATGAGTGAGGTGACTAATTGGTAAGGTCTGCAGAAGAAGACGGAGCCACAGGGGGGGCCCCCCTTACACCACTTCTGCCTTGGAGACGGTCGACCCACAGACCCGTATGTAACCTTACCTTATTTAAAAGTCTCTCCGCTGTGTATCGCAGTCCTATTGTTCAGTTACATCCCGGCTGAAACCAAGATTTGTCCGGAGTCTATACTCATGATAGCCTTCCACTGCGCCAATGCTGACTCCGCGGTCTAGGCAGGGGTGTACTGAACATTTTTTGGTAGCAGAGCGTAGTTTGAAGGCCTGAGAGGCCCACGCCAAAACTTTGTATTAATCAGTGCCGTTTGATGACCCAGTCTGGTCCGGACTAGATTAATTTGTACTTGTAAATGGTAATTAACTTGCATTTGAAAAGTAAAGGGCATTCCTTTGTTATTGGTTCCATGTCTTGTAATTAATTGTCATGTATTGAAGTTCCAAAATGTAAACAGATACCTTTCTTTGTTCATAATAATTATTATTTAGTTTTGTCAGCAAACTTGAGTTGTGAATATTGACAAGTTTGTTGCTAAAATAATAGCTAATAAAAGGTCAGCTAATAAGTTTGCACTCAATACTTAGTGAAACTTAAATGATTTGGGACATTGTTTACACATTGAAACTCATTGAAACTTGTGCTTTGAAATAATTGAAATTAACTTGTTGTTGTGTAACAGTATGTTGTGTTGATATCCAAGTGAATTTCAATAGTCAGTGAGTTTTGTTGTTTTCTGATAACCTCCAGATATTTAAGAGTTTGTGTCATTATAAATACTTTGTTGTTGTAATATTGGAATTTTGTGGTTAGTAATAACCTCCAAATATTGGAGATTTTGTGTTATAGTGAATATTTTGAATTTGTTGTTTTTGTTGATAAATTTGTGACGTTACAATGACGGCCTCCTCTGCTAAAGCCAAAATACGTTCTGAGTTACGGTGGTTGGCTTCTGCGGTCGCGTTGTTGGATCGACCGGATAGAACGGAGGCCTTGTTGAACAGATACGTAGATCTGCCCATACGTTTGGCTGTTGTTGATGAGCAGTATGCCTTATTTTTGGAAAGGACTGTTGAGGCCGAGGTGGAAATGCGACAAGAAGTCGGTTTGGATGTGGACCAGTGTTATGATTTTGCGGACAGAATTACCCAGGTAGCTCGACCTTTGCAAGTGGCAAGAGAGAATGAACCGAGCCCGTCCCCGGTCACATCTAAAAGTATGCCCCCTCTCTTTGCTAGATTGGCCCCCTTAGACTTAAGGCGCTTTGCTGGTCGTCTAGAGGACTGGGAGGGCTTTATTAATATTTTTGATAGTCTTGTACATGCCCGGGACGATTTGACCCAGGGCCAGAAGTTAGCTTATTTGTTATCCGTGTTGGAAGGGGAGGCCCTTGAATCGGTTCAACATTTGGCCCCCTCGGATGAAAACTACCCTATTGCTAGGGATTTGATTGCCCGTCGGTACCAGAACGTACGACGTCTGGCGGACAACCATGTTGCCGCCATTTTGAATTTACCCCGCGTTGCCAGCGTGATGCACTTGAGAGTGGCTTTGTTGAATCCGCTGTTGGTTGCCTACAACGCATTGAAAAACTTAAAACTCCCAGTGGAGCAGTGGTCGTTTTTGTTACTGCACATTGTCCTGGGAAAGTTGCCGGACTCTGTTAAGGTCCGTTTTAAGCAGCAGTATGGTGGGGATAGTGCGACTTATCTGCCACCCTTCTCGGACCTCTTGACGTTCCTGGAAGGAGAAAGTAGACTGGCAGATAATTCCTCTCTGGCCGGTCCTATGGGACCCGAACGACCTGTGCCACAGAGTAGATCCCCCACCGGACCCCCCCGTAGGGGGCGTATGGCCCCTCGCGCGCCCGGCCGCTATGCCGCCGTCCAGGAGACCGCCCGCTGCTTGTATTGTCGGGAACCGGGTCACAGCACGACCCGTTGTGATAAGTTCCTCGACCAGCGCGTCCAAGGCCGTCGAGCGATCGCGCGACAACGGACATGGTGCTACTCGTGCTTGGGCCTGCACATGCAGCGCGAATGTACCCAAGCGCACCCATGCCGCTTTTGTAAGGGCAACCACCATCCCCTCCTCTGCATGAACAGCCCAGAGGGCGGCGGAGCGCCGCAGCGCGTCGCTGCAGGATCACCTCGTATGGGTGGGGGGCTCGGACCCCCCGCGGTGTTTGCATCCCGCAGCAGTTCTAGTGGCCACCAGAGTGGCCCCAGACGCTCTCCGCCACGTTTTGAGCCTCAAACGGGCGGGGGTCCCAGGGACCCCCCAATGGGAAACCGATCCCCAAGGATGGGGATGAGTTATGCGGGCGTTGCCGGAGGTCGTAGAGGCCCCCCGCGACGTTTTGAGCCTCGCACGGGCGGGGGTCCCACGGACCCCCCAATGGGAAATCGGTCCCCAACTAGGGGGTTCGATTTTGCGAGCGTTGCGGGAGGTCGTAGAAGCCCCCCGCAACGTGTTGAGCCTCGCACAGCCGGGGGTCCCCGGGACCCCCCCTCTGAAAATCGGTCACCGTGCCCCCGCGACTATGGGGCGACGTACACGGTGGATGATAGGCACCGATTCTCGCCGCCGCTCGCCGAATACCCGCGTTTGGAGCGGCGCCCGCCCCGTCTTCAAGGGGCCGGGAGATATAACCCGCCTGATACCGGGCGATTTGGACGTAGGCAGTATGTGGGAGATTGGGACCCACTGGATCGCTATGAGCGACCCCCTTACCATGGGGGGACGTCTGGGGACCCCACATACTAGCAATCAACGTGTTTACGGTCGATTGTAGCCACCCCTCCAGAGACCGTTTTGTTGCCCACGGCCTCTGTGCTTGTCAGGGGATTGAATGGCGACCTTGTGGAAGTTCGCGCCTTGTTGGATTCCGGTGCTCAGGGGTGTGTTGTGTCATCTTGGTTAGTTAGGCGGTTGGGCCTCAAGGTGCACCCCCACACGGAAGGCGTGAGAGGTGTTGGCGATGTGAAAGTCCCCGGGTTGTTAGGGCATGTTGACTTCACATTTACATCACGTAATGGGTCCACGCCAGGCATTAAGACCTCGGCGATTGTGTTGGACACAGTTGTTGGCCGTCAACCTTCAGTTGACTTGGGACCGAGTATGTTGTCTTTGGTGTCTGATTCCCCACTCGCCGATCCAAATTTCTTCCGCCCAGGCCCGATTGATGCTCTCCTTGGAGCCGATGTCCTGGGGCGAGTTTTGTTGACGGGGAAGCGAGTTTTGCAGCCAGATGGCTTGGTAGCTCTGCAGACGACACTCGGTACAGTTGTGATGGGCCCTGCTCGCCGCGTTTTGGATTCCCCAGATGAGGATCGCGGTCTTGTTTTTAATGTGTCTCTCTCCGAAGTGGTGCAGAAGTTTTGGGAGGTTGAGGAACCTCCACCAGCCCCGCGGGTAGACCCAGTAGCGGATGAATGCGAGTTGTATTACCAGAATAACACTGGTCGCCTCCGCTCTGGTCGTTTGATCACCCGTCTCCCCTTTCGTGCCGGCCGACCTCCTCTGGGCGAATCCCGACCGCTAGCGGAACGTAGGCTAGTGGCGATGGAGCGTCGCATGAGCAAGGATCCGGTCTTCCGCCAGAAGTATGTTGAATTCATGCGGGAGTATGAGGAGTTAGGGCACATGTCCGTGAGCGATTTGGATTGGCGCTCCGTTGAGCACTTCTTTTTGCCGCACCACGCCGTTTTGAAATCCGGAAAGATTCGGGTGGTCTTTGACGGTTCGGCTCCCACCTCTACTGGAGCGTCCTTGAACCAGTGTCTGCATGTAGGTCCCAAGCTGCACACGGAGATCTCAGACATTTTGACCAACTTCCGGCGGCACCAAATTGTATTTATGACTGACATCCGGATGATGTTCAGACAAACGGTCATCCATCCCGAGGATAGGAGGTACCAATTGATTTTGTGGAGAGAGAGTCCGAGGGACCCCTTGTTGATTTATGAATTGAATACGAATACGTACGGTTTGGCTTCGAGCCCGTTTGTTGCGATTCGTTCTTTGTTGGAGTTGGCCGAGAAGGAGCGCTTGAGATACCCTCGCGCCTCCGCCATTTTGGCCAGTGACGTCTATGTGGATGACATTTGCACGGGCGCCTCATCTGTCTCAGAGGCGATTGTCCTGAGAGACGAACTCACCGCCCTTTTGAAGTCGGGAGGTTACGAGTTGAGGAAATGGATATCCAACTCGCCTGATGTACTGGTAGGTTTGCCCGAAGAGCACCAGCAGGACCCCCACCTATTCGAAAATGTTGATAATCCCCATGTGGTGACCGTCCTTGGCGTACAGTACAAACCGGTCTCTGACACTTTCACGTATTGTGTGGATTTACGACCACCGAAAGTCTGGACCAAGCGTTTAGTATTGTCTACTGTCGCACGTACCTTTGACCCCAATGGGTGGATTTGCCCCGTGCTGTTTATGGCCAAGTGTTTCTTGCAACGGTTATGGGCTTCGGGTGTGTCGTGGGATGAACCCCTCTCGGACGAGTTACTCCGAGATTGGTCGAGCTTCGTTTCATCCCTCCCCGAGATTAATGAAGTGCATTTGCCGAGGCTATTCCTCCCTTCTGAAAATTGTAAAGTTACTCTTCACGGCTTTTCCGATGCCTCCGAACGTGGATTTGCTGCGGCCGTGTACCTCCGCACTGTTACTGTTGACGGAGTTGTTGCTGTGCATCTGGTGATAGCGAAAAGCAAAGTCGCTCCCCTTCGGACTCGTCATACGATCCCGAGGTTGGAATTGTGTGGAGCTGCCCTCCTAATGCGTTTGTTGAACCACGTATGGCTCACATTAGGTCGATCTATTAAGATACAAGAGGTTTATGCTTGGACGGACAGTCAGGTCGTCCTTTGTTGGTTGAAGGCTCCGGCGCACACCTTGGACGTGTTTGTGGCCAATCGAGTGTCGCAGATTTGTAATTCCGACATCGAGTTGATTTGGAGACACGTGCCGGGAACCATGAATCCCGCGGATTGTGCGTCTCGGGGTTGTGTAGCCCCAACCCTAATTAACCACCCCCTCTGGTGGGGCCCACAGTGGTTGATGCGGCCTGAGTCGGAGTGGCCGCCCTCTCCAGCGTTGTCGAACGTAGCCGTTCCTGATATGCGGGCATGCGTCCTGGAGACTAACCCCGCCGGGGAAAAGGATTTGTTGTTGGATCGGTACAGCTCCTTACAGAAGCTGCTTGGTGTTACCGCTTGGATCAGACGTTTTGCGTACAATTGCAGGAACCCACGCGCGAGGCGTGATTCGTCGGTTCTCACTCCGGACGAGCGTAGGGACGCGCTCTTGTTTTGGGTCCGGAGAGTACAAGCTGATAGTTTTGAGTCCGAGATTGAAATTTTGCGTTTAGGCCGTCGCAAGTTGAAGGGCGCGGTATCGCGATTGAATCCCTTCCTGGACGAGAGTGGGCTTTTGCGAGTCGGCGGAAGACTTCGAAATGCGAACTTGCCGTATGGGGCTCGTCACCCCCTTTTGTTACCTAAAGCCGGACATTTGACTCAACTGATAATAACAGATCGCCATGTGAATGCACAACATGCTGGCTGTAATGCTTTGTTGGCCATTTTGCAGCGTGAATTTTGGATTTTGTCTGCTCGTCGAGCCATTCGCACTGTGGTTTTCCGTTGCCTGCCTTGTTATCGATTGAAGGCCGCGACCATGCAGCCCCAGATGGGTGATTTGCCTGCTGATCGCGTCACGGAATGTAGAGCTTTTGCCGGAGTCGCCACCGACTTCGCCGGTCCCTTTACTGTAAAGGCTTCGAGACTGCGTAATGCTAAAACCTATAAGGCGTACTTGTGCGTGTTTGTGTGTTTGTCCACCAAGGCTGTCCACTTGGAAATTGTCTCGGAATTGTCTACCGAAGCCTTTGTCGCCGCCTTGAGCAGATTTGTTTCCCGTAGAGGACTGCCGTCATTGATACGTTCCGATTGTGGTACTAATTATAAGGGAACGTGTAATTATCTTAAGGAAGTAGTTAAGTTTTTTGTTGATAATAAAATAGACATTGGAACCACCCTCTCCCGGCGTGGGATAATCTGGAAGTTTAGCCCTCCAGCTTGTCCGACCTGGGGAGGAATTTTTGAAGCTTGTGTAAAGGCTGCCAAGACACACTTGCGTCGCGTGATTGGAGAAACTATTCTCACGTTTGAGGAACTTGATACGGTATTTTGTAAAATTGAGGCCGTCCTCAACTCGCGACCCTTGTGCCCGTTGTCTTCGGACCCGAATGACCTGGAAGCGTTGACGCCAGGTCATTTCTTGATCGGACAGCCCCTTTTGGCGTTGCCTGAATATCCGATTCAGGATGTAGGATCCCATCGTTTGTCGCGATACCAACTTTTGAAACAGATGTCCCAAAACTTCTGGGCACGTTGGTCGATGGAGTATTTGCATATCCTGCAACAGCGCGTGAAGTGGACAGATAAAACCACCCCACCCCAGACTGGCGACCTCGTGTTGATTAAGGATGCTAACCTGCCGCCCCTATGTTGGCGAAGGGGGCGCATTGTTAAACTCTACCCCGGAACTGACGGAGTTCCTCGTTTTGCTGAGGTTTTGGTTCGAGATTCGGTTTTGAAGAGAGCAGTTAGTGGGCTCTCCCGATTACCCGTAGATTGACGTACCGTTCTTAACGGTCCGGGGCGGGGGGATGTTCGGAAAAGATCGACGTTTCTGAACGCAACTCTAATGTCACGTCAAATTGACATTAGCTGTCACTTGAAGTTGACAGGGACTCTTGATTGAAATTCTTGTAGAAAAAAATGTCGGAAGAATTTTGCTGAATTTGTTAAAAATCGCTCGCGTTGAATGTGCCTGGCATATCGAGTTTGAATACATCTTAAATTATCTATGTGATCCCGTTTTGTACGACCAAGGTTTTGATGCCATCTCTGGAGTGGCCGGTCGCGGATGCTTTGAAAGATAACCTTTTCTACCACACGCGCTTGTTGTCGAGACACTATATCGTAATAAAAAAAGCTCCCACGTGTGTGTCTTTGTGTATCTATTGTTGAAACGCCCGGTGTCTTGTGAACGCTGTTATTTGTGTTATGAGTGAGGTGACTAATTGGTAAGGTCTGCAGAAGAAGACGGAGCCACAGGGGGGGCCCCCCTTACACCACTTCTGCCTTGGAGACGGTCGACCCACAGACCCGTATGTAACCTTACCTTATTTAAAAGTCTCTCCGCTGTGTATCGCAGTCCTATTGTTCAGTTACATCCCGGCTGAAACCAAGATTTGTCCGGAGTCTATACTCATGATAGCCTTCCACTGCGCCAATGCTGACTCCGCGGTCTAGGCAGGGGTGTACTGAACACTTACCAATTGCTTACTACGACAAGCTTTCTACTTATGGAAACCACTTGAATAACACCAATATCATGGACCTATTTGGAAATTGTGTTAACAAGCCTTGGATCGATAAAGTAAAAAGTTTGTCCTCTCGGATCGTTCAGCTCAATCAATGCTAATCTTTCAGCGAGGGATTTGATATTAGTACCTTTACAAAACAAAACATTTGTTGTGTGTAAATTTATTTCTAGATCGCATTTTCAACTTTGCTTTGCAAATGTTTTCTTGCATAATGATAAAAAAGCGTATAGAGCTTTCAAAATATAAAAGAGATCGAAGTGGCAGTAAGGTACATGAAAACATAACTTAAGGGGTAATAAAATTATAGAATAATAGGTCGTATACAAATACAAATAGGTATATAGTTTCTTATTATGAAAAGTATTGTAGGACATTAAAATCCGTCATTCAGCCTCATTGTTTGTGTTGGTGACACTGCTATTGATGGCCGAAAGCCATAGCCAAGATACATATAGGCACTTTTGGGGCCTAGTGGTTAATTATAGGACTAAAGAAAGACAAATCTTTAACTGTACGTAACTGAACTGCAATAGTATTTATTCTAAGGCCCGTGGGTTCTATTCTGATAGGTTTGATATAAATTGTACAGGATTGAATTCCGAGTGGAGCGGTGACGTTTCGGTGTTCCGATGCATGAAATGTAATTGATAAGTCTATTGATTCATTATGTGCGCCTCTTTTATGAGTCGTTAACTTAAAGTTAGAAACGCGAGTATTCGCAGGTTAAATAAATGAGCGACATACAAATAAACTATTATTGACAAATAATAGGTACATGGAAATTCCAATGCTTGATATTTGAGAAAGTAATCTTTATGACCTTTAAGTATCTTACAATTTTACTGTTGCTTACTGACATAATAGTACATAAAAAAAGCGCAATTAACAAAAGAAACGCCTCGTGTAGGCTTATTCATAGACATGTTTGAAACTTTGAGGCTGTAGCTGGTCACGTACTGCACAACCGACTGAATTTAACGGAATACGTAGTATTACATTAGAATTATTTTTTTCCATTTTACCTAGTAGCGCGGGCGGTGCGTTCGTTTATAGTAAGTTGGCGAGGGGCCTCAGGGGTTAAAAGTGATTTACAAACTTAAAATGATGAACGTCTGATGTGCGTAGTTAATCCCACGAATATTAAATACATTCAATTTGGTATTTTCAAATGTGAATTGTTGAACTTAATAATATGTGATAAATAATAGAAATAATGAAAATATTACTTGGTATATCTATAGACACTCATTTAAATTGGAAATCTTGTTGTTATTTATAATATCGATACAAAGATCTCAATCTATTTTTACGCTTTGAATCTATTTTTGCTCATAATAATTGCTTATATCAAGTAGTTTAGTAGTTTGTGTCCTCTTTTAACTTAGGCGTCATAAACCGGAGCAATTCTGTAAATCTAAATGTTGTAAAGTATGGTACATTTGTATTACCAAATGTTGCATTCACTTCATATTTTGTATCACGTTCGCATTATTTATCTGACGTTTGACCATGAAACGCTTGAAGGACTTTCAATGAAAAGAAATCCCTTTCAATTCTTGCATATCTATAATCTAGCAATTTGTATCTACGTTATAATTCATATTTACTTGACATAACTTTTTATTATTATTTATTCAAGATCAATTAAAACTTTAATCGACCAACCAATAGAATGTTAATAATGAAAACTACTAGTGTCATAATAAATTAACAGCAAATATAATATAACATCGTTTTGAGACCTAAATAATAATATATTCTGGCAAGTTCTTTTTGCGCAGATCCTCGCTAGAGAACCAAGATACTTTCCCAGCGAGGCTATTAAAAAAAGCAAATAACCCAAATTTCAATAGAGAAGATGGTTGGAAGATCCACCAGCTTGGGACCCTATAATCCATCAAGTAAAGTCACAACCTAAACCACACACTGCAAGAACTAAAGATACGGTTAGTTCTTTTTGCAAATAATTTTAATAAACGGAGATCGTCCCCCTTCGTGTAGTTTTCTTGCCAGTTCTTTCTCCGAAGGGCTCCAACTTTTGTGAACTGGTGGTCGAGTCAGTAACTTTTTGCTTTGCTATAAATAATTATTATCCAAATTACTTAAACAAATCAAAATATTAAATTAATAAATCATTTTGTTATAGTTAAATATAATGTTAAAATAATCAATACTTAACCGTATCCTGTTTCCGAACGAAAAACAAAGACAATTAGAGTGGGTATATTCTTTTATTAAAATAAAAAAATAGTGGGTAGTTTTCCGTGACCACGGCCCCTGGAAAGGTGCCGAAACGTCGGATAAACCAAAAAATCTCAAAAAACAACTAAAATTAAACCAAGTTGTTGAATAAATTGCGAGAAAAATCCGTGAAATGTTTTATTTGTATGGACGGTTCGCGCGGAAATCTAAGATGTGTTTAAGTTCTTTTGTACTTAGATAAGTAGAAAATTAAATTAAAGTACGAAGGGCCTCCCTCCTCATTTGTGAACTGGTGGTCGAGTCAATAGTTTGCCTTGATTTAAAATAATTATTTGTATTGTTTTTTTCAAATAAATCTAAATATCAAATAGATAATTTTCCTTGCCTCAGTACAGTCATAACTTAAAAATAGTAAATTCCGTATCCCGATACCAAACAAAATAATAAAATGTTAAATCTGAAGGTCGAAATGATCTGAAATCAGACGGAAAGAGACATGAAATAAAAATTTAAAAAAAAACTAAAGAAAAAAATACAATTAAATGCTAAAAATAAGTGATACTGAAACGCTCGCAGAAATCTGAGATGTGCATAGGTACATTTATATTGTAAATTATTATTTTAACTATTATCATGTTTTTATAAATTTTATTGAGATTATACTTCAGATACTGTGATTATAATGCCGAAAGTTGTATTTATATTCCTTTAAAATTGTATTCTTAAACCTATTGAGTAAAAATAAAGAATCTGACTAGGTACTTGTTACATACAGTGCACCAGGAGGTAGCACTATGTCGGATGGCCGAATGTTGTATTTCAAAAAAGTAATGATTAAAATAATTAAATTATTGTAGTACAAATTGTAATTTTCACTGGCAACACTTTTAAGTTGAAATTGACAGAAAGCGCCGGCATGGCGCCACTGTGTTTTGAACAGGGATAGACAAAATGGCGGGAATCTGCCCGTAGGCGGACAGTCAGTTGTGTGGTCAATTCTGTTCGAGTTGTCGAGTCGAAAGGACGTTAACCAGTGATTGTACGAATGAAGCATAAATAAATGGATGCCTATACTGCTGAGTTATTATTTCGTCATATTAAAAGGCATAATATTCAAAATGCATAAATTTAACGGGGTAATACGTTTATTTATTTTGAAGTTAGGTCTGTGAAAATAAAAAATAAATCTTTTCTGGCGCTTCGCGGGCCGCTGCCGTGGCACGCTCGCTTCACTAGCTCGGCTCGCGTGGCGTTTTGGTCAATGTTCTAACCTAAGCTAACCTAAAAAGACTGTTAGGATTTCTTGGGTGGCGGGAGCCCCCTTAGTGGGAGGCTATGCCCCCATCCCCCTGCTTCTCTGTTTTTTTCCATTTGTACAAACTTATGAGTAAAAAAATTTTTTTTAATCATACAACTCCCAAAAAATATTTTTTAACCATTGGATGTCTCTCAAACACCTCCGGAGTTCCTAAAAGTGTATCGAAAATTTCGTTACATTTTGACTACGACGCACCGTTTTCAAGATATTGACATTTAAATAAAATTATTGTTTTTAAAACTTAATTATGCTTTATAAAGTTATGCGTTTTAGAGTAGGTATACTTTCCGAAATTATGATAAATGAAAATATGAATTTTGAAGATTATCCTTTTTTAACCTATATTGTGCCTTTTTACTATTATGCATTATTATCATTAAGGGTTATGAAATGTTTGCCAAATAACAAAATGCTTTTCGATGTTATGCCATAAGATGTATGCCAATTGCCAAATGAAATTATGACAATCAACTGTATGCGTTTCAATGTGTCACCGTTTGTTACTCTTTCACGCAAAAACTACTTACTGAACGTATCTGGAAAAAATTTGCAAGTGAGGTAGATTATAGGCTGGAATAACACATAGGATACTTTTCATCTCGATATTCCCACGGGAACGGGAACCACGCCGGTGAAACCGCTGGCGGTCGCTAGTAGGTATATATTTTTTTATATGTATAAGTATTTAAAATATATATTTTTCCAAGATAAAGAGTCAAAGTCAAAGTCAATAAATTTTTATTCATATAGATTAATAAAATTAATGCTTATGAATCGTCCAACATTTTTTTACCTACCACCTGTTATGGACATCTTTTAACTGACAAGAAAAACAGGCGAAAAAAACTCATCAGCTTTAACAGAAGCAACGCATTTACAAAATAATTATGTCGTTGCTAGACAAAATGGTACAATAATAAAATTTATACAAAAAGCTAATGCTGAAGGAAAGTTTTCACATACTTAAGTATAGGAATATTTTCCTTTTATACATTGTTAGTGTTACTTACTATAATTATTACAACCATGCGTTATGATCATTTAAATAATCTTCTACTTTGTAATAGCCTTTGCTTAAGAGCGTCTTTTTAACATGTTTTTTAAATTTATTCAAAGGCAGCTCGATTACTTCTTGTGGAACTTTATTAAAGAATGCTATGCCTTTTCCCAAAAAAGAGCCTCTACTTTTTTCAAGTCTAAATCTTGGAACGGCAAGCTTATTTTTATTTCTTGTGTTAAAATTATGAATATCACTATTCTTAGTGAATGAGTCAAGATGTTTCCTAACATATAATATATTCTCGTAGATGTATTGCCCTGCTAAGGTTAGTATATTAATTTCTTTAAACAAAACCTTTAATGAATCGCGGCGGCGGAGGCTGTAAATGGCGCGTACCGCTCTTTTTTGAAGTACAAAAATATTTCCAATATTGGCTGCTGAGCCCCACAACAACACGCCATAGGACATTACACTATGAAAGTAACTAAAGTAAACAAGTCTTGCCGTTTCAATATCAGTTAATAGCCTTATCTTTTTTACTGCAAAAGCAGCTGAACTGAGTCTACTCGACAAGGCCTCAATATGTGGATCCCATTGTAGTCGTGAATCTAAGGTAATACCAAGAAATTTCGTGCTGTCAACTAATTCGACTGCATCTGCATTCAAACTAATACTTAAATCAACCTTCCTTACATTTGGTAGTGAGAATTTGACACAATTTGTTTTTTTAGGGTTTAAAGACAAGTTATTAATGTTAAACCAATGTGCGACCTTTGAGAGAGCACTATTTACTTCGTGAGAGCAATTATTCCCTCGCTCAATTTTAAAAATTAGAGAAGTATCATCTGCAAATAGTACTGTCTCACATAAATTATGCACGTAGTAAGGTAGATCGTTAATGTAGATTAAAAATAGTAAAGGACCCAATATTGAGCCTTGGGGCACGCCCATTATAATGGGGGCTCCAGAGGACGCAGTATTATTAACAATCACTTTTTGATTTCTATTACTCAAATATGAACGCAAAAGGTTAACTGATTGTTTCGAGACACCATAATGTTCTAACTTCATTAAAAGAGTTTGGTGATCAACGCAATCGAAAGCTTTGGAAAGGTCACAGAATACACCAATTACGTCCTGCCTACCCTCCCAAGCGTCAAGGATATGTTTAAGAAGTGCAATTCCAGCATCTGTGGTATTTTTACCTTTAGAGAATCCGAACTGATTCTTATGAAAGATTTGATTTAATACCAAATAATCTACTAATTGAGCGTATATTATCTTTTCAAAAATTTTACTAAGTGCTGGTAAAATTGATATCGGCCTAAAGTTAGTGGGGTCACTCTTGTCTCCAGATTTAAAAAGCGGAATTAACTTACTATATTTCATTAAATCGGGGAAGACTCCTTCGTCAATACACTTATTAAAAATAAAAGCTAAATATGGAGCTATTGGATCAATTATTGATTTAATAACATTAGTTGATATACCCCATAAATCTTCCGATTTTTTTATATTTATTGTTTTAAATGCTTTAAGAATATCATCGCCATTTATATGTTGAAAATTAAATACTTTGTTACACTTATCAACGCTTGACACCAAGAGGGCAGCCGCAATATTAGGACAGGAATTTAAATTTCTCGTAGTTTCTAAGGGTACCCGAGAGAAGAAGTCTTCAAAAACACGGGCAACCTCATCGTCAGATGTAAATGTTTTATTATTTGCTTTAAGAGTGAAGGAATTTATATGATTTTTTGTTTTACCAGTTTCTTGGTTAATAATATTCCATGTAGCCTTGATCTTATTATCAGCTACTTTTATTTTATTAGCGATGTATGTGGACTTGGCAGCCGCACATACTTTTCTAAAAGTTTTAGAATATTTCTTGACATATTCAATAAAACTAGGGTCACATGAAGTTCGCTTTAATGCATAAAGTTCATATAATTTCCTTCTACTTGTATAAATCCCAGGCGTGGCCCAATCACTAAACTTCTTTCTATTAGTATTACAGTTGATCACCTTTTGTTTGAATGTTTTACTAAATTCGCTTTGCACCACACTAAATAAATCATTATAGAGATTATTAGGTTCCATAATAGAAGCTGGTAAAGTTTCAATTTTATCAATTACATGATTTCTAAATTTATCAATGCCCTTTTTCGTAATTGGCCTACATATTATTTTACGTTTAGGACAGACATGATGGTGCTCTATAGAGGCTATTTGTCCACTATGGTCAGATTTTATGACATCAATTACCTTTTTTTCTATAACCGAACAGTCTGTAAAAATATTGTCCAAGCAACTGCCAGATGTGGGTGTGATTCGAGTAGGCTCATTAAAAGTGTGTATTAAATTAAATGATTTAAACAAGTTTAAAAATCTACTTGAGAGTGTGGCCAATTTACGGTCTAAAATATCTACATTGAAATCCCCACATATGACAACTTTTTTATTGGTTTTACAAGTTATTCTTAACACTTCCTCCATAGTGGACTCAAACTCAGAATAATTACTATTGGGAGGTCTATAAAGACATATTATAATTAGTTGGTCAAGTTCCACACAGGATAGTTCAATGACTCGTTCAATAGAGAGGGATACAACATCTTTGCGCTCTTTGTATTGGAAATTATCATGTAACATTATAAGAGACCCTCCCCTGATAGCAGATTGCCTACTAAACGAGCTTACAACTCTATAATTATCTAAGATTAACATTAATTCATGTGGTTTAAACCAATGCTCAGTAACACATAACACATCAACATTATTACAATTTAAAAACAAACTTAATTCTAGATCTTTGTTAGAAAAGCCTTCCATATTTTGATGGACAATTGTTAAACTGTTTTAATATTACTAGCTTTTGCCCGCGACTTTGTTCGTGTGATTAAGATAGTTGCGCGTTTATTTTGAAAGTTACGGATTACCAATAGAAGTATCAAGAAAGCTATCTACCCTCCAAAAATGGTGTCTCTACCTTCAACCTATATGGAAATTCCTTAACATACTGAAACACCTTGTAGCACCCTGTATAATGGGAATTTTCCATAACGCTTTCTTAGTGCTCACCTACACCATGGAAGGAATCTACCCTCCAAAAATTGTGCCTTTGCCTTCAGCCCTATTCAAATCCCCATAGAAACTGGAACACCCTGTAGCATCCTGTATAACGCGAATTTTCCAAAATCCTTTCTTTATGCTCACCTACACCATAAAAGGTATCTACCCTCCAAAAATGGTGTCTCTACCTTCAGTCCTATACAAATCCCCATACAAACTGGAACATCCTGTAGCACCCTGTATGACGGGAATTTTCCAAAATCCTTTCTTAGTACTCACCTAAACCATGAAAGCTATCTACCCTCCAAAAATGGTGTCTCTACCTTCAGCCCTATACAAATCCCCATACAAAGTGGAACACACTTTATCACCTTGCTTAACGGGAATTTTCCAAAATCCTTTCTTAGTGCTCACCTACACCATGAAAGGTATCTACCCTCCAAAAGTGGTGTCTCTACCTTCAACCGTTAGGGCTCTACGCCTATGCCAACAATAAATCAATCAATTTAGAGTTTTATATGTAAAAAAGATGGATTATTTTATGAGCACATTTAGTAGTTAGCGCAATCTAAAGTAAATGTCAAACCGGGTTGTATTCAACATTTCCTTAATATTCTGATTTGCGTAAAAAAAACTAACAGATAGTTTCAGCAACAATTGTTTCATGTAGGTACTCTGACAGTAGGTACAGTGGGTATTATCATGAAGAGAT
Organism: Crambus lathoniellus; assembly: GCA_949710035.1. Classification (NCBI taxonomy): domain Eukaryota; kingdom Metazoa; phylum Arthropoda; class Insecta; order Lepidoptera; family Crambidae; genus Crambus; species Crambus lathoniellus. Next base: position 11,394,576 of record OX453306.1, read on the forward strand.
TTCGTGTTACGACTTTATTTTATTTCAAAAGTCACAATGGTACCTATTTGAACCGATCGTCCTTTAAATATTGTAATCTTAAGTAAGTAATCTATTACCCTACAAAATACGTTGTTTAAATAATAAACCACCGCATCGCCGCCACCGCATTGAAAAATACAAATAAATAAAAAATGCAATGCAATTTTTTTTAATCTGATATATTAGCACTAAAACATTGTTAGGTAAGTAGGTATTAAATTAAAAAACAGTCTTAAATTTTCCAAACAAAAGAGTTAATACCAAACAATTTACTGAAAGTAGGGAATATTATTTGCCTTCACCTATTTTTTGGCCAAAAATATCTCGACTTTATTTTGTCTTCTGGAGGCCAATTCTCATTTTTCGAATTGTGTAGTCTCGAATCGAGTTTTGATTTCGATCTCTATCTCGACATTGTGTTCATATTTTCAGCACTAACCAAAATAGATTTCTGACTTTTCTGTGATAAACGTTGCCATTCAAAGACACATCTTTGTTGTCATTCCTCTCAATAAACTAGGAATGCGTTCCGTTCCATATGTTTCATCCGGTTAAACCACCGGTTGCAACTATGTAGGTACAATGAGCAATACAACCAGGTATACACTTATAAAACTTTTTCGCTTGCATGGACAACAACGCCTGCCCATTCTTGGCCCCGCCCCATTTGTTTTTTCTACCAACGAAGGATTTGACAAAAGGTGTCATTGTTTTTTGTTTAAAATGTTATTGCTTTGGGCACTCACTGCCGTTACCATCTGTTGTTGTTTTATCCCATTTAACGCCCATTCTAAAGAGACAACAATGCTTTTCATACTTTTTAAAGTTTTAGACCCCAGGTAGCTGCTGGTCAACCCAAATGACCTTTTGTCTTAAAAATATTATTTGTGTTTCGTTTGGTTGAGCTGCCCATCTGTGACACTATTGGTGGATTTACCAGATGGCAGTCCGTTGCTAAAGGTCTTTAGTGCAGTATACTAAAACTGGCGTTGAACCTTACGGTGTATATCTGGTGGTTTTGTTGATTGTACCTCAAATATTTTTATTTATTTATAGTTGCAAAACTTCGGACTGTAGGTAAATGAATTAGCTGGATGTTGTACCTTTGTTTGGAGATCCAGTTTACTTGTATCTACGATGACCGGAGCGATTAACTCCATTAAAATATCGTTTAAGGGTTTTGTCTAACCAAATTTTTTTTTTACCTCCGCGCATCGCAATTCAAATACGTCTATAGGTAATGTCCGTCTCCTACGTGGAGATTTTTCTGCGACATTCTCAGTATTTTTTATCATTACTTCCACGACAAAACTCCTCCATATTCGATGTTTCGTTCGTTTCTCGTATTCGAAATTACGTGTCGCTCGACCACTGCCGACCACTCGAAACAATTCGAGCGACTGTCATTCGAGAAATGTCGAGTGCGAGATGTCCACAGGGGGCCGATTCTCAGGCAATCGAGAAAAGTTCACATTTATAGCTCGAAATTCAAATATAACACAGTTTTTATATTGTCAGAAATTCACAATCGAAAAAGTTCGATCGAAAACCAGTCGAACGCTACGAATGGTAAAAACCAATAGATGTTCGTATACGAACTTAGCTGTCAAAATTAATTTGTTGACATGTGAGACAGCTTAGTTTGTTTGAAACGTTCTAACTTTTCAATAGAAACCACAAACAAAATGTTCGACATACGAATTACCACACTGAAAAAGTTCGAATGCCTGAGAATCGGGCCCCTGAATAACTAAATTGGATTACCACTCGAAAAAAACTCGAATTCGAACTTTATCTCTATTCGAGACTACAACTCGAAAAATGAGAATTTGCCTCCTGATAATAATTGAATTCTGAAAGCTTTTATACACTACATCGTGGCACATTAAAGTTGTTCGTGTGACGTGTTTCTATATTTCAAACGTAACACAAAGGATTAGATTAAGTAAATTTATATTAATTTAAAACACGAATGCAAAAATCGAACTAAAAAGTAAAAACTGGCCAAGTGCGAGTCGGACTCGCGCACAAAGTGTTCCGTACCATCAAATAAATCACGTCTGTTGTATGGGAGCCCCCTTAATTATTATTTTTTTTTTTTTTTTTTAAAGTGAATATACAACTACGTATTCTGTGAATATTTCAAGCGTCTACCTGTTGCCGTTATTAATATCGAGCAAGAAACGCGCAAAAAAATCACGTTTGTTGTATGGGAGCCCGCCCCCCTCAAATATAAATTTTATTCTGTTTTTACTATTTGTTGTTATAGCGGCAATAAAAATACATCACCTATGAAAATTCCAACTCTCTAACTATCACAGTTCATGAGATACTCATACAGCCTGGTGACAGACAGACAGGCTGACGGACAGGAGAGTCTCAGTAATGGGTCCCGTATTTACCCTTTGGGTACGGAACCCTAAAAACAAGCACTCATTGCAGTCGGGGTACCATGCAACAAATCTTTAGTTTTTAGGCATATACTGATAGGTTTATTGAAATGGTCGTATTGGTCACAACAAGTAGGTATATTAGGAGTAGGTACAAGTAGGTATTTCTGTAAACTGTGAAAGTCGTCGTGTTGATTACGACTTACGAAAAGACTACGACTGCCATCTACTGGCTTCAGACGCCACTAAACAAAACGAAGTGAAAATCACAAATGTCAGCTTGTGTTCATAGATGGCTCTTGAAAATAATCTGATCCGCTAAAAAATATTTTTACTATGATTTTACAGCTTGCGAACTTAGTATATAATGTTTCTTTATTGGATTAAAAGTTATCAATTTGCTAATTATATGGTTCATACTAGCAAATAATGTAAACACTCAAAATATCGATTTGATATTCTTTACTGCGCATGTCAGAGAAAGGCGTAGACTAAAAGGGCTGTGAATTTCACTTCTAACAAAGTTAACTGAAAACAAATCATTTTACCGTAGAATTTATTAATATTGTTTGTTATAACAAAGATAGATAATAAAACAAAGTTAATTTAAAGTTAAAACTATAAGAAAGATCTAAAAATGGGCAATATTCAAGCTAACGAAAAACAATCAAAGACAGGCAAATCACCCGCAAAGGGTAAAAATTTCATCAAGAATCTAAACAAAAAAACACCTGGACGAGAGAGCAAAAAACACGGAAGAAAAAAGAGTGACATCAAAAAAGGCGTTATCGACAGAGATTTCGATAAAACTCCAGATACTGATAACAATGAAGCGATCGAAGCATCCGATAACGATACGGTCGAGTGCGCGTCCACGGCGGCCGGGGGGGAAGCGGAGCCGGCGAGCGCGCGCGAGCTAACGGTGGCCAGGTGCGCGCGGTCAGCGACCCAGCCCGACGCAGCCTCGCCTGCCAGTGCCAACGACTCTACCTCCGAATCAGTGTTCACGGATCCGCTCACGCCGCTCGCCGTCGAGCTCAACCAGTGCTACTACTCCGCGGAGAGCGACAGCGCGCCCGAGGAGCCGCCGCGCACGCTCACCCCGCACTCCGACATGCCGCACGACGACGCCGACGCCGCCTCCGTGCTGTCACATCACATGGACAAACACGAAAAAGTTGACGTTTTCGATGACAGTGACAGGGGTGATGAAAAGGTTATGGGCGCTATAATTTCCGGATTACGTGCTGAACAGATAGATCGCAACACGCACGAGTGCAGCCATGATTTCCGCGACAACCGGCTGAAGTCCAGCCCGGGCCAGACGTCCTTCACGCTCTCCAAGCATCGGAAGGTGGAGCTGACGCCGGTCGCATGCGAACCTTCTCTCGCTATTCTTGACAACAACGGTTAGTATTCAAGCATATTGAACTCGTTAGAACCTCTATTTCATCTTTTCAAAACAAGTGTAATACAATAACAACATTGGCGCATTCAACATTAATACAATACGACGTACCTACCTACTTTATGTACCTATATGTAGGTACTATTAGCATATAACAGTGCCGCACATACTCGTAAACAAGTTTACGCGCAAAACTACCTGTTGCTTACTTCGTACTAAGTGCTACACACAATACTCTTCACTTTTGTTTTGAAACCAGTTTGTTGATGCATACTCTAGATTTCACGCACTAGGTAGGTAGGTACTTGTTTATGCTACGAAAGTTGATAATGAGACTCAGTGCCTGGAAATAAAGTCGATTTAGGCATAATCCCTTGGATTCATTCAATGTTAGTTTTATTTTTCTCACTCAGTACCAGTAGTAGAGTAGAGCGTGGTAACGTCATCGTCACCGAGATAACACAAAAAGCAATAATGAAATGACCCGACTACCTCTCCAATAATGAATTGAGTCCGGTAATGCTCATTAGGTCAGACAGAAGTCAGATTGAAAGGATTTTATCAAAACTAGTATCGTTGCCACTAGGAATATAAACGTACCTAATAATAAGAATTGTTTTGCTGGCATATAACCAGCACATAATAATAATATGATATCGATAAATGCATACAAAATTGCACAAACTCGGGATATCTATATTTTTACACATTAGTTGCAATTTATTAGTCTGGGCGGAACAATTCGACGATGTTGCTTGGCAGGATCAAAAGATTCTTGGAAATCAAATCTTTATCAGAACTTGCAGAGCATTACTTATATTATGAATAAATTTTAACCTTCATTTTCATTATGTGTACCTACAAAAGACACACTTCCACATAAGATAGATTAGTACGTAGTTCTTTGTAGTACCTACTGAAAGTAAAGAAAAATAAAGTACCTAAGTACTTACCTATTTCAGTTCGGATTTTGTAAAAAATAAATTGTATAGGTAGTGTAACGTACACGCACTTAAAAATAATTAGGTACCTATTGGGAAATCCCCTTTGTAAAATATCATAGCCTTGCATAATATAAATCCATTGACTCATTGCATAAAGGCCCGAGAGCCAAACTAATTCGCTCTATGGAGACTCAACAATAATTCTATATCAGTGATTTCTTAACATTGAAAATTAGATTATCTAGTTTAATAAATAATTCATTAGTAATCCACCAATATTTATGACAGCGACATTAAAAAAAACAAATACAAAGCTTTAAAAAATCTATAAAAAAATATGCAAAAATGGTATAAGTGTTATTCACTTTACATTTGAATACATTTATTATTATCTTTCGTAAAAGTATATAATCCTCCTATATTTGTAAATGAAAAAAATAAAACTTACAAAAAAACTCTAAGTAAACTCAAATTGGCATTACACCTATGTTAAAAATGCTATCAGAAACAACCGACTTCTTCCTAAAGTATTAGTTTCCCGTTTTATATCTTTATGGATTTCGACTTTGGTGCTTAGATATAGTGAACATAAACACATGTTAACGATAAAATTGGTGATATCATATTTGCTGAAAGAATTGCACCATTTTCGGGGTATAACTTTTTTTTTATACCTTCCAATGCGATATTATGTTGGATTCCAAAATATAGTCTCTTAAAATTATATTTAAGGGCCGTTTACAAAAATTTGGCCTGTTATTGAATTTTTTACAAAAATATCGGATAGTTCTTGGGGGAGAAATGTTTAAATGTTCATTGCTGCATGATTGAATGCGTTCTTCATAAAGTAGGTATTTATCGTCTTCAAATGGATTTTGTTTTGGAAATACATTTTCAAAGTATCGGTACCTACCGATATGGGAATTTGCAAACTTTACTAGAGCACGTTGGTCTTCAAATTGTAAGTAATTCTCCAAGGTCTCATCATCCCATGCCAATTTTTATCAGAATTGTTTCAGCGGCTTTAGCGTGTAAGAAAAGAAACAGACGAGCTTGTTTACTTTCGCGTTTATAAGTATGGATAGCATGGAATGAATGTGTTAAAAACTTCTACTCAGTCCTCAAAAGTTTCCACAGTCAATTATTGAAGTAGGTAGGTAGGATGAATCTCAACAAGCATGTTCTATAATTTCATAGCATCAAGTCAGAGATAATACCAGTCTACGAAAATACAAGCGAAACTAAAGAACCTTTGTGGTCGTTCGACGCTTGACCACTATTCTAATTGTATAGCCACAAATCTCCTGGTTGTAGGTAAACTTACGCGAGAAGATACATATACATTATAATTATATAATAGAATATTCTATACAGGGTGGAATTATTTCATGAAATGAAATGAAATGAAATGAAATTTTATTTGCTTTGAACAGGGTACATATAAAAGATGACAACAGTTTTAAGAAAAACAATTATAGTGTGATCGCCCACTCAGCTATAGTCAATAGCTTGCAAAAAGTGAATTATTAATTGAAGTTAATACAATGTCTGTTAAATAAAAATCATCAAAATACAAAAATGTCAAAATTACACGAAACAACATGTCAAGGTAAACTTATTAAACATGTCAAAATTAAACGAACGACCGGTCGTAGATAAATTATGAAACATGTCAAATTAAATAATACGAGATAAAAAAAAATGACAAAAGTAAAAAATAAATAAAAAATGTCATTAAATTTAATTGGTATAATTCAAGAATTCTTGGACCGAGTAGAACAACTTATCCATAAGCCATATATGCAGAGCAGTCTTAAATTTATTAAAAGGCAATTCTGTATTTCGCGGAATCTTGTTGTATATTGCGATCCCCATGCAGTAGCAATTCTTTGTAATCCGTGTGCTTTTTGGAATTATGTCAATGACTAGCCTATTACAGTTCCTAGTATTTCTGGGAAACGTATCCTTGGCAGTTTTAAAATTGCCTAAATTCAATTTCACAAACTTCGCAATCTCAAAAATATATAGGCAAGGCCGTGGCAAAATATTTAACTGGTTATAAAAAGGCTTGCATGACATATCCGGTGCAATACCACATATAGCCCTAATGCATTTTTTCTGTGCCACAAATACCCTTTGTATGTCTGTACTGTTGCCCCAGATAATGAGGCCGTATCGTAGCACAGACTCCACGTATGCAAAGTAAGCTGTAAGGGCAGTACTTTTTGTAGCTACTTTCGTCAATTTAAAAATAGCAAAAACAAATCTATTAATTTTATTGCACACCTTATTCACGTGTGGTTTCCAATCAATTTTTTGATCGAGTTCAATGCCGAGAAAAGTGGCATTACTTACGTTTTTTAAAGGATTATTTAAATAATTTACATTTAATGTCAGATTATTATTAAAATTAATATAATTTGTTTTGTCAATGTTTATGATTAAATTATTATTATTTAGCCAATTTATTATAGATTTAATTGTTTCATTAATGTCATTATTATGGTCAATTATATTATTCTTTTTATTATCTTTGGTAGTAACTACAACTGATATATCATCCGCAAATAAGATGCATTTATGTTTCGTAACTTTAGGCAGATCATTCACGTAAATTAAAAACAAAAGAGGACCAAGTATACTGCCTTGAGGAACACCAAATTTATTTTCCCTGAAATCAGAGCGGTATTTTTTTGTTACTTGTTTATCATCCAGTTGGGTGATTTCTACCGATTGCATCCTATTTTGCAAGTATGATTTAATCCAATTTAGCGCTTCACCTCTAATTCCACAACGTTCTAACTTTATTAACAGTTGACTGTGGGATACAAAGTCGAAAGCTTTCGACATATCGAATAAAAGAACTGTGGTTAAATTTTTATCATTTATGCTACGTAAAATGTCATTTATCAGAATAAAAGCTGCGTGTGTAGTCGATTTATTTTTCTGGAAACCAAATTGGTTGTCGTTCAAAACATTGTATTTTATAAAGAATGATATAAGTTTATTATACATTATTTTCTCATATATCTTTGCTAGAATCGATATCATTGTTATTGGCCGAAAATTATTTAGTAGTAACTTAGAACCTTTTTTAAATAGAGGCTTCACAATTGATAATTTTAGTCTCTCAGGGAAAGTCCCAGTTTCAAAGGATAGATTGATCAAATAAGCTAGCACTGAAGCTACCTGATCCTTACACAATTTAATCACTTTTGTATTTATTTCATCGAACCCTTCTGAATTCGTATTGTTTAATGCCATTATATATTTTTACCACACTTTTATTAGCTTCACTTGTAACTAAGTCACAATGTAAGAAAATCTTGGAATTCAATTTTAACCTACTTCTAATTGTCGTATTGATTTGAAACTTTGCAAGTCTATATGAATCCCATGACAATACAATAATTTGCTACCATCGAGCTGATCTGATGATGGAGTCAAGGGGTGGGCAATAGAACTCTTCAATGGCTGCTAGGAAACTTCTCGAGTTTAGGCTCATTTGTTTTGTTATGATGAGACCTATTCGTTACACTTAATGGTGAGGGTCTGATGATGGAGCAGGGAGGAAGCCAGTGGCACTTCTAAATGACCACTAGGAAACCCCTCGAGTTTAGGCTCCGTTGTTTCGTTCTGACGAGACTTATGAGCTGCACTTGGTGGTGAGGGTCTGATGATGGAGCAGGGAGGAAGCCAGTGGCACTCCTCAATGACCAATAGGAAACACCTCGAGTTCTGCCTCATTAGTTTCGATCTGATGAGACCTATTTGCTACACTTGGTGGTGAGGGTCTGATGATGGAGCAGGAAAGAAGCCAGTGACACTTCTTAATGATCAATAGGAAACACCTCGAGTTTGTGTTCATTTGTTTCGTTTTGATAAGACCTATTCGTTACACTTGGTGGTGAGGGCCTGATGATGGAGCTGGGAGGACCCAAGTGAAATTTCTTAATGACGTCAGGACTTAATGACGTCAGGAACTAAGTCACAATGTAAGAAAATCTTGGAATTCAATTTTAACCTACTTCTAATTGTCGTATTGATTTGAAACTTTGCAAGTCTATATGAATCCCATGACAATACAATAATTTGCTACCATCGAGCTGATCTGATGATGGAGTCAAGGGGTGGGCAATAGAACTCTTCAATGGCTGCTAGGAAACTTCTCGAGTTTAGGCTCATTTGTTTTGTTATGATGAGACCTATTCGTTACACTTAATGGTGAGGGTCTGATGATGGAGCAGGGAGGAAGCCAGTGGCACTTCTAAATGACCACTAGGAAACCCCTCGAGTTTAGGCTCCGTTGTTTCGTTCTGACGAGACTTATGAGCTGCACTTGGTGGTGAGGGTCTGATGATGGAGCAGGGAGGAAGCCAGTGGCACTCCTCAATGACCAATAGGAAACACCTCGAGTTCTGCCTCATTAGTTTCGATCTGATGAGACCTATTTGCTACACTTGGTGGTGAGGGTCTGATGATGGAGCAGGAAAGAAGCCAGTGACACTTCTTAATGATCAATAGGAAACACCTCGAGTTTGTGTTCATTTGTTTTGTTCTGATGAGACCTATTCGCTACACTTGGTGGTGAGGGTCTGATGATGGAGCAGGGAGGAAGAAAGGGTTCGGCTCGCGCATCTGGTAACTAATAGACTCCACTTGAGTTTGTAAAACTAAATACATACAATCACGCCTTTGAGTTATAATGTTTACGGGGTGGGCAGACACATGAATGGACTGTGAAATCGATTACCATCCCCATCCATAGCTTGCCATTGGTTAAACTAAAAAGTAAAAAATAAATATGTAGTTTAAAAAACTATAAAAACACACTTTTATAGGAACAGACTAAAAGTACAAAATAACCGTCTATTCAGTAACTGAAATTAAAAAGCGTGGTGCGCCCTTTGCAAAGCATGCATTCAAGTACCACCTCATATTGACAACGCGCACCACGCTTTTTAATTTCAGTTACTGAATAGACGGTTATTTTGTACTTTTAGTCTGTTCCTATAAAAGTGTGTTTTTATAGTTTTTTAAACTACATATTTTTTAATGTCATATTCATCAATAGGTGAAAGATATATAGAATTATTTAAATTGTCATTTATGATTTTATGTCCATTCAAGTCATTATTATTAAAAATATTATGGTCATTATTATTTTTATTATTGTCTTTGTTTGTCATTGTTATAAAAAAGTCATTAAAAATAGTAGCTATTTCATTTGGTTTATTTACAATTATGTTTTTGTGTTCTATTTCATTTATATAATTGTTACATTGTAATTCAGGAGCCGTTTCACTTTTTATTACCTTCCAACTTGCTCTACAGATGTTTTTACTTTTTAATACATATTTATTATTTGTCTGTTTCTTAGCCATAAATAAGCACTTTTTCAATAATTTAGAGTATTTTTTATACTGTGATTTATTTTGTTTGTTTGTTTTCTTATAGTATTTTAACCTTAAATTTCGATTTGTAAGACAACTCTTCCTGATACCCTTTGTAATCCAAGAAAGATTTTGCTTTGTGTTTATTTTTACCTTGTTAGTCGGGAAACAAAGCTTGTATAATAAGCAAAACCAGTCATAAAAATTATTAAACGCTTTGTCAGGGTTTTTTTCGTTAAAAACATCCGAGAAAGTTGAACTCTTTAAGTAGCGTTTGAATATATCATGATACCTGGAGGGAGGGCGAAAGTATTATACCTACTCGAAATAATGGAGATAGCTTATTCCCACAAAGGAACCATTTATTTTTGGAATGTAATCATAATCATATTCAGCTCCACTTCTGTAGATACGCACCTTTATCGTTGATACTGTCGAAGGTATATTTACATTAGGTTTATTTTTATCCTTCTAATATTATAAAATTAAATGCAAAAGTTTGTGAGTATAGATGGAATGGATGTATGGTTGTTTAAAACTCTTTCTTGTCAAAAAAACTGCAGAACGGATCTGGATGAATTTTGCAACAGAGATAGATTAGGTATAGGCTGGAAACACATAGGATACTTTTTATCCCGATATTCCCACGGTAACGGGAACCACGCGGGTGAAACCGCGGGCGGCCACTAGTCTTTAACCAAAATAATATTTTGTGTTCAGCGGAAGCGTTATGCAATACGGACGAAGACGAGAAACCTGATAATGATAGGTCATATCAAAGCTACAAAAGCATAGATTTAGTGAAATTGAAAAGATGTAAATCGATGATAAGGATTAGGTAAGTACCACTTTAAATGATTAATTAATCAAATAAATAAATCAATTTGAAGGTTCTTCTCAATTTCCCTGGAATTTCTTCATCAGATCCTGATCCCGACTTAGTAAAATGAAACAGTGGAACGCATAACTTCCTCCCTTTTTGAAGTCGGTTAAAATTTAAATTATAATAGAGAAAGCAACATAAACTTACAAGTAAATTTCGGACGCAACCTATGGCTATTTGGTCCACTGCTCTCCCAATAAGCTACTGATGAGAGACTTTTGAGACACGACGATTTTCTCTTTCTTACGACTTTACACCGAATGAGCGTCGTTTCATCAATGAGAGGATCCTCGCATTTGATTAGATTCGATTTTGATGCATAATAATCATACGAAATGAATATAATGTTTATTTAGACTGCTATACCCAGCAGTGGGCGTCGTATGGCTGATGATGATGAAATTAAGATCTTTTCTTATGATTCATCTGATGAATCGTAAGAAAAGATCTTAAGGAAAGTGAGACTGATAGTGGGACTGAAAAAACGAATAAGTAGAATAATAACTTTATAAGAAAAATGGAAAATGAAGTATATTATGAAAAAATCGACCCGTCTCACAACCAGCTCCGATGGGACACGAACCCACGACCTTTCGCTATCCGGGCGACTGCTCTAACCACTGAGCTACTGAGTCGTTACGAGAAGCGTCGAATTTATCAAATACTTCTCGCGCTGTATAGCCAGCGTTAATTTCATAAATGTGAAGTTATTACTACCCTCACACGCGAAAGAAATACCTTTCCAGATATTTGACAATCGCTAAAGATAAAATTACTATTGCAAGTTAATTAAATTTTTACTTTTTCGCATTCACAATGCAATTTTTATTATTGAAAAATGGAAAATGAAGTACTTATTATGAAAAAATCGACCCGTCTCACAACTACTACTACTACTACTACTAATATACCTACTTCATTTTCCATTTTTCAATAATAAAAATTCCATTTTGAATGCAAAAAAGTAAAAATTTATAAGAAAACTTGATTTAAAAAGCTAGTTCGTAAGACAGAGTAAAACCCATGTGCCTTAGTACCTACTTAACTATACATGCCAATAATTGGGCCAGTAGATGCCAAATAAGGGTTTTTTATCTACACTCATGTTATAATATTAGAATTATGAACTCATGCCTGAACGTATAATAATACACTTAATGCTATAGTGAACTTTAAAAAATAAAACTGCTGTATCCGGGTGTTTCATAATGACCATTATGAAACACCCGGATACAGCTGTCACTCATTATAAAACACTTATATTTCTTAATTTTACAGTCTCCATGGCAACCGTAGGATTTAGGTACCGGCCCTGACTTCCAACTCTTTCAAGCCCTTCTTTAGCCGACAACAATCAGAAACTTTTTTTAAATTAGAATTTTGAATTTAGAAGAAATGGACCGTATAGACTCCTATGAGTGGGGTTTGGCACCAATTCACATTTTATAATTAATATTGATTTGCTTTATTTTTGAAATCTATACAAATAAATAAAATTGGAGTGTCTGTTTGTAACATTAGAATAACCGCTTTTTACTACATGCATATGATTTTATATACGGTACATATACCAAAATAACATTTTTTCCATTTTTGTCTGTCTGTCTGTCTGTCTGTCTGTCTGTCTGTTTGTTCCGGCTAATCTCTGAAACGGCTGGACCGATTTTGACGGGACTTTCACTGGTAGGTAGCTGATGTAATAAGGAGTAACTTAGGATACTTTTTATCCCGATATTCCCACGGGAACGGGAACCACGCGGGTAAAACCGCGGGCGGCCGCGAGTATATAATAAATGTAATGAGTGTAGATAAAGTAGTGTATGAGACTGCACATAACTCGGTATTAAAACACTCGTGGAATACTATTAAAAAACTGGCCAAGGCTCGTTTTTTAAACTCCCACTCGTGTTTTAATACCCCTCATTATGCGACAGTCACATAAACTACTATTATAGTTTTTCGGATTTATCAAAAATTGTTTATTTAATGCTAATCAATATTACATAAAAACGGAAAAAAACATGAAAATTCATTTCTTTGATTTTGTCACATTTTGTGTACCTACTAACTCTTGTTAAATTAGATTTTATAGTAACTAATTTAATTTAAGAATCACTAGCATAGGTAATAGTAAGGAAATATACTGTACCTATCTTATTAGGTATTTGACCTATTTTATTGACTGCGTGTCACTTGAATGATGCTTGAATGTCAGTTTATCTCTCCCTACAAACAACACAATACCAAGAGATAACTTTGTGTCATTATTTGTACTAGGTTGATTAGTCCAAGTTAGATTAGTTACCAGCCAGTTGTATGTATGTGTGAACCTAAGGCATAATCTTATTTTTTGATTAACAATAAAATTCATCGATGTCGTAAAAAATAACAACATGCTTCACTGGTTAGACTATTACAAATGTATACTGGGTACGCAACAATTACAGATTAATTTTCCATCCTTAAATATCACCGTTCGTCATCGCTCTGAAAGTTTGTCTAGCGCATGTCTAGCGTTGAAAGTTACAAACTTAGTTTCAACAACACTGAAACCATTTTTCATGAAAAACTGTAGCCGGTTCTGTTTCAATTCAATCCAGTAAATCGACGGGGAAGAAGTAAATACTCCTATCTTACATTTTTGGCCAAATTGACATTTTGATGTAGGTACTTACCTAGTTGGATGCAAAATTTAATTTTACGTCAGCTGGCATGATCTCCTATCTGTATTTCCCAGTTTTAGGGTGATTTTCGATGTATGGAAATAGCTCTTAAAATAAAGCTTTTATATGTTGTAATATTTTTTAAGGAAATATCTCCTTTCTGCAAAAGAAATTACTCTTATCTCGTTCGCGCGTGTTTTTGCCGACATTTTTTTCAACACAAAACAGAAATCAATAGCTTCTATCTTACACTACTAATAAGAATAAGTGGCCCAAGAAATAAGCGTGGGACCACTGCATAGAAAAACTGTAATTTGTAAACTAGTTTAATATTATGACTCAAACTATACCTACATAAATTATAAATATTTGTACTAAGAGATTATGAAGAACTAGGTAATCACGAGCTACTTATAAGTTTGTTTTACTTTTTCGCATTCACAATGCAATTGTTATTATTGAAAAATGGAAAATGAAGTACTTATTATGAAAAAATCGACCCGTCTCACAACTACTACTACTACTACTACTAATATACCTACTTCATTTTCCATTTTTCAATAATAAAAATTCCATTTTGAATGCAAAAAAGTAAAAATTTAAATAACTTTATAAGAAAACTTGATTTAAAAAGCTAGTTCGTAAGACAGAGTAAAGCCCATGTGCTATACATGCCAATAATTGGGCCAGTAGATGCCAAATAAGGGTTTTTTATCTACACTCATGTTATAATATTAGAATTATGAACTCATGCCTGAACGTATAATAATACACTTAATGCTATAGTCAACTTTAAAAAATAAAACTGCTGTATCCGGGTGTTTCATAATGACCATTATGAAACACCCGGATACAGCTGTCACTCATTATAAAACACTTATATTTTTTAATTTTACAGTCTCCATGGCAACCGTAGGATTTAGGTACCGGCCCTGACTTCCAACTCTTTCAAGCCCTTCTTTAGCCGACAACAATCAGAAACTTTTTTTAAATTAGAATTTTGAATTTAGAAGGAATGGACCGTATAGACTCCTATGAGTGGGGTTTGGCACCAATTCACATTTTATAATTAATATTGATTTGCTTTATTTTTGAAATATATAATAAATGTAATGAGTGTAGATAAAGTAGTGTATGAGACTGCACATAACTCGCCAAGGCTCGTTTTTTAAACTCCCACTCGTGCTTTAATACCCCTCATTATGCGACAGTCACATAAACTACTATTATAGTTTTTCGGATTTAGCAAAAATTGATTATTTAATGCTAATCAATATTACATAAAAACGGAAAAAAATATAAAAATTCAAGTTTTTTTCTTTGATTTTGTCACTCTTGTTAAATTAGATTTTATAGTAACTAATTTAATTTAAGAATCACTAGCATAGGTAATAGTAAGGAAATATGGATACTGTACCTATCTTATTAGGTATTTGACCTCTTTTATTGACTGCGTGTCACTTGAATGATACCTACATAAATTATAAATATTTGTACTAAGAGATTGTGAAGAACTAGTTAATCACGAGCTACTTATAAGTTTGTTAAGATGGTTACCCTGGTATTTCTCTTTTATTAAAATAATTTATTGTCACTTGATGCTAAGATTTATAGATTTAAGATAGGTATTTAATTACAAAAGTATACGATTTGGCCGAAATATCCCTTTAGTTTTTAGTAGGAGACATATTCTGGCCCAATCTTCCAAACTGATTCGGGCGATTCTACTCATGCACATTTTTAAAAGTGGACATTTGGCCCACAGACCAGTTTTTGCATGGGCGAGATGTCCCATAACTCGTCGAAATTAGACTTACTAACTGTGGTTCAGTATCAACCCTCTGGCTCAGTAGGCAAGGTATCTAGCATTAATGTTTTAAGCTGCTTAACTCGAAAAAACATCAATGGTTGTGAAAAGTCAAGCCTTTCTCCCTTAGAGGTAGGCAGATATTTATTCTTTTCATCTGCTAGGGTGGTATGAAAAAAATTTTGGACGATTCAAACACATATCCATATTTCAGTTTTCAGGCACTCGGTTGCGCTAACGTAAACGCAATTATTTTGAAAAGAATTGTCAGCACGCAATTTTACGGAATAGGCTGCTACGAAAAACTCGTAGTAAAATAATTATCCTTTACTCCTTACTCTCATAATCATAACGTTTTTATTTTTATGTTTGCCATAATTATGTCAATGCAAATTTTTCAATTTGTGGTTTTATTTTTCCAGAGAAAGACAGGCGGCACTCCAGCGTGAGTGACGTGCCGATGAGCGAGTCCAATGTCCTAAGGAAGGTAGCGTCGCTGACGCTCGACAAGCACGTCGAGGCCAGGGTGGTGCGCCCGCGCTTCGTGCCCGAGAAGCTCGACTTCCAGATCTACGAGAAGTTTGAAGGTAGGTACAACAACGCAAAACATCCTGAGGGCCTATTCTGAAACGCAAAATCCGAAACTTCGGTATACCCGTCCTTTTCACTCTCTAGTCGGGACAGAATCGAAATTTTCCGATTTTTCGAATCATTCCATCTGCGAAACATTGCTCAACTCAAACGCAATGAAATCGATCTGTTTTTGAAAAGATTAAGTAGTAACAGGCGATGGGAACTACAATAATAATGTTCGAAAACAATCTTGGTCTAAGCTAGGTGAGCCATCGCATCGCAAATAGTCCCAAACCTGGCCTCACTCCGAACAAAGTCAGATTTGGTGGAACTATAGAAAGGCATGTGTATTATGAGTTTTTTTATGTCACCCAAATGATTAGGTAATTCTTTTATCTACTGTCAGCAATAAAAAATCTGTAAAACGCCCAGAAATTAATGAATAGAAAAAATTTAGTCTTCCACTAGAGACAATGCTCGATCGCATACATCTTTGTCGACTAAACAAAAATTTATGGCCCTTGGTTGGAAAGTTTTCCTGCATCCATCCTCCATCTCATTTCCTTCAATGCAGTCCAGATATTCCGCTCTTTACAACACTCTAGGGAAGACTGTTAGTTTAGTAGGTAGGTAATAAATAATTTAAATTAGTTTTTCGGTCATAAACCAAAACTTTAATAGCGACCGACAACGGGTTAATGATTCTGCCAGAATAATGGCGAAAGATTGTCGAATTAACTGGACATTACTTCATTAAATAAACATTTCATGTAACTAAAAATAGTAGATTGTTTAGCGAGGGATGTATGGCACCCATAACAGTCGAGTGTTTTGGCGCACGAACGAAGTGAGGGCGCCGATAGTTCGAGACTGTTATGGGTCCATACGCCCGAAGTAAACACTCTACTTTTCATTTTGAATATGAGGAAAGTAAAATAAACAGAAATAATCTAAAAAATATTTTACCTATGGCCGCGGAATTTTCGAAAGACTATAAGATTTTTGTTCATTTTCTCTGTTTTAGGGAAGGCAAGGGAAACTAAGTCCATACAGTCTTGTTTGGTGTTTGACCCGTACTCTATGCAATTCCATGAAATTAATAGCCTGATTTTGTATGTTACAAATAACTTAATTGGTTTAAACTTTTTCTAAAAACGCATTCTTTAAAAAAAACAATGTTTTAGATATTAAAATAATAAATCTACGATATTAATTATTTTATATACCTAATAGCAAAACATGGCTATATAGGCTTCTGTGCCTTTGCCTGCATACCTTTGGTAAATAAATGTCCAAAGAGATACTTAAAGACTCTACACACGTTCCTATCCGACCTCCGATTCGGTCTGCCAGACCAAATCGGAACGTGCGCTACAGCCGATTTGGTCTGGGAGCAGACCAAATCGGCTGTCGGATCGGAACGTGTGTAGATACTATTACAGATTTTGACATGACCCCTCCTATTCCTTTTTTAAATTTCATAACGGCCCTAGGGCCGCCACATACCACTTTCAACCCGCATTTTAGGCAAGTTAGGACTTACTTTCAGAATATGAGACATGAAAAAACTTTTTTTTTTTACTACAAAAAGGCCGCGAACTTTTCTGACCTTACCTATGATTATATGATATAAGTATCCCGGTAAGAAACATAATTTCACTTAAGTATATCTAAACGTCTTTTTCCGTTTCCCACAAGACGGCGCCATATACTTAAGCATCATAGCGATAACAATTTGCCTATCACTTTATCTTTTATCAGCTATTACAGCTCCCTAATTCTTATCTCCACTAATCAGATACGAGTCATCATTAGCGACTTGTATACGTGACTTACAAACTGGCCATAGCACTGCAAACATGCAGTTGTCAACGAATCGCGTGAATTTTACCAGTTCTTCGATAGCCCATTTCAACTATGTGAAGTTTCTCGGTCAACATCGTTGCCCAGAGAAGGGCGTGCAAGATATAGTGACGCTATTAGGGTTGCATACCGACGAAATCACATCAATAAACACAGGACTGGTTTCCGCTGCACGAAGATTCCGTTCCGCTTCAAGGAGATTGAGAAGGCGTGCCTTAGTTCTAGTGCCTCAAAAGAAATTAAGTTTTAAAAGTAAACCAGTGAGATGGTTGAAGTCTGTGATATATGTAGTGAACAGTGCCCACAATAGAGTCAAAGTTGAATGTGATTTAGGAACCGGTGTGATAACGATGAAGTTCATCATGAAAAACCTTTATGCTGTACGTTTTACTGAACACACAATGCTGCGAATGCGATGTAAGTTATAGATTTGTGCTTTTATAGGTACCCAGTAAAGGCGATTATCAGGATTTTCGCATAGTTCTAGTCATTTCAAGAGGTGAAATTATTATCTTTAAGGCGCGGATTCCCGACCGCAGAAACAATTGAAGAAAATCATAATATTATATCGGTGGAGCCCCCACGCGTCCTACGCGTATAGGTACTTAGCAAAATAGGTACCTACCTAATTTTGAAATGAAGACTGCCTTTTAATAATTTTAAACTTATGACGGCCGGAATCCCTATCTTATATTTTTTATTAGGTAACTAAAACCAAGTACCTACCTATAATGCCAGTACCTAATACCTAAAAGGATATTTGAATTGCGATTAGACGGATGCAGTAAAGTATCACTAATTAAATAGAGTAGGTATTGAATGGTCGGAATCACTAGTTAAAAGACTGTAGGTATAACATATAAGTTTCTAAATTTTGAGTACTTGTGATTTGCGAGTAATCCATAATTTAAAATATCTTACCTTCGGGAATCCTAGCCTTAATGAGATACTTACGTGTCTTAATCATTGAGATTTGTAACTGTAAGACTTTTCGTTTCAATTTAAACCGTAAATTTCTTTTCCACCATGCACTAGTCGAGTGTAAGTAGGTAGTAAATTAGGTAGGTATATACCTACTAAGGTACCTACTAATCATTTTCGATGATACCTAATTTAATAGAGCTAGGTAAGTACCTAAATGAAAAACACTTCGATAACCGCTTACTTAACTCTAATACTTTTCTTATCTTATCAAAAAATAACTAGTGTTAGTAAGGAATCATTACTATACATACCTACCCATCGACCTACAGCTGCCTACTGAAAAATTCCATACGAATTTATAAATTATTTGGACATACGGAAAAAGTTTTAATTACCTAAATATACAGGGTGTTAGTTTAAACAAGGGACATAGGTACTCCAGTAAGCCTAGCATGACCACCCAAAACTCGATATGTATCGCATGATAAAGCGGTTTATTGACATTCAAACGTCAAAACCCATAGTATTTTGACAGTTAAACCGGATAACTTATCATATCATATCGCGTTTTGGTTGGTCATGCTAGGGGGGCTGAGTGTGAAAGTACCCATCAATACAAACAACTTTTACTATGAGTCAAAGTGCAATATTGCGAAAAAAAAATCTGCTGTTCCATACATTTTGGCCCATTCGGTATTGCAGTTTTGTATGAAACAAACATTTTTTTTCGCGATATCGCACTTGGTCCCATATTAAAAGTTGTTTGTATTGATGGGTAGTTTCACCCCCTGAAGTATGTCCCTTGTTTAAACTAATACCCTGTAAAGAATGACGCTACAAACTTGAACGAATGGCATATAGTCGATCAAACAGCTAGGCAAGGCAAATTACTTTAATTAATAACATTAACGTTTGACGACCTTGCCATTTATTCAGTCTAAATTTATTGTGGTATAAGTACCTATTAATGTTTTTCGGAGGGTCGGTAGAGTCATATTGATGTAATGAGCCACAGTTTTCTGGGGGGCTACCGCGTAACTATGGATATGAACTTCAAACGTTTTTTTGGAACTTTAAGTCAATTTTATTAAAAAAATAGTTTTCCGCCCGCGGCTTCGCCCGCGTGGACTACACGACGTTATCCCGCGAGAATGTGATATTTTTATTTTATTTTTACGGAATAAAAAGTAGCCTATGTTCCTCTCCAGGGGGGCTACCGCGTAACTTTATGGGTATAAAGTTAGGTACTTCATACGTTTTTGGGTACTTTAGGTCAATTTTATAAAGAAAATAGCCGCTATCAGTTCCTTGTTTTGTGACGTCGGGTATAACGATAACTAGAGTAGGTACGTTTTTTAATTCGGTGCAAAAAAAAAAGAAAACAGTATTACCATATTAAAACTCTATATTCACATTCTGTAGAATTCTTTATTTGTGAACGACATTGCCGTTAATTCAAAACATGCTTTGGCTGGATAGACATTTGTTTAACATTATTAATAAAAGTAAAAAAATGGCAATTACTCTTACGTAAACAACAAAATTATTTTTCGAAGGGATGTTAGATGGATATTTTTTTCACGTACTGGCAACACACAGGCACAAAATATTTGTGACGCAGGGGTGACAAACCTACTTTAACATGTGTGTGATTATTTGATTGATTTTGATTTGTATTTTGTTTATTTTACGTGGGCTCCTATCTGCTTCGCGTACAGTGCTTCTTTTACATTATTTTGTAGATTTCTTCTTGTTTCTGTTATTAATTTTGTTTATTGTTAAGTTTGAACCGTTGTTACTTGTTACTATTGTCTGTACTATTACTATCTAACCCATTTTGCATTATTTTATGCGCTTTACCCCAGGATATAGTTTTTGTAAGAAGATTTAAACAAAATCTGTAAAACCAAAACCTCACAATAAATTTGGTTTAAAAGAGACATGAAGAAAAAGGTTTACGACACCCTGTTGCCAAAGTCAAATGTGAAAGTGACATTATTTTTTTTTTGCACCGAATGAGCGATTTTCTGAGAGGCCATTTAAAAAAAAAAGCTTCCAATTGCTTCACTAGATGGCGTTGAATAAGTATGTACATGTCTATGGTATATTTTGGTATGAAACAAATTTAAATTAATTACTTTTTAAAAACCCAAAGGAAACTAATAATATATTAAATAAGTACTACTGTGAGGAACAGAAACGAAATAGGTAAATTTAAAAATTTAGGTAAATAAATAACATCTGTCTGACGTTCCGTTTTACGTAAAAAAGTCGCGTCAAGGTAAAATTTATAACCTTCCGTTCCTTCTAACTGCATAGGTGGGACAGCGCCATCTAGTGACTGAGCTTTCAGAAAATCGCCCATTAATAAACGTACAAGCAGCAAAAATCTATCAAGATAAGGAATTCAAATGACAGTTGAAGCCCATACCCATATCCATATTTCTTAGCCGGTAGCCCCCCAGGCTACATAGTATCTGTGCCCTAAATTTCAGCCAAATCCGTTCAGCCGTTTTGGCGTGATTGAGTAACAAACATACAAAAATCCAAACATCTAAACTTTCACATTTTTAATATAAGTAGGATTGCCACTAAGGTTCCTTGTTTTGTGACTTTGGGTATAACGATAGCTAGCTAGCAAGCAACGTTCAACAGAACAAAGCAGCAAAAAAACATCTAAACTTTCACATTTTTAATATAAGTAGGATTGCCACTAAGGTTCCTTGTTTTGTGACTTTGGGTATAACGATAGCTAGCTAGCAAGCAACGTTCAACAGAACAAAGCAGCAAAAATCTATCAAAATAAGGAATTCAAATGACAGTTGAAGCCCATACCCATACCCATACCCATATTTTTTAGCCGGGAGCCCTCCAGTCTAAGCTTTTGGTAACTTTCGAGAGATGGCGCTAGTTAAAATTTGCGAAATGTTTTTTTTAAATAGAAATTTAACCGGCCATGGCTTCTGGGGCCTTCAGACACTGTTAGTAATTTTATAATAAAGATTAACAAAAATAAATAAAACAACGCTAATAGTAATTATTTGCCACTATATTATTAATTTATAGCTGAATATCTTTTCAAAATTTTATCTTATATTCTAAAATAAGTATTTGTAAAAGTTTGCTTATTTTTAGAAGGAATCGATCGAATGCGCTAACGCAGATTCTTGTGTGTGGCATCACTATAGTCCTACACTCCTGTCTGCCCCCCAGGGGGGCTACCGGCTAAAAATATGGGTATGGGTATGGGCTTCAACTGTCATTTGAATTCCTTATTTTGATAGATTTTTGCTGCTTTGTTCTGTTGAACGTTGCTTGCTATCGTTATCTTTTACAATATCTATGATCGTTGTAACTGACGTCACAAAACAAGAAACTGACACTGGCTATTTTTTTTATAAAATGAGGAATTTTCCAAAAGGTATCGTAAGCTTATTTCAAATAGGTGCAAGAGATGGCGCTAGCGAAACTTTTCTTTTTTCTTTTAATAACAATACCTTGGACGTTTGTCAGCCTACGCAAAACAAAATAAAATTTTAAAAATGTACATAAATATGTAAATAATCTTGTTAAATAAGGTTTTATTTCTAAATTACTACTTTTAGGATATGACTTAAAGTTCAACCGTAGGTTTTTATCCATACCACAGAATAATATTTGTAGCAGAAGGCTCACTTCCGAAACAGTTACAATAAATTATCAATCTTGTCCACGCGACAATTAGGTCTAAAATAATTTGCACCCGCACGCCTGCCTAACTTATTTACCGTTCATTACAAGCGAAATTGAACCGTAGCTGTACGTAATACGCTTCTATTACTCGGAAACGCTTAAGCCAAATTGGTTTTGGGTGGTCTTGGCTGCCGCGTAGGGTCGCCGGTCGACTCGACTGCTATGTAACGACGAAGTAAGCAGGTAAAAGGAAAAGCAAATAGCGCAAATGATTTTTAAATACAGACAGTTTAGATTTTTTATTTTTACTTCTTTGCATTCACAATTGAATTTTTATTACTTACTGAAAAAATTGAGAATGAAGTAGGTATAAGAAAAAGTCGTCCCGTCTCACATCACAACTAGCTCCGGTGGGGCTCGAACCCACGACCTTTCACTATCCGGGCGAATGCTCTAACCACTCAGCTACGGAGTCGCTAAAAAGTCGACCCGTCTCACAACTAGCTCCGATGGGACTCGAACCCACGACCTTTCTCTGTCCGGGCGAATGCTCTAACGGCCTGGCCACGAATATGCGCGGCGGCGACGGCGACGAGTGAATTGCGCATCCGTTGGTGCGTCTCATTGACTTACTATGCGATTATTATAAGAATAGGACTGTCAAACGGCATTCTTGATCTTTGTTCCTTTTCTTGCACATCCTACACCCTGAAGTGGAAGCGAAACGCAAACAAATATGGCCGTTTTGACAGTCCTATTCTTATAATAATCGCATAGTATTTGATTAGACGTCTGTTGCGAGCGCGCAATTCGCTCGTCGCCGTGTCGCCGCCGCCGCCGCCGGCCGCATTTTCGTGGCCAGGCTACGGCCTGGCCACGAAAATAACGACTCCGTAGCTCAGTGGTTATTAGAGCATTCACAATTATTATATTATTCTAAGACAGAAAGTAGGTACTTAGATATTTTGTAATTTGGTAGGTACCTATCTTAAAAGTGCTGCGATTCTTTTTTTCTTTTTGATTCTTTTTCCCTAATAATAATTATTCGTAGGTACCTAACCTAGCTATGTAGGTATAAAAGCGAGAATCACTTTGTCAATATTTATTTTGTCGTAATTACCTATGCTAAGGTGGGTCGGGGTCCTTAAATCAAATATTCGGATCATTAAGTATTATAGATACTTAGAATAAGACAGTATAGTCACACAAAAAAACTTAGGAACCTTTCAGGTTTTTTAGGAAGATGATGAAATTTTAAATCCGGTCTCTTTCTGTCGTTGTTAAGACAACCGAAGGCCGCACAATATAATATTTAATATTACGGATTTTGCTATGGGTAAAACCACAAGGTAACACACGTGTGTTTTGGTGCGAAAGTGTGGCGAAAGTAAAATAAGTAACTTCTTTCTCGCGTGGCGTCGCATGCACAACTGAGCGGTGAGCGCGCGTGACACCCGCCTATTCTCTACCTCGCGGTAGACAGCGCGTAGTCGATTGAATTGCGGAGTGAGCCCCCCCTGTCCATACTTCGCTATTTTTGTTGTACCTATAAAAATGTACAATAACTGTCAAGTTGAAAAGTTTGTTCAAGTTTGTTTTTGCATCTAGAGAATGAAAATTCAGTACATATTTTAGGTACTAACTTCTTAATGGGCGATTTTCTGAAAGCTCAGTCACTAGATGGCGCTGTCCCACCTATGCAGTTAGAAGGAACGGAACGTTATAAATTTTACCTTGACGCGACTTTTTTACGTAAAACGGAACGTCAGACAGATGTTATTTATTTACCTAAATCTTTAAATTTACCTATTTCGTTTCTGTTCCTCACAGTAGTACTTATTTATTATATTATTAGTTTCCTTTGGTTTTTAAAAAGTAATTAATTTAAATTTGTTTCATACCAAATCAAACCATAGACATGTACATACTTATTCAACGCCATCTAGTGAAGCAATTGGAAGCTTTTTTTTTTTAAATGGCCTCTCAGAAAATCGCTCATTAATTTGAGCTATTAATTTCAACTTTTTCATGAAAATGCCACTTTTTCCACATTTTCTTTTCTTTCTGACATTAACAGTTATTTAAATTAAAATATAATCAAAATCAGGTAAAATAAGAAAAAAACGATAACTCATTAATATATATACGCAACAAAATTCGTGAAACAATACATTCAACTTTCCCGTAAACTGGGGAACGCAAAAAAACATACCATATATAGTGTGCCAATCTTTTCTGTTCCGGTGATTCTCTTTGGAACTAAAACAGTTTTCATACGACAGTCCATTTTGACAGGTAATTTTGTATTGCAAGTGGCTCCTCTGTCACGACTGTCACCGGAACAGAAAAGCTTGTGGCACAAATACATAAAAATTAAGAAAAAAAAGAAAAGTGATCGCAGCGCCATCTATTGAGCATTATAGAACCAACTGGAAAACTTCTCATTGACTCGAAAGTTCCAAAAAACGTATGAAGTTCATACCCATAAAGTTACGCGGTAGCCCCGGTAGCCCCCTGTTCCGGTGTCAGTCGTGCGTGGAGGAGCCACTTGCAATACGAATTTAGCTGTCAAAATGGACTGTCGCATGTCGTATGAAAATCACTGGAACAGATAATTAAATGCTTGTCGCACTATTTGTGCTCTCGAAACCCTGCCTATTATTGAATGACACTGACAATGACAATGCATTGACATGACATTTGACATGATGGCAATGGCAGATGTCAGCTGTCAGATGTCTTCATTCATTCATGCTGATAGTATTTGTTTTTGTATGTGTGTTTACATATTTTCATTTCTTAGGTTTTGATGAATATTTTTAATTATCTTATAACCGGTTTCAGGGCAGATGCTACTCAACTGGTTCCTTTCATCGATCTCTGAGAACCAACATTTGAAGAATATTCTGAATCCGTCTGACTTGAGAAACCTTGGTATTCAGTATTGCACACATCTGCTGGCAGCTGGTGTTCTACGACAGATAGCTGATAAAGATGCGCCCTCGGAAAGCATATTTAAGGTAAATAACCAACTCATATACAAAAATACAATAGCTTACTTATGCCATGCCTAATACCTACCTATGAATTATGATTTAATGTTGCCTATCTTTGACCTTGTATGTCAATAAGTTCAGTTGAAACAACACCTTTCTTTACGACCAATATTTTACATAGTAAAGTTCTAAGTACCTAGATAACATAATCAGTCCCTTTAATTTAATGTTACATACTTTTTTTTATCTAAGCAGTTTTTCATAATTTGTGATTTAACTTTGTGGTTGCAACTTAGTAAAACTCATGGTCGGAGTGTCGATGTTTCGGTCTTTTTAAATCTTTCCCTAGGAAAAGATAGACTAATCTTGTTGATTATTAAACACCTCTAGTAGCCCATCACCAACTATTTAGTTTTGAGAAATAATTAATTGAGCCACAACAAAATAATAAGAAAGCATCTAAAATACTGAAATAGACGCAAAGTCCACCACTTTGCGTCCATTTCAGTATTTTAGATGCTAAGTTAGTATTTTTGTGGGTTAGGATAGTTTGGTGATCAGTTAATTACAAAACTTTAGTTTTGATAATCTATATTACTTTAGTAGGTTATCAAAACTAAAATGAACATAGGAATCATAAAACCAAAAGGTACATTTTGACTATGGCAAGTGCACTATCAGGTATAATTATAGTTATGTCACTTTCTAGTAGATTCTTATGTAGGTACCCTTTTTGTTTTCAGCCTAATCTGATGTACTATTGGGCCCATATGGAAGTACCTGCATCACAACCAGTAACACCTGGCCGGTTACAAATGTCAGCATGGCCTCCTGACAAAGACTATTTGAACCAAATCTCTCAAGACCATATTACAAATCACTGTAACTTTGACAATAACAAAATCAATCAAAATAATAATGAAGAAATTACAGATATCAATGAAGCCAGATTTACCATATCGCAATTAAAACGAAAACTCCAAGAGTTAGAATATGAATTAGAAAAATTTAAAATAAATGCTCAAATAGATGCTCTAAACAAAAATTTAGAAAGGAGTTTTGATTTGCCTGAACAATATATGGTAGCTAAGAATCAATCAGAAAAGATTAACAAAGAAGTTCAGACCTCAAATATTACCAATGAGATTAATAAATTATCCTATAGGCCTGTGATAAATATACCTGACCCTCAATTAAAAACGAATGTAAATAATAATGCATTAGCTGTAAGTTGTGTAATTGATGTAGAAAACAAAACCGAAAACAGATCTGAGAAGGTTGAGAATTATTGTAAGTTAAATAAAAGTAGAGATTATAACGGAGTGTTTAAAAAAGACGATGTTCTTAGAAGTAATAGTGATAATACAAGTGACAAGTATGTTTCTAGTGATGCAAAGGAAAAACATCCTAATAATTCAGATCTCATGAGCATGAGTACACCATGTGAAAGTTCTTCTGAGGGATCATTTCTTAGTACATTGACATCTGCAGAACTGATCAACCTTAAAGATGATTCAAATGAAAGCAAAAATACCCAAACACATCAAACCATAAAATCAACAGTTCCCATGACCCAAGTGTTATATGCAAATATAAATAAGAACATCTCAGAACCTAGTCAATCTGCAGTTGGCTCACCCAATGTAGAAACGTCATATGATAGTACAAATTTAAGTAACAAAACAGGACCGACATCACCTAGTCTAAAATCCCCACCGACAGAACTGTCAACAAATGAAACTACGTCGTTACCTCCTTCGTGTACAACGCCTAGTCAGCCTTCCCCGTCGCCCCCGCCTCCCGCGCCGGGCGTGTCGCCGCCGCCGCCTCCGATGCCAGGAACGGACACAATATTGTCGTCAAATCTTAAGTCAGAGGAGTTGGAGCTATCAAAAGTTTCAGAGGCCCCTCCACCACCGCCATTACCAGACATAGTTTCGTCGTCGTCGCCTGTGCTATGTTCACCGCCACATCCAAGGACCGAAATTATCTCACATGATTTGTCAGGAACTAAATCTCATAGTATTGTTTCACCAGCATCATCTTTGCCAGTAGATGGTCCTCCAGAGTTACTCATTTCCGAGACATGTCCACCAGTACCTTCTATGGCAAGTATTGGACCGCCTCCTCCTCCCATGCCATGTATGGGCCCACCTCCACCACCCATGCCAAGTATGGGTCCTCCTCCGCCACCTATGCCAGGGATGGGTCCACCTCCACCACCTATGCCTGGAATGGGCCCACCTCCACCACCGATGCCAGGAATGGGTCCACCTCCACCACCTATGCCTGGAATGGGTCCACCTCCGCCGCCGATGCCGGGAATGGGTCCTCCACCACCTCCGATGCCAGGCATCGGTCCGCCTCCCCCTCCGTTGCCTGGAATGGGCCCCCCTCCTCCGCCCATACCCGGAGGCGGCCCCTCATCTCTATCCAATTCGTCAACTTCTGTACCACCCCCGCCACCGAGTTCAGGACCCGTACCGTTTCCTGCACCACCAATAGGAGGGTGGGGCATGCAGCGAGCTAGTAAGTTCCACTATATTAAATGCGGCATGGACACTTTAACCGAAATCATGATGAAACAATTATTGAAAATGTATTAATTTTCAGCCTTAAGAAAAACTCCGGTAAAACCAGCAGCACCAATGAAACCACTATACTGGACAAGGATATTGGCAACGACAACTGCACCGCCTTGCACAGTAGAATCAGAGCAAGCTGCACTAAAACCACTTTGGCTTGAAATCGATGAAGCAAAGTTAGATAACATTGACGAATTCACGGATCTGTTTTCACGACAAGTCATCAAAGCCCCAGTGAAGAAAAAAGTTGAAGTTAAAACAAAAATTCAACCAGTGAAAATACTAGATAGTAAAAGATCTCAAAATGTAGGAATACTAGCTCAGAGTTTACATGTAGAATTCTCTGAAATCGAAAATGCTATTTATAACTTTGATACGTCCGTCGTAAGTTTAGAAGCACTGCAACAAATTTATGAATTGGTAAGAAGCTTTTTTTGTTGTCCATTTATGTTACATTGTTAAGACCCCAGTACAGGATAGCCGATCATGTTGGCCGACCATGATAAGCCATCGTGTACAGAGCCAGTTTGCGTTGCTCGCAGACGGCAATCACACACAAACTGACCCTGTACACGATCGATGGCCCATCATGGTCGGCCATCTAGTACTGGGGACTTTGCAATTTTAAGGTTTCTGCAGTCAGCGGGCGTGACGAATGGCGTGGCGGGACGGGACGGCGAGCGACGCAACGCTGAGCATCTTTGTGGCGTGTTCGTAATATCTAGTACATTTTAGCTTACTGCTCAGCATCGCGTCGCCGCGCTGTCCCGTCCCGCTACGCCACGCCCGCTGTCTGCAGAGACCTTTATTTATGTAGTCTAGGAAAAGTTACGTTTTTTTTACAAAGTTTACGATCGGCATCTTGTTATACCTTGTAATTTGTCAATCCCATAAATTCCATTTCAAATTTATCGTAAAAGAAACTGTCTGTTTGTGAACCAAAAAAATATAAAAGATTTAATACTTATAGGAAGACAATTTCTTGCCAATCCTCTTGCTAATACAAAATTCACGCGCAAGAAATCTCAGACATGACACAATCTTTTAATATCTCGTTCAGAAGCCCTAGCACGAAAAACTGACGTTATGGTAACGGTTATCATGTTTGTATTATTATTTTGAATGTAAACCAGAGCAGGCACATCCTTCAGTTGTTATAAGGAACTGAAAATCAATAGATGTTTGATAGCAGCACTTTGACAGCTTTTAAAGGATGGTATAGTTTACTATTCGATTACCATATCAATCGTTTTTCATGCTAGGAGTACAGCATACGGATGACCTGTTTTTTTGTTTATTCTTTCTATAAGTCAAAAGGTAGTAAATTCGACTTACGTCGTAACAAAATTTCAGCGCGCCACCGATGAAGAGATGACGATGATTAAAGAGCATCTGAAGACCAAGCCCGATATACCCCTGGACAAGCCAGAAGCGTTTTTACACGACTTATCCGGGATACCAAACTTTGCCGAGCGCATTACCTGCTTTATGTTTCAAGCTGAGTTTGAAGACGCTATAAGCACGACAATGCACAAGCTGGATAATTTGAAACATACTTGTGAGGTATTTATAATATTGTATATCAGAAATAAGTACCTACCTACCGTCTAATATCAAGGCAGATATCAAAATAAATATTCTAGTGTCATTTAAGTAATATGTATTGTAATATCTCCAGAATAAAAAGTGTCTATGATTATGTAAAAAATGTACAACATTTTCTTTTTACAGTTTCTGATGACCAATGAAAGTTTGAAAAAACTGTTTGCCATTATTTTAACTCTCGGTAATTACATGAATGGCGGGAATGGTCAAAGGGGGCAGGCGGACGGGTTTGGACTGGAAATACTCTCCAAGTTGAAGGACGTGAAGGTACGTTTACTTATAATATATTTTAAGGTGTTATATTTAACTTATTTTTCGGTACTTATATTAAAATACATACTTATTCTACAACCAGTAGCCACTTCCTATCAATATGTTATAGTACCGATCCCGGCTCGTTATCGAGTTGATATTTCTATTTTAAAATGAAATGAAAAACGTTTTCTTATAGACATCACAAGTTCACAACACAATAAAATACAAATAAAAAGCTTATACAAGTTACAAACAATTAAAATAAAGTAAAAAGGAATCATAGTTAATACTAAATTAAATACAAATATAGGAAAATTGTGATAGTAAAAAACCACGAGCCCTATAAGTAGCTTTCAGGCGGGATTTTTTCGGACTTTCAGACATTTTTCCTATACTTACAAAATTGCATTGTGAATGCATAAAAATAATATAAAATCTAAATACAAATAATTAACTTTGTGATGGGCCAATCAGAGGGCCTACTCTGATACGCAAAATCCGAAACTTTGGTATACGGGCCCTCTAGAGCTCTTTCATGACTGAATCGAGTAAAAGAGGCGGGGCTAGCGAAGTTTCGGATTTTGTGTTTCAGAGTACGGCTCCTTGACCCTGTTTCAGCATAATATGTTATTGCTGGGTGAATAAGGTTTAACTTTAGTAAGGTAAAGTTTTTGTAATAGACAGTGTTCCGGTTACGAACATAATAATAAATGCTTGATAAAATGCTAAATCTATTTATTGTCCAAATCTTAAACTTTAGATGATAATGATATTTTTGATGATGAATGCACCCGATCGCGACGGTAATTGATAATGCACTAACAATTAAAATTATAATATTTATAAAATGCTTGCGATCGGCGGCGCGTCAACGTGACGTCAATGCCTACGGTGTTCGGTAACAGTGCAATGCACCGAACATATTCCGGGCCGGCTTAAGATGCTGTGATAAGGATGATGCTGTTAGTAATAATGGTTACAGGTGATAAAACAAAGTCAACTTATATCTAAAGTTAGTATAAGTACTTCTTTGAAAAATACATTGACAAAACATTTAAATGGGATATAAGATTAAAAACGTAAAGTATTTTTGAGTTACTCCGCTTGAGATAACCCAGTTTTGATAATCGTTCTTTTGTTGTGAGGCGACGTTGCCTTGTCCTTTTTTCGCGCACTCATATTTGGTAGACGATCAAACACTCGCGCACTAACACTCGCGTAAGTATGATTTAATTCGCTTCTATCGCTTTGCCGCACTTCACTAGCCCTTGGCTGATAAGCTACATTAGGCACATCACACACACTACCACTCGTCACGACACTGATGGTGGGCGGCAGCGGGCGGTCCCCGCCCAAGCGCACTGCGCCCGGGCCGGCCGCGCCGCCGACGACGTCCTGCTCCCGAGGCCGCGCGTCCCGCACCCAGCAACGCCTTCCTCTTCGTTTATACAGCCAGAACAGGATGATACCTACTGCTATGGCTATAGCTACGTAACTGATGACGTATTGATCAACGTCGTGGTAAGATAGGTCATCTAAGTCTAACTTCTCGCTTGACTTCAGATTTTTTATTTGCTCTCCAACAGCGGCGATAGTTAAATTTAAGGAGCCGTCTGAGGCGTTCTCTTCTTCCGCTGTCGAAACTCTCAAACGAATAAATGAATTGATTTGATCAAGCTTTGGAGTGTCAATTTTAGGCGATACCATAAGTTTATTTGTATGATGCTGAAGTGGATGCAAAGTGAACTGTTTTCCCTTTACAATACAGCTCTCTTTGAAATAAATTATGCCAGCGCCGCTCAGCTGTTGCATTGTAACATGATCCTCGCATACAACCTTTACGGAGTAGGTATCACAACAAAAGTAAAAATACTGTGATGGCGAATTTAATGATAGCCATTGATTGTTGCATGTTTTCTTTACAGTAGCACATTTTGATGATAAACTGTCATTAGCTCTCACACACAAATTTTCGTCACTTTCTAGGTGTTGTATAGGTTGTTGCAGCCGGCATACGTAAAAATCTTCCATGTAGGCACATTTTTGTAGATCATTGATATCCATGATTAAATACGAGTCTCGTTGTAAGTTAAATGCTACGTATTTTGATATGGGAGTTATGCTAATCATATTATTGTTTTGTTGGCGGAGAACTGGGATCAATGATTACATCTGATAGTTGTCTCGACTTACGAGGGGAATTGATATTTCAAATAGTATGTATTCCTTAGATACTCTCGTCTTAACGTGAAGGAATCTGTATAATTCTTGTATGTTAAGTAGTATATTATTAATAGGTAAGGTGAGGTCTTTAGACATCTGACTACTTATTATTTGTAATTCGGTTTTTAGTTGCGTAGGAGTAAGCAGGTGGATACTGATAAGGCCATGATATATATCGGTAATAGTATTCAATAAAGTATCTTGAAGTTGTTTTAATGTTTGCAGAAGGTTGTTGCCAGATAACGCCGTCAAAGTGAAATCTTGAATAATGCTAAGGTTTGCTATTTCTGTTTGTAACATATTTGATGTAGTTTCCAAATTATGAAGTTGTTTATGAATAATTTTATGCTGCTTATCTATCGTTTCTTCGATTCTTTTGATCAAGTTAAACTCCGCCTCGATGACTGAAGTCTGATTTTGCCAAAGTTTATGTAAGTATCTTTCATTGTTTTTTATTTGTTTAATGTCGTGATGGTACTTTTCCGCGAATTTGCTATCTAGTATGCCGAACAGACCGTATGCTATATTTCCGACCCCGTCGACAAGCCCTCGGCGCCGACGCCGTCTGGTGGGCTCGTAAAAATGCTGGTTTAGCAAAAGTTCGTCGTAATATTGTAATTCTTGATATGTGTGCTTTAACTGTAGTAATATTATGTTGCAATTTATTTGTTTTTGAAGAGCGTTGCAGGTATTATCTAAATAGGTTGATAGTTTCCCAAAGGCTTCTACTCCTGTCCAGTAGGGCTCCATATTAAAGTAGACTACAAGGTTCCATTCGTCTCGAATTATTTTGATTTTTGATACAGGGTCAAAATACAACGATTGATTATTCGGAAGCTGTGACATAGTAGGCTGAGCTCCTGATGTTGTGATCAATGTCATGAAAAATAGTATTGCTGTGACGATAGCTGAAAATGAATATTTTGTATTATTTTTCTTTGTAGGTTTTTGCTGATGTGAAATTTGATCTTCATCGCTTTCGCTCCTCAATGGTAATACAGACAATTTTATCACGGGTCGTTTTATGATTCCATTTTTTGTTTTAAGGCTAACAACTCTGACGAGGTTGTCTTTTCCAGGATGGAGTTCTGTTACTCTCCCCATGGCCCACTTACCAGGGGGGAGATTTTCATCTTGAATTGTTACTAGGCTTCCTATTTTAATGTTTTCTTTTGATTTTGTCCATTTGGATCTTGCTGATAGTTGTGATAAGTATTCTGTGTTCCATCGCTTCCATAAATCTTGCTTCAGTTTTGATAAAAGATGCCACCGCGTTCTGGCATCTTGCTCTGTTTCAATGACAGTCAGCTCTGAGCAACCCGTTAGAAAATGTGCGGGTGTTAAAATACTAAGATCGTCGGGGTCCTCGGACAGCGTGCATAAAGGTCTGGTGTTTAGGCAAGCTTCAACCTGACAGAGAAAGGTGGTATACTCCTCAAACGTTAATCTTTGCTCACCTATGACGCGTTTAATATGAAACTTAAGGCTGCGGACTGATCTCTCCCACAAACCACCCCCACTGGGCCATGATGGAGCATTGAAATGCCATTGTATATTCATTTCTGTGATTTCAGTCAAAAAGCTGTCATTAAAGATTTGCTGTAGTTCTTCAAAATTTTCCTGTAAAAGTCTATTTGCTCCTACAAAGTTGGTGCCCTGATCTGAATACATATGATGTGGTGTGCCCCTTCGTGCCGCCATTCGACGAAGAGCTGCTAAAAACGCTGAACTGGTCATTTCAGACACTATTTCTAAGTGTACTGCCTTGGTGGCTAAGCAGACAAACACCGCTATGTAGCCTTTAGTTGTTTTAGTGCCACG
Organism: Crambus lathoniellus; assembly: GCA_949710035.1. Classification (NCBI taxonomy): domain Eukaryota; kingdom Metazoa; phylum Arthropoda; class Insecta; order Lepidoptera; family Crambidae; genus Crambus; species Crambus lathoniellus. The sequence goes on from OX453306.1 coordinate 11,428,602, forward strand.
TCCTTTACTGAAATTGATGTAAACATACCCTGTGTAGTCAACGCCGGTATGATAGAATGGGCGCTCAGGATTGCTTCTAGGACTTGGCAGATCCCCCATCAGTTGCTGTTGCATGTTAGGGCTATTCTTTTTACATACAACACACCCTTGAATATGCTTTTTTACAGCTCTTACGCCTCCGGTAATCCAGTACTGTCTTCTAAGGTTAGCAAGTGTCAGCCTGGGTCCGCCATGAAAGGTAAGTTGATGAGTTTGATTGATAAGCATGGTAGTTAATCTGCTTTGATGAGGGATGATAGCTGGGTGCTTCATATTTTCGTGCAGATCGGCATTTGCTAACCGACCTCCCACGCGCAAAATTCCATCCTGATCTAGAAATGGATTTAAATTTTTCAAAATGCTTTTAGATGGTAAGTCATTGTTTTGCTTTAATTGCTGTATATCTGAACTAAAATAATCCATTTGTATATTTTTAATTATAAGCGCTTTTGCTTGTCGCAGTTCAGGTAACGTGATATAGTTCGGCAGCGTTTTGCGTTGGCGCGTAGGTATAGACACTCGTTTAATCCATGCTATAATATGAGTCACCGTTCGAAACGAACTGTGTTTAATTAATAACTCATTTATAATGCTTTGCTCGGATGCTGATTTTTGTACGATATTAACACTCCTTATCTTTCTTTCTTGATCTGTTGTGTACTTAATTTTATCCTGATGATTTTCATCTTGAAAAGTTTCGAGCCACTGTGGCCCTTTCCACCATAAATCATGATTTTTCAATTGACTGACTGATAGTCCGCGACTAGCCGCGTCCGCCGTGCTTACGTAATCCCAGCTGTTCGGGGACACGACTTCGCATATGCTTTGCACCCGATTAGCTACAAATGGTTTCCAGCGAGATGGGTCGCCTTGTAGCCAGCCTAAAACTATCTTAGAGTCACACCAACAGTATAATTTAATGTTTTTGTAAGGTTCTAGGCATTTTAAGATCTTACTGATTAATTTGGAAAGCAAATGAGCTCCGGTCAATTCTAATTTTGCTAATGTGAGTACTTTCTTTTGTGGCACTACTTTTGCTTTTCCTGCTACTAATATTATGCTTGCTTTGCTTCCAATTTTGATTCTGGCATATACCACGCACCCGTAGGCTTTTATTGACGCATCTGAAAACCCATGTAATTCAATGACGCAGTTCTCTTGAAATCCAATCCACCTAGGAATTTTAAATTCATTGATTTGATGTAATTCTGTTTTTAACTTCAGCCATTCCTCATTAATGCTATGTGGAACATTTTCATCCCATTTTAAATCAGCCAGCCAAACTCGTTGAAACAAAATCTTAAGTGATGTAGTTAAAGGAGAAAGCCACCCCAGAGGGTCAAATATTTTTGATATTTCCCCGAGAAGCTTTCTTTTTGTTATGCGATTATTTTGCTCATTGAACTCTTGATTTAGATTTTCTAAAAGTGCTGGGTGGTTTGAAATCCATTTTCGTAACAAAAAGCCTCCTGATTTTAATAATGAATACATATCTGCGATTAGTTGTTGACCCGTTTCCATCTCATGCGACCCAGTAATCCAGTCATCCATGTAATATGAACTTTGTAAATTTTTTGATGCTGTTGGGTAATTTTGGGATTCGTCTGATGCTAACTTTTGCAGAGTCATCATAGCTAGGAAGGGGGCCGCTTTAACTCCATATGGGACCGTGCTCAATTGGTAAATTTTAATAGGTTGATCTGTGCTCTCTCGCCATATAATTTTTTGGTACTCTTGATCTTGTTCGTGGACCAGTATTTGCCGATACATTTTTTCTATATCGGCTGTCCATGCATATTTAAAGATACGCCATTTAAGGATAAGTGACTGCAAGTCTTGCTGCAGGTTTGGTCCTGTGTACATACAGTCGTTTAAACTCACCCCAGACGATGATTTCGCGGATGCGTTAAACACAACGCGAAGCTTGGTGGTTACAGCCTCCGAGCGGTGAACAGCGTGATGAGGAAGATAATATTCTAAGATCGAATTACGTTTGCTGGGTTTCATGTGATTTAATGCTACATATTCGTCAATGAATCCTTTATAATTGCTCGCCAGCTTTGGGTTTTTGTTAAATTTGCTCTCTAGGTTGTGAAATTGAGCTAAGGCCATAGGTTTTGATTGACCTAATTGCTGAATGACGTCAGACTTAAGCGGCAAGCGTACTTCATACCTGCCGTCCGCCTTTCTTGTGGTGGTGTCATGATAGAACTGGACACACTTTTGATCTTCTATTGATAGTGACTCATCAGCACAAATATCCTCGATCTCCCAAAATTTGCGAATTTCATCCACGTTGTTCAAAATGACGTTGCATTGGTAGGATTTTGTCATGTTGCCGCACAGAACCCACCCTAACTGGGTCTGTTGAGCGATAGGCTCGTTGTTGTTTCCTTTCAAAATTCCACCCATCATTATTATTGAATAAATATCTGCTCCCAGGAGCATGTCCACGGGCCGACTAATATTAAAGTCGGGGTCTGCTAATTTAAGATTTTCAATATAGCTCCATGATGGTTTTGAGAAAGAACAATTAGGTAAATTTTTAATCAGTGAATTCATAATAATAACGTTGGCGGTGAAAGTAAATTCGTTGTAAATGGATGTACAATTGATGATTAATTTTCCTTTGCTGTTATTTTGCTGTTCTCCTACACCGAAGACTACACCTTTACAATACTGCCTTTTCAAACCAAGTTGTTGTGCTGCGCTTTCTTTTATGATAGAAATTTGCGACCCTTGGTCTATGAGGGCTCGCAATACATGCTGGGAACCATCTGCTCCGGTCACCTTTACGAGGGCGGTTGATAAAAGTATTTCCGAAACATCCTCCGATGACACGTGCGAGGTCGTTGTCATATTTTCACTGCTCGTTTTTGGATATTGGATCATATTTCTTCCGGTCGGCGGATGTTTACGATTAATAAATGCATCGTGTAACAAAGTATTATGATTACCGGAACAATTGCGACATCGCTTGGGTGAATAACATGCCTTGCCCTTATGGTCGAATAAGCAATTTACGCAATAACGATATTTATTAACTGTATTTAATTTTTCTTCACCTTGCATTTCTTTGAACTTTGAACAATAAAATATAGCATAATGGGCAACGATATTTCGTGCTTGAAGTTGACGTATGAAATGATTTTAAATAATTTGGATGCTTATTATTTTGTCCCGGATAGCTTGAATGATTGAATTTCTTGGGTTGATTAACTTGATTAAATTGTTGATTGCTTGCTTTTTGTATGTTTTGATCAGTTCTTTTCCGAGATGATTCGAGAATAGTGAATTTACTCTCTAGGAAATCAATAAATTCTTGCAAAATCGGCAAATCCCTTGGATTCTTAATGGATTCAATATATTCTCCATAAGAATCGTTATCAAGCTTTTGCGATAAGATGTGGACCAGCATTGTACCCCAAGTGCTGATATCTATGCCCAGGTTCTGAATAGCGTGCAGACTCTCTTTTGTGACGTCATGCAATCGCTTGATTTGACTCAATGATTGTTGTTGCATAATGGGAAGGTTTAACAGCGTATTTAAATAAGATGTAAATATTAATCTTTTATTATTAAAGCGATGATTTAATATTTCCCAGCACACAGTATAATTATCGGAACTTATTTGCAAATGATGTATAATCCGTTCCGCATCCCCCGTGACCTTGCTCTTCAAAAACTGCATTTTTTGCGCATTTGATAATGATGGATTGTTGTGTATTGCTTCATTAAATAGGTCCTTAAAGGACACCCACTGTTGATAACTTCCACTAAAGGTAGGTATATCTATTTGAGGCGTAGACTTCTCCCTATGAGAAACAGACCATAATTTAGTATTGATCTCTTTTTTGATAAAATTGAACTGATTTTCACGATCGCTATACTCCCTTTCGTACTCTATTTCTTCGCCGTCAATCTCTCCTGCTATTTCCCAATGTAGGTTGTCTATCGCTTTCCACCTGCTTTCCAAGGTCTTCAAAGCGTCCTCGAATTCCCATTTATTTTGAAAGGAATCGACATTAATATTACTTACGCACCTTTGAAAGGCCTTGAAGTTGATATTTTGCTTCTTTAACATGTCATCTAATTTGCTGTATGTACCCCTTGAAGTTCTATGAAAGTAACTGGAGTCTCTGCTTTCTTCTTCAGGTCTCGTTTGCTGAATACCTCTTACCTTCTTACTTGATTCTCCTGCCTGCTTACTTGTATCGACCTTTAACTGTTCAGATTCCGCTCTCCTGCTTGCATCTTGCTCAGCCTGCTGTTCCTCCCGCAACTGCTGTTCCTTTCTTACCAGTTCCCCATAAGTTCGTTGCATTAAATCTTTCGCCGTGTTGTATAACTCCCTCATCTGTTCATATTCATTCTGAACAAAATAAGGATCGCTCGACACTCCAAACCGTTCTAACTTTTGATGATTCGACTTGAAAGAAATCCACAAGGTTTCCAGCCGCTCTAGTCGCTGCTGACAATCTTCCACGGTTTTCCGCTCTGCTCCATCTTTTTTAAAGTTACTCAAAAGTTTAGATACAGACTCATATATCTCTGCCTGTTTGTCAGACAAACCTTCCATCTTGCTGTAGTAGGATGATGATCAATAAGTAAGAAAAAAGGAAAGATCTTACTTGTGTTCGGCGCTAGAGAGTACCTCCGGCTTTGCTGCTATGATGCTGTGATAACCTTCCTACTTTGCTTAGCTATAGCAAAGTAAAATCTCCAAAAGCACTGCAATCCCAGTGTACTGCTACTATAGTCACTGATTTCAACCTCACTGTATTTAAAGACACTAAAAACGTCTCTACACACGCGAGGTCCTTTTTTAATCTCGAAGGACCAATTTATGTTCCGGTTACGAACATAATAATAAATGCTTGATAAAATGCTAAATCTATTTATTGTCCAAATCTTAAACTTTAGATGATAATGATATTTTTGATGATGAATGCACCCGATCGCGACGGTAATTGATAATGCACTAACAATTAAAATTATAATATTTATAAAATGCTTGCGATCGGCGGCGCGTCAAAGTGACGTCAATGCCTACGGTGTTCGGTAACAGTGCAATGCACCGAACAGACAGTAAAAAAACACTAAAATTTTGTGGCGGAAAAAGGGCCATTATATTTAGTTAGAACACATTTATTAATTCTCTTATAAAATTAAATATACCATAATTATTGTATTCCAGTCAAAGCAATCGAACGTGACGTTGCTCCACTTCATCGTACGTACGTACATGCGCGCGTGCGGCGGCGCCCTGAGCGAGGAATGCACGCTGCCCGTGCCCGAGCCGGGCGACGTGGCGCGCGCCGCCGCGCTAGACTTCGCCGACGTGGCCGCCTCGCTCGCCGCGCTCACCGCACAGCTCACAGGTACGACGCCGACTCACCACGCCCACTACACACATCACATTAGGGCCGCACGCTGCCCGTGCCCAGCTCACAGGTAACGATGCCGTCTCACCACGCCCACTACACACATGACATTAGGGTCGCACGCTGCCCGTGCCCGAGCCGGGCGACGTGGCCGCCTCGCTCGCCGCGCTCACCGCACAGCTCACAGGTAGCGACGCCGTCTCACACGCCCACTACACACATCACATTAGGGCCGCACGCTACCCGTGCCCAGCTCACAGGTAACGATGCCGTCTCACCACGCCCACTACACACATGACATTGGGGTCGCACGCTGCCCGTGCCCGAGCCGGGCGACGTGGCGCGCGCCGCCGCGCTAGACTTCGCCGACGTGGCCGCCTCGCTCGCTGCGCTCACCGCACAGCTCACAGGTAACGACGCCGACTCACCACGCCCACTACACACATCACATTAGGGCCGCACGCTGCCCGTGCCCAGCTCACAGGTAACAATGCCGTCTCACCACGCCCACTACACACATGACATTAGGGCCGCACGCTGCCCGTGTCCAGCTCACAGGTAGTGACGCCGTCTCACCACGCCCACTACACACATCACATTAGGGCCGCACGCTGCCCATGCCCAGCTCACAGGTAGTGACGCCGTCTCACCACGCCCACTACACACATCACATTAGGGCCGCACGCTGCCCGTGCCCAGCTCACAGGTAACGATGCCGTCTCACCACGCCCACTACACACATCACATTAGGGCCGCACGCTGCCCATGCCCAGCTCACAGGTAGTGACGCCGTCTCACCACGCCCACTACACACATCACATTAGGGCCGCACGCTGCCCGTGCCCAGCTCACAGGTAACGATGCCGTCTCACCACGCCCACTACACACATCACATTAGGGCCGCACGCTGCCCATGCCCAGCTCACAGGTAGTGACGCCGTCTCACCACGCCCACTACACACATCACATTAGGGCCGCACGCTGCCCGTGCCCAGCTCACAGGTAACGATGCCGTCTCACCACGCCCACTACACACATCACATTAGAGCCGCACGCCGCCCGTGCCGCCGCGGGCCGCCCGCCAAAGCGCGATAGAATATAATACACTCGTTGCATCTCTTTTTATTGCATATTATGGCATAGAAAGAGATGCAACGAGTGGCCGTTCGTAATTTGCGCCGTACAAGCTGAATTCCACTTTATTGCGTTGTAGTTAGAGTTGCTATTTATTTCCCTTATTCCTCGTACATTACCAAGTTTGATAACTGGCTTTCTACAAGGAAAAATAATTCTTCCTAGCTTACCCGGTTTTCAAATGGGAATTTTTTTCCTGGTAGAAAACCGTAATTTTATTAAGTTTTCTACGAAGAATTTTTTTTTCTTATTAGCTTACCCAGTTATCAAAGGAGATTTTTTTTTTTCCTCATAGAAAGCTGTGAATTCAATTACAGCTTTGTACGTGTTGTTCTAAGAATAAGAATTTTTCCTACTTAGCCATTAGATCAGATAGACCGAATAATTACTTAGATTAAGTTTTACTTTAATAATATAATAGATAATAATAATAGACCATCCAACCAACCGTTCCATCGGAGCTGGTTGTGAGACGGGTCGATGTTTTTCTAAAATATGTATTTCATTTTCAATTCTTCAATGATAAAAATTGCATTGTGAATGCAAAAAAGTAAAAATTTAAAAAACCTCTTTACTATTAATACTATATCTATACAAATAAATAAAATTGGAGTGTCTGTTTGTAATATTAAAATAACTGCTTTTTACTACTTACATGCATATGATTAAGTATATTGTTATATATGGTACATATACCAAAATATCATTTTTTTCAATTTTTGCCTGTCTGTCTGTCTGTTTGTTCCGGCTAATCTCTGAAACGGCTGGACCGATTTTGACGGGACTTTCACTGGCAGGTAGCTTATGTAATAATGAATAACTTAGGCTACTTTTTATCCCGATATTCATAGGGAAACGAGAACCACGTGGGTGAAACCGCGGGCGGCCGCTAGTAATTAAATAAAATAAAACTGTTGTTCCCTCTAAAATTAAAATTAATCTAAGTAAATAATAAAAATGAATAATTATTCGGTCTTTCTGATATTCTGATCTAATGGCTACGAAGGGAAAATTCTTCTTCGTAGAACGCACAACACGTACAAAGCTGTGATTGAATTCACAGCTTTCTACGAGGAAAAATTCTCCTCTGATAACTTGGTAAGCTAAGAAGAAAAATAAATTCTCCTCTGATAACTTGGTAAGCTAAGAAGAAAAATAAATTCTCCTCTGATAACTTGGTAAGCTAAGAAGAAAAAAAAATTCTTTGTAGAAAACTAAATAAAATTACGGTTTTCTACCAGGAAAAATAATTCCCATTTGAAAATAGGAAGAATTATTTTTCCTTGTAGAAAGCCAGTTATCAAACTTGGTAATGTACGAGGAATAAGGGATTTATTTAAATGGCGTAGCGGAATGCAGTATATGTTACGTAGTAACTATTTAGTAATCTGTGCTACTATTAACAAAACCTACTCTATTCAATTTATCCTATGTAACGTTTTCCTCTCTCTCTTGCTCTGCAATGTTTGTCACACTATACAGACAAACACATTGCTGTCCTTTTGCCATATTATGTATATGCCCTCGCATACGTCATTACAATTTTATAACAGGACAATATCCACAGTAAGTATAACTAGTATGAGAACTAAAATAACTGGCACCTAATATTGTTTCAGCATGCAAAGATAAAACTCAGAAGGTGATGGATACCGACGCGCAGTCTCTGAGCCACATTGAAGAATCCGCTACGACCGAAAGCAAAAAGAGGCTAGAGGTGTTCAAAGAGAAGATGTCCACATTCCTGAATGCAGCTGAAGAAAAACTTAAGACTGAAAATGAAAACCTAGAAGATTGTCGAAATAAGTTTATAGCGACTATTAAGTTTTACCAATATACTCCAAAATGTGGCAAACTGGAAGACTGCGAGCCTAAAGAGTTCTTTTCTCTTTGGACATCATTTTGTAGTGACTTCAAAGATATTTATAAAAAAGAGGAACAATTAGCTATTAAAGAAAGGTTGGTATTTCTAGTACCTATAATATCTACGTATTGAAAAAATGTAGTGTCATACATATGTATCATTTGAATTCAATGGACTGTACCTATTGCATGCAACGTATTCCAGATCCTATTTAGATCGAAAAAATTCTTTCAGCGTCTTCATAATAGGGTATTTTACTGTTGTTGAAATGTAGATATTTAATGATGACGTTAAAAAATATTGCAATTAAGAATACCAAATGTGAAAAAATAATTTGAATCTGTTTTATAATAAAAGAATTATAGTCTGTTTGATTTTGACTATAGCTGTCTCTTTCTAAAACGAAATCTTTTATGGCGTGACTATGACGCTACTAACCCACTGACGTCACTAAGATAGCGTCCTGTCCTTGTCTAATTATAAAGTTTGAAGTCCTATATCTTTGAAAATATTCAAGATAATTCAAAAGGAAAACTTGTTTTGTGTAGTTAATATTTCGAAAAACATTTTAAAGAAATAAAAAAAAAATCAGTAAAATACCGTATTCTATTCACACCACGAAATTACGTAGTATGCCACTTCGAAATTGACAAACAAAAAAGGGGCGACTCTTGGAACCAACCATGTCATTTACCACGCGTAGTTTTTTGGTAACCTAAACGTTAGAGTCCCCGCAAGCAAACTGCAGACTTTGTATCGTCATATAGTTGGCCGACTGGTTAGTTTGAAGGCAATCCGGATCGTTCTAGTGTGCGCATTAGCATACATCTTCATTCTGATTAAGAGCCCGACTAAACTATCGGCCGATAGAAAGTTTGCAGTTTGCGGGGACTCTTAAAGAGCCCCACAGACTATCAGTTCGCCTGCAGGCAACGGCCTGTCAGTTGGCCGCAATCTGCCACACACACAGTTTTACATACAAATACCGAATGTCAGGCGGCCTGTTTGGTCGAGGACTGCAGGCAGCCTGCCGACGGACTGATATAATCTGTGGGCCCCTTAACATCATACCGCAATTTGACGTCTTCAGTTTAACGACTATAAAAGTGTGTTCGCCGGGAGTTGATAATATTATGATACGTCCCCGAACAGCGTTATTGTCGCTTAATTATCTCAAACAATATGGCAGCCGTCGCTTATCTCTCGCTTTCGCCGTGTTTCGTGGTAAGAGGCACGCAGTTGTTGTTAACCGCGGAGGCGTGGCGGCCATTTTGCCATTTTCTTTTTTTAGATATTATGTGTGGGCGCATGCAATAATGACTTAAAACCCTGACTTTATCAACTCTCGGCGAACAGACTATACGAGTATGTATATTTTATTCTGTAGGTATTTCGTCCTATTCGGAATTTCTTTAACCGTTCTTTTTTTAATTTGTTGCAGATTAAAAGAAGCCAAAAAAGTCCAAGATGAAAGAAAATCTCTCACACAGCCTAAGAAAGAGGGAGGCCTAAAAGCTCGTCTGCAGAAGCTATCGAGCTCCAGAAAATAGATCTGCTGCTTCTTAATGTATTATATTATAATAATATTCGCTGCCATTTTGTATAGCACAAACTTAAAAATTGCTTCTAATTTCGAATTTGTAAAGTGTTATTTTGTGATACCTCTAGATTTTCATTCCAGTAAAATTACAGCATTAGTTGTTAAAGCTCAATATTCCATATTGTTACATTATTCCAATTATATACGTTTTATTTAAGTTACTAAATAAAGTATAGAATATAATATTATTCACACATTATATTTCGTATGTAACATTTTCGCTGTTCATAAGTATGTAAAAGGCATAATTAGAAAAGTACTTTTCAAGATGTTTTGTAAAGTGATAATGTACCTAATATTCTACAAATCTCAGTCTGCTTGACACTTGTTTTCATCTTAAGTATGTAAATGTAATAAGGTACCGCCTATTCAATTGTGGTTTAGTAAGACTTCAGAGTATTACAGAATTTATAGATTTCTGTGTTATGGATGTGCGTCAGAACAAATTTAATATTTGTATAGTGTAACATGAACCTACAGCGCGAGCCGACCGAGCGTACGCGACGTGCCGCGCGCGGGGCGGCCGGCGGCGAAGCGCCTCCCATTACCTACTTTAAGATTTTTTGTTTATTTCGTACTAGGTGGGTAGCTAGTTTCAAAACAAAGCTATCTGTGCCACAGAAGTCATTCATAATTATTATTGTTATAATATGAAATGTCCTATTACAGCTTTACATATTATTGCTTGTGACTGTAAGTAGGGCAGAAGCCCAGGTTTTGGCCACTGCTCCGGTTTTGGCCACTTTTTGCTCTAAAAATTTTCTAAGTAATATCGTTTCGTCATTTTTGTCAATGGAAATTAAAATAAGGTAAGTATTTTAAAGTGATAATAATAACCATCGTTAGAATACCCTATGTCATACGATTATTTTTCAATAAACATAATTTTGTTTAAAAAAATAATATGAAAATTTTAAGAAATTTTGTGGTATGGTATGGTATGGTATTAACCATTGTTTTGCAATGGATTGGTTTCTAGCACATTAGAATATCTTGATTTAACCTGGGTTTTGTATTGATTTTTTTGTTATACTTACTTACAAAAGTTTGGCTTTCAATAAGTGGTCAAAACTGGCACATTTACCCTATGGCCCTACATCTAGTTGCCCCACCAAAATCATGTTGAAAATTATCCTTTCACAAGTTAATGCTTTATTAATTACTAGCCTTCCGCCTGCGGCTTCGCCCGCGTGTACTACACGACGTTATACCGCGGGAAGGTGATATTTTCAGGAATAAAAAGTAGCCTATGTCCTTTCTCAGGCTCTAGACTATCTCTGTACCAAAATTCATTCAAATCGGTTCAGTAGTTTAGGTGTGATTGTGTAACACACAGACAGACAGAGACACATTTATAATATAAGTAAGGATTAAAAAACAAAAAATTAGTAATTATTAAAAAAATGCATAATTAAATTATTTTAAAAATCTCATCTGACAGCTTAAAATAAAATCAAAAATTAACCTATATTGAATAATAATGCAACAGATTGAAGGCAACAGACCAAACATTGGACTGTTCTACAATGTGTAAAGTGAGTTCTCACTAGTTGTTACTTGACAGATAGTCAATTAAACTGGAAAGTATCTCATAACCTTACAGTGACACAAGCTTTTCTGTTCCCGTGACAGAGGAGCCACTTGCAATTCGAAACTAGCTGTCAAAATGGACTGTCGTATGAAAAGTGTTTTAGTTTCAAAGATAATCACCGGAACAGAAAAGCTTGTCGCACTATACTATGTTGCATATCAGTTCTGACCTTTTCTAGCATATGGTAAAATTTGCGCCATTTCTACAATGTGTGCTGTTTCACACTGCTTTAGTAAAAGCTTATAATTATGTAAGTAAACTTGTATTTACGACATTTTTGCTCAGGTCTCTGAGTTCATAAACTTGCAATAAATTTATCGTACCTGATTTGAGCTACCTTATTAAATTGATCATTAGGAGAATATGTATTTAAACATGGTGCTGTAACATTTACATTGTAAATAATATTATGATAAATAAACATGGTAACTATTGAAATGTATTTATTAAAAAAATAAACTCTTTGTTACATATAATCCAAACACTTTTCTTTCCATAGTTTTTTGAATTTTCGCTCAATTTTTCGATTTTTAGATAATGATTCACTTAAACTAATCAAACTGCTTTTTAAACTCTGCCACTGCATAAAACTGAGATGCCTGGTCAAAGATTGGCTGTCCTCTTGGTTTCTATGTGTTTCTTCATTAGTAATGAACGAAACAAGTGTTGTCTTGTTGGTTACTAAATCAGCAGAATGTACCCTTATCTTTTCTAATTTATTAGGTTGTTTGAAAAAAGATTGGAAGTATTCCCTGGATATGCTCTGTCCTTCATCAAAGACCTTAACTTCATCACTAGACACTTTCAAAGGTTCTTTTATCCTTACTTTGTCACTCGGTATATTCAATTGTAGATCTTGTGAAGTCTCTTCTTCATTTACATCCTTTACATAATCCAATATACTATCCAAGTTGATGTCCTCTTCATCTGTAAAGTTCACTCTAATTTGAATGTTTCTTTTTGCATTCCATTGGAACTGCCCATAACAATCAACATTTTGAATATCTAACCATTCAGCTAAGTCTGTGGGCAGTGAACTGCCAGCAGGTAGAAATTCCATCCCTTTCTGTTGTAAGAAATTGAGATATGGATATAATTGTGAATAGCAGGTGCAGCAGTGTTGCAGCAAAACTTTACTCAATGACCATATCCTACTCAGTAGAGCAAATGGCATAAGAGACATCCAGTGGCTCTCTCCTCTTTTTACTCTATCCATATAGTGTATAGCTGTTATTTTAGAACAAATACATGTTCTTCTCATAAGCATTGATAATGAGACTATTCTTACTAGCACATACTGTAACATTTGTTGAGATGGTAAATAATAAACCTCATCATCTTTATGCAGCAGTGATATAAAAATGCCAATATCTTTATTTACATTCAACAACAAGTACTTGCGCATTGCACAGTTTACTTTCTTAATATTTCTGTAACCTATGTCATTGCGAAACTTTTTATCAAACTTGTAAATAAATCTTGATAATATTGCTCCCTCGTTATGAAGTGGCAATTGTTTGGACAAAACTTTCTTTAGGTTGTTGCATATCTTTCTAAGTTCATAAAAATCTGAAAACAATAGATATAGATTATGTTCTTTGAGTATTCAAAGGATTATGTTACATACTTTCTATATTATCACTTCAAAATTTTTTTATCTAACCTCTTACTTACCAATAGGACAACGACTAGTATCAAACGTGATCGTGTTGTTTGGTGGAGGCTGTAGAGACAAATCATTCCACGGATCTAGCATTATATCAAGTTTTATGTACCTACTTTGGTTTTTTTTTAACCAAACCAGTCACTAAAAAAATGTATGAGTCGCACACTTCACAGGATTATAGTTATAGTTAGTATGCACTTTTGTGGTTAGGGGTCATCAATTTACCAAAGTTTCACATCGCGGAGATAAATAGTTCTTGAATTGAAACATAAAATTATAAAATTCCAAAGTTTTTGACATATTTATATTTGTGTGGTTGGGTTGAGTAGTAGTCACAGGAGTCACAGTAGTAAAAATTCGTCCTTTTTTTTTTTGTGGACAGGCGAAGACATCATGCCATACTGCCAGGTCTTTAGTATTATTTTTTTTGAATTTATATTGTTCGTCAAATCTCGGTCTAAACTTGTCTTGGTAAGATAAAAGGCTAGGAGCCAAATCTTGAGTTCTTGTCTTTTCTTTGTAATATAACATAATAGGCATAAAGCCAAATCTTGTATTCTTGTCTTGTCTTGGTAAAATAAGTCAAAAGGCTAAAAGCCAAATCTTGAATGAGAGTTTCATCTTGATAATATCGTCATTTCCTATTTAAGTCTTTTCCGAGGGATGGTCTTTTCCGAGGTATGGTCTTTTCCGAGAGATAGTCATTTCCGTGAGTTTGTCAAGTTAAATTTCTCCAACTGTGGAGCTAATGTAATCATAAATAGCAATAAAATTTTCTGGGCATGCTAGAATGTCCTGTAGTGATGGCGGGATATCTTTGTGTGTTTCCATCAACCGATCTATGAGGAGCAAACGCTGTATGTTAAATACTGGGCAAGTAAAGAAAATATGTTCCAGTGTTTGGTCTTCTCCTATGGTACATTCTGTACATTCAGGAGATGATATTAAATGCATGCGATGCAAATGAGCTTTAAACCTGCAGTGTCCAAATCTTAGTCTATTGATCTGCGTGTAAAATCTTCTTTGTAAATAATTTCTAGATGTAGCGAACCAGGGTTTTCGGCCAACTTCTTTATTAACACCGGCATACCATGCTCCTTTTGATTGAGTAATGAGAGAGTTTCTTTTGACGTTTCATCGTGCAGTTCAAAAATTTGTACTAGATGGCGCTACCCCACTATAGCGACCTAACTTTTTCTGAAGAAGTAAACGAAAAAGTACCTAATAGAAAATAGCAAAGAAAATAGTATGTCTGTAGTAAGGCGTACATTAGACGGTCATGCAACAATCAGTCAATTCCATCACTCATGCATGACTATCTAACCAATCGGTATAGAGGAACTTCGGGCAGCGTTATGAATGGTTCATTTTGATTAGCTAAAAGAATCGTGAATGATAGCAAACTGACAGCAAAACCTACAGTCTAATGGGCGCCTAATAGGAAGACTAAAGCGGCCCATTCACGGCAGGCCGTCCCGCCCTAGTTTACATTAAAAGAGCAGCTCGGCGGCCTAGCGACCTGGGGGCTACCGCGTAACTTTATGGGTATGAACTTCAAACGTTTTTGGGAACTATAAGTCTATTTTATAAAGAAAATAGCCGCTATCAGTTCCTTGTTTTAAGACGTCGGGTATGACGATAACAGAACTAGCTAGCAACGTTCAATAGAACAAAGCAGCAAAAATCTATGGGGGGCTACCGGCTAAGAAATATGGATATGGGTATGGGCTTCAACTGTCATTTGAATTCCTTATCTTGATAGATTTTTGCTGAAATTTATTAAAATAAGGAATTCAAATGACAGAAGAAGCCCATACCCATATCCATATTTTTTTGCCGGTAGCACCCCTGGGTCCAGTAACTGAGGTACTACTCGACTCGCCTTCCACCGTTTACATTGGTAAAGTAATTGGGCCCAGAACCTCTGGTAAAAGTACTGGGCCCAGTTGGTTTTCCGAGCGAGTCAACGGTTTACACAGGGCGAGTAGGCAGACGAGTCGAGTTACAAGTGGTGGGGAACAACTTGGCCGAGCAACTATGCTCCGCGCGAGACCACTCGACTCGCTCAGTAGGTCTAGCACAACTTAGCGCGACTCTTTGTCGCGCTCCTTTTAACCAATCAGCACTTCGCCTTAAGTCGCGCGTGCTATCTACGAGCGATCTGATTGGTTGAAAGTGCCCGCGACTCTTTGTCACTCGAGTCGCGCTCAAGTTGTGCTAGCCCTACCCAGTTTACTCGCCCTTTCGTTTACATTGGTCGAGTTAGCCTGCTTTTTGTCGCTCGCTACTCAACTCGGCCGCCTACTCGACCAATGTAAACTAGGCTTTTACGCAGGATGTTGAATGTTGTCGCAGGAGGCTCCTGCAACAACATTCACTATCCTGCGTGAGGCGAGACGGATGAGGGGCGGCCTGCCGTGAATGGGCCGCTTTTAAAATAATCAATCATCGACCAAAGAGTACATTATTATCCCACAGATAAGGTAGAAAGTGCCTACCAGTATCAAGATTGCTCCAATACAGACGGTTGTCTTACCTATAATTGTCTACGCTGATGTCTGTAGTACCAACCTCAAAAGAAAAAAACCTTCTCAGTAAGTTGGATCGTTTCCTTAAAAACTGTATTCGTTTCATATATTGATTACGTAAATACGATATCTCTCAACACCGTCAGCAGCTCAATTGGCTCCCTATTCGCGAGCGTAGGAACGTTAGAGTTGTCTGCATGCTCTTCAATATTCTATTAGATCCACTTACCCCAGATTAATTGAAATCCAGATTTCAGTTTCTGGGCGACTCTAATGAACGTAGCCTTCGCTCTTGTGACAACTTTCTCCTGAAAACACCATCTCACTCTTCTGGCTTCGTCTCCCAATCCTTTTCTTTTTCGCCTGTACAACTTTGGAACGATTTGCCCTTAAAATATCCGCAGTGCCCCAAGTAAGTGCGTGTTCAAGAAAATGGTCCGCGAACATTACTCGAGCTGATTACACTTATCGTGATAGATCTGTTCTGACTTTATGTGTTATTTATTTATAGTTGTATGTATAATATGTGTATGTATAAATTATATATCATGTTATTGCTACTTTAGTATGTATACCTTTTAATACTCATATATTTATAAGCATTTACAAATTTTCATTTGTTATTTAATTTTAGTATTTTTTTCTTACATTTAATTAGTTCCTTCTGTTTTCTTTTAACTGTAAATTTTTTTATTGCTGCTGTTCATTTTCTTCCTGACACCCTTTCCAGTTGACTGGAAGAGAATTGAGTCCGCCATTTGTTATATATTTTGCAATAAAGATTAAATAAATAAATATGCACGATTTTGATGAAACTAGGTATTTGGTAGTATTTTGACAAGAAAACAGCAACTTTTCCATACAGTAGGCCCTTGAAGTTGAGCGATACCGACACCTGTATAGGTATTAACGTTAGTACGGAAGGGTTGTCTTAAAATGTGAAGGTAGATGTTTTAGGACCCCGAAAGGTATTGTGGAAAAAAAATCGGGACAGGAAGTCTCAAAACTTATTATTTTATTACATGCTTATATTTTATTCTGATTCGTCAATTTTAACATTGCGTTTCTTATTTCTTGTCAAAATAGCACCAAAAACTGAGTTTCATCAAAATCGTCCCACAAACAAAAAAATTGGCCGCCATCTTGGATTTTTTATAATTTTAACATTGCGTTGCTGTTTTCTGGTCAAAATTGTACCAAAAACGGAGTTTCATCAAAATCGGCCAACAAACAAAAATTTGGGTGCCATCTTTCATTTTTTACATTTTTGACATTGCGTTGCTGCTTTTCTTATCCAAATAGTACCAAAAACCGAATTTCATCAAAATCGGCCCACAAACAAAAAAGTTGGCCGCCATATTGGATTTCTTACATTTTTAAAATTGCTTTGCTGTTTTCTTGTCAAAATAGTACCAGAAACCGAGTTTCATCAAAATCGGATAACAAACAAAAATTTGGGCGCCATCTTTAATTTTTTTACATTTTTGACATTGCGTTGCTATTTTCTTGTCAAAATAAAACCAAAAACCGAGTTTCATCAAAATCGGCCCACAAACAACAAAGTTGGCCGCTATCTTGGATTTTTAATATGTTTTACATTGCGTTGCTGTTTTTTTGTCAAAATAGTACCAGAAACCGAGTTTCATCAGAATCAGCCCACTAACAAAAAACTTGACCGCCATCTTGGATTTTTCAAAAATTTTATCATTGCGTTGCAGTTTTCTTGTCAAAATAGTACTAAAAACCAAGTTACATCAAAATCGGCCCACAAACAAAAAAGTTGGCCGCCATCATATTATTCCCATAGGATAACATCTCGTTCTCGTGCAGTCCACGCGGTCGAAACCGCGGGCGTAAGGCTAGTCACAATATAAACCTGTAAACTTCGCCATATCTATATACCTTTTTAGTAAGTTAGTCAAGCAAGATGTATAAAATGTAACTCCTTTTTTTCGGCGAAGTAAGACTTCGTACAACTATACGCGTGACAACCCTTACAGTATTACAACTGTCTGGACATCGGCGGCATTTTCGCCAATGTCAAACGCGATCTAGTAAGTAGACTGGTAGTAGTGTAATCATTTCGCACCGTTCTATGAATGAAGCCTTCTCTCTGTAATAAATACGTAGGTAGTAGGTTTTATAGGTACCTACATAAATTTTACCTTTCTGCATTCCTCTATGTTTATTATTGTGTCAAATATAATTATTTCTTTGCTTTATCAACAAATGAGTGTGAAGTTTCTAACGCCAAAATTTAAAAATTACTTGTAATTAAACCATCTGTTTCTCATAAAAAGGTTAGGAATCAGCGTAGGGCAGAGGTACCCTTTGTGGCCACTTTAAGGAATTTTTGACTTTTAAGCACTAAGTACTAAATGGACTTAGTTATTTAAGACACAAATTATATCTTTAATTATTGATAATTTATCTAGCTTTAAAGGTACATTTTTCAATTTTTTTAAAGTTAAATAGTTTTTTGTATATAATACAAAATGTGTGAGAGGTGCCAAATGTACCGGTTTTGGCCACTTACTGATAATTAAACTTTTGTAAGTATTGCGAAAAATCAAAACCAAACCCAGGTAAAATCAATATATTCAAATGCGCTAGAAACCAGTCAATTGCAAAACAACAATTTAATTGTAAAAAACAAAGGTTTATAAAGTATTTCATCCAAAACAAATTTCTTAAAATTTTCATACAAAACATTTTTTTCAAGCAGAAAATGGAATTTATTGAAAAAAAATCTTATGACATAAGGAATTCTAACGGTTGTTATTATTACCTTAAAATACTTTATTCAAATTGCCTTTATTTATCAGAAATGGCTAAAAGTTGTTTAGAAAACTTTTAGAGCAAAAAGTGGTCAAAACCGGTACAGTGGCCAAAACCGGTACGCCTGCCCTACTTATATCAGACGGCTCCTGGCCTAAAATTCTTAGAACAGAAATGAAAACGATCGAAAGCGCAATTAAAGTGACTCTTAATAACACCAGCTCTTAAGTTCAAACTCGTTTGCAACAGTGTAGCGCACGGAACGGCAACGCCGCACTTAGCTGCGTCCAAGACCATTATTTTGAATTTTTTGGCGGGAAAACAGTTTTTTGCCTATAATTTTGAAACTAAGAGGCCCAGAGATTTGAAATCATGCGTCGTGTTTGCACCAACTATAAGGTTTTTTTTGATATATAATACGAAACTCTTACTTATACAGTTACAGTGATTCACCATGTGTCAGCCCGTGTTACGTGTCACCAGCTTACACATACTTATCGGTTCGTAGCTCCAAAACTATTTTACCTAAAGATTTGATAAATTTGGTTCTAATTGCATCAATTTTGCAGCAACTTTTGAGGTATAACACATCATCGTACCTTATATAATTACGAAGATACAGATGTGCAAGCCAGAGACACGGTACTCCAGCTCGCACACACTTTTATGATCGTAGTTGCAACAGTATTAGAGTGTGACGGTTAGTTTTTCTGGTTCTCATTGCACCAATTGTGCATTAACTTTTGGACTATAGTCTAAAACCCTAACCTCACTGGTTTGCCTTAACGGCATGTGTAAGCTGGTGACACATTTCTCCAGCTAACACACAAAAAACAACTCATAGTAACGAACTTGTGGTTGCACTAAAATTATTACTGACACGTTTGATTGCACCAACTTTGCATCAAAATAGAGCATGCTTAAAATTTCTCTTTGTCTTATGAGGAAGCTGATGACCCACACATAACTTCAATCACAAAAACCATACAGATTAATTTGACAGTACAACCGACCGACACACAAGTGTTTTTAAGGCTCAATGAACTAATCCTTTGCCATAAATGCTGAAAAAAGTAGGTTGTATTAGAGTTACAGCGCCATCTAGTGCATCGAAAAATTACTGCAGGAAACTCCCCCATTGCTGTTCTTTCTTCTATCCATTGCTCGTTGATCTTTCTACGATATTCGGGTAAGAGATCTTGCCAAGGAGTAGAAAAGTTTTTAATATTGCCACCCAGTGAATTTGTTAGTCTGGCAAGATAATCGGCATTTTCATTGCCTGTCACACCGACATGTGCTGGAGTCCAAACAAATTTAACGGTCTTGCAATCTTTTAATAATTGTAAAGGACATCAGGCACATATTGCCAAAAACTGTATAAGCTTCGTTATATTTTATTTAGGCACTATGCGCCACTGTGAACTTACTACGTGTACCAAAATAATTTTAAAGTCTTTCATTGTTTTATAATTAATTTGTGTAAAAACACAAACATTACTATGAATTTATCATGAAACGAACATCTCTAACCATTAAAACAAACAAAGAATGTCAACCGTGTGTCAACCTCTTTATAAAATTAAAAAAAACCTTTGTTTACATGTCAAAGTTGACAACAGTTATTAAAGACGTTCCGACGCACGCACGCTCGTATTTTATTTTTTTAGTAGATCATGTGAATCATGCCATGGAATCATGTCACAAAAACTAATGTAATTAAAATAATAGTATATAAAATAAGAATTTAAAAAGGATTAAATGAGTTAATACATAAATCAAGTCAAATTGCTCCAATTTCAATATTATGGAAACGCAATATTCTCTAGGTCAAAATAACGCAAGTAACGGAACGTTTTGTTCGTGTTGCTGTTTCAGTATCAGTGTTACCTAAGACAAAATATTTTAAACTTAAATAACTTGAACAAAAAAACACAATAAAATTATAGGTATTTTTCGTGTTTGTTTGTGATAAACTTTAGTCATTCACTTCAATAGAATAGCTATACATTTTTAGGTTTTTTGTAAAGGGAATGTGCCTGATGTCATTTCCTTTATTTCATATATTAAATAGTGGACTATGAGAAAACCTGGTTTTTCTAGTGCTTGCAGCACTGACATGCTGTCAGAGGCTATTAGAAAGTGTCTTTTGTCAAAACACATGGAATCTGATTGTATATATTTTAAGGCTAATAAAATTGCAATTGCTTCTGCCGAGAATATACTGAACTTTAATGGTAAGCGATAACCTTTGCCGTACTTAATATCTTTATGGTAAAACGCCGCTGAGACTCCAGTTTCACTTTTCGAGCCATCTGTGTATATCACATGGTATTCAGGCCAAGTTGCTAATTTTTCATACACTGCCTCTTTATTTCGCAAGTCATGATCAATGTTTATTTCTAAGAGAGGAAATTTACTTTCGTAAGAATCACAATAGCAAGCCCAGTGATCTCTACAATTTATATTACTGTCTTTAACATATGCTGATATTTCTATAAAATCATGAAGGATATATGGGCATTTACAGTTTGATGCTGATGTATGTACAATATGAACACTATTGTTATTTAGTTCATTTAAAAGATTATTATCATTTAAGCTATGTAACTTAAGAATAAATTTAAATTTTAAAAATTTGAATCTCAGCATTAATGGAGGTATATTACATTCTACTTGCATTGATACAATAGGGGTAGAGTTCATTGCTCCTGTGATAAGCCTAAGGTTTTTATTTTGTATTTTTTCTAGTTTATTTACAAGTGCCGCATTGGAAGAATAACAAAGAAAACTATATTCAAAATGAGAACGAACAATGGATTTATACAGCATAAGCAAAATTTTCGGGTCAGCTCCCCAATATGTTCGAGCTAATGATTTCAAGATATTATAAGCTCGTAATGCTTTGTCTGTCAAGCCAGAAACATGTTTAGCCCATGAAAGGTTACGTGTAAAAGTGACACCTAGAAATTTGGCTTCATCGTCCACCGGCAGTAAATTGTTATCATAGAATATATTAGTAAGTAGCCTCTTTCTTTTACTAAAAATTACAACTTTAGTTTTATTTAAATTTACATCTAATTTTAAATAATCAAAATAACTTTTAAGATTAGTCAAAGCACTATTAAGTTTTTGCTCAACTTGATGCATGTTATTGCCAGAGCAATATAGTGTGAGATCATCAGCATATTGTAGATTTTTTGTGCTATTTCCTAGTATGGTATTTAACCTATGTATGTATAATATGAACAATAAGGGACTTAATATCCCACCTTGACAGACACCTTTACTGGATGACTGTGGACCAAATAAATTATTTTTAAGTTTAACATAAACATCTCTATTATTTAAGAAGTTAAAGATCCATTTTATAAATTTTTCAGGTAATCCCAGTGAAAACAGCTCATCAGCTAGAACATTATGATTAACATTATTGAAGGCACCTGTTATATCAAAGAAGATGCAAACCAAGAAACTGCCACTTGACAAAGCCTCATGAATATCTAAATACAAATGATTCAAGCTTTCTACTGCTGAACGACCTCTTCTAAAGCCAAATTGATTATAAGGCAATAAATGGTTATGTTCTAAAAAGTACTCCAGTCTTTGTTTCACTAATTGTTCAAATAATTTTGCTGCACAAGATGTTAATGCTATGGGTCTATATGAGTCGTGATGATTTTTGTCTTTACCAGGTTTAAGTAAAGGGATAAGACAATCAACTTTCCATGACTTTGGAATTATTTGCTGGTGCCATAATGAGTTAAATATTTGAAGCACTATATTGCAGCCAGATTTACTAAGATTTTTGAACATTTTATAGGATATGTGATCTAAACCAAAAGCAGTGTCTCTACGTGAATTTATGGCGGCTAATAATTCAGTGATAGTAAAAGGTTTCATAAAAAACTGTTCTGTATTAGGACTGTGATCAGAATAATCGCTTAATGGTTGGGATTGTGCATTTAGAGTATACTTATCTAAGAACGGTTGAATCCAATTATTGGAATGGTGACTATTACTAGGACTGGAGTATGACTTATTGAATTTTCTAATATTAGTCCATATGATAGATAAAGGTGTCTGGCGGTTGAATGAATTGCATAGTTCTACCCAGGCATTCTGCCTTTCCCTTTTGATTATTAACTTCTTTTGTGCTTGTTTCTTTTTAAATAATAAGTATTTTTCTTCAACAGGGTTTTGCTTAAATTCTATATAAGCTGTTTTGCAATTTACTACAGCTTGTGTGCATTTATCATTCCACCAAGGAAGTTTTAATTTATTTTTTCTTTGACCATGTCTTTGCTGATGTGCTAAAGATTTTTTAACAGTATTTGCTTCAGATACACATTCTAGTAAGATTTTGGAAAGTAAGTTATAGCACATTTCGGAGTTGGTTAGATCAAAATTAGAATGGCACAACATTATATCTGTCAGTTCTTTATATTTTTTCCAGTCGACAGTTTTATAATTTGGTTTTGAATAATTTGCAGCCACATTACTGTTATCATCAATGTTTGAAGGATTGCATAATAAATTTGTAAGAACAGGAAAATGATAACTGCATAGTGAGTCATCATGTACTTGCCAGTTACATCTTAAGGCCAAACTGGGAGAGACTATAGTGAGGTCAAGGGCATTAGACCGCCAGTTATGTGAACCGACGGTTGTTACAGAGCCATCATTTAACAGACATAAATTATTATTATTTATAACATTTAAAAGTGTTGACCCACGGATGTCAGTGGTTGCACAACCCCACATGGTGTGGTGTGCATTGAAATCACCAGCTAGAATTAAAGGTTTGGGTAATGATTTTATTAAATTATCTAGGTATATGAATTCAAAGTTGCTAGGTATAGCTAGCTAAGTGGGGCTATAAAAGCTAACTAAGGATAGAGTTTCATTGTTAATATTTAATGTTATAGCTATGTTTTGCAGAGAATCATCATAATAGGTTTGAAATTTTTGGTAATGTAAATAATCTCTAATAAGAATAGCAACACCATTGTGTTTGGAACCTGTATCTAATCTTTCTATCTTATAACCTTTGATATTTATAGTTTTTGTGCATTGGAGCCAAGTTTCCGAAATGAGACCAATATGAATGTCATTCTGATATAGATATTGTGTGAAGACATGTTTGTGACTTAATAAACTCTGAGCATTCCATTGAACTATGTTAAGCTGATCCATTATTTTTTTCTAACAGCTGTATTTGGTTTACTGGAATTGAATGTTTCTAATAAAACCGATTTAATAGTCTCCGATGTTATAGGAGATGACTGGTCTGGTGATGATTTTTGTGAATATAATTTTAGGATTGTAGATATAATTAGATTAAGGACAACATCTGATTTAAGTAAATTTTGTAATTGGTTTTCAGGTTTAACAGATAACTCTGGAAATTTTTTATTATTAAAAACATCAGCATAAGATCTTTTTTTGTATTTTAAATTATGTTTTTCAATTTCCTCCCTTTTCTTTGGACATTCTGAAGAAATGGAAATATGGTTTCCTTTGCAGTGAATACAAACAGCGTCTTTTAAAGCTTTGTCGCATTGTTTATAATGGTGATTCTCACCACAAATCGAACACTTCTGAGCATTTTTACAGTATTTGCCAATATGTCCAAATCGAAGGCAGCGCAGACATTGGCTCACAGGAGGAACGTACGGGCTTACCTCGAAAAACCAGCAGTTTATATCGACGCTATCAGGAAGGGTAGGGCAGGAGAATGTAATGGCTACGGTCTGGGTGGGAATCAGGATGAGGTTCTGGTCTTCATCTCGTCCACGGCGCATCAGTCGGCGTACAGACACGACGTCCTTTGAACTGGAAATTCCGTTATAAATGTTATAGTTGGACATGTAAGAGGGAACGCCTCGAATTACGCCTGTGATTTCGGTTAGGTTTGCTGGTATGGTGCATTTTACTTGAAGTTCTACCAAAGACTTACCTAGTATTATTTAGGGCCATATTGGCTAACCCTGGCCGCTCAAAAATTGCTCCTATTTTGTAACGATTTATCCTCTTGAACCTTTTGATTCTTTTATTATGCCGTTTAAGTACAGCGCCTAAGGACATTAGGTCCCTGTCTCCTATGGGTTTCCCCTCAATAAGACTTTCGTAAATGACTAAATATTCAAAATTTCCCCCGTCCTCAGGGTACTGTCTGGTGTAATTTTCAATTTTGTATGGTTTATACTTATTTTCCGAGTTCCGATGATTTCCCCGTTATCATCCGAGGAACAGTCGGATTCGGCTGGAACTGGGTCCCCATCTAATTTATGTTTTTTCCGTTTCCCCATGACTAAAAGAGCTTCTAGGCTACTTTTAGCCTAATACTTATTATTCAATAACTATTTAAACACTTTTCTATAAAGAAAATAGCAAAAATATTTCAAAAGTTTCAAAAACGCGCCTTTCACTTTCGAAGGTTTTCCCGCCAATCTTGTGTGGTTGATTGACATGACAGCACATTGACAGTTTGCCACGTTTTTTTTGACGAAACAGCAAAGGAAATAGCTTATTCAGGTAGGTAAGTCTTTATTTGTCTTGTTTCTTGATTGATGGTTTGCTTCTTTAAAACGGACGAAAAAGCTTAGTGCGTGGTGAGTTACGAAAATGGATATTCCTTTAAGCAAAAAAGTCAGATATGCTCAAAGTTTCAGAAAAAAGTGGGATCGGATCGTTCGATCCGAAATACAAGAAATGGCTTAGATAGACGCAATATGTATTGTTTATATTTTGCAATACAGAAATGAATGCAAAAATAAGCTTCACTCAAAACGCTAAAAAAACGCATAAAATCGAAATAAGCGTCATTCACAATCAAAAAATCTTTTTTTATCATTTTATGATTTTTTCTTTAATTATCTAGCACTATTTTTGGAAATCGATACTTATCTATTCTAGCACTATTTTAGATGTCGTTTAGCACCAATTTGTGGTATTGAGTTGGCAACCCTGGGGCCAAGTATTGGGCCAATGTGTAGAGGGCCACCTTCTTGGTCGTTGGATGACGACCTGATGACGACCAACATACGGGCCAGCCAAGCTTTCAAAACAGCCAAGTAGTCCTCTACACGTTGGCCCAATACTTGGCCCAAGGCTTGGCACAATGTATGTGTACAAGCGGCCTTATGCTAGAAACACATTTCTCTGGCGCAGCGCAGCGCAGCGTCGAGGCGTCGACCCGGGTGTGCACACTTTACTAGTGTGGCGCAGCGCGTTCTGACGAAATTTTTGATCAGTGTCGTTGCCGAGCTAACATCTGCATTATGTTTTCTTCTAATTTTGAAAACAATTTCTGTTCTTACTTGAACATATTAAATCCAAAAAAATATGTTGATGATTACGATGATAAGATGATGATGAATGAATACGAGATGCAATTTATATCTATACTAATACTATAAACACACTTTGTTTGTTTGTAATAGATAAACTCAAAAAATACTGAACCGATTTTAGAAATATTTGGTGTACTTAATTTATTTTCAAATCAGAATTATACATTATTTTTGTTATAAAATTAAAAAGTATAGTGTACTAAAAACACTTCAATACTATTTTAACAGTATAATTAACAACCCTACATGATAATGAATTCGTGACTCTTCTAAACAAAAAAAATAATTTTTAAATTGGCCCATTATTGACGGAGAAATCGCAGAACATAAGTAGTAAAAAGCAAAATGCAGAGCTCCGCTGCGCAGTCCGCTACCGAGCACAAATTATATAGACTAGCTACCGAGCCATCTGACGATACAATGCAAGAAAGTGGTGGGGGGCCTGGCGCAATCGGAGTCGGGCGGATACGCTGCGCTGCGCTGCTGCGCCAGATAAGGTTCGCGCACATTATGTCGGGGCGCAGCGGGCCGGGCCGCAGCGCAAAAATCCGTCCAAATCGCTCGTATGTATTTTATATGAACTATCGCACACTATGCCGGGGCGCAGCGGGCCGCATAACCCGCCGCGGATTTTGTTGCGTGCGTGCGATGCGATGCGCCCCGCCCCGCCCCGCTGCGCCCCGACACAGTGTGCTATAGCAAGCGGATTTTTCCCGTACTACTCGGTCAGATAACATGACACCTACAAATTATACCCGTCTCTTCCACTCGATTCTGTCATGCCCGGAGAGTGAGAGGGACGGGTATAACCGGCAGTAGTAGAAGAAATTGGATGTTTGAATTTGGTTGTACTCAAAATCCGTCAATGCGCTGCGGCCCGGCCCGTCACTATGTGCTATACTCAAATCCGTCAATGCGATGCGCTGCGGCCCGCTCCGCTGCATCTATATAATTTGTGCTCCGCTGCGCCTGCGCCCCGGCATAATGTGCGCGCTCCTACAATTTGTAATGTGTTTCTTTCCTTTCTAGCCATACTATATGTATGAAACCTATCGCGCTGCGCTGCGCTGCGTCAGCGAAATGTGTTTCTAGCTTTAATGTAGGCCACGAGCGCACGTCAAAGTCAGTTCAGATTGATGCCCGGCTTTTTTGACATTTTGTTTCGTTTCGCTTCGCAATCGCAATTTCGCATTTTTGCATATTTTGTTTCACTTGCTTTGCCGTCGTGTCGCGTTCGTTCTTTTGTGGTTCTTTTCTTTCGTTTTGAATACCACCTACCTAGCCACCTAGTTAAAATTGGTGTTCACTGAGTTAGATTTAGATTAAAAACTAAAAACACCGCTTCTGATCAAATAAGGTGAGCAGAAAAAGTTATACATAAACCCTGGAGTTTTATAATTTAATAAATACATTAATCTTGTTACACGCTATTAACTTGCTTCTATTTAAAATTTAGACTGCACCGAAAAGATGCCCAAAAACAAGAAGAAGGCCGAGAGCTCCAGCAGCGACAGCGACGACGGACCTGTTGATGTTAGTATAGTCATAATTCCTGTATCTTTAAAAGAAAATGGTTAACACCTATAATTGATTATTGACTGCAACCCATTCCAATATTTTCTTTTAATTATCCTGTTTAGTGCATTTTAGTAGTTATAACCATGTTATAACTGCTGGATCAATCATGATGACCTACAGTTGGCATTGAATTCTGGCAAGTGATTCTTGGGATAGACCTCCATCCACCGACAGACTGGTTAGACAGACAGACTTAATTTTTATCTTACTACATTGTACATTAACTGTTTTTCATTTAAAAAGTATGCCTGTGTTTAGTGTTACCTCATGCCATGACACACTGCAACACCTAGCTTCATTGTCCTGCTTTTGTTTTAATATGGACATGCTTTTTTAATTTACAGAGAAATGTTCCTCCAGAGAAGAAGGCCAAAATGGGTTCTAGAACAGATGACAAAGAACCTACTTGGGTTTTAGAAGGAAAAAAACTTGTTAAAGTCCGTGAATTTAAAGGCAAGGTCTATGTTGATGTTAGGGAGTTCTATGAAAAAAATGGTGAATTATTGCCAGGGAAGAAAGGCATTAGTATGACTCCTGATCAATGGAGGAAGTTGTTATCTCTACGAGATGAAATCAATGAAACTATCAGCACAATGTGTTGAGTGCAAACAAATTGTTTTTTTATAAGTTTCTGCATTTCAATGAATTGTTTATTGAACCTGGGTAGTTATGTTACAATTTAATAAAAGTTATGGATGGAATGGAATACATAGTTTTTTATTCAATTCATATTTACATTTGCAATATGTATTTAAACTATTAAATAGTTATATCTAACTAAAAACAAAAGTAAAACTTTTGTGAGTGTCAGAACCGCAGGCACAGGACCATGTTGAATAGTATATTATCTAGTTAATCCTATGTCTGTGGTTCTTGCTATAAGTATTTGAGTTCAATAATAACTGCATTTTTTGACATTGTCGCATTAAGTTTTTAGCCATTGTCTTTGACTGTACAAATTTGCCAGAATAATTACTACAACAAAGTTCAAAAGTGCACAGATATTATTGAATTCGACTGCGTACCTTTGTTTACAATGTTATTTCATCTCATGCTTATTTTTAAATGGCCTGCCATTCTGAAACCTGCAATGCGGAACTTTTACTTAATATTAGTCCCGCGGTTCTGACACTCGCAAACTTTTGAGATACAAAGAGATGACCATGGTTATTTAGTTATTTTTATAATAAAAAAGTGAACTCACAAAATTTTGTATTTAAAATAACAATCAGGGTCATTCACTTTTAACCTTCGATCAACAATAACACCTAGTGTTGATTGAAGCTTTTAACAGCATAAAGTTATCTTAATTTGGTTTGAGAAATACATCAAACAGACATAATTAACAAAAAAGCTATACATTGGTAATAATAGAAATAATGCCTATCGGTATCACAAATTAGCTGCCATTGACTAAGTATTTATTTAAGGAAGAGGTGTGAACTGCACTAAAGAATGTAGGTGGGTCAATCAACTATTTCTTGTACTAAAACTTGTCCCTGCAACGAAAATTTGAAATCTCTGAAACTATCAGTTTGCTATAAAATTTATTACTAATCCAGATCCTTTATTTTTACAGATCCCTAGAATACAGTACTTTTTATTCCGTCAGTTAAATTTTACTTAAATGATAAATATTATATCGTTTTATCGGTAACTTAGGGGACTTCATTACGGTTCCATACTAAACGTAAGTCCCCGAAGTTACCAATAAAACGATATAATTTAGATAAAAAAAAATTAAAATTTAGTTGACGGAATAAAAAGTACTTACTGTATTCTAGGGATCTGTAAAAAATAAAGGATCTGGATTAGTAATAATTTTTTAGCAAACTGATGGTTTCGGAGATTTCAATTTTTTTTTGCAGGGACATGTTTCGGTACAAGAAATAGTTGATTGACCCAGGTACCAGTATTCAATACTTGGACACTCATTGGGAAGTAGGAAGAAAATCAAATAAAAAGTTAGGATAAAAATAGCCATCAACCAAAGCATTTAGTACCTAATGATAATATAAAAGAATTTGAAAGTAATGTATAATATTAACAGAAGCAGGAAATTATATAATGAACTATAATTTCATTTGCAATCTTTTTATAGTGTTGTTAATTTCCACTTTGTATATTGATGATCTTACTTAAATGCTTAGGTAACGGTTTGTCTGTAATAAATAATAAATCAAATCTGCCAAAGGCAAGTCCAAAATATACACAATAATTTTTCACGATAAAATATTAAACCCTTACAAAAATATGTTCAAAACATTGGAGCACAATAGGTACAAGTTGACTATCACAAACTGGCAAAGTTCTTGAAGAAGACGGGGAATCCTTATTTTGGCAAAATGGCATTTATATTAAATACATGACTAGTCTACTTTACTAGTAACATATTGATTTAATTTTCTACAAAATATATTTTAATACTAAGACTAAGTATTACTATTTGATTAATAATGGATATGGTACAGTCATCAACTCATCACTGGTTTGGAAGTTTCTCCCGAAAATAAACGAACCTATTAAATGCATAAAGGAACAATAAATATATGATAAGAAATCTTTTTTCCATGAAGTCATGGTTAACAAGTAATCTTTACAATGTTATACCTATAAAACAAATAAAATTAAATGAGCAATAGTTTGTTAATAAATAACTTTCAAACAAACTAAATTGACTAACGAAGTTAAAATATTAAGTAATTATATCTACCTACTTCAATTTCATAAATGGGGAAATTTGTCCCGCCCGCCTGTAGCATTACAGTGGCATTTTAACACCTTTAAACAAATTGGACCTAATACGCACTATGTTATGAATAAACCACCATAATTATAATATAGTTGTAGGCAGAAATTCTTTTTTATTGTGTGATTGAAGAAATACCCTTATGTTACTATCTCTAGAAATTTTACATCACATCAAACTACTAAACTTTTTCTCCTACACATACCTACATTATATTCCGACTGAGAGTTCTCACTTTGACTCGTATACAATCATTAATGAAATATTTGGTATAAGCTAAGTTAAAGCAAGCGTTTCCTACCTACCTAATTATGTAGTAAGTTTATAAAGTTTGGGAAAAGGGGAATTAAAAATATTAAAAATACTTCCCAAATACAATCAATCGTTAGTTCATTTATCACAAAGTTTTAACTATCAACTATCTTTGCATTATATATAACCTAGCTATTATTGTAACGATTGTAACGACCTCTGTAGAGTCTCTCAACAAGTGGGTCTCAATATGAACATGGCCAAGACGAAAGTCATGTCCAATGATCATGTCAGACCCCTGCCCGTCACAGTTGAGAACGAAACAATCGAAGTTGTCGACGAGTATAACTACGTATAGGACAAATAATCCGGTTAGGTAAGTCCAATTTCGATAAAGAGGTGACACGAAGAATCCAACTCGGTTGGGCAGCATTTGGGAAGTTGCGCGATATTTTCTCGTCCCGTCTCCCGCAGAGCCTAAAGAACAAAGTCTTCGAGCAATGTGTTTTGCCAGTGATGACATACGGCACCGAAACGTGGTCGCTGACAGTTGGCCTCTTAAACAAGCTCAGAGTGACCCAACGAGCTATGGAGAGAGCTATGCTTGGTATCTCCCTGCTTGATAAGGTTCGTAACGAAAAATCCGCAGAAGAACAAAGGCTACCGACATCAGAGTAGCAAAGTTGAAGTGGCGATGGGCAGGCCACATCGCCCGCAGAACTGACAACCGTTGGGGAAGAAAGGTTCTGGATTGGCGACCACGAACTGGACGACGCAGCGTAGGACGGCCCCACACAAGGTAAACCGATGACCTGGTGAAGGTTGCGGGAAGCCGTTGGCTGCAATTAGCCCACAGCCGCTCTTTGTGGCGAGCAAAGGAGGAGGCCTATGTTCAGCAGTGGACTCATAATGGCTGATGATGATGATTATTGTAATGTTTTATTACAATAATAACTAGGTCTGTAAAAGTTGCACCTATCGGCAAGAAGCGCTCACTTTAACCGAAAGGTCAGTAGATAAACAAGAACTTAAGAATAATGCACTTCAACTTTACCTTACCATTCCCGACGTCACTATTAAAACTACGAAATTCTCATGAGGACATAAAACATTTAACTATAATCTTAAAGTCCCATATTGACGACAAAAGTCTACATATTCATTACTCTACATTAGCCTGAGGTACAATTGGCTTTTGGACATAGAAGAAAAATTATGTATAAAACGATAATTGAGAAGATTTGTTTATAAGTATACCATTAATTACCTACACTTACTTATTTTACCTTTGGTTTTATATGGAAACATTCGATTTTGAAATATTCACACATTTCTTGCACCTGTAAAAAAAGAAGTCTTATTATTTTAAGAATACTTAATTCATACATTTTTACAAGTTAAGAACGAACGTTATGAGAAAACCGAAAGAAATATCATATCTTTTCAAGAACTTACTTTGTTAAAGAACCTTATATACGAGGGACGTAAAATTTAATTGTTATTTATAGCTCTGTCATAGTTGACACCCGCCAGTAAAACACTATAGTGTGTGTATCTCCACTTAATACTGTGGTAACTCTAGTTTGTGCGGTGTAGCATGCTGCCTATGACAGCTCATTCGTGCAAAGCAAAAAGTTCCTTATGCTATTGGAATAAAACTCAAGAAAAGCAGCATTAGACATTTTTAGTGCAGCTTATGCTAGAAAATTAGACCCTATTCCTTGTGCTGAAGCAACATTTTGCTTTGCACGAATGAGCTGTCATAGGCACCATGCTACACTGCACAAACTCTAGAGTTACCACAGTATTAAGTGGAGATACACACTAGTGTATCTGGTATACCTAGCTACTCAGCTAGGTAGATAGAGCATAGAGCTGAGACCGTTGTACGAGTTGACTAACAACCCGTGCGACTTAACTGTGCAGCTGGCGCCGTGACGTCACCGCGGCAGTATGGTTTGCAAAAAAGTTAATGCTGTAATAGTAGTTTATCTACACTCATGTTATAATATTCGAATTATGAACTCATGCCTGAACGTATAATGATACAATTTATGCCATAGTCACCTTTAAAAATAAAACTGCTGTATCCGGGTGTTTCATAATGACCATTATGCAACACCCGGATACAGCTGTCACTCATTATAAAACACTTATATTTCTTAATTTTACAGTCTCCATGGCAACCGTAGGATTTAACGGCCCTGACTTCCAACTCTTTCAATCCCTTCTTTAGCCGGCAACAATCAGAAACTTTTTTAAAATTAGAATTTTGAATTTAGAAGGAATAGACCGTATAGACTCCTATGAGTGGGGTTTGGCACCAATTCACATTTTATAATTAATATTGATTTGCTTTATTTTTTAAATCTATATATATAAAAATGAATCCCTATTTCCCTTGGTCACGACATCACGCGTGAACGGCTGGACCGATTTGGCTAATTTTGGTCTTGAAATGTTCGTAGAAGTCCAAGGAAGGTTTTAACGGTGAGAAAATAGGGGAAGGAGGGGTAAGTAGGTGTAGAGTAGAAGTAGGGTAGGGGTAGAGTAGAAGTTGGGTAGGGGTAGGGTAGTGGTAGGGTAGGGGTAGGGTAGGGTAGTGGTAGGGTAGAGGTGGGGTAGAGGTAGGGGTAGGGTAGGGGTAGGGTAGAGGTAGGGTAGGGTAGGGGTATGGTAGGGGTAAGGGTAGGGGTAGGGTAGGGTGGAGTAGGAGGTAGGGCCACGGGAACGAAGTCGCGCTGGGTCAGCTAGTATATAATAAATGTAATGAGTGTAGATAAAGTAGTGTATGAGACTGCACATAACTCGGTATTAAAACACTCGTGGAATACTATTAAAAAACTCGCCAGGGCTCGTTTTTTAAACTCCCACTCGTGTTTTAATACCCCTCATTATGCGACAGTCACATAAACTACTATTATGTGTTAATTATGAGTTAATAGTATTCCACGAGTACCCATACTAGAGCATACGTTACTGATACGCCGATGAACGAGTGACTAGTAACACATACCACTTTGGTGCCGTAGTAGATGTGCGCGACCGAGCTGGCGATGCATAGGGCTGCTAGCAGCATGAGTTCGGTCATGGGCGACACCCGCCAGAAGAACACTGCGCACATACTAGAGCATACGTTACTGATACACCGTTGAACGAGTGACTAGTAACACATACCACTTTGGTGCCGTAGTAGATGTGCGCGACCGAGCTGGCGATGCATAGGGCTGCTAGCAGCATGAGTTCGGTCATGGGCGACACCCGCCAGAAGAACACTGCGCCCATACTAGAGCATACGTTACTGATACACCGTTGAACGAGTGACTAGTAACACATACCACTTTGGTGCCGTAG
Organism: Crambus lathoniellus; assembly: GCA_949710035.1. NCBI lineage: Eukaryota > Metazoa > Arthropoda > Insecta > Lepidoptera > Crambidae > Crambus > Crambus lathoniellus. The sequence goes on from OX453306.1 coordinate 11,462,471, forward strand.
TAGATGTGCGCGACCGAGCTGGCGATGCATAGGGCTGCTAGCAGCATGAGTTCGGTCATGGGCGACACCCGCCAGAAGAACACTGCGCCCATACTAGAGCATACGTTACTGATACACCGTTGAACGAGTGACTAGTAACACATACCACTTTGGTGCCGTAGTAGATGTGCGCGACCGAGCTGGCGATGCATAGGGCCGCTAGCAGCATGAGCTCGGTCATGGGTGACACCCGCCAGTAGAACACTGCGCCCATCACTAGAGCGTATGGCACCAGTAGACCGTTGAACGCCTCGCAGCGAGTGTCGCTCATTTGTGACACGATCAGACGACACTGAAAAATAGAGAGCCCTTAAGTCAAAATTTTATTGGTATTTAAAAAATATCCCGCATGTACTTAACCTTTAATAAGCCATATTATTATTTCCCACCACGAATTTGGCCACAAATATATTTTTTTATTTACTGATATTTTAAGCATTATATTATCAGTAAATAAAAAAAAGGAATTGTGGCCACTTTCATAAATTGAAGGTATCTTTAGATCGATATTTTTTTGATGTTTTTTATGGCAACACTTATTTCTAAATGTCATCTATTAATGTCAATAGGCAATAGACAAACGTTCAATAGACAAAAGTTAAAAGTTCATTTCAACGACCATTTTCTCCCGTTTGAGTCTTAATACATTTTAATCCAACCCAGAACTGATTTATAAAAATTTACTTGTTAGATCCATGGCCGATTAAGGGATAATGTCAACAATATCGTTAAAATTAATTCCCAATTGTCCTTACGACTGACTTGAAAATACTGGGTATAGCTCCCGGCATTTATATCTTGAACCAACCCATAGACAAAACAACCTGCGCAGTTGCAATATTTAGTAAAATTTTTCTTCTGCGCAGATTTTATTGTCTATGGTTTGGTTCAAGAAGTTTCCCCACACCGTATAATTAACTTAGAATCGCAAAAACATAATTCACAGTTATTTTAATTTTTAGTTTTTTTTGCATTCACAATGCAATTTTTATTACAGAAAAATGGAAAATGAAGTATTTAGAAAAAATCGACCCGTCTCACAACTAGCTCCGATGGTTTTTTTTAAATACTTCATTTTCCATTTTTCTGTAATAAAAATTGCATAGTGAATGCAAAAAAAACAAAAAATTAAAATAACTTGCAATAGTAATTTCATCTTTAGCGATTGCCAAATACCTGGAAAGGTATTTCTTTCGCGTGTGAGGGTAGTAATATCTCCACATTGATGAAATTAACGCTGACTATATAGCGAGTAAGAAGTATTGGATAAATTCGACGCTTCTAGTAACGACTCCGTAGCTCAGTGGTTAGAGCAGTCGCCCGGAAAGCGAAAGGTCGTGGGTTCGGGTTCCATCGGAGCTAGTTGTGAGACGGGTCGATTTTTTCTAAATACTTCATTTTCCATAATTCACAGTTTCAAGCTTGTAACAACTTACATTGATGTTCGAGAATATAGTGCCAGTAAGTAGATAAAAGAGTCTCGGTCCGCGGTTGATGACGTCATTGGGCGAGTAGACCGCCCATATAGTACTGAGCGCGAAGAAAGCTGCGAGTGGAACCAAAGGCCGGACGGTCTCGCTCAGGGGACGCATCTTGCCCGTGCGGTCGCGGTACGATCTGATTGCAACCAAAGGACATAGCGATCAATAAATTTCAAATAGCGGGAAGTTTAGCGGAGCTATATGTATTCATACACAGGTATGACATTATAAACTTAACAGATGTTGAGACTAAAGACTAACATCCGAATTCTCGAACGAAACTCAACCTTTGGAATCTTAAGCATAATGCCGTCTCTTTCATGCCTTTTAAAGGCATAAGGCACTTTAAGGCATAAGGCACTTTAAGGCAACGGGATGTCATCATCCCGTCGCCTTAAAAAATATTTGGTTTGAATTGGCCCTTATTGAGAGCCAATTCAAACCGAGATCGGCAGTGAGCGGGGCGCGCACTTTCAGTGTTAAATACATTTTTAACTTTATCTATATTAATAAAAAACCAGTACCTATCACTTGAAAAGTGCGAAAAAGACAAAGCACGGTTTCGGGAGGCCGCCTGCGGACGCTGCCATCTGGTCAGAATTGGGACTAAGACGCTCCTAGATATGAGCAGCGTTCGAGTATCCGGACTAAGACGTTACTAATAACATTTCATTAACAGGACGTCAACTTTTAACAACAATTTTACAAGTGAGATTGCTACAGTGCCCGAATTCATCAATTGGGTGTTTGACAGTTGTTGAAATGTAGATATTTAATAATGACATGCGAAAATATAACATTATTGAATAACAAATATGAAAAAAGAAATTCAATATGTATTATAACAAGCGAATTATTAGCTACTTAATTATGACTCTAGCTATCTCTTTCTAAAACGAAATTTATTAAGGCGAGAGTACGGCGCTCTAGAAATGTGACGTCACGTTTCTATAGCGCTCTCCTTGTCTAATTAGTAAGTTTGATGCTCTATATCGCTGAAAATATGCAAGATATTTGAAAATAAATACCTATGTTGTGTTGCTACTAGTTAAATGAGTCAATAAAAAAAATTCAGCCAAATATCCAATTCTTCGGCCGGTAACAGTACATTACTGACGCGGTCTATAATGACTGCATTGCTGGCAGCGCGATGATGATGGCCGAAAGCGCAGCTTAGCGCAGGTCCAGGTCGTCACAGCGCGGTCAGCATTGCAGCCCTTGGAGGACAAGCTGGAATGGTCGAGGCCTTTATAGCGCGGACAGCAAGGGCTGCAATGATGACCAAGCTTGAAGGCTGAGAGCATAGTTAAATTAAGCTCAGCTTGAGGCCATCATAGCGTGGCCAGCCGTGCAGTCATTGTTACTTTTTTCTCTCTCCCGCGCTTTTTTTTTTATATATTTTCTGTATACCAAAAGCTAGAGAAAAATATATTTTTTGCAAAAAAATTTTTTGAGAAAGTTTTTGAAAAAAAAAGATTTTGAGAAAAAAAGTTTTGAGGAAAAAATTTTTGACAAAAAAAAATTTTTTTGACCATTCACCATCGGAGCACCGTGGCAACCTCGACTTTCTTCCAAGAAGGTTGGCAAAATAATGACCATATTACAAGCATTTTTGAGTAAAGTATTTTATTCAGTTATTATTAGGTACCGATGTAAAGGCCTGAGCACACCAAACTCGGGTCAGTCAGAACCAGCGCTGTTTGAATGCGGGCACGCGCAATTTGTAATGCAAGAATTTCTATGAACTACGTCGCACTAAATTTGAACGCGGGCCAACGCAACGTTCAAACGGCTGTGCGCCGGCGCGCAGCACTGCAACTGCCGGACTACAAACAGGCGGCGGCGGCGCGAGAGTGGGGCATCAGCAGCGCAGGCGCGGCGCAGAGCAGTTTGAGCGGCCATGTTCATGACGCACCGAGGCAGGGCGTTCGCAGTGCAGGGCAGCGCGTCAAAGAGAGTTGTATGAACGTGGTTTGAACGCGTTGCAACTGCTGCTGCGTTCAGTGTGCCGACTCCTGCGTGCTCCCGCGCTGCTATTGACCTGCTCTGCTTCTGACCTGCTGCGTTTGGTGTGCTCAAGCCTTAAGTATATTGAGCACATAATTTAGTGTTTACATACTTGTATATGTTCCAGAGTATGACCGTCTGGCTGGTGATCATGGCAGAGAAGTACAGCACCAGCTCGAACACGAGCCCCGGCGACACGCCGCCCGGCAGCGGCGCGTGCCACGCGCGCGGGCCCACCGCCGACGTCACCAGCAGCAGCACGCACGAGCCCTAGCCAATGTTATAATGGTGATCATGGCGACAAGTACAGCACCAGCTCGAACACGAGCCCCGGCGACACGCCGCCCGGCAGCGGGCCCACCGCCGACGTCACCAGCAGCAGCACGCACGAGCCCTAGCCAATGTTATAATGGTGATCATGGCGACAAGTACAGCACCAGCTCGAACACGAGCCCCGGCGACACGCCGCCCGGCAGCGGGCCCACTGCCGACGTCACCAGCAGCAGCACGCACGAGCCCTAGCCAATGTTATAATGGTGATCATGGCGACAAGTACAGCACCAGCTCGAACACGAGCCCCGGCGACACGCCGCCCGGCAGCGGGCCCACCGCCGACGTCACCAGCAGCAGCACGCACGAGCCCTAGCCAATGTTATAATGGTGATCATGGCGACAAGTACAGCACCAGCTCGAACACGAGCCCCGGCGACACGCCGCCCGGCAGCGGGCCCACTGCCGACGTCACCAGCAGCAGCACGCACGAGCCCTAGCCAATGTTATAATGGTGATCATGGCGACAAGTACAGCACCAGCTCGAACACGAGCCCCGGCGACACGCCGCCCGGCAGCGGGCCCACCGCCGACGTCACCAGCAGCAGCACGCACGAGCCCTAGCCAATGTTATAATGGTGATCATGGCGACAAGTACAGCACCAGCTCGAACACGAGCCCCGGCGACAAGCCGCCCGGCAGCGGGCCCACTGCCGACGTCACCAGCAGCAGCAAGCACGAGCCCTAGCCAATGTTATAATGGTGATCATGGCGACAAGTACAGCACCAGCTCGATCACGAGCCCCGGCGACAAGCCGCCCGGCAGCGGGCCCACTGCCGACGTCACCAGCAGCAGCACGCACGAGCCCTAGCCAATGTTATAATGGTGATCATGGCGACAAGTACAGCACCAGCTCGAACACGAGCCCCGGCGACAAGCCGCCCGGCAGCGGGCCCACCGCCGACGTCACCAGCAGCAGCACGCACGAGCCCTAGCCAATGTTATAATGGTGATCATGGCGACAAGTACAGCACCAGCTCGAACACGAGCCCCGGCGACAAGCCGCCCGGCAGCGGGCCCACCGCCGACGTCACCAGCAGCAGCACGCACGAGCCCTAGCCAATGTTATAATGGTGATCATGGCGACAAGTACAGCACCAGCTCGAACACGAGCCCTGGGGACACGCCGCCCGTCAGCGGGCCCACCGCCGACGTCACCAGCAGCAGCACGCACGAGCCCTAGCCAATGTTATAATCACCCTTTGCCATCAGACCAAAAATACTACGCTTTACGGTTGGACCATATCTGAAAGTATTTCCTAGGACCGCACTTTCCTAGTTCCCAATTATTTTTACTTTCTTGCATTCACAACAATGCAATTATTATGGAAAATATTGAAAATGAAGTTTAGAAAAATTTCCAAGTTTGCTATCCTGGAATCATCTGAACAGATCGACTTATAGCGCGCGCTCATGTGAACTTTGCTTTGTGAGAGCGGGAATGCGACAGCCCTCGTCGGAATCGACGAGGCGGCATTTTCCCTCGCTTCCTCGCTCTAACAAATAACGGTTCTGTGCGACCAAAAAGGATAACAGCAAAGATAAGTGCGGTTCTACTATACTTGTTGATTTTTTTTTATACAAAATTGCTAATAGATGACGGGCTAATAGTACACAGCCGCTTTGGTTTGGCAGGTTTGGCTAGCTAGCTAAAACTAATAATTATTTTTGAAAAAATGTACAATCATTCAATCCATGAGAATAAAGAATAAGGTAAATGTAAGAAAAACTTGGCTGCTATGTAGTGTCCTTGCGTAACACGAAAGTATTAAAGGTCTGTGGTCAGACCGCATCGCATTCTTCAACAGGGTATTCGGATGATGTTGAAGTGCTGATTCAAAATTTAAGAATAACACAATATTCATATAATTAAAACCGATACATACATACTATAAAACAAAATGAAACACGAATCGGAATTGATTAATAAATAAGCGAGATGATTTGCGACACAAATTGTTTTTTTAATTATTGTTTTAAAATATTTTACTAGTAAATACTCACAATCATGGTGAAGTCGTACCCCCACGGTAAGAACATTACACCAGTGTTATATTTCTCCCAGTGCGTCAGGTAAAAGTTCAAAAATATGTTCCATATTACGAAGAAAAATCTTAAAGGCGTTAATTCATCTCTGAAAATAATAATAAAAAATATCATACGGATCATTTCCTCGTAACCCAGATATGACATAGGTAAACGTAATTGTTTTGCATAAAAATAAGTTTTAATTTAAGAAAGCTAAATTTATAAGTAAGTACACGATAAAACTGTCGTCATGTGTAGATCGGAAAATGATTATGAAAAAGACGGATGAAAGGAATTTGCATGTGGCTGAGATGGATGTGTGGAGTGAAGCAAAGGGACCAAATTAGAAAAGAGATAGAAGAGAGTATGTGAGAGGAAGTTTGAAAGGTGCCCAAGTGACAGAAGAGTTATAAGGAGACCGTTTGGCTTTTTATAGACATAATGTTATGAGAATGGATTATACAATGGAATAATACCTTCCAAATATGCTGTACAGGCAGGTAGGTATAAGGACCGAGGAGTATGAGTCAAGGCCGTGGTCGAACAGCTCTCCCAGGGGTCCACTAGTGCCGGTGCGCCGCGCCTGCTTGCCATCGATGCCATCTGAAATGTTACTATTGTATCAATATCTAATAACGCGAGATAAAGCTTAGATGGTGCTGAAGAGTTTTGAATTCGGTAACGCTATATCATCAATATCAATATCAATATCAATTTATTTGCATTCCAAAATGTTACATGGTTGTTAAAATTTATAAATATGGATACAATTTTGGCGTTTAGGCGCATAATGTCCAATTCGCAAAATGTCCAGCGTTCGCAAAACGTCCAGTTCGCACAATGTCCAGTTCGCAGATTGTCCATTTCGCATAATGTCCAGTTCTCATAATGCCCAATTCGCACAATGTCCAGTTCGCAAAACGTCCAGTTCGCGAAAATGTCCAATATTCAACATAACGTCACACCATCAATCAGTACGTTTATTGATTAGTTTAGCGTTTGGTTTTAATGATTAGTCAAGTTATTACTTCAAAATCAGTTTTTATTTTTGCATTTTATTTTAATTTGAGTAACATAAATCATAAAATAATAAAATCGATATAAAAAATCAAATAAGTCCTTCTTCGGTGATTGTTATTTTTAACAGATCAAATAATTAAAAATATACAATTTTATTTTTAAGTTTACTATTTCTCATTATTTGATCTGTTAAAATTACTGATGGATGGTATGACATTATGATAAATATTTGATATTTTCGCGAACTGGACGTTGGAACGTTGAACGCGGACCCTGTCGGGCACAGCAATTTGGAAGTGAGGATGACGCCATTTTCATCATAAAATACATTTTTTATTTTTTTTTACTTTATCATGATCGAATGTTTTGTTTATAACGACGACTAAGTATTATTACTAGTGACTTCGTCCACGGACTAAGAGGCAGTATAAAGTTGTCACCGTTACTAGTGACTAGAAAATATTCCTTTAAATTCGGCATTAAGGCGATACTCGAAAAAATTATGCTGAAGCGAGATAGCAATGAGAAAACGACGCGCGCGGAAGCGAGACCGATTTTCCAGTTTAGGCGAAAAAAAAACACAAATCACTTCGTATTAAAAAACTATACTTAGTGATTTAAAAAAAAAAAAATCTACACGATCCTTAATATTATTGGTGTCCACTAATTAAACCAATTTTCAATAGTATATGTAACCCCATTTAAGAATAATCTTGAAATTTCGTATTTTATTAGACGTCTTTTCGAAAAGAAAAAGTGTCGAGGCAAAATCATAAAATCGTGTTTCTGAAACTATACGAATCTAGATAAAGGTATGAAGAAATATATATCTTAATACCAGATTTGTAACAACTCTAACCGTTCTATATTTTAATATCAAAAAGTCCATATAGACTTTTTCCGAGTAGCGCCTTACATCAAGACAATACTGCATTTGTTACAGATATTTTCTATTATTTCCATTTTTCATGATTCGGCACATGGTGAGCGTTAGGAAAACGGAGGTTGTAAATAAAAAGTTCAATCGTTTGTTCTTTTTATTACAGCTATAGATACTAATATTTTATAGAGGAAAGATTTTATAGTTTGTTTGCATCGAATAGGCTCAAAAACTAAGTAAGTACTGGACCGATTTAGAAAATTCTTTGACCATTAGAAAGCTATATTCTTCTTAAGTGACATAGACTATATTTTATCCCGATACTCCCACGGGAACGGGTACCACGAGGATTCGTTAGTTATTAATAACTACGAGCACTGGTTGGCAAGTGTTTTAACGCTGGTCATACACGGTCTGCATGAGTATGTGACAAAGATACCTACATCAGAAAAAATAAACAAATAATAAATTGCTTGCATAAGTAGGTACTTCAGCAAATGAACCGCATGCAAAATACTTTTGCGGTAAAATCAAAGCATGTGAGCAGTAGGCTCTGACATAAGCAGTTTAAATAGATAAACGAATCTAAAATGTAAATATTTATCTAATCTTATCATTGCATTGCCAGTATTGCCACTAAAAGCAAATTTATGATGAACGCACACTTCTCCGAGCCGCACGAAACGGATTTCAGAATTCTTTATCATGAAATCCTATACTGTGCCTACTCTGAAAAGCAAAACCCGAAACTTCTGTAACGATGCCGTTTCTAATTCTAACTACACATCGTTATATTATACCCGTCCCTCTCACTCTCAAGTAATGTCAGAATCGAGTGAAAGGGTCGGGGGTCGGGGCTAACCGAAGTTTCGGATTTGCATTTCAGAGTACGGTTCCAGGGACCTTTAACTTCTCGTCCGAATATGTAACACGGTTTTGATACAGAATTCAAAAAATTCGTTTCGTTCGGCGCCTTAACCGCTCGCGGATAAGTGTGCGTTACCCTTTATAAACAGCCAATGGTAACTATGCCACATTTTATTGCAAAAACATGAATCGCAAAAAGCTCGCATTTTCTCCAATAGGTAGGAAAATATGTTCACATTTTCATTAAAAACCTTTGTTATTGTTGATCGAAGTTTTTTTTTTTTTTTTTTTTAATTTAAACAACATAAAAATACATTTTTTACAAGCTTTTATTTAACTTGCAGTGTATGTATGCATGCATGCAAGTATGTATGTCCGTTCGTCAAATCTTACAAGCCTTATTTGACCCACTTCCCTGTGTCCAATTGAGCTGAAATTTTGTATGCAAGTTTGGTTCCGATGACAATGCAATTAATCTTACTTATATTATAAATGCGTCTCTGTCTGTCTGTGTGTTACACAATCACACCTAAACTACTGAACCGATTTGAATGAATTTTGGTACAGAGATAGTCTAGAGCCTGAGAAAGGACATAGGCTACTTTTTATTCCTGAAAAATATCACCTTCCCGCGGGATAACGTCGTGTAGTACACGCGGGCGAAGCCGCGCGCGGAAGGCTAGTTAAATATATAATCAGTATAGTTATCAATTCAGAATTCTTGCAAATTTTCAAGTTCTATATTCTTGTTTTGTTGTGATGGTTACTTGACACATTGTCAATGTACCATAAAGTTATAATCAGCGAGCATTCAGCGAGCGCAATCTTCATAGAGTGCGTGTCAGATAACTCTGCGACTGGGGCGTTTTTGGCACTAGTTACAGTACATTATTTTGTTCTAAGCTTATGGAAAATATTAGTATTCGATTTTGACCCCGCGCAAACTTATCTGGCGCACACTCTAAATTCAACTAGTAATAGAACACACGTCCCAACTCGACACCCGATTTGAATTGGTTATTTGTGAAAGAACATGAGTTGGGAGGCAAAAAACTGTCTGTTAAAAACACATACCAAGCAGTAAAAATGTTTGATGCAGTTTTGAAAAGTATGCTACGAGTATAATATACTATTTACATAATTTTGAGATTATCAAATTATTATTATTTCTATTAAAACAATAATTTAAAGTCCCTGGACCTAGGCTTTTTCTCAATTACTCGATTAAAAAAAATCGACATTTAATTAAAAATGAAGTTTCCCTGTCAGTTACAGGCCACTCGAAATAGTTTTGAAGAATTTTTCGTCATTCTTTTGTGACAGGTACGGTTCAATTTTTTTCAAATCCAAGACCTTTTTTTGTTAATAGGTCTTTTTCTTTACAAGCCCATTGCATTGGCAAATCCAGGTGATTTCTGTGGGTATTTGATAAGAAAAAGTGATGTGATACAAGGCCTTGTCCAGTGATGTGATACAAAGCCTTGGCCAAGGCCAGATTTGGTGCAGCTTTTTTTATTTGATTTGATTTTGATTTGGTATGAACGTGTGTAGCACGGATTACATTTGCTTTACAGCAAAGTTCGTCCGCACCAAATCGGCGGTTAGGTCTGGTCTGGACGTGTGTAGCCTATCAGACCCTACTAGGTGTCACTTATGTGTCACTTTCCACCATGTAATACTTCCATGCTTTGCACATAAATAGTTCACTAAAGTATACGACAGATGGCTCCAAGTTAATACAAGCATTAGTCTACCTACAGAAAAGAAAAATCCTTTTTTTCTATAAGTAGGTATACTATGTTTATCAACTTTGATAGAAACTTAAATGTGTCTTGTTATTACTTATGTATTTATTTTTGAAATACTTACTAAAATTTACAGCTGAAAATCAGCGTTTGCTTGCGTTGCAAGACAAGTAATATGACGCTGAGCTGCGACCATTGAGTACTGCTGCGGCACACACACACATTTTTATTTGGAACTTTTTGTCTTATTGGGTCTAATTTGTGTTTTCTATTCTTGTTCGTAATACAGTGCTACCTACTTTTATACCTATGTAAATATGCCTTGTATTTAATGAATATGGTGTGTGTCTGTAGTAAGAATCTACAATCCCTTTTTGGTGGTAAAATATATTTGTGTGTTTGCAGACTTGATGCAGTTGAAGAGCTAGACTGTAATAAATTAACTGGCAAACGACCATGCAATAATGATGCATTAAATGAAATGAAGCGACTTACAAACACGTCCAATAATAACTAAAAATACAAAAATAAATTATATTTAAAAAAACCTTTTATTTAAAATCAAGCTTTTATTCAAATGTCCTAAAAAGAATAAAATAAATTTTGTATCAAGTCAAAACCAACAAATTTATTACATTAAACAATCTATATGTTTTAAAAGCTTGTCGCGAGATTTTATTGTTACTGGGCTACTTGCACTAAACACAAATGCTTTTACTTATATTTGACATATGAAATTAAAGCGACAAGCTTTTAAAACATATAGATTGTTTAATGTAATAAATTTGTTGGTTTTGACTTGATACAAAATTTATTTTATTCTTTTTAGGACATTTGAATAAAAGCTTGATTTTAAATAAAAGGTTTTTTTAAATATAATTTTTTTCATCTAAGCAAACCAAAAACCACGGGGGTTTGTCCGGAATGCTAGATTTAAACTTAAACTTAACTAAAATACTTACATTATTATCTGTGATACATACAAAAGGCTAAAAAATTATAATTATGATTCATTGGTAAACAATTTACCTGCGGCGATCGTCCACAACACAACTACTCGCCGCTGTGCACAAAAACAAGTTAGGTACCTACCACACGTTTACAGGTTGTTTAAAAAATGTTCCTTAAATTTGGTCTTAATGTTACTTTGCGTGATGCTCTGTACAAAAGATGAATCCAACTTATTAAGTAAACGAGGAATGATATACGGGATGGTTCTCTCTCCGTAAGCATTAATTGCACTAGTTGTTGTTAACTTTTTATTCGTTTTTTTACGGGTCTGAATATTGTGCGATATTTCATTTTGAATACCTTTATCAAAGAAATTTTCTTTTAGAAGACTATAAATGACCTTAGTATGAATCGGAAGTACCTTACAGTATCTAAATATTTCTAATTCATTTTTACATTTTTCCCGTATTTTAGGAGTGACAACTTTTTTTAATATTCTGATTTGTAGTTTTAAGATGCAGTCTAAGTTAGTTTTAAAGGTCCTGCCATAGCTCGTTAATCCGTATGCAATAATTGAGTCCACAAAAGCGCTGTAAAGCATAAGTTTTACTTTAAATGGAATCCTATCTTTAATAATATAAAGGTTGGCGAGAAAAGCTTTGAGTGTTTCACATATCCGAGTGACTTGCGGTGACCAATTAAATCTGTTGTCAATAATTAGGCCTAGGTACGTGTGTCTGTCAACGGTTTGGATTTCAGGACACTTGCAATTGATTTTGCTATTGTGCAAGCAAAGATGTTCATGAGCCACTAGTCTTTCACCACTCAAGCGCCCGGACTTGTTGTATGGACTGCAGATGTGGACAAGTTTAGTTTTTTGGGCGTTTAGGACCAGACCATTGTCATGACACCATTTATTAATATTGTCAAAATCGGTTTGTAGTTTCGTAAGGGCATGTCGAGCGTCTCGGTCCGCGATCAACAAACATGTGTCATCCGCATATTGGTAGGAGGTACAGTAACTGAGAACGTTATTAATATCATTGACATATGCAATAAAATGAAGAGGACCGACTACTGAACCTTGAGCAGTACCCTCGCTAACATGAACTGTATTGCTATAGGTGTTGTCAACATTGACGCAATACGTCCTGTCCCTCAGGTAATTTTCGCACCATTTAAGCAGTGGGCCTCGAATACCTGTGTTATCCAGTTTATTGACAAGCCTTTTATGATTTAATGTGTCAAATGCGCGCGAAAAATCAATGAAAAGAGCAAGGACATGTTGCCTAATGTTTAGGGAAGAATTTACGTGATCTGTGAATCGAGACAAAAGAGAAGTAGTGTTTTTTTGTGGTTGAAATCCAAATTGATTTTTATTAATGATTTCGTGATTTTTATAAAAGTTAAACACAAATAAAATAAAAAACCGGTCAAGAGCGAGTCGGACTCGCGCTCCGCTCGGCACCCCCTCGGTGGGTTCGAGTCCCATCGGAGCTGGTTGTGATTGTGAGACAGGTCGATTTTTTCTAAATACTTACTTCATTTTCCATTTTTTCAGTTATAAGTGAACTTTTATTTTTAAGTCTGACTTTGTATCAGAGTCAAAAAAGATTTGCTCCACATTCAGTAAGGTGTCTGATACTAAAAAAATATTATGTAGATAGGAACACGGAAGTAGTAATATACTACGAAATCACGAATACACATTTAAAAATGCTTATCTTCTACTAATTTTAGTAGGATGTGATTGGAATAATGCGTAGATAGGTTACTCATTATCAAAGTGTGACGTTCACATTAGATAACAAAGGGCACTAATATAGCTGAACTTTACGGAACAGATCGATCGCGGCCGAAACTATCAAACTATGCATACAAAATTTATATCTATACTAATATTATAAAGAAAAAGATTCAATTATCTGTTTGTATGTTTCTAATGGATTAACTCAAAAACTACTAAACCAATTTAAAAAATTCTTACACCACAAAAAGCTACTTACATACTTCCTGAGTGACAGACATCCCTACATATATTACTATATATATCCTACCTATCCCTATAAATGCGAAAGAAACTCTGTGTCTGTCTGCTACGCTTTCACGTCTAAATTACTAAACCGATTTTGATGAAATATGATACAGAGATAGAGTCCACTCTTTCGAGTCTTTCCCAAGGTCAACCTTGGGAAAGGACATAGGCTAATATTTATCCCGGAAAAGCATGTAGGTACTCTATAGTCCACGCGGGCGGCAGGCTATATTTTATTCTGATATTCTTTCGGAAATGGGTATTTATTTACATTTAAGTATGATTGTACGGAACCCTCGGTGCGCGAGTCCGACTCGCTCTTGACCGGTTATTTTTAATTATTTAAATAATTTGAAACGCAAAATTACTGTCCTAAAAACCCGATGATATATTATTGTATGGTTTTGAATTGGTGGTTTATGTTTTGATACTTATGATACAATATAATGACGAATGAACCTTGGCCTGTTATTATGTTTAATCTTTTAATACAATTATGCAATTATGTACTTAGTGCACATACACATACATGTTACATTATTGTTACATACTATTACTATTTACTTCGTAAGGTAAGGTCATTAATATGGGCAATAACACGATTTGTGTAGATCACTACATAGTATAAAACAAAGTCGCTTTCTCTGTCCCTATGTCCCTTTGTATGCTTAAATCTTTGAAACTACGCAATGGATTTTGATGCGTTTTTTTTAATAGATAGAGTGACTCAAGAGGAAGGTTTATATGTACTTTTTATCCCGATATTCCCACGGGAACGGGAACCACGCGGGTGAAACCGCGGGCGGCCGCTTATCTACTAAATTGAAGTTACAGTGTAATTAAATTACATATTTAAATGCAAGAACTTCTTTGAATAAATGCCCACAGTTGCCATAATGGGGAGAAACAGGCAAAGCCTTTTTGTAGAAACCGCTTCTAATATTATAAAGCAGAAGAGTTTGTTTGTTTGTTGGAACGCGCTAATCTCAGAAACTACTGGACCGAACGAGGAAGGCTATAGGCTATATAACATCACGCTACGACCAAGAGAGGCGGAGCATTAATGAAAAATGTTACAAAAACGGGTAAAAACATTTATTTTTTAGTAGGTTTTTACCTTTTCCTGAAATTAACCTACCTAGGTAAAACTGCGGGAGCACAGCTAGTTGTTGATAAAATGTATTAGTTAATGTCAACTTTCAAGCTTAAGCCTGGTTTCACAGCTCTGCGGGCGGCACGCGCGGGCAGGACGCCAGGATACGGGAAAATAAACACCAACCCGCGTCACTGTGAAACGATGTTCTAGCGCTTCCCGTTTGTCTCCGTTCCGGCAGTTCCGGGCACCCGTGTGCGGGCGGTTGCGAGCGAAGAGCTGTGAAACCAGCCTAAAAGTGAACTTCGTAGAAGGGAAGAGACAATACGGTATTTTACTGTTTTTTTTTTTATTTCTTTAAAATGTTTTTCGAAGCTACACAAAACAAGTTTTCATTTTGAATTATCTTGAATATTTTCAAAGATATAGGACTTCAAACTTTATAATTAGACAAGGACAGGACGCTATCTTAGTGACGTCAGTGGGTTAGTAGCGTCATAGTCACGCCATAGAAGATTTCGTTTTAGAAAGAGACAGCTATAGTCAAAATCAAACAGACTATAATTCTTTTATAATAAAACAGATTCAAATTATTTTTTCACATTTGGTATTCTTAATTGCAATATTTTTTAACGTCATCATTAAATATCTACATTTCAACAACAGTAAAATACCCTATTACTCGAGTTAGTAGTGGTTACTTTTTCTAGAGTTAGTTTAGGATTCATTTGGTGAAAGCTTTATGGGGCCCAAAGCTGGGGTATAATAGATCATTATCTGCAATAATTTTCAAGAATACAAAAATGATTTATAAAATCCCATACAGTTAGACAGCTGGTAATGCTGGTATATCAAATAAACGACACATACACACATACGCCCTCTGTCGTGATGAAAAGTTAGTTTTCCTCCCCATTGCAGTCCTTACTTCTTGCGGGTCGTGAACTCGTGACACGAAACCACTTCCTCCGTGCTACACAAGTCACACACAAGCCACCGCATGTCCGCATCCTTGCATAATCTACGGTCTGTTCGCCAAGAGTTGAAATTATTTAGAAAGAGGAAACGGAAAAATGGCCGCCGCGTCCGTTCGCCTGTTCGGGCCGCAGCAGACAACTGCGTGCCTCTTACAACGAATAACGGCGAAGGCGAGGGATACGCGACGGCCACTGTTCGGAACTCTTGGCGAACAGATTTTAGACAAGACGACTTGCACCGCATTGAATCGCTTTGCATTTTGTAATACTAATGCAGCATATTATGATGTGTTTTTTAAAGAACCAATTAATATATGTATAGAACAGTGAACTTAGGCCGAGGCTGTACTGCTAAGGCGTCTGCGACGCGACGCGAGGGCGCGGCGCGGTGACGGCACTTTCATAAAAACAAAGTCATATTAACAAATTTCTATGCAGTCTATGGCAGCACTGCAAAAATGATAAGCGTTTTGTTTTAGTTTCTATCGTTGCCGACGCGTCGCTGTCGTCGTACCAGTGCTTCGATCTTAATGCCGGCTCCAAACTATCGTCCAACACTCCAACTGTTCGTCCAACCTTCCACGTGTGGAGAGGTAGTTCGTGAATGTGTGACGATGTTGGAACGTGTTGGGGCGAGATCGGTCCGATGGCGGTAAATCGTACCCAGATCAAAGGAGTTGGCCAACACGCACAAACAGACCCTCCACACATCAGTGTCGTCACTTCTCTCAATTACGAGATGGATTACTTACCTACAATAATTTATTTCAAGCTTAAACAAAATACCTACTTACCTTGTTCTATTACTATGTATACTTAATATCCACCATCTTCTTTGCCGTCATGATTTTTTTAATTTTACGTCAGTTATGAACTTGCAAAAAAATATTTTAAGCACACAAAGGGTACAGCGCAAAGGCACTTATCACTTCAGCGTCCTAATAGTGAATGAGGTTGGCAGAAGATTGGCCGATGTGTGGAGGGTCTGTTTTGATCGATCGTGAGTTGGGACAAGATTGAAGGATGTTGGAGTGTTGGAATGTTGGACGATAGTTTGGAGCCGGCATAAGGCAGCGATACACATGCCTGTAAAACGGAACAGTAGCATGCATGATAGTTATCAGCATGTGGAAGTAGATGGCACAACGTGTATACATTGCAAGTTAAACGTGCATGCAAGTTGCGTCCTCGCATGCCTGTTCAGGGCCCTGTTTAACCAAAATTACATAATTATACAAATCACAGGTACTGAAAGTAGTGCAAATTACTTTACTCTTTGAAGTAGTGTCTTAAAATTAATTTCATCATGCATGAAACTTGTTTCGTAATGATAGGACACTTGTATACACTTGTGCCAGATACTTCCACATGCCAATAACTGGCATGCACGCTACTGTTCTGTTTTACAGGCATGTGTATTGTTGCCTTTAAACTTAATATTACTACAAAGTCTGAGAACACATTCCTCACCTAATGTGTAAGCCACAAATAAATTGACAGCAGACACGGCCCACACCCAAGACGGAATATGATCATTGGTAACATTTTCTTCTGTCAAGGCATTAAACTCGTAGTCATAGTAGGAAAACAGCAGGAAGTTAAATACGGTCAGTAGGAAACCAGAAAATGTTAGCAGGTTGGGGGCTACCCACGATGGACAAAACTGAAATGTATAAATTAATCATTAGTTTTATATTAGGCTTAATGCTTGGTCACAAATATATTGTATAAAACAAATAAATATAAAATAAATAAAATAAATAAATAAATATATTGTACCTATAATAATCAAAGAGAATAATAATTGTCAGTCTAATAGTGTAAATCAAATATTTTGTTATTGAACAAATATGGAAAATTTTTAAATTCTAAGCTAGCATAGTGGTTTTCATTATCTCTGATCTTAGGTTCACAGAGCAAACCACAGTTTTCAATGACATCACTGATGTGTGCTTGCAAGTAGATACATCAAGAAATTCCATAAAGCATAATAGATTGGTATTTGTTGCACTGGGCTCTGTATTGTATTGTATAATTTATATTCATTATTATCATATATCGGCTGACATGATGATGATGATGATGACTATCATATAGTAACCCTGGTCCAGAATGGCATGTTCGTAATGACACAAATTTCATAGAGACAAATTGAATAACATAATTTTTATTAGGATTAATTCTACCATTTCATTACTTAATTTATCAAATTGTTAATACACAGAATCTATATCAAAAGTTCAAGAATGTCTCTAAAATTAGTTGTCTTGGTGTGACGACACTTTTTACTTTGTTACTACAATCTATAAATAAAAATTTAAGCTTTATTCTACTCTGTACATAGTATTTATTTAATTGAATATTACAGCACTGACGATTAGGTATTTCAACATCAAAAGGTTTTTATAAAAATAAAGATCTGATATAAATAATATCTCATACCTGGACACACCAGTTCCAAAATGGGTGCATAACATAGTTGCTAAGCACACTCGTATCGACCGAGTTGTACTGAAAACGAAATTACGTTGTAAAAATGAACATAAACAGAATTTCATTTATTTCATGGTTGGAAATTTCGATCAATAAATCGGCTTACTTTAGAACTGTTAAAATAAACAAAAAGGAGAAAATTTTCTAGGCTAAAATAAACGTTTGAATAGCGATCCTTGATCTATTTAAAAATTTAAATTGTAAATACCTTGTATTTTGAGAATCCTTCCAATTTATCCGGTGTCAGGAAACGTCCCATTGTGACGACTTTTCTTCATCTAAACAAAACATAAAAGGTGACCATTGCCACTACAAGAACACAATTGCCTAACTATTATTATTATTTTAATAAGTAAATAAAATTAAGTTCGTGCGAGATTCTTATTTTATTTTATTTACAATTTTTTTGAACAAACACCTCTCATGAGTTTTTATTGACAACTAAAATTAAAAAAAAACAAATATAATCTTTTTATTACTTCACTTTCACTCATTCACTCACTCATTCATTGATACACAGGACACAGATTAAGCAGGCGGCGTTTTGGAATCACAGCCCGCTGTACACGTTGGCCCAATCATCGGCCAATACATTGTACATTGCTCAGAACAATGTACATTGACACTTTTGAACGAATAAGTTTAAAAATGTTCTTCCAAAAGTGTCAATATACCCCGTCCGTGTAATCCCGTCAAAATTGGTGGGTAGCCCCCTTTGCTATTCATTGGCTATAATGGTGATTTTCTGAAAGCTCGCTCACTAGATGGCGCTGTCCCACCTATGCAGTTAGAAGGAACGGAACGTTAAGCCCCCAGTACACGATGGCCGATCATGGTCGGCGACCATGACCAATACATCGTACATTGACACTTTTGAACGAACAAGTTTAAAAAGGTTCTTTCAAAAGTGTCAATGTACGATGTATTGGTCATGGTCGCCGACCATGATCGGCCATCCTGTACTGGGCGCTTTATAAATTTTATTTTGACGCGACTTTTGTTACGTAAAACGGAACGTCAGACAGATGTTATTTATTTACCATAATATTTAAATTTACCTATTTCGTTTCTGTTCCTCACAGTAGTACCTATCAGTACTTATTTAATTTATTTTAAGTTTCCTTTGGGTTTTTAAAAGTAAATAATTTGAATATGACTCATACCAGTGCTTACCCGTGGTACTACCAGTAGTCCTACCAGTAGTACCATGGGAGATTTTTTTGCCAGTGGTACTACTGATGTGTCTGGTAGTACTACGGGCAATTATTTTTACCCCTGATACTACTAATTAAATATGTAAATAAAAGAACACCCTGATATACCGTGAAAAATTTTTTCAAACCAAACTTAAAGGGTAAGTTAGTCATTTTACGTGTTTAGAATAACTTCCGAATTTTCTATATGACATATATGTCGAATCGGGTGTGTTGTATTGATAGAATAATTTTTTTTTTATTACCTTAAAAATGTTTTAATTTTTTTAACTGTTTGAAATGTTTTATTTTATTATTCTAAACATCGACAATAAGTTTGAAATACTTATCGTAAAAAAATTATATAAAAAAATTCACGAAATTTATTCTAAACACGTTAAATGACCTACCCCTTCGGTTTGCATTAAAAAAATATTTCATGGTATATACTATCAGGGTGTTGTTTTATTGACACATTTAATGAGTAGTATCAGGGGTAAAAATAATTGCCCGTAGTACTACCAGACACATCAGTAGTACCACTGGCAAAAAAAAACTCCCATGGTACTACTGGTAGGACTACTGGTAGTACCACGGGTAAGCACTGACTCATACCAAAACATACCATAGACATGTACATACTTCGTTCAACGCCATCTAGTGAAGCTTTTGGAAGCTTTTTTTTTAAATGGCCTCAGAAAATCGCTCATTGGGACGAAATAGAACTAACTTTTTATCACGACAGAGGGCGTAACATTTTGTCTCACAGCCATCACTGTGTTTTGTCTACATTGCGAAAAACTTATTTCACACAGTGGTTATTTTTTGGTACTAAACATACTGTTGACTGCCGGCAGTCCATTTTGACAGTTAATTTTGTATTGCTAGTGGCTCCTCCACCACCACTGTCACCGGGTCAGATATGTTTGTGGCACTATACTTACAGTAGCGACATCTAGCGTCGAGTGGAAATGAGAAATAGAAATATTACATCAATAGGGTGAAAACTTCAGTCTTGGCCACTGCCCCGAGTGCTTACTTAGCTTAAAACATTTCGTTAATAACTTTTGCTTTTTAATATATACTTTTTATCTATGACTTTTAAGTCATAATAAAAATAGTAAGAATTTCTTATGACTTAGGAATATTATTCAATAAACGTTTTTCAGTTAACATCAAATTAGATGTTTCTTTTATTTTATCTAAGTTAGATAAGTATTGATTTCTCGATGTATCTTTTAAAATTTGATTAACAAAAAACACATCAATCGGCACCCTTTCGCATATTTTAAGTTTAAAAAATAGGTTTTTAATTGACTAAAATAAAACTAAATTTCGTAAGTATACGTATAGTTATATGTTTTTTACTATGTTTGTCCACGAATTTCTCGAAATCTAAAGGCATATCGAGATGATTCTATTTGATTTAAATTATGAGTAATCTTACTTTGAGAGCAGTCTAAGATTCATCAAAATCGGTTTAGTAGTTTTCGATATACATTATCTTACAATATATATTATGTTACAATATACACTAAAACTTAGGCAATAAAAAGTAATTTAAAAAAAATAAACTGACTGGCACCGACCTCAAAAAGGTACCTTAATTAAAGATATAATTTTTTCCTTTTCAGGTGAAAAATACTTTTTGGAGTCGGTTAATTTTTTTTTTAGTTTTTTTTTATTGTAAGAATTTAAAAATTTAAAGAGAAGTATAAGATACATTCTTGACAATTTTAGATATAAATTTTGTATTTTATAGATACCTACTTAAGACTATAGGCGAAAGAAGAGAAAAACATCTTAAAGTGGCAACAGAGGGGGCTTTCACCCTACTTAATATAATCATTCGAATGTACTTTTGTGAGAGGTATATCGTAATCTTACTGACTTCCTGCGCCATCTATTGCTTAGTAGTTATAATGACATAAATAACATGTTTTTTTTATGATTTTATATGGGCCTGGATGGGTTTCAATTTATATTATGTTTTGAAGCAGGTAAAAAAAAATAACCATGATTCAATATTAATTGAGACAGCGATTAAATATAACGTATTTTCATAATCATGTGGCGCCATCTATTTTAGTAAGAATCAGTTTTTGTATTTTCCCGTAGGAATAAGGGGTTTTTACGCGACAAAAAGTATCCTATACTTTTTTCAGAGTAACCAGTTGGCTTCGTACAGAATTTTATAAAGATCCGTTCAGTGGTTTTTGCGTGATCCCGGCACAAACAAACAGACAAACAGGACAACAGACAAACCGACAAACAGACAAAAAATTAAAAAAAGATATTTATACGCTCTATTGCTTATTTCTAACATGTTCTGGTATTTTTTTTGCAAATATCTTCAATGTACAGACACGGAAAGTCTACGATTTTATTATATGTATAGATTTATGGAAAGTAAATACACTTTGCTTTTCATAATAAGAAAAGCAACAAAACAACTAAAACTACCTAGAAAAATAAAAGAATGGTGGCGGGGGGCATAGCCTTCTCTATTTTTTTTATTATATTAAAAAAATTTGAAGTTCAATTAAACAAAAAATAAAAAAATTATATGTCCATCGGATGCCTCCTATGTATCTCCGGGGTTTTTAGCTTCGACGCACCGTTTTTGAGATATTCTCATTTTTATAAAATTCATTTTTGAAACAGTTCCGGCCCCCCTACCCCATACAACATCAGTAGAAAACTTTTTCATTGCCGATGAGATAACTCTATGGTTGACTGTAACCAAATTCAGTTCTATTTTTAAAAATACTTTTACACCCTAGGGTGCAATGCAGAGTTTTGAACCCGCTGCTCAGTTTAAAGGCCTGATCAGACGAGGGACTGTCCGCCGAGTACTTTTTTGTCCATCGATATAGATCTCTTATAAATTGTATCGAATAACGCACACAAGGAACTAAAAGTACCGCGGACAAAAAGTCCCCGAAAGTACGGCGGACACCGAGAGACTGGACTGGACAAAAGTTCGCGGTAGTCCCCGAAAAAAATAGAACAAACGTAAACAGGCGTAACAACACACACAACGAACTTTAGTCTGCATTGAGTGCCCGATAGTGAAGTACGTCTTCGGGCAACAAATGACCGCACACTATATGCGTTGAGTCCGCGACAAGTACCCGGAGGAAATATTTTGGACGTACAGGGACTTTTTGTCCCACGGGGACAACAGTCCTTCGTCTGATTAGGCCTTAAATATACATCACTTTTCGAATATGAGAAATGAAAAATATTTATCAGCCAATGCATTTATATGTCATTAGGTATTCCAATGACACTCTTTTTTGTTACCGTAAAAAACACTTGTTATTTACTTCGTGAAACAGAATTTACAAGTCCATGTTACATTTCGAAGCTTGTGAACTTGTAAACTTGTATCTTTCGAGAAGTAGGTCCATCTCTGTGTGGTAATAAACAATAGAGGTGAGTGGATTCATGTCTGGTCAGCGACATCTATCGAGCTAATAAATAAA
The DNA here is from genome assembly GCA_949710035.1 of Crambus lathoniellus. Taxonomy (NCBI): domain Eukaryota; kingdom Metazoa; phylum Arthropoda; class Insecta; order Lepidoptera; family Crambidae; genus Crambus; species Crambus lathoniellus. Next base: position 11,485,099 of record OX453306.1, read on the forward strand.
CTTTTTTTTTTTAATTTGCTGGTAGAAAATCTCTCATTGTATTGGTGTTTCTGACGTTTCTGTTGAGGTGCAGGCTCGTTTTGAAATTACAACTTTTACAATATATTTTACTGGCGTTTACTTTGAATTATTTCGTAGTACTTTTCAAGTTTTAGCGCGCTTGGCCTGCGATCGTTGAGGTTAAGCAACTTTCGCAATGGTCGGTCACGGGATGGGTGACCAAAAAACTTTTCATCTCGAGCTCCTCCGTGCTTCGGAAGGCACGTTAAGCCGTTGGCCCCGGCTGCACTTGCAGTCGTTAATACCCACCAATCTGCACTGGGCCCGCGTGGTGGGTCATGGCCCATTCCATTCTCTTTATCCATCCATAAGGAAGGCCAGTGCCCCAGCAGTGGGGACATTAAATGGCTGATGATGATGATGATGATGTTGACTTTTCAAGTCTAGTCCAGATTTTTCAGGCGAACAGCTCTTAAGTCGGCCAGGTGGCCTACCACAAGCTCTTATAGCAGTTATTTTTAAGTTGAGAGAGTGAGACGCCGCTCTACACGCCGTATAGCGGCGTCTCACTCTCTCAACTTAAAAATAACTGCTATAAGAGCTTGTGGTAGGCCACCAGCACGGGTAGCATGACGAACTCGAGAAAGGTTTTGTCTATATCGAAACGTCAAAAATGACATTTCATCGTAGACAAACCTATTGTTTTGTTTGGCTGTCAACTATAGACTTTCGAGGTAGGTAGACAAAACTCTTCTCGCGTTTGTCATGCTACCTACGCATGCTGGTGGGCTATTTCCATGGCCGCAAATGAGAATAAACTCATCACTGGGGAAGACGGCTTTGCCTTGGTAGGTAGCCTCCTTCATACGGGCTCTTTTCGGGACCTCCTCTCCGCTCTTGGGGGATGTTGGAAGGCAGTGCCGAGTGTCTTTCTTAGAGTCAAGTACCTAGCACCCGTCACTTTACTTCATCTGATTATCACATTTTTGTGTTTTTTTTTTTGACACGGTGTTATTGTTTTCCGGCATTAACAACCACTGAGCAAGAGAATAAATACGTTTTAACAACTTGAAACACACAGAATCTTACTAAAATCTGCTAATAATTTCTGAATAATGTTGAAAAAACTGCCTCCGACTAGCTGTTTATTTTGACATAAGCGAACAGTCAGTTATCGGCTGCAATGTAATCATTTTACGTTTAAAAACCTAGCGCGATTCGAAAAATCGTTCCGAAAAGGAATGGTAATGGTATTGTTGTCGTTGAGAAAATAGCGCGATACCAAATTGTCAAATAAGAGCAATGTAAGGCCCGATTTCACCAATGATATTTAAACGCGATTAACGCTAAACGTGTTTAAAACGTATTTCTGTCCCTGTCACATTCAAACAGATGACAGAGGCAGAACTAAGTATTAAACACGTTTAGCGTTAATCACGTTTAAATATCAGTGATGAAAGTCGCCCTAAGTGTAATATAAGCGCATTTAGCATAGGGCGATAGGGCCCAAGGTTCGCGTACATTATGTCACAGATTACTAAATAGTTACTATGTACCTATGTAACAGATACAGATAGTTCACTCCGCTAAGTCATTTAAATAAATAGCAACTCTAACAATTACGCAATAAAGTAGAATTCAGCTTGTACGGCGCAGGCAAATTACGAACGGCCTCTCGTTGTCGTTGCGTCACTTTCTATCGCATATATTCTAGCTCTTTTGCGAACCTAATTTCTATGGATTTACAACGCCGGCGTTGCCGCCGCGTTTTCGAGCCGACATCGACACGGGGAGTGAAATAGGCCTGGCCTGATTATGTCGGGGCGCAGCGGGCCGGGCCGCAGCGCAAAAATCCGCCCAAATCGCTCGTATGCATTTTAAAAACTATCGCACACTATGCCGGGGAGCAGCGGGCCGCATAATCCACCGCGGATTTTGTTGCGTCCGTGCGATGCGATGCGGCCCGCCCCGCTGATAGGTAAGTCATGACACCTGCAAATTATACCCGTCTCTTTCACTCAATTCTGTCATGCCCGGAGAGTGAGAGGGACGGGTATAACCTGGAGTAGTAGAAGAAATTATATGTTTGAATTTGGTTGTATGTACTCAAAATCCGTCAATGCGCTGCGGCCCGGCCCGTCACTAATATGCTATACTCAAATCCGTCAATGCGCTGCGCTGCGGCCCGCTCCGCTGCGCCCCGGTATAATGTGCGCGATAAGAGAAGCGTCGCGCATAAGTAGCGCGTAGTAAGTAGTTATTATTAAGTAGTAGTTATTTCGCGCTTTTTTATTTTCGTCTTTTAATCTGTTGCACTCTTGGCTGTATGGCTTATTATATTGGTAGCTAGCAACATTACGGAGTGTACGGCATTTTAGTTTTTTTTTCTCGGGCGGGAATGAACGCACTGAGTTTTTGGCGCAATTTTGGCGGGTTAGGTTAAGTGGATATTTTAATTAATCGCAATTTGTTTCATAGTGGACTTTGTGACTCATGATAGGTGTGGTTTTGTGCCCCAAGTGTTTACGCAACCTGGATGATGTGTGGAATGATTAAAATATGCTCTATCTCGGTAACGTGATGCCGAGTGTTTTATTGTAGTGGTGACTACCTCAGCAAGAATTACCGAGAAGACCGACTCGACATACTTGACGCCAAATACTCCAAGAAGCATTGGAATGTAACACACCTACATTCTAATGAAAACATAAGAAACTATAATAACATTCAATATTGTTCTCAAGAATTGGCAGTATGGCTTGATGTCTTCGCCTGTCCAAAAGGACGAACTTTTTTACAATACAATATGAACGCACTAGGCGCGCTTTTTGAAAAAAAATCTTTATTACTTTATAACTTAATTTTCTTTGTAAATTGTTGTAATATACTATTCTACTAATTAATACAAGTGTAAATAAATCATTTACCATGCCGGACGGGCACGACCCGCCCGGCGAGAATGAAAAACGAAAAGTTCCCAATAGATCAAGCCATGGTGATCAAGGCGTTTCGGATGATTTCTATAAACCGTATGTAAAAAGTGGATACAAAAGGCTGTTTCCAGAAAATGCGGTGAGTGCAGAATATTGTGTATTTGTCGAGAGTTCTATAGAGGATGAAAAGTTGGGCAACAACAACCAGATTGTGACCACCAATTTAATTAAAAACTAGCTGTGCCCGCGACTTCGTCCGCGTGGAATAGTGACTTTCGGCATCATTTTTATTTTTTTAGGCTAATAAGCTTTTTGGTTTCTTTATTTATTTATCCTACTTTCTACTAATCCTACTAATATTATAAATGTGAAAGTTTAGATGTTTGGATGTTTGGATGTTTGGATGTTTGGATGTTTGGATGTTTGGATGTTTGTTACTCAATCACGCCAAAACGGCTGAACGGATTTGGCTGAAATTTGGGACACAGATACTTTATAGCCTGGAGAGGAACATAGGCTACTTTTTATCCCGGAAAAATATCACATTCCCGCGGGATAACGTGGTGTAGTCCACGTGGGCGAAGCCGCGGGCGGAAAGCCAGTTTAATATACAGGGCGTCCCAAAACTATGCCACATGGAGGGAAAGTACCTTAAATACTGAAGATATAAAATTTTACTGAAAGGAAACTTCATTTTTATTTTAAAAAGAAAACGAACTGCACTCAAAGAATTTCAAATAATCGCATGTCTGAACTGGGAATCGAACCCGCTGAATGTGAAAATTTTTATTTTATAAATTTTACTATACCAATTGAAGGGCTCAATTATAAGCATTTATTTATGCTGAATAACATGACATCTTAAATAAAAGGGAGACTACGAAATTTAACATTTAATGTTGAATAACAAGTTTGTGCAGCGTTATCTGTGATATCAGCCTTTTCTGTGACTGTCGTGCTCAAAACAACTGACTTTAACATAAAAACTTCAATGTATTACCTACCACTAATAATGAGTGAAGATTGGAGCAATATTATACCTTATTTCCCTATCACAAGTGTGTGATAAAGTTATACATAATGTGATAAGTAACACCACCTCGATTGACTTAAAAAGGTTTGAATAATTTGGTGCGGTCTATTCTATTCCATCAGTTGAATAGTCGTGGGACGCCCTCAGGGCGCTCTCAGGGCGTCCCATGACTATGTATGCCACATGGTGGCACAGACTGCAAAAATTTTATGGAAATAAGACTTTATTTTTATTTAAATAACAATACGAACTGCGTTCAAAGATTTTTAAATAATCGTCTGTCCAAACCGAGAATCGAACTAGCACCAAATTATTCTAAACTCTTGAATCAGTTTAGGTTGTGTTACTTATCACAATATGTATAACTTTATCACACATTTATGATAAGGAAATTAGGTATTATGTTTCACGGCTTCATTCTCTGCGATTTTGTTTACAAATGTAGTTGCGCCTCCAAGCGACAGCCTTGCACGGTAGTTTAAAGTTTTTTTTTTTTTTGTATTGGCAACACTGATTTCCCGCCAATTTATACATTCCTCTACTCTGTGGTCCCTAACTTACCTGCTTGGTTACCTGTCACATTCGAATCATTCAGCGTTTCCGTGCTCAAGCCTTCGCACGTCTACTCTACTCGCTGCGAGATACTTTGAACATTGGGGAAGAAAAGGAAACACCATGAAGACAGTGAAGAAGAAAACGTCGTTGTGCTGTACCAGTGCATTACTGAAGTGATCCCAGGTCAGATACTATTATGTTATTGGGCTACTAAGCCACTGAAATTTGCTTGAGGAGCAAGAAAGATACTCGTTCTAAAAAGAACTACTTATGTATTTCCGGATGGTTGCAATTATTGGTCACTAAGTGATGCGTTACTGTCATACCCAGGACAGATAGGTACTGTCACGTCATTGAGCTACTTAGCCGCTTAATTTGCTCACCGAGCAAGAAAATTACTAAAGAACTATGTGTTCCCGGGTTGCTGCAATTGCTAAGTGATGCGTTACTGTCATACCCAGGACAGATACCGTCACGTTATTGGGCTACTTAGCCACTGTATTTGCTTGACGAGCAAGCAAAGTACTCGTTCTTAAAAGAACTATGTTGTCCCGGATGGCTGCAATTACTAAGTGATGCGTTACTGTCATACCCAGGACAGATACCGTCACGTTATTGGGCTACTTAGTCACTGTTTGTAATCCAGTTCAGTTGCTATATATTCGTATTCGAGAAGTCGAATCGGCGTCGCAGCTCTCGGGATTGTCACCGGTATCGCCGTACCCACTTCCGGCCGCAGCATCGCCACATCAGGACGAGGCAGCACCAACGGCCACAAAACAAGGGTTAGCATCAGTTGTCTCGACTGTTCACAGCTCTTCAGCCGAGGGAAAAAACCGTATGTAACAATATAAAGCTGAAGGTCAAGGATAGACTTTTTAAAGATTAAATAGTTCCAAACTATTGTGACCTTTTAGCAGCTCCTACCCTCAATCCCGAAGCAAAAGCCGCTGTTTCAAAGCCGCTTGTCAAAGAGAAACTATAATATTGCTAAAGAAAAGCAGATTGGGATAGCTTTAAAAAAAAAAACCTGGCCATAGCCATGGAATCTATATTTATCTTTATTCTATTTGCCTTCGTGGTCAAGTGGGGTATGCATTAGTTTTCAGGGTGCCACTATGCGTGAAGTACCGGGTTCGATTCCCGGTCGGATAAAGGTCGAAAACTTAATTTCGATAGTGTTGGTTTCCCAATATTTATACTAAATGACGAAGCATCCAAAAATAAAAGCCTATTAGGCTATACATATATTGTAAATTGATGTATGTAGCATTTTCTGTGATAGTAATTTCATAAAAACTAAAACGCTATGAAATTTGAGATTAATTTAAAGAATAAATCTAGACCTAAAATACACCTAAATAGATATGATTAGAATCAATCAGGTTTTTGGTGAAAATGTCTCCCTAAACCGAATCCAGTTTTGAGAAATAGGTAGGTACTCCAAAACTGAAATCCTTCATGGAAAGGACACTGTCAACAAGAATCCTTAACAGTTTAAGCCACAGCATTGGAAACCAGCCTATAGGGCGAATACCATCTCCGATGCTGCAAGAGGTCACCCAGCGCCTGACGCACCCGCCAGTCACATCAAGACGTCGACATCACGCGCCGCTATCCAGCATCCAGAACTTACCGGTAGTAGACCACGAGGTAAAACGTAAGTCGCCTGCATTATTTTACTAATGCATGGTTGGACATTAGTACATTACCGATGACCCTATAATATCATTGTAGATAAAAAAGGCAGAAAAATACTATGCAAATTTATTGCTCATTGCAATTATAGTTCCAGTGTTTAACCTATGAACTAACTTAACCTTGTATACGAAAATTATGTTCAATCTAGAAAAATAAATATAAGTAAAAAAGGAAAACAATATCATTTTAAGATGTCACTTTGGGTTACTTAGTACAGAAACCAAATAGTGATAATCGCTTTATACTTAATCTCGGGCAACTAGGACTACCGCGTGACATACTCTAAGTAATTACTAAAAACTGTAACATAACGTCTAGATATAGACCTCAAAGACGCTTACATGTTTATTCCAATACATAACTCGCATTGAATGAGTAGGTATTTTTTAACGAAGTTAAAGGTTTAACTTCGTTAAAAATACAATTCTTTATGAATTTCAAATTCTTCATGAATTCAATCACCTTGTTCCTTTAGTCACTGTACAGTTCCGTTTGTCTATACTTAAATAATAAAATAAATTATATAATTTTTGAGATTTCGTGAACTACCACCAGTAATATATTAAAACGACATAAGTATACCTACCTAATTAATCCTTTTGACACTGGTTGCCTTCATGACACGTTTAGTTCACCAAGGATATACTAACTTCTCACTAACTTTTCTACTAAACAAATAGACAAAAGTGGTTTAGTATAACATAGAAAAAAGAAAATGTAAATTTCTTGCGATTTATTTTAAAAGTATTAGGTTTTTTGGGATTATTTTACGTTTATTTTTGGGAAGTTCAATAAATGTAAATTGCAAGACTTCACAAAGTTCCTCGGGCTTATAGCGTTTACTCTTGGCCTGCCTGCCACCTATTATTCCTGGCTTGAATATTTTAAATGTTTGTGTATTATTAATTATCCTAATTATGAACAAAACATAGTTATCCCAAAGATCGTAGCCGATAAACGCTCCCGTCTTAGACTCTACCGCTCCTCAGTAGAAGCAACCCCAGCCAGTTAGTCTGGCTAGGATTCATTTTGCAATAACCAGTCTTGTCAGAGCCATTTGAAAGAAAATAAAGCTTCATTGCACATTAATTCACTGACGTTAAAAACCAAAGTTACGATTGCTATAAGTATTATATTACGCATACCTATGTGTAAAACAAAACAGCTACTTATAAATATTTTATAATAATATTTTTTGGAAATATAATTGTTCGCATCTTACAAACACAAAAGATGAAAGTGAAGCTGTCTTACATATGAGCGAAAAGTTCGGCAATAGAGAATAACTACTAAATGACAACTTGGACATTTCTGAATAATAAGATTGCAAGCCATTGTAACCAAAATTTTCTACTTAAATAACTTGAAAACCGGTCCATAAGCACAGGCAGTCGACGCTTACATAATATCCTGTAAAAATACTAGTTCCATTCTCATGCTCGCGTCATGAATTATAACAATTGAATTTTATTGTTTGCATTACAAATGTGTGCATGTTTCAGAGTTTAAATGTATATTATATAAACATATTGATATTATATACTTAAATGTAATAAATAAAAATAAAAATAATCCTATTTTAAGCATTAGTGCCATTTTCATGAAATTATTATATTATTAGACATTTTCAAATCTTGGAAGACATTGTGATTGTCTCATGTTGGACGACACTGCCGTGGTGCCATTGGTTAGAAAATTATACATTTCTGATAATATACGTATTTTGAACGAAATATTTACTTATTAGAATCTCTTTTCACATGAACACACATCTTACAAGTTATCAGGCAAGCATTACCTACTAAAATGAAAAAAAAAACCAAGAACTATAGATATTATTTAAGCCACTTTGTCACGAAGCATGTATAAACAATACAATAGACGTATCAAAGCCTGGTTAGCCTATGACATCAAATATAGTAAATATATGGTCAGAACTAACAAACTATTTATTTTGAACACACAATTTTGTCAATCAATTCAAATATCCTACTAATATTATAAATGTGAAAGTTTAGATGTTTGGATGTTTGGATGTTTGGATGTTTGGATGTTTGTTACTCAATCACGCCGAAACGGCTGAACGGATTTGGCTGAAATTTGGGACACAGATACTTTGTAGCCTGGAGAGGAACATAGGCTACTTTTTATCCCGGAAAAATAACACATTCCCGCGGGATGACGTCGTGTAGTCCACGCGGGCGAAGCCGCGGGCGGAAAGCTAGTGGTACAATAATTTTAAATCTAATCTAATATTATTATACTCAATTTTAATGTTAAATAATACTTATGATGATCAGATCACTGAATCGAGCTATTTATGAAAGGAATATTTAGATAGACCCACAAGGCCCAAGTACCTTCAACTTAACTGAGATACTAAATACATTACTTAACTATTTGGCACAAAAGGTTCCAAATGAAGATCTAGATCTTGGAAGTCAAAAAATATAATATTAAACTTTCTGTCAATAAAGGTCGTTAACTCTGATGGCTTTGTTTACTGCTCATTACAAGCAATAATTTCTTTGTGAAAGAATAAATAATCTATACCATACCACAAACAGAAATTGTAATACAAATCCAGACCTAATTCATTCCAACCATGATAAAAAGACCTTTTTATAACACACTTTGATTTCTGTCAAGCAAAGTGCATTGAGGAATATTTAAATAAAACACCAGTTACACTATTTTTATTCGTTACAAACAATGTTGGAAACGTCCTCATTTATAGGAAAATTCACAAGCAAACAATGGTACCTACCTGACTAAAAAATATTCTTCGTTGTAATAGTCTTCCTGTATTTACTGCACATCTGCACTACACATAGCAAACGCCATGCGGCGACTTCCACTACCAGCAGGGCTGTTGTTAATATTAATTTAAGTGATAGGAATGCCGCTCCATGCTGGATGGAGCGAACCTTCATCTGCTTTTTCGCCTATGTTTACAATAGAGTATTTATCTAAAGCACTGATCAATTTGGTAGATCAGTATTGTTTTTATTTGATTTGTGAATTATTCTGTAAGAAAAATACAATAATTTAAGATAATAATGTAGTACCCACGTTGATGATTAAAAACCAAAGATCATAAGAAACTTGATGTTATGACAATATTTTCTTAAAACAATGTCATTACATACTTATCTTTTTACAAATTTTTATCACTTTCTCTAAACATCCTACATTTGTAAACAAAATCGCAGAGAATGAAGCCGTGAAACATAATTGAATATCAAACGAACTTACCAAGTGAAGTTCGATCACAATTATGTGAATGGCTTCATTCGACGCGATTTATATACACCCTCCCTATTCTATAATTAATAATATCAAGTATTTATTACTTACCCTTCCCTCTATTTGATAAAAATCTATAAAAAGTGCTTTAAACATAATGATTCGAATGTGACAGGTAACCAAACAGGTAAGTTAGGGACCACAGAGTAGAGGAATGTATAAATTGGCGGGAAATCAGTGTTGCCAATACAAAAAAAAAAAAAACTTTAAACTACCGTGCAAGGCTGTCGCTTGGAGGCGCAACTACATTTGTAAACAAAATCGCGTCGAATGAAGCCGTTCACATAATTGTGATCGAACTTCACTTGGTAAGTTCGTTTGATATTCAATAATATTGAAAAATGGAAAATGAAGTATTTAGAAGAAATCGACCCGTCTCACAACTAGCTCCGGTGGGACTCGAACCCACGACCTTTCGCTTTCCGGGCAACCACTGAGCTACGGAGTGGTTAGAGCAGTCACCCGGAAAGCAAAAAACTAAAAATTAAAATAACTAGGTATAATATTGCTCCAATCTTTACTCATTTCATTAGTAATACATTGAAATTTTAAAGTTAGTTGTTTTGATCACGACAGTCACAGAAAAAGGCTATCAACGCTGCACAAACCTTGATAATCAATATTAAATGTTAAATTTCGTAGTCTCCCTTTTATTTAAGATGCTATGTTACTTAGAATAAATAAGTGCTTAAAATTAACCCTTTCGATCGGTAAAATAAAATAAAAAAAATTAAAAAATCACATTTTGTGGGTTCGATTCTCAGTTCAGACATGCGATTATTTGAGATTCTTTGAAAGCAGTTCGTTTTCTTTTTAAAATAAAAATGAAGTTTCCTTTCAGTAAAATTTTATATCTTCAGTATTTAAGGTACTTTCCCTCCATGTGACATAGTTTTGGGACGCCCTGTATATTAGTAGGTACAGTGCTATGAATGCTATGATACATATTAACACATTAAAAATGTATACCACATAGCCTTCCGTCCGCGGTTTCACCCGCGTGTACTACACGACGCGACACGTCGAAACTTTCGAAAATTTCGTACACGAAACGTCGCGACGTTATCCCGAGGGAAAGTGACATTTTCCGGGATAAAAATTAGCCTGATGTCACTCTCTAGCTCCTAAACTACCCACATACTAAAAAAGCACGTCGATCCATTGCTCCGTTTTGACGTGAAAGGCGGACATACACACAATCACACTTTTAAATAAGTATTTCAATATTAGTATAAATTGTATGTCAAAAGAAAATACTTATTACGCTGAACAACTTCTTAAGATGCTATATTTGCATGTCTTATAGTTTAGCTGGGCTGCTAGGGTTCCACATCAGTGTACCAGACCTTCGATATATTTCTGTCAAAAGAAAATGTTCATTACGCTAAACAACTTTTCTTAAGACGCTATGTTTGTATCTCATATAGTTTAACCTGGCTGCTAGGGTTCCACAGCAGGTATACCAGACCTTCAAACTTTGTACGTCAATAGAAAGTGCTCATCACGTTTAACAATTTTCTTTCAGATTGTATTTTCATATCTCTCATAGTTTGGCTGGACTGCTATGTTTCTACATCAGATATTGCGATCTTTAAAATAAATTATAGATTATGTTGGCGAGGACGAGGACCAATAGCTATATAACAAAAAAAGTTTCATCAAATTCCGTTTAGTAGAGTTAGCCTCAAATGCGGACACCAGACAGACAAACGGACAAAAAATTCAAAAACTATTCAACTGACGCGTTTCCAACCTAAGCTGAACCCCATTTAATATCAGTTCGATATGATACCAGTAGAGCTCTTTTTAAATTGCATATTACGTGATTGACATAAATTGACATAACTTCTTTACTTGTTAACCGATTAATGAAATGAACACTAAATGTTAAGTGAAGGCCATCACAACATTTTTCTGAAAACTGCATCCAAATCAGTTAAGCCGTTTCTGAGATTAGCATACTTTTACTATGTTAGCGTGCACAAACATACAGACATACAGACAAACATACAAAGTAAAAAACATTGTTTTGGGTTCTCTTGCCCAAAAAATATTATGTTTTTGTAAATAAATTTTCCATGTAGGTACAGACAGCGATCAGTTACAGTTTTAATATAGGTACTTAGGTACCTTATAGATGAGATAAATTAAAAAAAATAAAACCGCCTTCAAAAAAATCACATCAAAAAAGTAAGAAATAATTCCTCACCAAATAAATAACGTAAGTACTTTGAAGTCGGGCGTGAAACATGTACGATTTTTTGTTGTTTTTGTTAAAACCCGCCCGACTTCAAAGTACTTACGTTATTTATTTGGTGAGGAATTATTTCTTACTTTTTTGATGTGATTTTTTTGAAGGCGGTTTTATTTTTTTATAAAAATAATTTTTATTTCACTTTTTTTAGTGCATCGTGCAGGCAATTTACTTGTATTCTGGTAAATACGTAGGTATGTGATCAAATTGAAAACCTCCTTTTTTGAAGTTGGTTAAAATACCTTTAGGTATCCCCTTTTTTACAAAACAAGAATCATCTAAAATCGGTTTATAAACAAAGGAGCTATGCCTAAAGATACGTATTAAATTCACATAAAGTGGTAACGAAAACGACAGTATTTTCAAGATTTCCTGAAAACTACTGAACCGATTTCAAAATTTCAAATATGGGACCAACTTGGAAACCAGCCTGATGTAATAACGTTTCAATAATTTCAATCGGTCCATCCGTCTTCGAGTAATCGGTGGACATACACAAAAAAAAAACACATACATATAGACGAATAGAGAACCTCCTCCTTTTTGATTTAGAAGTCCGTTAAAAATGAGATAAAGGGCATCAATAACATCAAAAGGATAAACCCAAACAAAATTTTTTGCATTACTTTTGTAATTAAAAAGTAATGCAAAAAAATTATTTTTATAAAAAATAAAACCGCCTTCAAAAAAACCACATCAAAAAAGTAAGAAATAATTCCTCACCAAATAAATAACGTAAGTAGGTACTTTGAAGTCGGGCGTGAAACATGTACAATTTTTTGTTGTTTTTGTTAAAACCCGTCCGACTTCAAAGTACTTACGTTATTTATTTGGTGAGGAATTATTTCTTACTTTTTTGATGTGGTTTTTTTGAAGGCGGTTTTATTTTTTTATAAAAATAATTTTTATTTCACTCTTTTTAGTGCATCGTGCAGGCAATTTACGTGTTTTCTGGTAAATAGGTATGTGATCAAACTCAAAACCTTCTTTTTCGAAGTCGGTTAAAATACCTTTAGGTATCCCCTTTTTTACAAAACAAGAATCATCTAAAATCGGTTTATAAACAAAGGAGTTATGCCTCAAGATACGTATTAAATTCACATAAAGTGGTAACGAAAACGACAGTATTTTCAAGATTTCCTGAAAACTACTGAACCGATTTCAAAATTTCAAAAAATGGGACCAACTTGGAAACCAACCTGATGTAATAACGTTTGAACCATTTCAATCGGTTCAGCCGTCTTCGAGTAATCGGTGGACATACACAAAAAAAAAAAAAAAAACATACATACAGACGAATAGAGAACCTCCTCCTTTTTGATTTAGAAGTCGGTTAAAAATGAAAAATATTGTACACCTCTCTGATGTCGTGTCCGCCCGGTCTAATTATTTCGCCCGAATTCAACTGGCCCGCATTTTTGTTTTTGTTTTTATAGATCACAGTCTTCGATCAACAATAACACCTAATCACAGTTCTACTAACCTAACCTAACCAAATGAACTTAAGTTTACTTATAGTAATTTGTATTTGACGACCGATTTGGCGCAGGGGTAGGCTACCCACCTTCTGCGCCAGTGGTCTCGGGTTCGATTCCCGAACAAGACAAATAGTTGTGTGCATGAACATGTCTATTTGTCTTGGTCTGGGTGTTTTCTATGTATATTAAGTATGTATTTACAAACAAAAAGTATTTAAGTATATATTTATCCGTTATCAAGTTTTCCATGATACAGTTTCGTAATGAAATTAAAATGGGCTTAGATAATTGGTGTGAATGTAAGAAGTTATTTATTTATTATTTATTTATTTTAAATGATTACAACAAAAATGGTTAGGTAAGGTTACAACTGTGACCTATAAAAATAAAAACAAAAATGCGGGCCAGTTGGAATTTGGGCGAGATAATACCTACGGTAAAATGCCAACAAAATACTGAAATAATAAATGGGTTAATTGTACATAAACAATATCATTATCGGCGTACTGATAAACGTTAGGTCGATTGTTATATTTTCTCAAAGGAGCTTCGTATTTGGCATGCAGTTGAAATTAAACAGATTACAAGGGAAGCTCGTTCGAGACGGAACACTGTGCGCTTATCAATATACGCGACTAATATTATTGAAATGTTGTTAAAATCGTCGACTCTCCGCACGAAGAGTCAGTTTGTGAAACAGATTGTATATTATTCTTCGGCTAAGGTAAGAGCAGCTATTGAAAAGTGAACCGGAAGGAGATTTTCAAATTCACAGCTTTCAATAAGTTTTTATCATTTGGGTATGTAACTGTGCTGTGATGGAATTTTCTGGTCCTTTTTCAATTTGACGACTCTAAATAAAATAAAAAAGGGAGAAAAAAATAGCCCTTGACGAGTTTCTTGCCGGTTCATTTACTTACTCCTCTCGCCGTAAATGAAAAACGGGTTTGCAAATTCTATGTCGTGACGTAGAATTTGCAAACCAGCGGCGTATTTTGTTTGACGTTCATATTATTAATGGTACACCAGCGTTTTCATTCTCATTTAAAAAAAGACGAAAATCTGCTGCATTAATATCGATAGCCATTAAATAATTTATTGGTAGATGGCTGGTTCATGCGTCATGCTCGTGAACGGGTGCCACCAGTGGGATGGGTCAATACTCAATACTCAATATCTTTATTGCATTCCATAATAGTGTGTAAGGTGTTACATAAAATTGTAAGTACAATTATGGGCCCTGCTAGGCACAACAATTGAGAGAGGGAAGACCTTTATTATTCATATTTTGTCTTAATTAATTAATACTTAACTTACATACTATTAAATTAATTCTTATTACATTTATAACACGTAAAATATATATATCATAATTTCTTTATTATTTAAGTATATTTTAAAAGCATTTTTATTATATTTTAGGATGTTAATTATTCTTTATTATGATATATTTATTATAAATTTTTACTGATATTTTAGTAATTTTAGGGTCTGCTCCTGGCTTCTTGTTTGTTTGATAAATTTTTGACACACAGAGCTTTTACTATCGGTATTAACAACTGCAGCCATTTGCCGCGAATAATATGCAATATTTACCAAAACTTTAATAGCCTTTCATTTAATCTCAGTCTTAAAAGCTTCGTTTGTAACTTACGGGTGATACATTTTTGACACACAGAGCTTTTTACTGTCGGAATCTTGTCGGAAACAACAAATGCAGCCATTTGCCGCAAATAATATGCAATATTTTACCAAATTTACTTGAATAGCCTTTCATTTAATTTCAGTAAATATTATAATTAACATACCTGTGATAGTAAGTTAGCAACAAGTTGGTCAATTATCTTTGATAAATTTAAATCCGACAAAGGTCATTATACGTAGCTATTTATCTACAATATTAATATTTTGATAACATTGATAACGTTGTTTGTAATTTTTTGCCTCCAGCATGTTATTCATAATTTTGGGGTGTGTCAAGTGCATAATGCATATGTTACATGACATACATAGGTATTATGCCTTTGTTGGTTACGACTAGTGTTGCCAGGTCCGATTTGTTTGAAATCGGGGCATGAGGTAAGACAAATCGGGATTTAGGGCTGAAAATCGGGACAAACATAAAATAATGTGCTTTTAAATCGAGGTGGGCAGGTATTGGGTTTTGCAACTACTACGGGTGGGCATTCGAAACCCGCGGCATTATTATGTACCTATGTAATTTTGGCTTTAATCTACCGGATGAATTTGAAGTCGTTAGCATCCTTTTAAAACAAGAACCTACGCATGTTAAAGAGTCGTTTCCCCAAATAATATGTCGAGGGCCGAGGCAAATCCAAGATGTAAATAGGTATATTTTTTAATCCCTGAAAAATCATGTAAAACTTCGGTAATTGATCGGTAATATTCGGTAATTGATCACTATACCTAACAGATAAGAAGAAAGATAACCAAAAATAAGATTGAATTGAATAAAAAATACAATTCAAATGTCCTAAAATCTAAATCATAATCTAATTGCTTTTAACGCGGAAATGCGTAGTTTTTGGAAAACAGAAATTTTAGTTTCTGAGGTTATTTCCAAAAAAAATAGGGAGTGGTGAGTTGCTTCATTTTGACCTCTTATTGTACGCGACCATATTACTACGCACAGAGAAAAAAATCTTTCCGTGTTCTGTGTTACTACGTATACAGGTGTACGGAACCGTACCATTTAATGTTAGACTTTACTTAATTACGAATTAATGCAGTTCATTGACGTACGCTTACGTCGCGATTTTATGTAGGCGTTGCGCCACGAATGCTCATATTTATCGAAATAAAAATCAGTGCAACTACGGCATTCTATACGGGCAGTTTAATTTATCATCCCCGAATTATCATTTTACTATCATTTTAAAGTAGTATTGTATGAACCATACAAAGTTTTTTTTTTAGAATGCCGTAGTTGCACTGATTTTTATTTCGATAAATATGAACATTCGTGGCGCAACGCCTACATAAAATCGCGACGTACATGAACGTCGTACGTCAATGAACTGCATTATTTCGTAAATAAGTAAAGTCTAACATTAAATGGTACGGTTCCATACAACAGGTAAATATACCTTCTACGAAGAGGGGTTGATAGGTTGGAGGACAAAGTGACGAGCATGTTAGGTTTACATCTTCGATCATTTGACCCTAGGTTTACATGAACAAATCGCGCACGCCGAGCAAGCGTAGCGAGCGTGCAGCGGTACCAGCAGTGGCCAGGGAAGTATATTTTAGGTATGATTTGGGGGCATCATTGCACATCGAACCAAAATCAGTTAGATACGAATGCCGCAGGTTTCTATTTTATTAGTAAATGGGTATTTAATCATACATAATAACATTAACAACAATCAGACTTGCTAGGCTAGTAGAAACAATGAAATAAAATCGTAGTTAAATTGACACGGTTGAGAAGTTTTTAGATTTTGCCCCCATTTTTAACTGAAACAGTTATAAAATTTACTGCTAGCCATGCAATTGATTTATCGGGACATTTGGTGTCCCGATTAGGTGCAAATCGGGACGCGTCCCCAGACCCCTGAAAATCGGGACGTCCCGCGCAAATCGGGACACCTGGCAACGCTAGTTACGACCGATATGTACCCAAGATGGTTTTTACAAGACTGAGCGATTATTTTATTTATGCATTCACAGTGGAATTTTGTAAGATAGGAAAAATGTAAGTATCACATTTTATCACGTCGAACCCGCGCCTCCGGGAATCCGGCCCGATGCTCTTCTGACCAACTAAGCTACCGAAACACTAACTTACTCTATACTAACAAAATTGCATTGTGAATGCATAAAAATAATATAAAATCTTAATTTAATGGCTGTTTCATCTTAATCGATTGTTAAACATTTGTAAAAATGTTTCTTTCGGATTTCCTCGCATTGATGAAGCAACGCTGGCCTACAGCGCTAACAAGTGATAGCAATTCGAATCCCGCCTGAAAGCTACTTATAGGGCTTGTGGTTTTTACTATCACATTTTTCCTATATCAATAGGTTTGCAAAGCGTTTGGTAACCTAAAGATACTTTTAGTAGAGGCTTAATTAAAAGTATTTAAAATGATCAACTTCTGGAAAAATACAGTCATTATCATCCGACTTACATGCCCTCTACAAGACAAGATCTCTTTCTTACAGCTTCAAAAAGTAATAGCTATAAGACGAGAGGACCAGTCAGTATGGGAGCGAAGGGCGCCGTTTTCCCCCTCGAACGTGAACAAGCTGGTGCGGCAGGGAGTCAAGGTCATCGTGCAGCCGTCCAACCGCAGGGCTTATCCGATGCAGGTAATTTAATGAGCAGCTAATAACTATATGGTGAGAGGACCAGTCAGTATGGGAGCGAAGGGCGCCGTTTTCCCCCTCGAACGTGAACAAGCTGGTGCGGCAGGGCTTCAAGGTCATCGTGCAGCCGTCCAACCGCAGGGCTTATCCGATGCAGGTAATTTAATAAGCAGCTAATAACTATATGGCGAGAGGACCAGACAGTATGGGAGCGAAGAGCGCCGTTTTCCCCCTCGAACGTGAACAAGCTAGTACGGCAGGGCGTTAAGGTCATCGTGCAGCCGTCCAACTGCAGGGCTTATCCGATGCAGGTAATTTAATGAGCAGCTAATAGCTATATGGCGAGAGGACCAGACAGTATGGGAGCGAAGAGCGCTGTTTTCCCCCTCGAACGTGAACAAGCTAGTACAGCAGGGCGTAAAGGTCATCCTGCAGCCGTCCAACTGCAGGGCTTATCCGATGCAGGTAATTTAATGAGTACCTAATAACTATAAAGCGAGAGGGCCAGACAGTATAGGAGGGAAGGACACCGTTTTCCCCCGCGGACGTGAACAAGCTGGTGCGGCAGGGCGTCAAGGTCATCGTGCAGCCATCCAACCGCAGGGCTTATCCGATGCAGGTAATTTAATGAGCAGCTAATAACTATATGGTGAGAGGACCAGTCAGTATGGGAGCGAAGGGCGCCGTTTTCCCCCTCGAACGTGAACAAGCTAAATGCTAAAGCTAAGATGCAGGTAAAATCATGCTGATATTGCTTTATTTCACGAAGTCGCAAATTAAAGCAAAAAAACACATCCGGTCCACGAAAATAGTAGAACCACATCCCGCTACCGAATTACCCAAGTAATATTTAACAACTTTTTTGGGTGAACTTTTTTTGAACATTGTTTTTCCTAGCTTAACAAGTTCAAAAACGCGTTAAATAGAGATAAAACTTTAACAACGTGATCCTATTAAGTTTATTTAAAAAAGCTCCAAAAAGCAAAAAAATTATAGAGCAATTATTTAAACATTTTTTATTGTCTTCAATGAAAACGGAGGTTCGGAAAATTTTTGTTTACTAACAATAGCCCTAGGTACTTGTTGAAAAATTCTTTCCAGTTTGAATTCATGCATTCAAGAATACACCATAATTATTTCCAATGTTTTAATTTATATTTAACACAAAAAAATTTTTTCTGTTGCGACTTCGACCAACAATAACAACTATTGTTGATCGAAGTTTTACTATGTCAAAGTGTTGCGTAGGTACACTCACTTTTGGCTTGGCGCGCGTATGCCGTACTGCCCCGCAAATCTATTTTCATCCCATCAATTCGAAAAGCGATGATTGTTTATCTAATAACAGGGTCCAAAACGATTCATTGTTTACCTGTTATGACAAGAGGGTATAAATGAGATTTGAATTTTGAACAGCTTCATAACAGGGTCCAAAACGATGAGTTTGAATTTAGAACATAATTAAAGAAGCATTGGTTTGAGGGTAGCAAAGGGTGTGCAGTTCTTAAAAAAAAATTCAACTGATTTTGTATGGGGCCGGGACTTTTTTCGGGACCGAGAAATTTTCAAAAACGGAATATTATAAAATTGAGAATATCTCGTAAACGGTGAGTCGTAGCTAAAGTCTAACAAAATTTTCAACCCCCCTACGGCATCCCCGGAGATACTTATAAGGAATCTGATGGACATATATTTTTTTTATTAAAATTTTTTTTATTTCAAAACTCAAATTTTTTTTCTTGCCCGACTAGTGCTATGATCTATCCGAACGACAAAGAAAGGTAGGTAGTTTGAGTTGTCTTTACTGCTTTTTTTATAGAGGGGGATGAAAAGCAGAGTGTATTACTCGGCCGCAAAATTATTTTCACCTCGGGCGGCGTATATTGATTATTTTGCTCCCTTGTAATACAATCTACTATTTCAGTGTTAAATTAAAATTATGAAATACTAGCGGCCGTCCGCGGTTTCACCCGCGTGGTTCCCGTTCCCGTGGGAATATCGGGATAAAAAGTACATATAAACCTTCCTCTTGAATCACTCTATCTATTAAAAAAACGCATCAAAATCCGTTGCGTAGTTTCAAAGATTTAAGCATACAAAGGGACATAGGGACAGAGAAAGCGACTTTGTTTTATACTATGTAGTGATTGAGGTAGAACTCCGGGAGTCAGGAATTTTTATTGTAAATTTCCTCCGCTTTAAGGACCTCTTTTTCACATTCCTTAAATTATTAATAGTTGCGGACTTATTAAAGAAAAAACGATTTTTTTTTCAACTGAATTTGTTAATAACTTTTGTATTTTTTTGCGTGCTAAAAATCCTTTGAATAATTTTTTCTAGACATCATCTAATCCAATGAGCTTGCAACACAATTTTTTCAGGGTATCAAGTTGCGTACATTGATAGATATGTGTTGTATTGTACCTTTTTATGGCGAAATATTCGCGCATAGTCTTTTGATTGGCACGAGCATTGTATTAGGATTGTATAGTTTCTATAGTATAGTAGTTGTATAGTGGTTTTTGCCTAATTTAAGTAAGATAGTTTGTGGTAAACATACCTTGGATCGCTCATATTTTAGGAGCTTTATCTCTATTTAACACGTTTTTGAACTTGTTGACTACACTATTAAGTATTAAAGCGATAAGTATGTTTTATAAACATACCTAGTACAAACAAACTTTAAATACTTTCTTACTTTCAGTCCTACATCAACTCAGGCGCGATAGTCCAAGAAGACATTAGCGAAGCCAGCGTGATCTTCGGCGTAAAGCAGACGCCCATTGACCTCCTCATACCTAGCAAGACCTACTGCTTCTTTTCACACACAATTAAGGCGCAAGAAGCTAATATGCCCATGTTGGACGCTATTTTAGCAAAGGTTAGTAAAAATGCGTAAATACGTAAGCAAACATGGCAATGAGCTGGTCGCATCGCCCGAAGAACCGAGAGAAGCTGGATTCCAAAGTGGAGACTGCGTTTTAGAGTAGGATGCCCTGCCACCAGCCCCCTGATTCACGAACCATCGGAAACGCTCCCGACGACAGCGGAATAGATGCCGTGTCAGTGCCACTCATTATACATGGTTAATTTTTGAACACCATCCAAATTTTTAAGCTCGTCTCAGAATCGGTAAGTGAACAACTTTCTTCTAAAAACATGGGTCGAAATACGACAAAAAATTTTGGACTTCTCATACTAAATCGATCTCGTAATCAGTCTGGTTTGTATGAAGAGTCGAAAATCTTATGTCATATTTCGACCCATGTTTCTAGGAGAAAGTTGTTCACTTACAGATTTTGAGACGATCTTAAAAATTTGGATGGTGTTCAAAAATTAACCCTGTAGAATAGACAAAGACAAAGCACAGGATTCGAATCCTATTCCGTTTCCGACGGGTTGTGAATCAGGGAGCTGGTGGACTGACGACGAGCGAAAGATGGAAGGCAGGAGCTGGATGCGTGAAGTTGAGGCTAAGTGGGGTGTTGGGAAAATAGTACTACCAAAGCATGATTTGGTGTGTGTCAGTCATTCTGCTTAACTTCTGTTTGAAAACTTCCAGAACATTCGTCTGATAGACTACGAGAAACTGATGGACGAGGCCGGGAATAGGATCGTGGCGTTCGGCAAATACGCGGGTGTGGCCGGCACGATCAACATCCTCCATGGATTGGGACTGAGACTTCTGGCGCTAGGGCATCACACACCGTTCATGGTAAAAACAACCAAACTTTTCAGACTTTTTACGTTTCAGAAGCAGTTTTTTTACTAGAGTACCTAATTTAAGTTTTCCACGAGTTTTGTTTTAGGTACGTTTGTTCGACTGAATTTCATGAATATAGAGAATATTCACTCCCGAGTGTTACAAATAGATCATTTGGAACGTCTCGTTCAGGAGTTGATCTATCAATTTGAGAGGACCAATTCTTCCGTGACCTTTATAAGTTTGGTAACCTAAAGGGCACGAAAAAATTTGAAAACTGTGAATTACAACTACAACATCTTTAGTTATGAAAGTGTGTTTGTTTGTTTGTTTGTCCGTCTTTCACGTCAAAACGGAGCAACTGATCGACGTTATTTACGGTATGGGGATAATTTGGGGGCTGGAGAGTGACATAGGCTACTTTTTATCCCGGAAAAATATCACATTCCCTCGGGATAACGTCGCATAGTATAGGTAGTCCACGCGGGTGATGCGGCGAGCGGAAAGCTAGTAATGAAATATTGATAATTACAGCATATTGGACCTGCACACAACTATAGAAATTCCAGCATGGCTCGTCAAGCGATTAGAGATGCTGGTTACGAGGTCGCCATGGGAATGATGCCCAAATCTCTTGGACCTCTCACTTTTGTCTTCACTGGATCTGGTAACGTCTCACAGGTACGGTAAATAATCTGGATGTAATGTAAAGAATAGATAGTTTGTTAAATAAATAATTAGAAAATAATAATCAAAGTTTTAATATGTTACAGGGAAGTCAAGAAATATTCCAAGAGTTGCCATACGAATACGTTCCGCCAGAAATGTTAAGAAAAGTGGCTGAACATGGAAGTAAGTGAAATAACATCTAACATATTATTTTATAAAAATTTGGTTAAATTGTGACGGAATTGTATACCATATAATAAATGCTTAGAATAGTGACTAAAATTATTTAAACAGGATAAGTCTTATCAGAAGCGAATTGTTTATCATTAATTAGTGTTTCGCTCATTACGATATCTGGCTATAGGTCCAAACAAAATCTACGGATGTGAAGTGCGCCGCCGGCATCACTTGGAAAGGAAGAATGGCGGTGGATATGATCACCAGGAGTATGAGGAGCATCCTGAGCGATACATTTCGACGTTTGCTCAAAGGGTATGAAATAATAAAGTTCGTTATAATTTTTAGATTAAGGCGCTCGGTAACATGAGCTGTGACTGTGACATGAGCCAACCAACTAGCACCGAAAAGATATTTTATTTTATTTCTTCTAAATCAGCCTAATTTCTAAAAAAGAAACTAGTCAAGGTCTTGTGAATAACGTCTAATATTCTAAACTAGCGGCCGCCCGCGGTTTCACCCGCGTGGTTCCCGTTCCCGTGGGAATATCGGGATAAAAAGTACATATAAACCTTCCTCTTGAATCACTCTATCTATTAAAAAAAACGCATCAAAATCCGTTGCGTAGTTTCAAAGATTTAAGCATACAAAGGGACATAGGGTCAGAGAAAGCGACTTTGTTTTATACTATGTAGTGATAATTATTAAATAAGTAACACTACACCATTATAAAATGCGTTAGGTAAATAGTTTAATAAATACCTATGTAGTTTAAAAAACTAAAAAGAACACACTTTTATAGAAACAGACTAAAAAGTAAAAAATAACCGTCTATTCAGTTCAGTAACTGAAATCAAAAAGCGTGGTGCGCGTTGTCAATATTAAGTAGGTACCTACTTTTGAAATGCATGCTTTGCAAAGGGCGCACCACGCTTTTTAACTTCAGTTTCTGAATAGACGGTTATTTTGTACTTTTTAGTCTGTTTCTATAAAAGTGTGTTCTTTTTAGGTTTTTAAACTACTTACATATTTATTTTTTACTTTTTAGTTTAAGCCATGGATGGGTGGTACTGGGTTTCACAGTACATTCATGTGTCTGCCCACACCGTATATAACTCAAAGGCGTGATTGTATGTATTTAGTTTTACAAATTCAAGTGGAGTCTATTAGTTACCGGATGCGCAAGCCGAACCTTTACTTCCTTCCTACTCCATCATCAGACCCTCACCACCAAGTGTAGCAAATAGGTCTCATCAGAACGAAACAAATGAGCCCAAACTCGAGGGGTTTCCTAGTGGTCATTAAGGAGTGCTGCTGACTTCCTCCCTGTTCCATTATCAGACTCTCACCACCAAGTGTAGCAAATAGGTCTCATCAGAACGAAACAAATGAGCCCAAACTCGAGGGGTTTCCTATTGGTCATTAAGGAGTGCCACTGACTTCCTTCCTGTTCCATCATCAGACCCTCACCACCAAGTGTAGCGAATAGGTCTCATCAGAACGAAACAAATGAGCCAGAACTCGATGTGTTTCCTATTGGTCATTAAGGAGTGCCACTGGCTTCCTCCCTGCTCCATCATCAGACCCTCACCACCAAGTGTAGCGAATAAGTCTCATCAGAACGAAACAACGGAGCCCAAACTCGAGGGGTTTTCTAGTGGTCTTTAAGCAGTGCCACTGGCTTCCTCCCTGCTCCATCATCAGAACCTCACCATCAAGTGTAGCGAATAGGTCTCATCAGAGCAAAACAAATGAGCCTAAACTCGAGGAGTTTCCTAGCAGCCATTGAAGAGTTATATTGCCCACCTCTAGACTCCACCATCAGATCAGCTCGATGGTAGTAGTAGTAAAATGTAAAAAAAAATCCGTTCCCCCCTTTTCTCCGAAGTTTGCATAGAGAAAAATCTGAAATTATTTTATGTGATAGAAGTTGATGTAAAGATTACAGGAAAAATAAAATGATGTCTCTAAATAGTAAACTTATACAGAAATCATCAACAAAAACTATATTAGTAATACAAAAACTATAAAAATGTGAATGTTAAGATGTTTGTATGTGTGTTATTCAATCACGCCAAAACGGCTGAACGGATTTGGCTGAAATTTGGGACAAAGATACTTTGTAGCCCGGAGAGGACCATAGGCTACTTTTTATCCCGGAAAATATCACATTCCCGCAGAATAACGTTGTTGTGTAGTTTACGCGGGCGATGCCACGGGCGGAAAGCTAGTGTTTATATAAATTTTGCTATCGTAAAATCAGTTTATCAACTTCGATAATTATTTGTTTAATATAAGATAACAATAATGCCATTTATATGATATAAGTACCTAAATTGGGCTACTTCTGATTATTATTTTGGGTTCATTGGCGTATTGACCTACATAAAATAATTACAAAGCTTTTTAGGTATTTAATAGGCAGTACTTACCTATATATCTGTAAGTAGGTAAAAAGTTCCATATTATTATTATTTATGGTCAAGTTTATCGTGCAAATAGAGAGATAGATATCACCAACGTATGGTTAGGTTACTGATTCAATTAAAATAAATTTAATCCGATAAGATATCTATAAGTAATCGGTATAAAAAAATCGTAAACAAATTGACGTGGTAGATAGGTGAAAAATTATCAAAATAGCAATAATCAGAAAGCGATTACGATTATATTTCAGCTTTTTTGATGAATTGACTGACAGAGCGAGCGACGTCATGCTAATCTAAGCTTTAGGTAACTAGTAATCTATACATATAATAAAACAGAAACGGAAAAAAAGTCTGTACATGAAAGATTTAAAAAAAATAATTACTGCTATGAGATGTGTACAGGATATAGACCCCAAAACTATAGATATTAAAATTTTTGTCTGTTTGTCTGTTTGTCTGTTTGTCTGTTTGTCTGTTTGTCTGTTTGTCTGTTTGTCTGTTTGTCTGTTTGTATGTTCGCTTTTCACGCAAAGACTACTGGACGGATTTTTACCAAATTTTGTGTAGTGATAGCTTATAACCCGGGTCAACATATAGGGTACCTTTTATTTAATAAAAACCCCTTATTCCTACGGGAAAATACAAAGACTGATTCTTACTAAAATAGATGGCGCCACATGATTATGAAAATTTGAAAATACGTTATATTTAATCGCTGTCTCAATTAATAATGAATCATGTTATTTTTTTTACCTGCTTCAAAACATAATATAAATTGAAACCCATCCAGGCCCATATAAAATCAAAAAATTAATTTCATGTTATTTACGTCATTATATCTACTAAGCAATAGATGGCGCAGGAAGTCAGTAAGATTACGATATACCTCTCACAAAAGTACATTCGAATGATTATATTAATTAGGGTGAAAGCCCCCTCTGTTGCCACTTTAAGATGTTTTTCACTTCTTTCGCATCATAACTACTAAGCAATAAATGGCGCAGGAAGTCAGTAAGATTACGATATACCTTTCACAAATGTACATTCGAATGATTATATTAAGTAGGATGAAAGCCCCCGCTGTTGCCACTTTAAGATGTTTTTCACTTCTTTCGCCTATGGTCTTAAGTAGGTATCTATAAAATACAAAATTTATATCTAAAATTGTCAAGAATGTATCTTATACTTTTCTTTAAGTTTTTAAATTCTTACAATACAAAAAAACTACTTCAAAAAATTTAACAGACTCCAAAAAGTATTTGTCAACTGAAAAGGAAAAATATAATATCTATAATTAAGGTACCTTTTTGAGGTCGGTGCCAGTCGGTTTATATGTTTTAAAATATTTTTTTCATATCTTAAGTTTTAGTGTGAATTGTACAATAACATACCCACAACGTGTGAATTGTACAATTGTACAATAACATACAAAACTACTAAACCGATTTTGATGAATCTTAGACTGTTCCCAAAGTTAGAATACACCTAATTTAAATCAAATAGAATCATCTCGATATGCCTTTAGATTTCGAGAAATTCGTGGACAAAAATAGTAAAAAACATATAACTAAGTATTCATATACTTACGAAATTTAGTTTTATTTTAGTAAATTGAAAACCTATTTTTTAAACTTAAAATGTGCGAAGGATGCCGATTGATGTGTTTTTTGTTAATCAAATTTTAAAAGATACATCGAGAAATCAATACTTAAGGCGCTACTCGGAAAAATATGGACTTTACAGTTGTTACAAATCTGGTAATAAGATATATATTTCTTCATACCTTTATCTAGATTCGTATAGTTTCAAAAACACGATTTTATGATTTTGCCTCGACACTTTTTCTTTTCGAAAAGACCTCTAAAAAATACGAAAAGTGAAGATTATTCTTAAATGGGGTTACTTACACTATTGGAAATTGGTTTAATTAGTGGACACCAATAATATTGAGGATCGTATAGAACCTTTTTTTTGTTATCGCTGTAGTTTTTTAATACGAAGTGATTTTGTGTTTGTTTTGCCTAATCTGTAAAATCGGTCTCGCTCCCACGCGCGTCGTTTTCTCATTGCTATCTCGCTTCAGCGCATTTTTTCCGAGTATCGCCTTAACTAACTTAGATAAAATAAAAGAAACATCTAATTCGATGTAAACTGGAAAGCGTTTATTGAATAATATTCCTATGTCATAAAGAATTATTACTATTGTTATTATGACTTAAAAGTCATAGATAAAAAGTATATTTTCAAGCAAAAGTTATTAACGAAATGTTTTATGCTAAGTAAGCACTCGGGGCAGTGGCCAAAACTGAAGTTTTCACCCTATTGATGTAATATTTATATTTCGCATTTCCACTCGACGCTAGATGTCGCTACAGTAAGTATAGTGCCACAAATATATCTGACCCGGTGACAGTGGTCGTGGAGGAGCCACTAGCAATACAAAATTAACTGTCTAAATGGACTGCCGGCAGTCAACAGTATATTTAGTACCAAAAAATAACCACTGTGTGAAATAAGTTTGTCGCAATGTAGACAAAATGGCACCAATGTAATTTTGAAAAATTTGCTCATAAACGCTAAGTGGCCAGTACGTAGATACCTACACCTACCTACCATTTTTTATGTCATTTAACCGGCTCTGGCTACCTCAGCTCAGCCGTAGATACTATCCAATAAAATAAAGGAATATTAAAAATAGTTTTCTATCTAACTTATTTATTCATTTATTTACTAGGAAAGCTTACATAAATGATGTTTGATTAAAATTAAATAATTAAATGGTATATCATTACATTTTATACCTGAAATATATGTTAATTATATGTTATTTATTTTATATTTTAAGGAAAGTTAATTACAAGCTCTCACAAATAGGAAATGTCTCCATATCAAAATACTAGCCTTCCGCCCGCGACTTCGCCCGCTCGGACTAAACGACGACGTTATCCCGCGGGAATGTGATATTTTTCAGGGATAAAAAGTAGTCTAAGGCAGCCATTACACAGTCCATCCAGATCGCGATCACTATTCGTGATCTTGATCGCGATCGAGATTTACTATGTAGATATTTTGCGATCAAGATCGCGAGCCGTCAATCACCTTCGTACACAGTCAATCTGGATCGCGATCATTGATTTTGATCGCGGATCGCGATTCAGATTGACTGTCTAATGGCTGCCTAAGTATGTCACTTTTCAGCTGCCAAACTATTCCCATTCCAAAAGTCACGTCGATCCGTTGCATCAATTTTGACGTGAAAGACGGACAAACAAACAAACCCTCTTTCACATTTATAATATTGGTATGGATACACACAATCTCTTTTTCATTTTATAGTAAAAATATGATTGGCCTGATATTATGCATTACTAAGTAAGAACTTCTGTTTGAATCGTGAAAGCGCGCATATGCGCAAAACGATAATACGCGCTCTAATCGCGTGCGGCAAGAGTGCGCTCCACTGGAGCTCCATAGTAGTGGTTGGAGTGGACGTGCCTCGTGCGATCCAAGACCACCAAGAGAACAAATTTTACAAATCCCCAATCTTAGATCGTGGTTGGCCAATCCAAGATGGATCGTTTGGTGTGGTTCAGTCTTATGAACCTCGCGTAGAATAGATCTATTGCCCGCTAGCAAGCAACAAGATAAGTTATCACAACTTACTGTAAATCGAGATTTGACAGCCTAAACCGACCTAGATAGCGGTTTAAATTTAAATCGAGATCGGTAACAACAAGTAGCTAAATGGGATTTAAAATAAAATCGAGATCCAAGTGGCCCTTTTGAGTTATGAAGAAGAGAAGAGAAGTTTATTTTTTTTCTCGCCTCTAAGGGATTGCAGACTTCAGTATTTAATTTGACATAAATTTTAGCTTGATACCTCCCACGCATACTTGAGAAAAAGTTTCTTGACAGACGGACGGATCTATGAATGAGGGCTCAACTATGTTTATGCAGCATATGATAACAACATACCATGTTCATACCCTAGCCTGCATATTCGATATTCTTTAGACCCTTTTAGTAGAGAATAGGATTTCAAGAAGAGCGTTATGAAATCTGGGCAACAAACACTCATAAACTAAACTAACACAAAAGTCACTACACCGCGCGTACGAAGTCGCGGGCAACAGCTAGTTCATACATAATACCATAATGGTTTAAGAAATATACGTGTGCGTTACCGCCGCAAAAACGTGTGCTTTAGAGAGATGAGACCTTATCAGATAATTAGTGTGTCGTGAGGAGAAATTTGTTTACTAATAGCAAAATTTGTGTGAATTGTAGTTTTTGAGATATTTGACAAAAACAGTTTTTGCCAGGGTCACGTTTTAAACGTTACCCTGGCAAAAAAAGTTGTTTTAGCTCGAAACTAAATACATGAATAGATAGCTTTTGTTGCGTTGTAAATGTTAGCAAACAGCAAAAATTGTGTGTGTTATGGTTCTTGAGTTATTTGAGTTTTTGCTGGGGTAACGTTTTGAGATTTCCCATATCTCAGAAACGGTTCAACGCAGAAGTTTGAAAAAAATACCAGTAAGAGACCTAAATTTGTTTAAATTTGTTTAAACATTAGTTTTTGATTTGGTTGTCGTAAACCAACGTAATTAAATGTTTTCGAAAATCAGAAAAAACTGATTTGTAAGTAAACTATTACATTTACAACCAAACAAACAGATGCAAAAAATACCCGTGGTAGACTCTTATTATGTCTAGAATTTTAGATCTTGTAACTTTACACGATTTAAAGATAAAGATAAATTTGATTAATTTTAGACTGGTCGTACTTTCGAGATCGAATACACAGTTTCCATAACATTATGGCACATGGCATACATTAAACAAATTTAAGTAATTCATGAACATTCGTTCCTGTTAATTTTAGCTTTCAATTACAGCTATCATGAAAGATATATCAAAAACAAGATTGAGACAGCAATTCTTTAATAAGCCGACCAAATTGTAAAGGTCACTTATAAGCGACCGCACCATACGTACGGGTTATCTTCGTAAATTAGCAGCTTAGTATCCGATGTTTTGTACAGTTACGCAGAAAAACGTTGTTGGTAAAGTATTGATTCTACTAGTTTTCTATTTTATAAGTAAAAATCATGTTTATTAATAGTAGTTTTAAATAATTTAATGATTTACGATAGTTATTAGTTTAAAGGCAAATAAATAAAGGTTGGTCAGTAGTAATCTATATCTACCTAAGTAGGTAATAATCTCAGTAAGCGATTTATAGAGTGATTTATTTGTCAGTACCAATCATGTACCAATAAATACATTTATAGTAATTTGTTGTTTCTCTTTAGTCAAACCAATTGTTTTATTTTTATACCACAACGTAACGAAAACGCCACACTAAACTTTTTTTACTTTCGCGATGCAAGTCGGTTCTCGCCTCGTTCGCCTATCGTAAATATTTACCGTTTTAAAGTCCATTGAGCGTTTTCACATTGGATTGGACGATAACGGTAACGAAACGATATCGGCACGATATCGTCGGACTGGCAGTTTGATACAATCACTACTAAATGTTTTCACACTGTGTCGTTCGTTACCGTCAACGATATTGGGCGTTTTCACATTGGACGATAACGGTAACGACACGATATCGGCACGATATCGTCGGACTGGCAGTTTCATACAATCACTACTAAATGCTTTCACACTGTGTCGTTACCGTCAACGATATCGTCTGTCGTGCCGATATCGGTGACGACACAAGTGCGGAAGATGCGAAGCCAGTTATTAACGAAAGTAACCAAGGGTAATTAACAGTTTATCTGTTATTTACTGCATTTTTGGGTTTTTACGCTAAAAGCCACCGCTAGGTAGCGCTTGTTTCTTGATTTGCTAGGTGTGAGTTCCGCGACGATTATGCCTGCTTGTTGATTGGTGGAGAGGAGAGAGGAGGTGGATCTCCTCCCGCCTCACCTCTCCCTTCTATTTCGAGTATGTAATATCGACAATGACCGAACGATAGTAATAATTTTTAAGTGACTTCAAAAAAAAGAAGCTTCTCAGTTTGACCTGTATTTTTTTGTATGTATGTTTGTCCGCGATTATCTCGCTTTTGGCTGAACTGATTTAAATGCGGTTTTCAGGAAAGTATTTGTTACATTTAGGATAAGGTTTTAGTATTTTAACCGACTTCAAAAAAGGAGGTTCTCAGTTTGACCCGTATGTATGTATGAAGGTTTGTCCGCGAGATGCGGTTTTCAGAAAAGTATTTGTTACATTTAGGAGAAGGTTTTGGTATTACAACCGACTTTGAAAAAGGAGGTTCTCAGTTTGTCCCTTTATGTACATTATGTATGTTTGTCCGTGAATATCTCACGTTTGGCTGAATCGATTTTGATACGTTATACATCAGATGAGTATTTGTGATTGATGCGGTTTATGTGTACATTCCTAACATACTATAGGCACAGTTGTTAAATAAATTGCGTGAAAAAATCCGTGATAGTGTTTTATTTATATGGACAGTTCGCGCAGAAATCTAATG
Organism: Crambus lathoniellus; assembly: GCA_949710035.1. Lineage (NCBI taxonomy): Eukaryota > Metazoa > Arthropoda > Insecta > Lepidoptera > Crambidae > Crambus > Crambus lathoniellus. The sequence goes on from OX453306.1 coordinate 11,516,177, forward strand.
GCCCCAGTACAGGTTGGCCGACCATGGTCGGCGACCATGACCAATACATCGTACATTGACACTTTTGAACGAACAAGTTTAAAAAGGTTCTTTCAAAAGTGTCAATGTACGATGTATTGGTCATGGTCGCCGACCATGATCGGCCATCGTGTACTGGGGGCTTTAGATGTGTTTATACTATAGGTACTATTTACCAAGATAATAGGTAGGTACACGAAAATTGCCTGCATGATGCACTAAAAAGAATGACAAAAAATATTTTTATAAAAAATTAAAGTGCCTTCAAAAAAATGCTGCCAAAAAGTCAGAAATAATACCTCTAACTCTAATACTGTATTCACAACAAATAACTTAAGTAGGTAAGTACTTTGAAGTGCCCGACGTCTTGAAAGTAGTTACTTACGTTATTTGGTGTTAATTCAGTATAGAGGTATTATTTATTTTTTACTTTTTGGTGGCATTTTTGTAAAGGCGCTTTTTTTATATAGGTAAGTAATATGTGCATGTAAAAATAATGTGTCTTATTGGTGTGGATCTATAATTGGTTTACTGTAGCTATTAATAGTTTCATAATTGGTATTTTAACTGTTGATCCACCAAATAAATAAAATGTCCTCGAAAGTGTCCTGGCTTATTCGAAAAAATTTATAAAACATTTTACTTCGCGCACACAGTTTATCGAAGAGAAGGTAATACCTATGTTCCCTCTAAATATCGCACTTGAAGAATAGGATCAACCCAAAATGTTCTTTGACGATATCGTTTTTTTCGCCGTAAATATAAAAGATAAAGCTAACGTAATTTGTTTACTGCTGCCATTATTACCTCGAATACCTATACTAGTATAATAACTAATATAAAACTTGGAGCCGCGCGGTTACTTTAGCTGGCGTAATGCGACTAACCGCATAGCAAGCTGCTGGTTATCGTTTCACACACCGATATCGTGCCGATATCGGCGGACGATATCGGGACGATATCGGTGTAATATCGTGTCGTTACCGTTATCGTCCAATGTGAAAACGCCCATTGTCTGTCGTGCCGATATCGGTGTAGTATCGTGTCGGTGTCGTTATCGTCCAATGTGAAAACGCCCATTCGCTTAGATAATGTCGCCCTTTTATCGCACCGCATTGGCACGTGCCGCTTTTTGTCAAAGGTTGCCGCCGCATAAACAAAAGAAGCCGCGTGCGGCGTACACCCGCAATTGAATTGGATTTTGGGATTCGGCATTTATTAAATTATATTTTCTTAAATAATCTATGTTTATTATAAATACAGGTGGTAACGACGGTTGTGACTTGTGACAATTCAGGCGATGATGAGTAATCATAATAATCATATAAAAATGATTATTATTATTATTATTTGTAAATCACTTATTTAACTTCTTTTTATATAAAAACTAGCTTTCCGCCCGCGGCGTCGCCCGCGTGGTATACCCGACGTTATCCCGCGGGAATGTGATATTTTTTCGGGATAAAAAGTAGCCTTAGTTTCTCTCCAGGCCACAACGTATCTGTGTCCCAAATTTCAGCCAAATCCATTGAGCCGTTTTCGCGTGATTCAGTAACAAACATACAAACATCTAAACATCTAAACATTCACAATTATAATATTAGTAGGAAGTAGGATATACAAATTTTCATTAAGATTGACTTTGGTACCCAACTTGAGTGTATTATTTTATATCTGCATTATATAAATAGCAAGAGCCACAATGCCGTGCTAACTTTACACAACATGTCAAGCCAAGCCATAGTCATATTTTGACACGTGGACTGGAAGGTGACTATTGCTTAACCAACCTTGTCGTGGAAGTGGCACCAAATCACAAATTATATAGACTAGTCACCAATTTGTAACCTATCACGTGTTCTACAGGACTTCCGAAGTAAACTCGCTCTCTGAAATGTCAACGCAGCCGTGCGTAATATTGTCTTGACGCGAGACGAGATGGGAACGCTCGCTCGTCCGACCCAGCCAACGAATTAGTCTGTGTCGTAAACAATGAGTCACACCAACACATCAAAATATGACTATAAAAATTACTGCGTTTAATGCGCGTACTCGTGCAAGTAATAACAGTTTTGGTTTCATCGAAATCTGTCCAGGATTTCCAAAGTTACAGCGTTGTAAAGTTTCACCAGCTTTTGTAAATTTGCTTTCCTTGCGCGCTATTGTGATGACGTCATGTCGCAGTGTCATCTCCGATTGCGGCTGCTGCGGGTGATTTCCGTCCAACTGTACCTACATAGAGTCCGTCCGTGCGCAATTTTCGCGCAACTGGTGCGTTTTTGGCGCTAGTTACAGTACATTTTCTTCGTTCTAAGGTAAATGATTAGTATTCGATTTCGACCGCGCGCAGCCGCACTCTAAAACTGTCACCTACTGTCCATTCCACTTATCTGACGAGCACTCTAGGATCAGTTTTTACGGGAAAAGCTTTTTTAACAATTTTCCACGCAATTTTGCCATATATATTTCTTACCGTTAAATTAAACTTCCCCCTGGAATACGACAGACATTTTAAAACTAAAATCGGCCCAGCCATTCTTTAGTTTTTGCGAGACTAATGTACATTTTATATTTAAAGATAATCTGACCAGCGAACTTTTGTACGCAACTGTACTAACAAAATATCAATAACATCCCGTTCATTTAAGATGGTTACGCTAATGTATGGCGCGGTCGCTTTTATGTGACCTCTACTCTACAATTTGGGCGGGTTACTAGAGAATTGTTATCATGTTCTTGTTTTTTATATATCTTTCATGAGAGCTATAATTGAAAGCTAAAATTAACAGGAACGAATGTTCATGAATTACTTAAATTTGTTTAATGTATGCCATGTGCCTTAATGTTATGGAAACTGTGTATTCGATCTCTAAAGTACGACCAGTCTAAAATTTATCAAATTTATCTTTATTTTTAAATCGTGTAAAGTTACAAGATCTAAAATTCTAGACATAATAAGTGTCTACCACGGGTATTTTTTGCAGCTGTTTGTTTGGTTGTAAATGTAATAGTTTACTTACAAATCAGTTTTTTCTGATTTTCGAAAACATTTAATTACGTTGGTTTACGACAACCAAATCAAAAACTAATGTTTAAACAAATTTAAACAAATTCAGGTCTCTTACTGGTATTTTTTTCAAACTTCTGCGTTGAACCGTTTCTGAGATATGGGAAATCTCAAAACGTTACCCCAGCAAAAACTCAAATAACTCAAGAACTAAGAACCATAACACACACAATTTTTGCTGTTTGCTAACATTTACAACGCAACAAAAGCTATCTATTCATGTATTTAGTTCCGAGCTAAAACAACTTTTTTTGCCAGGGTAACGTTTAAAACGTGACCCTGGCAAAAACTGTTTTTGTCAAATATCTCAAAAACTACAATTCACACAAATTTTGCTATCAGTAAACAAATTTCTCCTCACGACACACTAATTATCTGATAAGGTCTCATCTCTCTAAAGCACAAGTTTTTGCGGCGGTAACGCACGTGAAATATACTTAGCTCGGTATAAAGAAAGTAAGACTATTATTTTGCATTCATAATGCATTTCTTTTTAAATATTGAAAATGAAGTAAGAGGTATTAGAAAAAAAACGACCCGTCTTACAAATAGCTCCTATGGGACTCGAACCCACGCGCTTTCGCTGTCCGGGCGAATGCTGTAACCACTGAAGCGACTCAGTAGCGAGTAGCTCAGTGTCAGTTGTGAAATGGATCGATTTTTTTTCTTATACCTACTTCATTTTGAACATTTTTAAATAATTATTACATATACCTACTATTAAGTATTTGTTCGTGTAAGAAAATTACTGAAATTGTATTAAAGAAATTATAATTTGATGCTGTTACTGTTATGATGGCAAGGAACCTAAATGTAGTAAATTATTACAGATAGCGCCATACACATCAGTATTAGTAAACTGCATCTACTGGGCGGTGGACAGTCCAAAATTGCTGACCATTCCTGATGCCAAACATCTGCTGATACCATCACATACACCATGGCTACCCAGGAGCATTGGTGCACCGGCCCTGCCACACAGGTAAGCTACCTAGATAACCCTTTGCACAAACAACCATATCTTCGCAGGATAAGTATTTAACAAATAGACTGAGAATTTTTTCCGTAGCTATATATCAATGTTAACTAAAAGTCACAGTCAATAAGAGAGCACAGACAACTTAAGGAATTTTTCTGGCAACAAGCGTCATCGTCTAAATTCTTGGCGATTTCTTCTATCATATAAGTCTTTGCTTTGACAATTCACCAGCTTAGCCTGCACCAGAAATTGTGTAGAATTATGAAATTCGATTGATAATCTAAAAAGATTGATGTAAAAAAGAAGAGGAGTAGAGTTAAGAATAATCTACAAACTTATATTTATTTCTACACGGTTTTTCCATTTTCAGGATGCTGGCCATCTGCGATATTTCAGCCGATCCCGGTGGCTCCATCGAGTTCATGAATGAATGTACAACCATCGATACTCCATTTTGCCTCTACGATGCCGATAGGAATAAGGATACGAAGAGGTATGAAATAAATAAATGCACCTAATCATAACTTTACTACTTAATAATATTAGAAAGAGGAAAGATTTGATTTTTTGTTTTTCCAGTTAACATTATAGGCTTTATTTTATCTCGATATTCCCACGGGCACTACGCGGGTAAAACCACGGGGAGCCCCTACCTACTAAACAACAAAAAGCAGATTTAATTAACATTATTTCAATATTTGCATTCCCAATTATTTCTTATGTGAGAAAAAGTACTAGAAAAAATAAATTCTCCTGGATTTCCGGTCCACTGCTCCAAATCCAAAGGTTGTGGGTCCAAATCTCTCTTGGGGTACTTGGGGCCTAGACATACGACCCGAAGGCATGCATGACTGTAGAACATCAGGGGGCCAAGTCTGCTAACGTTAAGTCACATCGTGTCTCAATCGTGTTTCAATTGTTGTTCAGTGGTAGTGCTTTTTTGAACATTAGTTACAAGAATTAGGACAGTATGATGTGTTGTGAATGTGGTGTGTCGTGTGACCGTCAAATAGTATTGTGAAAAAAGTACATATTTCTTGTAACTGTGTGTAAAGTAGCACTACAACTGAACTACAATTGAAACACGATTGAGACACGATTGTGACTTAACGTTAGCAGACTTGGCCCCCTGTATACATGATTTTATAAAGTAATGGTATGGATACAAGTAGAAGATTACTGATAAAAGAGATTTTATTTGAAATAGTTAAAGTTTGAACTGACAAAAAGCTATATAATCAACAATCCGATTCTGCAGTTTGAAGACCCTCCATTTCGTCAAAACAAACATACCTAAACAACTAAACAATTTCTCAACAGTTTCAAAGGGCCAGGAGTTTTGGTGTGTTCCATCGACAACATGCCGACTCAGTTACCTCGAGAATCTACCGACTTCTTCGGAGACCTATTATTCCCTTACGCTGAAGACATCTTGAAGTCTGACGCTACTAGGCCGCTTGATGACCACAGTTTCTCACCTGTCGTAAAGGGGGTAAGTTCATAAAGCCAGCTCCTTTAATGGATTCTAGCAATGTATTAATTCGAACAATACAAGTTCCAAGTAGCTATTTTCGGCTTTGTAAGCTTTGTAAGGATCTTTTAGCGCGGGGTTGAAATCAGAAACTAACCCTCCTCTAGCTAGTCAATCAGTCAACTAGCGCTTCTGTCAATGTCATCCAAGTGCCAGAAGATCCTGGTTGCACTATACCTATAAGATACTTCGTTTTAACTCTTTTCATCATTTTGTCTATTAAAATCCGTTGCGTGGTTCTAAGCTTTATTGTACTCTAAAGTACGGTCGCCGAGCACGAAAGAATACCGTGCTTTCTTTCTTTAATTCTTCGTGCTTGTGATTACTTTAATAATAAACTACATACAATTTAGGTACATCAATTTAATTAGATTTTGTTTAAATCATAGGTTAACATGAGAACGGTATTACCAACATGCAATTTAGATGAAATTATTCTTCCTATCTATTGTCGAACGGTTAGAAGGTTGGCATTGGCAATGCCCTATGGCCCCTGGATGGGGCAAAGAGCGTCCACATTAGATTTCCGACGCAGTCGGTTTTGAGCATCACAGATTACTTGATACATAGTTACCACGTCATCATCAGCCATACGACGCCCACAGCTAGGCATAGGCCTCCCCAAAGGATCTCCACAGCGTTCGGTCCTGCGCTGTCCGCATCCAACGGCTTCCCGCGTCCTTGACAAGGGCTTGCCCACTGAACGTCATCCGGTTCGCGGTCGCCATTCGAGAACCATTACCCCCAACGGCCATCGGTTCTCCGCGCTATGTGTTCCGCCCACTGCCATTTAAGCTGAGGAATCCTTCGAGCGATGTCGGTTGTTTTAGTTCTCCTGCGGATCTCATCATTTCAGATTCGATCGAGCAGGGAAATACCAAGCAGAACTACGTATCGTATCGCGTTTCAATTCGCTTCAAGTCTTCCCTACCTATGCTTTTCGCTTCTGCCAGTTTTGTCAGTTTCGAAGGTTAAAAGGTTAAAATTATTAAAGTTAAATATAATTAGGACCATTCGCACTGGATGAAATAACAACAGTTGCATAATAAGTCGATCTTACGTACTGATAGTTACCGAATTCCAATTATAATCGATCCAAAAAAACGATATTATTGTTTTATCAGTCAGCTGATACATGATTAACACACTGTCAACAGTAACTTATCACTATCAGTGCACTGTGTATTTCCACAAACAACAACGTATCGTTCAAATAAAAATAAATGACGACGAAGTGCCATTGAATAAAAGAAATAAACAAAACGATAAAGCTGCTATGGAACAAAATGTTCGATATCAATTACACCACATGAGTAGTTAGTTCGTTAATTTTCTATGAAAAAGGTAACTTCCATTTTATTTTCAGGCCATCATAACGAGCAACGGAAAATTGACTCCAGACTTTGAATACATCAATGAACTGCGTAATTCAAATACGTAAGTGTAGTTTGTGTGTGTACTTTTATATAAATTTCATTTATTTTGGTTTTAGAAAAACATTTAAGTTACATGCTGCTCAACTTCTGCACGCTCTATGACCTAATCTCCAGTGTTTACCTACTTCCTAATGTTGATAAGATCTAATCATTAATTAACGTCTGAATAAGTGATTAAATTATGAACAAATAAAGCGAATGCATTTATCATCTAGGAATAACTTGGTTGGCAACCACTGATACTGATACATACCTAACTACTAGTACAGGGTCAAATTAAACAAGAATTCGTAGAACTTTATTTCCTAATTTTTATAATTCATACTTTATTTATTTGCCGTACATAAGATAAGTACTTATTACTTTTTGCATTTTGTTATGCCATTTTTTGAAACAGACCAAAAATCTAGTGGCCGCCCGCGGCTTTGCCCGCGTGAACGACACGACGTTATCCCGCGGGAACCTGATAAGTATGTTTCCGGGATAAAAAGAAGCCTTTGTCCTTCCTAGAGTCTCAAACTATCTCCATTGTTAATTTCACTAAAATTGCTTCAACCGTTTTGACGTGAAAGTGAAACACACAGACAAACAAACAAACATAGTATTTTCGCATTTATATTATTTTTACCTTAACTTTTTCTTAAAAGAAGAAATCGACCCGTCTCACAACTAGCTCCGATGGCACGACCTTTCACTGTTCGGGCGAATGCTCTAACCATTAGACAGAGTCGAGACAGGTCAACTTTTCCAATACTTCATTTTCAAAATTTTCAGTACCTAATAAAAATGTACCTATTTTGAATGCAAAAAAGTAAAAATTAAAATAAAGTATGCCATTTTTTTCACAATTATAAAGAAATTCATAATACTAATATATTATAAATATGAAATTGTGTTTATTTGTTTGATTGTCCGTCTTGCACGTCAAAACGGAGCAACGGATCGACATAATTTTTGGTATGGGGATAGTTTGGGCGCTGGAGAGACTACTTTTACTTTTACATGGCTACTTTTATCACCTTTTATTCCAGAAAAATATCACATTCCCGCGGAGTAACGTCGCGCGTCGTGTAGTCCACGCGGGCGTAGCCGCGGGCGGAAGACCAGTAGAACATAATTAAGCATGTTATTATAGGGGAATTATGTTCGCTTTATTTTCAAAAGCATGGAAGCCTTTTTATTGGTTGATCGAAAGTGCTGTATTGCTTGTAGAAATATTTAGATATATCATCTTGAGCACTTTTTAAACTGTACCTCCAATCAATCATAATGAATCCACAGTCGTTCCCGCCACAAGGTGGAGGGCAATGATCAGCAGTCGCCGGTAGTGATCCTGGGCAGTGGGCTCGTCTCTGCCCCGGTCATCGAGTACCTGGCCCGGGACAAGAACATCGCTGTCACTATTGGTAAGTTATTGCTTATTCACACATACAAGCCTATTTTTTACGGTCGGTACGGTACTAAGGTGTTATTTCTGTACCCGCAAGCCAATGAAGTTGACGACGATGGCGTGCTAATATGCTTCATATCCTTGTGCGGCAAAAGTTCGAGGCTCGCTCTCTCGAGGCAGCACGAGCGTTTGCGGGCGAGATACGTCCTGTTCTGACTGATCGATAATATGCCTCGGGAGGACGAAAGCTTCGCGAGGGTGCTCGCTCAGTCTGTCAGTAGTACCCTATCAAAAGAATAAACATCAAATTGTTCCCGCAATATTTCAAGTTTAGTGAGAGAGGAGACAGACTTGCTTGCAGAGCATTACGGTGTCAAGCTTGAGTACTTGCAAGCAAACGATGCGGGTGCGCTTCGCTCGTTTCGTTCCCGTCGCGGGCTCACCTCGTTGTCGCTATTATTATTATTACCGTATCATAAGAATAAGATAAAATCATTTAAAAATCAATTGTTCTCGCAGCATCTCAAGTGAAAGAGGAAGCAGACGCGCTCGCAGAGCGGTACGGTGTCAGGTCAGAGTATTTGCAAGCCAACGACGAGGGCGCTCTTCGCTCGTTCGCGTCTCGCGCTCGTCTCGTGGTGTCGCTCCTGCCCTACGACCTACACGGAGCCGTAGCGAAAGCATGCATTAGTGCTGGCGCACACATGGTCACCGCTTCCTACGTTCGCCCAGAAGTTCAAGAACTACACAATTCGTAAGTTGATTGCTAAAATAGTCGACACATCTCACAACTAGCTCCGATGGTTCCTGAACCCACAACCTTTCACTGACCGGGCGAATGCTCTAACCATTGAGCTACGGAGTCGCTGGGAGAAGCGATCAATTGATCCAATACTTCTAACGCTCGGACGTTGACTTGTTGTGTGTCCATCAACATGTAAGAATGTTAAACGTCCAAGTCACATAAAACCTAACTACTTACTTATATCAATAAACATCAGGTGTGATGAAGGCTAAGTGCTACCCCGTTGTAAATAAAAAAAAGGAATATTAGAGTTGGCTTGGCTTTACTGAGAGATTTCATTACTTTTTATTAAGAAATAAGGAGCTCCAGCGAGAGTTAGCCAGTTTTTTTTTCAGGATGTTTTTTGGTGGGATTAAAACTACTGGTCTGCCGATTTTATCAAAATTCTTTTACCATTAGAAAGTTACGGCTTCCTAAGTGAGTTAAGCTAGGTATTATTATTTATTATTATTATTTGAATGTAAAGGGCTATGCATGTAAGGTGTAGTCACTGCGACCTTTAAGATCTATTGTGACTCGCCACCTGGTTAAAGTAACTCTTTAAGCCTGGAGGCTTCCAACTTGGAAGTTCCAAAAAGTCTAGAATACTCCTAGCTTTAAGAGTTTTAATCTCCTCTGGGCGCATAATGTGTGACCCAGATAGATACTGCGCTTGTGGATAAAGGGCCTGCAGTCACACAGAAGGTGCCTAGGCGTTTCCCTCTCCTGTTTATAGTAGCGACAAACATCAGTGTCACTCAATTTCCTGTGAAATTGGTGCCTGTTTAGTTTTCAGGGGCTGGCAAGTGGCTCGTTAAGGCGTAGACTATGTACGCACAGTTCGTCCTGCTAAGCTCCAGGAGTTCGGCAGTTCGGCTCTGCGAGTATTTATTTTATTTTATTTGATTGCTTTTTGATGAAGTGCTTTTTTGATTCGCCAAACAGGATGCTCTTGAGAAGTTGCATGGCATATAGGCTTTATCTAGATAATCCCACGGGAATGGTTACCATGCGGTCAAAACCGCGGGGAGCCTATAGTATCCGTCTAAAAAAGTAACAGTAAACACCTAAATAAATTGAAAATATTGAAAATGAAGGCCTAGAAAAAAATCGATCCGTGTCACAACTAGCTCGGATGGGACTCGAACCCAGGACCTTTCACTATGCGGGTGAATGCTCTAATCTAACCACTGAGCTACGGAGTCGTTAGAGCATTCAACCGAACAGTATAAGGTTCGTGGGTTCGAGTTCCATTGGAGCTAGTTGTGATTTCTTCTAATACTTCATAATCAATATTTTCAATAATAAAAATTGCATTGTGAATGCAAAAAAGTAAAAATAACCTAAATACATTTTCAGTGCAAAGGAAGCTGGCGTTACAATTCTAAATGAAGTCGGCCTCGACCCTGGCATCGACCATTTACTTGCCTTGGAGTGCATCCACGATATTCAGAGCCACGGAGGAAGAATTGACACTTTCGTCTCTTATTGTGGAGGTAATTGTTAAAAAAAAAAAACTTCTTACACTTACACCAATACGGTATTTTACTGTTTTTTTTTATTTCTTTAAAATGTTTTTTGAAATATTAGCTACACAAAACAAGTTTTCATTTTGAATTATCTTGAATATTTTCAAAGATATAGGACTTCAAACTTTATAATTAGACAAGGACAGGACGCTATCTTAGTGACGTCAGTGGGTTAGTAGCGTCATAGTCACGCCATAGAAGATTTCGTTTTAGAAAGAGACAGCTATAGTCAAAATCAAACAGACTATAATTCTTTTATTATAAAACAGATTCAAATTATTTTTTCACATTTGGTATTCTTAATTGCAATATTTTTTAACGTCATCATTAAATATCTACATTTCAACAACAGTAAAATACCCTATTATCTAAGCCCATTTTAATTTCATTAGGAAACTGTATCATGGAAAACTTGATAACGGATAAATATATACTTAAATACCTTTTGTTTGTAAATACATACTTAATATACATAGTAAACACCCAGACCAAGACAAATAGACATGTTCATGCACACAAATATTTGTCTTGTTCGGGAATCGAACCCGAGACCACTGGCGCAGAAGGTGGGTAGCCTACCCCTGCGCCAAATCGGTCGTCAAATTGCTAAATTATTAATCTTGAAAAATTTAAAATGAAGTACTTATTTAGAAAAATTAATATTAGTTATTAATCTCCGATATACAATTATCGTATCGGTATCGTTGCATCCCTACAAGCAAGCAACTATGCAGCAGGCATGGGTTCTGTCACAGTTCGGGTGCTGCGGGGCTCTGGTGGTCCCAGGCGAGCTTATAATATTTATGTAGCCTAAAATAAATGATTATAATGATTATTATAATTATAAATATCGTCGCAGATTGTTTTCGCTTACTACCGCAGCTTCGGCATGTTATCCAGCCTCAGCCACTGACTGCAAGCGTTAAAACCACCTGCAGCTCACGGGCCGCCTCGCCCCTCCGCATATACTCTAGTCTAAGTCTTTCTGTTAAAGCTGATGAGATTTTTTCGCCTGCGAAAATTCAATAATTTTTCTTGTCAGTTAAAAGATGTCCATAACAGGTGGTAGGTAAAAAAATGTTGGACGATTCATAAGCATTAATTTTATTTAATCTATATGAATAAAAATTTTTTGACTTTGACTTTGACTTCTAGGGGTAGGGCCTACAAGACCAAAATCGGTTTTGCAACGATTCCTTTCCGTCACTGACTTTAGTACACAACATTTTTATTTAATTGAAGCTTAAACTGTTATTTTATAGAAATTACAAACATGCCTTATGAAATTGACAACATTTCGTATCACTGTCCACGAGTTTAATAGTCCTATAGTCGTACCTAACGTATGCTAATATTTTTCTCCTAATAGGTTTACCAGCGCCCGAGTTCAGTGATAACGCTTTGAGATACAAATTTTCATGGAATCCACGGGGCGTTCTTCTAAACACCATTTCTAGTGCTAAATACCTTAGCAAGGGACAGGTTAGTCATACAATTTTATAGCATTCTTTTAAAATTTTCATTAAGGAGAAGGAGTATACCTATTACACAATTTGTAATGCTATTTTACATTTGTAGTATTACATTTGTAGATTGTGGAAGTTTTGGGTGGAGGAGAGCTTATGTCTGTAAGTCGGGAACTGGATTTCCTGCCAGGTTTAGCTTTCGAAGGATTCCCTAACAGAGACAGCACAATTTACTCGAAACTGTATGGAGTAGAAGACGCACACACCATGTTCAGAGGCACTTTGAGGTACCGAGGTAAGACGATCACTGAAAATATTTAAAAAATATACAGTGGTGGTCATAGAATTAAGAACGTTTCTCACAAAGTGGTCATTTTAAAATTCAAATGATCATAACAAAAAAAGTATTACTTTCTGAAAGTATTGGCTATACAGCCAGTTAGTACATTTATAAGATTAACATAATCGAAAAAGAAATTAGGAAATAATATATATTATTACTATTAAATTTTCTGTCATTTAAATATTGTTCGCATAGCAGTGGGTACGAAGCTGGACAAATAATTAAGAACGAGAGAAACGCCTTTAAAATATTAGCAACAATTTAATATTAGCAATAATGTAGTGTTTCAGTTAATTAAAAAGCTTTTTTTTTAAACTAAATAAGTAATTAATATTTAGTGGCATGTCCTTGGCTATGGATAACTGCATGACAGCGGCGCGGCATCGATGTTATCAACTTTTGACAGGTTTCAACTGAAATAGTATTCCAGGCTTCCAAAAACGCGTCGTAGAGCTCATTAATGTTACCATATCGTCTGATTGATAGGTTCTTTTTGACGTGATACCAAAGATTCTCGATCGGATTAAGATCGGGGCTGTTTGGTGGCCACTCTAATACAGTTAGCGATTGACTATCGAGGAATCTTTTTACAGAGTATGCAGTGTGCTTCGGGTCATTATCGTGTTGGAATGTCCAAATTACCGGGAGATTGTCATCTGCATAAGGCAACATTATATTCTTCGAGTATCTCTTTGATTTTGGTCCATGTTACCTTGTATTAGCCTAGTAGGTCCCACGCCGTAACCAGAAAAGCAATCCCAAATCTTAATGTTTCCACCGCCATGCTTCACGGTCTTTTTCGTGTATTTAGGATCGAATGCTTTATTCACAGGTCGGCGTGCGTACTGCTTGCCATCAGAGCATATTCTATTTATCTTGCTTTCGTCCGAAAACAAGACATTCTTCCACTGTTGCTCTGTCCAATCTTGATAGTTCCTTGCAAACGCTAGTCGGGCCTCTCTATGGCGTGGTGTCAACATAGGTACCTTCCTCGTTACTCGTCCAAACAACTTTGCCTCTACTAGCCGTCTTCGAATGGTACGTGCAGAGATTGCGCTAAGATTGTTCTCACCAAAAACTTCATTTTTTATTTCATTCGAACCTTTAAACGGGTCCTGCTTAGCAAGGCGAACTGTCCTTAATTCATCTCGTGGAGACGTTTTTCTAGCTTTAGGTTTGCGTGGGACATTCAAAGTTGTCTCATGTGTATTAAAATGTTTCACAGCTTGGAACACCATTGTTTTTGAGCAACACAAGTGATCCGCAATTTTTTTGTATGACCAATTACGACCACGCAACCCAATTATTATTTGTCTAGTAGTAGAGTCGCAAGATTTGTTTTTTCCCATTTTTTATGAAAATAAATTGCAGAAAACGTTTAACCAACAAAAATAGCGCGAAATTGCAATAAAAGTGGTAATGAAAAGTGCCGCATTCCATTTTCAAAATGAAGAAAAATATTACAAAATATTTTCGTTCTTAATTATTTGTCCAGCCAGTATTCCGATAACTTAATGTATTCCCATGATTTTATGAATATAACAATAGGAAGGTGCATAATTTTGACAACACTATTGCACTAATATGAGTCAGATCCATGAAGTTCGACTTAATACTGAGGTAACTGGAGCGTGCAGTACGAACAATTTTTTGAATACCACAAATAACACAGTGGCTGTCTTCCGTCTCACCTACACTTTAAAAAAATACGTATGGTCATATGAGACAACTGACAGCCACTACCTGCCACTACATACATAAATGTCAAATTTGCTGGCGACACTTTTTTATTCATGGTGAGAGCTCCAGTTACCTCAGAGTATTAAGTCAAACTTCATGGTCAGATCAGTCATAAGATTATTCTACACTACTGTTATATGTTCAGAAACAAGTTATGCACTGAAATTATAGTGACAACATATCATTTGCTTTGTACTATTAATCGTTCTTAATTCTATGTCCACCACTGTATGTTGCATATTATCAATTTGAAAAACTTTTATAATACTCGTAATCATCCCACAGGATTCGCTGAAACTATGAAGGCAATGCAGCTGTTCGGTTTGATTGATCCAAATCCTCATCCGTCATTGCACATAGAAGGCCCCAAAATCACATGGGTAAAAAAAAAATTAAGTTCTAGGTATTTGCATTTTTCAATTTAGTCACAGATAGTTATTTTGACCTACCGAGTTATTAGAAGATTCAATAAAAATTCACATCCAAATAGTAGAATGAAGTTACTTTTGATAAAGCGATAAAAATTATTACAATGACTACAACAAAACTAAATAATACAGTGTAATAAATGATTTGACATCCTCACAACCAGCTCCGATGGGTTGTGAGACGGGTCGATTTTTTCTAAATACTTACTTCATTTTCCATTTTTCAACCATAAAAATTGCATTGTGAATGCAAAAAAGTAAAAATTTAAATAACTTGATTTGACATCTTTAGAGACAATTCGCGTGTGAGCTCCTCGGGTTGATGGACACCTCCATATTCTATGAAAACCTGAGGACCAGGTTAGCAGAACGTATCGGCAGTCAAGGAGCACATGCCCTGGAGTCACTGGGACTTCTGGAAGACGAGCTCGTTGTCAAGTGTGGCTCCCCTCTGGATACTGTCAGCAACTATCTTAGCAAGAGATTGCAACTAGGTAAGTCTCGACATAGGAATTTCAAATCAATATTTTTTTTTTATTTTGTACTTAAATTATATTTTTGTATTTTTAGAACATAATGAATAAACTTTTAAACCATAAGCGCCAAAATTTAATATTTTTTTAAGTTCCTAAATATGTTATTGAAATTTGACCTAGCTCATAAAAACGATTTCCAGAGTATTTTATTGTCTGATGGCATCAATCTATCTAAATTTTTTCAAGTCTAAGGAAACCTTCAGTTGTGATTGCAGATGTGAGATTACTCCACTTATTTGTCCAGGGAAAGACGAAACCGACTTTGTAGTGCTTCGACACGAGGTCGGCGTCACCTGGAGTGACGGCAAGAAGGAAAGGCGGGAGATCACCATGACTGTGCGGGGAGACCCGGCGTCACACACCGCCATGGCGCGGACGGTGGGGTTACCTACTGCTATTGCTGCCAAGATGGTGCTAGATGGTAAGGGCTTTATGAAACTACTAAGGTCGGCGTCACCTGGAGTGACGGCAAGAAGGAAAGGCGGGAGATCACTATGACTGTGCGGGGAGACCCGGCGTCACACACCGCCATGGCGCGGACGGTGGGGTTACCTACTGCTATTGCTGCCAAGATGGTGCTGGATGGTAAGGGCTTTATGAAACTACTAAGGTCGGCGTCACCTGGAGTGACGGCAAGAAGGAAAGGCGGGAGATCACCATGACTGTGCGGGGAGACCCGGCGTCACACACCGCCATGGCGCGGACGGTGGGGTTACCTACTGCTATTGCTGCCAAGATGGTGCTAGATGGTAAGGGCTTTATGAAACTACTAAGGTCGGCGTCACCTGGAGTGACGGCAAGAAGGAAAGGCGGGAGATCACCATGACTGTGCGGGGAGACCCGGCGTCACACACCGCCATGGCGCGGACGGTGGGGTTACCTACTGCTATTGCTGCCAAGATGGTGCTAGATGGTAAGGGCTTTATGAAACTACTAAGGTCGGCGTCACCTGGAGTGACGGCAAGAAGGAAAGGCGGGAGATCACCATGACTGTGCGGGGAGACCCGGCGTCACACACCGCCATGGCGCGGACGGTGGGGTTACCTACTGCTATTGCTGCCAAGATGGTGCTGGATGGTAAGGGCTTTATGAAACTACTAAGGTCGGCGTCACCTGGAGTGACGGCAAGAAGGAAAGGCGGGAGATCACTATGACTGTGCGGGGAGACCCGGCGTCACACACCGCCATGGCGCGGACGGTGGGGTTACCTACTGCTATTGCTGCCAAGATGGTGCTGGATGGTAAGGGCTTTATGAAACTACTAAGGTCGGCGTCACCTGGAGTGTCGGAAAGAAGGAGATCTGAAATAAACAATGACCAAATAAGCATCCAGCGTTGCACACCGCAATGGCGCGAACATAGCGCTTGTCGACCGCCATCTTATCTAAACCCTTGGATCTTGAAGTTAGTCAGTTTGTCACAAAAGGAACAAAAGGGAAATTATTTAATGCTCAATTATATGTAATTTTATTTAAATAACATTTTCATAGCAATTCTTGAAGCGGTTTACTTTTTTTATGTTAAATATCTCCCCAGCTTTTCTCGGTCCGGGAAATTGCTACAGGGACCGTACTCTGAAACGCTAATCCGAAACTTCGGTTAGCCCCGCCCCTTTCACTCGATTCTGTCACGACTAGAGAGTGAGAGGGACGGGTATACCGAAGTTTCGGGCTTTGCGTTTCAGAGTAGGCCCTCAGTTACGTATAGCCAAAGAATACTATAATATTACTAACGTGTATAGCTATCGTATCCACTATTATTATTTTACGTATTTTCTTTTTACAGGTGAGATCCAAGAACGCGGAGTGGTCCTCCCATTTGCGCCAGTGGTCTACAAATCCCTGCTCTCCAGACTACGATCTGACGGCATCACGGCACGGGAGACCACGACACCCCTAAACTAGACCTCGAATATAATGATTTTTTACTTTAAAAAAATGTATCTATTGAACGCAATGCAAAACTAGTCATTTCTACGTGCTAATTGAGTTTCTAACGTAACTATTACGGTTTCACTTGACGAAGAAAACTTTCAAGTACAATATTGTTTTTTGAGTTAGGTATTCGAACGACGATTTATATTGACCGTAATTTAATAATCTTACCGATTATTTTTTATTAAATAAGTCTAAAGTAAATAATGAGAACGCAGGAAATGAATGTAAGTAGGTACCTATGTATTTATGATATTATTGTTATTAAATTATCAAATTAATTAATGAATATTCTGATTGTAAGTATATTAGGTATAGGTTCTTGTTGTTTAATTATATTTATTGTGTGTAAATACTGTACTTGTAATGAATTATAAATGCATTTATATTTCCATAGGATAGAATAAACAAAAAAATTAAAATATTTTCGATTTTATTTCATGTTACCGACTCGTTTACCTGATACTATATAATCATCATCATCATCATCATCATTATGTCAGCCGAACGACGCCCACTGCTGGGCATGTGCCTCTCCCAAGGATCGTCCTGCGCTGCCCGCATCCAGCGGTTTCCCGCGATTTTATGGCGATGATTCCCGACCGAAATAGGCACGCTCGCTTGCTCGGCCGCGTGCGATACACTTCACGTGGACGCAGCGGCAGCCGGCAGTGAACTGTAAACTCGCGAGCGCCCCGCGAATCGAAAATCACTTAAAATTCAATTAAAAATTTAATAAAACAAATTTTAAACTTATGACGGCCGGAATCCCTCGGCTATTCAAAGACAATTATTTTCGTATATTTATCATTAACTAAAACCAAGTATACTGCAAGTAAAAGGATATTTGGATTACGATTAGACGGATGTTTGGGATTTTATTTGACACAGTAAAATATCACCAATCGAAAAAAAACGGCCGAAAGCACTAGATAAATAACTGTAAAATAACATATATTTTTTCAAAATTTTGAGTACTTGTTGGTTGTTGGTTTGCGAGTAATCCATAATTTAAAATACCCTATTTTCGGGAATCGAGGCCTTAAGTAGATCGTCGCTCCACCTTGTATAGGGGGCATGTCCACGGAACGTCGTCGTCCTTCGGTACGATAGGTAGGTACTAGTTATATTTAATCTTACTTTATTAATACTCGTATGCGCTAAATCGGTCGTCAGACACAATCGCATTAAAGAAGCATTAATTAATAATAGCAATTTAGCATATTAGATAGGTCAATGAAGTTGCCAATCGCATTGCCAAAACTATTATTAAGTACAGAAGTATTAAACGGGCAATATTATTAAAAATTAAAATGTTAATTGCACTACAAAAGCATTAATGAGCGTCATACTAGCAACTAATCTGGATCATGCCTAGCCTATCCCTATCTGTGGATTGATTATTTATTCTGGCCGTTAGTCATTAAAATGTTACGGATTTACGTGCTTGCAATAATTACTTGAAATAAAATTGATATCGGTACGAGTTATTTTCTACTTACTACCATATCTTATGTGCGAAAAGCGCATAAGATATTCCCGCTCGGGAATAACCGGATAAGCGCACGCATGCGCGCGGTAGTGTCGCGCTCGCTATACAAATTTCTTGCGCTCGCTACGAAATGTGTTTCATACCTACTTCGATCAACAATAACACCTAGTTTCATACACTATCTGGCTGTTGTCATAATATTTTTGTGGCTATTTGCTATTTGAGTATCGCCATTTTGGCGCTGTGGGCAGATACGATTGTCCATGGACCTAAAATAAGTGATGTTCTTAATTCGACTGTAGTAATGATAATATATCGATTATTTTGAGAATCTTACCAAATCCTTACCTATCCAAAGATGATGTGTGTACATTTACAAAATGCTTCGGAAAGAGTCGCTTTTCTGAAGCAACCTTGAGTTATGATAGTGTTTCACTTCATGTGCGACATATGAATCAATGGGTGGACAGACTCTCAACTTTATAATACCATTAGCGGTATTATAAAGTTGAGGTTGTGCACTTTTTGTGATGGGTAAAAAATGTTAAACTCCCGTCAGGCAGGACACGTAACCGTCAGATCGAAAATTTGTAAGACGGACACGTAACCTATCGAAAAACTGTTACAATGTCATTAGCATACGAAGGCAAACACCACCGTTTCCAAAGTTGTAATAGCTCAGGAAAACGGGCGGAATTGAAGCCATAAGACCTCTGTTCAAATCCAGTCCGTATTTTTTCTTTTTTTTGTCAAATTCCTTTTTTTTGTGATAAAGTCTAGGGAGTCCTTTTCACTCCTGCCGGCACTTGCGGAGTGCAACTCGTTGTTTTTTTTATTATTAACAATGACTAGGTACCTAATTTAACTAAATGTTGTTGTAAACATCAGTAAAGTTAATGGCCGGCCTAGAGGACCCCCCGTCCGCCAACTGACAAACATTGCTTATCAGTAGTAATATTGATAATTTCATTTCATAACAATATGTTTAGGTTCTTTAGATTGTTCACAATAGTACTTGGTTGTACCTATCAACAAATGTTTGTCTTTCGGTTCGAACAGTTATCTAAAATAATATGGAGATACTTTAGACTAGCACTCCGCCCGCGACTTCGTCCGCGTGGAATTGAAATATTCATAAAAGTTTCATACAAACTCTGACCCCCTTTATTACCCCCTAGGGGAGGAGGTATTTCGAAATCCTCTCTAAGTGCTCCCCTACACTCCCCAACGAACATACATGCCAAATTTCAGCTTCTTGCTCCCAGTAGTTTCAGCTGTGCGTTATCGGTCAGTCAGTAACGGAAGAGTTTTTGTCTGGGCTCTTAGGGGAAACTAGATGTATCAGACTTTAGGTTATTGTATGACAGTAGAAAATACTTATCACGCTGAACAACTTTTCTTCAGATGCTGTATCTGAATCTGCTATGATTTTGATGGACTGCTAGGGTTCCACATCAGGTGTACCAAACCTTCGATATTTTTACGTCAATAGAAAATGCTCATCACGTTTAACAACTTTCCTTAGGACGGTATTTTTTTAACTCTCATAGTTTGGCTGGACTGCTATGGTTCCACATCAGGTATTTCGATCTTCAAAATAAATTATAGCCTCTATGTTGGCGAGGACTAATAGCTATATAACAAAACCTAGTAGGTTTTGCGTGAAACGGTGGACAACAGACAGACAGACAAACAAAAATTCAAAAACCATATTTTTGGTATCTGTTTCGTTTAAGAAGACCACTGAAGTTTTTTTTTTTGACAATGCTTTTAAGCTCTTCTGGCTTAAACGTAGTAGCGTATATAATAGTTAACGTAAGTACCTACTTGCGAACTACGTCCTTATGATAATATTACAATTAAAGAGACGCACTTTAAAGAACGCAGGTTTACGCAAATTCTTGTTTTGTATCGATATAAACGAAACGTAAGTGATTACGTTATTTCTCTATTATGTTTTTATTCTCTAAGCTAAGATGCGAGCCAGGAGGCGTAGGTTATCTTTGGGACGAAAACAAAATGAATAACAAGAAAAAAGAAAATGGTACTTATTTCAACAACTCATGTGTTGAGTGAGATGAGATCGTCGATAGCAAATTTTAAGTATACCTATTTGTCTTCCTGAATCTTAATGTTGTGCCCTGGAAAAGCCCGAAACTAATCAAAAATATAATACCCTCGGGTCGAATTTGCAGTAGGTATAGGTAAATACAGGTTGCTGTTTTAATAACAAAAAATGTGTAGGAAATATCGCTAAAATACAGAGATAAAAAAAAACACCACTGAGTATATAAAGCTGTACCTACCTAAAGAGAAATAAAACGCTTAGCTGAACTTAGCTTACAAATAACTAAAAATATATCCAATAAATAGCTGTATGAATCGATTGCGACCTCTTTGCATAAACCCTTTTTGAAATAAGAGCGGTAACTATCACAAAAAAGTAAACAAACGCTTTTGACACTCGCAAGCTAAACGGTGAAAATGAAAATACTGCTATCCAGTAATGTAATCTGGAAAAAAAAGGTTTGACATGTTTGTCATTCTTATATCATTTTTTTGCTAACCTAAAATGTTTTATCAAATGACTTGATTTTGCTATTTTGATATATTTTTTAGGGTTATTTTTATAAATTTATTGAGCTAAATCTCGATTGTGTCGTGACACGTTCATATTTCGTCTAAGAATTTTAACGCGTGACAATTTTAGAAATGATGACTTTGCGTTAATACTGAAATGGAAAACGACCCGAATAACACTGTAAGTACGAATGACAAAGCCCAATCAAGGACAAAAGTATTGAAAATCAACCAACAGATACTTAGCACTAAAATATACGTTAATCCGTTACATATGAATTTCTTCTACGCAATCGTAATCTTTACAGTCTCTCTAAATGTTCTTCTCAACAACTTGCTACTATATTTAAAAAATACCGAATGATTTGCACGAAATACGATATATTATGGATGTGATGTGATGTAACCTATAGTTGCGGTTATTATTTTGTTTACAATAGAATATCTTTCTAAAAGTAGTCAATTAGATAAGAAATTAAGCAAGTTTATCCCCATTCTAGTACAATTCATCGGGTGGCTTATGATCCCGGATGCAGTGGTCATAGTTTTCGCACGTGAGTGCTGAAAAAATTTAAAAGTATCCGGTCACGTTTTAGTTACATTTGATAAATCGGGGTGTTTGACTGGATAATTATAAAATGATTGAAATTAACTTATAATAATTAGATATAGGTATACTTTTAGTTGAGATTAAGTAGGGCAGAAGTACCCTTTGTGGCCACTTTAAGGATATTTTGACTTTTAAGCACTAAGTACTAAATGGTCTTAGGTATTTAAGACACAAATTATATCTTAAATTATAGATAATTTATCTACCTTTAAAGGTACATTTTTCAAATTTATAAAAGTAAAATAGTTTTTTTTATATTACACACAATGTGTGAGGGGTGCCAAATGTACCGGTTTGGGCCACTTACTGATAGTTAAACTTATGTAAGTATTGCGAAAAATCAAAACCAAACCCAGGTAAAATCAATATATTCTAATGCACTAGAAACCAGTCAATTGCAAAACGACAATTTAATTGTAAAAAACAAAGGTTTATAAAGTATTTCATCCAAAACAAATTTCTTAAAATTTTCATACAAAACATTTTTTCAAACAGAAAATGGAATTTATTGAAAAAAATCGTATTACATAAGGAATTCTAACGGTTGTTATTAGTAACTTAAAATACCTTATTTTAATTGCCTTTATCAAAAATGGCTAAAAGTAGTTTAGAAAACTTTTAGAGCAAAAATTGGCCAAAACCGGTACAGTGGCCAAAACCGGTACGCCTGCCCTACCTAACTTGATTAATAAGCTTACTAAGCTGTTATGGCATTACTTACTTTCAAAATTATACATGGAATTAGCAGTAAAGTTTCATTAAATTAACTTTATGGCCGGGATAAACAAGTGCGTAACTACTCGCTCTTATGCCGGGGCTTCACCTGCGTGACGCCTTACGGCGTTAATAACGGCATTCACGTCTTAGCGTGCTAATCGTGCTAACCGGCTACACCTGCGTATTATATCAAATAGCGCGCTAATTAATCGCATTAGACGCAGGTGAAGCTCGGGCATTATTGAAATAAAACATCTGTTAGATAATTCACCCGGATCTACTATTTTTTGTAGTTCTGCAGCTAGTTATTCGGCGGCTATACTATTATCAGCTACTTTTTGGAGCACATGGATTTTTCAGTCTTGAAGTCTGAGAAGTCTGGGGAATGACAGATTATGACTATTGGTTGTCCCAGACGGCGGGTCGCGAGACTGGGCGGTGCATGTCGGTGGCGGCAATGCAGGCGCTGCACCGGCTGCGCGAGTGCCGGCTGCTCTGCGACGCCATCGTGCGCGCGGACGACGGCGCCGCCTTCCCCGTGCACCGGGCCATACTCTCTGCCTGCAGCCCATATTTCCTGTTAGGCCACTTTTTAGTCTCCCTCCTTGATTACTTAGCTTAGAGCCTAAATACATACGTAGAATTGATCCCACATATTATGTGTGTTATGGCTCCGCTCCTCTTCGTGGTATTGAAACACACCAAGAAAGATAAGAGCCAGTTGGTGATAAAGAAAAAAGTATTATTAATTTAAGTTACCAAGCTACACTCGTGTGAGATTTTTTTCGCGTTGAACCTTTGCATGCTTTGCTAGTCTTAGTTACCCTATAGATGTAATCACTATTGTCACATAAATATAAACAGTAGGTAAGTACCTATACCTACTCATCAGTGCGAGAAACAGTCGCTAATAGTTTTAGTACTCTATCTATAATGTTTCTTTTTCTAAAAAGTATGCTCTATAATATTAAGCTCGGCTCTATTTGGAAAAGCTATCGATGTTCTTTTCTCAGGGTTGCTTTGCTACACACATATTTGGGTCGGTTCGGCAGTTTTTGCATTCATTGCGCACTCGCGTCAGACGTCTAATCAAATAAGGCAATGTGATGCACGCAGACGCACCACCTGATGCACAATTCGCCCGCCGATTAATGCCGACCCGAATACCTATGTGTGTAGCAAGCAACCCTCAACTTTGATAGTACCTAAGCTAAGGCGTCGAGAATTTGATTATGTCACATTGAATCTTGTTTATCTAAGAATGAGTAAGTAGATATCTAACGTTATGCATATAAAATGGGTCAATAATTGATAGCATTACTATTACTGACGACATCAATTTATTAAATAAGTGTTAATACTTTTGCCGTGATCATACAATGTTGGTAATCTTATTGCAGGGCATTGTTCACAACAACCCTGCATTCTCGGGAGCAAAGTGACGTGTTGATATCAGGCGTGCGCTCGGAAATACTGCTGTTGCTGATCGAGTACGCGTACTTGCGGCGCATCGATGTCTCCGATACGAATGTCCACGAGCTGCTCATGACCGCCGACTACTTGGCCTTTCTCGGAGTCCTGCAGCTCTGCTGCGACCACCTCCGAGTTTCCTTAAATCCAAAAAATTCTTTAGGAATAATGATGTTCGCCAGGTAATTTGAAACATGATGAAATACTCCTAAACACGTTGCTCATTCAGAAGTCAGATCTTATTTGGACATTTCCAGGCGTGTGTTTTGCTACAAACTTGAGGCAGACGCCCGACGATACTTGTTGCGCTACTTCGTCACGGTCGCCACACAGAGTGATGAGTTCCTTCATTTACCGCTGGAGGAGTTGAATTCCATCATTTTGGAAGATGAGTTGAATGTAAAAAGTGAAGAAGTTGTTTGGGAAGCCGTACTGCGTTGGGTTAACTACGATCCCGATATTCGTTGGCAGCACACCGTTAAATTGATGGGCAGTATACGGCTCGGATTGCTAGACACACAAGTAAGACTAAGTGTTTATGGACATTACTTATACAGATTAACACTGCGCAAAATTACAAATTCTTAAGAACAAATTTTCTATTGTTTTCTAGTTCTTCTTAGAAAACGTCAAAGATCATCCGTATGTGACTGGAAATGAAGGTTCTCGACCAATCATTATTGAGACCTTGAAGTTTCTGTACGACCTCGAAATGATTGCACAGAGAGACGGCGAAGTGGCTACACCGGAAATTGCTAGACCAAGAGTTCCACATGAAGTATGAAGTATTTTATTTTAAGAATAGCTAAAATTTAAGATGAGGTTTTCTCAGATAAAATAAAAATTATAATGCATTTTAGGTGCTTTTTGCTATTGGTGGTTGGAGTGGAGGATCTCCTACAGCATTTATTGAAACTTATGATACGAGAGCCGACCGATGGATCAAAGTGCGTATGCATAAAGTACCTAATAGTGTCTTTTTATAAGTTAAGCTTGATTAGATCGCATAGTAATTATATCAATTTTACTATAGGTAGAAGAAGTAGACCCCGCAGGACCCCGAGCATACCATGGAACGGCTGTATTAGGTTATTGTATTTACGTCATTGGTGGATTTGATGGGATGGATTATTTCAACTCATGCCGTTGTTTTGATGCTGTTACTAAGACATGGCGAGAGGTAAAATATTGTATATGATTTAATAATAATTTATTAAAGAAAACAAAATGGGACGTCTATTTAAAATCAGTTTTGTCCAGGTAGCTCCAATGAACGCACGTCGTTGTTATGTGTCTGTAGCTGTACTCGGAGAAACGATATACGCAATGGGAGGTTACGATGGGCACCATCGACAAAACACTGCGGAAAGATTCAACCATCGCACGAACCAGTGGTCTCTTGTTGCGCCTATGAATGCTCAGAGATCAGACGCGAGCGCCGCAGCACTAGACAGTAAGAACTTCGATATCATCATTTTACATGTTATTAGCATCACTTGTGCATTTACCTGGTAGTCATCTTAAATAAGAATACAACACTTGTTTTCTTATATAGATAAGATTTACATAACTGGCGGTTTCAATGGACAAGAATGCATGAACAGTGTGGAAGTGTACGATCCGGACACAAACCAGTGGACCAACCTAGCTCCGATGCGTTCACGCCGATCTGGCGTCTCATGTATTGCGTACCACAACAAGGTATTTAGGTATATTCATTGGCAGTATACTTTTATGTAGAAATGCGCTATGACTCCCGTTCACTCAATCCCTGGCGGAGAACCAAGGCTTCAAAGTTACCTCGTTTGTATGAAAATCGACTGGTGTCTTTAATTATGTGACCGTCACAGTATCTACTAATAAGTATTTACGAATAAGTACGTCTTTCACAAAAAAACGGAGCAACGGATCGTCATGATTTTTGACGTGGAGATAGTTTGGAAGCTGGTAACTTGAAGTAACATTGGCTATCCCGAAAAAAAATTACTTTTCCGCGGGATAATGTTGTGTAGTTCACGCGGGTGAAGCCGCGGGCGTATGGCTAGTAATACCTAATGAAAAAACCACTCATAGTTTCGAATTTATGTAGTTCACAATGAGTTTTAGAGCTCTCATTATTGGCACGCAACTTCTTATAATATGCACAAGCATGCACTATATTATTTTCTCGAATAAACATTGTTTATGACTGATATAGGTATTTAGTAGCTTTTTAGCTTTTTCAGATACCATTGTAATTTTCAACAGATATACGTAATAGGTGGTTTCAATGGAATCTCGAGAATGTGTAGCGGCGAGGTGTACGACCCGTCGACCAACAACTGGTCGCCGGTGCCGGACATGTACAACCCCCGCAGCAACTTCGCCATCGAAGTCATCGACGACATGATATTCGCCATCGGTGGATTCAACGGCGTCACTACGATTTACCATGTGGAGTGCTATGATGAAAGGACTAATGAATGGTTAGTTTACAACAGCTATATACCTACCCATTGCCCTAATTAAGGCCAAGTCGTTAGTAAAATCTATCTTTTTTAAACTATTATTCTGCCTTGTGCAAATAAATAAAAATATGCATTTTATTCAGATATCTAATAATATCAAGGTTACCTACCGCAGCTAGTTACATATATCTTACCTATTTACCGTCAGAAAAACAACCTAGAATATGAGATTACTTTCTTTGGTAGAAAAGAAGCGACATACCTATAAAAATATAAAAATTAGCAAAACATGTGCGACTTGAATTTAATGAAATGTTTTACCAAATTATGATATTCTTATTCTTACCTAAAGTATGTTATAATAGGTCTTTACCTATGAAATTGCCGTTTTCTATGGGGAAATTGTAGGAAGTTGGAATCGGCATACAAAGATATTTGGAGGTTTCTTGGACATGTGAACTCCGAATTCAACGAAACTATCGAGATATGATCAGACAAAATTATTCTAACTAGTTATTGCCTATAATCAATTTGGACTGTCTTAGAATAAAAAAAAATGTTCAAAGCTGTCAAATTGACTACAACCATAGAGCGGTATTTTGAAGCAGTTATAAAAAATTTGGACGCGTGTTTAATTATTCTTTTCTTAGATGTTTAACATGACGTCATACTCTATTTTCGAAACTGACTATTAATTTTGATATATTGATATTAATAAAAAAATTAGAGACCAATAAACATGTGAGAAAAAGACGGCAATTTCATATGTAAAGACCTATTATTATAACTTTAATAGTCAGCAGACGTAGAAACAACTAACAACAATTTTCCATCATTATCTGGAAAGGAGATAAACAGCGATAATATTAAATAAATAGGTAGCCTAATAGAAGGCACTATCGACTGTAATAGGTTACGTTTGTCTAAGCTACTTTTCGATAAGCGGAGCATAATGTTCTCAGTGTTCTTTGACCTATTTTACTTTAATCCTATCAGACTCCATATTGTTCGCAGGTACGAAGCAACTGACATGAACATCTACCGCTCAGCGTTGTCGGCGTGCGTGATTATGGGGCTGCCCAACGTATACGACTACATCCACAAGCACCGCGAGCGCCTCATGGAGGAGAAGCGGCAGAAGATCCTGCTCTCAGAGACCGCCCGCCACGGGCAGCACCGCACCGCTCTCCCTGACGTTAGTGTAGGTAGCCATTAGTATGTATGAGATGTCCAAGAAGACATCTATCGCTCAGCGTTTTCGGCTTGCGTGATAATGAGGCTGCTCAACGTAAACGACTACATCCACAAGCACCGCGAGCGCCTCATGGACGAGAAGCGGCAGAAGATCCTGCTCTCAGAGACCGCCCGCCACGGGCAGCACCGCACCGCTCTCCCGGACGTTAGTGTAGGTAGCCATTAGTATGTATGTAGATATCCTTCCAAGAACCCTTCAGACCCACCGTACCCCTGACCATACCCCTGGTGGTACCACCAGGGGTATGATCAGGGTGGGACTTTTAATATTAAACGATACCACCAGCTAAAGTGCCGTAGTGCTGTCCTGAGCTTTGAGTATTCAGGCAAAATACTCAAAGGTGCTGAGGTAGGTAGGATTACCTAATAGTGGACATACAATTATTATCAGTTATCTCATCTCTCGTATTTTCGTCTAGGGACTATTTAAATAAATAACTAATTAAACCAAGAAGATATCTACCGCTCGGCGTTATCCGCGTGCGTGATAGTGAGGATGCCAAATGTGCACGATTGCGCCTCGTGTAGGAGAATCGGCAGAAGTTCCTTCCTCCGAGACCGCCAGCCACGAATACAGTCCATTCGCAAAAACGTGTTCGATGAAATATCGGGATCGGGGCTTTTTCTTATTAGGTATCTGTCTAGAGTAGTGTGGCTATGTTTATGCGATAGCATGGAATCTTCAAGAAAAGCTTGAAATGATTAGGTAAAATTCATCCCACCAGAAAACATTCGTTAAAAAAACTAGCCAAATCTAGCTGTAGCTGCTTTTTAGGGTTCCGTAGCCGAATGGCAAAAAACGGAACCCTTATAGATTCGTCATGTCTGTCTGTCCTGTCTGTCCGTCCGTCCGTCCGTCCGTATGTCACAGCCACTTCATTCCAAAACTATTAGAACTACACAGTTGAAACTTGATAGATACGAGTAGATGTATTCTATAAACCGCTTTAAGATTTTAACACTAAAATTAAAAAAAATAAAAAACTAATGGGGGCTCTCCATACATAGAACCTAAACTTAAAAAACATATCCGTGTGGGGTGTCTATAGATAGGTCTTTAAAAATGACATAAAGGTTTCTCCAACCATTTTTTCTCAAAGTCAATATTTTGAAAGATAGAGCCTTCCAAAGTGGTAAAATGTGAGTCCCCCCCCCCTCTAACTTTTGAAATAAAAAAGTGAAAAATCTAGAAAAATTTATGCTGTAGATCTTAATAAAAACTTTCAACGAAAATTGGTTTGAACGAGATATAGTATGTACTTACTTTTCGAGATATTTATTACAAGATATTTTCAAAAACCGCAAATATAACTTTGTCATTCATACAAACTCCATGAAAAATTATATTCTCTATAAAAGTTATATTTTGCTGACGAAAAATTATATTGGAATTTTGGCTAGGTTTAAGCAATAGGTACCTTAAGTGGGTACGGAACCCTTCACGGGCGAGTCCAACTCGCACTTGGCCGATTTTTTCTCTATGAAATCTCCCAGTAAAGCCAAGCCAATTTTAATGTTCCTTACTGGGATTTCTTTATTATTAAAGTTAGATTAGACATTCCTTTGATTTCTGATTTGCTTTATATTTCAGTATTTGCAAAACGTCGTTTGATAGGTTAAATGCATATCCCAAAAATGATTTTTTTTTCTTTAATTTAGGCTACTTAAATCTGGCTTCAAGTCAAAAGTTGTACATAGTGCATCAAAGTATTTTTAAAACTTCTGCTGCCTAAATGCTAGCCTACAAATTCATTAGCCTTAGGCGCCGGACACACAGCGGCTGGTTTAGCGGTTAGAGTTCCGAGTTCTGCGTTCCGCGTTCTCTGTTTGTAATGTATGGGGTTTTAAAACCTACCCACACAAAAGCAGTCAGACTGTGGCGGTCAAACTGAACACCGCATACATGAACTCTGACCGTGGGGGGTAAAAAATCTATCTTATGGGTTAATGTTTATACTGTGTCAGGTTCACCTGATGGAGGACAACGAAGACATGCTGGAACAGCTGGGGTTGGTTGAGAACCAGGCAGCGA
The DNA here is from genome assembly GCA_949710035.1 of Crambus lathoniellus. NCBI lineage: Eukaryota > Metazoa > Arthropoda > Insecta > Lepidoptera > Crambidae > Crambus > Crambus lathoniellus. The sequence continues at coordinate 11,545,960 of OX453306.1, forward strand.
ACAACATCCCCGTGCCCCCGCCGCCGCCGCCGCCCCCGCAGCCCATGGAGCAGGACTGAGCTGTTCTTGCATCAAACATTATTTTGGTAATAGCTCACACAGGTAATATATGCTACGAAGACATGCTGCAACAGCTGGAGTTGGTTGAGAACCAGCTGGCGAACAACATTGACCGAGATCAGCATGCCTTGTGGTATGCCTAACATAAAGCATTTGTCCTCACTCATATAAAAAAAGGTGGCTAGCAAAATCCCCGTGCCCCGCCGTCCCTGCAGCGCACGGAGCAGGGCTGGCCTGTTTTGGCATCATACATTATTTTGGTAATAGCTCACACAAAGTATGCTACGAATATGTTTTTGTGGCGGTCACCGTCGCCACACACGAGCCACAAACGCCGCCACTTGAAGCTAGAAGAAGAAACATGTGACGACTACCGGGCGTTGGCGTTCATAAAAAATGTATGAAAACTACAGGAAAGAGGTTGGTGTCGACATTTTTCAGTGGCCCGTGTGCGCCGACACGCCTAAAAATGTTGGACAATTCGTAAGCATTAATTTGATTGAATATAAAATATGAATAAAAAGTTTTTGACTTTGACCACATATAATTTATCCTTCGAAGACATGCAGGAACGTCTGGCTGGGGTTCTGGAAATCAGGTGGCGAACAACATCCCCGTGCTCCTGCCGCCCATGGAGCAGGTCACAGCTGCGTTCTTGCATCATACATTATTTTGGTAATAGCTCACACAAGTAATATAAAATGGTAGGCAGGTATCCAACCTCAGTTCACGGTATTTATAAGGCTGCTTTCACAGCTAATTCAGGAGGCCCGTACGGGCCGCTCCGGAACGATATCACACGCGAGGGCCTAGAGCATCATCTCACAGCGACGCGGATTGGTCCGTACGGTCCAATTTTTGCTATCTTCCATGTGCGGGCCCGGCCCGTACGGGTATCCCGGACAGCTGTGAAACCAGCCTAAAGTACGTGATTACGAATAACTTCACTGCGACTGTTTACCTTCGCAAATGTACGGAACTTCGAAACAATTGTGAAAACTTTTTGAAGTTTCACACATCTTAGCAGCAACATTAACTGAAGTAATTCGTACCTAAATCGTTCGTCGGTAATTGAACTTCAATATTTAGTTTGACGTATTTCTAATAGATAACTTTAACAAATTAAAGTCAATTAATTTGTCCCCAGGCGTCCTCAAAGTTTCCGGTTATAAGATTTACTTAACGTATCTCATAATAATCAGTAAGAATGAAGAAAAAGAAAAACCTTATAAACAAACAGTAGAGTGAAGTTAATATTATGTAAAATTATAACGTAACCGTTCTTTATTTTTAAAGTATATACAATAATATTGTAGCAATTTTGGCATATTTATATGTTGTGATATTTTCATAATGTGATTAATTCCTGTATTGCAATATTTTTGAAAGTTGTATGAAATTTTTCTGACAAGTATTATAATGCCTTAATAGGAATCTCTAACTGTTGTTTTATTTAATACTAGCATTTATAATTTTCATTATTTATGACACATCACTGGTTAGAAGAAAAAATGCTATATAATCATAAGTAACTTGGAAGGAGTGTTTTTATCTCTCGAACAATTTATAGGCAAATTATCTGTCTTCATTCTGGATATTTCTCGAAAACATGATCAGTAATTGTAACAGTGCGTATCTTATTTCATTGACAGCATATTATCTTCGTAGGTAGCTTCAGCAAATAACACACCAAACGTCTCTAAATAATAAGCCTATTAGTTAACTACTGTTTATGGACAGTGGGTACTATTCCGTAACCCATCTGTGCAATTAATATTGCAAGCTAATCATCGTCTGTAATACTTACATAAAATGTACTAGCCTTCCGCCCGCGGCTTCGCCTGCGTGTACTACACGACGTTATCCCGCGGGAAGGTGATATTTTTCAGGAATAAAAAGTAGCCTATGTCCTTTCTCAGGCTCTAGACTATCTCCGTACCAAAATTCATTCAAATCGGTTCAGTAGTTTAGGTGTGATTGTGTAACACACAGACAGACAGAGACGCATTTATAATATAAAGTAAGGAGTAAGGATTACCAATGGGACAAATTAGTAGGTCCATCCATGAGGAAACAGGGTCTTTAACGAGCAAGCAATTAACATAGAAGTCCGAACAAACATAGCTAGATTAAGGGCCGGAGCAAAATCTTTGACCAGAACTTTAAATCTCAATATCAAACTATTTTTTTATCTGTATCGGACTTTGATTGTTTTGTTATAAACGGAAAAATTAAGTAGAATTGTAACCAAAACAGGATTTAACTGCTTTTCTATGAAGGTCACGGCATGTCACGGGAATAGTTCCCCAAAACTTACGTAACTGATTAGAATCTAATCAGTTACGTGTTTGGCTTTTTATATGATTAGTAATGTATTTCCAGTGTTGCCAACTCGGATTTTCAAAAGGAGCTAGATCATATCTGAAAAAAAGCTAGATTTTTCAGAAAAAAGAGCTAAATTATATACTTAATCTGCTATTTATTAAAAAACATGCACTGCCAGGTGTTTTTTTCTTTTTATATGATTTAATAAATCACCTTATTTAGAATTAATCTCGCATTTGCAATAGGTACAAAACGCTTTGAAAAAAGAGCTAAATTATATAATCTGCTATTTATTAAAAAACATGCACTGCCGCCGCTTTCAGGTGTTTTTTTCTTTTTATATGATTTAATAAATCACCTTATTTAGAATTAATCTCGCATTTGCAATAGGTACAAAACGCTTTAGTGGGGTCTGTTTTAACTGCTTGAAGCCAACCTTAAAATTCTGGTACAGACAGCCATTATTGTCTGAGCTTCTGTGTATAGGGCTGCTTACTTTGCGCCATTTTACTATGATTTATTAAACAATTCACGAGGGGACTAAAATAATAACAAATGTTTAGAAGCGACCGTTTACCCAGATAAGCCTGAAACTCTTTTTTCTCGTAGATTTTTAAAGTTTCTAAGTATATGAAAAACCTGTTTCAAATTAATAAAGCAATGATGCTAAATTTTTTCATTTCTCAAAACCCATGTATGGGTCGGTCGGCTTAAGTGGGTTACACTGCGTGCGGCTGCGAACTTACCACTGACAATGAATGAGTAGCTCACTATGTTGTTTAACAATAATACTACTTTCTCAGCAGCCGAGGCCGATATATACATTACATTTAGAAAATTAGGAAAATTATCGAATAATACCCAACCATAAACCATTCTAGAATAACCATAGACCGGATAGACCGACCATAGACAATGTAGGTACATTTTGGCTCTGGAAACAAGTATTTTGAGCTAAAAATAATACAAAAGCGTTTATTCATAGTGTACATATCGACCCCCCCCGCGAATAATCCGGTAACCGAAAAAGTCAAAATGTTCAGGAAAAATAAAAGAAGCATTTTTGTTAATAACTCGACTAAAAAATAAGTATCAGAGACTTTTTATATCACATATGGTAGCTATTTTTTTCAGCTATCTTGTTATTTCAACCAAACTAAATTAGTACCAAGGTATTCGTTACAAATTAACAAAATGCATTTTACTATACTAGTATAGGTTAAGCTCTGATCAGTAGTGTCTCTTACGATATTATTCGTGTAAATTTCTAGTGCCGTCTGCAACAGTAATATCGTGTTGCGATATTATTCGTTTAAGTTTATATTTTCGACTACAAACAGTAATATCGTGTTGCGATATTGTTCTTGCAAATAGTTTTATTTATTGTACACTAGCTTTCCGCCCGCGGCTTCGCCCGCGTGGACTACACGACGTTATCCCGCGGGAATGTGATACTTTTCCGGGATAAAAAGTAGCCTATGTTCCTCTCCAGGCTACAAAGTATATATGTCCCAAATTTCAGCCAAATCCGTTCAGCCGTTTTGGCGTGATTGAGTAACAAACATCCAAACATCTAAACATCCAAACATCCAAACATCCAAACATCTAAACTTTCACATTTATAATATTAGTAGGATAATATCGTGTTGCGATATTATTCGTTTAAGTTTATATTTTCGACTACAAACAGTAATATCGTGTTGCGATATTGTTCTTGCAAATAGTTTTATTTATTGTACACTAGCTTTCCGCCCGCGGCTTCGCCCGCGTGGACTACACGACGTTATCCCGCGGGAATGTGATACTTTTCCGGGATAAAAAGTAGCCTATGTTCCTCTCCAGGCTACAAAGTATATATGTCCCAAATTTCAGCCAAATCCGTTCAGCCGTTTTGGCGTGATTGAGTAACAAACATCCAAACATCTAAACATCCAAACATCCAAACATCTAAACTTTCACATTTATAATATTAGTAGGATTTGTAGAAGCCAATTACTATAATATTCGCCTGTCATGAAATAAATGATATTCTAGTAAATGAAACAACTTTGGTTAGTTTATGAATTAATGATTGTTATGATTAACATTAAAAAAATACACTTTGGCTTAAAGATAGAACATAATGAATGAGATTATATTATTTAAGTTGAAAATTATTTTCTATTTCTATTCCTTCGTTAGGATTACTGATTGCTCAATTATGTTTACAACTAAACAAGAAGTAAGACAGAGCTGCATCTTGTTCCCTGCACTGTTTAACATAATATGGTGAGCAAATCATACGGAGGACCATTGAAGATTGGGAGAAGGGTTTCCCTGTAGGAGGAAAGAGACTTTCAAATTTTCGATATGCTGACGACACCGTACTATCTATGGATGATAGGAGTGAGCTATTCCATAGACTCGAGCTGGAGAGTGGCAACGTTGGTCTCGCAGTGAACAGAAAAATAACTAAAGTGATGATAGAGGATCGAATCGGAACGTTATCAAATGTCACCTGCAAAATTCCTGGCGTAGGCATCGTCGACCACTACACTTATCTGGGCTCCCAAATCTGCAACGACTGCAGCTGTGTACCGGAGATAAAAAGGCGTACGGGATGGCAAAGGATGCTATGACCCGTTTAATATTATATGGAGTTGAAACATGGACAATTCTGGCCCGCGAAAGGTAAAGGATGTGGTGCTGAAGGCGAATCCTAAGAATACCTTGGATAGCGTAACGCACTAATGAATCAACCCTAACCGAACCCAGCTCCAAATTAAAACTCACCTATCGACCACATTCCAGCAATGCATTCTTTTATATTTCGGTCATACGGTATGCAAAGGTGACGACAGCCTAAAACAACTAATTGTAGTCGGGAGCATCGAAGGCAAGAGATCGCGCGGTCGCTCACCTACAAGATAAAAGACCGATCAAGTAAAAGACTCGTCATCCTTCATACACACGGTCGTAAGAGAGGTGCTGGACCGGAACCGGTGAACCCTGATGCTGACCACGATCCTTAGACATGAGGGACTGACCCCAGAAAAAGAGATTCTTTACTTGTGTAATGCGAATCGACTTTGGGTAATAGACTAATAGAGTTTCTTATCCTGTCTTCTGTATCTATCTCCATCTAATGTGGTCTATTCAGATGTTTTCCTCATTTATCAATCAAACTATCATCTCTTTTAATTTTTTCTAAGAGTGTGTAATCATTTGTTCAAGGATAGAAAGCGTGTTTAAGAAAAACACTTTGCATACCTGGGTTTCTTCATTGTTGAGGGGAAACAAATATTTTAATGTTTGAGATCGGTTTTCTTTTCCTATTAACTTACTTTTTTAATATTACTGGATGTCACATGACGTAAAATGTATTACCATTTGGCGACCGATTTGGCGCAGGGGTAGGCTACCTGCCTTCTGCGCCAGAGGTCTCGGGTTCGATTCCCGAACAAGACAAATATTTGTGTGCATGAACATGTCTATTTGTCTTGGTCTGGGTGTTTTATATGTATATTAAGTATGTATTTACAAACAAAAAGTATTTAAGTATATATTTATCCGTTATCAAGTTTTCCATGATACAGTTTCTTAATGAAATTAACATGGGCTTAGATAATTGGTGTGAATGTAAGAAGTTATTTATTATTATTTATTTATTTATTGAAGTTCACGATTGACAAGTTTATAAAAATCACTGTGTAGAGGTAATCTGTCTTCTGCGATGAACTTTAACCAGCAACTTTTTTAACAGGCACAATTAGGTGAATTATATTAATAGACCAATTAGATTTGATTGAATCAATTCGGTGTTGGTTTTCGCACGAACTATTTTCTGAGGATGCCACGGGTGGGGTTGGGACGAAACACGTGTAGAGTGGTCTAATCGGTGAAGGTGTAAGGTGTATTGCTGTCTTGCTAAATGTAGGTATTGTGTACTGGTATTTTCGTGGTGTGCATTTTATTGCGGGCGGGCGGTACATTTTGCATGTTGTGTTTTTGTGGAAGTAAGCTAGGTACATATATTTCGTTTTTCACAATGGTTTGGGACTTCCGCAAGGTGACGCCTGATTCAATCAAATAAAAAAAACCTGTATTACTTATTACATAATTACAGTAATAAATTGTTTACCCGAATAATATCGTAAAAGTGTTGTACTGTCAAATGCTTTTGGTATTTTTTTTTGTAAAGATCTAAAACAATATTATTCGTTCAAAATACTTTTTAAGGCATTTTAATGGAACAGACACGCAATTTTTCATATCTTTGTAAATATCAATAGAAAAATTCTAAAAAAAATCACATGATTCATTTTAGTTTCTAGATACCTAAAAACACATAACATGAAAAACCCCGTAATAGCTCATTACCGGATTATTCGCGGGGGGGGGGGGGGGGGGGTCGATATGGAAAAAAGCTAAAATTGTAGAAAAGTAGCGCTAAAGAGCTAAACTTGTTAGTTTGGAGCTATACATTAAAAAATAGAGCTAAATTTAGCTCTAAAAGAGCTAAATCGGCAACACTGTGTATTTCTATTTAACGATTAGGTAGGTAGGTGCCTACCTAGAGAGTTACCACAGAATAAGCAACTTTTCATACAGTAGGCCGACGGAGACGTCTAGACAGGTCAATCATGCGGGGCTTGCGGGGTGAGACGGGGGAGTGGTTGTCCCGAGTTACATACAACGCCGTTCATAGTAACTCGGGACAAGTCTTCCAGGGCTATCACGTCTTTATCGTTATAATTTATTTTTAAATTAATATTATGGTGCATACGACATTTAGTGGAGTGCGTGCAAATCTTCATCTCGCTTATAAAAAAAAGGCAATTTCCAAAATCCATGATGGCGGCCAACTTTTTTGTTTGCCGACTTTGATGAAACTTGGTTTTTGGTACAATTTTGACAAGAAAACAACAACACAATGTCAAAAATAAAAAAAAACAAGATGGCGGCCAACTTTTTTTTGTAAGCCGATTTTGATGAAACTTAGTTTCTGGTACTATTTTGACAAGAAAACAACAACACAATGTTAAAAGTATAAAAAATCCAAGATTGCGGCCAACTTTTTTGTTTGCAGGCTGATTTCGATGAAACTCAGTTTCTGGTTCTATTTTGACAAGAAAATAGCAACGCAATGTTAAAAATATAAAAATTCAAGATGGCGGCCAAATTTTTGTTTGCAGGCTGATTTCGATGAAACTCAGTTTGTAGTACTATTTTGACAAGAAAACAGCAACACAATGTTAAAAATATTAATAATCCAAGATGGCGGCCAACTTTTTTGTTTGCAGGCCGATTTCAATAAAACTCAGTTTGTGGTTCTATTTTGACCAGAAAACAGCAACGCAATGTTAAAAATATAAAAATTCAAGATGGCGGCCAACTTTTTTGTTAGCAGGCTGATTTTGATGAAACTCAGTTTCTAGTACTATTTTGACAAGAAAACAGCAACGCAATGTTAAAAATATTAGAAATCCAAGATGGCGGCCAACTTTTTGTTTGTAAGCCGATTTTGATCAAACTTAGTTTCTGGTTCTATTTTGACAAGAAAACAGCAACGCAATGTCAAAAAAATAAAAAAATTCAAGGTGGCGGCCAACTTTTGGATTTGTGAGCCGATTTGTATAATGCTCAATTTTTGGTACTATTTTGACAAAAAACAGCAACGAAATGTTAAAATATTAAAAATCCACGATGGCGGCCGACTTTTTTGATTGTGGACCGATTTTGATGAAACACTGTTTTTGTTCCTATTTTGGCAAGGCAACAGCAACGCTAAATTATATATTCATAAATGTTACAATTACCACAGTATAACCAATTTTTTTAAATAGTATGCCCTTGAAGTTAGGCGATACCGCCTGTATAGGTATTTCCGTAAGTACGGAATGGTTGTAACAAAATTTAAATGTGGCAGGTACATTTTGGTGTATTGCGAAAAAAAAATATATAAATATTCTTTTACAATCACACCAATTATTTAAGCACGTAGTAAATTTCTTAAGAAACTGTGTCTACGTGAACTTGATAACGGATAAATATATACTTAAATACTTTTTGTTTGTAAATTCATACTTAATATACATAGAAAACACTCAGACCAAGACAAATAGACATGTTCATGCACACATATATTTGTCTTGTTCGGGAATCGAACCCGAGAGCACTGGCGCAGAAGGTAGAAGTAGCGCAGTAGCCTACCCTACCCCTGCGCCAAATCGGTCGTAAAAAATAGTTATGGTTATAAATAATTATGGTTAGCATTTTAGGGGTAAGAAGTATCAAAAAAAATATATTTCATGTTTTATTTAGTTTCACCTATAATTGTATCTGTCTGTCTGTCTGCTATGAAATTTTGCAAGGCAAATTTGACCTATTCCTGACGTTTGAATGGGTTGAAGTTTTGTTAAAGAAAAATATTCAGATTGGAAATAAGCCGATTCATATTTCTTAACCTTTAAAGCGCCTTCGTCTATATATCAATATCATCCCATGTCACGATCATTATTTTCTAACTCTGTAATTTAATATCAATTATTATTTCTTTTACTTATTTTTTCAAAAACACAGTCAAAAACACAGTAAATTACGAAGGAAGTTACGTCATAATTTACTGTGTTTGTGTTAAAGCAAATTAATAATTAATTAAATCTTTTACTTAACATGATGATGATGATGATGCAACTTGACTCTGTCTCAACTCTCAAGCTTGCAAATAAAAACCTGTTACATTTTAATAAGCGAAAAGAGAGAAACAAAAACAAAAAACGGCCACCATCTTGACCATTTGTATTTTTTTACATTGTGTTAAGAACGGTTTTCTTGTCAAAATAGTACAAAAAACCGAGTTTTATCAAAATCGGCCCACAAACAAAAAAGTCGGCCGCCATCTTGGATTTTTAATATGTTTAACATTTTGTTGCTGTTTTCTTGTCAAAACAGTACTAGAAACTGAATTTCATCGAAATCGGCCAGCAAACAAAAAATTTGGCCGCCATCTTGAATTTTTATATTTTTAACATTGCGTTACTGTTTTCTTGTCAAAATAGAAGCAGAAGCTGAGTTTCATTGAAATCGGCCTGCAAACAAAAAAGTTGGCCGCCATCTTGGATTATTTAATACTTTCAACATTGCGTTGCTGTTTTCTAGTCAAAAAAGTACCAGAACCAAAGTTTCATCAAAAACGGCTCACAAAAAAAAAGTTGGCCGCCATCTTGGTTTTTTTATTTTTGACATTGTGTTGTTTTCTTGTCAAAATTGTACTAAAAACCAAGTTTCATCAAAATCGGCTCACAAACAAAAAAGTTGGCCGCCATCTTGGAATTTTTAATACTTTTAACATTGCGTTGTTGTTTTCTTGTCAAAATAGTACCAGAAACTGAATTTAATCGAAGGCGGCCAGCAAACAAAAAATTAGGCCGCCATCTTGGATTTTTATATTTTTAACATTGCGTTGCTGTTTTCTAGTCATAATAGAACCGCAAACTTAGTTTCATTGAAATCGGGCTGCAAACAAAAAAATTGGCCGCCATCTTGATTTTTATATTTTTAACATTGCGTTGCTGTTTTCTTGTCAAAATAGAACCAGAAACTGAGTTTTATCAAAATCGGCCCACAAACAAAAAAGTCGGCCGCCATCTTGGAATTTTAATATGTTTAACATTTCGATGCTCTTTTCGTCAAAATAGTACCAGATACTGAATTTCATCGAAATCGGCCAGCAAACAAAAATTTGGCCGCCATCTTGAATTTTTTAAATATTTTTGACATTGCATTGCATTATTAAATTATTTTATTAATTTAATATCGCAATACCAATGTCCACCCACCCGGGGTCGTAAAAGGTCCACCGTCACATTTTAAAGTGACAACCCTTACGTACTTACGTAAATACCTATACAGGCGTCGGCATCGCCCAACTTCAAGGGCGTCGTCCAACTGTATAGAAAGATTGCTTAAACTGTGGAGTTACTCTGAGAGAGGTTGCATAAAGTGCAAACTGTCCACGCATAAAAATACAATATGATTCAATGCGGCATGGTCGGCGATAATAAATAATTACTAAAGTCGGATTTTTAATTAGACGAAGTAATCTGACGTTTACTGGGTTGCCAGGTTTTGACAAAACATAAATAGTGACGCGGCAAAGTGAATGAATGAAACAAAAATATTATTATTATTTATATAAATAACACGTATAGTTCTTTCGGTAGCTTAAGGTGTGGTTAGAACACCGGGCTACCGATATCGAGTCCCGGGTTCGAATCCTAGTTGTGCCATGTAGGCACTTTTTATTTTGTGGGTCGATTTTGATGAAACTCGGGTTTCGGTACTATTTTGGAAAGAAAACGGCAACGCAATGTTAAAAATATTAAAAAATCCAAGATGGTGGCCAACTTTTTTGTTAGTGGGCCGATTTTGATGAAAGTCGGTTTTTGGTACTATTTTGGAAAGAAAAAAGCAACGCAATGTTAATTTTTTTTCTCTCTTTTGCAGTTATTAAAATATTACACGCTTTTATTTGGAAGCTTAAGACAGTGACAAGTACACAAAAATTTTATAATAAATGATTTATGATGTTTTAGGTTTTAAAAATATGTAAGTAGACGAAGAAGCTTCGAGGGCTAAAATTATTTAAACTGTTTAGTTTTTTTATTATCAACTAATAAAAGCTTTTACCTATACATCTTTTTATTGTTATATTAATTTAACTTTACCTGTTGAATTAAATCAAGTCCATCAGGAACGCAGAACGAGCTCTCATGAAGGATTGCTTTTATGAAATTTTAATGCATTGCTATTAACCGTTGACGAGTTCTCTCGTCTTGAGCCAAACAAAGGATGCAAGAGCCAGGTCACCATAATTGAATGCTAATATATAATTTCGTGACAGCGCTGTTTAGCGTTGAGGAGTTTTCTCGCCTGGAGCCAACCCTGGGCGCAGCAGCCAGGACGTGGTGTAATTTGGGATTGGCTTTTATCATTGAATGCACATACAAAATTTTGTGGGTGTACTTTTGACCGTTGAGCAGTTATCTCGTCTGGAGCCAACCCTGGGTGTACTTGACAATTACAATCAGGTCTTGCTTATCATAAAAATGCATTGTCACCGGAACCAATCCAACATGCAAAATTTCAGCCCATTCAAACGTCAGGAAGAAGGTCAAAATAACCTTGCAAGATTTCATGAGAGACAGACAAACACAGGGACAGGTGAAAATAAATAAAATCTTGTAAAATATTATATTTTGATACTTCTTACCCCTAATTAATTATTTTTTTTTAATTTCACAATACCTTCGGGGTAGTAAGAGATCCACATTCACATTTTAAATTTGTGACAAAATTTCCGTACTTTTCCGTAAACTTGGCAAAACGGCAAAAAAATCACGTTTGTTGTATGAGAGCCCCCTTAAATATTTATTTTATTCTGTTTATAATATTTGCTGTTATAGCGGCAACAGAAATACATCATCTGTGAAAATTACAACTGTATCTAACACGGTTCATGAGATACAGCCTGGTGACAGACAGACAAACGGACAGACAGACGTACAACGGAGTCTTAGTAATGAGGTCCCGTTTTAACCCTTTGGGAACGAAACCCTAAAAATATAAAGTTGGCAACCATCTTGACCATATCTCATTTTTTATTAACATTGCGTTACTATTTTCTTGTCAAAATAGTACTAACAACAAAGTTTCATCAAAACCGACCCACAAACAAAAAAGTAAGCCGCCATCTTGGATTTGTTAATATTTTTAACATTGCGTTGCTGTTTTCTTGTCAAAATAGTATAAAAACAGAGTTTCATCAAAATCGGCTCACAAACAAAAAAGTTGGCCGCCATCTTGGATTTTTTAATATTCTTAACATTGCGTTGCAGTTTTCAAGTCGAAGTAGTGCCAAAATCCAAGTTTCATCAAAATCGACCCACAAACAAAAAAGTTGGACACCATCATATTCCCGCGGGATAACGAACGTGCATGGCAGTCCACGCGGTCGAAGCCGCGGGCGGTACCGGTGTTTTTTTGAAATAGATAGAAATAAAATATGATCACTACATAGTATAAAACAAAGTCGCTTTCTCTTTCCCTATGTCCCTTTGTATGCTGAAATCTTTGAAACTACGCAACGGATTTTGATGCGTTTTATTTTAATAGATAGAGTGATTCAAGAGGAAGGTTTATATGTACTTTTTATCCCGATATTCCCACGGGAACGGGAACCACGCGGGTGAAACCGCGGGCGGCCGCTAGTTATAAATATATAACGCAGAAGATATCGGCAAATTATATTAAAGTATTCATTCATCATCATTCATTCCTGTGAATGAACGAATAGAACACATCACTATTACATTGAACATGGCAGCATTATTTCACTCAGTGACATTAGCAACTGTCAGATTACTTCGTCTAATTAAAAATCCGACTATAAGGTCGTCTTGAATATATCGGAAAAATATTCATGTATTTTTATACAGCAAGTGTAACAAACAAGTGATACGGCTAAGGATACCTATGGCTTACTTGGCTCACTAGAGACGCAAGGCCACTAAGTATATTGACCCCTAAAGGCAAAACTGTGTAATAGAAAAAAAACATCCGCTTCCGAGTAAATTTTGGGCGTTTTTTTCATTATTAATGCATAGAAAAAACTTAAATCATAATGTCTTGACTCGTATTGAGACACTACCAACCCCGGCTCTAATTTGAGGATTTAATTTATAAAGCCTTGCTAACTACCCTCTCAACTTAACAACGGCTTTGGTTTGCGTTCAATTTTTGGCAACATAGGACTCCCAGACATAAACTGCGAATTCGTCATTCGTCATTCAAGTAAGTAATTCGTGTCAAGTATTTGACAGGCAAAAAGGTTTCTAAGTATTAATTAGCACGTATTAGCATTTTTTTGTGGGAGGGAGCCTGTGGGAGCCCTTAATCAAGTTCAATTCTAGGTGATACACGGCGTCGTCAGCGGTAAACACACCCACTGGACAAGCCTGTACAAATCTGGGAGCTAAAAAAATTACTATTGACGGAATCGAGTTGAGATCAAAATCGAATCAAGATCGAAAATCATCATTAATACTATGTAAAACGATTGTAGCGCCAATCGAGTAGTGGTCAAATACCGAACTAAATGAAATCGAAACCCGCCGCTATAGGTGTACCACTGACGCCATCGAGTTGAATTTATTGACACAATTTGGGTATTTGACTGTTGTTGAAATGTAGATATTTAATTATGACATTCAGAAACATAACATTATTGAATAACAAATGTGAAAAAAGAAATTCAACTTGTATTATAACAAGCGAATTATGAGCTACTTAATAGGGTATTTTACTGTTGTTGAAATGTAGATATTTAATGATGACGTTAAAAAATATTGCAATTAAGAATAACAAATGTGAAAAAATAATTTGAATCTGTTTTATAATAAAAGAATTATAGTCTGTTTGATTTTGACTATAGCTGTCTCTTTCTAAAACGAAATCTTCTATGGCGTGACTATGACGCTACTAACCCACTGACGTCACTAAGATAGCGTCCTGTCCTTGTCTAATTATAAAGTTTGAAGTCCTATATCTTTGAAAATATTCAAGATAATTCAAAATGAAAACTTGTTTTGTGTAGCTAATATTTCGAAAAACATTTTAAAGAAATAAAAAAAAATCAGTAAAATACCGTATTGTTACTCTAGCTATCTCTTTCTAAAACGAAATTTTCTATGGCGAGAGTATGGCGCTATAGAAATGTGACGTCACGCTTCTATAGCGCTCTCCTTGTCTAATTAGAAAGTTTGATGCTCTATATTGCTGAAAACATGCAAGATATTTGAAAATAAATACCTATGTTGTGTTGCTACTAATTAAATGAACATTTTAAGTCAATAAAAAAAATCTGTCAAATACCCGATTACGTCAAAACTCTCGATCTGCAACAAGCTACATTTTTATGATTGAAGGTGTGTGATTTTTGACCTTAAATCTATCAAACAGTACGGGGGTTTCAATTTCATTTAGTTCGGTATTCAACCACTACTCGATTGGCGCTACAATCGTTATAGAATGGTGATTTTTGATCTTGACTCGATTTTAATCTCAACTCGAATCCGTCAGGAATTAGGGGGCTGGTGCATAAAACACAAACAAAAAGGTTAGAAGAAGCAGACACGCATTTTGTTCTGAATGAACAAATGTATAATGTGTGGATGGTTTGCTGTGGTGAGCAAAGGGTGTTCGGCGGGTGCCCAGCCTGCTGTGGTCTGATATAATGAAACTCGATGCCCATTATCGAACGTATGGGTTAACGCTTTATCTTTCTAATTAAGTACAACACAACGCTAGATAATAATAATATTCTTATTTAACTAATGACATTTATGCGAGATACTTCCACGCTACGTTTAAACGGCTCTTCTCTAATCCGATTGGAATATTTACCTACCTCACGTTAAATTTTGTTAAATGCAAATAATACGCCCGGCATCATACAGTCATGCCCACAAAAGAGGTCATACCTACTTCTTTTCATTTCGATATTTTTTAGGATTGTGTTTTACATTGTCTAATATTTATTAATCATATTCTAATATTTTGAAATTATGGCTCCAATTAATGTATAATAATTTTATCAATCAAGTTAGATCACATCAATCATGCGTATCATCAACCGCATTCTACAAACATTACTTTACTTCCTTGTAGAATATTATCCGAGATTTTATCTGCCTATAACCGGAATGTTTTCGTAGCGCTATCTTTAAATTTTTCCGTAGGCGTGTCCGTAGCACTCCAAGTTCGTAGCAATTTTCGTAGCAATTTTCGTAGCACATTTCGTAGCGACTTTTACGCTCCGATAATTTCACATTTGTTCGCCCTCTGGCTAAACGTTGTGGTTTTTAGGGTTCCGTACCCAAAGGGTAAAAGCGGGACCCTATTACTAAGACTTTGCTGTCCGTCTGTCTGTCTGTCACCAGGCTGTATCTCATGAACCGTGATAGCTAAACAGTTGAAAACAGATGTACCTATTTTTGTTGCCGCTATAACAACAAAAACAGAATAAAACAAATATTTAAGGGGGGCTCCGATACAACAAACGTGATTTTGCTGCCGTATTTTGCTCGATATGAATAATAGCAACAGGTATAATATTTCAAGCGTGTACCTGTTGCCATTATTTATATCGAGCAAAAAACGGCAAAAAAAACACGTTTGTTGTATGGGAACCCCCCTTAAATATTTATTTTGTTTTTAGTACTTATTTGTTGTTATAGCGGCAACATAAATACATCATCTTTGAAAATTTCAACTGTCTAGCTATCACGGTTCATGAGATACTATACTACAGCCTGGTGACAGACAGACAGACAGACAGACGGACAGCGAAGTCTTAGTAATTAAGTAACTAGTAACGTACTAGTAACGTAACTAGTAACGAACTTTAGTAATTAACTTTTTAGGGTCCCGTTTTTACCCTTTGGGTACGGAACCCTAAAAAGGACTGCCGAAAATTTAATATGCTATAATTCTTTCTCTTATTGTCTTTTCTTTTATGCTGTTTTTATTTAATTTCAGTAAAGTCACAGAACAAATGGTTTTTCGTGTATTATGATTATGAGTTTTCTAATTTTGCTTGTTTGGGAAGTAAAAACAATTAATTAAACAGTCATTTTGTAGCAGGTGTTTTTATATTTTAGTATAAATGTAACGGCTAAAACTTACTTTAATTTTAATATAATTATACTTTGTGCGGTCCTAACTAGTTTTTTTTTGGCTAGAATTTGTAACATGTACTTAATCTAAACTTAAACAAAATTAATAAATATTAGCATGATGAATGAAATGAAAAACAAATTTTCTTTTTCATCATATTTAATAAAATAATGTATTGTTCATAGCTGTACACTAAAATCAAATCAGCGATATTGACTACCTACTTAAGTAAAGTACAAGCACCAATGAAAATAATCTCATTAAGTAAATCACATAAGTTTGATGTTAGGGGATGATTCACATGTCATAATACCGTTCAGGTATATCGCGATATACATCGCTTATAGGTGCGGCCTGTACTAGGTGAATGGGTCTTTCGGCGTACTGTTGCCAAGCGCGCTCCGTCCACGCCACCGCAGTGAAACACGCGCTGTTGCACAAAAACGCCCGCACAGTCACGGCACCAAGCCCTCTGCTCAGGCATCTCAAACCATCCGTGCGAACCGACTTCAGAAGACAGTCCAACACGCCCTTATATCGCCCAGCGACATCACCCTGTATCCTCGATTTTAACACGTCCAACGGGTAAAACAGCACCCACGATAATATCCCTGCTAATCCTCCCGCTACGAACACTCTTTCCGGGGACCTATCCCCACGTGTAAGCATTTCATATGACAGAAAGTAAACTCCCAAGCCGGGACTGTCACGAGCTATCGTAATGCCAAGGCCTCGGAAAAGGGTCTTGAAGCCACCGGTCCGAACGATGTGCCGAGCGCCCGCCCATGTCCCCGTGGGCATACCATCTCCAGGCCTAGCAAGTTGTAAACGAGTCTTCACCAATTCTAGAGGTCCACAGATGAAGCTTTGGACGAAGCCTGCCACACAACCGGCTGTTGCATGAGTTAATAAAGAATCTTGATCAGGAAGGGCTCTTCTAGTGTTGCCGTAAGTGCCGAAAACGATTGCATTCACAACGGCTATTCCTCCTAATGGTGCTCCCACGCCGCGGTAAGCGGTTGCTAAAGTTCCACCTTTCAACAGAGCCTTTGTACATTGAAACGCACTTCCTCTCCCAGACTGCACGTGCACTTTCAAAGTGTCTAGTGGGTGCCCGAGGATAATACCAGCGCATCCTGAAATTAAAATGATTTTTTTGAAGACCCATAAACTAGTAACTGTAGACTGTAAAGTTCAGTATCGAAGTATTCATTTAAATATAAGCAACAAAGATGGGGTGAAAAAAAATTATTTTAGTCACAAATATATTTAAAATTTTATCTTACCTCCAATACATCCAGCTACGAAGTCTAAAGCCATATTTATTCGAGAATAAAAGTATCACCAGGAGTCGTCTGAAAATAAGATTTTCATTGATATTTTTCGCTTATATTTCGTTCATCTTGACTTTATAAAAGAAGAAGAGGATAAAATAAATTATCAGTATAACTCTATTAATGGACTACATCAAAGAACAATCACTTCCAGCTAACTGTAACCAACTGTTTTTATTCTCAACCATTGTTGAGAATGATAATGATATCAAACTTTACAGTTAAAAAATTTGCTTATTTGACCTTCGATAAGTTCAATCAATGATGGAGACTTACCTTTCACAGTTCAAATTAGATAATCGTAGTGAGAATTGACGTTATCTCCACTAGAGGTAATGCCAATAAACATATTGAAGACTTAGAGACGCGTCAGGTGGTGGAAGGTACCAGCTCTTCGGATGCTTGGATGAGATATGCGTCAATTGGTGGAGCGGCCGGCGGTCGCCGCGCTGTGCTCACCCCCGCCCTCGCTGCCCTCCCAGGATCATTATCAGTCTTGGGGTCAACCTTATCACCGGGGCAATATACGTCTTGAACAAAATAATTACGATAAACCAAACTGTGTCCGTCTATTTATTGTTATTCTTACATATTGAACCAGCTCTTTTTATAAATACTAACAAATTAAATGCATGCTTATGAGATTGTGGACATAAGAGCTCACGAGGGTTGAAGCACCTCGGATTTAGATAAACAGTAGAAAATATTAAAGAAACGAAATCAAGTAGTAATTCAGTTAGGTTACTAAGTAGGTATTACTTCACTGGATAATACTCTTGAATTAACTAGTTAACTAGCTGCACTCCGGGGCTTCGCTCCCTTGGAGTTTCGAGATAAAAAATAGCCTAAGACCTATTCTCAGGCCTACTAAATATATACACAAAAAAACAGAAATAGGTTTTTGAAAAAAAATCATTTTTATGACAAGCTTTTTTCTCACCTTACTTTAATATTGTATTGTCATCTATACCAAACGTCTGTATGCAAAATTTCAGCTCAAACGGACACTGGCAAGTGGGTCAAATTTAGGTTGCAAGATTTGACCCGAACGGACATACATGCATACATACACTGCAAGTTAAATAAAATCGGTCAAGCCGTTTTTCGGAAGAGTTCGAATAACACGAGATTTTTATATACTTATTCGTTAACAAAATCATAAATTTTTGCTTAGCTAGGTATTTACGCGTGTATGATTTGATTAACACGTCAAATGACGAAAATATCATGTAGAGTTTAGTAATAGGCTTACTGACTTCACGTTAGGTAAACAAATAATTACATGCGATACACAAATATTATTATAATTTACTTAGAGATAACGTAATTATAGACTGGTTTAATGAGTGAAATAATAACAGTTAAAAGAGATAGCAAGTAAGTAGGTACATAATCGCACATCTTAGCTAATGGTAAAGCGTGCTCTAGTAAGATATTTTAAAATCTACGGTTATCCAGTTTCATCTGGATATTTCTATTATTTGAATTAGCTCTTTTAATACAAAGAAAACACGTTTCTGTATATATGTATGTGTACTAGCTTTCCGCTCGCGGCGTCGTCGCCCGCGTTTTCCCGTGAGAATTCGATATTTTATTCATTTTACCCCCTAGGTTGAATTTCCAAAAATCCTCTCTTAGTGCTACCCTATACCTATACTCCCCAATGAAACATACATGCCAAATTTTGGCTTCTTGTCTTGCGCCCAGTACCTACCTAGTTTCGGCTCAGCGTTGTCTGTCAGTCAGTCTGTAACGGAAGATTTTTATGTTATTTATACAGTTACCTAGTGCCACAAACTTATCTGACACGGTGGTCATTTTTAGAACTAATAAATTGGTTGTTTGTAAAGTCGGTTTACGGACGATAATTTAACGTGATAGATAACGTCATCCATATCCATACTAATATTATAAATGTGAAAGTGTGTTTGTTTGTTTGTTTGTTTGTTTGTTTGTTTGTCCGTCTTTCACGTCAAAACGGAGCAACGGATCGACTCTATTTTTGGTATGGGGTTAGTTTGGGAGCTGGAGAATAGCATAGGCTACTTTATATTCTGGAAAATTATAAAATAAAAATGATTATTTTGTATACAAAATCGATAAACTGTCGTACTATACAAAACTGTCATTTCTTCCATAGCCGCTTCCAAAGAGGTATGTCAAAGAGTATTGTAATCACTGACGTTTTAGCCGCTTTGGATTACCTACTTTTTAATAAGTGACATTTGTGGCAGGCAGTGTATAAAACTTCTTCGCGATTATATATTTTCATCCGTCTATCTATCTATCCACCAAAATTATTATGGCAAAACAACGTTTGCCGGGTCAGCTAGTAGTCATAATAGGAAAACATTGATGAAAAATTGCATAAGTACTTACTTACTTTTATAAATGGAATTGAATTATTATCACCGCATTACCATTATTATGTATAATACAAAGAAGGAGTTAAATGTTAGTTACATTACATTTTTTGATCTAAGTTTATATGGCAAAGATTAGTTTTCGAATTCGACCGCACGGAGACTTATCTGGCGCGCACTTTAGTACCTAGGTACCCAGGAAGAAATTAGTAGGTACACGTGTTTATTATTAATTTTATTGCAAAATAGGTAGGTAATATAAACACTAAGTGAACCCGGTGAACTTCGTATCACCTTTATTTAATGCATGTAAAGATTTTCATTCACTCTGTGAAATACGTTCGATTTTGTAACCACGCCACGGCTATTAAGCTAGAAACACATTTCTCTGGCGCAGCGCAGCGCAGGCGTCGACCCGGGTGTGCACACTTTACTATTAGCACAGTTTAAGCAATCTTTCTATACAGTTGGACGACGCCCTTGAAGTTGGGCGATGCCGACGCCTGTATAGGTATTTACGTAAGTACGTAAGGGTTGTCACCATAGATGTAGAATTTTTTCGCTACGCAAAAAGATCTACGAAGCGTGGGAGCGAGAAATCCTAATCAAGTTATAAATGTCCAAGAGAGAAAAAGACAGCAAATAAGTACCGCTATGTCATTATTTTCATGAGTAAGAGGCCATAGCGTCCCAGCTGTTCAACGTCTCGTTACAATTTGAGCATATTTGTAGTAATCCTTCGATTACAAGTGAAAAGTGCAATTATGGTGACATGTTCGGTACGTGAATGTACGTGAATGTGGAGTTACAAGACGCAATAATCCGGATAAATACACTTTTCACAGGTAAAAACGATTTTATCATTGGAAGTTTTCGAACCTTAATTTATCAAATTTCTGACAGAAATCGGCTCAGAAAAAGATGTTTACAGTAGAATATTAAATTGTAATGTTCTGTTTGAGTGTAAATCGTAAATTAAAACAATATTTGCGAAGAAATTATGTATAAATAGTAAATTGATGGTTACGCTAGTGCTTGACAAAGCGGTGACGTCACGAGTATCGATAAAAACAATAAAATTGTTTTTTATTGACATCGTGACATGAATACAAAGTAATTTAGCCAAGATTATGTTGAAATCGTAGATAAGTAGTAGGAAAGAAAGATTGCCGACGTCATACATTATTATTATTTATCTTTTCTTGAAATAGAGGTAAAATTGAATCATTATATTATTTTTTTACTTTTATTGGGTTTGATCTTGATCCCAATCAAGCCCATGGTGGGCTAAGACAGGATCCACGATGGAGCGAGCTAACCCAGAAGCTCACAAATTTTGTTCAAGCTCATTAAGCTCTCTTACGCTATTACTGCATCCATATATACTCTCGTCTTCCTGGAAAGAGCTGTACCTGTACTGGAACTACAAAGCTTTCTTACGCGACGCTTACGCTACTGCATCCACCTATACTCTCGTTCTTCTGGAAAGAGCTGTACCTGTACTGGAACTACAAAGCTTTCTTACGCGACGCTTACGCTAATGCATCCACCTATACTCTCGTCCTCCTGGAAAGAGCTATACCGAAACAGTTGCTTTGCTTGCATTACATTATATTAGGCACGCATCTGACGCCTTCGTCCTAAATTGGAAAAGGTTGTTGGAACATTCCCTTCCCCGCTTACTGCACTGTAATTATCGGCTTGCTTTGTAATAAACTTCTTGCTACCCGTATCATACCATCTTTTACTGCTTCAACTACGTTATCCTGCACTTCCGAAGACTTCTAAGAAGAAACCCCCTCACAAAGTGTTTTAATTTCGTGTACTTGTATTATTAAACGTCTCACTACATTGAGAGAGCATTAAATGTCGCAGTCAAATTGGTGAATTCTATTTTTCGCTTCCTCTTCGATTTTTAAGCGTTCCAGTGGATCGTCACTCACACAAGCGCCGCTAGTAGAAATAAATCATTTACTCAGTCTCAAGGACTTAAATCAAAATAATTATTTTAACTTTTGCGGAAAATACTCAATTGAGTATTTTCCGCAAAAGTTTATTTGCATGCATCAAAATGGTCTCCGCTCAGCATTTACCAGGATAAATTACATCCTGGTAATAAACAAGACGCTGCTGATCTTCCGCGGATGCCATCTCTTATGTAATAAAACTAATTAAAATTAATAATAAACATGAAAAAATATATATTAAAAAGAACAACAAAACCGGCTTTAAAACGTAATTGTTAAGTGTTAATTTACTAATTCTTTACCACTAAACGACTTCTGACCATTTACACAAACATAATTTATTGTCTATACTTTCGGCTAAAATATTTAAAAAGCAGATTAGACTATATATTTAGATATTTGCGCCAAACACTCAATAATTTCGATCCAAGTCCTTGAGATTAAGTACCTACTTATTCTTAATGGTCTGTGTAAGTAGAGTACCTAAATGATTTATTTCTATTGGGGGCGCTAGTAACGTGTGACGTAGGTACCAACTTAAAATTTCCAGACGAACGATGTATAACAAGGCCTACCTACTGAAACAATCGATAATGTAAAAGTATATCCTGGACAACACTATTTTTAACTCACACATAGACATTCATGAACACATGTACATAATTTTTTTAGTCACATCTTCGAGCCGTCATTGTGTATCTTGTACATTCTAAATCTATGGTTGTCACTTTAAAATGTGACGGTGGACCTTTTACGACCCCGGGTGGGTACATTGGTATTGCGATATTAAATTAATTTAACATTGAAAAGCTCATAGGCCGTGACAATTATGCGAATTGGAAGTTTGCCGTAAAGGCATATTTGGAACATGAAGACCTTTGGCGGTGCATTACTGCGGATAAAGCAGATCCCAATCCCGCCATTCTCGCCAAAGATATCAAGGCAAAATCTAAGCTCATTTTATTAGTGGATGCGATCAACTATATCCATATTCAAGATGCTAAAACCTCAAAGGAAGTGTGGCCCAACTTGGAAAGAGCCTTCGATGACAATGGTCTGTCCAGAAAAGTGGCATTGTTAAAAGATCTCATCACTACAACTTTAGATTCCTCCAAGAGTGTCGAGGATTATGTTAATAAAATCATGACGTCTGCACATAAGTTAAGAAACATAGGTTTCTCCGTAGATGATGAATGGCTGGGCACGTTGATGTTAGCGGGCTTACCAGAGATTTATAAGCCCATGATTATGGCCATAGAAAGCTCTGGAGTGAAAATCAGTGCAGATAATATTAAAACTAAACTACTTCAAGAAGTAGGTACAGAGTTCAGAAACAACTGCATTTTACTCAACACTTAAGAAGAAAACATATGGGTCTCAGAACAAAATGAAACCAAAAGGCCCCCGGTGTTTCAATTGTAACAGATATGGTCATTTCGGAAAAAACTGCCGCGCTCAGAAGAATCAAAAGATAAATGGTATGTGGATTCCGGTGCCTCTATGCACATGACTAATCGTTCCGACTGGATGTATGATGTCAAAAGTCCACCAGTTTCTACCATCACAGTAGCAAACAAAACTCCAATTGCTGTAAAAGGTGTAGGAAAAGTTAATTTGATAATACCAGGTGACACTTCAAACAAAATACAGGTAAGAAATGTGTTATACATACCTGAACTAGCTGGAAATTTACTGTCTGTCAGTGCAATGGTTAACAGTGGTTGCAAAGTCAATTTTAATACAAATAGTTGTGAAATATTTAACCAGAATGGAAACTTCATATGTTCAGCCATATTGGAAAACAATTTATACTGTCTTAAAGCCTGTAGAGAGATAAATGCTAACCTTAGTATTTCTGATATTTCAAATGATGTTGTCCTGTGGCATCGGCGCATGGGACACCTACATTTTTCAGATGTAAACCGATTACCAGAATGTACACAAAGATTAAGCTTATCAGACAAAATCAACTTGCCGGTGACCTGCACTACCTGCCTAGAAGGAAAACAGTCGCGACTACCATTCAAACATGTTGGAATCAGAGCTTCGGAACTACTAGAGGTGATTCATTCCGATTTGTGTGGTCCAATTGAGATTGCGTCCTTAGGAGGTATGAAATATTTTATAATTTTTGTAGATGATTACTCAAGATTAGTACATGTCTATTTCCTTAAAGATAAGCTCAGTGTCCTAAATGCATTTAAAGATTTTCACAAGAAAGTAGAAAATGAATGTAATAAGAAAATCAAAGTTATACGCACAGACAATGGCTTAGAGTATTGTAATAAAGAATTTTCGAATTATTTGAGTCAGTATGGCATTAAACATCAGACTAGTTCCCCATACTCACCGCAACAGAACGGTCTCGCTGAGCGGATGAACCGAACTTTAGTAGAAAGAGCTAAGTGCATGCTTTTAGATGCCAACTTACCAATACCATTGTGGGCTGAAGCAACGGCTACAGCTGCGTACATTGTCAATCGGTCACCTACTACATCTATAAATAAAAGAACACCTTATGAGTTATGGACAGGTAAGCAGCCTGATTTATCCAATATGAAAATTTTTGGTTCTGAAGTCATGATGCAAGTTCCCAAGGAAAAACGAAAGAAGTGGGACCCGAAGTCACAACGAATGATTTTTGTGGGCTATTGTGACAACACCAAAGGATACCGTCTTGCTGAACCTGAAACACACAGAATTGTAAAGAGTAGAGATGTTGAATTCTTGGAGAATGTTAAGAAAAACAATAATATATATGTACCGTGTTATATTGACAGCTCCACCGATGAACAGCCAACATCTTCATCAGCAACAGCAGCAGCACCTGAACCTGATACAGATAAGACTTTACAATTAGAATCTCCAGTTCCTGTAACATCACACTCGAAGTTTAGCGAAAGCTCTGATGAGTATGTGTCAGATGTTGCCGAAGATGAGGTGTATACTCCTCCGAGAACAACAGACAATTTACCCAAAAGTACTATGAACTTGCGCCCAAGAAAGCCTGAAAAGAAAGAAGTTAGTTCAGCAAACTATGTTTCTTCAGAGCAAAATATCAGCGATCCAGAAACAATTAAAGAGGCTTTATCCTCCGTGAATGCTGAAGAATGGAAAAATGCAATGGATGAAGAATTTCAATCTCTTTTAAGAAACAACACATGGACACTTACCAATTTACCACCAGGAAAGAGAGCCCTCCCTTGTAAATGGGTCTTCAAAACCAAAACTGATGCGACTGGTTCTGTGAACAGATATAAAGCAAGACTTGTAGTTAAGGGATATGCACAACGAAAAGGAGTAGATTACGATGAAATATACTCACCCGTGGTGCGGTATACATCCATCCGATACTTGATTGCATTGGCTGTTAGATATGATTTGGAGATTGACCAAATGGATGCCATAACAGCATTCCTACAAGGCGACTTAGATAATGAAATATACATGATACAACCTGAACTTTATCAAGAAGGTAATAAAGTATGCCTTTTACAGAAATCTATTTATGGTCTGAAACAAGCCAGCCGGCAATGGAATGTTAAACTGGACAGTGTGTTACAGAAGATTGGCCTTACCAGATCAAAGATAGATCCATGTATATATTACTGTATAAATCAACAAACAATGATTTTTGTTGCTGTATGGGTTGATGACATAATTTTGTTTACAAATAACAGTAATTTGAAGGCTGATATAAAAGAAAAATTAAAAGCAGAATTTCAGATGAAAGATCTTGGAGAAGCGAAGCAATTTATTGGATTAAATATTACTAGAAACAGAAAGGAAGGTACAATAATGATTGATGAAGAAAATTATATAAAAGAAACTTTGGAACATTTTGGTATGTCCGAATCCAAACCTGTAAGAACGCCAATAGAAGTAAATGCAAAGTTTGATTGTAATAGTACAAAATTAGATGAAAATACTCCATACAGACAAGCTGTGGGATGTTTACTGTATATAGCACAGGCAACAAGACCTGATATTGGATTTGCAGTAAATAAACTTAGTCGATATGTTAGTTATCCCAATCAACAGCATTGGCTTGGCATAAAAAGAGTAATGAGATACCTACAAGGTACAACAAACTTAAAGTTGTGTTATCAAAAGGATGTCTCTAATGAAACAAGAGGTTACTGTGACTCAGACTGGGCTAGCAGTCCAGAGGACAGAAGGTCCTGCACCGGTTACATTTTTATTTTTCAGCAAGGTGCCATCGCTTGGAACTCGACCAAGCAACCGACAGTAGCTCTGTCTACAGCCGAGGCCGAGTACATGGGGATGGCGGCAGCGACGCAAGAGGCTCTGTGGCTCCGTCACCTGCAGCTGGAGCTCGGACTTCGAGATGATGGTCCACTACCCATTTGGTGCGATAATCAAAGCGCAATTAGTTTAGCTTCTAATGATTGCTATAAGCCCAAAACTAAACACATAGATATACGTTATCATTTTCTTAGAGACAATGTAATAAATAATAATGTAACATTTGTTTATTTATGTGGTGATAGGATGGTAGCAGATATTTTAACCAAAGGCACCAGTTTTGATAAGCATTGTTTTTGTATAGAGCAAATGGGGTTACGTTCAAGAGGGGGTGTTAGGTTTGTGAACGCAACCAACTAATATGTAATGTGTGAATGCATCGGTCTACTACGTCTGGCAACATTGACTTGACAATTGTATTCTCTTCCCTTTTTGTGCCGCCGATTACAGTGATAATTAATCCAATAACATCTTTTATTTACTAAAGTAATCTCCATAAAATATCTTATTTATCACATCTACGCGTCTTCGTGCAAAGGAACTGGGCTACAAATATGTTTGGGTCCGGAACGGAAGGATCTTCGTCAGAAAATCAGAGGAGGCGAACTACGTCTGTGTGCATAATACGGAGATACTTAAAAAATTGCCTTAATCCGAGCTAATATGTTAAATTTGTAAAGTAATAGTTTGTACTTGTTTCCTTAAAAATGGCTATCCAAAAAAAAGTAAAACTAAAATCAACTAATTTTAAAATCGCTTTGTTAAATGTGCAGTATCTTAATACTGGTTGGGATGAATTGAAGGAGTCGGTTGCCTGTAATGATTTTGATATCCTCTGCCTAACCGAAACTTGGCTTAAACATGATTCTTGCACCAGAGCTCTAACTATCCCGGGTTACAGACTTTTACATATTCCGCGAGGTTCAAGAGGAGGCGGTGTCGGTGCCTACATTAAAAATCAATTTAATGTCAAAGTCTTAGATCATCCGGAGGGAGACTTGGAGCAGCAGTGGCTATCTGTTAAAGTTTGGAACCAAAAAATCATAATAGGTATAGCTTATCGCCCAGAAGCGATTAGTCGTGGAATTGCTCTTGATTGCTTGGCTAATTCGCTGTCCTTGTTTGCACCTCAATGTGATTTTCTTTTTGTGACTGGTGACTTAAACATCAATTGCCTTGATTCTAATAAAAAAGTCATATTACCGGCTTGCCTTGCTGATCTTGCGGATGCATATGGGCTCACCCAGGTGGTAAACAAACCAACACGAATAACTGATAATACCAGGTCCCTTATCGATATAATATTAACTCGTAGTTCGTTAAAGCCTCGAAATATTACAGTTATACATAACGATGATTTGAGTGATCATGGTTTGGTTTCAGCAGAATTCCCCATAAAAACCGAGAAATTTATACCAAGGCACGTTACTTTCAGACCTATTAATAAGAACAAAAGTGAAATTCATGAAGCTGCGAAATAATTCATAATTCATAATTCATAATTCATAATAACTTTATTTGCACTAAATAGGGTACAACAGAGTTGGTAATATAGAATAAAAGTCACTTAAACCTATTTAGCCGTAAGTCTACAGCATGCAAATGTTTATGTCCTAGCACAACCAAGTTTTACACATTATCTAATAATTCGTCAAATTGGATCTATGCATCTACCATATAATTTAATTCTGTCATTATAGCCATGTTATTAGTCTTTACGTTTCAGAAATTCCTCCACCGAGTAAAATGTATTTTCGACTAGCCACTGACGTAGTACGCTTTTAAATTTTCTCATTGGCAAACATTTTATTTCGCATGGAATACTGTTGAAAATGGTTATACACATAGCGTAGCAGTTTTTCAAGAAACGCGTGGTTTTAGGCACTGTGTCTAATACTAATCTGTTAGGGTCTCTGTTACTTCTACAAGTTAAATCCCCAGACTTGGCAAACTTATTTCGATTCGCGTATGTAAAAATAGCCACTTCAAGAATATAAATACATGGCAATGGGAGTATATTTAAAAGTCTAAAGTAAGGTCGACAGGATTCATCCGGAGCTATGTGACATATTGCGCGTACACATCTTTTTTGTGCAATGAACGCCTTTTTGTTTTCCACGCTATTACCCCACATTATTAGCCCGTATCTCAATACTGATTCGACATACGCAAAATACGTGGTTAGTGCTGTATTTCTACACGCTACCTTGCTTAATGTATAGAGAGCATATGCAAATCTATTTAGCTTGTTACATACTTTTTCGATGTGCTCTTTCCAGTCCAATTTTGAATCAATAATTATACCCAAAAATGTCACATGCTCAGCCGTCCGAAGAGTTTGTCCGTTAAAATGTAAGTCAATAGAATGATCTTTGAAATTATTAAAATTAATAAGGCATGTCTTGGATAAATTAATTATGAGATTATTATTTTGTAACCAATTTGCAATTAATGTCAGAGTTTTTATTATATCCGCTTCATGTTGAGCCACAGGGGCTTCAGAATCTGATGCAACTATTAACGATATATCATCGGCAAACAGTATAGTTTCATGGTTAGTAACAAAAACAATGTCGTTAACATAGAGTAAAAATAGTAGAGGCGAGATAACGCTACCTTGAGGAAATCCATGAAGATTTTGCTTAAAGTCCGATCTAACTGTCATAGTATTATTTTTATCATCTATGTAGTCAATTTCCACACATTGGTATCTATTTTTTAAATATGAGCGAAACCAGTCATATGCTGGTCCTCTCACGCCATAGCGTTCTAGCTTTCCTAAAAGCATGTTATGATCCACCATATCAAATGCTGAAGACATATCAAAGAACAGCACTGAAGTTTTCTTTTTTATATTTATATCATGTAAAACGCTGTTTACTAGATGGAAAGCCGCGTGGACAGTGCTTTTGTTTTTTTGGAAGCCATATTGATTTTTTTGTAAAATGTTGTGGTGTGTCAGAAAAGATAAGAGCTTTTCATGCATCGCCTTTTCAAATATTTTAGCGAATATAGATATAATAGTTATTGGTCTATAGTTCTCTACATCGCATACGCTTCCTTTTTTATGCAATGGTTTAATTATAGAGAATTTTAAGTTGTCTGGAAAAGTACCCGTTTCAAAGGAGAGGTTTACTAGGAAAGTTAAAACCTGCGATAATTGTTTACTGCAGGCTTTTATAACTTTCGTATTTATGGAATCGTAACCTTCCGATTTCGAGTTTCTTAAGGACATGATTATTTTATTTATCTTTTCATTGTCAACTGGTGTTAAGAAGATGGAACTGCTCGCGTGATTAAAATTATTATTAAAGTTCGATTTAGATGTCGTGTTTGGAATGTCAATTTTATCAGTGAAATGGTCATTAAATTTATTGGCTATGTCCGAAGGATTAAAAATGTCAATTCCATTGCATGTCAATTTGTTAATTTGTTTTTTTTGAGTCAATTTGTCCTATTTCATTTTTAACTACGGTCCATGTCGCTTTTACTGTGTTTTGACTATTTAAGATAAATTTTTTATTTGAGAGTTTCTTAGCTTGCGTTATGCATTTTTTTTAAAGTTTATTATAATTCAAATAATTTCTACGGTCATGAGTGTCTTTGCTCGAGTAATATTTAAATCGTAGTAATCTATTTTTTTACAACTTTTAGCTAGACCCTTAGATGTCCACTTAATTTTATGTGATAGTTTTATTTTTATTCTAATTTTTGGAAAGCAAAGATTATAAAGTAGTCGAAATATGTCATAAAAGCTATTAAATGCAATATTAAGATCCGTATGTCCAAATGTGTCTGGAAATGAGATACTTTCTAAATAGTTTTTAAATCGGTCAATGTTTTCTTTCGAATAAGATCTTTTAAAAATAAAGTAATCTTTCAAAATGGGTTTGAATTTGGAAATATTGTACTTAAATACTTGCGCGGTATCGTGGTCGGAAAGACCAAGCGGGATTGTGCCACCATGTCCATCACTAACGTTACTTAAAATAAGATCAAGGCAAGAGTTTAATCGCGTCGGCACATTTATATATGATTGAAGGTTGTACTTCTTCATAATGTCTTTTAATCGTGTTGTATACTGGTTACTTTCTAACATGTTCAGGTTGAAGTCTCCAAGAAGAATGATTTTCTTGTTCTTTTTGCTAAACTTAAAGAAAAACTTGTGCAGTAACTGGTCAATTTTATCTAGGAAAATTTCGATGTACCTTTTTATCGTTGAGGGTATCCTATATATACAGACAATTATTGTGTTACTTGTAATTACATTTATAGCGCAAATTTCGAAGTGTTTAACCATAGCAAGCTCATCAAAATAGTCATTTTTTTTATATTCTACACCTTTTTTTATTAAAATGCAAGATCCCCCTCTTTTATCGTTCCTTGAATAATTGCTTGCTAATTCGTAACCATTTATGTGTATATTTTTAGTATCCGTATTTCTTACAAACGTTTCTGTAAAACACAATGTATATATACATACATACAATGTATATATACACAATGTATATATGTATACGCCATGGGAATTTGTTTCAATGTACAATGACGTTAATGATATGGCTTTGATGTTTAAAATGCTTATTTTAGATCTTTTCGATACTTTTGCTCCCGAACGTAAATGTAAAGTCAACCATCCTCCCAGTCCCTGGATGACTGACACGCTCAGAAAATTAAGAAAGGAAAGAGACCGTGCGTGTAGAAAGGCAAAAGATTTAAAATCAGATTCAGCCAAACAATACTACCTAGTATTCGTAATTATTATAATTTTGCCTTGGCACAGGAAAAACGAGCATATTTTACTTACTTTGTTAATAATAATAAGAACAATTCCCGTATAATGTATCGACATGTGAATAGATCTGTAAAACTAAATCAGTGTACTGCAATCCCTGGGCACCTTAACGATGTTAATGCACTTAACAAACATTTTACAGAAAGTGTACCTGCGTTACCAAGTGACAGTGCTGAGTTAAACAGGCTTAAGTCTTGCCCAGTGCAGTGCACAAACAATTGTTTTAAGTTTAGGCCGGTGAGCGAGGCAGAAATAGAACGTGCTGTTGCAAAAATGTCATCTAACTCACACGGAAGTGACGGTATATCAATGCTGATGATACAGTTAACACTGCCCTACTGTATGCCGGCGTTACTATCCATCGTAAATAAGTCCTTGCTAGACGGTGTATTTGCAGATGACTGGAAGTGTGCAGTAATCACTCCCATTCCAAAAAAGTCAAAGGTCGAGAGTGCGGATGACCTAAGACCTATCAGCGTACTTTCAGCTATTTCCAAAATAGTTGAAAAGTGTGCTCTAGATCAGATTAATAAGTTCGTTGAGACTGAGAAGCTATTACCGACCCTTCAATCGGGGTTTCGCCCAAGGCATAGTACATCTACGGCTTTACTTAATATAACGGACGATGTGCTTTCTGCGTCTGATCGTGGCTTTGGCACCATTTTGGTTTTGCTGGACTTCAGTCGTGCGTTTGATTCTGTTAATTTAGAATTACTGCTGCTTAAGCTTAAGTTATTTGGGTTTAGTCAAGCTGCCTGCAACTGGTTTAACTCGTACTTCTCGAATCGTTTAAACACAGTACGATTGCTAACAGATGACGGTACTATGGAGGTCTCAACCCCGATATCTATCGCAAGGGGCGTGATCCAGGGTTCTATCCTGGGTCCTTTACTGTTCGCGTTATACACATCCAATATAACCCAAGTAATTGCTAACTGTGGCTATCATTTATATGCAGATGACACACAACTGTATGTCCACACCAAGCCCTCCGCAATTGATGTATCAATAGCAGTTTCTAAGTTGAATCGGGATTTACAGGCAATCGCCGAGTGGTCACGTAAAAATTCGCTTGTTCTTAATCCAGCGAAGAGTGTTCAGATTGTGTTGGGCACTAGAAAGCAAGTCGCTTCTATAAAGGCTGCACAAGTCGACGTAAAGATAAATGATGTGTCTATACCTCGAGAAATTTGTGTTCGTAATTTAGGCTTGTTTATCGATGAAAATCTGAGGTTTGAGAATCATGTTAGGCGAAAGGTCGGGCAGTGTTTTGGAGTCCTACAAACTTTGTACAAGCTTCGCAGATTCTTAAGCACTAGTGTCAAAGTTCAATTGTGTAATTCCTTAGTTTTGTCACATCTACATTATTCTGATATTGTGTATGGTCCTTGTTTGTTTAAGAAGACTGAACGTCAAATTCTGAGGGTGCAAAATGCTTGCATGCGATTTTGCTTCCCAATAAAGAGGAGAGATCATATTACCCCTTACTTGGTCCGTAACAAGATTCTTTGTATGGACAGAGTTAGAAAGTTAAAATACGCTTGTTTTTTGCACACTTTGTTTAAAACAGATATACCTACCACCATATCTGTCGAATAAATTGAAATGGAAGAAACGTTGTTTAAAGTTAAGGTACCTGGGTGACCTCCTGTCTCTGCCGTCACATAAGAATAGCGTTACCAGAGGATGCTTTGAATTTGCCGCTTCAAAGGTATGGAACGACTTACCTCCTCCCTTACGGGATGGTGTCGCAATGTCTGCATTAAGTTTTAGGCACAAATGCAAAGTATGGTTACTGGAACAACAATACGAAGCGGCCAATATTGTGTATGATTTGTAGTGGATTATTTTCTTTTATGTTATTGTTCACTATGTCCCAAACTTGCCAATGTTATGTTATAAATGTTGTAATATAATGGAAAGTAGGTTGTGGCAGAATATCAGCGACAGCTGTTAATTCAACTGCTGAGCTGATTCAGATGCTGAGCTACAATTCCTTTTTGTTTCAAGTTACCATAAGATTATACTTTAGTAGTACATGGAAATCGTACCAAATAAGTGGTGTTGCCTTGCATTAAATGAGGTAGTTCTGATTTTTTTATATGTTAGTAGTGATGAGATAGTAATGACAAATCCAAGTTTTCCACCTCGAAAGCCCTCCGGATCATTGTTAAATATTAAAAAATCCAATAAATTTTCAGATTTTTTTCAGTTTTTGTCGATTTTTACCACCAAGGACCTGTGTTACGGCAAAAGTTACTATGCACGCTTTAAAGTAGACTAAATTTGCAATAAAAAGAGATTAGTTTGGTTCTTGTAAGTCAAATAGTTTTTAAGATGGGGCTATTCAAAAGTTGGCAAAAATTCAAAAAAAGGAAGTATAACAGTTTTTTTAGTTTTCGACATTTTGACCCATAGTAGTGGGTTTATGGCAAAAGATAAATTATTAGTTATTAAAGTCCATTAAATTTCCAACAAAATGAAACCAATTAGTAATATCAACTTACACTTGATAGTTCCTGAGACAGCTGTTCAAAGTTATTGAGGTAAGTAAACAATAATGTCTTAGAAGGGTTTGCAAAATGAAGTACGCCCTAAAGGAAGGCATCTGTAATTTTATTTATTTTTGTTATGTTGGTGGGGGAATGTGCAATGGTGTTGTCAGCTGATAGTGTTGTAGCCACCACTGTACCTCCATGATTACAACGTGAGGAAGAGCATATTTTCTAGAGGTGCGTCGACACTTCGGTAGAGAGTTTAGAAATTTGAGCATCTGGCCTGGGGTGCACAGATAAACAACTTTGCTCTTTCGGGCACATGGAGTGCAGAAGAGCAAAGTCTACACTGCAACAACAAAGAAATGTTGAGTATTCTCAAGGCTCTAGAACAACAAGCAGAGAATATGAAACAGGCTTCAGTCCTGATTCAGTCAGACAGTCGAACTGCTGTTGCATATCTTCGTAACGAGGGCGGTATGAAATCGCAGTCCCTAATGGACCTCACATATCGAGTCCACAGCATCCTGGACAAGCACCAGATTCAATTCAGAATTCACTACATTCCTGGCAAATTCAACAGCCACGCAGACCACTTGTCCAGACATCGCAGGCCCCCGGAATGGCACCTGTTACCAAACTGCACACAGATGATATTTGCCAAATGGGGCACGCCCGTGATCGATTTATTCGCGTCCAAACACGCAAGAGTTGTAGCGAACTACGCGACATTGGACCTCAACGACAGCGAAGCTATATTCCA
The DNA here is from genome assembly GCA_949710035.1 of Crambus lathoniellus. Lineage (NCBI taxonomy): Eukaryota > Metazoa > Arthropoda > Insecta > Lepidoptera > Crambidae > Crambus > Crambus lathoniellus. The sequence continues at coordinate 11,580,044 of OX453306.1, forward strand.
CGATGCTTTCAGCGTGAAGTGGGACTTCCCGTTGGCTTGGGTGTTCCCACCACCGTTCCTGATTCCTCGGATGCTGGCTCACCTGGACCAAGCCCACGGAACATACCTGATCGTGGCTCCCCGCTGGGAGAAAGTCTTTTGGAGAGCGGACCTCAAAGCAAGAGCGACCGCAGCCCCGTTCGTTCTGAAGGATCTGGAACGACGCCTAGTGGACATCTTAACCGGCCTTCCACCTCCCAAGGTAAAAGAAATGACTCTTAGAGATCTGGAGATGTGGGGGTGGACAAGTAAGATAAACACATGGGACCCGACTCAGAAAGATCTTTTAGTAAAACCGTGGCGACCATCAACTAGAAAAACGTACAATGTTGCTTGGAAACGCTGGTTAGAATGGGCAAAGTCACATAATATAGATCCAACCAGTCCTCAAGGATCTGACTTGGCACGGTTTTTAGCAGACTTTCATCTCATTTCAAAGTTCTCATACAATACCATACTTTTATATAAATCGGTTATTTCTACTTTGTGCAGTGTGGACATGTCCGGGAAATTAAATGACGATATTTTAGTTAAACATATTTTAAAATCTATTTCTAACAGTCACATAAAATTACCAAAAGCTCCGGTTTGGGATGTTAATGTACTTACCACATATTTAAGCAATTATACTATAGATGCTAACAATACCTATCTTCCAGACAGTTCGCCACACTGCAACATTATTATTACTCTGCTCTGGAGGAAGAGTCCACGACCTCACGTTGCTTTGCGTTGATAGTAATCACTGTACTGTTCAAGAAGATGAAGTCATTCTCTGGCCCCAATTTGGTTCAAAGACCGATTGTAGGGAATACAGACAGTCCGGGTGGAAACTTTTACATAATCCTCAAAACGATAATCTTAGTCCTACATTCTGGGTGAATAAAACTATCACAATTTTAAATGAAAGGCGTTTAAAAAGTCAGTCTTTTAATTTATTCATAACATTGAGAGGTTCTCCAAAAGCTGCGTCGCGAACTGTCATAGCCGGATGGATAAAATCTTTATTGAAGGAGGCTGGCATTGTTGCTGCTCCAGGAAGTATGCGCTCGGCCGTTGCATCGCGAAACTGGGTAGATAACTTACCTCTTGATGATATATTAACACAAGGCAACTGGAGGTCAGAAAATACCTTTAAAAACTTTTATTGTAAAGAGGTGATGGATTCAGTATAAAGCCAACCGCATCAGTTAGAGGTCTGTTTAATCCTGCCAATTAATTTATAAAATGATAGTTAATAGATGGTGATATTCGAATTCATGTAGATAATGTTTAATCGCTGATTTGATATTATACTTCATGCTTCGTCCTCAAGATTAGCTTGATTTAACACTTGTAGTACGCCCTAGTAATCGCCAATTTCACACTATATTGAGAATATACCTATTTATAAATTAAAAAGTAATAAAAGAAAATTATTATTTTTTAAATTTCAAAAGTGGGTAGTCAACACCGATCTGGCTAAAGCGCCCATCATAGCTGTCATTCGCTTTCTAGTGCGTCGCCGATTCACATCTAGTTTTTAAATAGTGTTAAAAAAGTTGTTAGTTGTTGTTAAAAGTGATTATTTAGGATGCCCAAACGCAAAAAAGATAACTGTGAACACATTAAACGACAAATTATAAGATTGGAGAGAAAGTTGGAGCGAAAAAAGAAGCACCACCACCGGTGAGATTTATCTTGTTCTGAGTTATCGGAACAATTCTATCGCTCGTCGTCCTTATCTTAAGGTACGTTATGTATTTTTATACATTTATAAGTCACTGGCCTTGACATATTATATTGCATATTGAAGTTCAGTGAACTGGTTTTCTAACGTTTCGCAAAAAATGCAAACGATAATTACGTTCAACGATAAAACGGTTTGACTATTTAACTACCTACTTATTACTAAGTTTGTAAAATAAATACTTTCAATAAAGTGTAACAAAATTATTAATTAATTTTAAAGTTATAATTGAACATAAATGCATTAGTTCGTCACAGACTTTTACAAGTTCTCGTATAAGTAGATTTCAAACAGTTTGCGGGCAGTACTTTCTATGAACTGGGACTGCTTCTTACTGAAAATAATTCACATAAGTGACGCTAAAAAAGAGCTTTGTACTCTAAAGTATTATGCTTATTATGATGTGTCGATTTTCAATAGTTTGCGGACAGTACTTTTCTTTTGAACTGGTACTGTTAAACAGTTTGCGGGCAGTACTTTCTTTGAACTGGGACTGCTTCTTACTGAAAATAATTTACATAAGTGACTAAGCTAAAAAACATCTATGTACTCTAAAGTATTATGCTTATTATGATGTGTTGATTTTCAATAGTTTGCGGACAGTACTTTTTTTTTTCGAACTGGGACTGTCTCTTACGAAATTTAATTGCATACCTAAGGTTAAGCAATTCATAATCTCAAATAATGATAACATTATCATCATTATATACACTGCAGTCACTGGGTCCTACAAACAGTACAACGGGACTGTTATAAGGTACTACTAAGTGTAGTTTGCGGACAGTACGTGTTGTTATAACTGGGGACTGTCTCTTACAATATTATACTGACATGCTAAAATTGTATGAACATGAGGCTTACTCTGTCCCTTACATACGACCAAGAGGTCATAGTTGACCTCGACGCACCATGTTCTAAGGGTTAACCTGAAGGACAATTAGAGCAAGTACTTGGAACTAATCCCCAGTACATCCCAGTCTGAAAACATTACAAATATACAGGATGGTCATTCGTCGACTGAGGCTCCGAAGCGTGATCTACCTTCAGATCAAACGTCTGCTCTTGAAACAGAAAACATACACTTAGATAGTGAAGTATTTGAAATATTAGGTACTGACCCTACTTCAGTCAGGAGTGCTGGAGTTTTCCAGCACTGGGTCTCAACAGGTATTAACAAAGAATTGCGTAAAGAACTCGTAAGTACATGACCCCAGAAAATTGCAAATTGATTGACCCACCTGAGCTTGATCCTAAGATTAAAGCAGCTGTTTCAGATATTATTGCTAAACACAATAAGGCCATTCAACTGAAACAGAAGGAATCGACTGCTGGAAACACTTGTCTGGTAAAATCTATACTATTATATTGTCTGCAAATGAGAAAAATACAGCCTTGCTAAAACACTTATGGATTTGGCAAAAATTATGTGTGATTGTCAACATTCTAATTCAATTTACAATTTTTTTTCTGAATGCCGTGAAGATGGATCTAAGGGATTCTCTTCAAAAAATCAAAATTGATAAACAATTATTCGGCAAAAACTTAAGGGAAAACAAAAAATCAGCTAAAGCTATTAACAAGTCTAGCACAGACCCAAAGCAATCAACGACACAAAAGTTTCCTAATAAGTAAGTTGTACAGTTCTTCGCGAAATTTAAACTGAAAGGGTCCGGGTCCTAGTCGCAGGCCGACGGGCCCTCCCAGGACGAAGGAGCCTGCAACGACTTCGACGCGTAGACGGCTCATCAACTTATCGAAGCAGTCGCAGTATCCGTGGCAGAGACAGAACAACAGCCGACGCTAAATACGTTAACGCATGCAGGTCGTTTATCATTATTCTATAAAGAATTTTTAATGATTACCAAGGACCCACTGGTTCTTTTTCATAAAAAGGATATAAGATTCCCTTCAATCGAAAGCCGATGCAACCTGTATCACCGTCAACCCAAAAATGTAGTGAAAAGGAAAAGGCTCTTTTCATACACGAAATAAAAAATTTGCTGTCTCTGCAATTTCAGAGATCTCTGAATCTGATCAATATCTATCAACTATTTTTTAGTACCCAAGCCAAATGGAAAAATGCGCTTCATCTTAAACTTATCACTAAATAAATTTATTGACTCAAGACATTTTAAACTCAAGGATTTAAGAACAGTAATAAAATTGATACCGAGAGATTGTAACCGTGCACAGTAGACCTGAAAGACATACTTTTTTTTAAAAATTCACAAGGAAGACCGAAAATATCTAAGATACCAATTTGATCAAAAAGCATATGAATTTAATGTCTTATTATTTGGTTTAAACACAGCTCCTATTTTTCACTAAAGTCAACATGAAACCGGTCATGAAATACTCATGATTATATGGTTACCTGTTAACAATATATTTGGATGACCTCTGTCTAATATAAGGGTCTTAAAACTTACAAGATACCGTAAAGTTGCTTACAAGCTTAGGTTTCATTATAAATACCGATAAAAGTAATTTTATACCTTCTCAGTCTTGTAAGTTCTTAGAATATAGTTTAAACTAAAAGAAATTCTAGGTCACTTTGCCAAAATTAAATTTGCAATACAAAAGTTTTCTAACTTAAAAAGGTGTAAAATTAGAGAATTTGTTAGTTTTATTGGACTGTTAATATCCGCCTGTCCCGCCGTGAAATGCAGCTGGTTGTATACTAAATTATTTGAAATATGTATAATTAGTACATGGATATACTTTGTTACTTGGAACAGGATTCTATTGGTGGAGCCGCACCAAAATAAAAATAGACAAGTATGACCTGGAAGTTTTTCAGGTGCCTCAACTACGGGGTGGGGAATTGCATGTGGAGACGACAGAGCTAGTGGTTTATGGAGTGTAAAAGAAAGTAGCAGACAATAAATTATTTAGGAATTCTTGCTGCGTTTACTGGTTAAGATACTAACTGTCAAGTACTTCTACGAACTGACAATACCACGGTAATTTCCTACGTAAACCGTATGGGTGATATACACTCCCCACACCTGACAGAGATCGCAAAAGACCTCTGGCAATGGCGTAAACGTAAAAATCTTTACGTTTTTGCATCTCATATTCGATCTTCAGATAATACTATGCAGGCAGACCAAGAATGGCAGCTAGCTGATTATGCCTTTCAACAAATTGTTGAAAAGTTTCATAGATATTTTCATTGATACGCTAGTCGTTAAAAATAATAAATGTCCAAGATATATATCCATGGCATAAGGATCCGGATGCATACGCCGTAAATGTTTTTTTTTCAGTGTCGTGGTCGAAATTAAATTTTAATGTTTTTCCTCCTTTCACAATGATGCCTAAATGTTTAAGAAAGATTATCTCTGACAATGCCACAGATATAATAGTAGTTCCATTTTGGTCCACATAAACGTGGTATCCACTATTTAAGAGTATTTTAATAAGTAAACAATTCGTTTTCAAAGCAGATTCAAACCTAATTTTGTCTACAAATTCCAGCCGCAAACAAATGCGCAACTCCATTGCCCTTGTGATGGTGATGGTACGAAGAGGCGTCAAATAATTTTCTTTGGACGTCATGCTTAACCCCTTTTTTGGATAACTCGTATAAACAATACGAAGTTTGCTATTAAAAGTGGTTTATTTATTGTCAACAAAATAAACTAAACTTATACGAAAGTATCAATTCCCGATATACAAAATTTTTTGCATCTGCTTTAAACAGTGGCGCTCAGTATGGCACAATTAACTGTTATCATTCTGCTTTGGCTTTAATAACTAAAATTGATATATCACTAAATCAAGAAATAAAAAGATTTATTAAAGGAGTTTATCGTACCAGACCACCATCCCCTAAATTTAATGAAGTCTGGAATATAGCACAGATTTTAAATTGTCTTGAAAAGTGGTTTGCTAACGAAAGTTAGAATCTGGAAAATATATATAAAATATATTAAAAAAAACACATTGCTCGTTATACCATTCTATAACGAAAAGCCAAGTATTTGTCCTGCAAGAGTTTTGATTACTTACCTTGAAATGAAAATGTTTCTCTGTCCTGATTCCGACAATTTATTTATTAGTTACCGAAAGCCATATAAGCCTGTTACGTCACAAACCTTATTCAAATGGATAAAAAATACGTTACATTTAAGTGGAATTGATATTTCTACGTTCACTGCGCATAATACCCTGTATGCTGCTACGTCAGCTGCGCAAAATTTAGGTTTTAGCATAGACCAGATTATAAAACTGCAGGTTGGTTTTCAGAATCACATACGTTTGCCAAATTTTATAACAGGCCAGTAAACAGCAATTGTGATAAAAAATTTGGCACCACTGTTTTGAGTGCTTAATCAAAATATTTTTCGTTTATTTCATAAGCGATGTTGATTTTTTATGTAACAAATAATACTTTTTTATTGCTTTTTGTTTCTATGTTGAGAAAATAAAGAAGCAAGATAGTATAAGTTAAGTTATAATTTCAATCTATATTATTCAGTAGCCCATATATTACAATTTTTGCATATTTTTCGAACACTAACTCTAAACGTCTACAAGTGTTAAATCAAGCTAATCTTGAGGACGAAGCATGAAGTATAATTAGAGATTAAACGAACTTACCTGAAGTGAAGTTCTATCTTAATTATACGAAGGCTTCGTCCGAAGAGATTAGCTTCCCTCCCTCCCAAAAGTTATTAACTACTCCCCTATATGATTCGAAAAATATAATACTCTAAACTAAATGACAGCTATGATGGGCGCTTGAGCCAGATCGGTGTTGACTACCCACTTTTAAAATTTAAAAAATAATAATTTTCTTTTATTACTTTTTAATTTATAAATAGGTATATTCTCAATATAGTGTGAAATTGGCGATTACTAGGGCGTACTACAAGTGTTAAATCAAGCTAATCTCTTCGGACGAAGCCTTCGTATAATTAAGATAGAACTTCACTTCAGGTAAGTTCGTTTAATCTCTAAAAATTCACTACATTAATTTAAGTATAGAATTATACTTAAATAATAATAATATTAATGTCTCAGAATAGTTTACATGATTACTATTTACTTTTATATGTACATAATTGCTCTAACATTGTAACAACTAGAAATGCTTTTTGATGATTCGAATGATCAGTATAACATAAGTACTGTATGTATGTAATTTATTTCATGTGTTTACAAAATTAATTGATTAAAATACAGTTTGTACTGAATAATTAATCGTAATAAATAGTTGTCTCTCTAATAACTAGCTTTCTTTTTATTAACCCCAGTCACATTGGCGTTTCTTCACCAGGCGATAACAAACAGGTCTCAATATTTTAAGCTTCTAATAACGGTCAAGTGGTTTAATAGACGCGTTTTACCTGAAATAAAACGCATATTACCTTATTAGAAGCTTAGTTTTTATTTCTGCCTGGTAAATATTTCGACGCAATGACGAAGGAGTGGACGCGAAGCAACCAAGTCGCTGGCGTCCCCCTTCACGCCTGGCGATGTGCGAGAGAGATAGCAATACACGGAAGTAAAAGAGGTAAAATAGGACGGGAAACGGATATGCCTATCTCAATATTTTAAGCTTCTAATAAGGTAAGTAGTTTAATATGCGTTTTATTTCAGGTAAAACGCGTCTATTACAAATGTCATGTTTTAAATGGTAATGATAATTGGTTTTGCTATGACGATCTTGGGCCAAATTTTGAACCCAGCACTAATAACGAAATTGAAATTTCTATTGTTACCACACTTTTATTAGCTTCACTTGTAACTAAGTCACAATGTAAGAAAATCTTGGAATTCAATTTTAACCTACTTCTAAGTAACGAATTGATTTGAAACTTTGCACGTCTATATGAATCCGATGACAATACAATAATTTGCTACCATCAAGCTGATCTGATGATGGAGTCAAGAGGTAGGTAATAGAACTCTTCAATGGCTGCTAGGAAACCCCTCGAGTTTAGGCTCATTTGTTTTGTTCTGATGAGACCTATTCGCTACACTTGATGGTGAGGGTCTGATGATGGAGCAGGGAGGAAGCCAGCGGCACTACTTAATGACCACTAGGAAATCCCTCGAGTTTGGGCTCCGTTGTTTCGATCTGATGAGACTTATTCGCTACACTTGGTGGTGAGGGTCTGATGATGGAGCAGGGAGGAAGCCAGTGGCAGTCCTTAATGACCAATAGGAAACCCCTCGAGTTTGGGCTAATTTGTTTCGTTTTGATACGACCTATTCGTTACACTTGGTTGTGAGGGTCTGATGATGGAACTGGGAGAAAGCCAGTGAAACTCCTAAATGACCACAAGAAAACCCCTCGAGTTTAGGCTCATTTGTTTCGTTCTGATGAGACCCATTCGCTACACTTGGTGGTGAGGGTCTGATGATGGAGCAGGAACAAAGCCAGTGACACTCCTTAATGACCACAAGAAAACCCCTCGAGCTTGGGCTCATTTGTTTCGTTCTGATGAGACCTATTTGCTACACTTGGTGGTAAGGGTCTGATGATGGAGCAGGGAGGAAGTCAGTGGCACTCCTTTGTGACCACTAGGAAACCCTCGAGTTTGGGCTCATTTGTTTCGTTCTAATGAGACCTATTCGCTACACTTGGTGGTGAGGGTCTGATGATGGAGCAGGGAGGAAGTCAGTGGCATTCTTTCGTGACTACTAGGAAACCCCTTGAGTTTGAGCTCATTTATTTCGTTCTGATTATACATATTCGCTACACTTGGTGGTGAGGGTCTGATGATGGAGCAGGGAGGAAGTAAGGGTTCAGCTCGCGCATCCGGTAATTAATAGACTCCACTTGAATTTGTAAAACTAAATACATACAATCACGCCTGTGAGTTATAATGTTTACGGGGTGGGCAGACACATGAATGGACTGTGAAATCGATTACCACCCATCAATAGCTTGCCATTTATTAAACTAAAAAGTAAAAAATAAATAACTAGTATAAAAAACTAAAAAACACACTTTTATAGGAACAGACTAAAAGTACAAAATAACTGTCTATTCAGTAACTGAAATTAAAAAGCGTGGTGCGCCCTTTGCAAAGCATGCATTCAAGTACTTAATATTGACCACGCGCACCACGCTTTTTAATTTCAGTTACTGCATAGACAGTTATTTTGTACTTTTAGTCTGTTCCTATAAAAGTGTGTTTTTTAGTTTTTTAAACTAGTTATTTTTTCATATCAGATCGTGTGATTGTCACACGGTCTTATATGAAACCATAGAAATTTCAATTTCGATAATGAGGATCTCCTTTCGTTCATTACTTTAAAATTAGGAATTTAGTTTTTTGAGATTTGGATTTTGAGATTGTAGGTAAATTATTCTTTGAACCTGATTTACTATTATTTCTTTTAGTTAATAGGCTTATGTAATAATATTGTAGTGGTTATCTAACTAATTTAATAGTTGATTGTCTGTGATATTTTTTAAGAGTTCCTAGTAATCGCTAAATTTGTAGGGCTGAGATTTTATACAAAGTTATTTTTAATAGTAATGAAAGGTTGTAAATAAATTATTCTTAAAATGTGATTAAATTATGTTATTGTAGTTTCTACTTGATTTATCTATTGATAGTTGATTGTCTGTTATATTTTCTAAGAGTTTCTTTTTCTTACTATTAGTAACCGACTTAAAAAAGGAAGTTACTTATCAGTTTGACCTGTATGTCTGTAATATCGCGCGATCTATTTGGGCTTCCAAGCGCGTGTGCTAAGTTTTGTGAGTGTAATTTTGTTTGTTTGTATGTTTGTTAACGAATTTCTCTCTCAGTTTGAGTTTCATTAAAATTGCTTTAGTACTTTTTGAGATATGAGTATAATAATATATACATATATGTATATATATAATAACGCTCAAAACTACGAAATAAAAAAGTAATATGTAAAAAATTAAACCGACTTTAAAAATTACCTGTCCATTGAAAAGGAAAAATAATCTTTTTTGAAGTCTGTTATTTTTTTATAATTTACGTACATTTTATTCCGTTTTTTTTATATATATTTTACTTTTGTTCAATATTATACATGACGGTAACAAGTATTTGTTGGTCAGAGACCAATTTATTGGTCATTTATTGTTAAACTGTAAATAATTACATTATTTGATTTGTTTGCCGAATATTCACTGTTACTACTTAATAGTTACTAATAGTTAGGTGCTTGATGTAACTAATTAATATTTATTGTACTATCAGGGTCTTTTCCGCCTGATCACTTAAAAATTTTATCGCTTAACACATGCGGCGGCGGCATTTTCAATTTCAGCGGGTAATAGATACAGTTCTTTTTTTGTAACAACAAAGAGGTTTTATACGGCTGAAAATCCATTTACGTTTTTAGAATAAATAAATGTGTCCCTAATTAAGACAAAAAACATAATTAATCAAATTATTTATAATTCACACTAATTTGTTATAAAACATTTGCATTTTATCACTATTATTATACTTAATTATTTTGAAGTAGGCTGTATGGCTGTATGTAATCAATCACCTCACATTTGGTGCGTGCAAAAAAAAAAACTTGCGCGCTTTTTCCCTTAGTTAATATTATGTTAATACAATATGTATGCAATAAATGTTTGTTTTTCCTCGCAAGTGTGTTGAAAAAGTGCGTATGAAACTCGTGAGCAACTTACTCACTAGACACTCGGCTGATTTACGCCCTCGCCTGCGGCTCGGGCTGCAACCCACAGCCTCGTGTATAATGAGCAACCTAAGCTCACTTGTATCATAATATACTATTCTCTAGCAGTAGTAGATTTAAAAACAATAAATCACGTGACCGAGGCGCGTGCGTCGAGAAAGTGCGCTCGGCCGGCCGATCTTATCCTACATTGGTCTATTCAAGGTCAACGGGGCGGGGCTAGCGAGCGCATCTACGTTTTGAGTGCAAGCAAAAATGAACTTAGTGGTGGTAAGGCAGAAGTGTCCGCGATAGTACGTGTTATTTATAAGAGTAACGCCCGATTTCACCGATGATATTTAAACGCGATTAACGCTAAACATGTTTAAAACGTATTTCTGTCTCTGTCACATTCAAACAGATGACAGAGACAGAACTATGTATTAAACATGTTTAGCGTTAATCACGTGGTGAAAGTCACCCTAAGGCCGAATTTCACCACTGATATTTAAACGCGATTAACGCTAAACGTGTTTAAAACATAGTTCTGTGTCTGTCATCTGTTTGAATGTGACAGAGACAGAACTATGTTTTAAATACGTTTAGCGTTAATCGCGTTTAAATATCAGTGGTGAAATTGGGCCTTAATGTTATAACAAGTACTTACTAAAATGTTGATATTTTAAATATTTTTAAAATTTATCTCATGTTTTTAATCACTATTTAGCTTTTAATTATATTGTTAGACTCTAGTGTGTAAAAGTAATTTTATTCATGTACCTATGTGATATGTCCACCAAAAATGAAACTGTTTATTCTATTAAAAGTTTGTTGTCTGTGGTGTATATTTCGGTTTCGTTTGACAGCTCGTAGTTGTTCCTCTATTCCGATAGGTATATTAACTTTATGGTTCGGCCCGAGTTTACAAGTATACTTTCTTTGCAAATATTGTCTGTAATGCTGCCAATAAATTATATTTCAATGTTTGGTCGATGGCCACAAGAAAAAAGAAACGACAGCTGCCATGTACACAAAAATGTTCAGTGTTCATATTTAATAACCCAGGATGACGTCGTGTAGTCCACGCGGGCGAAGCCGCGGGCGGCCGCTAGTTCGTAATAAAATAACATAACATTTTTTGTTTTAAAAACTGACAAGGTTCGATTCCCGAGGCATGCATAAGTTTTTTGAAAATCTTTGAATGCAGTTATTCTTAACTCTAAAATCAACGACATGGATTGTTTCCTTAGAACAAATATCTCTATCTCTAAAGGTGCAGTTTCGAGCCAAGCGACATTGACGCCGCGTCAGTGCGTCAGTAAACGCTGCGGCTCTATCGCAGCGTCTCTGACGCTCTGTTGAATTTGAATTCCGAGGGCGGCGACAGTATCACTGCGGCCTTCAGTCAATTGGCGACCAGTGACCTAGACAGTCGAGTTTTTTGCGTTTACTGCATACTGTTAGGTACACGTACAATAACGTCGATTGTTAAAGGATAAAACTAATATTTTGGTTGTATAGTTGTTGTAACATGAACTCTAAGTTGTATTAAAATTATTAATTATGGTTAAGGTGCGGTATTCGATTATTTTAAATATTTTCACATATCGTTTTGTTAAAGCCAAATTGTAAATAGGTACGTTTTTCTTAAAACCTCTTTGGTGCCGCTGCCTTAGAGGAAATTAAAAAAAGAAAAAGGAAAAGCGGCAGATGATGTTTTGGACACGAAAAATGGCGGAATGTTGTAAAACTAATAATTATTGAATAAATGTTGTTGAAATATTTAACTGATGTTTGAACTTTGGCCTGAAGCTTAAAGTTCAGAAGGGGACACGTAAAGGATATACAAAATTTCCTTCCACGCCTGCAAAACCAAAGTTAAGTGAACTTGTTGCATGTTATTATATAGCTAAAGAAGATAGTTTTTATTGCAAAATAAAACTTTAGCGTAAAGTTTCAAGGCAATTTATGTTGAAAAAGTATTGAGATCGCATGATTTATGTATTTGACAATAATTATGCTCATTTGGTGTTATTTGATTGGAATGAATTGTGAAAATTGACAAGAGAAAATTGTTGTATTTAGTGTGATTTGAAATTGGAATTGCATTGTTTTTTTTTTCTGTAAGCCTACAAGATTTTAATGATAAATAATAAAATCTGTTTTATAGTATTTTGATGGAATCAATGACAAAGAAAAACGGTCAAGAGCGAGTCGTACTCGCGCGTCGAGGGTTCCGTACAATCATGTGAATGGGTAAAACGTGAGGATGTTTTCATCGGCGAGGCTATATTCGTCAAAAAAATTGCGGTGTAGAATTATTGCAGTTTTGGGTCGGCGCCATCTCTTGCCCGATAGTGGAACTAATGTGGTTTTTGTTGATTATTTCTGAAAAGGTTTGCTGTTTGGAGACATCGTTTTATTTTTCCTGTAATCATTACATAAACTTCTGTCTGATTCTTCTGTTCTTCAGAACCTGTTGCAAAAAAAAAACAATGAAATATTTTTAATTCTCTCTTATTTGCGGAATGGTTTGGCAAACGTCTTCTTAAACAAGATTTCAGTTTGATGGCATTAGTGGTTCTCGAGATGTCCAGCTGTGACAGACAGACTGAATCGCACCATAAAGGTTCCTTTTTACCATTTTGATTTGGAACCCTAAAAAGCAGTTGCAGCTGAGCGCTGTAAATCTAACCACACCATAGATCTCGATTGCCGTTCGGAATAACAGCTGTCATTATGTTCCGTTCAAGCAGATTACAAACTTCCAACAGTTGCTAATTAAGTTATTGTCAAGCTGCTACAACTTGTGATAGTATTTTTTTTATTGTAATAAAAGTAATAAATGAAACTAAGGATCCTGATAGTTTAATTAAAACAAAAAAACCTTTTATTTAATATTGTTGGCAATGCAAAGATGTTGATCAAAAATAACGAAATAGGTACATACTAGTTTTATTGTTTTCTTTTATGATTCAAAGCTATTCTAAATGTAAAAATAACGTTATGCAGCAAATCAAAATTATTATTGCGTTATGGTTTCGGTTAAGTATCCTGTTTAGGTACAAGTTAAGGATTCTATGATCTTGCTTTTAATAAATGTAAGGTTTATGTAAAAATCATGCAAGTAAAAAAAAAAATTAAGTTAAAATTCGGCAATTGATAATACAGAATAAAATTGTAACCGTCCAAAAAGGAATTTGCCTTTGATAATGAGCCGTGCGCGGATGAAAATAGATTATGTAGATGGCGGGTGTTGAGTGGTTAGTATGAAGGTTTAGACAGCATTGTCTCAAGAAATAAGCAGTTTATTTTTATTGGATTAAAGAGAGATAAAGAGTTTTTGACGGAGTTTCATTCCGGGTTCTTCTTACATAAAGCCGTTTGTCTTTTGTAAAGGTTTTTAATTACAACATTTTGATCTATGCGTTTCTCTAAATTCCAGAGACAATGATGGCAACGACACACCCGAAATCAAGGGCTAAAAATGTGATGATGCTCGAGGTTAAGAGCTGGTATATGATGATGCCTGAGGACAAGGGCTAATTGTGATGATGCTCGAGGTTAAGAGCTGGTTTATTAGGATGCCCGAGGACAAGGGTTAATATGTGATGATGCTCGAGGTTAAGAGCTGGGTTATTAGGATGCCCGAGGATAAGGGTTAATATGTGATAATGCTCGAGGTTAAGAGCTGGGTTATTAGGATGCCCGAGGATAAGGGTTAATATGTGATGATGCTCGAGGTTAAGAGCTGGTTTATTAGGATGCCCGAGGATAAGGGTTAACATGTGATGATGCTCGAGGTTAAGAGCTGGTTTATTAGGATGCCCGAGGATAAGGGTTAATATGTGATGATGCTCGAGGTTAAGAGCTGGTTTATTGGGATGCCCGAGGACAAGGGCTAATATGTGATGATGTTCGAGGTTAAGAGCTGGTATGTGATGCTGCCCGAGGTGAAGGGCTGGTGTCGTGTACCGGACGACGTTCTGTGGGTAGGCCCCCTACAAGGTGGACCGACGATCTGGTCAAGGTCGCGCAAAGCCGCTGGATGCGGGCAGCGCAGGACCGATCGTTGTGGAGATCCTTGGGGGATGTCTATGCCCATCAGTAGGTATGCCCGGGGTTAAGGGCCGGACCGGAAACAGAAGATGAAGTTGGTGAAGGCTGGAGCGAGACTCCCATAGACTCCCTAGCCTATGGAAGAGTGAGACGAAGGACAAACCGGTGTTTTTACGAAAGGAACGTTGCGAGTCAATGCAACCATATTATTTGAGCACGGGTTAATTCTGGTCAAGCAAACATTATAGCTGAAGGATTGTCTATCTAAACTTAAGTAAGTATTCCAATAATGTTCTGAGTACGACATTGATTGACTTATGATTTTCCGTTAGTACATCCATGTTTTGTGCCTTAAAGAAAAAAAACGTGGATCGCCTAAGATGTGATACAAGTTACAACACGGTTTAGGTATAATATTTAATCGTATGAGAGGTGTGCCCGTATGAACGCCATAGTATCACTTGTGGTGGCTTTGCGACTTGTAGATCGACATATTCGACTTGCAAACATTATTTTTAAATGCGAAATTTCAATAATTTGAATTGGTATAGCAAGTGATTCGGAATAATGGGTGTTCTTTGAGGCTAATGGGACAGTATGACCTTTTTCTCCAGGTCATTATGAAATTGATGGAGTAGGCAGTACTATCGTCTCTAGCCATTAACATTAGGTATTTTCAGTGTGAATTAGTTTAAACTTCTCGAGAAGGCTGCGGTGAAAGTCTGTTTGAATAGATTCAAGATTCAAGATTCAAATTTGTTTATTCAATTTAGATTGTTATTTACAATACTTGTGAACGTCAGATTGAGAATAACTTTAACGATACTTATTCCATACCCAACTATGTAACAATATAAGAAATATAATATGAAGCTCTACTAACAAGTTCTTTCCGTTATGTATTGTGAAGTTTGAGCAATAGCAAGGACTTCAGTGGGACTACAGTGGTGGTACAAATGCATGAGATTGAGATGGAGATTGAGAATTGAGATTGCGTGTGCGACTGAGATTGAGGTTTAGATTGAGATTGTGAATTGATATTGAGATTTGAGAGGGAGAATTGTTATTGAAAATTGAGATTGAGAATTGAGATTGAGATTGAGATTGAGCTTGAGAATTGAGATTGCGATTGAGATTGAGATTGAGATTGAGATTGCGACTGAGATTGAGATTGCGATTGAGATTGAGATTGCGATTGCGTGTGTGACTGAGATTGAGATTGGGATTGATATTGAGACTGAGATTTAGATTGAGAATTGAGGTTGAGATTGCGTTTGCGAGTGAGATTAAGATTGAGATTAGATTTGGATTTGGCATTGCATTTGGGATTGTATTTGGGATTGGATTCGGGATGGGATTCGGAATTGGATTCGAGATTTAGATCCTGGATTGGAACTGGGATCGGATCTGAGGTTTGGTCCAGAATTGGATTCGGGAAATGATTCGGGATTGGATTCGAGATTTAACTTGGGCTTTGGGATTGGATTTGGGATTGGATATGGGATTGGATATGGGGTTGGATTTGGGCTTGGATTTGGGATTGGATTTATGATTGGATTTGGGATTGGATTTGGGAATAAATTTATGATTTGATTTGGGATTGGATTTAGGATGGGATATAGGATTGGATTTGGGATTGGAATTGGATTTATGATTGGATTTGTGATTGGATTTGGGATTGGGATTGGATTTGGTATTGGAATGGAAATTGGAATTAGAATGGGAATGGAAATTAGATTTGGAATAGTGTTTGGAATTAGATTGCATTATGTTGCATTGTATTAGGAATCCTAATTTAGGATTGAGATTTGAATTGGAATTGGAATCTGAATTGGAATTGGAATTGAAATTGGAGCTGGAGCTGGACCTGGATCTGGCACTGGAGCTAGAGCTGGCGTTAGAGCTTGAGCTGGAGCTGGAGCTGGAGCCTGAGCTGGAGTTGAAATCTGAATTGGAATTGGAATTGAAATTGGAGCTGGAGCTGGACCTGGATCTGGCACTGGAGCTAGAGCTGGCGTTAGAGCTTGAGCTGGAGCTGGAGCTGGAGCCTGAGCTGGAGTTGGAGCTGGCACTGAAGCTAGGGCTGGCGTTGGAGCTGGAGCTGGAGCCGGAGCTTGAGTTGGAGCTGGCACTGGAGCTAGAGCTGGCGCTGGAGCTGGAGCTGAAGCCGGAGACGAAGCTGGAGCCTGAGTTGGAGCTGGAGCTGGAATCGGAGCTGGAGCTACGTTGGAGCTGTAGTTGGTTGGCGTTGGCGCTGGCGTTATGGTAAAATGGATGAAATGGCTTTATAAGGTTTTGTTTATAGCTCATGATAACAGCCAATCACTATTGTTTTATTAACAAAGTAGGATGAAGAATGGAGAATAGTCATTTACTACAATAAATAAATAGCATTATTGGCTTGCTGAATTGCCCGTTAACATGGTTTAATCACGCCCCCGCACAAAAGCCCGTCGTTCGCCCGCTGGTCGCCTCCGCTGGGCCTCCCAAACGGGTCTCACCTGGCGGGGCAGACCGCGCGACGACGGTGAAGAGTACTGACTGGGGAAGGTCCGATGACCGAGTCAACCGTGCGTGAGCGCCCCGAATGAGCCGATGCGCTATAAAGAGGCTCGCGCCAAGAAATAGTCACCCGAGATGAAGAAGACAAGGACTTGATTTACATTGTGTTAAAATCAGATAAGGCTCTTGCGAGGGCTTTTGCGCAAAGCTTCGGTGGTGTGGTGTATTTACAAACATCCTATAGTT
Source organism: Crambus lathoniellus (assembly GCA_949710035.1). Classification (NCBI taxonomy): domain Eukaryota; kingdom Metazoa; phylum Arthropoda; class Insecta; order Lepidoptera; family Crambidae; genus Crambus; species Crambus lathoniellus. The sequence continues at coordinate 11,597,247 of OX453306.1, forward strand.
TGGATTCTCTTAGATAAAATTGACATTGTCTCATGTCCCAATAGGCGCGAGATAACTATATAAATGAAAATAGAAACATTGGTATCAGAATTATAACGGTAGCTTGAAAACTTCCCAAGGTATAATATCGCCACTATTTCGACGTTTGTATGCAACGTTAAAAGTTGTAAAATATGTCGCCTACTGTGTTTGTTTATCGAATTCGTTTCTAAATTTGTTAAACATTACTGTAGGTACTATTCAAATCAAAGGTGTTACTTATTTTATTGAACTAAAATGTTGGCATTTGTAATAATTATTTTGTATTAAATTATTGATCTGTAGTTATGGTCCAGGAAGCGGTCGCGGGCGGCGTGCCTATGTTAATAGAATTTATTGGAAATAGATGAATTATTTATTGATTGTTGTAGTAGTTAGGGAGTCAGCATCGCCTTACGCGGTTGTTCTTGTAAAGAGAAAACGCCATTATGGATGCACCATTGTCGGCAAAGACGGGCGAATATATGAGAGAATGATAGCTATGGATAAAATTCAACCTTAGATGAGTTTTAAGATCAGGACATTGATAGAAGTTCTGGTGATGATGATGATGATTATGACAATAATTTTGAAGATGATCTAGACATACTATTTGGTGCTGATACAATGTAAGTTTCAGATATAAAAAAAATGTTCTGGTTAATCGAACGATGTATTTTATTAGCGTTTAAGGGTATGAGTTTGATGCATGGGATGCACATTTTTCTTATATTTTACGGAATAGTTCTGTGGTAGTCTATGCACCGACTGCTTTTGACATTGTGATCTTGTAAATGTAGGTAATATGGAATAAGACATTTTATTGGGTGACTGATAAATATGTGCACCTAGGTATAAATAAACATATTTTAATTGTGTAAATGATGATGTTAATGATTGTAATCATAATAATGGTTGAGAAGCATGGCAGGTAGGTATTAATTGTGAAAGTCAGGTAAAAGTACTAAGTGTAACAAATGGCTAAAAAAGGTAGGTATAAGTTTTAAAAAAATACGACCAACTGCATTGTATTGTACCCTATTTACGGTGAATTGAAAATTGTAATAATAATTAAATGAGCTGGCTTATATATATATATTTTCATATTTTTGCTGTTCGTATAAGAATATTTTGAGTAAGTACCTAGTACTTTGTGTAAATAATTTGTTCTTTGATTTTGTATTCGCTGAAAGTATAATGTTTTTCTTTGCTTCGCATAAAACGCGAAGGGACTCGCGTCTAGCAGGAAGGCCGAGCTGTTAGGTACACGTACAATAACGTCGATTGTTAAAGGATAAAACTAATATTTTGGTTGTATAGTTGTTGTAACATGAACTCTAAGTTGTATTAAAATTATTAATTATGGTTAAGGTGCGGTATTCGATTATTTTAAATATTTTCACATATCGTTTTGTTAAAGCCAAATTGTAAATAGGTACGTTTTTCTTAAAACCTCTTTGGTGCCGCTGCCTTAGAGGAAATTAAAAAAAGAAAAAGGAAAAGCGGCAGATGATGTTTTGGACACGAAAAATGGCGGAATGTTGTAAAACTAATAATTATTGAATAAATGTTGTTGAAATATTTAACTGATGTTTGAACTTTGGCCTGAAGCTTAAAGTACCTACATACATACATACATGACTCACGCTATTGTGAAAGATTTGCAACAAATATTTGAAGAAGAGGAAGAAGATGATGATCTGCTGCTTTTGTATTTACTGAGTACTAGAGATCGAACTGACCCGATTTATGGAACCCGCAGCGACCAGGGTCTTTATAAATCAAACAATAATGGATGTTGAGACACTAAATTTTAGGCAGCTCATCATCTTCTTCGGTAAAAGCCTCCATTTTCAAAGTAATTGCACTATAACCTAAAAATTACCACGCGTTGATCGTGCGATGGCGCGACACTACCACCAAGGGGAAGCAAGCGCGGCTCGGCCGCTGACGCCTTGCGACAGTGGCGCCGCGGCAGTGACGCTGCGTCAAGTATCGCCTTGTTCGTACTCGCCGTCATGTATTTATATAGAACATTGTACTATCGCTCTGTCGCGGCGATACTAACGCGGCGTTAGTCGCGTCAGTGTCGCTTGGCTCGGAACTGCACCTTTATAGTTTAAAATTTTCCCATACTGATCCGTCGCGATGGATCACCTGTATATGAAACCGCACATAAGCTTGTCCAAGATTATAAAACTTCACGCGGTTGGTTGACAGTGTTGACACAAGCGACATCTCACGTGAGACATTGGGTATTATTAATTTATAAATGAAATGTATTTCTTCAAGATATATCTACCTAACTACCTTTTAGAGCTTTAAATACCTACTATCAATGTAGACTCGACAGCACATCAGGTTAAACAGTTGAACTGCGATAACAGCTTTTATTAAGTAGGGCATAAAGGCGCTCTCAAGGTCAACATGTACAGTCTGATGTGCCGCCGTGTGTGATAGCCCGTACACACGTTCCGATCCGACCGCCGATTTGGTCTGCTCCAGACCAAATCTGGACGTGTGTAGCGTAGTCGTCCGACCATATTCGTGTTTGACGCGGTCGGCCGGATTTGGTTCGCACGAACTTCACTTCCTACCAAATCGGAACGTGTGTAGGCTTCCGACCGGACCAACTTGGCAGTGTTGACAATTTTGGAGGTTTTCCCCTAGATTTAGGGAGAAAATATGTAAAAGCGGAAATATTTAAAGCAGATAGAATTACTTTAAGGGATTTTCAGAGGATTCAATTTAATGCTCGTTCATGAGTTTTACGACTTTTACGTAGGACTGAACGAACGAAAGGTTTAAATATGGCCATTTATGAAAAGGTTATTTTTATCTATTAGTTTTTTTTAGAATATTTTATTTAAAACTCGCAATTTGACGTAAAACTAAATATATATAAAAAGGGCATAACACCTCATCAATAAGTGCTGCTTTTAGTAAATATTTAGCATGTTTTAGTATTTTTTTGAAAATAACAGAAAATTTAAAAATAATGAAATTGTTTTTTTATAGTAATAAAACATTAAAAACCGAAAATATTTTTCTTTTTAATTTATTTATTGCAAGCAAATTGATGTTTTCAGTATTTATAAATAATAATATTGGGAGATTAGCAGTGGCTGGCAACACTGCAACAACGGCTAGAGGTCGGCCAGACCAAATCGGAACGTGTGTAGCGCCGACCGATTTGGTCTGGCAGATTTGGTTTGAACGTGTGTAGGCGCGGATCAGATCTGTAGTGAAGTTCGCCCGCACCAAATCGGCGGTCGGATAGGAGCGTGTGTAGCGGCTATTAGCTACACACGGCGGCACATCAGACTGTACATAACATAACCGAATTCTTATGCGATGGCAACGTCTAGGCAGAAACTATGCCTTCTGAACTAAATATAGAAGTATAATAAATACATAATGTGTCCTAACCTAAAGCGCGTCACAAACGGTGAAGATGCTATAATATTTTATCTTAAGATATCGTAAGATAAAATATTATAGCATCTTAAGGTATCACACACGGTTAAGATACGATATATTTTGGAATCTTTTCACTCTCTCGATATCACGTATTAAAGGTTTGAGGGCCATAGCTAGAAACAGCTTGAGACCTATCAGTTAAAAAATAGTTGATTCCTAAGCAAAACTCCATGTAATTTCTAATAGTCAATGGGCGATTTTCTGAAAGCTCAGCCACTAGATGGCGCTGTCCCACCTATGCAGTTAGAAGGAACGGAACGTTATAAATTTTACTTTGACGCGACTTTTTTACGTAAAACGGAACGTCAGACAGATGTTATTTATTTACCTAAATCTTTAAATTTACCTATTTCGTTTCCGTTCCTCACAGTAGTACTTATTTAATATATTATTAGTTTCCTTTGGGTTTTTAAAAAGTAATTAATTTAAATATGTTTCATACCAAAATATACCATAGACATGTACATACTTATTCAACGCCATCTAGTGAAGCAATTGGAAGCTTTTTTTTTTTAAATGGCCTCTCAGAAAATCGCTCATTAAAACTGCTATGACCAAATGAGTCAGGCCCTCAGTTCATCAATTGTCAAAAATTTGCTGTCACCTCTCAAAGTAATTAAGCATCGATTGTTAATAATTGTTGAACCCGAATATAGTAAAGAATTCGTGAAATCTTTTCAGAAGTTTTCAATTGTCTAGAATATACCGATACAGATTTATAAAGGTTTAGCTGGGGCTCTCAGTTCATCAATTTGTACAATAATGAATCTTCCAAATTTGCAATTAAACTAAAGAAATACATAAAAATACTTTGAATTTCTGATTCTTTAACACTTTTGGGAATTTCTAACGTAGAAACAATGGTGCAAACGTTAATAGTTTAGTAATAATTGGAATGTTTTATTTTGACAATTGATGAACTGAGGGCCTGACGTTTTCGGTTCTACTGACTAGGCTTCGCCACATAGATTAATGAAAGTAAGCTTACGTTTTTTTACGAAATCTTTACTAGAAGTTGACCTAGCATCCGTTTCTCTAAGTACCATACTTTCAGAAATTGAATTTTTAATTTTTGTGAGAACAAAATTGACAGATGGTGACCATCGATTTTCACTTTTTTTAAGGACGGTATTATTATAACAAAGTGTAAAAAAGGCGTTAACTATTTCGACAGTAGATGCCAGAATAATAAACAGTCTAAATAATCGCGGTGAACGTCGCGAGTGCGCATTTTTACACTACTTATGTTATAATAATACCGTCCTTAAAAAAAGTAAAAAATTATGGTACTTTTACGCAGGTTGCCCAGTAGGGCAACCTGCGTAAACCTGATTGCTCTATGACTTTGGATCAGGAGGAGACGAATGCCGTTCTCCTACAAACTCACTTCCCAAACTGCCAGCCTCTACAGCATATCGAGTGGCAGGACGTAACAAGTCACCCAACAGATGACCTCTGGTCTTTCGCTAAAAGGGTGATAATAAAGAAAAGGTAAGATGCGCAATAAACAGTTTCTCGCCTTTTAAGTAAACTGGGACGGACAACATCTTTCCTGCCTTTCTACAATAGGGGGATCTGCAACTCGTTGCGGTCATTACCCATCTTTTTCAAGCCTGCCTGGCGCATAAGCACCAGCACGCCTACAGTGCTGGCAAATCCACAGAATTGGCACTCAATGAACTCGTCAGTAAGATTAAAAACAAACTGATATGCCTTGGTGCGTTCCTCAAAATTAATGAGGCCGTTGATAAGACTACCTTCAGCAGCATTGAGAAAGCGCTGGTAAGGGGAGGTGTCAACAGATGCATTGTCAACATGCTTTGCAACAGGCTGATACAGGTATCCGGTGATGGAAACCAAAGGACGCATGTGGCAAGAGGAGGCCCCCAGGGAGGCGTCCTCTCTCCACTGATATGGAACCTGGTAGTAGACGACCTGCTCTTACTCCTTAACTTAAGTCACTTTTACACCATAGGTTACGCTGATGTCACCATCCTAACAATGGGTACTTAAGCATAGTCTGGTGGCCCAAAGCTGCTCAGACTGTAGGAGCAAAGAAATGCAGAGTCTTCTACGACAGGCCTGCTGTGCTCTCACTGGCTGCATGGACACTGCTCCAATTGCAGCGCTGGAGGTAATGCTTAACCTTACTCCACTGCATCTTTACGTGCAACAAGAGGCAAAAGCAGCACTTAGACTGAAACACCCAGGTACCCTCAGGTTTCCAAAGGTAAGACACATAGAGGGCCAACTGGAGGAATGGTTGGACATACTCCTTGTGGAGGCGGTGTGTGATGAGGTCAAACCATCCTTCATCTTTGATAAGAAATACAAAATACAACTGGATGACTTACAAAGCTCTCAGACACAACACAGAGCGCTTCTGATATATACCAATGCCTCTAATGGGGCGGGGACAGGTGTGTTCTCAGAAGACTAAAACATACAAATTGCGCTGCCACGAAGTTCATACAACACTGTCTTTCAAACTGAGTGTATGGGCATTTTACTGGCAGCTCAAGCAGTCGTAACCAGGGAAGTAACCGACTATGATGTGCTCTATTGATTGCCATTATCATTTACGAATGGCCCTTATAGCTGAATTCATAATATGTGAAATCTCAATTCGGTGTAAGTTTTCTCAATTCGATGCCCCATTTTCCATGGAATTGAGATCCACGGAATTGAGAAAATATTACAATTCGTCAAATTACTCGAAAATATTATAAATTACAACAATTTCTATAAAACATAATGGCAGATATCAGTGAAACACTCAATTAATTTACCACAATTCTCATTAAATATTTCATAAACAAAATTAATGTCGCACACCGATTTGAGAAATGACCCGACCCCAAAAACACCGAAAGATTTCGAACCTTCGAAAAATGCTCCTCAATGCGACAGGTCTTCCATCCACACACCTCGGCCGATCGGGCGCAACCCCCGGGTGGCGAGAATCAGTAGAGTGCATTCGTACTGCGCTTAGTTAGTGATATAGGTAAGCAAAAGTAAATTTCACCGAATTGAGGCACACCCCTCGGACAAAATTTAAATGCGTTACTGTATGAAAACCCAAGGATGTACAATAAATATAATAACGTATATGGCTTTATTGTGTATCCCTTGTTCTGGGAATGTGAGAATTATAATGAACAAGTTATTGTTTTAAAAGTTATGAAACAATAACGAGTAAATTCTGGAAACCGGACACTCCATTTTAAGCGAAATTCTGCCCGTTTTTGAACTTTCTGATTTTTTTGAGGAGATATGTAAAACCTGGCGGTCTTCTAGATATGCTCTCCATCAGGTCAAGAGTCCTATAAATATGTGTGATTTTTTTCAAGTACCTAATTCAATTTTAAAGGTACTTTTTTCGCTCCAGTAGGTCAATCGGTCGTCTCCGTAGAAATGCCCTTATAAATCTGTAACGGTATATTCTAGACAATTGAAAACTTCTGAAAAGATTTCACGAATTCCTTACTATATTCGGATTCAAAAATTATAAACAATCAATCATTGATAGTGTATTAAAAAAGAGGTAGATACCGCACTAGCGCGCGGGAAGTGCTCCGCTCATATTGTGTCAATTGACACAATGCAACTTAGTCGCATGATATCAGCGGTTGGTGAAGCGCGTGGGTATTGCGCACTAAAATAAATCAAAATGCCGAATTGTGTGTTTCGAAAGTGTAAAAACTACGTTACGAAAGTTAAAAAGGACGAAGGAGTATCTTATCACACGTAAGTACATTAATAATTTACATTATTTCTAAATTATTACAGAATTACAAAAGATTATTAGCTAAAATTTATAAACCGACGCAAAAAGAGGATAGCGAATATGTTCGCAGCTGCAGTGCGATAGGGATAGATAGCGTAAGCGCGTCATAGATTAATCATTACAGAATGAAAAACATCGGAAGTATGTAACTTTTAATCTGTTCATGGTTGGTTTGTGACACGAAATTTTTATATATGTAAAGATTTATCTGGGATTTAAATGATGTGTTTTTCCAGATTTCCGAGTGATGAGCTAACTAAATATAAGTGGATTAAAATAGTTCAGACAGAAAGAAGTGAACATGACTGGCTGCCTACAAAATATGATAGAATATGTTCAGCACATTTTCAAAAAGAAGATTTATATACTACTAAAAAAGGATACGTGCGCCTAAAAAAATCTGCGGTACCTGTAATCCAATCGGTAAATAAAAATACAATCAGCATATTTATCCTTAACTAGCGGATCCTCGCGGTTTTACCCGCGTGGTAGCCGTTCCCGTGGGAATATCGGAATAAAATATATATGTCATTCAGCCTATGTCACTCAGGAAGAATGTAGCTTTCTAATGGTGAAAGAATTTTCGAAATCGGTCCAGTAGTTTCGGAGCCTATTCGATGCAAACAAACAAACAAACAATCAAATCTTTCTTCTTTATAATATTAGCCCTTAACCACCTAGCATATATTTCATGTTACCTATTGTGGTATGGCGGAATATTTGGATGGGTATTGGATGGATTACAAAGGATACTTTTTATTTTGCCAAAGGGGGTCACCGTGCGATGATCCAAGTTTTAAGAATACAATTCAACTGAAAACAACTACATCATACGAGTAATTAACGAAGTTTGTTTTATTTCAGGATGATGTTTTACGAGCTGTGTCATCTCCCAGTTTAGATGATGTCAATATATCCGACATCGACTCAGTTTTCGATACCCCCAGAAAAGCGACGCTGAAGAATCGATTACGTAAATTAACGTTTGAAAAGAAAGAGTTACAGAAGAAAAATAAAAATCTTAAAAATCAAAATAAAAGATTGAAGAAAAGAATAACAAGTATGAAAAACATTGTAAAGGTTTTGAAACAAAAGAAATTTATCACGGAACAACAATTTTCGGAACTTAACTTAAAAGCAGAATCTATGGACTTATTTAACAGAATACTTCAAATAAAAAAATCTAAAAAAACCTTTCGAAAAAAATATCCAGCTTCACTTAGAAAATTTGCGTTAACTTTAAATTTTTATTCCTCAGCGGCTTTTAAATATGTAAGGCGGGTTTTCCATAGCGCTCTTCCACATCCACGCGTTTTGGCCAAATGGTACCAAAATAATTCTATGTCACCAGGTTTCACAACACAAGCATTTGACATACTAAAACAAAAAAGTACTTTGTCCGGAAAAAGAGTTGTTTGTGGCCTAATTGTTGATGAAATGGCTCTCAGGCACCAACCGCAATGGACAGGCAAAAGTACAGAGGGATTAGTAGATTTTGGTTCTGGACCTTCGGATAAGAAAGAAATTGCTACACAGGCGTACGTTTTTATTTTAGTATGTTTAAATGAAAATTGGAAAATTCCCGTTGCTTACTTTTTTGTTAAAGGGCTGCCATCCGAGACAAGAGCTAATTTAATTTTGAATTGCTTAAGACTAAGTCACGAAGCTGGTGTTGACGTAGTGTCTTTAACTTTTGATGGCTGTGCGGCTAACTTTACAGCCGCAAAAATTTTAGGTTGCAAACTGGACGATCTTAATAATCTGAAAAGTACATTCAAACACCCTGAAACCAGTAATGATGTTGCGATTTTCTTAGATCCGTGTCATATGATTAAATTAGTGCGAAACACTTTTGAAGTGAAGCGAATAATTTTTAATCAAGATGATAACATAATCAGGTGGCAACTATTGAAAAATTTAAACAAACTGCAAAAAAATCAGGGTTTAAATTTTGCAAACAAACTTTCAGAACGACACATAAACTTTCGTAACGAAATAATGAAAGTAAAGTTAGCCGTACAGCTTTTAAGCCGAAGCGTCGCCAAAGCCTTACAACTTTGCAATGAAACAATAAATTCATCCATGTTTAAGGATTCGAGTCCCACAATAGAGTTCATAAAATTATTTAACGATTTATTCGACATCATCATTCGAGAACACGTGACAGGTTTGGTTTTAAAAAGCCACTCGGTGTTGGTAATGCAGAAGAAATATTTGCTTTTTTAGAAAGGGCGAAGCAATACATTCTCAATCTGCGTATTTATTGCAAATATAGAATCACCCGGCGTGGACATGTCTCTATGAAAATCATAAAAAAAAGACTCGTCGAATGTAAATGTAATCCAGGATATGTAGGATTTTTGATTTGTATTGAAAGCCTTAAATATTTATATACTTCTCTTGTTCTTCAAAACAGATTGAGCTACATTTCCACATACAGGCTAAGTCAAGACCATATTGAAATATTGTTTGGGTATATTCGGCGACATGGAGGATATAACAATAACCCAAATACAATTCAGTTTGAGGGAATTTATAAAAAATTGTTTAACCACCTGGAGTTACGGTCCTCTTTTGCCGGCAATTGTATACCACTCGAATATTTTCCAATACTTAATTGTTCATCGGCAGTAAAAAATATAAATATCACATGCGACGGACGGGCTTTTGATGAAAACCTAACCGTGGACGATATCGTTATGTTACCAAGTGATAAAGTATCACAGAATAATATATCTGTTATGACCGAGGTCCTTAACAGTGGTGTTCACGACTGTTATATTGAACAAATAATCGGGTATATTGCGGGATGGATATCTCGAAAACTTAGTGGCAGCTTAAAATGTGAAATGTGCATTTCAGCCTTATTTACGAATAAAAAATTATTTTTCCACAAATTGGTCACTCTGAAAGACATGGGTGGTTTATGTTTTGCATCTCACGATGTTTTCGAAGTCTGTTCGAAAGCTGAATTAGTTATCAAAAAATTTATAAACGAAAATGGCCCTTTTCTTTGTAATCCCCAAGACTTTAGACACTTACAATACAGTATTTTAAAACATTTTCTGCGATCCAATGTCTTCCATACTTTGTCAGAACATTCCATAAATGAAACCCCGATACTTAATCACAGACTTCAATTAATTCGTGCCATCATAGAACGTTATCTGAATGTCCGCCTTCACCATGAACACAAGAACAATCCTTTTCATAAAGTCTCAAAACGTCATCAAAGAAATAAACTGAATTTATTCGAGGGCAATTAAATAAAAATAAAGAATATAATAAAAAGAAATATTAAAAATATATATGAAACATGACTGCCCCGCCCAAAACCGAACTAACGAAAAATGAACATTGTGTAAAGTACGCTGTACACGTTGGCCCAACCATTGGCCAATACATCGTACATTGACACTTTTAAAAAGGTTTAAAACGAACGAACAAGTTTAAAAAGGTTCTTTCAAAACTGTCAATGTACGATGTATTGGCCAATGGTTGGGCCAACGTGTACAGGGGGCTTAATACCTCGAGCCAAACTTCTTGAACCAACCCATAGACAGAACAACCTGCGCAGTTGCAATATTTAGTACAAATTTTCTTCTGCGCAGATTTTATTGTCTATGGTTTGGTTCAAGAAAATTGCCCAGACGTGTAATTGATGTATATTATTCACGTAATAAAATCATGAACGAAGCGAAGAAAGTTTATTTTACCTATTTTTCCTTTTACGAAATGTCCCTTCTGTGAGCGTAAGTAACTCCTAATCTATATTACGTCATCGTCCGCTTACGCTACCACTGAATGCCAATGATCTTTATGTACATTGCAATAAGAACCAAAATCCTTTATTTCAGTTAAGAGTTGTGGCACAGAATAACAGACTCTAGCTATCTCTTTCGTTAACGTTATGTTCCGTATGCCTTTCGCATTCAGATTTCGCTAACACACACGTGTATATCTTTAGCTTAATAATATGAACACGTTTGAATGTGTAGGTTGGTGGATCAAATTCTAATCGCCGCGAGTTAGAAGATAGCATATCTACCTCTTTTTTAATACACTATCAATGCAATCAATGCTTAATTACTTTGACAGGTGACAGCAAATTTTTGACAATTGATGAACTGAGGGCCTGACTCATTTGGTCATAGCAGTTTTAATTGACTATAAGAAATTACATGGAGTTTTGTTGAGGAATCAACTATTTTTTAACTAAATCCTCTGATAGGTCTCAAGCTGTTTCTAGCTATGGCCCTCCATCCTTTGGTTAATCTCGATATCTGCCCTAGGTAGCAGACGAATATTCTGTAAAACATCTTATACAGGGTGATCAAAAATGAGCAATTCGGATTTGCTATTAGACTTATTGGACAGCTCATCAGACGATGATTCTAACCTGGCATTTGATATAAAAATTGCTATAGCTAATTCGAAGCCTAGATCAGTTTGTATAGAAAATCGTATTAAGTTTAGAAAAGAACGCGGGGAATTTAATCTTTACGAAGATCTCTCAACGAAAAAGTTTCAAATGTATTTTAGGAAATCAAAGGAAACATTTTTTGCAATTCACAATCTGAAGAATTACTGAAGATATTATGAAAAAAAAATACAAACATGCGAGAAAGTATTACGACTGAAGAACGACTTGCAGTATACATAAGGTGAGTAATAAGACAAACTACTTTTGTTTATTTTTTTATTTTTACTCATAAGTTGATACCTAGAAAATGCAAACAATTTAAATTAAACAGGTACTTAACCCATAGTGTGTGTACTACACAATGGTATTGGATTGGAACGAAATAACACTGAAAAAACTTGAAACAGTACTAGTCCAGTGAATAGAGGGTTTTCAGCTTACAAGTGGTCCGGTAGTTTTTAATTTTTGATATGTTGTCTAGGATGGTTTGTGAGTATTTAAAATGCAAAATGCACAATTCCTCGCCCTCCGCCCCCGCCGCCATATTGAAAAAAATCGGCATTTTTTTCAGATTTTCGCTTAAATCTTCGTTTAGGTGCATTTGAGCCAGAGAAGAGTCTTCACAATGTTGTAGAAAATTAAATTTTCTATAATTAACACTTTAAATTTTGTTACTAGGACAGATAGTTATCTGCACTTTTAATTAAATGGTTTTCCAGGAATTTGTCAAACTTTTAAAGAACAAGGTGCAAAATGGGCCCAGAGTCGTAGCACTTTGAAACCTTATTTAATATATACTAGTAAATAATTACAACATTTTATTATATGGCGACGAAGTTCAGTTGTGAAAAATTAAAATGTTAGAGTAGTTCAAAAGTCTTGAAATAAGCTAAAAACTTTCGCTAATATCTTCGTTTAGGTGCATTTTAGCCAGAAAAGATTCTTCAGAATGTTGCATGCTGCATTTTGCATTTTTAATACTCACTAACCATCCTAGACAACATATCAAAAACGGGACAACCTGTATACACATCTTTTCGTATCCAAAATATATATTTCGTATGTTAAGATAGTATCTTAACATGCAAAATATATATTTCCGTATCTTAACATACGAAATATATATTTTCCGTATCGCTTAGCATCTTAAGATACTTAATATGAAAATATATGTTATCTTCGTCGTGTGTGATGGTCCATTGAGTTGTATGGCGAGCGATATTCTATGTTAAGATAAAATATTATAGTATCTTCACCGTCTGTGACGACCTTAAAGTTGAACACGAAATGGTCACCCAAATCGGAGCTTCATAGAAAAAATAATTTTAAATTTTCTTTAAAACTAATGAACAAGTCACCGAATCTGATTCATGAGCTATTAAGGTGACTAAAACGGTTTATAATTTTTGTTTTAGTTGTAATAAAATGCGTATTTCACGTATATTTTCGATTTTGATTAGTGGAACCGAGCTAGACATATAAAAGCATGCTTTTAAATTAACTTAAGCTTATTTCTCTATTCCAAACGCATAACAAATGTATTTACAGTGCCACAAACTTTGCTGTGCCGGTGGCCAAAATGTGAAACTAACGTGATTTTTTTTAATGTCATTTTGCTGTCAAGTTGATGTCCAACCATAGCGCTGCTGGCGGCTGAAGTTCTTAGAAGTCAGGGCCGGTTAAATTACTACAAAAAAAAGAAAAACGTACGTAGCGCCGCTGTCACCGGCACAGAAAAGGTTGTGGCACTGTAATGCATCTGTAGCTGTCACAAAACATTTGTGACACCTTTGAGACATACATTTCGTCGGAACGTCAACAGCATGTTTTCCTCTGGCCCACCAATTTTTGTCAATAATTCTGCCGGGAAGCCGGTACATTAGAAATGATTACTGAAATAAGAAATCACATTCCTTTCAGGTGGTTTTTGGTAAAGAAATGGCGAGTGGAACCGAGCTGGACATGTACACCAAAACGGAACGTAGCCGAAGAGTTTGTAAATGTCAATGTCAAATTGAAACTGTCAATGTGATGAACTGTCACTCACTGTCAAATTCAATTCGCACGGTGGAAACTTGGTGGAAACTGGAATGCGAAAAAAATAATTTAATTTTAAATATTATTAAACAAATTATGTACCTACTTAAAGTTGTTGAGAATATTGTTAAAGTACCAAAATTTAAAGATTATTGTATATCATATCATTAACGAGAAAGCAGTAATTTTTCGTCATGGAATCTGGTGAATTATATGGGCAGAATGAATATAGCATAAATACAATTAATGTATTCGAAAATTGCCTAAAAATTGAAGTTCCATACGAGTTATACCAGTACCTTAAGACAAACGGACAATTAGAAAAGCTATGTCGAACATGTTTATCGCCAGTGGAAGAGGCTTCAGTATCGTTATTCGCAGCTGTGGAGGATGGAAGTCAACTGTGTTTTCTGGATATGTTAAAAGCTTTCATTTCAATTCAAGTAAGTTGATCTGATCCTGGGAGTGGTGTGTTCGATCCCCGCCCGAGATGGTGTAATGAATGTGTGTGTGCTGTTGTGTGGTTATTTTGTTTTAATAAGTATCCCCTTTGATACCGTTGCTGGTACTGATATTTGTATTTTATAACACAATTGCTTAAACTACTTACCACGAAATCAGCATGCAGTCGATTTTTCATATATTAAATAAATCAACCGATTAAAACTATGTCTTGGTCATGACTCCAACAAAGAATAGTATTATTTTTTATCAAAAGTGAAAACATAACATGGTTATTACAGTACCTATGTAATGAAATCTCTTCTAGGAATTTTCAGGTAATGGATTACCTACTCAAATTTGTGCAAAGTGTCATATTGAACTAATTGAATGTTATAATTACAAAATCAAATGTGCGACTTCTGAATATACTCTGAAGTCATTATTGACAGGACAGTTTATACCTATCCCTGAGCATATCGCAGAAGTTAGGTATGTATTAAAAGTAGATATGAGGTCTGTTGTTGCTCCAGTAATATTAAAGTGCAATGTTATGTGTTCTTTGGTTGTTAAATTACTCAATTATATTTTTCAGAGAAGTATTAAACAAATGTGAAGAAGTCAACTTGAAATGTAATGAGGATAATGAATATGATTTTAAAGAAGATATGAAAGAAGGTGAATGTTTAGTAATTTAACATAAATTAATTTTACATGTCAATCTGACCAGCCCCCTGATTCACAAACTGTTGGATACGGAATCGGATTTGAATTCTGTACTTTGTCACTGTCTATTCTATAGTGAGTGACAGAGACAGTGCATACATTCCGCTGTCGGAAGTGTTTCCCACGGTGTGTGAATAACTGCAATGACAATATTTTCTTCATGAAAAGTTTGTTGTAGCAATTTAAGCTGATCTGTTTTATTTTATTCATACTTTTTGATATTAACTTTTACAGAATTAGATGTTCAATATCTTGATGATTTTGATGATGTAGAAAGTGACAGTGAAGCACTTCATATTGTACTAGAAAAAGTGAAAGAAGAAGAGTAAGTAATATTTTACAATTGATTTTATAATTGTATACATTACGGCTGAAATGATGATGATGATACATTAACTTCTGTTCTAATTATTTAATGTCTATTACAGATTCAAAATAGAGAAAAGAACCACAGGTATGTCTCTCTATTAGCATTAGTTTTTTTACAGTTGTGACAAAATTATGACAGTGACAAAGTTTACTGCTGTTGTAGGCTCCAAATCATCACAAAAAGGTTTATTAATAAGGAGGAAAAAGCAGAAGCATGTGAAAGATGTGCAAATACAAATTACTAATAACTCTAGCAAGGTACAATAGTTTTCTGTTATTCTAGATTTTGCAACTACTTAACTTTGTAACTTATAATTTAAATTTCCTTTCAGAAAACGAAAATTGGCAAGAATACTAAAGTATCCTCAGTAAATCAGCAAAATCCAGAGAGAGTGTCTTATCCATGTGCAGAGTGCAAGGAGGTTTTCAGTTCTGAACATGACCAGCAAGTACACTTGGCTGTGCATAGCATGGTGGGCTCCATGTGGAAATGTAAAAAATGTCCCAAAGAGTTCAAAAGTAAGTTAAATGGTTTTGTGATTTCTTATGAACATTTTTTGCAAATATGCATACTTAACTAAACCTTTAGTAATAGATTTTGAATCAGTTTCCCCGAACTAAATTTTGGTTAGCGGTAGGACTTGACCGAAGTTCATCTGGCTAGCAACCACCAGTTTATTTAAGTCTGATGCCATAACAACGATGTTTTCAGCGTTGTTGTGTTCCGGCAGTTAGAGATAAGAAAGCCAGTTGCTCAGTAATAGGGTATTTTACTGTTGTTGAAATGTAGATATTTAATGATGACGTTAAAAAATATTGCAATTAAGAATACCAAATGTGAAAAAATAATTTGAATCTGTTTTATAATAAAAGAATTATAGTCTGTTTGATTTTGACTATAGCTGTCTCTTTCTAAAACGAAATCTTCTATGGCGTGACTATGACGCTACTAACCCACTGACGTCACTAAGATAACGTCCTGTCCTTGTCTAATTATAAAGTTTGAAGTCCTATATCTTTGAAAATATTCAAGATAATTCAAAATGAAAACTTGTTTTGTGTAGCTAATATTTCGAAAAACATTTTAAAGAAATAAAAAAAAAATCAGTAAAATACCGTATTGATGATTGACCCTTATCTGAAATTGACCCTTATCTTCACTTAACATCAGGTGTGACGGTGTGATGAAGGCTAAGTGCTACACCATTGTGGATTAAAAAAAAGAATATAGGTACTAAATCTTATATTCTATAGCTGTTAGACTTCAAAGTATCTTTGCCATTTTGCTTCATAATAAAAGCAATTATATATTCCAGAAAAGTCACTGCTGCGGCGTCATGTTCAGCGGCACATGGAATTGAAGCGATTTAAATGTTCAGTGTGTGAGAAGTCTTTCGCAGAATTCTATTCTTTGCGGCGACACAGTCGCGTTCACACTGGCGAAATGGTGGAAAAGAAACATATCTGTAACATCTGTGGAAAAAGGTATACCTACTCGTAATATATTTTATCGATTTCATCAAAAATTCAAAATACATAAATTGTGGATTGTTTTATTGCTGCCAGAGATTTAACAGTAGACCGAAAAAGGTCGTTAGAGCGAAAACACATTACGCGGCGCGGTGCTACAACGCCAAATTCAGCGTTTGCTTGAAATTCGGCGATATGGGGCGATGCAACGCAAATTTCAAAACGTCAAGCTAGAAACACATTTCTCTGGCGCAGTGTGTTGACGCGTCGTACGACGCGATCGGTTTCATACATTTAGTATGGTTAGAAACACATTTATGCAGTGTGGTGTGGCGCAGAGCGATCTGGCGCGACGTCGATCGGTCGGCTCCGATTGCGCCAGACCCCCCACCACCGCTCTGACGCGCGTCAACACACTGCATAAATGTGTTTTCACTTCTCATGCTCGTAAAGTTCGTGTTTATGTTGGGTATAGGCTGCATAAAATCGCTTTTTATGCTCTAGTGCATAAAGTAAAATCTTCGTCTAAGTCTCAGACTCTAAGACAAAGGTCGTCAGGTAAACAGTCACACACCACACACGCAATTAAACTTCGTTAAATAAACTTGTTATTTCATTCTGTTTCTTTAATTTTCTACACAATCCATTTTAAATTACTTACTAAATTAATAAAACTAGGCAAAATTAATGAGTTTTGTAAGAAATAAGTATTTCAAGAGCATTATGGATTACGATCTATGCTAAAGTCACTGTGCTGCCACTGCCACGTATAAAAAAAAAGAAAGTCTTCCCGCCAATATGGCGAAGTCTTTATTTTTTATTTTTTGCAATATTGTTATTTATTTTCCTCACACTCGAAGTGAAAAGCAGAGTGTATAACTCGTAGATAAAACCCATTTTACCCTCGAATTGATTATCCACCCTCGCCTACGGCTCGGATGGATATATACGTCTCGGGTAAAATGGTACGTTTTATGCACTTGTTGTACAATCTACTATTCTAGCATTGTATCGTCAGATGGCTCGGTAGCGGACTGCGCAACGGAGCGCTGCATTTTGCTTTTTACTATGTTCTCCGATTTCTCCGTCAATAATGGGCCAATTAAAAAAAAAAAATTGTTTAAAAGAGTCACCAATTCATTATCATGTAGGGTTGTTAATTATACTGTTAAAACAGTATTAAAGTGTTTTTAGTACACTATACTTTTTAATTTTATAACAAAATGTATGATTCTGATTTGAAAATAAATTACACTAAATATTTCTAAAATCGGTTCAGTATTTTTTGTTTATCTATTACAAACAAACAAAGTGTATTTATAGTATTAGTATAGACTGATATAAATTGCATCTCGTATTCATTCATCATCATCTTATCATCGTAATCATCAACATATTTTTTTTTGGATTTAATAACTCTGTTGA
Organism: Crambus lathoniellus; assembly: GCA_949710035.1. Taxonomy (NCBI): domain Eukaryota; kingdom Metazoa; phylum Arthropoda; class Insecta; order Lepidoptera; family Crambidae; genus Crambus; species Crambus lathoniellus. The sequence continues at coordinate 11,615,423 of OX453306.1, forward strand.
AAATGAAGACCCAGCGAGAGTATGGAAATTCTTAAGAACTCTTGGGATTGGCAAAGCTCATACAGATAATTTCCTTAACAATGTAGATTTCAACCAACTTAACAGTCACTTCACTTCTTCGACTCCTATCGATGGCCATGTCAAAGCCAATACCTTGCAAAATCTTTCAAATTTGCCAATCCAAGACTGTGATCCTTTTATTCTTCAACAATTTGCGGACTGTGATGTTAAGAGAACAATTCTGTCAATTAAATCTTCTGCTGTAGGTGCTGATTGTATTAGCCGAAAAATGATCCTTCCCATCCTTGATGTACTAGTTCCTATAATTTCCCATATTCTTAATACGTCCATTACAACCGGTGTTTTTCCTGCCTCCTGGAAGGACTCCAATGTTATCCCTCTTCCCAAAAAATCCAAACCAATGCTCCTTACCGATTTCCGGCCTATTTCCATATTACCTTTCCTCTCCAAAGTCCTAGAAAAGCTGATTCACCACCAGTTTACTGGTTATCTCCATTTCAACCATCTCCTTAATCCCTATTCAGTCTGGTTTCCGGAAAGGCCATAGCACTTCCACAGCCCTAACTAAGATCTCAGATGACATTCGCCGGGGGATGGAAAATCGACAACTCACTGTATTGACTTTATTGGACTTTAGTAACGCTTTCAACTCCGTCGATTTTGACATTCTTCTTGGTGTTTTACGTTCTCTTAACATATCTCCTACTGCAATTGACTGGTTTCAAAGTTACCTGTTAGGACGAAGGCAGCGCGTCCGCACTGGAGATTCGTTCTCGGAGTGGAGTGACATCAATGCCGGTGTTCCCCAGGGTGGTGTCTTATCTCCACTCCTTTTTTCAATATTTATTAATACCATCACTGATTCTATTTCCAGTTCCTACCACTTATATGCGGATGACTTGCAAATATACAATCAAGCACCTTTATCTGAACTATCACGTGCAATTGCAGTCGTCAACTCAGATTTAGCGCTGATCGATAGTTGGAGTAAATCCTTTGGTCTTGCTGTAAACCCGGCTAAAAGTCAGTGCATAATTATTGGTAATTCTTATTACGTTTCGAGGATCGACTTTGAACAGCTTCCCTCAGTTTCTTTAGATGGCACTGTTATTCCGTACTCGGAAACTGTAAAAAACCTTGGCGTTACCTTTGACCAGCATTTTTCTTGGAGGCCACAGGTTCATGAACTTAGGAAAAAGATTTTCGCTGCATACGGATCTCTTAACCGCCTCCGTAATTTTTGCCTATTACCACCAAAACCACTTTGGCGCAATCTCTCCTGCTATCTATTATTGACTACGCTGATGTCTGTTACACTGATCTATCGGAGGAGTTACTTGGTAAACTTGAGCGACTGCAGAATGTCTGTATCAGATTTATTTTTAACCTCCGCAAATATGACCATGTGTCTCACTTCCGGTCCAAACTTAATTGGCTCCCAATTCGCCGGCGCAGGGACTTACACACTCTTACGCTCCTCTACTCTGTTCTTTTTCTACCAACGTCCCCACCTTACCTTAAAAGCTGTTTCTCCTTTCATTCCTCGTCTTCGCAGTGTACTTTGCGTTCTACAACTAATCTCACTCTAGAAATTCCACGGCACTCTACCGACTTCTTTTCCTACTCCTTTTCCGTACACGCTGTTCGTCTGTGGAACTCATTACCTGAAGGTATCAGGAAAGCCCAAACTCTGGGATCCTTTCGCAATGAAGTTCGTCGTTATTTCCTTTCTTCTGGTCCTCAGTGTTAACTATCATTTAAATGTTGTATTTATCCCTTTCATTGCTTATAAATTATATTTTACTAAGTAGTTTATCATAATATATTTCTATTTCCTTCTTAAAATTCTTTCCATAGCGCACCGACTCCCCTATACTCCACTTTTATTTATTTCTTTCTTTCCACCTAAGGTTGTCTGGAAGAGATTGCTGTTAAGCAATAAGGCCGCCTTTTGTATACTTTTTTCTGTTGTAACTGTTTTTCTTCTATAGATATTTATTTTTGTGTGCAATAAAGCGTATTTTATTATTATTATTTTATTATTATGTTCAAGTAAGAACAGAAATTGTTTTCAAAATTAGAAGAAAACAAAGTGCAGATGTTAGCTCGGCAACGACTCGATTGACACTGCACTGATCAAAAATTTCGTCAGAACGCGCTGCGCCACACTAGTAAAGTGTGCACACCCGGGTCTCGCGTCGGTCGACGCTGCGCTGCACTGCGCCAGAGAAATGTGTTTCTAGCTTTAGTTTTAGCCTTGCACAACGCTGAAATTGAACGCGGAATTCCACGTTGTATATTTTGCAGCGTGGTGCCGCAACGCCGAAATCGGCGTTCGGCGCTTGCCTCTGATTTCAACGTTGCGGTGCCGCACGCTTGTATGTTTTCTCCCTTGTATGATACGCGTTTAGTCACATGAAATGACGTGTCATTACGAATGCATTCATTCGCCTATAATCAAAATTACATACAACTGAAAGTTTATACTTATTATGTAACCAACTACATTGTTCACAAACTAATATTAGAAATGATTTACAAAAAGCATGCCTTCAGGTGCTTATCAAATTAAGTAAACTGAACTTACTTCATTTTTAAATAGGTATATATTTTTTTCGTCTTATCGTGCGGTTTACATTTAAGTACTTATATAGAATACCAGGGGGCCTAGACAAGTGGCTTTCTATTATCGATATCGCCAGTAGAATAGAAAGAAAATCTATGGGATTGACATAAGCGATTGAAATGTCACGTGACCGCTAATGTCAACCCCATATTTTTTTTTTCTATTCTACAGACCCTCTGTACTCCGCAGGTATGAAGGCAGCCACCAGCTGTCGGCGCACATGAGCCAGCACAGCAGCGCGCGTCCGTTCGTGTGCGCGGTGTGCGGTAAAGCGTTCGCCACGTCGCGCCTTCTCAACTCGCATCGTCTCGTGCATTCTGACCTCAAGCCTTACGCCTGCCAGTACTGCGACAAACGGTGAGTAGTTCCACCTACCCGAAATCGCAATTAGATAATATAATAATAGCATGCCGTGTCAACAGTCAACAAAAATCGTAATTTTTATAGCTTCGAGTTTGGGTAAAATGAGATGAGTTCGGGATATGGTGCAAGGAGAAATGCGTTTGCGGAAATGGAAGTAGATTTAGCTTGCTTTAAATATAAAGATTAAGAAAATAATTTTAAACATTGCTAAGATAGGATACCTGTAAGAGATCTCTTCCAGGAATGTAGAATGCCTTGCATGTGTCTTAGGCTTTTATTAATCGAGTGTCAACTTTATGACAATTTATTGTTGAAGGTTCCGCCACGACTCGACACGTAACACGCACCACCGCACCCACACGGGGGAGAAACCCTACGTTTGCTCAACTTGCGGCAAAACCTTCATACAGAACTCCAACTTGCGGCTGCACATGAGGACGCACACTGGTAATGTTCTATATTTTTATTGTTCTTAGTTCCATTTTACTTTCGACCTAAACACTATTAAAGTCTGTAAAATATGGCTTGATTAAAATTACAGCTCATTCGAGCAAAGCAAAAAGTTCTATAAGCTATTGGAATAAAGCTCAAGAAAAACAGCATCAGACATTTTTAATGTAACAACTTTTGTTTGCGGCACTAGGTAGAATTGAGCCACTTTGTAATATGTAAAATGTACCATTTGTCCCTCCCGATGGTTTAGGGCTCGTTCAAGGAGAGACGGCGCGTCAGGTGGCGCGGCGACAGTTGTGCATCAGTTGGTGCGTTACTTGACTTATTTGATTAGACGTCTTTCGCGCGCAATGATAGCACAATTTGCCCGCGCCGCGTCTCCTTATATAGGTCGCGGCAAACTACTTGACCACAACCATAGACAAAAAAACTTGCGCAGTTGCAATATTTAGTACTTATACAAAAGTTTTTTCTGCGCAGGTTTTTTTTCTATAAGTAGTTGTGGTCAAGTTATTTGCCGCGCCAGTCTCTACTTGGCGCCGCCCTTGTCTCTCTGTCTGGACGTATTCATAGGACATGTGCCATGTTTTAATAAGCCTATGCTTTTCAGGTGAACGACCATATGCATGCGATAAATGCGACAAGAAGTTCACATCGGGATCCACCCTCAAAATGCACATACGGACGCACACGGGTGAACGACCCTACAGCTGCAAAATTTGTGGCAAGAGGTAGTCATTTATTGTTGAAGTACTTTACTATGGGCTTAAATTAAGTCAATAGGCAAGATGACTGATATTGAAAAAGTAGGTGCTCCAAAATGTTTGTACACGTCTATTTTATCCGAAATAACTCATATTTTTGTTTAAATAAAAGGTTTTGAAGTAAAAATTGACAATTATAAAGTAAAATTTAAACTTCCCACCAAAACGCTAAAAGTGTCATGGCGTCTGCCTGTGACGTCACCCTTTCGTAAATAAATAGGTAAATAACCTAGGTAAATATTTATAGTGACTTTTGTAGGTACTAAGATAGATTGTTGGCTTTGATTCGTTTACAATACAGGATAATTTTTTTATCAGTGCACAAATTTTTAGGATCGACTCAGAATCGGTAAGTGAACAACTTTCTCCTAGAAACATAGGTCGAAATATGACAAAAATATTTTGACCTTTCATACAAATCGGACTGATCACGTGATCGAATTAGTATGGGAAGTCCAAAAATTTTTGTCGTATTTCGACCCATGTTTCTAGGAGAAAGTTGTTCACTTATCGATTCTGAGTCGATGCTAAAAATTTGTGCACTGTTAAAAAAATTATCCTATATTTTGTACATTGGCAGCACTGGCAATATTTACGAAAGCGTGACGTCACGCTCTACTGATTAGTGTTCTATATTACATGGCGGATTGTTGGAATTTGCATTTTTATTTTTACAAAAATAACAATGAACTCGCATGTAATCTAAAAACTAGTGCTTATATAATAATCAGAATATCCTGTAAAATTACATCAAATCGTTATTTCGGTGATCCGTAATGTATGTCATCATGCCTATTCCCTATGAAAGCAGCGGTGCGCAGCGGCCGGTAGAGCCGCGCCTATTCCCTACTATAGTTTGTGCGGTGGGTGTAGCATGGTGCCTATGACAGCTCATTCGTGCAAAGCAAAATGTTGCTTCTGCACAACGAATAGGGTCTACTTTTATAGCATAAGCTGCACTAAAAATGTCTAATGCTGCTTTTCTTGAGTTTTATTCCAATAGCATATTATAATGGAACTTTTTGCTTTGCACGAATGAGCTGTCATAGGCACCATGCTACACTGCGAAAACTATATACAGTGCCACAAACTTTTCTGTTCCCGTGACAGCGGCGCTATGTACTTTTTTCTTTTTTTTGTAGCAATTTAACCGGCCCTGACTCCTAAGACCTTCAGCCGCCAGCAGCGCTATGGTTGGACATCAACTTGACTGACAGCAAGTGACATTAAAAAAAAACACGTTAGTTTCTCATTTTGGCCACCGGAATAGAAAAGATTGTGGCACTGTAGAAGGTTTAAAACTCGCTAGAGGGTTTGCGCATAGGTACTTTCTTTCATTCAAATGATTACGAACTTTTTACTAGATAAACCTCAAAATGGATTTAACGTTTGGCGCAAACAGGCGACCGATCACCGCCAGGTGACCCAGTGACAGACACTTTACAAGGTCTCGCCGCACAGTGTGGACGGTGGCGGCTACGCACTGCTATTTCAGTGGGAATTTACCCTTAAGTCATCATGTTAAACTTGTGCTGTCAATTACATAAAATTTGCTATGTGTCAGATTAGCGCTTTGACTCAGCGCCAATGTGAGTTGAGTCTAAGCCTTAACCCCCACGCTTTGACTCTGCGCCAGTGTGAGTTGAGCCTAAGCCCTAGTCCCTCGCTTTGACTCTGCGCCAGTGTGAGTTGAGCCTAAGCCTTAAGCAGTTGCACCTTATGTAAATCTGTTGTCTCCGACTTTTTTTTAGCGAATAAAAGTGACAGCATCATCATCATTGCTCCACGTTTATTGATAAGGGGGTAAAGGTATAATTAAATTTAAAGGTTCGCACGCAAGGACCTGAGCGTGCACTTGCGGAACCACTCGGGGGAGAAGCCGTATGCGTGCAGCGTGTGCCCCAAGAAGTTCGTCAACGTGTCCCGGCTGCGCGACCACTGCCGACTGCACACGGGTATGTATGATCAATGACGTCAATCACTCAATACATCATACACACACGTAATGACAGTCTTCAACTTAGTGTCTTTGAACATTAAACAGTCATCGTGGGTTCAGAGCTTTTCTTTTAATAGCTTAATACAAGTACATAACTATTTTATAAATAAAAACAAACATAATTTGTTGAATCAATTTGTGGAGATAAAACATTTTTTTTAGAAAAGATGAGTACTTAGGCGTACCTTTGGTGCCAACTTCCCAAATGCATTTTGATCTGTTTCCGCTGTGTCTGAACTAGCCCAAAATGAGTATGGAAGTAAAGTGTGTATTAATTTTGAATTACTTTTGCAGGAGAAAAACCATTTGAGTGTGCCACATGCACACAGACCTTCTCTTCGAAGTCTTATCTGATTAAACATTTTAAGAAACATCAGACAAAGAAGAAACAGGAGAAAGATAAACAGAAGCAGACACAGAAGAAGCAATATTTAGTTGTGCAACATCTTGAACCATTGCTTAGTATGGAATATCCGTACACAATTGTCAATGAAAAAGTCTCAGATTCGAATATAACATTAGACGACCCATTAGGTGAAGACGACCCATTAGGTGAAGACGACCCATTAGGTGAAGTAAAAACAATAAATGAATTACCGATTGAAGAGGAACATAATATGCCACTTGAAGTAACTGGAGAATTAGTTGTTCAAGAAGAAGATGTTCTAGTCGTAGATAATAGCCAAAACCAAAACACTAATTTATATCTAAGCACAGAAACAGTAAATCAATGTGATGAGTTTGGTAATAATGTCAATTTAGTGACTGTAAGTGAAGAGGAAGTAAATATAATAAATGCTAAGTCCCTCCTGGACGAATCTACAGTAAAACTATACCAAATCCATCAAACTAATACTGATTCAAATAAATAAGCCAGCTGGTCAATGTGAATAGATATATTTATGTAGCTAAATATTCTAACACCCGTATTCACAAACATTACTATGTAGTCTCACAGTGCGCGCGGACGCACAGGTACAATTTATTTATTTTATTTATTTATAGGGGGACGCCAGCGAAGCCGGACGGGTGATCAGTCACCTAGGTCGGGACCATTTCACCCAGTTCCCCAAGTCCCCTAAAAACTGAAAAGCAGGGGGAGGAGGCGGGTTATCATTTACCCCACCGGCGGCGTCGGACCCTCGAACCTACCTGTGCGCTTACAGTACCTGCTGAGTTGACTTATCGTTAACTGCTTTAGATCCTCTTCCTTAAGCTTGTCCGTTCCAAAGAGCTCCCAGCGCAGTGATATGTACATCGGGCACTCTGCCATGAAGTGGTAACTTGTTTCTTCTCTTTCTTTGCATTGCGGACAGATAGGGTCTTCTGTCCGTTTAATCACTGATAGGTGTCTCTTTAGTGGGCAGTGCCCAGTAAGTACACCTACAATCGTTTTTATATTGCTCCTACTTTGTTTCAGAAGTTCTCTAGTTTTCTTCTTGTCAACCGATTTGATGAAGATCTTAGACTGTCTGCAGTCCTTCTCACCCATCTTTGGTTGGTTTCTTTGATTGTTCTGATCTCGATAACGTTCTTAGTAATTTTATTCTATATGCGATTGGTAGTCTTGGTATGTCTTGGTTCAGGGCCAATGAAGGGTTCATCAGCTCCTCCCCTGGCTAATCATCATCTGCTTCCTCATTGCCTTCGTTACCTTCGTGTCCGGGTACCCGGGTACGGTACAGGTACAATTAGAAAGGGATGCATATACAAACAACGAATACATTCATCCCTTGCTAAACATTACTATGTGTCCGCGCGCACTGTGAGACCTCATAGTAATGTTTGTGCATACGGGTGTTCCTGTTCTATCCTTGTTACATTTTATGACTCCTGTATCTACACTATCGGCGATTACAGACGATTACGCGCGATCACGATCGTGTAGAGGGCATACTCGGCTCAGCTATACTCGCCGATCATGAACGAGGGGCGATGAACCAGGGGGGCTTCCACGTAATTTTATAGATATGAACTTCATACATTTATCGGAATTTTAAGTAAATTTTATTTAAAAAATAGCCGCTATCAGTTCCCTGTTTAGTGGCGTCGGGTATAATGATAGCAGGCCTGTCTCACTTCCACACAAAACCCCCGAGATATTTACCTACTATTTCGGAAAACAACCTAATTTCAACCTTTTGCATTGCATATAGCGTTCACAGTACAATAACTGCCTGCCGTCTCGCTTCAATCTGCTAGGGCTGTCAGAGGTACTACTTTATCTGTGAAAGTAATACACGCGAAGCGAGACAGATGGCGACATATGCAGATGCGTGCGCTGCGTGTACGACAAGTCGAGCGAGTGCCAGCCTATTGAGACTAGTCCGGTGACCGGACGCTTGCGTTTATCATACCTAAACTCGGGAGTGAAATTTCTGTACCGTAAGGTACTAATATATATTCTGTGATAAAAGCTAGCTAGCAACGTTCAACAGAACAAAGCGGTAAAAATCTATCTTTCCCGACCCGTGGTTCACCCATAAACTTATTTATACTAGGGGTAATAGACGGACAATGGTGCGAGTGAGAAACCAGTCCTTACGGCAGAAGCTATGTGCGAGAAAGAGTTGGAAGAAAATGACAGCAGAACCCGATTTGAATTATTTAGCGTCTGTTATCATCTTGATGAAAAGCGTCCACTCGATTATTTTGTGATTTATATCGCGATCGCGTCGATTTGGCTCTTATAACTATATAAATCAATAATGGTGTAGTGTTCTCTGTTGAATTGTAATGTTACTAACGACAATAAACCAAATAAACACTAATTTCACAGGAAAATAGGATTGTACAATTACCATTTTCATAGTTCATATTTTATTGAATATATTCCCAAATACACTAAGTGACACATTAATAACATACTATTTTCCGCCTATTTTCTAAATAAAGGCTGATTTTTGAACATTATGTGTTAGATAAAAAGATATTATATCCGTGAACTTAAGAAAATATGACGTAGAGATTGATCAAAAATTATCGATATCGATACTCATGTCGATAGTTTCCAATATAACTTTGTTTGTCTTTGTGAACACTGATAGTTTTATCAGTGCTGATTTACCTTTTAAAAAGTAAATTATACTTACTTCAGTACCAATTTAACTATATTTTCAGGTTTCCTGTAAATCCAGTGACTAAGTTAAACTAGATAAAATTAATAAATAGAATAGGCTGGGAGCTTCGCCAAAACTCTGTGGTGTGCAGTAAATATTTCAAGCAAAACGGCAAAGAAACCTTGAGAAATTATTTAAATAAAATTGTTTTCTTCAGAGGACAATAATTAATGGTACCTAAATGTTAAATGGGTTTGGGAAAGGTATTTTTATTTATTTATTTTTGAAATATATACATTTTAACTTAAAATATATCATTACTTTTTTTTTCCGTAGCCCTTCAAAATACTTTACAATGAATTTTTAAACATTCGTAAAAATGACCACCAAGTTATTTAAATTTTACATTTTTGCATGCACAATGCAGTTTTTATTATTGAAAATGAAGTATTTAGAAAAAATCGACCCGTCTCACAACCAGCTCCAATGGGACTCGAACCCACGACCTTTCGCTATCCGGGCGACTGCTCTAACCACTGAGCTACGGAGTCGTTGATCGTTGTCATCGTCGTCGTCGTCGTCGTTAACGACTCCGTAGCTCAGTCTTTAGAGCAGCCGCCCGGATAGCGAAAGGTCGTGGGTTCGAGTCCCATCCCATCGGAGCTGGTTGTGATGTGAGACGGGCCGATTTTTTCTAAATACTTCATTTTAAATTATTCACGTGCTATTGTTTTCGTGACAGCCACAATGCGCCGGAAGCCGCGGGCGTGACGTCATACAGCTCAATTCTCTCGCTAGTCTTATACAATATTGTGTTATTCAAGAAAATTATTAATTATATATATATTATATTTATTATTTATTATAATATATTATTAATTATAATTATAAGTACGGTATTTAAATACTGTATTGTGCCTCTGTGTACAATACTCTGTGTGCCAATACTTCGATCAAAACGCAGAATAAAATCTTTATTTGTAAAAAATCTAAAAATTTGGTGCAATGCGATAAAAAGAGACTCCAAAAACTCCAGAACTAGTTTTGTTAAAAAAACAACTATAAAACAAGATTTCAATTCAATGTCTGATCTGAACTGAACCAGTGCAGCTCTGCGAGTAGGCCGGGCGGCGGAGGCCGGAGGTATGACCGGCCGGTGCGGTATACGGGCGGTCGGGAGGAATGACGTCGAACGTGGTAAAAGCCGATCGCTAGCGAACAACCAAGGCAATAGTGTTTTAAGCAAATTAATTTTTACAATAACTTTGTAAATTTATCGTATTGAAGTAAAATAAAAACTATTGGTTTTCGAATAACGGCTTCTATACTGGTATAGGATAAAAATGAACTTTATTTTTATTTTTCCCATGTCCATTGAAGTATACTTCATACAAGTACTTATTTTATTATAATTATTAAATCTTGTTTGTGTTTTATTTACATTATTGTTATCGATAACCTAAAATGGACTTGAGGGCAGCTCTAAAACTCACACACACTTTTACAAATTACACACACTAGCTCATGTCATTTTCGGTTTCACAACCAAGCGAACTCTGTTCGTCTATTACTAGAGTATAATAAGTTTATGGGTTCACCTGACAAGAGGAATTCAAATGACAGATGAAGCCCATATCCATATTTTTTTGCCGGTAGCCCCCCAAGTTCAAGACGATCACACGATCAACGATCATCGCTGATAGTGTTGTGTAGCCATTAAAAAACTATTTACTGTAAAGACATGCTAAGCTAAGACTACTGGTATGTATAAGATATACATAGAAGGGTATAGGACATGTCTGTTTAGATTGTGCAGAGAAAATAAAGGTTTTTAAAAAGCAACAATATCTATTTTTATTTCTATGTTACAAGTACCTAATTACTTTGAAAGTATTAAATTATTTTATAAATAAATGCATTTACTTCGTAAATAACGCTACTTAAAACCATGAGCTTTTTTGTGCTGCTAAATACTTTTGAATATTAACTATCATGGAATTGTGGATCTCTTTTGCATTTCTATTCTGGCCGTAGTAATCAACAAACTCTCCATCTGGGTTTACTAGGTAAACGATTATTGTGTGATCCACCTGAAAAAAAATGTGTATTATCATAATTTTTTTTTTGATCAGGCCCTTAACTCTTTACAGAATTGAGTTGAGATCAAAATCGAATCAAGATTGAAAATCACCATTCTATTTAGTAACAATAATTGGGTATTTGACTGTTGTGGAAATGTAGATATTTAATTATGACATTCAGAAATATAACATTATTGAATAACAAATGTGAAAAAAGAAATTTAATCTGTATTATAACAAGCAAATTATGAGCTACTTAATAGGGTATTTTACTGTTGTTGAAATGTAGATATTTAATGATGACGTTAAAAAATATTGCAATTAAGAATACCAAATGTGAAAAAATAATTTGAATCTGTTTTATAATAAAAGAATTATAGTCTGTTTGATTTTGACTATTGTCTCTTTCTCAAACGAAATCTTCTATGGCGTGACTATGACGCTACTAACCCACTGACGTCATTAAGATAGCGTCCTGTCCTTGTCTAATTATAAAGTTTGAAGACCTATATCTTTGAAAATATTCAAGATAATTCAAAATGAAAAATTGTTTTGTGTAGCTAATATTTCGAAAAACATTTTAAAGAAATAAAAAAAAATCAGTAAGATACCGTATTGTGACTCTAGCTATCTCTTTCTAAAGAATCTTCGAAATTGTCTATGGCGAGAGTATGGCGCTTTAGCTCCTTATCTGATTAGAAAGTTTGATGCTCTATATCGCTGAAAATATGCAAGATATTTGAAAATAAATACCTATGTTGTGTTGCTACTAGTTCAATAAACATTTTAAGGCCCGATTTCACCAATGATATTTAAACGCGATTAACGCTAAACGTGTTTAAAACGTATTTCTGTCCCTGTCACATTCAAACAGATGACAGAGACAGTACTAAGTATTAAACACGTTTAGCGTTAATCACGTTTAAATATCAGTGATGAAAGTCGCCCTAAGTCAATAAAAAAAATTCAGTCAAATACCCAATTGTAGTGCCAATCAAGTAGTGGTTGAATACTGAACTAAATAAATCGTTATAGGTTCTGTTTTATAGATTTTAGGTCAAAAATCACATTAAAAGTAGATACTTTTTTGTGATCGAAGGTGTGATTTTTAACCTTAAATCAACAATACAATTGTTACCAGAATGGTGATTTTCGATCTTGATTTGATTTTGATCTCAACCTAATAAATAAACTGCTCCCTAACCTGTGAAAAATTGAGATTTTTCAGGGGTTAGGGAGCAGTTTATTTATTAGGTGAAAAGCAATCAGTTTCGTTTAGTGCCTGGGACCGTACTCTGAAACGCTAATCCGAAACTTCGGTTAGCCCCGCCCCTTTCACTCGATTCTGTCCCGACTAGAGAGTGAGAGGGACGGGTATACCGAAGTTTCGGGTTTTGCGTTTCAGAGTAGGCCCCCTGTTTCGCAATGTCTGATTAGGAGATACTTTTCAGTTTAATTAACAGTTTTGTATGGCCTATCTGTCAAGTAACAGCTAATCAGAACTTAGACATTGTGAAACAGGCCCTTACAAATGGTAGTTTTAGCTACAAGGTAAGCTTAAATCGTTCTTATTTCAAATAAAATTACTCATACGATATTTGTCATCAGTAGCCAGAAAATGGGTTGTTTCTGAAGAGTAGTGATAACTTGTTGATTATGGAAACCCAACAATCATTGTTTATAAGAAATTAATTTCAGTAGCCTTAAAAAGTGATGAGGTATTATGATTTAAAAATAATTTTACAGTGTAATTCTATTCTGTTAGAAAAATTGCAATAGAAATGGTAAAGTATCTTAATCATACTAACTATATAGTCATTGTCAACGTCTTGTGGCCCTGCACTGAAGTAGACTCTGTAGGATTTGCAAGCTTCTTGGACCTGTTCCTTTGTTCCAGTTAACCCCAGCAACCGAGGTGAAAATTCTTTACAATACCTATGGAAATACAATAGACACATGATTTTAAATGTAAAGTACAACTGAATGGTACAGGGGCAGAACAAGGAATGTCACAAAACAGATTTTTGTGTAATTTACATTTTTTTTTTGTAAACATTTGTCAAAAGTTTATTTGTATTTACAGCCGATCTTTGTAAAGTAAACTTAGGTTCCTATCAGTTAATTAATAAAAAAGAATTATGCTAGACAAAAATAAAAAAAAATTTAAATAAAAAACAAAAAACCTGTTTGTGACATTTCTTGTTTTGCCCCTGTACCCTTCAACTTGAGTAATAATGGGCCCATAGGTGGTGGTATTTAGTAAGATTTCAATGATAGGTGGATTTTATGCTTCCAAGCCCTTACTTACTTTCCAACTATTTCAGGAGTGTCTCTAAGGGGATCCACGGAGATAAATAATGGCTGTAGTGGTGGAGATGATGGATTACTATCTGAAATTAACCTAAGTATCAATCACACTTCTTTTTCTTATAAAAAAACTCTATTTTAATTCATGAATACTATAAGTAGTTAATTTACCATGTAGTTTGACAACTTCTGCTAACTTTTCCAGCTCATCTGGACATATATCAGGACAGTGGGTAAAACCAAAGTAAATCAGTAACCACTTTCCCAAAAAGTCTGTGCTCTTCACTAATTTGCCCTGAAATATTAAGTTAATAGTAGTAAGAGGGCATAAAATATAGTACAGGTACAGGTTCATTGATCTAATCAATTTTTAGTAAATACCTGATAAGAATATTTTAGGTTAAATGTATGTAGGTATCAGAAACTTAAAGTAAAGACAACCATATTACTTTTGGACTGAAAATTAACAACGCAAATTAGATAAATTTACCTCAGGATCCACTAATTCGAATTGACCTCCTATTTTTGCCTTTCCCAGTTGTCTTTTTCTTTCTCTGTCTAGTGCTTCTTGCTTTTCTTTCCTAACGTATATCATAAAGCCTGTTAGGCCACCGCCTATTACTGCAGTTACTGCCATAGACTTCCAAGTTATGGGCACGAACTGTTTCTTTACCTTCTTGGGTGGAACAGCACATTGCTTCACAGCAGAAGTGCTGAATGCACGAAGTAGTGCGCTACTACGGTTCCTCAGTATGTAGTTCATCTTGTGCACTCCAGTTATTGCTGTAGGTTATATAAAGATCTTTTGTATAATCTTAGTATTCAATTTCTGTTGTTTAACCTATCCCGGCTTTTTAAATTGTTTTCTAGATTTATTTACACAAGCAAGTCCAGTGAACTGGGGAAAGAAAGTCAAAAAAGTGAAAGACAAAGTATGACAAATGAATGACATTGACAATGACAAGACAGACAAGGGGTGCATTCCGATTCAGGGGTGCGTTCTGTGGCTTCGCTCGAGTGCACTCGAGCGCACTCCGGCGCGGCGCGCGCTCTAGCCGTTCCGTGGCTTGGTGAAATTTTACTCTGACAGCTGTCAGAGTGCAGTTTCACCCGTTCTATGGCTCAGAGTGTTTTCACTCTGACAGCTATTTGACGTTTGAACAATGAAAAGTGTCAAAGTTTGAATGACGTCTCGAATTTTTTTTACTTTATCGCCGTAATTACTTCGTCTATCTCATCTTCCAGGAGGATTAAAGTCAAAATGTTGCAGAAATAGCTATAAAACTCGAGCAAAAGTAAATAATTTCCAACACAAGCGTCGTCAAAAATTTTGAGGTTATGAAAACAACTCGATCGTTCCGTCGCTTGGTTGCTTGCAACTCAAACGGGTGAAATTTTAACCAAACAACCACGCACAAAGCGACGGAACGCAGTCCCGGCCAAAATCAATTTCAGTTAGGCGCTGACAGCGATAACAGAGGCGTACCGATTCAGATATCGCGCTATTCGCGCTTATGACAGTCAGTTGGGACCTCTCATCGATTCGGAATGTTAACGCCAATATACCAAAAGCACTGTCACGCAAGACGTGCGCATTGCGCATGCCGCCCACGGAACGTTCGTAATCGCGCTCATAATACATAACGCTCACTGAATAACCCCAAATTGACCAAATTCCGATCACTTTAATAAATTAGAATTTAGCGGAAGATGGATAATGTTGAAGAAACATTGACGCTGAGGACTGCACTTGGATGCGGTTTTTTAACTATTTTTTTATAAAAAATACACCTGCTGAAGTAAATATAAAACTGTCAGTTTTGACAGGATTTTGGTTTGGAGCATGGGCGGCGTAATCACAAGATGGCGGATGTTATGACGCAATCAATGACGTCACACGGGATGTCGTTGTCGCGCTCACGGTGATTCGGTAGGTACGCAAATCAGCGCGATGACATCGATTTTGGTCTGAATCGGAATGCACCCCAGGCTGGAAGGCTGTAGGGATGTACCAATGTAGAGATATTCGAAATACATCGATGTATCGAAGTCATTCGATTTTTACGATGAGATACATCAAATTAATCCCATGTGTTGAATATCGATGAATTTTCATAAAACATCGAATCAATGATAGTTAATAAAAACTCAGTTAGATTTCTAAATCATTAGGTAGGTACCAAAAAACTTTTTTCTTTACTTCTATTGTTTTTCAAATATAATATTTATTTTCCATTAACATATTTTAATTCAACTGTGCTTCAAACCTTTTGTTTAACTTAGATAAGCGCAGACGGAATCTTATTTCTAACGCGCTGCGCTGGTTGGACTACCAACTGCCTAAAAACAAATCAAATCAGCAGTAGAATTCAGTACTTACATATTTTTAACCCCCACCGGAAAGAGGGGTGTTAAGGCGTCCACTAGGCGCGCCAAACAGAGTCGAATAGAATCGCAGAAAGTCACCTGCTATATAATTTCTATAGATGAAGCTGCGTGCGTCCACTAGCACGTTCACTGTCCATGCCCCAAATGTAGGCCTTTCAGCAGTTGATTATGGAGTCCGTGCCCAAAGTATAGGGCATGGCTATGTTTCGACAATATGTGAATTTTTTAAGTGGACGTGAGAGCTGCGACTTTGTTATTTCGCGGACGTATGAGCAGGGAATTAGGCAAAAAAGAACCGCGCGAACATACGAGAAAATGATATTAGGCTTTGAGATACAATGTAATGAAAAAAGGATTTATGTAATCTTAGAAATCCTTACTTTATTTTATATTATAAATGCGAAAATGCGAATCTGTCTGTCTGTGTGTTACACAATCACGCCTAAACTACGGGACCGATTTGAATAAAAATTGGTACATTGATAGTCTAGAGCCTGAGAAAGGACATAGGCTACTTTTTTATGTGAACAAAGGGCTGAAAGGGGTTGAAATAGGGGTTGAAAGTTTGTATGGAAATTACGTCATTTTTAAAGCTAGAAGCTTCAAAATTATTTTATAGGCTTTTGATTAGATAAATAAATACGTCATTCAAAGTTTGTAAAAAAAACTACCCTAACGAGGGTGAAAACAGGGGATGAATTTTTTCGTGTGATGACGTCGGCAAAAAGTTTACGGAACGGATTTTGATGAAAGTTTTTTTGTTAAACAGCTATTGGTCCTTGCCAACATATAGCTATAATAATTTATTTTGACGATCGCAATTTCTGATGTGGAACCATAGCAGTCCAGCCAAACTATGAGAGATATAAAAATACCGTTTTAAGGAAAATTGTTAAACGTGATGAGCACTATCTATTGACGTACACAGTTTGAAGATCTGGTACACCTGATGTGGAACCCTAGCAGCCAGATTAAAGTATATGAGATACAAAATAGCGTCTTAAGAAAAGTTGTTTAACGTCATGGACATTTTCTATTGACGGAAAAATATCGAAGGTCTGGTACTCCTGATTTGGAACCCTTGCAGCCCAGCTTAACTATAAGAGATACAAATACAGCATCTTAAGAGAAGTTGTTCAGAGTGATAAGTATTTTCTTTTGACATACAATATATACTATATATACTAATATTATAAATGTGAAAGTGTGTTTGTTTGTATGTCCGTCTTTCACGTCAAAACGGAGCAACGGATCGACCTGTTTTTTTTAGTATGTGGATAGTTTAGGAGCTAGAGAGTCCCATAGGCTAATTTTATCCCGGAAAAATATCACATTCCCTCGGAAAAACGTCGTGTAGTACACGCGGCAAAACAGCGGGCGGAAGGCTATGTGATATAATTTTTTTATGTGTTAATACGTAGGTAAGTACTGTTTATGTAATACTAGCTTTCCGCCCGCGGCTTCGCCCGCGTGGACTACACGACGTTATCCCGCGGGAGTGTGATATTTTTCCGGGATAAAAAGTAGCCTATGTTCCTCTCCAGGCTTCAAAGTATCTGTGTCCCAAATTTCAGCCAAATCCGTTCAGCCGTTTTAGCGTGATTGAGTAACAAACATCCAAACATCCAAACATCTAAACTTTCACATTTATAATATTAGTAGGATACACGGTATTTTTTTATCACCCCGGATATTTTTAGGGATTATGCTTTTATTATAGGACCAACACTGAAATCGCGAAAACATATCAGCTGTTCCATACATTTTGATCAAATATTTTTGCATTTTTGTATGGAATAGCTGTTTTTTTGCGATTTTAGTGTTGTTCCCATAATAAAAATTGTTTGTTTTCATGAGCAGAATAATCCTTTTAATTTTATCCGGGGTGATAAAAAAATTACCGTGTAACTATGTATATTAAGTAAATAAATAAAATAATTCATACTTATTATAAAACTGTATGCGATTCTATTCAGGGGGCTACCGGCAAAAAATTATGGGTATGGACATGGGCTTCATTTGACATTTGAAGCCCATATTATGCCCTTAAAAGCAAAATATGGGCATCAAATGTCAAATGAAGCCCATGTCCATATCCATATTTTTTTTGCCGGTACAGGGGCTGTATACATTGAAAAGAAATAGAAAAAAATACCACCAAGGGTCTTCTTAAACGGAAAAGATACCAAAAATATAGTTTTTGAATTTTTTGTCTGTCTGTCTGTTGTCCACGTTTCAGGCAAAAACTACTGAACGGATTTTAATGAAACTTTTTTTGTTATATAGCTATTAGTTGTCGCCAACTTATAGGTAGGCTATAATTTACTTAGAAGATCGAAATGGCTGATGTGGAACCATAGCAGTCCAGCCAAACTATGAGAGATATAAAAATACCGTCTTATGGAAAATTGTTAAATGTGATGAGCATTTTCTATTGACGTACAAAGTTTGAAGGTCTTGGTACACCTGCCTGGCTAGCATTACCATCATTATTGGTACTTACTGAACTGTTTGAAGTCGGTGCCGTCTTATACGTATTGAGGTAATTACGTCCTACACCTCACGCTTGGGACCGGGTTTTTTTTAATATCTTTGTTATTTCACTCAGTATATTTCGTTCTTATTCTTTTTGGCTTGGCACCGACTTCAAACAGTTCAGTAAGTAGGTACCAAGATAAATTAGAAAAAGTCACGTATCATCGTCCTTTGAATTAAAAATCTTATTACTTTTTTCGTTTTTTAGTGTTTGTTAATTTTTGTTTGAAGACCCGTTTTGAAGGCGGTTACATTTTTTTTTCAAAAACGTTTTATTTTTCGATTTTTAGTGTAAATAATCGTAGCTTAAGAAACTACATGGTGATTATGATAAATTGTTGTAAATATCCTATCCGTTACGGAATTCAGCTTTCCATCTTTAGCTACTTAGATAACTTGAAGGAATACAACTGAAGGTCCATTCGTGCATATGGTAATTATAAAACATCATAATAACTCCTAACTGTTGAGGATTTTCACCTCTCATCAGCAGCTCACCCTAATAACCTGAAAGAATATACCTAACTATTGACCCATACGTACGATTAATACTTAAAGAAATATTCTCCAGCTCCTAACCGTTAAGGAGTTGTAGCTTCCATCACCAGCTCATCACTCTGAGATGATGACTACCAGATGCAAATACTTGACTAACTTCAAAAATAAACGGAACGCATAAGGCTTGCCTATATTTGAGAATTTCTCTCAATTTTCCTGGGATTTGATCCCCTGGTCCTGACTTGGTGAAAGTTCCAAGTCAAAAAGAAAGATCAAGTCAGAAGTAGTACCAACTTTCGAAAAAAAAAAAATTTTGAAAATGATCCCCAATTTGATGAACTATGAAATCGTCCATATACCCAAATAAGTCTAAATACACATTATTCAGGATAACTCCTGAACTTCTTGCCAGTTCTTGATAAAATTTGAATGGGACCACACGAGAAGCGTCACCTTTTAAATAAAAAAAGAATTATCCAAATCGGTTCATTAACTAAAAAGTTCTGAGGTAACACACATAAAAAAAAATATACAGTCGAATTGATAACCTCCTCCTTTTTTTGAAGTCGGTAAATAATTAGAATTTTTAATTAAAAGGATGAAAATGTGTGACTTTTTCTCACTTATCTTGGTACTTATTGAACTGTTTGAAGTCGGTGCCAAGTCTAATATGTATTTGAGGTAAATACCTCCACCTCACGCTTGGGACCGGGTTTTTGTAATGTTTGTTATTTCACTCGTACAATAAGTATAATTCGTTCTTATTCTTTTTGGCTTGGCACCGACTTCAAACAGTTCAATAAGTACCAAGATAAGTTAGAAAAAGTCACACATTTTCATCCTTTTAATTAAAAATTCTAATTATTTTTTTCGTTTTTTAGTGTTTGTTAATTTTGTATGAAGATTCCTTTTCAAGGCGGTTACATTTTTTTTAAAAAACGTTTTATTTTTTCGATTTTTAGTGTAAATAATCGTAGCGAAACTACCTACAGAGTGATTTGATAAATTGTTGTAAATATCGTAACCGTTACGGAGTTCAGCTTTCCATCTTTAGCTACTTAGATAACTTGAAGGAATACAACTGAAGGTCCATTCGTGCATATTGTATTTACAAAACATCATAATAACTCCTAACTGTTAAGGAGTTTCACTACTCATCATCAGCTCACCCTAATAACCTGAAAGAATATAACTATTAGTCCATATTTACGATTAATACTTAAGGAATTATTCTCCAGCTCCTAACCGTTAAGGAGTTGTAGCTTCCATCACCAGCTCATTACTATGAGATGATGACTACCAGATGCAAATACTTGACTAACTTCAAAAATAAATGGAACGCATAAGGCTTGCCTATATTAAAGAATTTCTCTCAATTTCCTGGAATCCTGGGATTTCATCTCCTGATCCTGAATTGGTGAAAATAAGATCACGTCAGAAGTATAAACTTTCGAAAAAAAAATATTGTAAAATGATCCCCACTTTGATGAAAATAAGAAGTCGTCTAAATAACCAAACTAAAGTCTGAATACGCATTATTCAGGATAACTCCAGAACTTCTTGTCAGTTCTTGATGAAATTTGAATGGGACCACACGAGACGAGAAGCGTCACCTTTCAAATTAAAAAAGAATTATCCAAATCAGTTCAATAACTAAAAAGTTTTGAGGTAACACACATAAAAAATAAAAATAAAAATATACAGTCGAATTGATAACCTCCTCCTTTTTTTGAAGTCGGTTAAAAAAAAGAAAAACCTTATTAGCTAAAAAAATGAAAAATGCTGCCGAAAGTCACTATTCCACGCGAACGAAGTCGCGGGCACAGCTAGTGAATACCATAAAAGGAAACAAGATACCAGAAAACTTTATTACATTGAAGACATTCAGTCTGGCACTTTTGTTGTTTTTTTAATGCGCTTCGTGGAGATTCGCTGGTGAATTCATCCATGCTCTATATGTAGGGCACGGAGTGGGGATTCTCGGACAAAGCTGGTAATTTGAAATAAGTTGGAATAAGGAAAATAATACGCAAAATATCTTTTAGAAATTTATGTAAAACTTTTCACAATAAAACTTATTTCACAGCAGGGGGGCTACCGGCTAAGAAATATGGATATGGGTATGGGCTTCAACTGTCATTTGAATTCCTTATTTTGATAGATTTTTGCTGCTTTGTTCTATTGAACTTTGCTAGGTAGTTATCGTTATACCAGACGTCATAAAACAAGGAACTGATAGCGGCTATTTTCTTTATAAAATTGACTTAAAGTTCCCAAAAACGTAAAGTTAGACAGGTTGGCCGACCATATTCAGCGACCATGACCAAAACATTGTACATTGACACTTTTGAACGAACAAGTTTAAAAAGTTTCTTTCAAAAGTGTCAATGTACCATGTATTGGTCATGGTCGCTGACCATGGTCGGCCAACCTGTCTTTACGTTTTTGGGAACTTTAAGTCAATTTAATAAAGCAAATAGCCGCTATCAGTTCCTTGTTTTATGACGTCTGGTATAACGATAACTACCTAGCAAAGTTCAATAGAACAAAGCAGCAAAAATCTATCAAAATAAGGAATTCAAATGACAGTTGAAGCCCATACCCATATCCATATTTCTTAGCCGGTAGTCCCTCTGCTGTGCTAAGCGGCAAATGGACCTGGATCAGTCCAGACGATAAAGTCAAAAACGAGATCGCTTTTATCATGGTCGACGTAAGGTCGACGAAGAAGCATAATATTCAATAATGTCATTGTGATCAATGCTGTTAAAACAGGAAGTAATCATCGTATGGTCAGAGGTACATTGAATACCAACGTCAAGCTTGAAATATCGCGACTGATAACATCAACGCTCCGACCTAATTTGAGCTGCAAATTCAAAACCCCGAGTGCTCTCAGCTCGAGTTCAAAAAACGCTTCGAAGCCCTTGAGAACAGCATCGATGTAGACGATTTATACAACATGGTGGTGGATACTGTCCGTACGGTAGGGTCCGTTGGGTCCAAGTACTATGAAACCCATCGTCCCAAATTAAAGAAACTCTCCAGCCAGACTCTCCAACTCATGGATCAGAGACACGAAATGAAGGTACAGAACTCAGCGGAACCCCATCGTTATCGACAGATAACGATGGGCATGATGATGCCGATAAGCTGCCGCTCATTAGACAATAATCTAAGTCTTTGTCGATCGACCTTTGCCAATTTAATACCAAGTATAAAAAAGAGGCTATTGAGCGGAACAAAGACTCCAAGGTGTTCGCGAGAGATCTGTCTATCTCTATCGTGCAAAGTCAATTGACGAGGCTGAAAACTGGGGAAGGTAGCATCATTTCGTCAACTCCTGAAATGCTGAGGGAGATTGAGAGTTTCTATAGACAGCTAGTAGTGTAGGCAATGAACAGATTCTTTGTATGGAGACCCATACACTAATTCCTCAGTCGATGAAACTTTGCTGAGTTATAAAAAAGCATGAGCCATAAACTTTTAAATGATTATCCGAAAAAAAACTCACAAGGAAGTTAGGTATTTATACATAATTATACAAATCTGTTTATATATTGAACCGAGTAATTTCTCAGTCCAAATTTATTTTACCAAATGAGTTATTTATACTAGTATGTGATACTTGATGAAAATCCAAAACTTTTTTCAAACATGCATATGCTTGGCAAAATGGTATAATTCCGTTAAAAAGTTCGACAGAGACATTTTTCAGTCCAAGTCACCCCATTTTGTTTTATTAAAATTTGGTGTTTCTGCTGGGATATTTTTTTGGATATTTCATATTATTGTTTTTATACGTTACATGAATAGGTCCGGTTAAGAAAGTTTAGACGGAGCATTTTTCCTAAAAACGATATCAATGAAATAAGACTTTCATTAAAAAATACCTAATCTTCTATTATTATTATTTTTTGGAAATTTATACCATACTTTTAATTTATTGATACTTTATCATGATGTAAAGTTTTTTCTGACTGAGGAATTACTGTGGGGGTCAACTAGCTTCATTGACTACACTATATATCCCACGCAAACACTTGTTGAAAGTAAGGCTACAGAAATACCCTAGAGCCACGCTTACGTCAAAACCTGAAATACTGAGGGGGATTAAAAGTTTTTATGGACCGTTATATTCCAGGCAACCACCTGTTGAAAGCAAGCAAGCTTACCCGACACTATACAGAAGATATTTCGGACGTCAGCCTGTACGAGATTAGAATGGCTCTCAAGCAGCTTAAAAACAACATAGACTAGCGGCAAATCAGCCAAAAGTCGTCTATTTCTTAGTTTCGTGGTCACGGAGCGCTGCATACCTAAAACATGTATCGTTAGATTCGTTATGATCTCCTGATGACGAATCAGCCTGTTTTAGTTTCGAAAGCCGGGAACAAGTAGTATTTATGACGTCATAAAGATGACGTCTATCTCTTTAGTTATTTGCAGATTTCTCAAGTTCTACTTAACCAACCAGCTCCGATGGGACTCGAACCCACGAGTTCGAGTCCCATCGGAGCTGATTGTGAGACGGGTCGATTTTTTCTAAATACTTCATTTTCCATTTTTCAACCATAAAAATTGCATTGTGATGAGAATGCAAAAAAGTAAAAATTTAAATAACTTGCCATAGTAATTTCTTCTTTAGCGATTGTCAAATATCTGGAAAGGTATTTCTTTCGCGTGTGGGGGTAGTAATATCTTCACATTGATGAAATTAACGCTGGCTATACAGCGTGTAAGAAGTATTTGATAAATTCGACGCTTCTCGTAACGACTCCGTAGCTCAGTGGTTAGAGCAGTCGCCCGGATAGCGAAAGGTCGAGGGTTCGAGTCCCATCGGAGCTGGTTGTGAGACGAGTCGATTTTTTCTAAGTACTTCATTTTCCATTTTTCAAAATGAGATTAATTATGTCAATTTACACCTGATAGTTCCTGAGACACAGCTGTTCAAAGTAATAGAGGTAGGTAAGTAAACAATTATGTAATAGAAGGGTTTGCAAAGGGTAGTAAGCCCTAAAGGAAGATGGATCTGGGAGGTGTTCCCGTTACCCTGTTAATGACACGAAAACCTTAATCACCTTGAAAGCATACCAAAGATGTAAGGTTGTACCAGCAGATGTGATTGCAGGAAAGCAGGACTCAAATGTTCGGCTGTTTGCAGCTACTGCATTGGCCAATCATGCGAGAACATACCAAACCTGATGTGTGATGACATTGATGAACCATTGATTGATAACCCACCATCAATGGACGATTTTGACCTTTCTGAGCAGTTCGATGACGAAATTATACCTCAGCAAGCTGCCCCCAAAAGGTGTGCTGTGGATTTTGAGGACGAGCCTGGTCCATCAAAAATATGCATACCTACAATGTACATCATTGATCCCTCCACCTCCCAGATCCTCCTTCCTTTAGGGCGTACTTCATTTGGCAAACCCTTCTGTTACATAATTGTTTACTTACCTCAATAACTTTGAACAGCTGTGTCTCAGGAACTATCAGGTGTAAATTGACATAATTAATCTCATTTTGAAAAATGGAAAATTTGCTATGAAACGCTTGTAGTAAACAGCAGAGACACCGATGTCTTGCTGCTATTCATAATTTTTTTTTAAAAGTACCAAAAAATTTTTGGGTCCGCTTTGGTACATAATCAAATACATCGAATTGTTGACACTATAGGAGCAAAAGAATTATTTATTAGCTTTCCACGCTCATAAAGGGACAAGACGATCTCATACGACAAGTTCTCGAACAGGATACGCCAAATTATCTTGTTGGCAAGTATTTGATCAATCTCACATGCTTCTGGAGGATATTGGATGGAATGTGTAGGAAATATACGTGAAGTGGGGATGTAATTTTTTTTTCTTGTCTATCCCATAGTGTGGGATGTCATTGGATAGAAATTTTAAAAATATTGCGGTTTTGTCAAAACAGTTTTTTGATTGAGGCATTCGTTTGTGAATTTATTAAGCTTTAAAATGCAAAATTTTGATAGAGTCATGTGTCCCCACCCCCTGCCAGCCAAATGGTTGTTTTTGGATACGTGAAAAAATCCACGATAGATGTATGTATGACGAAGTTAAAACGAAAACTATCACAGCTAAGTAGGCTTTTCAAGTTTTTGAGATATAACACATTTTCGAAAACCGCAAATATAACTTTGTAATTTATACGAACATTATGAAAAGCAAAGTTAGTTTTCTCTGACCAAAAATGGTAGTGGTATTTTTACTTGGTGTATAATGTAATTGGTACGATAAAAGGGTACGGAACTCTTCATGGGCGAGTCCGACTCGCACTTGGCCGATTTTTGAAGTGTTAATCTCGAGATGCACTCAAATTGTCGCTAATTTTATCTTCTTTTGAAGTGTCATGACTTTGCTGTAAAATGCATATTTTAGAAGTTGTAAGCCAAAAGCTGAAAAAGTCCGAAAATTCCGAGGTTTTTCGAGCACCACGAAGTAAGCACAGGTCTTTTGAGGTTGCAAATTTGGTTTTACACTATTGGTATACTATCCTAACAACATCCCAAAATATCAGGACCTGGCGATTTTTTGCGACCTAACGCGATTTTTATGTTGACGGTGACTGGCCTACATAGGTATAAACATAAAAGTGTACAACGGTACACATACGGCTGCTTGCTAATAATCTTGTCTTTCTTTCCACAACATACCTCTATCAAATGGACAAATTAGTTGGTCCATACAAATCTGAGCTATGATGCCTTGAGGTGCTTTAGCTTGAGTTATAAAAACTTTCGGTAACTTTTGCCTCTTTTCAATTTAATACGCATAAGGCAACGCGTTGGTGACAAAGCGAAAGACAATGGATGTTATTCTAAGGGCTGTTAATCTAGCTATTACGCTGTCGTCGTTTTTATTTCGCCATCGCCACCTGCAGTCGTGAGCCACACAATGCAACAGGGGCGTGAAGCCACAACCGCGACCCTGCGAACCTGCGGCTTCGCAAAGGCTGGGAAGCCTTCGCGAGTTTATAAGCTCCGCAGATTTAGGTGATGCCCCAGAATCCTTGACGATACTTTGCCAGGCAGACAGGTCGTTGTCACAATGTGGACTTATCTCAGTGTAAGTGCTAACTTTAATCCAGCTGTATTTAATTAATAAATTAGTACTAACCTACATAAGTGCCCCCGCGGTTTCCGTTCCCGAACGAATATCAGGATAAAGAGTAATTAAAATTCATCCAGTATTCCAAAATTCATCCAGATCCTTTCAGTTATTATTGTGTGATTCATTGAGTAGGTACTTATAGTAACTTTCATCTATACTAATATTATAAAGAGGAAAGATTTGTATTTTTGTATGTAACGAATAAACTCAAAAAGTACTGGACCGATTTCGAAAGTTCTTTCACCGTCTACAGTCTTCCCGAGTGACATAGGCTATATTTTATCCCGATATTCCCACGGGAACGGGTACCACACGGGTAAAACCGCAAGGATCGGCTAGTCCATCCATATAAGCAAACTTACGCATTTCTAATCTTAATAAAGTAAGATTAGGACAACTACGGATTAAGTAGGTACTTATTTGAATTTTTCTCTCTTTGTCTAATCAATTTTGATAGTAAGGATGAAGACAAAGGGGTATTAAACGTAGCTGTTAGGGTTAATGATGAAGACATTTTTAATACTTATCACTTGAGTTTGTTTTCAGTTAACTCTATTAACATGGATGACGGTCTGTACGTACACATCTGCCCAGGAATATCTACCACCAAAGATAGGAGGAGGGAAGAAACCAGCGCCAGAACCGACGGTGAGTTTACGTTTAGTACTTAGATTAAGGCTGACCGTTGGTTAACCCATACGAACAACAATAACGTGCGTTAACTAACCAACGGTTAACGTAACTGACTGTTGGTGAATTCAGGCCTTACTCTATAAATCAGGGGTTTCCAAAATGTGCGCCGTAACACCCCCGGGCGTAAGGGGCGTTATCGGCGTGTCGTCGTAGCATACTCCCATCCCACCAGAGCCGCGTCGCGATTTAGGACGCAAACCAATGGCGAATTCCCAAATGCGTCACAGTAAAATACTGGTAAAATACCATTTTTTTTTTTTCCAAATACATATTACATTTAAGTTAACACAAACTTACATCGCCAAACTGCTAAAGCAGTTTGGGAATCTCTGTTAAAAATAAAACATCAGTTTGCGTTTTAGTTGCCTGCCAACAACCATGTTAGCACCATAGAGTAACTTATTTAGTAGATTTCATTACAAGTGCGGAAAGCCTGTCATTGCAAAGAGTTCCGACAAATGTCTACCCGAGCCGAGGCGCAGCCGAAGGTGAGGGTTGACAGTCGGAACAAGTTGCAATGACGGTTCCGCACGTGTACTGAACAACTATTTTTAATACAGTTGCGAAAAAATTAAGCACTTTAATAAAATAATAAAACACAATAAACTCAACTAAGTAATCGTAAAAGGATATAAGCAGAGACTTTTTTTTTGTTTTCTTCACCCATTCTGGGTTGACAAAGGAAACTATGATCATACAGCCAAGGCTTCAGTAGAATTTTTTTATTGATATGAAATGAAAATTAAATTAAATGAGATGAAATGAAACCTAACAAAAGCAATCCGAATCCTATAGGAGCGCCTTTCCTTATTTCTCTCTTTTACCACATCGTTTTCCATTAAAGCCACATTATTGCACTAATTCCACCATACTAAGTACCTACCACAATAAAAACCAGAAAAAACTAATTTAGAATATTAAGAAATAAGGTCCCTCATTTTCTTTTCACTTACTTGCGCAAACTCCTATAAGCACATACTATGGTAAATAGTGCACGTCATACCATATTTAGTAATCTGTGGTCATACAGCCAATTTTATGTATTTTTTATATTCATAAATTTAATTTGGCCGATACTAATATTAATTTAATGTAAGTATCTATAATTAAAATTACTTTTAAATCTGATATTGAAACAAATTAGTAGCTTCTTTTTAGAAATATTTGCATGAATCATAAAAACTTCTATGTTTTTTTTTGTAAAAACTTCGTGGTTGTTTTTTTTTAATAGACAATATTTTGACAGTTGGGAAAGAAAACGCACGAGTTCGGGAAAGGTAAAGAAAAAGTTCGAGTGTGTAATAGCCCACATCCCGAACGCTATACGTCCCTGCAATACGCCACTTTTTGAGCAACTGTATTAAAAATATTATTTTAGCACTATATGCTCTCGTGCAATACAAAGCTTTACAATACTATTCTGTGGCTTGTGGCTTTACTAAACTTGTATAGACTAAAATTAGTCTTTCATTTGTTTTTGCCTAGATATTTTTAGCATTCCAGCCTATTCCAGCCATTCGGCCAATGGCAAAAAACGGAACCCTTATAGATTCGTCATGTCTTTCTGACCGACTGTCCGTCCGTCCGTGTGTCACAGCCACTTTATTCCAAAACTATTGACTTCAGATTTAAAACTTGGTAGGTAAAATATGTATTTTGCAAACCACTTTCCAATTTTTATACAAAAATATATATAAAATTAAGGGGGGCTCCCTATACCTAAGTGGTAGGTAAATAGAACTGAAACAGAAAAAAAACATCATTCTTATTTGTTTAGGGTGTCTATAGATAGGTCTTTAATAGTAGATTGTTTAGCAAGGGATGTATGGCACCCATAACAGTCGAGTGTTTTGGCGCACGAGCGAAGTGAGGGCGCCGATAGTTCGAGACTGATATGGGTCCATACACCCGAAGTAAACACTCTACTTTTCATTTTGAATATGAGGAAAGTAAAAATAAACAGAAATAATCTAAAAAATATTTTTCCTATGGCCGCGGAATTTTCGAAAGACTATAACTTTTTTAACCGACTTCTAAATCAAAAAGGAGGAGGTTCTCTATTCGTCTGTATGTATGTTTTTTTTTTGTATGTCCACCGATTACTCGAAGACGGCTGAACCGATTGAAATGGTTCAAACGTTATTACATCAGGTTGGTTTCCAAGTTGGTCCCATTTTTTGAAATTTTGAAATCGGTTCAGTAGTTTTCAGGAAATCTTGAAAAGACTGTCGTTTTCGTTACCACTTTATGTGAATTTAATACTTATCTTTAGGCATAACTCCTTTGTTTATAAACCGATTTAGATGATTCTTGTTTTGTTAAAAAGGGGATACCTCAAGGTATTTTAACCGACTTCGAAAAAGGAGGTTTTGAGTTTGATCACATATCTAATTACCAGAAAACACGCAAATTGCCTGCACGATGCACTAAAAAGAGTGAAATAAAAATTATTTTTATAAAAAAATAAAACCGCCTTTTAAAAAACCACATCAAAAAAGTAAGAAATAATTCCTCACCAAATAAATAACGTAAGTACTTTGAAGTCGGGCGGGTTTTAACAAAAACAACAAAAAATTGTACATGTTTCACGCCCGACTTCAAAGTACTTACGTTATTTATTTGGTGAGGAATTATTTCTTACTTTTTTGATGTGGTTTTTTAGAAGGCGGTTTTATTTTTTTGTTCATTTTCTCTATTTTATGGAAGGCAAGGGAAACTAAGTCCATACAGCCTTGTTTGGTGTTTGACCCGTACCGTATAGTATTATATTATCTGTGCCCGTACTCTATGCAATTCCATGAAATTAACAGCCTGATTTTTTATGTAACAAATTACTTATTATTTTGGTTTAATCTGTTTCTAAAAAAGCATTCTTTAAAAAAGCATTGTTTTAGATATTAAATTATTAAGATATTAATTATTTTACATAATAGCAAAACAGGCTGTATTGTATAGGCTTCTGTGCTTTTGCCTGCATACCTTTGGTAAATAAATGTCCGAAGAGATACTTACAGATTTTGACATGACCCCTCCTGTTTCTTTTTTAAATTTCATTACGGCCCTAATGTACGGGCCAAAGGAATAAAGTTATTCTGAAATGGGTACCCGGTCATTCGGGAATCATTGGCAACGAAAAAGCCGATGAACTTGCAAGGACTGGAGCTCAAGGCCATCAGATAGGACCAGAACCTTTCTGTGGTATCTCAAAGAACCAGGCCATGCAACTTCTAAAGGGCAACCTATTTGGCGAATCAAAAAAGCACTGGTTGATACAACCAGGACAGCTACACGCCAAATCCCTTATACAAGGCTACTCGCAAAGCCGAACTGCCGAACTCCTGGAGCTTAGCAGGACGAACATCTGTGCGATAGTCCGCGCCTTAACCGGCCACTGCAAACTAAACAGGCACCAATTTCACATGAAATTGAGTGACACTGATGTTTGCCGCTACTGTAAACAGGAGAGGGAAACACCCAGGCACCTTTTATGTGACTGCGGGCCCCTTATCCATAAACGCAGTATCTATCTGGGTCGACACATTATGCGCCCAGAGGAGATTAAAACTCTTAAAGCTAGGAGTATTCTAGACTTCTTGGAAGCCTCCAGGCTAAAAGAGTTACTATAACCAGGTGGCGAGTCACAATAGATCTTTTAGGTCGCAGTGACTACATCTCTTAAGGGAGATGCATAGCCCCTTACATTCAAATAATAATAAATAATAATGTACGGGTACGGGTTGAAAGTGGTATGGGCCCTAGCCTAGGGCACATACCACTTTCAAGCCGTATTTTAGGCAAGTTATGAGTTACTTTCAGAATATGAGACATGAAAAAATTATATTAAGGTTTCTTAACCCATTTTTTCTCAAAGTCAATATTTTGAAAGAAGACTCTTCCAATGTGACAAAGTGTGGGGTAGGTGGGTAGGTGTGACAATGTGACAAACTGTAACTCTTAAAATAAAAAATCTTAATAAACACTCAACGTTTTGGGATACAATTACCAAATTTTCAAAAACGGCAAATATAACTTTTCATCTCTCATATTCTGAAAGTAACTCATATCTTGCCTAAAATGCGGGTTGAAAGTGGTATGTGGCGGCCCTAGGGTCGTTATGAAATTTAAAAAAGGAATAGGAGGAGTCATGTCAAAATCTGTAATAGCATCTCCACACGTTCCGATCCGACAGCCGATTTGGTCTGCTCCCAGACCAAATCTACGCTACACACGTTCCGATTTGGTCAAGGAGCATACAGAATCGGAGGTCGGATAGGAACGTGTGTAGAGTCTTTAAGTTTCTCTTTGGACGTTTATTTTCCATAGGTATGCAGGCAAAGACACAGAAGCCTATACAGCCATGTTTTGCAATTATATAAAATAATTAATATCGTAGAATTATTATTTTAAATCTAGAACATTGTTTTTTTTTAATGCGTTTTTAGAAACAGATTAAACCAAATAAGTTATTTGTAACATAAAAAATCAGGCTATTAATTTCATGGAATTGCATAGAGTACGGGTCAAACACCAAACAAGACTGTATGGACTTAGTTTCCCTTGCCTTCCCTAAAACAGAGAAAATGAACAAAAAAGTTAAATAGTCTTTCAAAAATTCCGCGGCCTTAGGAAAAATATTTTTTTGATTATTTCTGTTTATTTTTACTTTCCTCATATTCAAAATGAAAAGTAGAGTGTTTACTTCGGGCGTATGGACCCATAACAGTCTCGAACTATTGGCGCCCTCACTTCGTTCGTGCGCCAAAACACTCGACTGTTATGGGTGCCATACAGCCTTTGCTAAACAATCTACTATTGTCTTTCATGCAAACACCATGAAAAACAAAGGTAGGTATTTAAATTTAAATGAAAAATGCTTATTTTTAGTTGCCGGCCAACTACGACTTTTCGTATGACGTGCAAGACAACGCCGTGAATCTGGACTTCGGGCACAACGAGAAGCGGAAGGACGACCGCGCTACCGGATCGTTCCACGTGCTACTGCCGGACGGCCGGACGCAGCTGGTCGAGTACGAGGCTGGACCAGACGGGTACAAGCCACAGGTAATTTGATTAATGGACCTGTCGCCAATCAGAACTGTCAAATTGTGTTACAACATTCCTATAGCCCGAGCAGAGTAGGAAAATTAGAGGAACTAACCTATGTAGGTAGTTCCAATAGTTTAGGATTGTGTAAGGGTAGGTCTGAGCAAAGCAAAGTCGAATAAATTACTCTTGATTATAGATTTTTAAATAATAATAATTTCAGTTTCTCGCTCGAAACTCGTAAACGGTGCATCTTACCGATATTACTTCTAAGAAGCAATTAGCTTATTTAATTTATTCCCAC
Organism: Crambus lathoniellus; assembly: GCA_949710035.1. Lineage (NCBI taxonomy): Eukaryota > Metazoa > Arthropoda > Insecta > Lepidoptera > Crambidae > Crambus > Crambus lathoniellus. The sequence continues at coordinate 11,647,699 of OX453306.1, forward strand.
AACTTTGATTATACACTTAATTACCGATACACAGTCGGTGGGTCGGTAAAAAGAGTTTGGTGGTGTGAGGGATATCAGCAGGACAGGCAGGTCAACCTCTTCTCCTACGATAACAACAGATGAACGAGAAGCTATCTTTGACGAGCTATCTTATAATACAACAATCTGCATCTCCTGCACGAGCAGGGTAGCATGATGAACTCGAGAAAGGTTTTGTCTATATCGAAACGTCAAAAATGACACATTTTATCGCAAACAAACCTATTGTTCGGCTGTCACGCGGTAGACTAAACTCTTCTCGGGTTTATCATGCTACGCGTGCTGGAGCGCGAGCGGTAGTCGCCTGCATCCCTCGTGCGGTCGAAGTCTTCTCCAGCAGCTCAATCAACTTGGTCTTGTTTTTCTCATTAGAGAAAAAGTTGTTAGAACGTTCTCTGAAACGTTGACCTCCCGAAAATTTAGTTGATCCTCTACGATTTAGCTTAAGAATAATTTTTAAAGGAAATCCCACCAAAAACTTCCTGTAAAAAAACTGACCAACTCTCGCTGGAGCTGCTATTTCTTTAGAAAAAGTGATGAAATCTCTCAGTAAAGCCAAGCCAACTCTAATGTTCTTTACTGCGATTTCCTTATTGTTATACGTACAGTGCCACAAGCTTTTCTGTTCCGGTGACAGCCGTGACAGAGGAGCCACTTGCAATACGAAATTAGCTGTCAAAATGGACTGTCAAGAAAACTGTTTTAGTTCCAAAGATAATCACCGGAACAGAAAAGCTTGTCACACTATAGTTAGGTTTTATGTGACTTGGACGTTGAACATTCTACATGTTTGTAGACACAAGTCAACGATATACTTATGTGTACTGTACATAGCTATAGAATTTACTAGTGCTCCGCTCGCAACTTCGTATGCGTGGTATTTAGATATTCACTTTGAACTAAAAAAAAATAAAGAAATAGCGATTAAATTAATTGGGTAAAAATTTTGAAAATCTCTTCTTCTTAGTGCTCCCCTACACTCCCCAACGAACATCCATTGCGGTAGTTTCGGTTGCCCAGTACCTACTTAACTTAGTTTCGGGTTTCGGCTGTGCGTTGTCTGTCAGTCAGTAACGCAAGAGTTTAATAAAATCAAAATCGTGCCTAATAGGTAGGTAAATATACTTGTACTTAGATAGATTTAGTTTTAACATTGCTATGCGATATGTGCAAATGCATTGCTTTGCTAAAGCATCCCGCAATTCCCACAATACAAAATCCTTCGACAACAGTATATCCACCCGCGACATTTTGAAAAAATAATACTTTTATGTCGCGCTCGCGATTTTTTTTGTTTATTTTCTAAATAGCTTACTACTTAAGTAGTTACAATCAATTTAAGTTTCAAATTCCATTCAATTTTCCCAAGGAATTTATAAGTACTAGTTGTAATATAAATTCCTTGAATTTTCCATTGGTGCGATTTGACGCATACCTTCTTGGGTTGAGTGGATCCGCTCGCGTAGTTTGATAAAACCATTGAATTTTGTTGTTTGCGTGGACAAATGCACATCCCGAGCCTATAGGTTAAACAAACTGTTTCAGATCATGTACATGGGCACGGCGACGTACCCTGCAGCTAACGGTGGCGGCGGCGGCGGCGGTGGCGACAAATTCGACGGCTACCACTACAACGCCGCGTCAAACCGACAGTCGGTGCGGCAGGCCGCGCCGCGATCGAGGGCGCAAGCAACAGCGCCGCCCCCGGCGCCCGCGCCGCCCGTCGTCTACGCCTCTAGTAACACAACGAAGTAACAAGGAACTAGCACGCTATACGACGGAGGCCTTTCTCGCTACTTAATTCCTTTTGTTAAGTACAATATGTAACGGAAAGAGTGAAAAATCTGCTGAAGCATATTCCTGTACATAACCTCTTTAACGACCAAGTAACTGGTGGACTAATAGGCATGTAATAATTGGGAAAATTATGAGGAAATTATTGACAGTATTGAAATCTACCTAGTTAGGTTTTCCGCTAATCCTTAACCCTAATTTCCTAGGCTAAGTCGCAAAGGGAGTTTGCCTGAGGGTTATGAGATTGACGATCTCAATTTATTTTTATTTATTTATTTGACACAATTAAACGGGATTAACCCAATGTCAATGTCTACTATATAATTTTCTATACCTATGTACCGACTCAAAATCGTTAATAGCGTATTTTTTATTTATTAATCCAGTCAGTAATAAATGTTATGAGTTGAGCTTTATCTTTTTTAAAGTACTTAGGGAATATATTGTGTACTTAATTGTTTTTCTTTTCTTACTTTATCAGTCCACCAACAGTAAGAAATGATACAACCAGGAATGTTATGTTTACAATTTTTTTTATGATGACGTATTTGCCAATTGTATGTGTATCGACGGTTTAAATAAATAACAAAATAGTTCGCAGTCAAAAAAGGTTTTGTGATATAAATATGTAAACCACCAAATATGTGTAATTTTTATTTTATTTACAATCTCTTCAACTAGAACCAGGTGCTTCATTATAGCAAACTAGTTACACAACAATAATTTTACAAAAACATTTTTACTCTACTTTATAGGTATTTCTGCGTTCTAACTTGAGACAAAGGCCATATACCTACACAGACAGAACACGGTTTTTTTCTCTCTTGTAGATGTTCTGTGGCCACATAGGTACATCTACAGCGTCTAATGAGCATTTATTTTCAAAATCTTTAATAAAATTGGTGTAGTGAATTTTTAGTTTTGTAATGCTTAGGTCTTGAATTAAAAGTATGAACATTTTCTCAACGAATGATTTATCTTTTCTTTTTGTTATCCACTATGGGGTAGCACTTAGCCTTCATCACACCAGCCGGTCTAGCATGAGCGGCTTATAACGCGCGATATGATATGGTACGGCATGCCGTCTTGCTTACACCTTAGTGGGGTAAGCAAGACAACTTGCCGTACCATATCATATCGCGCGTTATAAGCCGCTCATGCTAGGCCGGCTGATGTTAAGTAATGATAAGGCTGAAGTTGGAAGCGCACTACTCCCGTATCTAATTTCTCAATTACAGAGAAACTGGCTATCTTATATCTAACTGCCGGAACACAACAATGCTGAAAAGATTGTTGATGTTATGGCGTCAGAAGTTAAAGCTAAGTTCCTCGAACATATTTTAATCTAGCTTAAACATTAATCTTTAGTTTATTCATGAAGTTGATTATTTCATTTCATACTTTTAAAATAAAATAGGCACTTAGGTGCATGGAAATAAACTTGAACGTATAGGTACCTATCTGTACATAGACTTATTTCAATGGCAGCCAGAAATTAAAACATTCACGAGTTGATTTTCTTTCTACGAAGGGAATTATTTATGATGAACATAAAACACAAATTATTTAATAATAAAAATGCTATACAAACGTAAAAAAATGACAACACCGTTTCTACAATCGACACCCCTAATCGGTCAAACTGCTTTGAAAAGAGCTTTTCCGCGGAATTCTCTAAACCCCTTTGGTATTTTATAGGATCTAAAGTGTAGGCACAACACTACAACGTCCTGATATTTGTTTTAAATAAATCAAAGTGTCATCAATAAAATTATTAAAAATATAGGTACTAAATACGTAACAGTGCGATTCACCCTTATTGGCGGTCATAAGGTTAGTAAGTTACTACTATGCACAGTAGAGTACCTACCCCGCAACCTGAGCTCTCCCGACTCCATTAGGGTTGCCAGCCCCCTGATTCACGAACTGTCGGAAACGAACCCGACAGTGGAATGTATGCACTGTCTCTGTCACTCACTATAGAATAGACAACGACAAAGCACAGAATTCGAATCCGATTCCGTTTCCGACGGTTTGTGAATCAGGGGGCTGGTCGTCAAACCTAAAAGCCGGACAGACCAGCCAGTTTAGCCGGACATTTGGATAAAAAGGCCGGATCCTCAACAACAAGAATTTTGTATCTTTAAGTAGGTACAATAAAAATGTTATACCTACGGTTCGCTCATTCGCGATCGCGAGATGCGCTTCCAAAGTGTGACTTGCAAGATCATTGTTCAAATACAAAAAGCCTTACAAATTCGGTCGAGCCGGCCCCGTAAATGATTTTGATTTTTAATAATTTAATTGTATTGTAATTAATAATAATTTGAAATTCAGACACAATTATAAACTTTTTTTAATGAATAATAAACATTAAACATTAGTTGGCCGGACACGACTGAAAATCCAAAACACGTCCGGCTAAATCCGGACATCTGGCAACCGTATTCCCGACGGACATGCCGACTTTTCCGACACGCCAAAAAGTTTGAATCGAATTGTATGTATGTACTATGGGCTACAGCATCGCTTAACCACTTAGCAACAAAATTTGTGTGCGCGCGTATCGCCCCTGCACGAACTAAACGTATGTTGTGACGGCGCGGCGTGCAAGGCATTTTAACCTTAGCTGTTGCCCATCGTACATAGTCTATGTACCTAATGTAGGAACTAATTAGCGTGCAGTATGTCGATGCTCTGATCGGGCCAGTGCACGCGCCGGTGGGTCGACACGTCGAAGCCGACGTTGTCGAACGATTGGTAGTCCTTCTGCATACTCATCTCGGCCAGATTTCTATACCTGTAAGGGAATTAAACATTTAGAGGTAAGTACCTACTTATTTTTTTTATATAGGTATAGCGACGCACTCACATTGTTTCACAAACAAGAAGTCGAATATCGAAAGGAAATAGAGTAGTATCAGCGAAGAAATGTCAATGCAAACATGACGTGCAAGCCTGAGGTTACACATAAGTAACTCGAGCAAGACATGAATTACGGTGTCTAAACTTTTCAGTCCCTACTTCTCTCTTTTTTGCTGACTAGGTACTTACATGCAACCAAGAAGCAAAAATCTCTTGCCTCAAAAATATTCAAATAAAGATAAAACTTCTTAAACATGATTTTACTTCATATAGAAAAATATTTGAGTTACGCATCATAAAAAACAGGTACCTACCTATTGATATAGACTGAAGCTGGCGGTGTATTTTTTATATGAATATCAATAGGGCTCAGTATCTATACCGTTACGTGCAGTGACATTTCAATAGACAAAAAAATATCAATATTATTGAACAAACATCAAATGATTAATTTATGCAGCTTATAATTTGATTGTGACATTATCAGTTTGTTTTTTCATTAGAGATGAATAAGTTCATATAATATGGTTATAGCAGCAGCACCTGGCACGGCCAGCCAGGCGAGCGGGACCGCCACCAAAAGTGGTTCGTGGATACACACCATGGCCTCGGCCCTGGCCATTATGTGTTCAGCTGAACATGTCAACAATAATTACTACATACCTCTTGACAAAAACACAGCAGCCGACGAGCAGCAGCACCTGCACGGCCAGCCAGGCGAGTACGAGCGCCACCAAAAGTAGTTCGTGGATATACACCATGGCCTCGTCCCTGGCCATTATGTGTTCAGCTGAACATGTCAACAATTACTACATACCTCTTGACAAGAACACAGCAGCCGACCAGCAGCAGCACATGCACGGCCAGCCAGACGAGCGCGAGCGCCACCAAAAGTAGTTCGTGGATACACACCATGGCCTCGTCTCTGGCCATTATGTGTTCAGCTGAACATGTCAACAATTACTACATACCTCTTGACAAGAACACAGCAGCCGACCAGCAGCAGCACCTGCACGGCCAGCCAGGCGAGTACGAGCGCCACCAAAAGTAGTTCGTGGATATACACCATGGCCTCGTCCCTGGCCATTATGTGTTCAGCTGAACATGTCAACAATTACTACATACCTCTTGACAAGAACACAGCAGCCGACCAGCAGCAGCACCTCCACGGCCAGCCAGGCGAGCGCGAGCGCCACCAAAAGTAGTTCGTGGATACACACCATGGCCTCGTCCCTGGCCATTATGTGTTCAGCTGAACATGTCAACAATTACTACATACCTCTTGACAAGAACACAGCAGCCGACCAGCAGCAGCACCTGCACGGCCAGCCAGGCGAGCGCGAGCGCCACCAAAAGTAGTTCGTGGATACACACCATGGCCTCGTCGCTGACCATTATGTGTTCAGCTGAACAAAATAAAAGAAACAAATATTTATACAACTGGACGGACGGGACTGTGTCAGAATCGGAAAATTTTACTGACTCTTGTTGCCGATTTACGAATTTAATAAAAGGTTTGTAGGGACACATGTGTGGCTCAAGATCCTAACTGTGTCAAAATTTAAATATATACTTATTTCGGTCATTCACTTCTTTTATTCACCGCCACCCGTGCCTTAAAAGGTTTTTACTTTAACTCGATGTAGGTATATGTACGAGTAGGTACCTTTATGCGCAGTATTATTTTTGTATTGAGTTAGTTTCCGAGATATTTTTAGGTGTGGGAAGTGTATGCTTCTCTTTATTTATTCCTCGTAGTAGTTTTTCCTAGTAGTGTTTCCTCCTCATTACGGGTCGAGACTGGGTAAAGATAATAACGGAGAAATATTTTCCAGCAAAAAACAACAGACAAACGTTGCTGAACAATACACGGACATGACATTCGGCAAATAGATAACAACGTCTTCCTTGACCACCGCATGAACTTGATCGATTCGATATTGCGTTTACGGTCACCGAAGCGCATCATTGCTGTTGTAACCTCCCTTTACACACTTTCTAAACGCTTAACCTATCCTAATAGATGACCTAAATATACTAACAAACCATTCTAGTATTTACTCTAAGCTAATACTGAACCTCTGTCAAGGATTCTATTAGTTACTAAAATACCTAGCTAGCTTGAACGCTGTAATACCTAACTGTTGTCCGATTAATATATAGATAACTACTATGGATGCTCTGAATCAAATCTGAAGTGGCCTGTGATGTCGTAATGGAGAACCCTGGTTGTAAAGCGTAGACCCATGATCTTTTAAATGAAGCGACAGAGACTAACCTTACTACTAACTAACTCATACTTTGAACTGCCTATATGCCTACATCAACTTAACAGCTGTTCATATTACATGGCCGTTGCTTCTAATTTTCTAACCTCATTTATAGCGACCAAGACACTCAAAATAAGTTAATACTCTTGTATAAATCTAACATTAGTTTACCCCTACATTGCTTGGACATTTAACAGTTAGGTCCTAACCGATTCCTAGGTCCAATATACTTTGAAAACCTGGTGAGTTATTTTGCTGAGTCCACCATGCTAATTCTCTGGTTACTGACCCAAGGTTAACTGTCCATTAAAACTGGTGGAATTTAATAATTTAGGTTACAATGGAACTGAAACTAGTCACAGTATCCGGATTTGCTTGCAAGGACTAAGGTGAAATTGGCATGTGTGGTTTGAAATGAAATTTGATATACCTATATGAAGATGGAGACACCATTGCTATAATAGTACCTATTAGCTTTAACATATGGCTTTGCTTGCAAATTAGAAATGAAAATTTGTTATATCTATTGGAAGATGGAAACACTATATCTATAATAGTACCTACTAGCTACAGCATTTGGCTTTGCTGGCAAAGTCAGAGATGGAAATTGGTATAATAATTAGGGTGAAGAGAGTCTATTGATCTTAATCACCATCTTGGCCTAATACAAATGCTCCAGCAATATTATTTAACCGGTAAAGTCATGGGCACCGCCCCGCCCATAACGATGGAACTCGTCGCCTGACTGGGACATTCCTCTCCCGGCGCTGCTTTATTTAATTTTTATATAAGAAACAAACTTCAACATATAAAGTCAAGCTGTCATGTTCGTCAATTCTTTCTGTATATATAAATAAAAGAGGACCAAGCTAAATGCTTCAAAGCGACTTGCTGGTCTACATGAAGAGATCTTTCTCCTTCATGGCAGCAGCAGTTAAAAGTTAATGTTAATTGACATTTTCTTTTCCTTTTGTTGAATAATCCTTATAGGGATAAATCCAACAGGTTGAGTGCTTAAATTAGGAGCACCAGCAAGTCTGACTCCTGAGAGGAGAGAACTCAAATCTAATTCATAGTAAGTACATATAAATATAGACTCTCCTAACCTTTTCTATGACCAAGTTTCCCCGTAGAACTAAATTCCCTAGTTATGTCTACGTGTCTGACTCGGATCTTATTGAACTCTTGCAACTTGTTGGTTAAAATTTGTCTCTAAAGAATCTCACTCATGGTAATATATCCTTAATCTCACCATTGGACTGGTCTTGGAAATAACTTAAGAATCCAACCAAATTGGACAGAAGCTTTCGCCTCACTCCGATAGCTTTACATAATTTATGGCTAAAATAGAACCATGTTCCAACTCAATAGGTTAGTATCTGGAAAACCTTGAATCCACATCAGCTTCCATAAGACACTGGTCAACGTTACACCGAGTTCCTTCGAGTTTAAACATCTTCTCCCGCCACCGAACAAAATCCTTTTCATACATTAATATAGCAGTAGTCTGATCCAGAGAACTCTTCCGCAACCAGCTCAATTTATAGATTATTATAGGTGCCTTTTGCATCATAGGAAAATATTACCTTTTGTCAAGCCAAATATATAGGTAAATTTAGATTCTCCACTTATGTTTGATAGATTATTTCAACCTTCATATCTTTGCAATGCGTGAACCTATAAAGATTACTCTAATCAAGCTCTTTGGACTGTTCCACTAGTATTGTTACTTCACAAATCATTTCCCAAATACTGAAAGCACTAGTTTACCTAATCTCTCTTCTTAAGATGTAACATTATTTTGTTTGATAAAAGACAGCCATTTTGCTGGAAACTGTCAATCGGACCTTTCCCCACTATCTATAATCATTCTGTCAAATTGCCCGGGTTTGTTCGTCTGTCACAAGAATCTATGGCTAGGGATGTCAACAAAATTCGGATTTGATCGTAGATATATTTGTGATAACACATAATGCTACTTATAGACCTACAGCGACCCTACTCTTTCTACCTACTCTGTATACCAGACTCCCCTCGTAGCCTTGCCCCAGCAGACCTCCCCCTTTCTGCCAGAACAAAGGTCTTCGAGTTACCTAGCTCGTGATTCTAAGTAGGTACCTGCCTGCCTAATTTCCGACTAAATGCGACTTTCCTAACAAACACAAACCTGGCGCCTGTATCGCCAGTTCTGACGCCCCAATTCTGTCAAGTTTGGGTGAGTGGGCCCCCTAAAATCCTATCGCTCATGCCGTGGTCCATCTGCTTGGGAAGGGAACAGATAGACACCCTACAGGTAGGTATGGTTCAATCAGGCCGCAACTGCCTCCAAATCTGGGGCATACGCCCCGCGCCATCAGACGTGTTAACTGAAAAACTGTCAATGAAAACAGCCCGCCTGATCAAACCATGTGGAAATTACTAAGCGTTATCCATTGAACGCTCATCTGACACTCCACAATGCCAGACTTTCTTTACCTAGCGACCTCCCGTGAGCCTTGCCTGGAGCCCGGAGACATAAACATGTACTCCTGAAGAAACAAACTCTATGCTTCCAACCCTCTCTGACTCAAATTAAGCCCATTTTCTAGGATTTTACTTGGGAATAAATTACTTTAATTGAAATGCTTTCTGTAAACAAACTAGACCTTTTAATTTCGGATCCAATTTACCAGTCAGAATTCCAAAATTAAAACGTTTAAAAGATCGCGAACCCAATAAACGCCCTATGGTGCAAGGACTCACTGTACACTTGCTTGAAGACTACTTCTCGCTTGATTTAAAATGAAAACTTCTTCAAAAAGTGCTTCGTCTTCCATACGTGTTGCCTCGAAGTCTATCCCGGAGAAATAAGAACGGGCGTCGCGTACTTTCTGCTTATATAGACCTACCCAAAACGCGCCAAAAAGTGGCGTCCTTTTTTCTTTTTTTTTCTTTTACATCCTAGAAATTCTCCCCACTCTCAGGGAAATTTTACCCCTATGTTTAATGGAAACTTTTCAGTATATTTCTAATCCGTCTCTTAAATGTCTCATGTCTATTTATTTAACTTTGAAATACTAATTTGACTAAGGTTTATTAGTTTTAATGTCTTAATTGTACATTCTAGAATAATTATTATTCATTTTTCCAAATTTTATTTCCTATAAATATTTCTTTTTCCGCTTTACAACAATTAAAGTATTTTACTTTTAATCTTGTGTGAATACCATACATCAATAATTACCCCCTCTCCCTGTTTTATAAATAAGGTATTTATTTCTCACAACATGGCAACCCAACTATTCCTGTCTACCCAATAGGAGACATTTCATTGAAAATCCCTATTCACCCCCCCACAAAACTGATAGGCCATCTAGCGTCTAACGCCAAACCATTTCAAACATCCTGAACGCCCCGTTTGGCTTTCGTTCAGAAACCTTTGATAGTTACAAGGCTATCTTATATTAAGTTATAGAATTTACTAAACTATTCAAAATATTACCTTCTCACATAATATAAACACATTATTTTGTATGATCCCTTTTTTTTATTATTTATGAATGAAAACTATTATCAAAATGGTAATTGTTCGAACATAATTTCCGAACGAATCACCTCTAGCCAATATACATTCCCCATATTTGAAACTTTGAACCTTATCTAAGATAGAAACCAATATTCTGTACTTTTGATTATTTAACCTATATTTTTATTTAAGTTATACATAATGTTAATTTAACATTCTGTGAGTAAAAACTTCTCGCTATATTTATGTGATGTCATTTGACTTGTCTTAGTTCTCAACTCTGCCGCTAGGAGCATCTTTGTTTACTTGTCATAACCTATTTCAGTATTTTACTAACATTGTATAAAATAAATATTTAGCTCCAAACATAATAATTAGACTGATGTGATGTAATTAAACCAAAGTTCACATGTGTAACCAATAAATATGCCGAACACATATTGTGCCACTAACACGCAGCCTGTATTGAAAACATGCCTACCTTAGAATAATAACGCCTAGAAACCGAGTAGGCCTAAGAAAATGAAGCAATTCAAACTGAGCCAATTTGGCTCAGTCGGCCCCCGACTTTACACGAACGTCCCGTTTTGTTAACATCAAAGTTTTGTTTGTGTGCGTGTCGGGGCTGGTCGGCGCACGTAGGCACGTAATGCTCGCACACACATAAATTAGATTTTTTGCTTCACTTTTGACGAAGCTTTAGTATGAAGACTATCGATCTAGCGTAAGCGAAGCGAAGAGTTATTAATCTATGATGCCTACAAACTCTGTTTTAGAACCTGTCAGTTTACAAATATGTCTAAATTAACATGCTTCAAGATTTATAATTTTACTAACTAATAACAGTTCGTGTCGATTATTTCGTGAAACAATATTGAAATACAAGTATTGTCCACACTCCCGTGAAGCAAATTAGATTGACAAAACCCTCAACAAAGTGCATCTTCTTATATGAAATAATTTGTCACAGAGTCCAAATATTGTGAAACACCATTGTTTCAATCCCTGAATCTCAGGTATTTATTAACTATATTTTCTCGCTAATTCAACAAATTTACTGTATCTACTTCCTCAGATTAATCATAAAACTTTAAGTGTTAACTTCCAAATTAAATGCAAATGACCACAATTGCTCTGCTACTATTAACCTGTTTCTTTTTCAGTGTTTACCTCAAGTAATCTGAAACCACTAAACAAGCCCCAAGCCTTATAGACAGAATCTCTCACCTATCTACAATGTGTTGACAAAGTATGAAGCAAATTCTCAGCGCAATAACATGGTAAATGGCTAATTTTGTTCAATACAACCCAGTTGACACAACCCAATTTGATTTTGTGATTTATTCCTACACCAGGATCTGTTTATACTATTAAAAAGTTATTGAGGTAAGTAACATTAATATATTTTGACTATATTAATCTTTAAGAAATATTCGAGATAGTTCAGGTGCGATTCTGAACCGTTACACTGTGACATAACTGCGCTGCGCAAATTATATGAACGAAGGTCCTAGGTACTTGTTAATGTAATGACTGTTATTGGTCTTTATGCATTGTTATTGTATAATTTATTTAACGTAACGAAACAAAGATTATATTGTCGAGTCTACTTGTGTAAAAACGTGTACTTAACCTAATACCTATTTCTGTTTTTAAGAATAACCTTAGCTAAGTATAGAGTAAGAGACGGAAAATAACTTAAACATCAACAACAGAAAAAAAATTATACAGTTATTAAAGTAGTAGTGATTGTAAGAAAATATTTATTTCAGTATTTATTATTTATTATTATTTATTTATTAAAAAACCCTTTGTTTCATTTCATTTAAAGGTTTCAAATACCTACGTATAGGTACCTACTTAGGTACCCAGAACTAAAAATTTTAATACCTATTTCATACTCATATGTATTTTCACGGAGTAGGGCAGACAGAAGCCTCAGTTTTGGCCACTTTCAACTGACTATAAATGTTATATAGTTAAACAACTTTTGATTATTTCCATTTAAGTACCTACATCCTACGTAAAGTGTATTATAACTAACTAGTAACTTACGAATGTTAGCTCGATGGTCAGCGTGGATAAAAGTGTCCGCCGATAGCACATCTCCGGACCTCACGATCATTTCCACTTCGAGAGGCACTTGGCCATCAGATGCCCCGCACAGAGAAGCCCCTCCTTGCGCCACTACACCACTCGGAACGTTAGTTAGCCGGTTTTCTTCCCAGCTCTCCTCTCTAACGGCTGCTTCTATGCCGTTATCGTCCAATTGGTATGATGTGTCGTTTGTATCTCGCACTGATCTTCCTTGGTGAGTTGCGCAGTTTACCTTTTAAGAAAAGTCTGTATGAAAATAACTTATAAGTAAGTAATTTATTTGTAGTAATACAGGGTGATCCATCTGGTCGGGTCAGTATGGGAAAGTTTGAAACTATTACAGATATAGATATTTGTTCTAAGGAACCATGCCATCGATTTTAGAGTAAAGAAAAAAGATTTAAAAAAAAAACTCATGCACGTCCCGGGAATCGAACCTTGTCAGTTTTCAAAACAAAAATGTTAGGTAAGTATGTTATTTTATTGCGAAAGTTGATTGCGTAGGTTGTTAGGATTAGGTACAGCCTGAATACATTTTACTTTCGAACCCTATATCTACAATTAAAAGAAAGTATGAGTTTTGTTAGCTGACATTTGGCCCTATCAAAAGACAAGGATTGATTCCCGGGTCATGACTGAGTTTATTTTTTTAAATCTTTGAATACAGTTTTGCTTAACTTTCAGATATCTCTGTCTCTTCTAATTTCAAACTTTCCCATAATGACCCGTCTCGATGGATCACCCTGTATATCTATTAACAGTTTTGGTTTTTTTTTTGTTAGAAGACCCTCATTCCATTCGTTCAAAATGATACTGGGAACTAGATGCTGGCTTGTATAAAATGAATAATTCAGGTTTGTAAAGATAAAAACTAAGGTGAAATATATCTTACCGGCACACATTTCCGCTCGCAAAACCGTACCATAAGAGCGAATCGAACAACGTGCGAAGTCGGGAATCGGAAAGCTTTGAATCGGGCTGAGAGTCGTTGTGTACCACCTGCCAGCCACGTTCGAGTGAACGAGGGGAAGTCGACCTGTCAATAATTTGATTATCAATTTTATTTTCGTCAGTCTTTTTTATACCAATACACTCTAGTAACACATTACCTGACCAGTAGGACAACCACGGCTACCCAGTAACAGGACGGAGCTGTCCCCAAGCCGTGATGAAGCTACCAAGTGGTATGCTTCTATTTCGTTATTGTCTGAAACAACATAATGTAAAAAACTTGGTAAAAATCATCATGGAACTTTTTATACGTTTCTGCCATTTTAGGTTTCGGGCTACTATTGTATACTGACTAGTGAGTAAAGACTGTCTTAAGAGCTCTATGTGGCACTTGGGTAGCCAAGCCACGTGGAAGTTTTCTGATGTGGTCGTCCGAATTGTGCCTGATATGCCTGTCATGTTCACTGTGCTGACGCGCTCATTACTTCAGTCAACAACTGGCCTGGCCCTGCTGGATTATACACCGTAATTTTTTTATCACCCCGGATAATTTTAGGGATTATTCTATTCATAAAAACAAACCAAAACTGAAATCGCGAAAAAAAAAGTGTAAAAATATTTAATCAAAATGTATGGAACAGCTGATTTTTTTCGCGATTTAATTTTTGGTCCCATAATAAAAGTTGTTTGTTTTCATGAGTAGAATAATCCCTAAAATTATACGGGGTGATAAAAAAAATACCGTGTATACCTGTGGAGTCAATGCGCAGCTCGAGGGGCCCCTCAGCGAGAAGGCTGTCATATTGGACCCATCCTATGCACGCGCACCACGCATATCGTCAGCGGCGCGGTGTTGTTAGCTTGAAACACCGCGCTGGGAGACGCGGGCGTAGCGTCGTTTGGCAGCGTACTGATTTGATGAATGGCCTACAGCAGGAATATACCTGTGGTCTCAATGCGCAGCTCGAGAGGTTCGCCCAGTGAGACGGCGGCGGCGTTGGACCCATCTTCCTGCACGCGCAACACGTACATCGTCAGCGGCGCGGTGTTGGCTTTAAACACATCGCTGGGAGGCGCGGGCGTTGCGACATTTGACAGCGTACTGAACTGATGAATGGCCTACAGCAGGAATATACCTGTGGTCTCAATGCGCAGCTCGAGAGGTTCGCCCAGTGAGACGGCGGCGGCGTTGGACCCATCTTCCTGCATGCGCAACACGTACATCGTCAGCGGCGCGGTGTTGTGTTGGCTTTAAACACATCGCTGGGAGGCGCGGGCGTTGCGACATTTGACAGCGTACTTAACTGATGAATGGCCTACAGCAGGAATATACCTGTGGTCTCAATGCGCAGCTCGAGAGGTTCGCCCAGTGAGACGGCGGCGGCGTTGGACCCATCCTCCTGCACGCGCACCACGTACATCGTCAGCGGCGCGGTGTTGGCGCTGTACACCGCGCTGGCAGAGGCAGGCGTCGCCTCATTCGATAGCTCGCTGGCCTGAGAAGGCCTACTGCAAGAATATGCCACTTTATTATTTTTGTTATATCGCAGTCTAAAAAGCAGCCTGCTCTCGCATATCCATTTTTTATATAGGTACGAGGTTAAAAAGGCATTTTTTCAATATATTGTATAATGGTATAAGAAGTACCTACGCAATATTTATTACGTAGGTATTTATTTTCGACGATGAAACAAAAGTAGGTACCTACTTATAAGTATATCGCAATCGCATCAAATGCATTTCAATGTAGTTACCATAGTTAACCATAGTAATTACTTGTACCTATGTATGGTAAATTATAAATGTGAAAGTGTGTTTGTTTGTTCGTTTGTCCTTTTTTCACGTCAAAACGGAGCTACAGACTGATGTGATACTTGGTATGGGAATAGTTTGGGAGCTGGAGATTAACATAGGCTACCTACTTATTATTCTGGAAAATTAAGTAAAAATAGTAATTTTGTATGAAAAATCGCTTAACTGTCGTACCTAAGCAAGCAAGGGTGAATAGGCACCTTCTGGGTTAGCTCGCTCCATCGTAGATCCTGTTTTAGCTCATGGGCTTGATTGGGATCAGAAGCAAACCCATAAAAAGAAAAAAAAACCTTCGATACAAAACTGTTATTTCTTCCATGCCCGCTTCCAAAAAGTATGACGTATCACTGACGTCTGCGCGCGGTCTTTTTTTCGATTTTTCGAATACTAATTTTTTCCAGCTTAGAACAAAAAATGTAGGACTGTAACAAGCGCCAAAAGTGCCCCAGCCGCGCATGCGCGCAGAGTTTTCTGACACGCACTCTTCACAAATGTCACTTATAATAAGTGACCAGGCAGTGTTATAAAACTTCTTCGCCATTATTTATTACCGCTATCGTCACAACACTAGATGGCGACCGTGGCAGGAATACCTTGAGTCTCTGACTGCGACGGTGGCATCCACAGAGTGAGTGGCGGTACGAGAACCCGGCGAGCAGCCAACACGCACCCACCGGTCGCCCGCCGTCTGGATGATGGGATTGTTCTGAATCATCACCATCACGTAAGCCATGGTCCTAATGAGGAAGAAAATTAATGTAAGTTATCTCACGTACCTAAAGTTACCCTAGTTACTCATGGAATTACACATGTTCTATGTATTAGAATAGTAATATAGTGGCCAGCAACTTGGGGACACACGCTGCATGCAGCGGTTTCCACGCCCGGGCGCGGGTGAGGCTGCCACTACAATGGGGCTTTGGAACTTCATACTCTACCTACAGTCACCTGTGCATCGTGCCAGTGGGAGTCTTTGTGATGGCATTCGCGAAATTAACGTCGCAGGCCACTTTTAGTGGCAGGGTGAGCCGGACAGGGGCGGCGCGGCCCGGGGAGCGCGCGCGGTCCAGCGGTCAGCGGAGCAGCGGTCCCCACGGCCCGGCTTGTGTACGTGATGAAGCACTCACTATGTAGGGGCTTTAGAACTTCATACTCTACCAAACACTCAGTAGTTCATTCATACCTGTTTATCGTGCCAGTGTGTGTCTTCGTAATAGCATACGCGAAGTTGACGTCGCAGTCCCCTTGTAGTGGCAGGGTGAGCCGGACGGGGGGAGCGCTCGCTGCAGCGTTTCTCACGACCAGGCACAGCATGCGGTGAGGCTACCACTATATTGGGGCTTGTAGCTTTATACTCTAAACCCAGTAGTTCACACTTGTTCATCGTGCCAGTGGGTGTCCTCGTAATAGCATACGCGAAGTTGACGTCGCAGTCCCATTGTAGTGGCAGGGTGTGGCGCGGCCCGGGGAGCGCGCGCTGCCGCGGTCCCCACAGTCCGACACGTAGGTACACGTGATAAGGCACCCAGTATGTTGGATTTCATACTCTACTACCATACACTCAGTAGTTCATATCTGTTCACCGTGCCAGTGGGTGTCTTCGTAATAGCATACGCGAAGTTGACGTCGCAGGCCCCTTTTAGGGGCAGGGTGAGCCAGAAGGGGGCGGCGCGGCTCGGGGAGCGCGCGCTGCAGCGGTCCCCACGGCCCGGCTCGTGTACGTGATGAAGCACCCACTATGTTGGGGTTTTAGAACTGCATACTCTACCATACACTCAGTAGTTCATACCTGTTCATCGTGCCAGTGGGTGTCTTCGTAATAGCATACGCGAAGTTGACGTCGCAGGCCCCTTTTAGGGGCAGGGTGAGCCAGAAGGGGGCGGCGCGGCTCGGGGAGCGCGCGCTGCAGCGGTCCCCACGGCCCGGCTCGTGTACGTGATGAAGCACCCACTATGTTGGGGTTTTAGAACTGCATACTCTACCATACACTCAGTAGTTCATACCTGTTCATCGTGCCAGTGGGTGTCTTCGTAATAGCATACGCGAAGTTGACGTCGCAGTCCCCTTGTAGGGGCAGCGTGAGACGGACGGGGGCGGCGCGGCCCGGGGAGCGCGCGCTGCAGCGGTCCCCACGGCCCGGCACGTGTACGTGATGAAGCATCTACTATGTTGGGGTTGTAGAATTTCATAGGTACCCTATTATACACTCAGTAGTTCATTCATACCTGTTCATCGTGCCAGTGGGTGTCTTCGTAATAGCATACGCGAAGTTTACGTCGCAGTCCCCTTGTAGGGGCAGCGTGAGACGGACGGGGGCGGCGCGGCCCGGGGAGCGCGCGCTGCAGCGGTCCCCACGGCCCGGTACGTACACACGCCCGCGGAAGACGCCACGGGGCCGGTACGTCACCACCAGGTTGGGGCCTTCGCACTCCACTGTGACTGGATGTTTATTAGATGTTAGTAGCGAATGACAAAGCAGCAAGAGCGGACCAATAAGTCTAAGGTTGTGGCATGCGATAGTTATATAGCTATAGGGCTAGATTTCATTTAGGTATGGTAGATACTGCTCAACTGAAGAATTAACTGTTTTATATTTCACAATGTTATTTCTCTAGTGTAGAAGAGTAACGTAGTAGAACTAGTATATTTTTTTTTTAACTACTGTCTCCTACTTGCTTAGACATTCCGTAAGTCATAAGTCCAGGTTATTTTGGGTAACAACGTTATCCTAGTAATTTAATAAATAAAAAAAACAGATGCAGCATGAGGAAATTGAGAAAAGTTTTAACGCTATGTTTGCCAGTTTGTTGACAAAAACTTACTCGAGCCAATGTTACCTAATACCAGGCACTAGTTTAGTGCATGCGAGAGGAGGGCCCATTAAACATACATACATAATAACAATTTACTTACTGTTAAGGCAGATAACTCTCCTATAATACGTAGCGGGCGAAGTGCGACGCAACAGCCAGGAGCCCGTGGTGACGAGGTCTTCGCTGTGAAGGTCGCAGAGACCGCGGGCAGTTGCCTTGTCTCTCTCGGTCCACGTGAACCCGCGGCACACGAACCGTTGCTCCATTTCACACATTGCTTTGCACTGGAAAAGGCATTTTTTTAACAGCACGTTGTTATAAAACGAAACGAACATGTTCTAAGAGTAAAAGAGGTAGCTAAAGTTACCATAAATGCTCGTTCACACAACGATTTTTGACGTATCGTCTTTTTTCACGGTTCGTTAAAATTTACGGATATGTCTTTCCCAATAATTAGAGATTAGTGTTTACTGACGAATTATCAGTGGCGGATCCCGTGTAAGGGCTCCCGAAAGAAAAACTGCGAATTTGCATGGCATCGCAAGAATCTGCGATGCAAGTCAAGTATTTGACAGGCAATACGGTTTCTATGAGCAATGGCGCATCACAGATTCTTGTGATGCGATGCGAATTCGCAGTTTCGCGTGAGAGCTCTAACTGAGCCGTAACGTTTGATCGTCAAAAATATAAAAATATTTTTGTAAGTAAATAACAGGAAATAACTTATCAAATGATGCTACAATGTAATTGCGAGAGTCGTTGCTTGTCTTGCGAGAGTCATCGGTTTTAATAGGGGTAATAATTTGCATGTGCTTACACACAGTGTTCGTAGTTATAAGTACAGAAGTAATTACTGTTTAATTGATCCTTACCTCATCTTTGGTATGGTTCTTAAAAGTAAACTCGACGTGTTTTAGTGTTTGATTATAATATTCTTCATAAGAACATCTATCAATTTTTCTCTGATCTGAAAGTAAGTATTGAAATATAATTATTATTTCACATTACCTATATTTCGTGACTTTTTTTTTATTCGCAATGGGGTAGCACTAAGCCTTCATCACACCTGATTATAAGTGGTGATAAGGCTGAAGGTGGAAGCGCACTACTCCCGGAATCCTCAATCAATGAGGAACTGGCTATCTTATCTCTAACTGCCGGAACACAATAATGCTGAAAACATCATTGTTATGGCGTCAGACTTAGATAAGACTAGCTTTCCGCCCGCGGCTTCGCCCGCGTGGACTACACGACGTTGTCCCGCGGGAGTGTGATATTTTTCCGGGATAAAAAGTAGCCTATGTTCCTCTCCAGGCTTCAAAGTATCTGTGTCTCAAATTTCAGCCAAATCCGTTCAGCCGTTTTGGCGTGATTGAGTAACAAACATCCAAACATCCAAACATCCAAACATCTAAACATCTAAACTTTCACATTTATAATATTAGTAGGATGGTGGTGGCTAGCCAGGCGGACTAAGAACAAGTCCTACCACCAACCAAACCGAATACAATATGTACCCCCACTAGGAATCGAACCCGTGACCTCTGGGTTTGAAATCGGTGGTATGAACTACTAGACCAGAGGCGGTTAAAATTTAAACACTTCAAACTTTTAATTAAACAACTCAACTCTAACGTCCGATTAAATTACGGACGAATAATATTCAATTACAGCCAAAGACTTAAATACGTCATTTAAAAATACAATTCAACTGTTTCAATTAAATACCTAATACTAGTTATAATATAACGTTCTATGTTTACTTGCAGTGTTTCTGTATCTATTGGTTTCGAATAGATTTCTATTATATTAAATTTTAAAGTGTAATAATAAAACCGGTTTTACTTTTTGCTCGTTTTTTATAAATACTTTGTACCTAGAATTTCACAAGTGGGCCTTTTCAGATAGTCAAGCTTTACTTGTTTGTTACTTAATACTAGCTGTTTTTATTTTAAAGATAACATCTAATTAAGTACCGAGGTAATTATCTACAAGTTGTGAAACGTGCCAGCACGACATCACATAAAAAATAATTTATTATGAAGATACAAAGTAGCTCGGATTTTTGCACAAATTGTATTTTATAGACATAAATAAATAAATAAATATTCTCTTACAATCACACCAATTATCTAAGCCCGTAGTTAATTTCTTAAGAAACTGTGTCTACGTGAACTTGATAACGGATAAATATATACTTAAATACTTTTTGTTTGTAAATACATACTTAATATACATAGAAAACACCCAGACCAAGACAAATAGACATGTTCATGCACACAAATATTTGTCTTGATCGGGAATCGAACCCGAGACACCTGGCGCAGAAGGCAGGTAGTTTACCCCTGCGCCAAATCGGCCGTCAATTAATGCACTTATCGCAAAGCTATCACTAGGTTTTTTTTTAATTTGACTTTTATCTTTTTATTTGGGATTTTAACAGTAAGCACCTATTTAAAAAGTCATTAGAATAAAGTCAAAAATTTTAACTAGATAGTTTCGTCTATGAGGCGCACCCGAACCCGTGTCACACACTGAACTGCGATTCCATACATAACAGCCCGGGGAAGTGTGAGGCATGGCTGTCACTAGGTTAAATACAGAATAATTTATGGACAGATCACTTTTAAAACGCCGAAACATACTAAAAAAGGCCCTCTGGCCACGTAGTCCTACTGCCTTCGTCCTACCGATCGGACCACATGAACTTTTTTTTCCGGTTGGTTCGCTTAATCGGATTACAAGGAATTGTAATTCCGCTTCGTCCTACCGATGGGACCACATGAACTTTTTTTTCCGGTTGGTTCGATTAATCGGATTACAAGGAATTGTGATTCCGCTTCGTCCTACCGATCGGACCACATGAACAAATTTTTATTGGTGCTCAATTTGTACATCTGTTACGGCTAAAGATGGGTGTAAACATAAACTTAAGATTGGCCGGCTAAACTTAGTTTATGTTTGACGAGCGGCTAATGTTAGTTACACCTATCTTTAGCCGGTTAATCCTAAGTATAGCCGAAGCCCCTCGGCTAAATATGTAGAAGCAAATGAAAAGGAATAAATGTATAGTTTTTTTACTTTATTATCGAAAATTATTAATATAAAATTAATTAGTGACGTCATTCGGAAGCACTTTAGAAGTAGCAAAATTATTTATACTCAGTTTTGCACCTGAATTCAAAAGAAAATTGATGCAAATCTCTTTTCTGGCGCTTCGCCGGCCGCTGCCGCGGCACGCTCACTTCGCTTGCTCGGCTCGCGCCGTTTTTGTTCACCGAATTAACCTAACCTAAACCTACTGAAGCCTAACCTAACAGTGTTTAGTTATCTACGGCAGGTGACATATTTGCACTTATGTCAATAACGTTCCATTTCACAAAATAAAATATTTCGTAAGAAAACAAAAGCACGATTTAAATAGCATAATCTTCAAAATTCATATTTTCGTTTGTCATAATTTTGTAAAGCAAAATGATTTATAGCATTATTATTTTTTAAAAACAATAGTTTTACAAAAATGTCAATATCTCGAAATTCTCATGTCTAGAACGCGTGATCCGATTGGCGGGACTACGTGGTCTAAGAAAACGTCAGTTTCTATAGTCCGATTAGTTAATCGAACCAACAGGACATCAAAGGTTCACGTGATCCGATTGGTGGGACTACGTGGTCTAAGAAAACGACAGTTTCTATAGTCCGATTAGTTAATCGAACCAACCGGAAAAAAAAGTTCATGTGGTCCGATTGGTAGGACAAAGGCAGTAGGACCACGTGGCCAGAGGGAAAAAAGGATTCTCTCATCAACTCATTCATACATTATATCTCGGGATCGAACCCTCAACCCCATGGTGAGCATCATATTCATTTATAATAAAAATATGTAAGTACTCACAATCGTGCCTGCACTGATTTTCAATATAAAAAGTGTAGTAGTTGGAGACTCGGTACGACTCCGGCTCCGTGAACTTATCCTCCGAGCTAAGGATACAGTTGCCAACATCTTCTTCCGTCATCCTCACTACCTCCTCGTTGAACGAAGCTTCAGGCCCCACCCACTGAGCTGACCTGATAAAGATTAATAAAATTCAAAAAGTTAAAATTTATAAAATATCCAAAAAAAATATTTTCCTGCTCGCAATCACAAATGACTTTTCATCATCTCCAAATTAACATAAAAGCGCAACTCCTCGCCACCTCAATAAATAATAATTCAATAATGCCGCATTCCCCATCCACTACGATGACTTGACAACGTTATTAATTTGTTGAAAAGCTAAAATCCCACATGCTAAATTTTTTTTAAGTACACTAGAATAAAATGTTTGATCGATTTTCTCACATCCTCCTCATTGAATGAAGTCTCCCACCGCACATACTGGGCTGACCAGACCAGACAGAAGTTCTTTGTGAATACAATAACTTACAAAGTATGCACGGTAACGTATCCCGAAATCGAAATTTTTAACTTTTAGAACAAAAGACATCAACGCACTCTGATTTTGATAACTGTATTTTAAATTTTGATTACGTAGCTACGAACTCAAAAATATTATATTGTGGAAAAGAAATATAGTTGCTATGATCGTAAAAATATGATAGTGGGCAAAGGCGTATAGATGTCGTATGCAGAGCCGGCAAATATCGTACAAAATAATATTTCTATTGCTGGTATGTTATGTCTAGGTTCATATACTATCACTATGTTGTGTATGTGCTTGACATGTCCGAGTTAGATTGAGTAGCTAAATAATAAAAAGAATCTTAATGTGCCGTACTGTATCGAATTAGGCTTAGGTAACTGGTACTGGTACTTAGGTAACTAGGTAGGTAACTGTTAAAATTTCACTATAAATAATAAAGTGAAATAATTTCTGTAAATTAAAATAATACAATACGTAAAGTAGGTAATTAAAAATAATCATTGGTATTTATAACTTTACTTATTTTATATTGTGTATCTATAAGTATTTACTCTATAAAAACACAATAACATTAAGTTAAACTCATAAGTCACTTGTTATGCAGTATCATAATGTTTGTGTAAAATAACATACAATTACGAGTACCTACGTAGCATACCATTCCACGATAATAATAGCCGTGTGATGAGATAAGTAATTGTTTGTAAAAAATGTATGAACAATAATGAAAGAGTTATTAAACCACGCCTAAACAATAGGTTAACTCTCATTAAACTAAGAAGGTAGAACCTATGTTTCTTACGATACCTATATGAACAATTGACTAGGTATTTAATTAACAAGAGATTATAGAGATTAAAAAAAGTGTGAAGTCGTGATATTTTCTCTGTGAGATTATGCTTGACGATGTTGAATGTAGAGTCCATTAAAATATCTTGTTGTACACTACCAAGTCATTCATATCGTACTTAGTAGTTACCCGACAGTATCAAATTCATCAGGTTTTATTTTTTAATGCGTGTTTTTCCGAGAGGAATATAGTTCATCTTCGTTTTGTTGTCATATCAATTGATCACCGGTTTTACTGTATCAATTTCATACCTACTATCGGTCCTTTATAAGTATCAGTCCCAAGGAAATCGATCGCATCGCATAACAAATTAATTAAACCTTTGCTACTACAACGATTCTGTTCTTTTCTACTACAAAAAAATAGTACGCTACCTGTACCTAAGTTTATCCTGTATCATCTTATCATAAATAGGCTGCGTAACAATCTCATCATAAATAGGCTGTTGTATACTCTCCAAGCAATCCGGCTGTTTCTTTCATGAATACCGGGCCTTAACTGTAAGTTTGTCCAGTATCATCATCCAGTACAGCCGCGTAACATTCCCACACTGTTGCAATAATAGCATCCTGTACCAACCCTGGTGTACTCTTCAACGCCTAATACCTCTCTCTGTAACCCTCGCCAACTGTGATATCCAACATTGAATGAATAAGTGGCTTTACCCTGTAAACAAGTTTGTCCAGTATTATCAGCAAGGACAGTTGCGTAACATTCCTGAACTGTCGCATTGAACAGCACCGTTATGCTATCTTGTATCGTGAGCAGGTTATACCCTGGTGTACTCTCCAACGCCCACCACCTCTCTCTGCAATCTTTAACAACTGGTACACCCAAAATTTGATGAAAACCTGTCTTACCTATAAGTTTGTCCGGTATCATGAGCCAAAACAGCAGCGTAACATTCCCGCACTGTTGTGTTGAATAGCACCCGTATGCTGGCATCGTCAGCGTGCAGGCTGTACCCTGGTGTGCTTTCCAATGCCCACCACCTTTCTCTGCAACCCTCGCCAACTGCTTTATTAATAAATTATTATATTAAATCCCAGGAAAAATAATAGTAATTTATGCCTTCAAAATAGGTTACGCCTTTACGGATATCAGAATCAACGAAGGCATTACAAAAGAAGAGCTCAGGGAAAAACACCTTTTTTGTTCTCAATATTTTGTGATATTTATAGAGTTAGGTACTTATTTATTTGTATTAGAATCGGCACATAAGTAATTAAAAGTTGAAATTAAAAATCTACTAAGTGTTATTGTTATTTTATATATAGTTATTTTTATTTTTTTATTTTTACTATGTTTACCTGGGACAGACAGTCCAGTTAGGTAAGTCCAACTTCGAGAGAGAGAGATTCGTTCCAAATCTCTCGTTGAATCCAGCTCGGTTGGACAGCGTTCGGGAAGCTTCGGCATTTATATTCGCGTTCAAAATTCCTTATACGTCTCAAGACTTACGGCCGGTTTCCGAAACGCCAATTAAAATTAAATTACCTATTTCCATATTCCATCCAATTAATTGTAGTTTGGGTTTCTGAAAGAAAAATGTGACAGACTGTCAACAGTCTGTTCAGTCCATGAAGCTCGACTTAATACTGAGGTAGAGTATTAAGTCGAGCTTCATGGTTCAGTCCGTCAGTGCCCATACAAATCTAAACCTAATTGTGAGATAATTTACGTTTCAGAAACTCAATGTGCTTTTAATTGGGAATTAATTGTGACAGTCTGTTAGCTAATTTTAATTTTGATTGGCATTTCAGAAACCGGCGGTAAGGGTGTGTTGCCAGTATGACATTATGGAAGCGAGACGTGGTAGGTATTTTACTATGGGTCTCATAAGAAACGCTCTCGAATGGCGACCGCGTACCGGACGACGTTCCTTGGGCAGGCCCCCTACAAGGTGGACCGACGATGGTCAAGGTCGCGGGAAGCCGCTGGATGCGGGCAGCGCAGGACCATTCGCTGTGTAGATCTTTGGGGGACCCTATGCCTATAGCAGCTGCTACTAGCAGCCACTAGTGGGCGTCGTAGGCTGATGATGATGATGCTCAGAAATTAATCATAATATTTAATTTATATTTTTGCAAAAGTGTACTTTAGGTATACCTAACCTGCGTTTGGGAGTAAATCTTAAATTTTTAATAAGTAACATTATATTACAGACCTACAATGCAATCTATCAAACCAAAATAAAAAGGCGGCAGTGTATACCGAATGGAAATTATTGGATTCAAATAGGAACCGTAAATTCAACTTTCAGCTTTATTATACCCAGTTGTTCGCCTTGGACGACAGATGAATGTATCGCGCTGATGGCAAATATCCGTTATAATTAAATAATATCTAAAAATAACTTGTGAAAACGAACTTATAAATTTCTATTACCGTCAATCACAGAAATTTCTTAGAAGTTTGTAAGCTTTTATCTTATAGGGTACCTAGGTACCTATATTGGTTTATTTAATTATTCCGTTTATTTGTTATTTTTGTGTTAAGATACGCTATGGTTGGTATGGTGTAACAAACGCATGACATAATTACAAACATTTAAACGATCGCTAATTACGTAAGTTGACTCGTTAAAATGGCGTAATAACATTATACACCGGTTGCACTTCTTTCTCAAACAAAACCGGTTGATGCTAAATAAATAAATAAGAAAGAGAGAGGCCTACACACGTTCCAAGCATATTTTCTTGAAGTAGGAGACGTCGTTGTCTTGCCGCAGTTGGACACCTCGGGAGGCGGCGATGCCGTGGCAGTTGCCTTTGCTGTAGGCCACTGCGACCGCGGCGCAGTCCGGCAGCTCCCGGCACCGGGCGAGGCATGCCCCAGCTAGCGACTCTTCATCCCCACTGGCTGCATACACGAACACAGGGGTCGCGTGGTCCGGGGACATCCCTGTCCACCGGACGAAACTCACTGTCCCCATCCCCGCACACTGCGCCCCGATACCTACAAACACACCGTTAGAATGAATCCTACATCTGAACTTTTAAAAGTTCAGGGTTAGAGAGCTGTTATTGTGCAAAACGAGTTCACAACTTATAAACTTAATGTGTTGCTTTAGTGGTTCAGTAGAGGTCTGAGCCTCTTAGGCGGTGGCAGTAAGGTCATTTCGACTTCGCATCCTTTTAAAAAGTGAGTGTTGTTTGTGTTGTGACACTAATTAGGTACAGTTTATGCGGTTTTTAATTTTATTCTTAAGTGTATTTATAGCGTTTAATTTTAAATGATTCTGTATCTGTTATTATCATAATTCCACGATGTTAAGTAGAGCAAAGCAAGCTAACAATACCGATGATATTGTAAAAGATGTGTCAATCAATATGTGTATAAAATTATGTGTCGCGTTGTTTTTCTTTATCACAACATGAAACGATTTTCTTTCCATGAATTACACGTGCAAGTTTTTATAGATGCCATGGCTACGACTACATAAAGAAGGAAACTTTTGTTTTGGGACAAATTTTAATCTGTAGTGAAGAGAGTTAGGTACTTACCTATAGCAAAGATTTTAATAATATGAATCATTGCTAAATTGAATACCTGTCTCTATCTCTATCACTAACTTATACACTTTAAATAAAATGTACCTAGATCTTTAGCTGATCTTAACTTTAACTAAATGTATTAATTTCAAAAAAAACTATTGTTTCAGATGGCCCGTTTGTACCGGTCGCTATTCCTCATTGTGGTACTATTCTGCCTGATTTACTGTATCCAAGCCGCAGTGATGGCCAAGTCCCCGCCAATCATGTGCCCTGAAGACAAAGTGCCCTTCAAGATCGATAAAAGCATAGTTTGTATCCCCAAAAACTACACAGTACCAGAAGAAAACTAGATAAAACTTCAAAAACCTTTAAATAAGTTAGCTCTTAATATATTTTAAGTAATAAAAATAATTTCTAAAGTTGCGTTTGAAATGTTTGATGATCGATTCTGTCCCACGAACTCAAAGCAATACAATAGTTTGATGGTTCACAACCTATTCATTAGCTATAAGTAGGTACTGAATGAATTGTAAGTGTAAATATTATAGAATTTATTCCGTTAATCGATTATCTGTTTTACCCGACTACGGCAATGTTAGATTAAAAAAATAATTACAGTTTCCGTTCTATGTAGGTATGGGGAGACCCCTAATTTTTTTATTTTTGTATTAAAATCGTAAAGCGGTTTATAGAATACATCTACCTACCAAGTTTCAACTGTGTAGTTTTTATAGTTTTGGAATAAAGTGGCTGTGACATACGGACGGACGGACGGACAAACAAACAGACAGACATGACGAATCTATAAGGGTTCCGTTTTTTGCCATTGGTCTACGGAACCCTAAAAAGGAGGGTTATGATTTTGACCGGTTTGTATGTGGGTATGTAAGTTCATCTGTTCCCGCATAACTTCTTAACTGCACGTAATATAATATTCACAATTTGAGGTATCGTTGGAAGCGTCTCGATTGTCCGGTATTAGTAAGGGGCGGTGACACATTGAAACGCATACAGTTGATTGTCATAATTTCACTTGGCATACATCATAAGGCATAATATTGAAAAGCATTTTATTCCTTGGCATAAATTTCATAACGCATAATGATAATAATGCATAATAGTTGAAAGGCATAATATTAAAAAACATAATCTTCGAAATTCATATTTTCGTTTGTCATTATTTCGTAAAGCATACTTTAAAACGCATAACTTTATAAAGCATAATTAATTTTGAAAAACATCCTACTAATATTATAAATGCGAAAGTTTAGATGTTTGGATGTTTGGATGTTTAGATGTTTGGATGTTTGTTACTCAATCACGCCATAACGGCTGAACGGATTTGGCTGAAATTTGAGTGACAGATACTTTGAAGCCTGGAGAGGAACATAGGCTACTTTTTATTCCGGAAAAATATCACACCCCCGCGGGAAAACGTCGTGTAGTCCACGCGGGCGAAGCCGCGGGCGGATAGCTAGTTATTTTATAAAAATGACAATATCTTGAAAACGGTGCGTCGTAGCCAAAATCTGACGAAATTTTTGATACCCTTTTAACAACCCCGGAGGTATTTTAGAGACACCCAAAGTTCTGAATTTCGATATAAGCATACAATTTCGATAGTTGGATATCGATACGAAATAGCGATTAAAATATCGATAATTTTATCGATATTTTAATATCGATAATGTACGAAACGTGCGAGTGCGACGTTGCCAAACTTAGCAGGGCGAGAGGATCGGATCAGGGGATTACCGTCGGAGCGACAACGTTGCGACGGCACGACGACAAGCGTTTGATTTTGTTTTGAGTTTTGGCAAGCGGCAGAAAGCTGCCAAGTAAAATGCGTTCTTTGCGTATTTTAGTAATTTACCCTATTTGTGGCTATTACGATACCAATACGAATGACGAATACATCGTAATGACCCAATACGATAACAAATTACGATACGAATGCATTACGACTTCTTTTTGATAGCATTTTGTTGAATTTATTTGAAGCTTTGTTTGAATACTAATATGTTTTTATATCAATATTAAGTCTAAGTAAAACAAAAACTAAATTGATTAATTTATTTATTTAAATGTATAATAACGTAATTTTTTTTAAAAGGTCTATTAAGCATGTGAAAGTAAAACTAATTTGTTTCATTTACTTTAGTAATTTTGTGATCAAAAATTCTTATTGAGAAAACAAATAGGTACCACGTTGTTTCACTCGAACCAGAAAAAATATGGAAAAAGAATGAATCGTACACATACCTATCGTATCGTAATGTTGACGATAGCTAATGATCGTAAAAATTTACTATACGGTAGGTACTACGGTATAGCCCGTTCGGTTAGATAGTGTCCGGTACACCCGCACCGCATTGTGGCAGAGCGACACTATCTAAGCGAATGGACTTATATCTTAAAGCCTTGCTCAAATATTAGCGATATCGCTCCCGCGCTCGGTAGCGATACCGAGTCGGTACGCGATATCGCTGTCATCCTCGGTAGGACATATCGCCGCTATACCTACTGCAAAAACGTACTAAATGACAATTTACCGAAAATTTTTGTATATACATGCCTGAATGGAGTGGTGCTGTAGGGCCACAGTACGGACGCGGCGGTGCTACTCACCATGCAAAAGAAATTGATCTGCATTATAGCCAACATCGAAGAAACTGAAAGCTGCAAACAGTATTTTAAAATATATTTACCTGACGATACCTGACGACCGATTTGGCGCAGGAGTAAACTACCTGCCTTCCGCGCCAGAGGTCTCGGGTTCGATTTCCGAACAAGACAAGTATTTGTGTGCATGAACATGTCTATTTGTCTTGGTCTGGGTGTTTTCTATGTATAATAAGTATGTATTTACAAACAAAAAGTATTTAAGTATATATTTATCCGTCATCAAGTTCACATAGACACAGTTTCTCAAGAAATTTACTATGGGCGTAGATGATTGGTGTGATTGTAAGAAAATATTTATTTAATACTGGCCCTGCCGTGTTTGTATATTTACGAAGTTTGCAAATTTGTTCGCAAACATAGCGAATTTTACACAAAACGACAAGATATTCCATTGACATATCCATCACGATACAAAAATAAATTAATGTTGCCAAGTTGCAGATTAAAACTAACATCTAATAGTACATAACATTCATCTATTAAAATATATAATAAATTACCTCCTTCAATAATTAATAAAAATAAGTATTCTTTGTTTACTAACCAATCAAAAAAATTCAAATAAATAAATGCTATTACAATTTAAATGAATACTTCAATGTCATCATTAATACTTAAAACAAAAAATAATTTATTAATAGGCTACTTGACTCATACTTAGTTTGATACATCTAATCAATATTTCCTTTAGTATTTGGCTTAGGAAAACGTAATATAGCGATATCATGAAATAAATTTATTCATTTATTTATTTACTTTAATTAAAACGGTTACATACACCAATAACATTAATTTAAGACATCATTCAATTCAATTAGGCGTAACTACTACAATAATAATAAAAAAAAACACAAAATTAATATATTAATCTACATTCCCTTGCATTCAACCTATCCTCTCACAAAAACGCAGACACTTGGACAATATCTTCGACCATGAATCCGCTTATATCTAAAAGTACAATATCTATTGATAAGTAAAAATAATTTTAAAAATATATATTTTTTATTTTTTATTTGAACTGATGAAAACACTATCATCCATGTTGTGACGTCATTGGATTTCTAAATTTGCAAACAAATAAACGTACTTTCACTTTTTCTACATATAAGTAATGGTGTATTCCACTTATCAAAGATGGATGTTGAATGTATAAATTTGAATGTCAAAGTCGTCCAATTTCTTTAATCAAATGCATATTGGAGAAAGATCTTTGTTAAGTGGAACTACCCTAAGGTAAGTAAACAACCACTTGACACTATCAACACTGTCAAGTGGTTGGTTACAAATTTTATGACGTCAGAACATGGCGAAGAGCGTTTTTACCGGTTAATAAAAAGCGAAATTTTAAAATAAAATTTTGTAGGTTTTTATGTTTTAAAATATTAATTTAAATATATTTTTTGGTGTAATAGGACAATTATTAATTGTTTAGGACACGAAGTTTAAATGAATACTTCCGTGACATTATTAATTAAAATAAAACATATTTTAATTTTAATCTCCCAACCAAAGAATGATTGGCACTTTAGTATAGACCCTGGCCGGCATGCATCGCCAATAAAGTTCTAATGTCTGTTAACTCAACTCAACTCAACGACTGGTTGGGATTGTTTTTCTTTCAAACTTGTCCCAACGAGTCACTGTGTGACTGGTAGGAATTGCTTTTCTTTCAAACTTGTCCCAACGAGTCACTGTGTGACTGGTAGGAATTGCTTTTCTTTCAAACTTGTCCCAACGAGTAACAGAGTTACTGGATGGGAATTTTCCAGAATGAAAATCCTTCCAGTTTTTGAGTAAAACTTAATTTAAAGCCAAGCGAGCAAAGCGGAGCGGAGCGGAGCTGTGCTGAGCAACCATTGTCCCGTAAGCATATTTAAGCGTGCGTAGCCATTGAGTGGACAATACAAAAAATAAATACTCAAAACCCTTGCAAAAAAATCGTAATAAAACAGCAAAATGCCTTTATTTTTCATTGACAACGAATTACCGCAACTATTGTTTTGGTTGTCATGGCGATCTAGAATGACTGTTTTACCGACCCGAGCTCGTCCAATAGTGCCATCTATTGTAGGTTTTTAATAAAATTGAGTATTCGTCTTACCCACACTAGGCTTCCCCTACTCATTGTTAGGAATAAGGCAATCATGCAATTAATTCTGTTTTGTACGTTTCTGCTGAACAGTATACCCTACATTGTGAGGTAAAGTACGTATTTCCTCTACATAACTTCTAAACTATCGTTTTGATCATATAAATTACAATCCATTTTACCAGACGAAAGAGAACAAAATTTTAAATTCAGACATGTATTTAATTCATTTTTCGGTAAAATGTAATTTAGTAGGTTTTTACAGTATAGCGGTGAGGCTACCGAGGATGACAGCGATATCGCGTACCGACAACGCGGTATCGCATAAGTTCGCGATATGTACTTGTATACGTACCTGATTTATGTAAGTATAGAGTAAAGCATTATAATCGGTTTCGTTTACGACTATAGATACAGTTTGCACCACACAAGAGTGAAGGGGACACCGTTTTCATAAACATCACTTTCGCAATCCGCTTCACTTCCAATATATGGTCATCTTCAATCATGCTGGGGCTTCACCTGCGTGCATAATAACGGCATGCGCGTCTAGCAGAATGCAGAATCTAGCGCGCTAATTTTATCAAATTAGTGCGCTAAGACCCGGCTGCAACTGCGTATTAAATCAAATAGCGCGCTAATTAATTAAAGACGCAGGTGAAGCTCGGGCATAACTGATGCACCGCCAAAAGTAGCACTAATAAAATAAAAAAAACCACATCAAAAAAGTAAAAAAAATTGTTGACTATCCGGTAATTTTTTTATTCAGTTTTCGCAATCAGCTTCACCCAGAAGCAGATTCATACGTTCTAAGGATGATTGGATGGAATATGGTGGATATCATCAATAAAAATCTACCATCAAAGAATCTGGCACGTCATAATATAATTATGGTCATCTTCAATATCTGATGCGCCGCCAAAAGTAGCACTAAGTAAAATAAAAAAACGACATCAAAAAATTTAAAAAAATGGTTGACTATCCGGTAATTTTTTATTCAGTTTTAAGGATTCATTTTCTAACGCATGTCAATCACTTATTATAAAACAATACTAACATAATTATTAATCATAACGATAGTACGCTAAAAGAATATAAGTAAAAGATAAATAACAGCAACGGCGCGCCCCATGTGTGTGGCGTGTGAGTGTGTGAGCCACACACACCACACCACACCAGACAATCAATATCCAGACGGACGTAAAGTTGGCAACATGCATACATGATATGACGCAGCAAGGCCTTATCGATTATTAATTATCGATATTTTTTTCGATATAATGATCGATAATAGAAATATCGATAAATTTTATCGATATTTTTTATATCGATATATTTTTATATCGATATTTTAGTCCCTGTGTTCAAATCAGGGACTTATATCGATATTTGAAAAATATCGATATAAGCATAAAATTTCGATAGTTGGATATCGATACGAAATAGCGATTAAAATATCGATAATTTTATCGATATTTTAATATCGATAATGTACGAAACGTGCGAATGCGACGCGCGACGTTGCCAAACTTAGCAGGGCGAGAGGATCGGATCGGGGGATTATCGTCGGAGCGACAACAACGGCAAGACGACAAGCGTTTGATTTTGTTTTGCGTTTTGGCAAGCGGCAGATAGCTACCAACTAAAATGCGTTCTTTGCGTATTTTAGTAATTTACCCTATTTGTGGCTATTACGATACCAATAGGTACGAATGACGAATACATCGTAATTAATGACCCAATACGATAACAAATTACGATACGAATGCATTACGACTTCTTTTTGATAGCATTTTGTTGAATTTATTTGAAGCTTTGTTTGAATATATGTTTTTATATCAATACTAGCTGTTGCCCGCGACTTCGTACGCACGGTAAAGTGACTTTTGTATTTGTTTATTTTAAAATTAGTACTTATATTTACCTGACGATACCTGACGACCGATTTGGCGCAGGAGCAAACTACCTGCCTTCCGCGCCAGAGGTCTCGGGTTCGATTTCCGAACAAGACAAATATTTGTGTGCATGAACATGTCTATTTGTCTTGGTCTGGGTGTTTTCTATGTATAATAAGTATGTATTTACAAACAAAAAATATTTAAGTATATATTATATTTATATTTACCTTCTGGGTGAGCTCGCTCCATCGTAGATCCTGTTCTAGCCCATGGGCTTGATTGGGATCAAGAGCAAACCCATAAAAAGTAAAAAAAAATAATATATATTTATCTGTCATCAATTTCACATAGACACAGTTTCTAGAAATTGCCCCTGCCGTGTTTGTATATTTACGAAGTTTGCAAATTTGTACGCAAACATAGCGAATTTTACACAAAACGACAAGATATTCCATCGAAATATCCATCACGATACAAAAATAAGTTAATGTTGCCAAGTTGCAGATTAAAACTAACATCTAATAGTACATAACATTCATCTATTAAAATGAAAATTTCCATCACATCACCGAAAAAAAAAGAAAAAAAAATTTGGCTAAGAAAAACGTAATATAGCGATATAATGAAATAAAAGTACAAGATTGATAAGTAAAAATAATATTAAAAATATATTTTTTAATTTTTTATTTAAACTGATGAAAACACATCATCCATGTTGAGACGTATTTAATTTCTAAATTTGCAAACAAATAAACGTCACTTTCACTTTTTCTACATATAAGTAATTAAATAAAGACATAAAAAAAATATTCCTATTATCAAAGATGGATGTTGAATGTATAAAATTGAACGTCAAAGTCTTCAAATTTCTTTAATGAAATGCATATTGGAGAAAGATCTTTGTTAAGTGGAACTACCCTAAGGTAAGTAAACAACCACTTGACACTGTCAACACTGTCAAGTGGTTGGTTACAAATTTTATGACGTCAGACAGAACATGGCGAAGACCGTTTTTACCGGTTAATAAAAAGCGAAATTTTAAAATAAAGTTTTGTAGGTTCTTATGTTTTAAATTTTTAATTTAAATACTTACATTTTTTGGTGTAATAGAACAATTATTAATCGTTTAGGACACGATGTTTAAATGAATACTTCCGAGACATTTTTAATTAAAATAAAACATATTTTAATTTTAATCTCCCAACCAAAGAATGATGGGTTCCAGATTCATACGTTCTAAGGATGATTGGATGGAATATGATAAATATCATCAATAAAAATCTACCACCAAAGAATCTTGCACGTCATAATATATGGTCTAGGGCGACCGCCCGCGTAGTTACTTTGTGATATGGTCATCTTCAATATCTGATGCGCCGCCAAAAGCAGCACTAAGTTAAATAAAAAAACGATATCAAAAAATTTTAAAAAATAGTTGACTATCCGGTAATTTTTTTATTCAGTTATAAGGATTCATTTTCTAACGCATGTCAATCACTTATTATAAAACAATACTAACATAAATATTAATCATAACGATAATGCGCTAAAAGAATATAAGTAAAAGATAAATAACAGCAACGGCGCGCCCCATGTGTGTGGCGTGTGAGTGTGTGAGCCACACACACCACACCACACCAGACAATATCCAGACGGACGTAAAGTTGGCAACATGCATACATGGTATGACGCAGCAAGGCCTTATCGATAATTAATTATCGATATTTTTTTCGATATAATTATCGATAATAGAAATATCGATAAATTTTATCGATATTTTTTTATATCGATATATTTTTTTATCGATATTTTAGTCCCTGGTTCAAATGGAAGAAAACCGAGGAGCAGGGGGACGGGGGGGTCACAGCCCCCCACCAAGGGGGCTCGGGGGGCGAAGCCCCCCGCCACCCAAGAAACCCTAACAGTCGTTTTAGGTTAGGATAGGTTAGAACAGTGACCAAAACGCCGCGCGAGCCGACCGAGCAAAGCGAGCGTGCCGCGGCAGCGGCCGGCGAAGCGCCAGAAAATCCTTTTTCTTTTTTACAGACGCTAGCTTCAAAATAAATAAATACAAGATAATACCCCGTTAAAATGCATTTTGAATATTATGCCTTTTAAGTACTATGACAATTTATGCCTTTAGAGAATTATGCTTATTGAAATTATGCCTTTCGATGATTATGCCTTTCAAAATTCGGGCAAAAAAAGTATGCATTATGAAATTATGCCTTTAAGAATTATGCATTTCGATTTATTCCTTTCAACACGATGCGTTTCATGTTTAAGGCGAAAAATGTTATGCGTTTCATTAGGTAACCGTTAGGGGCTGTCCAATTGTCCATTAATCACGTGAGGCCAAAAGGGGGGCTATCTCTCTTTCAGAATAGAATAGAAAAGAACTTTCTTTTGTTTGTAACTAACAGTAGAATAGAGATTTCTTTAAATGTAAAGAAGTTTTGGTCATTTATTCTGAATAAAGACTCACTAACGTTTTGGGGGATGATTATTCTGAAAGATGAATGATTAACTTTACCTGTGCATAAAGCTAAGTAGGTTTAGGTACAGGTAAAGTTAATAATAAGAAAGACGTGAATGAATCAGCAAAGCATGATGGGTATTTCATTGTTTTACCTTAGCCCAGATGCGGATAATCACGCTACACTGATGTTAACATAATTATTATTTTGTCGTAGAACCACGACTCAGTAGTTACTAATTATGTAATGATGCAATTCCAATTTACTTTATTGGTACTCATTATTAACTTTACGCACTGGTGTCACGAACATCACAACCAACAAAGGTAGGTATCTATAGTTAATAACAAATACTTATAAAAACTAGATACGATACGTGCGGTTTTACCCGCGAATTTCCCTTATGCGACGTACACACCGGACCAACGAAGGCCAACGAACGCCAGCCAAGGTTCTGTTTTCCCCTCTGTCTCAATAAGATAATTTGAAAAACTCAAATGTGAACAGCCCCCTGATTCATAAACCGTCAGAAATGGAATCGGATTCAAATTTTGTGCTTTGTCTTTGTCTATTCTATAGTGACACATAGTGTGTACAGGGACAGGGCATACATTCCGCTGTCGGACGCCCTGCGCCACGGTGCAGGGCGTTTCCGACGGTTCGTGAATCAGGGGGCTGGAATCGCTCCCAGTGATCATTTATTTAGCTTTAGATTGATCTTCGAAGACAAGGAACGTGCAGCGGGCAACGCTTGGTGTCGTTCGTTGGGCCGGTCTGTACGCAGCATTAGCACAAGGTAAAAAAAAATCTATTAGTTCGATGGCAAACACTCTCACTATAACGTATATTAGTATTCTTTGCTATAATTTAATTTTAATAATTTTTAGTGTAGATTTTACCGTAAGATATCTATACATATCTCAAAAACTATAGAAAATAAATGATCATCTCGATATGACTTTTAGTTTTCAAGAAATTTGTAAACAAACATACAATCAAAAATACAAACATACACATTGCATACACATACGAAAAACACACATGGTTTGAAGCCTAAATAGAACGATATACTCAAATATTATTCAATTCCAACTATATCACATTCACATAGGTGATAAACTCCTTTTTTTGAAGTCAGTAAAAAAACCGAACGGAAGGCGGCTTGTTCGATCGTGGACGCCAGACGAACTATTAGCAATGTCGGACCCTTAAGAATATGTCGGGATAAAAATATAGAACATCTAGTCTAGCCTAGCCAGGAATAATTTGCCTATGCTGGGAGAATTTTCAAATTAGTTTCAGTAGTTTCAAAGATTACTTCCAACATACCTACTTACCTACAAATAATTTTTTACTAACTTTATTATCATAAATCAGTACCTAAGTATAGGTACCTATAGTTTTTGACCCTGTTTTCTTAACCATCTCTTATTTATTTTTACCTTGCTTATTTGTTTACCTTATTATTGTTCTTCTTTCACATTTTACAAAAATTTATTAATTTTCAAACACGTACCTACCTAACTACTTAGCTGTTTAAAACGGAAGATTCTCTATTGTAATGACGTAGTGTGCTTACCTTTGACTTTGACTGTAACATTCAAACACATTGTCCTGTCTTAATACTTAATTTATTATCATAAATGACTTACCATTAACTTTAACAAAGAGCAACAGAGTAACACAAAAACCGTATGACTTCATATCCAGTGCAAAACACATTTCACTAAACACTAACTAAAATCATAAAACACAGTTGCAGTCCTTAAGAATCATGTTTCATATTTTATTGTTTCGTTCCATTTTTATGTAACCGACAGTCTAGTAAGGTGTCTTGTCTAATAGTGATACTTGTATCCGTCAGCGTCGGTTTAAGGGTTATGATTATGAATCAATAGTTAAAACCTGAACTACAGCTGAACAAATAAACCGCTCTATAGCATAATGAGTTCAAGTATCTTTAGATGGTGAAATTATGAATTTACTGAATGATTCAATACGTTGCCTTAGAGGTGTATTAAGAGTTTCGACTTAATCGATCATTGATTTGCCGCGCATAATACTTATAATGTTAGCAGATCGTTAGGTGCGGTGCGATCAAATCGAAATGGTTTGCGACTTCGGCGTCAGTCGTACGGTTAGGTACTGAAACTCCGGCAAATGCAGTCATGTGCCTGCCCCCACTATCTGCCACGACCTTGCAGTTTATTATGGTTTACAGACAACAATTTACAATAGAGTGACGAGTCAACGACAAAACGATAGTGAAAACACACGATAATAGCGTTAGACGCCCATGTTCGGTTTCGCAACTCATGCGGGCCTGGGCTGGCCCGTTCAAAATTCTTTCCGTCGTCATTTAAAATGGTATTTTGAAACCTTCCATCCGACACAACCGCCAATTTACATATGCTGGTCGTGGAAGTGGATCTGACTAACCGATAGTTTAGTTAGGACGATAAGTAGGTACCTTCTATAATTTGAGGACAAACAAATAACTAGGTAGGTAGGTACCTAGTTAGTTACAATTACCTATTTCATTTTGAGATTTTGCAACGTGTTATATAATAAAATTCATCGTGGTTATGGGTATTGTAGTAATGATTTCGAAGTACTAGAAACTCAAACATTAGTAGGAGGTATCTAGGTATATCTTCCTAAGTATGTACCTACGGCGAAGTAAGTTTATCAAAAAGTGGCAGAAAACTCCGTTTTAATTTAAAATCTACATTCTTTTATTAATTAAAGTATTTCAACAGCAAAAATGTAGATGTACTAACCTACCTAGCTACTTACCCCACTTATTGAATAATGGAGCACGGACACGGTGGCGGTAAATGCAATGGGCTGCAATTAAAAAAAACGCGTTTGACAACTAATTAAAAAGAATATCACATTGCTTATTCTTCTCAATTGACCTCTAAACATCTTTGGGCTGAGGTAGAGCAATGCACCGAGCAATGGATATACAGAGTAAGTAG
Source organism: Crambus lathoniellus (assembly GCA_949710035.1). Classification (NCBI taxonomy): domain Eukaryota; kingdom Metazoa; phylum Arthropoda; class Insecta; order Lepidoptera; family Crambidae; genus Crambus; species Crambus lathoniellus. The sequence goes on from OX453306.1 coordinate 11,686,749, forward strand.
GTACCGACGACGCTACGTACAAAGAGGAAAAAATTCGGTTAACCACCTCTTACTTATTTTCATTTGGCTGGCGTCTCACCGTCTCACCGTTTACGTGCAGTCCCTATCCCTTATTGCTTATGCATTGTACCTACTATCCTAGTTTAATACATAACCAAATAGTAAAAGAGTCTGCACGTAATTGGCGAGGCACAGCCACCGAAAAGAAGTAAGAGGTGGTTCACCGAAATCGTCCCTGACTATACCTTGTAGGTACAGTACAAAGTTGTAATAATAATGTAAAAGAAAATTCAGAATTCACCTCAATAGTCAATAATTGGTAAGTACTTACGTATTAGTGATTTGATTCATACTTACATAGTATTTAAATAAAATCGTTATTATCGAAATAGGGTGACTATGACAATCATGTCATGAGTTATGCCCGCTGCGCTCGACCATCCTTCTGGACTGTGACTGTGACCCACAAAGCGATCAGTTAATTCTATAACAACCGTGTATTGTTATGTAAATGTACCAGGTTTAAACAACGGTGCTGGTCGCGTGCATTTATTGTACCAAATATGTATCGTGTGATGAGTAATTCACAGTGTTACGAGGTATGCATTTCTACAATTTGTAGCAGGTAATCGAATAACATAATTAACTAGTTAGTCAGTTCTAATTATTTGTTATGCCAACATTACATCATTTTTGCTCGCTTGTTGGCAATACCTAAGTAAAAAGTTTAGAACATGTATTATAACCCTATCCAAGATGGACATTCAATAACATTGGAACATGTCTTGGTAGCATAGCATACCTACTTCTTTAACTATACACTACACATACATAATAAAGTAAATCTTGTACTTATACTCAGAATTTTTATTTTACAAAATGTAAGTTCTTCGTATCTGTATTAACCAACCTAAGTATCATTCATCAGTATTGGTAATTATACCAAGTTACCATCAAATGGTCCAAACAAAATTAACTAATACTAGGCAAGTACCCAAATCGTCTATACCTTGTTAGCATTTTGACAGATTCGTATTTTATTCAACAAAGCCTATTGATAGCTGAAAGAGCCACATAGACTGACATTGAATTGTGCTTCTCCGTTGAACAAGGACCACGCCTCTCGTAGGCAGGGTCCAGTGGGTTCCATTGTGGTAGTTTACAAACGACAAAATGTAATCATTCTGCCAAAAAAACAAATACGACTCGAAATACCATATAATTTTTGGTAGTTATAAAGCTTCTATAAAGACACCATATAACTTATGAAAGGTTAGAAGGAGCATGACACGCGTTTTGTACTGAATGAAGCATGAATCGAAAAAAAGTCGTACACAAGTAAAATGAATGGAGGGTAGGGTATGCTGTTTTGAGCAAACGGTAAGCTTGCGCCACCCACATAAACTACTTTTAACGTCTTTTTTTATCTTCTGTAGTCGACTACTTTTAACACAAGTACTTAGTTCATTAAAAATGAACGAATACTCTAACCACTGAGCTACGGAGTCGTTACGAAGAAGTTCAAAGTAATTTACTACTTAGGTTACATTTAATTTATGTAAATCTTCTTTCTTTACTTTCTACTTCTTTACTTTACGACCTCCGTGGCTTACTGGTGCACGCACCGGTTTTCAAGGTGCCGCTATCTCTAGAGGTCCCGGGTTTGATTCCCGATCGGGTAAATATGAAAACGAACTTTTCAATATTTCCTCGGGTCTCGCTCTGGTGGTACCCGTCGTTGTTTCCAATATCCATAATACTAGTGTTCAAGCTACAACATGATGGTGTCCTATTTAAAAAAATCTTTTTCCTTTAAAGCCACCACAATATTTTAAGTTCGATAACTTTTGAAAATACTTTTATGTAGATTCAGAAGTGGGATAGAATAAATAAAACTATTTGCTTGTACATATGATCATATATTTTCACAGGTAACATTTTCTCTCTTGGTCACGAATTGTGCTCACAAACTTAATTTATGGAAAGATTGTGCATTGCGTAATTTCACACGTGTTTATGATGCTAGTTATAATAAATACCTACTCACAGCAAACCCGATATTACTAGGTGTTCAACTGTATAATAGACTCAGGTACATAGAACAATACTTTGGTTTTAATGACTATTGTGTATAATAATTGGGGTGGGTTTACTATACTGGTCACGAACACTGACATTAAAATAGGGGTATTTTTTACTGCCGTATAAAAGCAGCACTGCTTGTCGCAGCAGTGCAGCAGTTGTAGTTGACTACCCAAAATTATATGCGCAAACGCGCAAACGGGCGCGTGAGAAGTTATCAGCCGTAAAGTGCGACAAGCATATCAGCCTTCTTACTTTTGAATGAAATTGTATTGACTGGCATTAAATTGAATTATTGTCAAACGTGTCATCCAAAAGTATGGACTTTATTGCAAGGCCATCAGGGTAATGATTCAATGCCTGACATTAATTTATTTATTGATTTTACTTTATTTAAAATTCATCACACAAAGTACAAATGGCGGACTCAATGCCATAAGGCATTCTCAACCAGTCAACCAGAGAGTTTGGTGCTGAGATAGTCTTAAGCGGTGCATAAAACTATGATGAGAGAAATAATTATAATAATTTTGTTCTCAGAATAGTTATCTATGAGCATTTAATGATTTGCTATTGGAATTTATTTCAAGAGTAAGGGGGCTGCCCTTTCAAATTCTTAGGAAATAAAACATTTTTTATAGGCAGTCCATTTTGACAGCTAATTTTGTATTGCAAGGCTCATCCGTCACTCACGGCTGACACCGGAACAGACAAGAATGTGGGACTAATATAAGTATATTTAGTTTTTTTTAATGCCAGTTCTCGTGACTGTTCTTACGAATTTACTTTTTAGTCGGCAAGACAAATAGCAAAAGCATTCATACAGGGTAAATATATTTTTAAATATTATTTTCAAATATACAATACACCTAGAACGTTTTTTACACACATCCTTTATTTTAAGCAAACGTTACTAAACAGCCCATAAAATATTAGAGTTAGCAACACATTTATACAGATATTGTTAAAAATAACCATATTATTTGACTAATCACAATAAGCGCCACACTAAAAAAACGATTAAATAATCTTGTTTTTTTATTTCATTGTTGTTATATTTTGTGTGTACCTATGCTTTATATCTATTATTGTTGTTTAATTCATACATCTTGGCCGCTTTAAGGGAACTTATTATTAAAAGTCAATCGAAAAATATGCATGTTTTAGTTTGGCAATAATATTACGTATAATTTAGAAGTACATGAGCAGCTGTGATTAAAAGCATTAAAATTTAATATTATGTTAATAAATTATCACAACCCAATCTAATTTTGTTAATTAAATTAATTTTAATGACAATTTTTTTAATCACACTACACTACATGGTCAACTAGGGTTAACTCACAGATCACCTGTAGTAGCAAGCTAATCTGTGGGTTAACTTATTTAGGATGCGGCGGATAGATTTAATTTGCAGAAAATAAACTTTATACTAAAATATCGGCCAAGTGCGAGTTGGACTCGCCCATGAAGACGTACCTAGCCAAAATTCCACTATAATTTTTCGTCAGCAAAAAATAACTTTGTTTTCATAATGTTTGTATAATTGACAAAGTGTTTTTATTTTAGTATAAAGTTTACTGTTACTGACAAGTTGTTTTATTTAGTATCCAAAATAAGCATTTTAATTTTAAATGCTATTTTTATATCATCACGTGCAGTAAGTAATTTTTTAAATTCACGTCTCAACTACATCAGCTTACCACAAGCACATCACAAGGTACAAAGCAGATTTTCATAATTTTATGTTGAGTAGGTAGATAGTACTCAGACGTTAAACTAAAAATAAATTTAAAATCCGTCAAGGCAATGTAAATAGTAATTTCAGGAATTACTGACTGTGCCTTTCACCGTTTATCATAAATCTAATGGAATAATGAAGGAAAAATACATTGCATCTTATGTAAGGCTTGCCATGATAGAAATACACGGGCAAGAATGTAGTAAATGCAAAATATACCAAAAGCTACCTAAATAATAAGAATGATGAAATATGAACAGCACTAAATAAAAAATAACAACGGGTAACAATAACAATCCAAAATAATCATACTTAACAGGGTAAAAAATAACAATATTTTTGGTTTATTCATATTCAGACAAGTTATGTTTTATATGGCAAGGCAACACATGATATTGATTTTCAAAGCTTTCAATATAGGTATTTAATTTTTAATTATATTTTTCGGCATCAAAAACGAAATCACCAAAATGTGTCAATTTACAACATCTAATAAACAAAATACACTAGCAATAGTTGAAATACTGAAAATCCTACATTTAATTCTCGTGCCTACTAAATTGGACTTTATTTCTCCATTTCGATTTTAGCTTGATGTGTAAAATTTGTATTAATTTTACATTTTTTAACATTTTCGCGGTAACTTAATTCAAAAATGGCTGTTTTGGATTCGACACTTTTCGATTTGGGAGCGTGCAGCAGACAGATTACAAATGAAGTGCTATAGCACAAACGTACTTCGCGTGTTACTCTTTGGTAGTGCCAGGGTTCAAGTTAAACTAAGTTAAACCGTCCAACTCTACCAAAAAAGGGATGCAAAAACGAATTGCTTAACAGCCGGAAAAAACCTGAGTCCTTACCGCAAGCAGAAAACAACTGTAAAGTAATATTGTAAGCGACATGGCGCTATACGCAGTGTTTAGCTCGCTAAGCTCTCACTTACGCTCGCTAAGGCCTTTGTGTTTTTTTTTCTTTTTATACATTTGAAACGAGAACAAAGAATTTTATACAGGCATTTGCTAGAAGGAGGTTATTGGAAAGATTTAAAACAAATTATTTGTTGGGAATCCTGTCTCGAAGGTACGACAGAATAGATGCGGTGCCCTTCGATAAAATGGCGTGTCGAGGTTGGCGGAAGCAATTTCCCATTAGCTCCAAACTTCTGGAAACAACAAAACAGCGTTTGTCTATTACACTACGAATACAAGGTTTAATAAAATTTTAGTATGTTTATTTTGTATTTTTCAAAATTTGGCTAGTATTTTATTCAAAAATTCTCTCTCTGTAGCCGTGCCTGAGCTGCATGAAGTTGCCGAGCTCGGGCGGCACGATGGCGATTTTGTTATTGCTGAGCTCGAGCACGGCCGGCTAGTATTGTATACACGGTAATTTTTTTATCACCCCGGATAATTTTAGGGATTATTCTACTCATGAAAACAAACAACTTATATTAAAGGACCAACACCGAAAACGCGAAAAAAACAGCTATTCCATACATTATGATTAAATATTTTTTCACTTTTGTATGGAACAGCTGATTTTTTCGCGATTTGAGTAGAATAATCCCTAAAATTATCCGGGGTGATAAAAAAATTACCGTGTACCCTTGTGTAGGGCGTCACCTGAGCTGCGTTAAGTTGCCGAGCTCGGGCGGCACGATGGCGATCTTGTTGTTGCTAAGCTCAAGCACGGCCGGGCGGCGCAACTAGGCGCAGCATACTATATATAGAGTGTCTAAGTAAGAGTGCACTTTTTCATTTTAAAATAAAAACACTTATTTTTTTTTAGAGTTGTGATATTTTTATTGGATTATGAAGAAGACATGTTCCGAATACTTATGGAATAAAATATCTGTCAAATGGTCACCACGACTCTGATGACAAATCATTTCTCTTTTTTATTCCATACATAATCGGAACATGTCTTCTTCATAATCCAATAAAAATATCACGACTCGCTCAAAAAATACGTGTTTTTATTTTAAAATGAAAAAGTGCACTCTTGCTGTGACACCCTTTACTTATGTAGGGCGTCACCTGAGCTGCGTGAAGTTGCCGAGCTCGGGCGGCACGGTGGCGATGTTGTTGTTGCTAAGGTCGAGCACGGCGAGACGGCGCAACCGAGCTAGCGCGTCAGAAGACACGTTGATCTCTTCGATCTGGTTCTCGGCGGCCAACAAGATCTCCAGGTTCTCCAACTCGTACACGCAACGGGGGATTTTGGTGAACCTAGGTAGGAAATGGATTATGTTTGGTTACAAGGGATCTCTTACACTCTTTATTAAATAACACGGCGCTATAAATAATTTTAGCAATAATCCTGTGATTATGTTAGTGGTAGCGATCATCTTTCGGTATTTATAAACAAACTTGTGTGGCTTGCCTTGTCTGTATTGTTTTTGGTGTAGGTACAATAAAGAACATTTTCATTCATTCATTCAAGCTATTTCAATGTCAATCTTACTATAATTAATGTTTAATATCATTTAGAATCAAGTTTTTTCATCGATTATGTGGATTCCTTACTTGTTATTAGAGATGACTAGTTCCCTTACGTTCTTCAAAGTGCCAATTTCATGAGGCAAGTCTGACAAACAATTTTTTCCGAGATCCAGGTACTGCAAATGTATGCAGTGACATATTTCGAGTGGAATTGATGATATGTTGTTTGCAGATAATATCAACTGAGACAAGGTGTCTTTCACCTGGCAAACCCTGAAAACAAACATACGTACGTGAGTTATTTTAATTTTTAGTTTTTCGCATTCACAATGCAATTTTTATTACTGAAAAATGGAAAATGAAGTATTTTAGAAAAAAACGACCCGTCTCACAATCAGCTCCGATGGGACTCGAACCCACGACCTTTCGCTTTCCGGGCGACTGCTCCAACCACTGAGCTACGGAGTCGTTAGACGATACTTACGTGATATAGATTAATTGATTTAAAACTAGTGGCCGCCCACGACTTCGTCCGCGTGGAATTTAGTTATATCTATGCCAAATATCATCAAAATTTATTCTTTTAAGAGCCAGCGCGCACTTATACTGCACCGCTCCCACCTAACCAAAGTATAAGCAGCGAAATATGGACTTAATATCGTTCACTGTAGATGCACATTACAGTAACAGTATGACAATAGCAGACAGCGCGCGGTAAGCGAGCCTGCCGCAAGCTAAAGAACATCTACAGAGCACGACATTAAGTCCATATTTGACTGCTCATACAATATTGGTTGGGTGGGAGCGGTGCGGTATAAGTGGCCTAAGTCCTTTAATCAGGCCATAGTTTGATCGTTCTCGGATTCAGTATAGAGTTATATGGCAGTGCGCGCATCGACGATTAAACTATCGACCGATCGAACTTACGAAAATGACTGGCCGATATAGTTGGACGATCAAACTATCGCACAACTATCGGCCGGTCGGTAATGTGCATGAAGGACTATGTGAGCGCGCGCACAGCATTCAACAAACTATCGCCCAACTATCGGTCGACTGCGCATTCAGTATGGCACTGTACGTGAGTGCGCGCACTTTCGATAGTTGTACGATCAAACTATCGCACAACTATCGGCCGGTCGGTAATGTGCTCGCACTGCATTCAACTAAACTATCGCCCAACTATCGGTCGACTAAAAATCACAGGTGCGCGCAGGCTCTCAATACTAAACTATCGGCCGAAAGTTTGATCACGATCGTCTTACGATTCCGACTAAACTATCGGTCGACTAAAAATCACAAGTGCGCGCAGGCTTTAAAACGACGAGACCTTTAAAACGGTACCTGAAATAATGTTCTGTGTCAATCCGTTCTCGAGAAAATTAATACATAAATCGACAGAAGAAAACAACATTTATTTATTTAAAAAATGGACCTTACCCCACGGGCACACGGGTGAGCTTATTCTTGGAGACGTCAACTATATGCACCTCCGCTTCGGCGGCTGCTTTGAACACGTCGTCGGGGATATCAGACAAGTCACGCGCAGGGACCATGAATGCTTGGCTTTTCTTCAATGTATATCTGATGATCATTAATTTTATTTATATCAAACAATCATCCGAATTCTTCAAAATTTGTAGGTAATATTTAGCGTTCGATCAGAGGAGTGAACGATCCATTACAGCTTAGTGCGAAGTTTCATTCAGATTTGGTACCCATTTTAATCGTACTTAAAATCGTGATTTAATTTGATTATTTTATTAATATTTGAAAAAGAAATAAATTTTCTATTTTTAAGATAATATGTAAAGAGCTTCGAGCTGTATTCTTTACATGTTCATCGTATATCTGACCAAAGTCGTTAATGTTTTTTTTTAATACATTTCAACCATGATCAAAATATTATTCTTTATTACAATAGCATAATACTTACTTATCAGGCCACACTGAGTCCTTCTCGCACCTAGTTTCGGTGACGATTTCCTCGGTCATGCGGTCCCGCAAGTATTTCATCATGCGATCTGTGCCCCCTCTGATTACATCCTGCCTAATAGACGCCAATCTGTTGCCCTCCATACTCAAACTCTGTAGCTGAGATAGCAAACCAAGATTTCTCGGCAATCTAGAATTAAACGGTATTTTATATAAAGTTAGTTGTAATCACTTTAATAATGTCATGTAGGTATCTTTCATTTTGCTAATATTTTGGTTATTTTAAATTAACTGCAGTTCAGCCTTGGAAAACTGACAAATTACTCTAACTACTTTGAGCTTTAACATGAAAACAACTTGATAAGAAGAAGTTGATTTGGAACCCTATGTCTAACATATTAAAGTTCAAAGTAGTTAAGAGTGATTTGTCAGTTTTCTAGTTTTGTAAAGTAATGTGCTGTTGGTGTACATTAAATCTTAATAGTATTCTTACTTATTCAGGTTATTATTAGTAATATCAAGCCTCTTCAACTTCTGCAAAAGAGACACGTTTTCGGGCAATACTTCTATTTTATTATCTCTGATATTAAATACACTTAAATGTTGCATTTGCTCACAGAACTCTTCTGTTATCTCCTGAAAAATAAAATGAAATAATTATTTCAAACTGTTAGCTTAGCAATATCTAGTGAGTAATGTGAAAATATTATAATTAAATATTACCTTAATAAAATTATTAGCCACATATATTTCCCTTAATGCTGTGCATCCATAGAAGTCAGGAAGTTCTTCAAGATCATTGTGGTTTGCATCAAATATCTCCATTTTTCTAAGTTCACCCAGTGGAGGTAATTTCTTAAGACTATTGTTGCTAATATTCATTTTTTTCAGGTCTGCAAAGGAACAATGTAGCAATTATGAAAACAATTTATTGAAGTTTTTCTATTAATATACAATGATAATAGAATAAAATGGTTATATATACCTCTAAGATTGACTATGTCTGGAGGCAATTCTTGTAGCTGATTGTGTGATAAGTTTAACTCAATTAAACGGACAAGATAACCCATACCAGGTGGTAATCCTATAAGCTTGTTATGAGATAAATCCTAAAAAGACAGTAATATAGGAAAAATGTGATAGTAAAAAACCACGAGCCCTATAAGTAGCTTTTACTATCACATTTTTCCTATACTTAAAAAATTGCATTGTGAATGCATAAAAATAATATAAAAAGACAGTAATAAGTTATAAACTTAATTAAAGTATTGTCATGAATGATGAATGATTATTCCATAATGTAGTTTCTAATCATATAATAATATGATTTGCTTTTTTCTCTACCATAAGCTGCTGGAGACTCATTGTCTAATTCAACCAGCACTTGAATAACCGAAAAAATATTGGTTGAAATGGTTAACAGTGTCACGTCATACCTTTATGATTGTGGTACCGAAAAATGGAGTTTGGTAGCGAAATAAAATGGTTGGTACCGAAACATTTCCGAAGCGCAATATAACGGTACCTTAATTTTTAAATAGAGTTTATCTCGGTTGCCCCGCTCAACAAAGACACTCTTCTCATATAGCCATCAATGTTTTTTTGGTACCATAACTACTAAAATAATTTCGGTTAAATTACCCGTCACATAAAATAATAATACCATTATTTCTATACCGGTACAATAACCTTAATTCATAACTGCTTTGCTCTACCTTTAAATCAAAGCGGTACCAGAATTTTATACTGGTAGCGTAATCCTTTACCACTTACAAGCCCTGAACTTAAGGGCCGGCTGTAAGCCAGCGCGTAGGTATTGACGAAGCTAATCTGTATATGTGTGCCTTCACTCACACAAACTTCTCCGCCCTAGCACGAAAAAATGTAATTCAGAAAATTAAAAAAAGTAATAACTGTTTTTTTGTCAGAAAGTAACTTTACGTATTTGATGCGTTTGATTTGCCATGTTTGACATCTGGGGGCTGATACAGCATCTTACAGACAGACAGACAAAGGAACTCCTCAACATTTCAACGTAACCAGTTGGGAGTTTGGGCTCATTTGAATAGTCTTGCTGAGAACTCTTGTGCCAAGTAGTTTCCTACGTCTGATGCTGGAGTCAGGAGGTGGTTGATGGAACTCTTCAACAATTCAACGTAACCACTTCGAGCTTGGGCTCATTTGAATGGTCTTGATCAAAACTTTGGTGCCAAGAAGTTTCCAAGGTCCAGTTCTGGAGCCAGTAAGTGGCTGATAGAACTCTTCATCAATTCAACGTAAACACTTCTAGTTTGGGCTTGTTTGAATAGTCTTGATGAGAACTCTTCTGCTAATTAGTTTCGAAAGTCTGATGCTGGAGTCAGGAGGTGGTTGATGGAACTCTTCAACGATCCAACGTAAACACTTCGAGTTTGGGCTTATTATAATCGTCTTGATGAGAACTCTTGTGCCAAGTAGTTTCCAAGGTCAAATTCTGGAGCCAGTACGTGGCTGATGGAACTCTTTATCAATTCAACGTAAACACTTCGAGTTTGGGCTCGTTTGAATCGTCTTGATGAGAACTCTTGTGCCAAGTAGTTTCGAAAGTCTGATGCTGGAGTCAGGAGGTGGTTGATGGAACTCTTCAACGATCCAACGTAAACATTTCGAGTTTGGGCTTATTTGAATCGTCTTGATGAGAACTCTTGTGCCAAGTAGTTTCGAAGGTCTGATGCTGGAGTCAGGAAGTGGATGATGGCACTCCTGAACAAATAAACGTAACCACTTTGAGTTTGGGCTCGTTTGAATTGTCTTGATGAGAACTCTTTTGCCAAGTAGTTTCCAAGCTCTATTGCTGGAGCCAGGAAGTGGCTGATGGAACTCTTCAACGGTTTAACGTAACAAGTTCATTTTTGGGCTCGTTTGAATTGTCTTCATGAGAGCTCTTCATGGCGGCCAACTTTTTTGTTTTTGGGCCGATTTAGATGAAACTCGGTTTTTGGTACTATTTTGACAAGAAAACAGCAACGAAATGTTAAAAATATTAAAAAAATCAAGATGGCGGCCAACTCTTTTGTAAGGTCAATTTTGATGAAACTCGGTGTTTGGTACTATTTTGACAAGAAAACAGATACGAAATGTCAAAATTATTAAAAAATCCAAGATGGCGGCCAACTTTTTTGTTGGTTAGCTGATTTTAATGAAACTCAGTTTTTGGTACTATTTTGCCAAAAAAACAGCAACGCAACGCAATATCAAAAATATTAAAAATCCAAGATGGCGGCCAACTTTCCTGTTTGTGGGTCAATTTCGATGAAACTCGGGTTTTGGTACTCTTTTGTCAAGAAAACAGCAACGCAATATTAAAAAATCCAAGATGGCGGCCAACTTTTTTGTTTGTGGGTCAATTTCGATGAAACTCGGGTTTTGGTACTATTTTGTCAAGAAAACAGCAACGCAATATTAAAAATATAAAAAAATCCAAGATGGCGGCCAACTTTTTTGTTTGTGGGTCAATTTCGATGAAACTCGGGTTTTGGTACTATTTTGTCAGGGAAACAGCAACGAAATATTAAAAATATTAAAAATCCAAGATGGCGGCCAACTTTTTTGTTTGTGGGTCAATTTCGATGAAACTCGGGTTTCTGTACTATTTTGTCAAGAAAACAGCAACGCAATATTAAAAATATAAAAAAATCCAAGATGGCGGCCAACTTTTTTGTTTGTGGGTCAATTTCGATGAAACTCGGGTTTTGGTACTATTTTGTCAAGAAAACAGCAACGCAATATTAAAAATATAAAAAAATCCAAGATGGCGGCCAACTTTTTTGTTTGTGGGTCAATTTCGATGAAACTCGGGTTTTGGTACTATTTTGTCAAGAAAACAGCAACGCAATATTAAAAATATAAAAAAATCCAAGATGGCGGCCAACTTTTTTGTTTGTGGGTCAATTTTGATGAAACTCAAGTTTTGGTACTATTTTGTCAAGAAAACAGCAACGCAATATTAAAAATATTAAAAAATCCAAGATGGCGGCCAACTTTTTTGTTTGTGGGTCAATTTCGATGAAACTTGGGTTTTGGTACTATTTTGTCAAGAAAACAGCAACGCAATATTAAAAATATTAAAAAATCTAAGATGGCGGCCAACTTCTTTGTTTGTGGGCCGAATTCGATGAAACTTGGTTTTTGGTACTATTTTGACACGAAAACTAAAACGCAATGTTAAAAATATAAAAAAATCCAGGATAGCGGCCAACTCTTTTTTTTATAAGCCGATTTCGATGAAACTCGGTTTTTGGTACTATTTTGACAATAAAACAAGAACGCAGTGTAAAAAATTACAAAAGGTCAAAAAGGTTGTTAACTTTAGTTTTTTCTCTTTCTTTTGCCGTTATTAAAATGTAACACGCTTTTATTTGAAAGCTTGAAACAGTGACTAGTACACAATTAATATAAATTGAAATATATTACATACTACGTACACAAATGTTTTAAATGCGAAAGTAACTCTGTCTGTCTGTGTGTTACGCAATCACACCTAAACTACTGAACCGATTTCAATAAAATTTGGTACAGAGATAATCTAGAGCCTGAGAAAAAACATAAGCTGCTTTTTAATGCGAAAAAAGGGCTGTAAGGGGTTGACATAGGAGACGAAAATTTGTATGAAAATTACGTTAATTTTAAAGCTAGAAACTTGAAACTTATTATTTAGGCTTTTGATTAGATACAAATAAATACGACATTCAAAGTTTGTATTAATTTTACTCTAAAGGTGGTGTCCACTAATTCGATGCGTTCGAATAAATAAAACTAAATTTTTACTGCCACAAAAAATCTCCATTTTTATTCGACCATGTCACAGATTGCATTTACACGGTAGCTTCTAGAAATGGCACAGAGAAGAGCATTAAAAAAGAGGACGGTGCGATTCTAACTTTTAATTTAAAATTAAAAAAAAATTTACTGTAAATATTGAAAACTAAGCAGGTGGTAAAAATAGAGAATGAAAGTTTTTGTGTAATGACGTCGACATAAAGCTTACGGCCCACAAAATAAAATGATAATAGAAAAACAAAGATTTACGGAGTCATTACAAAATGTGAAACTGAAATTAACGGAAGTAAGAAACTTTCCAAACGCCGCGCACCATACACAATGAGCGGCGGCGGCGTAGCGCAGCGTATGTGGGGGAACGGGCAATTTGCCTAAGTGTATTTGCAAAATAATATGCCAAAAAATAAAAAATGCTGCCGAAAGTCACCATACCACGCGGACGAAGTCGCGGGCACAGTAAGTAAATGATACTTATAAAGTTTCTGGGTTATAAAATATGTAATTGCGATATGGGATTATTTTGATATTGACGAAGGAGCTTTAGTGGCTTAGAAATATAAAACGGCATATTTCCAATCTGAATTAAATATTTTTTAAACTTTTTAGTTTTAACTAATAAAAGCTTGTATATTTTTTTTGTTTATTTAATTTTTTTAGTTATAATTATTTAATTTTTACTGTTGAACTAAATCGAGACCAACAGAAACTTAACAGGCCATCATAAAGGATTGCTTATAGAAAATTTCATGGCATTGCTATTGACCGTTACAGAGTTCTCGCGTCCGGGGCCAACCTTAGGTGCACCGTGCAGGATCACCCACCATAATTGAATGCATATATAAAGAAAAATGGAAATGGGTTCGAGTCCCATCGGAGCTGGTTGTGAGACGGGTCGATTTTTTCTAAATACTTTATTTCCCATTTTTCTATGATAAAAACTGCATTGTGAATGCAAAAAAGTAAAAATTTAAATAACTTGCATATATAAAATTTCGTGTCAGTGCTGTTGACTGTTGAAGAGCTTTCTCGTCTGGAGTCAATTTTACTGTTTTCATGTTTAAGTAGTTCCAAAAATCAACTTTTATTAAATTAAATTAAAATCGGCCCATAAACAAACAAAAACGTTGGCCGCCATCTTGGATTTTTTTATATTTTATAATTGCGTTCCTGTTTTCTTATCAAAATGATACCATAAACCGTGTTTCATCAAAATCGGCCCATAAACAAAAATGTTGGCCGCCGTCTTGGATTTTATAATATTTTTAACATTGCGTTGCTGTTTTCTTGTCAAAATAGTACCAAAAACCAAGTTTCATTTAAATCGGCCCACAAACAAAAAAGTTGGCCGCCATCTTGGACTTTTCAATCATTTTAACATTGCGTTCCTGTTTTCTTGTCAAAATAGTACCCAAAACCGAGTTTTATCAAAATCGGCCCACAAACAAAAAAGTTGGCCACCATCTTGGATTTTTTAATATTTTAAAATTGCGTTCCTGTTTTCCTATCAAAATGATACCATAAACCGTGTTTCATCAAAATCGGCCCATAAACAAAAAAGTTTGCCGCCATCTTGGATTTTATAATATTTTTAACATTGCGTTGCTGTTTTCTTGTCAAAATAGTACCAAAAACCGAGTTTCATTTAAATCGGCCCACAAACAAAAAAGTTGGCCGCCATCTTGGACTTTTCAATAATTTTAACATTGCGTTCCTGTTTTCTTGTCAAAATAGTACCCAAAACCGAGTTTTATCAAAATCGGCTCACAAACAAAAAAGTTGGCCACCATCTTGGATTTTTTAATATTTTTAACATTGCGTTGCTGTTTTCTTGTCAAAATAGTACCAAAAACCGAGTTTCATTTAAATCGGCCCACAAACAAAAAAGTTGGCCGCCATCTTGGACTTTTCAATAATTTTAACATTGCGTTGCTGTTTTTTTGACAAAATAGTACCAAAACCCAAGTTTCATCGAAATTGACCCACAAACAAAAAAGTTGGCCGCCATCTTGGATTTTTTAATATTGCGTTGCTGTTTTCTTGACAAAATAGTACCAAAACTTGAGTTTCATCAAAATTGACCCACAAACAAAAAAGTTGGCGCCATCTTGGATTTTTTTATATTTTTAATATTGCGTTGCTGTTTTCTTGACAAAATAGTACCAAAAGTACTAGTAAATCAAGACAATTCAAACGAGCCCAAACTCAAAGTAGTTACGTTGAATTTATGAAGAGTTCCATCAGCCACTTACTGGCTCTAGAATTTGACCTTGGAAATTACTTGGCACATGAGTTTTTATCAAGACGATTCAAACGAGCCCAAACTCGAAGTGGTTACGTTGAGTCGTTGAAGAGTTCCATCAACCACCTCCTGACTCCAGCATTACCTTTGAAACTGCTTGGCACTAGAGTTTCCATCAAGACGATTCAAATAAGCCCAAACTCGAAATGTTTACGTTGGATCGTTGAAGAGTTCCATCAACCACTTCCTGACTCCAGCATCAGACTTTCGAAACTACTAGGCACAAGAGTTCTCATCAAGACGATTCAAACGAGCCCAAACTCGAAGTGTTTACGTTGAATTGATAAAGTGTTCCATCAGCCACTTACTGGCTCCAGAATTTGGCCTTGGAAACTACTTGGCACAAGAGTTCTCATCAAGACGATTCAAATGAGCCCAAACTCGAAGTGTTTACGTTGGATCGTTGAAGAGTTCCATCAACCACCTCCTGACTCCAGCATCACACTTTCGAAACTACTTGGCACAAGAGTTCTCATCAAGACTATTCAAACAAGCCCAAACTCGAAGTGTTTACGTTGAATTGATGAAGAGTTCCATCAGCCACGTACTGGCTCCAGAATTTGACCTTGGAAACTACTTGGCACAAGAGTTCTCATCAAGACGATTATAATAAGCCCAAACTCGAAGTGTTTACGTTGGATTGTTGAAGAGTTCCATCAACCACCTCCTGACTCCAGCATCAGACTTTCGAAACTAATTAGCAGAAGAGTTCTCATCAAGACTATTCAAACAAGCCCAAACTAGAAGTGTTTACGTTGAATTGATGAAGAGTTCCATCAGCCACGTACTGGCTCCAGAATTTGACCTTGGAAACTACTTGGCACAAGATTTCTCATCAAGACGATTCAAATAAGCCCAAACTCGAAGTGTTTACGTTGGATCGTTGAAGAGTTCCATCAACCACCTCCTGACTCCAGCATCAGACTTTCGAAACTACTTTGCACAAGAGTTTTCATCTAGACGATTCAAAGTGGTTACGTACGTTGAATTGGTGAGTAGTTCCATCAGCCACTTCCTGGCTCCAGCTTTTGACCAGATATCTGATGTGATGACGTATCAAACAAATTGTTGAGTGGAAAACTAATTATGTCCTGATATTTGTATCGCTTTCCGGATTTTTGGAAATTTTACTTTACCTACCTTTTCTTTACCACCGCTCAAAGTGTTTGTGTACAGATAGTCTGATTTCGAGTGTCAGAAGCTGAGAAAAAGCGACGTGCTCTCACCTTGAAATCAGCGGGCTTACTAAATTTTGCTGCTAGGGCGGCTTGTATATAAACAATGTTTTATTTATCTTCGCGTTCTATACGAAAATGTATGAGCGAAGCGCGCTTCAAAATTGTCAATCTTTGACGCCAGATTGTTCTCAATTTATATAAAAAACGGAAAATATGGCGCGGTGAATCAATTTTATGTTTCATTGTCATTTAATTTAACATTAAATATTATTAAAAAGATTATTTTTCTTTAACAATATCTTTAAAACAAAAAACATTGATTTCACTGTTTTTAGTGAAGTTTGCGTTTTTTTTGCCATTAACGTGAGTAAAATATTTAAAATTTTCCACGGTGTTATTGTAGAGTAACTATTCCTGTTCACTATCATATTTTTTAAAGTAATATCTGTCGTTAATTCTATGTTCAAAGTTTAAAACCCTGAAAGCTGTTTTACGCTTTTCACTTACCGCCGGCCCTTAACATCTATCGCAATCACTGTCAGTTTGACATTCATCACTTGTTGTATAAGGCAGTTGAAAAATATTTTCAAAATTTCAAACCGATTGTGATAGATTCGAGTTAAACAATCAAGAGGCAGACTTTAACAATTGGGTGTCCATTGCCATTTAAAAAAATACCATCAATAAAATATGATACTTGGGCTTACCAAAAATGTGAGCATAACTAAGTCACCAAAATCTGGCTCAATTTTTGTGATTGCATTGTAGGACAGACTGAGCCACCTGAGCTCTGTCAATCTGTAGAAATCCTTTGGTAGCTCACTGAACTTGTTCCGATCCAGACTAAGGTTTGCTAATATTTTCAATTCACCAATTTCAGGGGGAAGGCTTGATATTGCATTGTCATGTAACTAAAAATAATAAAGCGAAGCTTTACCATGAAACACCTAAAACATGACAAATATTGGCTTTTTCCATCAACAAACTTTTCCATTATCTTACCTTCAAGGTGATGAGGTGTTGTAACAACTTGATATTAGGTGATATGGTATTAATTGCATTAGAACTGAGGTCAAGCATCTTTAATGGCTCAGAATTCCACCAATTGTGTACATCTGACCTTGTGAAATCAACTTCTTTTGTGTCCTCCATAACAAGTTCATCAATCTTCCACACATTATCAGGAACTAAAATTATTGAAATTTTTGAGTTTTGCTTTCCAAGTATTAAATACATATTTTAGCATATATTTCTGCATGCTTACTTGTTTACAATATATGCCTACAATCTATTGAATTAATGGGTTAATTTATTAGCTTACCAGTTCCAAGGCCTCGGTTACATAAACTCAATTGTCCTGTACGCTTCGCCGATTTAATCAAACCCATGGATAGCACATTGTCGTCAGCTTTTTTGTCTTGCAGATGAAACACAGACTTATTAGTAAAATTAATTCTAGATTTAATTTTACTTTGAGGTCTATTCGCCATAATAAATCAGTAATTTGGTTTGGGCCAAGAGCTAGTAGGCCTAGTAGTAATCAAAAATAATTTATCTGATACGAATCACTACTTTCAAATATATGTCATTATTAGTTTTAACACTTATAATTAAATTATCTTTTGTTTACATATCAATAATTTCGATTTCTAGCAAACAAAACAAATCACAATCGTTGTCATGAGTGACATGACATCACAAGTGACATCTGTCACTGTTAAAGCCATAATTTCAAAATGTCAAATTTGTGTTGCCATCTAGAAGCATGGAACGTTGCCAGGGTAAGGCTGGGCTGCCACACTGTGCTGTTAAATTCACCTCAAATGGCAAATTAACCGCGCTATCACCAGTCACACACCACTCATGGCAGATGTAGCAGGCACTGATGTCGTACAATTTGCTGAAAAATAAGCCTTATTCCCATGCCATAATTTTTGTTCCATTTTGTCACTGGTTATAAGTCGTGGCGCGGCGGGCCTAACCGACCAACCAAATAGTTGAGCCGTTGGGAATAGAAATAGTTGATCTGTAGGGCTAACATGACGGCAACGAGATAGCACGAGATAGTTTGTCGCGCGCCTTCCAACCAATCAGCAGTCACGCGCGCTATCTACGAGCGATCTGATTGGTCGAAAGCACAGCCGTCTCTATCGTCTTCTACAAGCCATGCTATGATACGGAACGGCAACATTGCTGTGAACCGGTTTACTCCTCTGAGTACTAAATCGTCTGGAGGTGGCATACTTACCACACTTTTATTAGCTTCACCTGTAACTAAGTCACAATGTAAGAAAATCTTGGAATTCAATTTTAAACTACTTCTTATTGTCGTATTAATCGGTTCGTCAAAATCGGTCCAGCCGTTTCAGAGATTAGCCGGAACAAACAGACAGACAGACAAAAATTGAAAAACATGTCATTTTGGTATATGTACCGTATATATAATCATATGCACGTAGTAAAAAGCGGTTATTTAATGTTACAAACAGACACTCCAATTTTATTTATTTGTATAGATGTATAGAAGATATGCCATCTCCATAGGAATCAGTACTCGAGGTTTACTCGCTGTTTACCTGTCAAAATGTGCAAACGGTGTCAAATCGGTTCACTTAAAACTACGTTGCCAACTTTATGTGCATGGCTTGTAGAAGACGTATGAAGTTCATACCCATAAAGTTACGCGGTAGCCCCCCAGTTTCCAGTTGATCCGTTTAGTTGGTCGGATTGGAATAACAGGGTGTCAACTGAAGCCATGGTTTAAGTATCGGAAAGCCGTCGCTTAGGTACGCCCTGTACATTACTAAATTTCATTTAATTAATTCTTCCAAAATATATTTATTAATTTTAAAATTTATATTTATTCGTTACAAACATACACACATACACACACACACATTACATTCAAATTTTTTCTGCGCGTGCATGACATTTCTATAATGTGATACGAAAATTCTGTTTCATTTGACATTGATTGACATCCACCATTTTATTCTGACAGTACGTGCCATATACCTTGGCCGGTGTTGTGTGCCAAGTTAAGTGGCGTGAAATATCTCTAATTCGACATAATGTCTATTGCGCGAGAATCGCCCCCCTGTAGTTATTTCATTATCACTTGAAAATGTGTCAGATGATAGGTACAATCAACAAAACCACCAGCTATGGAATTGCGTAAAGTCAATCGTATTCATTTGACAGTTCATATCGTATCATAATAAATGTCATTCCATACAAATTGCAGCCGATTGAATACAATATGAACTGTCAAATTAATACGATTACCTTACGCAATTGCACCCCAGGTATACACACCGTAAGGTTCAACGCCAGTTTTAGTATACTGCACTAAAGACCTTTTGCAACGAACTGCCAACTGGTAAATCAACTACTGGCAACATTAAATACGCCACCAGTCGCGCGCAGACCTATCTGGCGCGCACTCTAAATTTTGAATAAATAAAAACGTCAGCTGGCTCTATGTTGGTAGAAAACCCATCAGCTGACGCATTTAAATAAGCGATCGGCGCTCACGCACTCATGCTCTCCATTTCATTGCATCAGCTGACGACATTTCCACCAACATAGAGCCAGCTGACGTTTTTATTTATTCAAAATAGCACGTAAACTATCATCTGACACATTTTCAAGTGAGAGGAAATCACTGAACGATTTTTTTTTACATGTTCGTGTGGCCAAATGACTTATATTCCACCACGGTACGGCCAGCTGAGTCGGTCCCATCCACCCCGGTGGCTCTGTCCCGGTGGCGGGACCGATGGGAAAAACAGTTTCATCCACCCCGGTGATTCGTGTCTTGATGTTTAACGGGGTGGATGGCACTGGCGAAGTTTCAGCGACCCCGGTATTTCGTTTAACGGGACGGATGGCACAAATCTTATATCATACACCCCGGGGTATGCCGTTAGGAGAATATAAAATAATAATAATATTTAATCTACACCGTAAAATTAGTCCCATTAAATGAAACGCAAGATATTTTTATGTTATTATCAGGTTTTATTATGATAAGAAATATAAAATGTTAATATGTGCGGTTTAAAAAAAACAGTCTGCATTACGCTAATATTACACGTTTCAACCAAATTGATTAATAAACACATCTTAGATTTCTGCGCGAACTGTCCATATAAATAAAACACTTTCACGGATTTTTTCACGCAATTTATTTAACAACTTGGTTAAATTTTAGTTGTTTTTTGAGGTTTTTTGGTTTATCGGCACCTTTCCAGGGGCCGTGGTCACGGAATACTGGACTTGGACTTCCCATATTAAATGGATCGCGAAATCAGTCTGATTTGTATGAAAAATAAAAAAATGTAGGTATGTCATATTTCGACCCATGTTTCTAGGAGAAAGTTGTGCACTTACAGATTCTGAGACGAACTTAAAAATTTGGATGGTGTTCAAAAATTAACCCTGTATATAACACAAGATAATTAATTAACAACTAGTAACATAAAACCTCATAGCAAAAAATTACGTTGGAAATCATTATAATATTTTCATTAGCAAACAATCACAAATAAAATTTGAGCAAACAATCAACAAACAAAATGCAACTTAAAGCCGCATTTATATTTATCTGACGTGTTGTGTTGTGATCCATCAGAACGGTATCAGTTTCATACATTTAATATGGAAGCGTTCACATTTATTCAATGCGGTGTGTATATGCTCGTATTATAGAATCAGATTCAAATTCAAACTCAAATCTCTGCATGAGTACAGTTAGAAAGGGATGCCGCTATATGCGATGAATAGCACCATCCCTTTCTAAATGTTATTCGATAATCACAGATTCGTAATTTAATCAAATAAGTAAGTAATTCTTAAACAACTAATTAAAATAACTCATTCCAGCAAAAATCAACGTCGTAAAACATGCAGTTTTAGTAGCAAAAAATATACCTAACACAAACAATATACAACAGAACTATAACATCGATAATCACAGATTCGAAATTTAATCAGTTTTCATTGGTCAATCAATTTAAATGTTTTTTTTTATTATTTACTTACCTACTTATAAAATACATAACTAAAAAAAACATTAAAAACAGAGATTTTGAATTTGATTCTATAATACGATCCTTGTTGTATTTTGTTTGGTTATATTGTTTGCTAATAAAAATGTATGTTTTACGACGTTGATTTTTGCTAGGTGTTAATTTTAAAGTATTATTTATTTTATTAGTAAGTTTATGGTTATAAATATTTTGTGTGTTGATTTATATTATCAGTAAAGACCTCAGATCATATAATAGGTACTAAATAGATGTGTAATGACAGCTTGATTGCTCGAGGACCGATGACCGATGTCGCCGCGTCTATGAATGTGTGTGTTCGTACTCCTCCTTCCTACTGTAAGCATTAATTCCGCACACAAATAAAACCTTACAATCAACCTCTCGCTCGTGCAGGAAGCAGGCTCGTGCCTCGCTGCAGGAATTTAAAATAAACCAATCACACTGTGCAGGAACAATCAAACTACCAATAAATAAGACTGCATTTGAAATTCATTTCTTTCAGTGATGTCATAATTACCTGTCTCACTCGCATAGACCAAAATAATATTATGTCTGATAGGGATGGCAGAATAAAAGCGAGACAAGAAGATGCATAGTTTTTATATTATGTCTGATAGGGATGGCAGAATAAAAGCGAGACAAGAAGATGCATAGTTTTTAGTGTAGTGCAGTGGTCGGTAAAAGTTTAAACAAGTTTAAGTCAAAAAGTTTTTATTCATATTAATTAGATGAAAAAATATTATTATAGAAAAATGGAAAATGAAGTATTTAGAAAAAATCGACCCGTCTCACAACCAGCTCCGATGTGAGACGGGTCGATTTTTTTCTAAATACTTCATTTTCCATTTTTCTATAATAAAAATTGCATTGTAAATGCAAAAAACTAAAAATTAGAATAACTTAAAAAAATATTATTGTTTAGGAATCGTCGAACTTTTTTCCTACTACCTTCTACTACCCATTAATAGTAGATTGTACAACATAAAACGTATCATTTTACCCGAAACGTATATATCCAAGTATGCAATATATGGATAGTCAAGTCGAGGGTAAAATGGGTTTTATGTACGAGTTATACACTCTGCTTTTCAATTCGATTGTGAAGAAAATAAATAGCAATATTGCAAAAAAGAAAAACAAGACATTCGTTTTCTATTTTTTTTATACATGGCAATTGGCAGCACAGTGACTTTAGCATAGATCGTTGTCCATACTTAATGCTCTTGAAATACTTATTTCTTAGAAAACTCATTAATTGTGCCTAGTTTGATTAATTTACTAATTTAACATGGATTATGTACAAAATTGAAGAAACAGAATGAATTGCGTGTGTGACTGTTTACCTGACGACCTTTGTCTTAGAGTCTGAGACTTTAGACGAAGATTTTACTTCATGCACTAGAGCATAAAAAGCGATTTTATGCAGCCTATACCCAAAATAAACACGTTCTTTACGAGCATGAGAAGTGAAAAGGATATATTTTAACTGTCAAGATAAACGCAACGTATTACGAATGATTATTTCGTTGCTAAACAAATTTATAATGGTATTTGCATAACTAAAAAAATATAGAAAATGCAAATGCCGAAAGAAAATATTCTCACACTAATGTATTGGAATATTTTCCTATTACACATTATGTAATTATGATTGTTATAACAATTATATTGTTGATAACAATACAACTGCGAAAAGTTATTATTATGAAAAAATATTGGTACTTACTTGTAAAGTACTTTAATACTAATCAAGAATTTTGTGACAATGTTCTTGAATCTCTTCCTTCTCGGTATTTTTTCATTTTTGTTTTGACAATACGCGGAATCATGAATCATGATCATTAAAGTACCTACCTTTTTGAAGTCGGTGCCTTTTCATCATGTATGCTCTTGGCTGGCAAGAGCAAGTAGGTAATTAAAATACATTAATTTTCTTTTAAATTCGGAAACTTTATAAAACCTGAATCATGGAATCGATACTTAGTTTAGAGCCTAAACACATAACCACGCTGTAACATCGCACCACTTAAATAACCGGTGCACCACACTAGTATAATATAAAACTTATTGCCTGACAATTACTTACTCACCGGTTGGAGATGATAAAATTGATGAGATTCGTTGAGTAATTTTAAAGATCTACGAGTAACAGACGGCGGGAAACGACTTTGTTTTACTATTTATGAAGAAATGATGATAAAAATTAAAAAAAAAACTAAATTACTTGATAATCGCAATTTTTTTTTTAGAATAAATAAATTTCATTTCGTGCTAAGTTTAAGATTAGTTTATATACTTAGTTTGGTTCATTTAAATTCACAATGATGCCGAATGAATGGATTATACAAATAGTAGATTGTACAACAAGTGCATAAAAGGTACCATTTTACCCGAGACGTATATATCCATCCGAGCCGTAGGCGAGGGTGGATAGTCAATTCAAGGGTAAAATGGGTTTTATGTACGAGTTATACACTCTGCTTTTCACTTCGAATGTGAGGAAAATAAATAACAATATTGCAAAAAAGAAAAAATAAAGACTTCGCCATAGAAGCGATTGTCATTCGAAACTACGTGATTGATGCGAATGATGGAAAGCCCATTGACAATCGCGATTGACGCTACCAATTGATCGTCTCGCTGTGCGATTGACAGGTTTTTCGATGAGAAACATGGCGCGAGCAATTGACGCATCGATTGAAGCTCCATCATTCGCACCTTCAATTGAAACGGTCAATCACGTAACAATTGACGAATGACGATTGATCGTTACCGGGGCACTTTAATCGTTTGATCAGGTCCCTGCGACGCCTGCCACGCCCCCTTGGCATAAAGTGCCCCGGTAACGATCAATCGCAATTGACAATGTTTACGTCATTGACGGACCAAATGATCGTCTACAGAGGCAATTGAAGCGATTGTCATTCGAAACTACGTGATTGATGCGAATGATGGAAAGCCCATTGACAATCGCGATTGACGCTACCAATATACGATTGATCGTTACCGGGGCACTTTAAAGTGCCCCTGTAATCGTCATTCGTCAATTGTTACGTGATTGACCGTTTCAATTGAAGGTGCGAATGATGGAGCTTCAATCGATGCGTCAATTGCTCGCGCCATGTTTCTCATCGAAAAACCTGTCAATCGCACAGGGAGACGATCAATTGGTAGCGTCAATCGCGATTGTCAATGGGCTTTCCATCATTCGCATCAATCACGTAGTTTCGAATGACAATCGCTTCAATTGCCTCTGTAGACGATCATTTGGTCCGTCAATGACGTAAACATTGTCAATTGCGATTGATCGTTACCGGGGCCCTTAACCTAATATAGTATTATATGATCTGAGGTAAAGACTGTTCATTATGAATCTGTGATTATGGAAGTCAATTTTTTTTATGATTGTTTGCTAATTAAAATATAATAATGATTTACATAGTAATTTTTTGCTATGAGGTTTTATGTTACTAGTTGTTAATTACTTATCTTGTGTTATATATAACTGATTATTATGTATAAACATTTCTACGAATATGTAGGTATTATTTCGCTTTGTAGAATAATGTATTATTTTACTTTTATAATAGCGGAAATACACGGTTCACTTTTGCCTTTCAATTTGGATGAAGCAACCAAATTGAACAATGTAAGCGTAAAAGTGAATCATTCAATGTTAATGTGCGACTGTATTTCTGCTCCTTTCAACCAAAGTGAATCAATTTGGTTGAACCGTGATATATTAGCATAATGCAGACTGTTTTTTTAAAACCGCGTGTATTAACATTGTATATTTCTTGTCATAATAAAACCTGATAATAACATAAAAATATCTTGCGTTTCATTTAATGGGACTAATTTTACGGTGTAGATTAAATATTATTATCCTACTAATATTATAAATGTGAAAGTTTAGATGTTTGGATGTTTGTTACTCAATCACGCTAAAACGGCTCAACGGATTTGGCTGAAATTTGGGACAAAGATACTTTATAGCCTGGAGAGGAACATAGGCTACTTTTCATCCCGGAAAACATCAAATTCCCGTGGGAGAACGTCGTGTAGTCCACGCGGGCGAAGCCGCGGGCGGAAAGCTAGTTATTTTATATTCTCCTAAACGCCATACCCCGGGGTGTATGATATAAGATCTGTGCCATCCGTCCCGTTAAATGAAATACCGGGGTCGCTGAAACTTGGCCAGTGCCATCCACCCCGTTAAACAACAAGACACGAATCACCGGGGTGGATGAAACTATTTTTCCCATCGGTACCGCCATACAGAGCCACCGGGGTGGATGGGACCGACTCGGCCAGCTGACTTTTTTATCTTCTAATAATTGCATTATCTATCATTTTACAAATTTTCAGTAGGGAGGAAATGCCTTTAAAAACGTGAAAAGACTTTTTACGTGTTTGAGGGGCTGCCGCTCGCTGCCCCACCCACCCACCGGAGCGGCAGCTGACGTTCACCATGCTTCATATACAACTCTCTCAAGCATTTCACGAGTTATCGCTTAAGAGGAAATGAGTGACAAAATATACTATCTGGCTCATGGTGAGCAGTTCAGTATTCTTTGTATGAAAAGACTCCCTACTGCAACGCACACAGCCCATGAACTGCTTCACAGGTCGCTCAACTTGCGGTCCCCGAGACGGCTTGTCGTCCTTGCGCTTAAGTCTCTCCGTAGGACTTACGACGAGCTTACGACTCTACGGTACGATTATCGGGTACCCAATATCTTCTTCTTCTTTTGTTTCTATTTTCTTTTTCCTCGTCATCAAGTGCTTTGGCTATTAGCCAACTCGCGTATAACCAGGACATAACCCTGCGCTATTCATTACGTTTGGTTTGGATAGAGTAGCCAGGTTGACGGCGAGGCAAAAGGCGATACCTACTTACGGTGCGGCATCGATCCTTCCGATTTAATAAGTGTGCTGTGACGTAACTAGCTAGCGCGGTATAACAAAAAGCAGTCCAAATCTTTCGGAAATAAGGAATTCAAATGACCAAAATTATATCTATAAAGTGTACCTATGAAATTCATAATCCATCTTATGATTACGCGGACCCTCTGTCAAATATAACACAGTTTTTGTATTGTCAGAATTTCACAAGCGAAAAAGTTCGATCGAAAACCAGTCGAACGCTACGAGTGGTAAAAACCAATAGATGTTCGTATACGAACTTAGCTGTCAAAATGAATTTGTTGACATGTGAGACAGCTTACAATAGTTTGTTTGAAACGTTTTAACTTTTCAATAGAAACCACAAACAAAATGTTCGACATACGAATTACCACACTGAAAAAGTTCGAATGCCTGAGAATCGGGCCCCTGAATATAACCGTACGATCGTATATACCTACCATAAATGCTTAAAAATGTATTAAGACAATTATGTAGGTATATTATTGATTAATTCATTTACATTATAACATTTATTATTTGCAAAATGTTAAAATCTAACGTTGAAATTATTAACTGCAATCTCTCTAACAAAAGACATCAACGCGTGTCTATTGAAGGAGAATGTATTTTAATATTCATACATACATAAGTAGTTCAAAATATTGGAATAGGTTCAAATTTTCAAAATGATAGTTTTGAAATCTAATCTCTGTATAGTATAAGGCTCGGACTATAGGTATGCATCCGGAATCAGTTCGGCCGCGGCTCGGTAAACACCACGGAAGCATCCGGATCATGCTCTGGTTTTCTTCTTCTACTCCAGCTGGCTTTTTTTGTCACTATCCATATCGTATGGTACTTAGTTATAATGAGTCACACCAATGATTTTTGTTATTAGCATATCTAAAAAATATGTTACTCGAGAAAAAAGAATATGTTTTTATTTTTTTCCTATCTTCAAAAATGACTGAGATATTGAACGTTAAAGTACGGCCTCCGTGAAAAATTCGGGTGAGCCAATGGAAATAACGTGTGACGTCACATCGCGATTGAGAGTTGGTGCTTCCGTATTTCTCCTTTGGCTAAGAGTAGCGCTCTCACGGTTTCGCAATAAATTTATTAATTTTTCTTATAGTTGATCAATGATCAATTTTGTATTGAGCCCATGTGAAAAAACACCTTCAAATACATATGTTGTATTTTCGTGATTAATAAATTAAATCAACTTTCGTAATGGCGGGCGGTATTCTGTCAATATAAATAGCAACCATCAAACTTCGATCAACAATAACACGAAGCCGTCAAATGGACAGTAGGTGACAGTATTACGAGTGCTGCTGCGCGCGGTCGAAATCGAATACTAATCATTTACCTTAACCTAAGAACAAAGAAAATGTACTGTAACTAGCGTCAAAAACGTACGAGTTGCGCGTGTTAGAATATCAAGTTTTGACATTGATTCAATTTAGTATTTATTACACCTAAATCCATTAAAGTAATTTTGTGGATAACATCGTACCTTATTTATCGTGTTTTCATTAAATAGTAGTTTGATTTCTGTCGGTGCCATCCGACAACAAAGCGATATGATATGGAGTTTTGTTATTAATCTCATATAGTTATTTTTACATCTAAATTCATTATATTTATTATGGAGATAACATTTTACTACATGTATCCTGTTTCTAATAAAAAGTATTTTGATTCGTGGCGGGGCCAACCGTCAACAAAGTATGATCAAGCAATTGTACTTTAATTTGCCTATAAGTACTGAATAATGTGTATAAAATCATGTTATTACTTTTAATATTCATATCAATTAATTTATTACTGAAATGTTAAGTAATATAAAGTATCTAAGTGTACTTTTACGTTAGTAAGTACACGTTACTTCCGGTTGAACAGAAAACAAATAGATAATTATTGTAATTATTGTATTTATAAATAATGTTATGTAAAATCATTCTTTGATTTTAGAATACTTTTTCATAATTGTTATGTTTATATTATGGTGTTTTCTGTATTTTTCTAAAACAAGAATTGGCGGTAGACGCTAACATTTATAAGGCAAGGCAGCCATTTTATTTGGTTAGTCTGGTTCGAGCCGTGAGCGGTGTACAAGTTAAGTAACTATTCCGTTGTTTCATATTTCTCATTCCTTGTTATTTCTTGCTGTTTAATGCTGATGTATTGTCTAGTAAATATTGCTGAAGATTTGCCCTTGTTCGAAGGATATTCGGTAACTTGTTAAATGTAAATGCTTATTCGTTGATAATATTAAATTAAAGTTGTCCTTTTCGGTTTCGAATAAATTATGTGAGTACTGAAATAATATAAAGTAACAGATTATAGAAAATGCTTGATGATATTAGTAAATGTTGTTGAATATTTTATCATGAAAAGTAATGTTGTTGTAAATGTTGTTAAATGTGTTGTATGTTCAACAACGACATGATAATTTGTAAATGTCGTTGTTTCTGTTAAAGCTGGTGAGTTTTTTTCGCCCGTTTTTCTTGTCAGCTAAAAGATGTCCTTAACGGGTGGTAGGTAAAAAAATAAAAGGACGATTCAAAAGAATAAAATAGTTTATTAGAGATTTGAGATTTTTATTAATCCTGACCTTATTGAAATAGAAGCTTTATAGTTTTGTTTATAGTTATTTGAATAGTTTAATGCTTTTATCAGAATAGTTATATTTAGATTTGAGATTTTTATTAATCCTGACCTTATTGAAATAGAAGCTTAATAGTTTTGTTTATATTTAATTGAACAGTTTAATGATTTTATCAGAATAGTTCTATTTCTATATTATCCGCCCTAAATCTATCATCAGAAGTGGGATGGTCTTGCTCCCATTATTAATACATATATGTTTTATTTTTCATGTTGCTGCGGTTTCGGCTTATCTGCTACATTCAGCGACGCCGCCGTTTCAAACTATGGTCATCCATCGTGGCAAGGTGGCGCTGCCGTTCTTCTATCCAACCTGGCAATGGAGCTGATTCCTGGTGATGTACAGATACCTTGCCAATGGAGATGAAACCGCATCTCCACGGTCGCTAAATCTGGTATAGCCTTTCGGGGCTTCTGTATTTTATTTTGGTTTTATTTTTTCGTACCTTCGAATAGATTACTTAGCTATTAGCTTATGTTGTTTATTCAATAACATTGAAAATTACCTACTAGATGATCATACCAAAGATTTTTTTTTGTGTAAACTTACAGTAATCATTGTTGTGATAATATGACTCGCTACAGATATTTATTTTAAAATGCTAGAAACTGATAAACCTATTATGCAACACTAGGGTTCATTTCTGAAAATCTTGCCGGGTAGTATAATTATACAATAGGTAATAGTGCGGTGGCTTTCCAGTGTTCCTTGATTAACATTAGTCATTTGCAACTAAAAATAAATAAGAGGCGGTCTTTGGAGCAAAGTGAAAAAATAGTGATATAATTTTACTTAACCTTAGGTTAAGAAAGGTTTAAGTTCGTGAAAGTCAGTGTTATTCTAACAATTAAGTCGTAAAATATAGTGGAATGGAGTCGGGTAGGTACATAAAATTATCATTTTCTTGTCGTCCTATTTTGCTAATTCAAACCGTGATTATATATACCTCCTTTAGTGGTTTGTAAAATAAAGGGTTTCTGGTGGTGCAACTTGGTATTTTGAACCGCGTAGTAATTTAATCATTATTGAATCAAAATAATGTAAGATTAACTAGATTTAGCTAATAACAATGACATTTTGCATTTTAGTATTCAAATCTTTGCTTTATGTTATACAACAAAATATGGGCAATTGAAAAGTATTGTTGCCATATTTATTTTATAAGGCTCTAATTTCTTTTTCAGCATAGCATTACTTAGATTTTCAATTAATAACCTATTGCAAGAAATTTTATCAAATCTAGGTAGGTACTAAAGTTATTAAGTTTTTTTTTAATACCTACTACGAATTCCCCATTGGTATACTATCTCACAAAACTTTGATTTTGAAGTGGCTTCTAGAAAGTGATCTTTAATTATATAAGTTATAATTATAACAGTGTTAATAGGTTTTAACACTGTACGACAAAGTATACCTTTTGTTAAAAAGCTTACCCATTTAAGTTTAAATAGATTGCTATGGTTCTTTCGTATTACCTAGTTGCCACCACAACCATCTTTAGACTTGTTCCTTGATAGACGGAGGACAGTGAGATTAGATTTATTTTTATCCTTTTTTTTTTAACTTTAATCATTTGGAACGATTTGCTCCACTATAATATTATAGATGTAAATAGCTTTCTTATGATAAAACTGGAACTGATATCTGTCCATAAGTACATTTTCCATACGATTTTTCATGGATTTTCTGTAGGTTTTCCATAAGTTTCCCATACGTTTTCCATACGTTCTCCATGGGTTTTCTTTGAGTTTTCCATACGTTTTCCAAACGTTTATCATAGGTTTTCCATGGGTTGTTCCATACGTTTTCCATGGGCTTTTCATACGTTTTCAATGGGCTTTCTTATACGTTTTCAAATAGCTTTCCATAGGTTATCCATGGGTTTTCCATGCGTTTTCCATGGGATTTCCCATACCTTTTTCATTGGTTTTCCGAACGTTTTTCATGGGTTTTCCAAACGTTTATATGAGTTTTCCATATGTTTTCCACGGGTTTTCTGTTATCCATAGGATTTCCATGGGTTTTCAGTTTTCCATAGTTTGCGATAGTTTTCGATGGCTTTCGATGGCTTTCGATGGTTTTCGATGGTTTTCGATGGTTTTCGATGGTTTTCGATGGTTTTCGATGGTTGTCGATGGTTTTCGATGGTTGTCGATGGTTTTCGATGGTTTTCGACGGTTTTCGATGGTTTTCGATGGTGTTCGATGGTTTCCGATGGTTTTCGATGGTTTCCGATGGTTTCCGATGGTTTTCGATGGTTTCCGATGGTTTCTGATGGTTTCCGATGGTTTTCGATGGTTGTCGATGGTTATTGATGGTTTTCAACGGTTTTCGATGGTTTTCGATGGTTTTCGATGGTTTTCGATGGTTTTCGATGGTTTTCGATGGTTTTCGATGGTTTTCGATGGTTTCCGATGGTTTCCGATGGTTTCCGATGGTTTCCGATGGTTTCCGATGGTTTCCGATGGTTTCCGATGGTTTCAGATGATTTCCGATGGTTTCAGATGATTTCCGATGGTTTCCGATGGTTTCCGATGGTTTTCGGTGGTTTCCGATGGTTTCCGGTAGTTTCCAGTGGTTTCCAGTAGTTTTCGATGGTTTCCGATGGCTTTCGATGGTTTTCGATAGTTTTTCGATAGTTTTCGTTAGTTTTCGACAGTTTTCGACAGTTTTCCACAGTTTTCCACAGTTTTCCACAGTTTTCGACAGTTTTCGACAGTTTTCGACAGTTCTCGATAGTCCTCTACAGTTCTCGATAATTCTCGATAGTTCTTCACAGTTCTCGATAGTTGTCGATAGTTTTCGATAATGTCAGATAGTTTTTGATACTTTTCTATAGCTTTTGATAGCTCTCGATAGTCCTCGACAGTTCTCGATAGTCCTCTACAGTTCTCGATAGTTAACGACAGTTCTCGATAGTTTTCGACAGTTCTCGATAGTTCTCGACAGTTCTCGACAGTTCTCGACAGTTCTCGATAGTTTTCTATAGTTATCGATAGTTCCCGATAGTTCTCCACAGTTCCCGATAGTTCTCGATAGTTGTCGATAGTTTTCGATAATGTCAGATAGTTTTTGATACTTTTCGATAGCTTTTGATAGCTCTCGATAGTCCTCGACAGTTCTCGATAGTCTTCTACAGTTCTCGATAGTTAACGACAGTTCTCGATAGTTCTCGACAGTTCTCGATAGTTCTCGACAGTGCTCGACAGTTCTCGACAGTTCTCGACAGTTCTCGACAGTTATCGACAGTTCTCGACAGTTCTCGACAGTTCTCGACAGTTCCTGACAGTTCTCGACAGGTCTCGACAGTTCTCGATTGTTTTCTATAGTTCTCGATAGTTCCCGATAGTTCTCCACAGTTCTCGATAGTTTTCGATAGTTCTCGATGGTTTTCGGTAGTTCTCGGTGGTTTTCGGTAGTTCTCGATGGTTTTCGGTAGTTTTTGATGGTTTTCTGTAGTTTTCGATGGTTTTCGGTAGTTCTCGATATTCCTCGATAGCTTTCCATAGAAATTATACGTTACCATAAGTTTCATAGGATCTGTTAAATTAAGTCCTGTCCTTTAAACGATCATTGTAAGTGGCTAGGGCCAATGTAAATTTCGATCTTTTAATTTTCTTGGGAAATTTATAAAAGTTTAAGTGTTACTTACTGGGGCGCTAATTTTGGTTCTCGTGAGATTTGGTAATTGTAAGGTTGAACCAGTTATTATCATGATCCACTTAACAATTAGTTTATAGCGGCAAAACTATAATACTCGGTGTCAATGTCGGTCGACAAGTTAGTATTTTCGGCACACCTTGTAGGAATCATGGTTAAGCTAAGGAGATAATGTTTCGACAGTAAATAGATGGATACAATACATGTATTAAATATTATCAGATTGGCCGAGCGGTTTAAAAAGAAAATTGGTAAACACTGTCCTACAAAAGATTACTTGATTATTTCATAGATAGGCCTTAAGATATCTTTGGTGTATATATTTGATTCGAAATGTTCATTACGATAGCAAATATTTCAAGATGCCGAATGGGGTGTTTTCACTGTTGTTGAAATGTAGATATTTAATGATTAAGTTTAAGAAAATATAACTTTAAGAATACCAAATGTGAAAATTATAATTTGAATCTTGTTTTATAACAGCCAAATTATACTGTAGCCTATTATTATTATTACGTCATATAAATAATAGTCCAGGCAATATGATAAAAGTGAAAGTTAATTTTGTATAAACAGATTTGGATGAAATATTAATTTCATTTTGATTGATGGTTTTTGTCTATGTTCCGACGGGAACGTAATCCATGCCGGTGCAGATTAGTTTGCAGTAAACGTTTGTATAGGTGTAATAAAAGAAAAATCCTAATTAAATGACCGTTTCATTCTAAGATGTAGTGTTTATCTTGAGAATGTAATAGTAGCGAAAATAAATATTGGATATTGTTCTAATGATTTAGTATAAATCATGAAAAGAATTGTACAATTATTGCAGATCTGTTAATGAAATTTATAGTTCAATGTCGATTGTGTCACGGATAACCGTGATAGAATATTATTTACAACTAAAAATGACTGAATATCGTGTCCTTATCCCATTTTGTCTGGGATCGGCGCAGCATTACTGTGACTAACTACTGACTGACAAACCCCCCTGCTGCTGTGGGCTTGGTGTCTTCTTGGTCTTCACCGACAGGGGGTGATGCCGTTGACATGTCGAGGTTCACAGTAGATAAACAAGCTGGTCGATAGTGTGTTTGGTGTCGGTTTGGTCTTCACGGGCAGCGGTGATGGAGCCGTACATGTCGAGGCATACTATTCATACTGACTGACTGACTATATCTACTACTGCTGTGAGTTTGGTGTCTTCTTGGTCTGTGCCGATAGAGGGTAAAGTAGCTGACATGGCGAGGCTCACAGTAAGATCGAAAAATCTACGTTAGATGTGACACGTGAGATTAATTAAGTACCTATGCTTATCTAGTACTTCGAGAACGAAGTACTTGTCAGTATGGCCGTGTTAGAATATCAAGTTTTGACATTGATTCAATTTAGTATTTATTACACCTAAATCCATTAAAGTAATTTTGTGGATAACATCGTACCTTATTTATCGTGTTTTCATTAAATAGTAGTTTGATTTCTGTCGGTGCCATCCGACAACAAAGCGATATGATATGGAGTTTTGTTATTAATCTCATATAGTTATTTTTACATCTAAATTCATTATATTTATTATGGAGATAACATTTTACTACATGTATCCTGTTTCTAATAAAAAGTATTTTGATTCGTGGCGGGGCCAACCGTCAACAAAGCATGATCAAGCAATTGTACTTTAATTTGCCTATAAGTACTGAATAATGTGTATAAAATCATGTTATTACTTTTAATATTCATATCAATTAATTTATTACTGAAATGTTAAGTAATATAAAGTATCTAAGTGTACTTTTACGTTAGTAAGTACACGTTACTTCC
Organism: Crambus lathoniellus; assembly: GCA_949710035.1. Lineage (NCBI taxonomy): Eukaryota > Metazoa > Arthropoda > Insecta > Lepidoptera > Crambidae > Crambus > Crambus lathoniellus. Next base: position 11,721,354 of record OX453306.1, read on the forward strand.
GGTTGAACAGAAAACAAATAGATAATTATTGTAATTATTGTATTTATAAATAATGTTATGTAAAATCATTCTTTGATTTTAGAATACTTTTTCATAATTGTTATGTTTATATTATGGTGTTTTCTGTATTTTTCTAAAACAAGAATTGGCGGTAGACGCTAACATTTATAAGGCAAGGCAGCCATTTTATTTGGTTAGTCTGGTTCGAGCCGTGAGCGGTGTACAAGTTAAGTAACTATTCCGTTGTTTCATATTTCTCATTCCTTGTTATTTCTTGCTGTTTAATGCTGATGTATTGTCTAGTAAATATTGCTGAAGATTTGCCCTTGTTCGAAGGATATTCGGTAACTTGTTAAATGTAAATGCTTATTCGTTGATAATATTAAATTAAAGTTGTCCTTATCGGTTTCGAATAAATTATGTGAGTACTGAAATAATATAAAGTAACAGATTATAGAAAATGCTTGATGATATTAGTAAATGTTGTTGAATATTTTATCATGAAAAGTAATGTTGTTGTAAATGTTGTTAAATGTGTTGTATGTTCAACAACGACATGATAATTTGTAAATGTCGTTGTTTCTGTTAAAGCTGGTGAGTTTTTTTCGCCCGTTTTTCTTGTCAGCTAAAAGATGTCATTAACGGGTGGTAGGTAAAAAAATAAAAGGACGATTCAAAAGAATAAAATAGTTTATTAGAGATTTGAGATTTTTATTAATCCTGACCTTATTGAAATAGAAGCTTTATAGTTTTGTTTATAGTTATTTGAATAGTTTAATGCTTTTATCAGAATAGTTATATTTAGATTTGAGATTTTTATTAATCCTGACCTTATTGAAATAGAAGCTTAATAGTTTTGTTTATATTTAATTGAACAGTTTAATGATTTTATCAGAATAGTTCTATTTCTATATTATCCGCCCCAAATCTATCACGCGCATATTGCGCACAGACGGACTCTATGTAGGTACAGTTAGACCGAAATCACCCGCAACAGCTGCAATCGGAGATGTCACTGCGACATGACGTCATCGCAATAGCGCGCAAGGAAAGCAAATTTACAAAAGCTGGTGAAACTTTACAACGCTGTAACTTTGGAAATCCTGGCCAGATTTCGATGAAACAAAAACTATTAGTACTTCCACGAGTACGCGCATTAAATGCAGTTATTTTTATAAGTAGTCATATTTTGATGTGTTGGTGTGACTCATTATGGAACTGACTACACGTCGCGGTCAGTTCCGGGCGCTTCGCTTCCGGGCGAATCAAGCGCCAGTGCACCGTGTGCGACCGTGTGCGACGAGAGACTCACAATAGCGGAAAGGACGCGTGCGTGCGCTTGTTGTTAAAAAATTAAAAAGGATAGATCCAGTATCTTTTCACTTTCCCTTTTTTATAGTATTCCTTTTTTCATTACTGGCCACAGCTAAACACAAAATTTCATCTGTAATTCTGTACCTAGTTACAGTTTCCATTTTATCAGAAGTATCGACTCTTCAGCGCAAGTGATCAGCCTGAGTAAATTTCTTTACGGATTTACTCTGAAACCGTGAGTAGAATGCATGACGAGCTCGTTTTTTTTCGGACGGCTGATTCCGGACGCATACAGTCCGAGCCTTAGATCTTTGAAACCACGCAACGCATTTTAAAGTGGTTTTCATCATCAATAGACAGAAACTGAATGATACAAAAGGATACTTAATTTATGTGTACTATAATTGCATCGCTAATAATATTTAAGTAAAAAAAATCATCATCAATAGACAGAAACTGAATGATACAAGAGGATACTTAGTTTATGTGTACTATAATTGCATCGCTATTAACTAATATTTAAGTAAAAAAAACATTATACTACTGTCTGGAGTGCCTCTGCATAAGTCAGGGGGACTATATGCTATAACAGGCAGTCAGCGAACATATTCTTAAAGTTACCTTTATTTTTTTTGTTGTTGTAACAAAACTAAATACATTGTTTAATAATATTTGGCGGAGAATTAAAGGGTCGCGCAAGGATAATAGATATAGGTAGCTTGCTCATTTTGGTGGAAAACTTTGCCACGGCAACAAATAGTTATCCAAGGCTCAACATCATCATCATCATCATCATCAGCCATTTAATGTCCCCACTGCTGGGGCACTGGCCTTCCTTATGGACGGATAAGGAGAGTAAGCCATGACCCACCACCCTGGATATTATTTTTAAGTTGTTCAAAAGTCAAGCCAAACGTGCGGAAAGTGAAGAGCGGCAGCTTAGTGTTTGTTTTCGTGTGGAAAAAACTAGATTTTTCTATGAATCCAAATACAGCACAAGACACAATTCACCCCCGTTTGGCTGACCACTTATCTAATAAAATACCTCCTATTCTAGGACTGTAACAACTTGAACTTCTTTGTCCTGCTATGGGTCTGCCATCTTCAGATTGCAACATTTTACGAGAATTATATCACAGTTCAATTTCACAAATTTACAAAAAAGTAGTTAAAAAGTATGTCAAGTCAACATTTGCAATGCACGAATTATCGTTTAACAAGCATTATTTTGAGGCTAGATTTACATAATTAATGGTAAACTTGTGCACTCTATCTATATTTCATGACATTTGACGGATTCAACGTGATTGACATATTGACATACAAGATAAACAAATTAAAAAATCTGTAATTCAAAATCAAGGGAGGTGTAACTCAGTTTAACTTTAGTGGCGCGCCATCTGCGCGCGGTCGAAATCGAAAACGAATCATTGACCATAACCTTAGGGCATAGAAATGGACTGTAACTAGCGCCGAAAACGTCCCAGTCGCGCGCAGAGTTATCTGGCACGCACTTCCTTTCTGGCACGCACTTCCTTTCTGGCACGCACTTCCTTTTATCATTTATTTGTGGACATAATACAGAGTAGGTCTGTATGTTTTAGGTATGTACGTACATACATAAGCTTTACATAAGTAATTTTTTCATTTCGATCTATTTAGATCGTATAGGCATTTAGATCCTAGATATTACAGTTATTTTAAATGCCTTTTAAAAATATTATAAAATGTTGATAATATCAGGAGTAACAAGTTAAATCTAGTTGAATTTGCAGCGTTGTTTTTTTTTCTGCGGTCTGACTCGAAATTTGCGTGATTATTTGTAAATTCGCTTCTTGTGGCTGTTACACCCTTGCTTTTCCAATATATTGGATCTAATGTTGCCAGGCACTAAAACGTATAAAAATATTAATAAATTGAACCTTTTTGTAATGAAATGAACATATCCAGCTATTACGTGGTTGATACCTTCACATTGATTCTGTTTCCTTTAAAATACGCATCCTTGGCATCTAATTCTATGGTTGAAATGGTGACCGTTAAACCATCTTCATATTCTTTAAAACTAATTGGGTTATTGGTATGAATGCGTTCTCCATTAATATACCAAGTAAGATTTGTAGGCGGACGTGATTTTCCTGATGTGCAATTTGCTGAGAGTATGTCCCCAACTCTGTATTTTTGCAATAAACCTGACACTATCGGACCTTGATCGGGAAGTACTGAAAAAATAAAAGTTTTGAAGTTAAAGTGTAGTGTTTTAACAAAAGGTAATCGAAAGGTGAAAACTTCGATCAAAAATATCGTATAAAACGTGTTCTTACCTATTATTTGCATGTCAGCGTGTTTTGAAACAGTCGGGAAAAATGGCTTTTCACCAGAAACTTCACACCGATATCTTCCAGATGTTTGCAGACTTGCAGGAGCTAAAGTGAAATTAGCACCAAAAAAATCTGACTCCTGTGAATATTAGTTAGACAAGTCATATTTGTATACATAGATAATCGCGGTCAAGATCACAGTCAATAAAATAGTTTTTATTTTTAAATGATTTTATAGGTAGGTACCTATTGTAGCACTCGTTTAACTCAAGAATGACGCCATTAACATATTAATTCTGCGTATTTTAGTTCGGCAACTATATTTTCTGTCACATTATAAATTAAGATTTGTTACAAAATTTGCAATACCCTAATATTACTGTCAAAAAACGTCGATCTATCTAATACGTAGGTATGTAGGTACATCTATCACCTAAATCAGTTCCATAGCTTCGTTTTTTTTAAGTTAATGGTCAAGTTATTTACAGTGCTATGCACATAACATGACGAAATTCTCTCCATGTTCTGTGGTGCTATGCTTGAACGAAAACGAAAAAAATTTAATCACGTGATAGGTGCGAGGAGCGAAGCTAATGATAGGTACTAGTGTACAGACACACAGGTACAAATCTGACGAACTCCTTGCCGTCTTTGTACAACTTGACGAAGTACAGCACTACCGATAGCCCCAGCTGCCTGCGGCACGACAGATGCGCCCAAGCACTCAGTGACATGACACGTTTATCTAAGTATTTTGGATTCTTAATTATTTGTACAGTCGCCAGCACGTCAGGTTACTACAATCTGTCAAATTTCCTTAAATAAAATTCAACCATAAGTCCAACAGCTAGAGTTCAGTTTAAATTAATTTGACATTTTGTAGTAACCCGACGTGCTGGCGACCGTACCTACCTCAACATCTACTCCAGGCTGTGGAAATTTCTTCTGCGGCTCAATATCTAACGGGACATGCCTGAAGAACTACTTGCCGTCCTTGTACCACTTGACGGAGTACAGCACTTCTGACGGCGTCAGCTACCAGCTAGAGCTGCTGCGCACGCTAACCCAAGGCATGGGCACGTTTATCTATTTTAGATTTTTGAATATTTGAACCTACCTCAACATCTACTCCAGGCCGTGGAAATTTCTTCTCCGGCACAATATCTCCCGGGACATGCCTGAAGAACTCCTTGCCGTCTTTGTACCACTTGACGGAGTACAGCACTTCTGACGGCGCCAGCTGCCAGTGGCACGATAGTTGCGCTCGCTCACCCAGCTGTACGCTGACTGGCACATGGAGCTCCGACAACTTTAGTGATCTCACTAAATCTGGTCGAAAAGTTTGATATTTCTAAAGAACATTCAAAGGTCGAGAGCAGGTAAGTAGTTAATTATTTTATGAAAATTTTACAAGCTTTTATTTATTCATCCTCATTTTGGAATAGCTATACTTAATATATTTAAGTGTAGTCTATCAGCCTCATAGACCGATAGCGCTAAGTTTTGAGGTTTCAAAAATACTAAAGTTGATTATTTTTCGCATATAGTTTCCGGACCATTTACCCAACCTTATACTTTATTTTGTGTCACTTTGGGTACTTGTTTAAGTGTAAATTTAGGTATTTGTCTTTTCGATCAGTATTGGACGTAAAAGAAAATTCAAGATGAAAATTTTACATTCATGATACTATCGAAGTAGGAACTGATGTACAGTCGCCAGCACGTCAGGTTACTACAAACTGTCAAATTTCTTTAAATAAAATTCAACCTTATGTCCAAAAGATAGAGTTTAGTCACAGAATAAATAATAGTGCTAAGGCAGTTTAGTTTCAATTAATAAATTTTGACATTTTGTAGTAACCTGACGTGCTGGCGACCGTACATAGGCATTTTGTGTCATCTCGGTCCACGAGAATCCTGATATTTAACCAATAACTAACACTTCGCCGCCCTACTAACTCTAAAAGAATATTACAATAGGTTAAATAGGTGTTACGTGTTTAAGAGCACAAATTTATTTAATGGGCATATTGTAAGTGATCCAAGATAGGAAATAGTTATTTATCAATTTGATTTTTTTTTCTGCACTGTTTTCTCATACTGACACTATGTCAGTTTGCACTGGCCGAAGATGGCACAAATTCGGTTTGCACACTCCTCAGGCTATCCTAGACTATTACCATAATTATTTCGAACTTTAAATTTATTTTGCCAGTTTTGACTCGAATAAAACAATCAACGAATTGCTGAAAATGCAAGTGGCAGATGTGAAACAAAACGCAATAATAAGCTTCATAGGTACGACTGTACCCACAGTTATGAAATTAGCAACTTTAGAGTTTTTGAAACTTATGACCTCAAAATAGGCCAGCGCTATCGGTCTATCATAAAACTTAACACGCCTGAGTTACTAACTCTTATAACTCTGGATTTTGCGTTAACGACAATTTTCTTATGGAATAGTGGATGAAGCTTTATATGTAGGGTGGTCTGTTATAGCAACATATAATTAAAACTCATATATTATGTCATTTACCTACCTATTATTAACAACGACAGAAACAGTGTTGTGCACTCATCACGCCATCGCCGGCATTTCATTAGACGTAAACAAAACATAATTCAAAACATCATCACCGTATTGTATACCTAGACATTATAACCACTGAATATTCGAATAGGTACCACAGATTTTTAAGCACTCTTCCGTATAATAAAGTTAACTAAGCAAACAACACTAAAACCACTCAATAACCGGAAGTAGCGGAAATATCTATTTGTAGCATGTAATTTGAGGATTGTCTCACGGCATAATTTATACCGACACATGTGAAAGTTGCCTTGCAACCGCGTGCAGCTATTGCTGTAGCTGATTTTGAAGTAAAGGTGGTAAAGCTGGACAGTTGCCTGGAGCTACTTATTAGTCATCTATGTAAATACTTAAGTATTTGTAAGTTTGGGATTGCAACTTCGTCTCCGTGACATTTTCTTTAGATACCCATATAAACTTGCATGCCTTATTCCTCCTATTCTAATATTTAAATGTCTCAATTGAATATAACTAGCCGTATGATACTTGATAAGATGCAATTTTTTAATTCATAAGTAACATAGGTAGGTCCCAAATTTAGACTGCCAGATTATTCAAATAAACATATGAATTCTTTAGATTTATTACTCTATTTCTTCAATTTTACATTTATGTTAGTACTTATGTCAAAACTCCAAAAATGTAAAACATTAGGTAGAAGAGTTTCGAACAATAAATGGTGTGTGAACTTTCAATCTTTTTCCGCTGTGTGACGTTTGTTCTCATTTAAGGCTGTGATTCCCCAAAATAGGGTATTTTAAATTATGGATTACTCGCAAATCACAAGTACTTAAAACTTGGAAAAAATATATGTTATTTTACAGTTATTTATCTAGTGCTTCCGGCCGTTTTTTTCGATTGGTGATATTTTACTTTGTCAAATAAAATCCCAAACATCCGTCTAATCGTACCTAATCCAAATATCGTAATTCTTGCAGTATACTTGGTTTTAGTTAATGAAAAATATACGAAAATGATTGTCTTTGATAAGCCGAGGGATACCGGCCATCATAATTTTAATTTTTTTATTATAGTTTATTTTAATTGAATTTTAAGTGATTTTCGATTCGGGGGGCGCTCGCGGGTTCACAGTTCACTGCCGGCTGCCGCTGCGTTCGCGTGAAGTGTATCGAGCGCGGCCGAGCAAGCGTTAACGTGCCTATTTCGGTCGGGAATCCTCGCCTTAAGGCTTTTATAGGAAAGACGACTCATTTTGATAAGTAGGTAGTACCTACCTACTTAGTGCGGAAAAATAACGAGGAGATGATCTTCAATATTGACTGTGAAGTGAGAATGTTTGTATGAAAATAAAGCATGTTCCGTTTTTAGGGTTTCCGTACCAAAATGGTAAAGAAACCCTTATGGCGAGACTCAGTCTGTCTGTCACAATTGGACATCTCGAGAACTACTAATGCTATCAACTTGAAATTTGGAATAACTAGTTTTAGATGACGTTTGTCCAACTATTTTGCAAATAAGAGAGAAATAAAAATATTAATATTTTTTTTGCAACAGAGACTGAAAGGGGATCTTAAAAATTCGAAGTGGGGCTACTAGGGCATATGGGGTATCATATGAAAGAACGCTGCTTACACATTCTCAATTTTTTTTTTCTTAACCCTCATAGTTTTTGACTTTTGATGAAAAATTTAAGAAAAAATACCGTTCCCCCCCCCCACCCCCCTATCTCCGAAGTTTGCATAGAGAAAAATCTGAAATTATTTTATGTGATAGAAATTTATGTAAAGATTACAGGAAAAATAAAACGATTGTCTCTAAATAGTAAACTTTTTTAGAAATCATCAATTGTATTAGTTAAACTACCGGTCAAAAGCTGTCGTTGGTTGACCTAAAACTGCAATATTCTACACCGCAAATGCTCTGACGAATCTAGCCTCGCCGATGACAATATTTTCACGTTATATTTATTTAAATTTATGATGGTACGAAACCCTCGGTGCGCGAGTCCGACTCGCTCTTGACCGGTTTTTTTCTGCAAACGAGTGTATCTATACAAATAAATAAAATTGGAGTCTGTTTGTAACATTAAAATAACCGCTTTTTACTACATGCATATGATTATATATACGTTACATATACCAAAATGACATGTTTTACATTTTTTGTCTGTCTGTCTGTCTGTCTGTCTGTTTGTTCCGGCTAATCTCTGAAACGGCTGAACCGATTTTGACGGGACTTTCACTGGCAGGTAGCTGATGTAATAAGGAGTAACTTAGGCTACTTTTTATCTCGATATTCCCACGGGAACGAGAACCACGCGGGTGAAACCGCGGGCGGCCGCTAGTATTATAAATGTGAAAGTTTAGATGTTTGGAAGTTTGTATGTTTGTTACTCAATCACGCCAAAACGGCTGAACGGATTTGGCTGAAATTTGGAACACAGATACTTTGTAGCCTGGAGAGGAACATAGGCTACTTTTATCCCGGAAAAGTATAACATTCTCGCGGGATAACGTCATGTAGTCCACGCGGGCTATAGTCCGGTCAAATTAGACCAAAAAATGAGAGTGAAGGTACGAACATTAATTCGCAAGAAGCTGAAATTTGGTGAAATTGTTCAAAACATAATTATAAATGAAATTTAAAAAGTCCTCATCGATCCGGTACCTGGAAAAAAATACTCGAGGTCAAAGATAAAAAAATGGGTATTTCGGGATTTCCTGCAAAACGATAAGTTTTATTATAAAAGTAGCTTAGACAAAAATTGTAGACAATGTAATTATCTACAAAAAATGCATCAATACTTTTATCCCTAAGAGCCACTGTTTCTGAAATATAATGATTCAAAAAGTGGGAAAAGTTGTAATCAATCATGTGCATCATATGCACGTTTCCACGCCACCTATGAGGTAGCACGTTTTTTCCCCGGTAGGCCTATTCCGCGGGTATGTTGTGATCATAAACTTATTTATACTATGGTTGTGATTCAAAATTAAAATAAATAAAATAAATAAATAAATAAAAAATAAAACGATTGCATTATAGCAGACTAGCTGTCCGCCTGCGGCTTCGCCCGCGCGGACGACAAGACGTTATCCCGCGGGAATGTGATATTTCTCCGGGATGAAAAGTAGCCTATGTTCCTCTCCAGACTACAAATTATCTGTGACCCAAATTTCAACCAAATCCGTTCAGTCGTTTTGGCATGATTGAGTAACACGCATCCAAACATCTAAAGTTTCACATTTACGTTATCCCGCGGCAATGTGATATTTTTCCGGGATAAAAATAGCCTATGTTCCTCTCCAGGCTACAAAATTTATGCGCCCCAAATGTCAGCCAAATCCATTCAGCTGTTTTGGCGTGATTGAGTACAAACGTCCAATCATCTATGCTTTGCATAATTATGTTGACGATTACAACTTTTCCAAATTTTTTAATCGATATATCTCAGAAACGTTGGCTCTTAGGAAAAAAAGTATTAAAACATTTTTTATAGATAATTACATGATTTTCAATTTTGTCTTTGCTAATCCTATTATCCTATTATAATATTATAATTATAATTATAATAATATTATAAATGTGAAAGTTTAGATGTTTGGATGTTTGTTACTCAATCACGTCAAAACGGCTGAACGGATTTGGCTGAAATTTGGGACGCAGATACTTTGTAGCCTGGAGAGGAACATAGGCTACTTTTTATCCTGGAAAATATTTTAAATTCCCGCGGGATAGCGTGGTGTAGTCCACGCGGGCGAAGCCGCGGGCGGAAAGCTAGTTTTACGATAAAACTTTTACCGTTTTGCTGAAAAAATGCGAATTTTGCATTTGACTTCGAAAAATTTTTTTCCAGGTCTTGGATCGATGAGGACTTTTTAAATTTAATTTATAATAATTATGTTATGAACAATTTCACCAACTTTCAGCTTCTTGCGAATTAATGTATCTTCGGATGCCTAATTGACCGGATTTATTTATCTTAATTTAGAAATAAAATCAACGAATGAAAAAGTACCTAAGTAGGTAACTAACAAAGTTATTGTTCATGGAATTGATGAATATTAGTACATTACAGCCGAGGACAGGTAAGTAAGAAATTACATTGTCGAGGATGGTTTGAAGCACGAGCCGCAGGCGAGAGCTTTAATCATTCGAGGCAAGGTAATTTGCTTACCGTACAAGGCTTGTATAGTGCTTTTCTCAAGAAATGCGAGGAAATAAAAAAAAACTGTTTAACTAAATAATATTTATTAAAATTTATATCACACATGTTCGGGCAATTATTAAATGTAAATGTTAGTGTTTTCCCGGGCACACTTATGTATAAATCGCCCATAATAATATTATTTTAATGATGTATCATTAAAATACGCCAACAACACAGATTCCGAAAACGTATGCGCCTTTTTTCACTTCTCCAAATCAGATCGTAGGTTTTCATATATCTTTCTTTTGATATTGCTGGCAGTAAGTTTTTTCTATTATTCATTTTGCTTCTGCTCTCAAATTTGGTGGAGTAGGTACATACAATGTCTGTATATTTTTTATTGGCAGAACTCATTTTGATAATTTATTACACAATATAAATAAACTGTATTGATATCAAATCTGAAATCAACCGCTGAAAATCATTCCCGCCGTTTTTTTAATATTGGTTTGTGAGGCCAAGTGGAACGGTCATACAGCCTATTGATGCTTAACTGCTTGCTACTAAAATACGCAACTTCAATACCCGCTTCTGGGCGGTAGATGGCGCTGTACATATTTCCCATACAAAATTACTCGTAAAGGATATTTTGGCTATGATAAATCTCATTTTGTTTTTTCGATTGATGTTCGTGCTAAGGGTACATAGCGCTTACAATACGAAGTGATATACTCTGTGCGCATCGTATTTTAAAAAAATAACCTAAATTATGATAATATAATAATTACCTATATAATAATAATAATAATGTGGCTGTATGGTGCAAATGTCCCTTTGCTTTTTCTGTTTTTATACACAGGAATAACGAAAGAAAAAATAAAGAAAAAAGTTGGAAATAATATATTTGGGTAGGACCTTTTCCGAGACAAACATTCTAAATTTGAAAATCACTGCAGTAATGAATTTCAGTACTTACTTACTGCACTAAAATCAGTGCAGTAAGTAAGTACTGAAATTCATTACTGCAGTGATTTTCAAATTTAGAATGTTTACCTTGGAAAAGTGCCACGTACTGCATTCTTTTCTCAAATATAATATTAACATTTCAGAGCATAAGTGTGAAAAGGTAGATTACTTACCCTAAATTCCCTGACAACGCTACATAAACAACCATCATGCGATTGTGAATTTTATTATTTGTAAGGCAATGTAGTGAAATTTATAATTCACCACAATGTTTGCCTTATAAATATTCCATTTATATGGAGCAACAAGACCATAGAACCTTCAGCTTTGTCTTAAATCAAGCTTGAGCATGCCTTAAAGGTATTGTTGCAAATTGATAATGGACTAGTGAGCGCAAAGGCGTAGTGAGTTACAACTTACAAACAACTGCTTAGTAGGTATGTACTAGATACTATTATGTAAGTAATGAATGGTAGAGTATTGCAATTTATTATGAACAAGTGCCTCCTAGTGACTTTTTAATCCAAAAACGGGAAGCACTTAGCTTTCATATTACCTACCATGTTCAGTAAAGATAAGGCTGAAGATGGAAGTGCATTACTCCCGGAATCCTCAACAATGAGGAACTGCCTCTGAAAACATCGTTGTTATATCGTCAGAATTAAATAAGACGGTGGTAGCTGGCCAGGCGTACCGAATACTTACAATATGTACCTATACCCTCACTGGAAATCAAACCCGGGATCTCTTGGTCTGATACTGGTGTGCACCATTAGACCACTAGAGGCGGTTTTAACTTCGTTCGGATGGACTTTCCATAGATGTTCACTTGGACTTCATATCAATAAAAAATCCGAGTTTCATACAAAAACTTCCACAAGGGCTAACACATAAAAAGTAATTTTAAAAATTAAATCGACTTCAAAAGGCGTCTGTCACATAAAAATAAATATTTTGAAAGTACTTTAGTAGGTACCTACTTTTTGAGGTCAGTGCAGTGGCATGCATGATGAAAATGACACTTTTTATTTATTTATTAGTTTTTAGCGTAGATTAGGTATGAATACAGGTATGTACTTATACATGTATTATCTAGACATCATAATGCACATATCTCAAAATACTAAACCGATATTGAGGAAACATGGAATACTTATTCCCTAAGTTGGATAATACGAGTACCTTATTTAAATCTAAAATAATCATCTTAATATATATGACGTTTAGTTTCCGAGAAATTTGTGGACAAACATACCAACATACATATGTAGGTAAAGCACACGCGCTTGGCACTTACCTACTAACAAGATATTAGATCGCTTTCCTCAAATATTATTGAATTCCAACTGTATCACATACATACAGGTCAAACTTATAACCTCCTTTTTTGAAGTCGGTTAATAAACATTCAATTTATTTTGACAAAACTCTGGAATTTTAAATATTTTAATATCTAAAAGCTTTAGGGTAGAGTCAAGCTTTATGTTAGAAATGCTAAAGTTAAAGGACTCGTAAGAGTCACTTAATTATTTGTCTATTAAATTGGTATTGATGAGCTCCCAACACTATGCTATTGGGGTCTATAAATATAAATCGCGCCATTTCAGTTGCCGAGTCCTAGCTCTAGCTGTCAGCAATACGAACACAATTATGGACTCCACAGATATGGAGTCGGGTGCACTCACAATAGATTCGGAATTGCAGGGCGAGCGATACGCAAGCGTTGCAATATGATATGACTCATGTTTGAGAATACGTAGCACTCAGTACTTACGTACTTACCTACCGTACCTACCTACCTACCATCGACAACACAGCAGGCTGGGCAGTTGCAAGTCGAAAACGGCTGTGTATTTATACCTTACCTACCCTATAATGTTGGTAGTAGGTACACTGCCCGTCGGGAGCCACGTGAAACTATGGTAACGGCGCACAATAGGATCCTTGTATAGAGGTTGATTGCCTAATAAATTTCCTATAGTAAAACTATACTCTCATTTAGTAAATAAGTACGGAGGCTTGAAGTTTACTTTAGTTAACTCATATACTTAAAGCAAATATTTTTTCTAAGTTTTTACTTTTTTGCATTCACAATGCAATTTTTATTATTAAAAAAATTAAAATGAAGTAGGTATTTAGAAAATATCGACCCGTCTTACAACCAGCTCCGATGGGACTCGAACCACGACACGACCGTTCACTGTCCGGACCTATGCTCCTAATGACCTAATGCTCTAACCACTAAGACTTACTACTAAAAGGTTTATATCAACATTTGGGCAAAGTTGGGCTAACTTTTGGGTACCTACTCCAATGTAGCCCTGTTCTTGGTTATTCAGAATTTTGCCAATGGCACAGCTGTTGTCTTATAAGAGGTTGCAGGTTCAATCTCTGTTTGAGTGGTTGAAACAATTATAAAAGTAATTTTAGTTCATTGGGCTATATACTTAGTTATCTTAAACTAAATGTGTCGCGATATTGTCACATCATAACAAAAACTCTTAAATTAAATATTCAAATCTATGCAAGACAAATAGTCTGTTATTTTTATCCGACATTTTAATGGCGCAATATAGGGCTAATGGTTCGAGCACCATTGTCGTGTGAACTCAGCCGAGAGATATGTTTTGACGTCCTCGTCATCCCTTTATAAAACAGTTTTTCGTTCGTCATTCTCAGAAAGCACCGGGAAACGACAAAAGTAGTTTGGTAGGCTGGAGTGAATAAAAAAAATGTGTTCTAAATTTAATTTAAGGTTTATGACTGTGGTGGTTGTGGTGATTGCGATCTTGGATGCAAGCCTGGGTGCTCGGTGCAAGCCGAGGCGATACACGCATAAGGCGATGCAGACGGACCAAAACGGTCGCCGCTGCTGGGGAGAAGTGCAGATCAAATCATGTTGGGGATACTGCTTGTCGTATGAGGTAGGTACATTGATGTACCTATCATACCTTCATCCTTTAAATAGGATAAGGATTCTTATATGTTATCCAGCAATTTTTTTTGCTCCAATGATGGAATCTCAGCTTGATAAAAGGCATTAATATATTTTTAGACAGTCTGTTATTCCCGAAGTTTGTTTCAAAACCATAATAACTCTTTGTGTAAGTAAGATAAGATAGATAATAATTGAAGACGTGAATTGAATACTATTAGCCGGATCCACACCACCGAACGACCATCTTGGATCGCGATATTCATAATATATTCATGGGTCGTGGATAGAATTTATTCACTTTAACTGCGCGAGGCACGTGAACACCAACCGCTCCTGACCACTCCTATGTATGAAGCTCCATAGTGGCAATATGGAACGCACTCTTAAGCCTCCTGTGCTGTACACGGGTCGAGTAAACGGTAGAGTAGAGTGGTAGAGTACTAACTATCCTACTAACTATACTAATGTAGACATCATTGGTAGAGTAGAGTAGCTAGAGCCGCGGGCAACCTACTCTAGCGTTTACTCTACCCTACAGCATACGACCGCGCGCGATCGAAGCAAACATTGGATCCTTGGTGTGGCATGATGACATACATTACGGATCACCGAAATAACGATTTGATGTAATTTTACAGGATATACTGATTATTATATAAGCTTATTGTAAAAATAAAAATGCAAATTCAATGAAAACAACAAACAAGTCATCATGCCTATTGTGGATCCAGCTATTTAAAAATTAATAATACTTACTTATTTAAATTTTTACTTTTTTAGCATTCACATTGCAATTTTTTATAACCTATTGAAAAATGGAAAATGAAGTATTTCAGAAAAAATCGAACCGTCTCACAACTAGCTCCGATGGGACTCGAACCCACGACGATGGGACGACTCGTGGGTTCGAGTCCCATCGGAGCTAGTTGTGATGTGAGACGGGTCGATTTTTTCTGAAATAAGTACCTACTTGATTTTCCATTTTTCCTTAATAATTTATAAATGAACATCTATGCAATGTTTACTGTAAAGCAAACCCTGATTTTCCATTAATCGGTATCGGTATTGACAAGAGACTTTTTTTATCTCTTGCTTTGTAACATAGTAGAGCTTAAAATCTGTCAGAAAATCACGGAGACCTAAGTATGGGTCACACCTTGGTCACACATGACGAGCACGAATATCTTGGAAGTTTCTATTTCTACTTATAAATAATAGTAGATTACCTATACACCGAGGCACAAAACATGGAAATTAAAAAAAATCTTTCCGTGTTCTGTGCACCGAGGCCTCGGTGCCGCTGTATTGGTAATCCCCTCGCGAGAGGATAAAGCACTGTTTTATGTCATGGGCGGCGCGATTTTGAATTCTAAGTAAATGAGGGACTCCGGACATAACTCCCGAGCGTAGCGAGGGTGTTACGAGTTAATTCCTGAGCGAAGCGAGGGAATTAAAACGGAGTCCTGAGTGCAGGCAGCGAGGGATTCAAGCTCGCCCAAGACGAAAACAGCTTTATCCCAAAGGAGAATACTCTAGTTTTCTAACCTTTTGTGAGAATATAATAAATATGTAGTTTAAAAAACTAATAAACCCCACTTTTATAGGAACAGACTAAAAAGTACAAAATAACCGTCTATTCTGTAACTGAAATTAAAAAGCGTGGTGCGCGTTGTCTCATTATGGCTGTTTCATCTTAATCGATTGTTAAACATTTGTAAAAATGTTTCTTTCGGATGCGAGGGTTTCCTCACATTGATGAAGCAACGCTGGCCTACAGCGTAACAAGTGATAGCAAAATTCGACGAGTTGTGTAAACCTTTCGGTAGCTTAGTTGGTCAGAGCATCGGGCCGGATTCCCGGAGGCGCGGGTTCGAATCCCGCCTGAAAGCTACTTATAGGGCTCGTGGTTTTTTTACTATCACATTTTTCCTATACTTACAAAATTGCATTGTAAATGCATAAAAATAATATAAAAACTACATATTTATTTTTTACTTTTTAGTTTTATAAATGGCAAGCCATGGATGGATGCTAATGGTTTTTACAGTCCAATCATGTGTCTGCCCACCCCTTAAACATTGAACGAACGAAACAAATGAGCCCAAACTCGGAAGGGCTTCTTAGTGGACATTTAGGAGTGCCACTGACTTACTCTCTGCCCCATCATCAGACTCTCACTACAATGTGTAGCGAATAGGTCTCATCAGAACAAAACAAATGAGCCCAAACTCGAGGGGTTTCCTAGTGGTCATTAAGAAGTGTCACTGACTTCCTCCCTGCTCCATCATCAGACCCTCACCACCAAGTGTAGCGAATAGGTCTCATCTGAATGAAACAAATGAGCCCAAACTCGAAGGGTTTCCTAGTGGTCATTAAGGAGTGTCACTGGCTTCCTCCCTGCTCCATCATCAGACCCTCACCACCAAGTGTAGCGAATGGGTCTCATCAAAACGAAACGAATGAGCCCAAACTCGAGGAGTTTCCTAGTGGTCATTAAGAAGTGCCACTGACTTCCTCCCTGCTCCATCATCAGACCCTCACCACCAAGTGTAACGAATACGTCTCATTCGAACAAAACAAATGAGCCAGACTCGAAGGGTTTCCTATTAGCCATTAAAGAGTGCCACTGGCTTTCTCCCTGCTCCATCATCAGACCCTCACCGCCAAGTGTAACGAATAGGTCTCATCAGAACAAAACAAATGATCCAAAACTCGAGGGGTTTTCTTGTGGTCATTAAGGAGTTTCACTGGCTTCCTCCCAGTTCCATCATCAGACCTTCACCACCAAGTGCAACGAATAGGTCTTTTTAAAACGAAACAAATGAGCCCAAGCTCGAGGGATTTAATTCCTATTGGTCATTAAGGAGTCTCACTGGCTTCCTTCCTGCTCCATCATCAGACCCTCACCACCAAGTGTAGCGAATAGGTCTCATCAGAACGAAACAAATGAGCCTAAACTCGAGGGGTTTTCTAGCAGCCATTGAAGAGTTCTATTGCCCACCTCTTGACTCCATCATCAGATCAGCTCGATAGTAGCAAATTATTGTATTGTCATCGGATTCATATAGACTTGCAAAGTTCCAAATCAATACGACAATTAGAAGTAGGTTAA
The DNA here is from genome assembly GCA_949710035.1 of Crambus lathoniellus. Taxonomy (NCBI): domain Eukaryota; kingdom Metazoa; phylum Arthropoda; class Insecta; order Lepidoptera; family Crambidae; genus Crambus; species Crambus lathoniellus. The sequence goes on from OX453306.1 coordinate 11,738,706, forward strand.
AATTGAATTCCAAGATTTTCTTACATTGTGACTTAGTTACAAGTGAAGCTAATAAAAGTGTGGTAAAAAGAAACTTACCAGAAACAACGTTTTATTAAAACATAAAGTAGTTAGCTCATTTTAAAAAAGATGTACAATAGTATATTATGATACAAGTGAGCTAAGGTTGCTCATTATACACGAGGCTGTGGGTTGCAGCCCGAGCCGTAGGCGAGGGCATAAATCAGCCGAGTGTCTAGTGAGTAAGTTGCTCACGAGTTTCATACGCACTTTTTCAACCCACTTGCGAGAAAAAACAAACATTTATTGAATACATAACATAATTATGTATTCAATAAATAAATTAAATTAGTTATGGCGCGCAAGTTTTTTTTTGCACGCGCCAAATGTTAGGTGATTGATTACATACAGCCATACAGCCTTCTTCAAAATAATAATAATAATAATAGTGATAAAATGCAAATGTTTATAACAAATTATTGTGAATTTTAAATAATTTGATAATTAGGGACACATTTATTTATTCTAAAAACGTAAATGGATTTTCAGCCGTATAAAACCTCTTTGTTGTTACAAAAAAAGAACTGTAACTATAACCTACCCGGTGAAATTGAAAATGCTCTGTTGACTCGCATATAACTTGCAGTTAGGTACTAACTTAACTTTGTAGGGATACTGTATTACCCAGTTAAATTGAAAAGTCTCTGTTTACTCGCATATAATTTGCAGTGAGGTACTTACTTAACTTTGTAGGGATAATTCTATTACGCAACTAGTACTGTAATATTATTATGCACGCGTGTGTTATAGTTCAGTTTATGCCCCTAAGATCGATGTAATAAGGCTCACTTTATGAGCAAGTGTGTTGAAAATTCACTTTCGCTTTCGTCAATCGACATTTTTATTCAAATTATAATCTTTCAACTTCAACCTACGCAGCGCTTTGCAAACACTCGCGGCTTTTATTATCTATCTTTTTTTTGCGTTAGTCAAAATACCTATAGCACTTTACAGGAGAGGAGACAAAAATAGTAGATTTCATTACAAGTGCGGAAAGTCTGTCATTGCAAAGAGTTCCGACAAATATCTACCCGAGCCGAGGCGCAGCCGAAGGTGAGGGTTGACAGTCGGAACAAGTTGCAATGACGGTTCCGGACGTGTACTGAACAACTATTTTTAATACAGTTGCGAAAAAATTAAGCAATTTAATAAAATAATAAAACACAATAAATTCAAATAACTAATCATATAAGAATCTAAGCCAATATATTTATCTTTCTCTATGATCTAAGCAGAGGCTTTTTTTTTGTTTTCTTCACCCATTCTGGGTTGGCAAAGGAAACTATGATCATACAGCCAAGGCTTCAGTAGATTTTTTTTATTGATATGAAATGAAAATTAAATTAAATGAGATGAAATGAAATGAAACCTAACAAAAGCAATCCGAATCCTACAGGAGCGCCTTTCCTTATTTCTCTCTTTTACCACATCGTTTTCCATTAAAGCCACATTATTGCACTAATTCCACCATACTAAGTACCTACCACAATAAAAACCAGAAAAAAACAATTTAGAAAATTAAGAAATTGTCCCTCATTTTCTTTTCACTTACTTGCGCAAACTCTTTTCACTTACTTGCGCAAACTCCTATAAGCAGATACTATGGTAAATAGTGCACGTCATACCATATTTAGTAATCTGTGGTCATACAGCCAATTTTATGTATTTTTTATATTCATAATAATTTGGCCGATACTAATATTAATTTAATGTAACATACCTAATTAAAATTACTTTTAAATCTGATGTTGAAACAAATTAGTAGCTTCTTTTTAGAAATATTTGCATGAATCATAAAAACTTCTATGATTTTTTTTTAGTAAAAACTTCGTGGTTGGTTTTTTCTTTTTAATAGACAATATTTTGACAGTTGGGAAAGAAAACGCAGGAGTAAGCCCTCAGAACAATAACTAAAGCTATGCTAAGCACATGCTAAGGCGGTTTGGCAACTAGTGTAGTCAATGAAGCTAGTTGACCCCCACAGTAATTCCTCAGTCACAAAAAACTTTACAGCATGATAAATTATCAGTAAATTAAAAGTATGGTATAAATTTCCAAAAAATAATAATAATAGAAGGTTAGGTATTTTTTAATGAAAGTCTTATTTCATTGATATCTTTTTTAGGAAAAATGCCCCGTCTAAACTTTCTTCACCGGACATATTCATGTAAGGTATAAAAACAATAATATGAAATATCCAAAAAAATATCCCAGCAGAAACACCAAATTTTAATAAAACAATTGGGGTGACTTGAACTGAAAAATGTCTCTTTTGAACTTTTTAACGGAATTATACCATTTTGCCAAGCATACTCATGCTTGAAAAAAGTTTTAGATTTTTATCAAGTATCACATACTATTATAAATAACTCATTTGGTAAAATAAATTTGGACTGAGAAATTACTCGGTTCAATATATAAACAGATTTGTTTATTTAGGTATAAATACCTAACTTCCATGTGAGTTTTTTTTTGGATAATCATTTAGAAGTTTATGGCTCATGCTATTTTATAACCCAGCAAAGTTTCATCGACTGAGGAATTAGTGTATGGGTCTCCATACAAAGAATCTGTTCATTGCCTACACTAAACGTCGCTTGTGAACCTATTAGAGGTAACCCGACGTAGTTAAAAATAAGCACATGCTATGGAAACCTATGGGCAAGTTGACCAAACCAACCATAACTAGTGGTTAATATTATGCGTCCTATTTGCGTTCGCGTTATGGACATATTTATGCTCGTCACATCACAACTTCCTACAAAGCAAACTTAGTCGGATAATACACAAGTGTCATTTTAAAATTGGTGCAAGGTTTGTTGTGATTTCAGTGAATTTTAAAGTAAATTTGAAGAAATTATATGCTTGTCCTTATGAAAAAATCATTATGCATTATATGCGTCCTATTTGCGTTCGCGTTATGGACATATTTATGCTCGTCACAACTTCCTACAAAGCAAACTTAGTCGGATAATACACAAGTGTCATTTTAAAATTGGTGCAAGGTTTGTTGTGATTTCAGTGAATTTTAAAGTAAATTTGAAGAAATTATATGCTTGTCCTTATGAAAAAATCATTATGCATTATATTGATAGCGTGTACTATTAAACAAGGTAAGGATTCATAAAATTTTCTCAATTTTCTGTTAAAACTTCAACTTAGGGCTAGCGCGCACACTTATTTTCACGGCAATTTATTTGTCTCTGTCACAGGCTGTGACTCATGTGACTCACAGCACTTATTTACACTTTTTGCAATTTATTTGTGTCTATTATAATGATTATTATTGTTATTGTTATGATTATCGCAGGAAATACAATAGAAATGGTAAATTGTTATATGAGAAGTTAAATAGGAATGCAAAATGTAATGTAAAAGTCATTGCAAGTTTAATAGAAATTTATTATAGTTTGTTCAAGAGTTTGTTAATGAATCTATTTAAAATTATTGACTTCTATATTTACCTAACAAGCAATGAAAGGAATCTAAATTTTATAGGACAGTGTTGCTAGTCATTGGCATTAATTAAAAGTACACGATTTGTTGTTATACTTTTTATTGAAAGTTAAACAAATGCCTGCCGTTGTTAAAATTAAACTGACTGGCTGACACTAGGAAAATTACATACCTACTTAGATACAATGTTTGTGAAATTGAGAGCATATCCAAAAAATATTTTTCGCTACTTCAGAATGAGTGTCGAAAACTTCGTCTATCGGCTGATATTATCCCTAGTTAAAATTATAAATGCAAAAGTAACTTTGTCTGTGTGTTACACAATCACGCCTAAACTACTGAACCTAAAAAAAACTAAAAAACCCGTCTGCTGTGCAAAAAAAATATTTGTTCAACTAACTAAAAAGAAAAAACAAGTAAAAAAATGAGCGACTGTGGATTGAATGTGTTCTTAGTTCTTACTAGTAAATGTATGCAGCGTTATATATTAGGTACTACAAATTTTAAGTAAGAGAATTCTTGGAAGCAGGCGGGGTCCATTATATTTTTATAGATTTTATATGCAAATGGATCCCGCCTGCTTCCAAGAATTCTCTTACTTAAAATTTAAAAAATTTCTGCCGTCCGATCGTTTGCATCCGAGACTCATCAGAAGCGGACGTCAGGCACGTCAGAATTCTAATAGTATGCGGAGTCTACAACAAAACATATGAGCAGAGTGCGTCCGGCGGGCGTTAGAAATTTTCTGACAGTAAAAAATCGTATAATATGCGACAGGCCTTAAATCGGTTCACACCCAACGAAAAATTCGACGTTGTCAAACCTAATAGCATGGCTTGTAGACAACAATAGAGAAGGCTGTGGGAAAGGTAAAGAAAAAGTTCGAGTGTGTAATAGCCAGCCCACATCCCGAACGCTATAGGTACGTCCCTGCAATACGCCACTTTTTGAGCAACTGTATTAAAAAAAACGTTTCACAAGATAGGAAACATGTTAATTGTTTAAATAAATGATAATAATTAGATTGTTTTTGTCATTTAGTACATTATAACTCAATGGTTTTTGTTACCATTTATAGTTATTAACAATAGTGCACTACTTACTTAGTTTTGGAGTTAATGTGACAGGCTATTTTGTCATGAATAAAACTGAAATTCAAATAAATATTTTAATTATTAAATTGTGAATAATTAACAATAAAACTTATAGACTGTAAGAATATAAAAAATTTTGTACTTTTCTAAGATAGGAAAATTGTGATACTATAAAACCACGAGCCCTTTAAAGTAGCTTTCAGGCGGGATTCTACCCCGCGCCTCCGGGGATCCGGTCCGATTGCCGATGCTCTGACCAAGTAAGCTACTTTGCTGTCACCTTCTTGTTGACGCTGTAGGCCAGCGTTGCTTCATCAGTGTGAGGAAACCCTCGCATCCTCGGATCCCCGTAGGCGCGGGTACGAGCCCCGCCTGAAAGCTACTTATTATAGGGCTCGTGGTTTTTTACTATCAGATTTTTTCTATACTTACTACAAAATTTCATTGAGAATGCCTAAAAATAATTTCAAATCTCAATTTTCTAAGATATCAGACTGGCAGTTCCCGTACAAGGAGTCGCACCACCCCGTATGCGTGCACGGAGAGCGCAAGCATGCATCGACCAAGCTGCGACACTGCGACCCCGGCGCGGTGCCTGGCACCGAAGACTACCATTACGTTGAGGCCGTCAACTGCAGGTGTCAGGTTGGTCAACAATAGCGCCAAATGTTTGTCCAATGTCCAAATTATCAGACTATGGCATTCCCGGTGTTAGGAGACGCACCACCCCGTGTGCGTGCATGGGGAGCGTATGCAAGAGTCGACCAAGCTGCGACACTGCGACCCCGGCGCGGTGCCTGGAACCGAAGACTACCATTACGTTGAGGCCGTTAACTGCAGGTGTCAGGTAATCAGGTTGGTCAACAATAGCGCCAAATGTTTGTCCAATGTCCAAATTATCAGACTATGGCATTCCGGGTGTTAGGAGACGCACCACCTCGTGTGCGTGCACGGGGAGCGTATGCATGCGTCGACCAAGCTGCGACACTGCGACCCCGGCGCGGTGCCTGGAACCGAAGACTACCATTACGTTGAGGCCGTCAACTGCAGGTGTCAGGTTGGTCAACAATAGCGCCAAATGTTTGTCCAATGTCCAAATTATCAGACTATGGCATTTCCGGTGTTAGAAGACGCACCACCTCGTGTGCATGCACGGGGACTGCAAGCATGAGTCAAACAGTTGCGTAACACAACCACATAACAATGCGACCATTACGTTGAGGCCGTCCACTGCAGGTATCAGGTTGGTCAACAATAGCGCCAAATGTTTGTTCAATTTCCAAGATATCAGACTACAGTTCCTGTACTAGGAGACGCACCAACCCGTGTGCCTGCACGGGGACCGCAAGCATGCGTCGACCAAGCCGCGACACTGCGACCCCGGCGCGGGGTCTGGCAAGGAAACTGCAACTGCATACAGGTGTCAGGTTGGTCAACAATAGCGCCAAATGTCAAATGTTTACTCAAAAACACCATGGTCGACTCCCGATGATCTAACGCCTCCGCTAGCTCGTGCAAGCCTGCAAGCAAGCTGAGTTAGCTAAGCTAGGAAGTCGAGTGCAGTGCTGCGATACAAATTGGTATTTTCCTATGTCAGTCGACACCTCCAAATACAAGCTCGATCTCTAGGTTAATCAATTAAAGTTATTCCTATCCTAGCTATAACCTATCTTATCAACTAATTTATTCGAAACATCGGGTGACATCGGGATCAAAATGTCGGATGAGCCCCATTATTATCTCAACTACCTACATCAACAACACACAACATCGACATATATTCTTAGTGAGGTGCCCGACCTCTACGTTTCATGACTCAATGACATCATATCGGGTAGGATGTCGTTGAGTCATCGAACAAGATCCCGATATTTCGTACATTTATGTCGGTGGTATTTATTATACGAAGCTTGACATCGAAAACACCGCCAGCCAGGTTAAGAGGAATCTCGCAGCAAACGGAACGAGGAGGCCCTAATCCTTATTGGATTATCAAGGCTTCCTGTGAAGCCGAGATCAATGAAAATTTAATACTATTTTATTGAATTATTAGTACTTACTCCCTACGAGGGACTTTTTGCCCGTCAACATTAACCTGAATGTGGTTACTTTCAAAAATTTCTTCATATAGCGCAGGACCGATCGTTGTGGAGACTCTTGGGGAGGCCTATCAAGGGACTTTTTGCCCGTCGTTCGGCTGACATGATGATGATGATTACATTATAAATAAAATTTATAACTCAAATCATTGAGTTTTAAGTACGTACTAAGTCTCAAATAATGCAATGAGGTGGCATCTGATCAGTCCACGTAGGTACCTACATATTACCATTTATTTTGTCCACGTACCTATTATTTATTTTTAATTAAAATACCCTTGCAGGTATGTTCATCGGAAGATACGAGTTGTGAATGGCTCCCACCCGACTCTTCCCTTCTTGGAGGACTTATACTGAAAGAGGAAATTGAAGAAGAGTTTACTGAATGAAATTTTTAGAGTCTCACGGTTTCTTTGTAAGATGTTAATTGTTATACTGATAACGATATCTAAATTATATTATTAAAGTAAGAAGGTACTTACCCAGTGCTCGCATGTTGCAATTTTTTATGTTTTGTTATTTAAATAATTAGGACTAAAATTAAAGTTTCTCTGACAAAAAAAATGTTTTATTGAAAGATTGTCGACTGTTTCTTTACTGTAGAAGGAGGAACTAGGTACCCATTTCCTATACAGGGTGGCCCTGTAAATAGTGGATCAAACACAACAGGGTGATATAGGAGGGTCATTCCCGACACTTTAAACCTCTATTTACCTACGGTATGCCCGGAGATCTAGGATACAAAATTTAATGACAAAGGTTTTGATTTTAATAAAAAAAAAGTTTTTAGTCATACGTAAATAATCATCAACGAATAATCAAGAAAATGTTTATCAGAAGTACCTACCTACAGTTTTTTTTTTCACAATATGGATGGACTAAAAGTTGTAAACAATTTTCGCCTGTTTTGAACCTACAAAAGCTGCCTTTATTTACAACTCTTTGTAGATATAGTGAAGTGATGCGATCTCCTTGCTTTTAGAACTTGTTAGTGGTTCAAGGAAAGAGAAGAAATAATATTTGAATAAAGTCCACAAAGTACCTTTGTATATACGGAATAAAGTCTCGAGCCTAGCGTCGAGCCATGACCGCAAAATAAACTAAAATGTCAAACATCGCCTTAAAAGTAGACGTAGATCCCGAGCGCTACAGTAGGTAGGTACATACTTACACACAGTTGTCTAAAAACTTTTTTGTCAAAGCCGATTCTCTGGCAATAAGAAAACACCAAAAAATATCAGTCTAAACAATCTGTTTCGATTATAATGGCAATTTATGACTAAAAACGGTATTTTTTTATTAGAATCAAAAGTATGCCATACAATATTATGCCAGCATGCCGTAGGTAGAGGGTTAAAGTTTCGGAGGTCACCTCCTCTATCACCCTGTTGCGTTTGATCCACTATTTACGGGGCCACCCTGTAGGTATACCTACTAATAGTAGGTATTTAAGTATCTGTGCCTGTTCTTTAAATTTTTACTTTTTTGCATTCACAATGCAATTTTTATTATAGAAAAATTGAAAATGAAGTAAGTACCTACCTATTTAGAAAAAATCTACCCGTCTCACATCACAACAAGCTCCGATGGGACTTGACTCGAACCCACGACCTTTCGCTATCCGGGCGACTGCTCTAACCACTGGGCTACGGAGTCGTTATATCTGTGCCTGTATGAAAAAAGTTTCTTGAAGAGTTGAAGGATAAGAAACTAGAGTGCGCAACTGCGCACCAGATAACTCTGCGCATGGTCAAAATCGAAAACTTTATCTTTAGAACAAAAAATGTACTGGTGGCCTACCACAAGCTCTTATAGCAGTTATTTTTAAGTTGAGAGAGTGAGACGCCGCTATACGGCCGGCGTGTAGAGCGGCGTCTCACTATCTCATCTTAAAAATAACTGCTTTAAGAGTTTGTGGTAGGCCACCTGTACTATGTACTAAGTAGTTATAACTAGCGCTTAAAACGCTCTAGTCCCGCGCAGAGTTATCAGTCACACACTGGTACTTACGTACTAGATGTGGTGGGGTATAAGTATAAACCATAAACTTATTTATACTAGTATAAACTTAATTTGGTCTTTCATTTCATTTTACAAATTACATTCAGTTGCTATTGATTTCATTTAAAAATTTAATCATTAACCCAGATAAGTACCTACTTAGGCCTGAAACTCATTTTTTCCATAGATTTTTAAACTGTCTAAAAATATGAAAGACCGTTTCAAAATAATAAAACAATGATGTTAGTTTTTTTTATTTCTCAAAGAGATGTGCGCGCTGGCTAATATGCGTACATTAGACGGTCAGCGCGCTCGGCCTGCGATCGTTGAGGTTAAACAACGTTCGCAATGGTCGGTCACGGGATGGGTGACCAAAAACTTTTCATCTCGAGCTCCTCCGTGCTTCGGAAGGCACGTTAAGCCGTTGGTCCCGGCTGCACTTGCAGTCGTTAATACCCACCAATCCGCACTGAGCCCGCGTGGTGGGTCATGGCTCATTCTCCTTATTCATCCATAAGGAATGCCAGTGCCCCAGCAGTGGGGACATTAAATGGCTGATGATGATGATGATGAGACGGTCATTCAAACACCTATCTGTATAAAGCCCCCAGTACAGGGTGGCCGATCATGTTGGCCGACCATGATGGGCCATCGTGTACAGGGCCGGTTTGCGTTGCTCGCAGCAGACGGCAATCACACGCAAACCGGCCCTGTACACGATGGCCTATCATGGTCGGCCAATGATTGGCCATCCTGTACTGGACTGGGGGCTTTATATGTATACCTAGATAGGAACTTTGGGCAGCGCTATGAATGGTTCATTTTGATTGGCTAAAATAATCTTGACTGATAGCAAACTGACAGCAAAACCTATCGTCTAAAGGCCTAAAATTAATAGGAGCATTTGAGGGCCGAACTTCGAGATCAACCGTAACACGGAGCCGAATTATTTTGAGGGTTGTGATCTCTGAGTACTGAATCCTATGGAGATGGCATATTGATCTATATGAACTATCGGTTATACAAATATGAGCTAAATCGACATTGTACTCATAAACCTGTAGCCATCTCGTTCTATCTTACCTCCAATACTTCATGTAAAAAGAGACAGCAATATATTTATTCGACCTATTTTTTGGCAACATTGAAACGTGACGTCATCGTAATGCATGATTGAAGCCGGTCGCCATTTAGGTTTCTCGGTATGTGAGCTGTCAACGCGAGTTGTATTTGCAGTGTTTTGTGATAAAAGTCTTTTAATTTGAGACTTTCATGTGAATAAAAGGTATCAATAAGTGAGAGAAAGCAACAAGGAACATGTCTAATTGCAGTGTGGTAGTTTGTGGCATCAAAAAAAGTGAAAATCGTCCAAACATTACATTACACCGGTACGTACTATTTATTTTGCAAAAACACCAAAACAATACAATAAATGCCTTGTGTTTTGGTTTTCCTGTGAATAGTTTACTTAGAATTCATACCAAATGTAGCTTACTACTTATTTTGGTGAGTTTTGTTGGTGTATTTCAAGAAAATATAAATTTGTTTGTTTTGCGCTAGGGTTGCCCTTATAGCATTTTTCTTATCGAATTATCGATGTTTTCAAATTTCAAGTGTAAATTGAGTGTATTAATTTTAAACTGTTTTTATTGTTTTAGGTTGCCTAAAAATAACAAAAAAAGAAAAATATGGCTGGAACAATGCAAAAGGAAAATTTAAAGACTCGTACGAAAACTATTTTTATGTGCTCTTTTCATTTTGAAGAACAGTTTCAAACGTCAACGACAGTTTAAGTTTTGAAAAAGACGTTAATTAGGCACTGGCAAAATCGAAATTATAGTGCGACAACGTTTTCCGTTCCGGTTGCCAAAAACTGGATACTTATATATAACGTGTTTTTTTAATGTCATTTTGCTGTAAAGTTGTTGTCCAACTTTCATTCATTCTAGCACATTAAAAGTAAGTATATTTTTTACCACTAGATGTCGCTTCGCTATATTCTAAATATATAAAAAATATGATTGATAGTAAAGATCTCGATTCAAACTGTTTATTATTTTATTACTTAATAATGCTTGTTTTTTTTTTTGAGACATTTCTTTTTTCTATGGTAGGTACCTAGTAGGCATTCTCCTTTGTGATTTATATTGTAATGTGTGTTATGTAAAAAAAACCAATCCTTGTTGTATAAAAATAATAGGTTTTTACAATATGGAGCTTTTTGTTTTATTTCATTACCTTTTTTTACTTAAACTGGTTCTCGCGACCTTTGATCTGGAATTCTATGGAGGTCTCGCATGTGTATAGACGCGTGACTCGGGAAACATAAAAAATTTGATCATAAAATTGCAGTTTCTAAGTAAAGGCGAGTAGAGCCGACAAGTGGGGCGCCCTCAATCAAATTTATTGCTCGCTAAGTATTAATGTATCTACAATCGTACAGATTGAAGCTAAGGTCGTGTAGTTTATTGATTGATTGATTGATTAATTCTTTATTTGCACACAAAAACAGAAACAACAAACATACAAGAAATACAGTAACATAAAAAATTGTGAACAAAGGGGCGGCCTTATCGCTTAACAGCGATTTCTTCCAGGCAACCCGTATTTATTTACATACTATAACCTCAGTAAAATATAGTAGGTTGGTCTTTTATCTACTACTACTGCAACATGCACTATATTTTACTAAGGTTAGTTTGTAAATAAACTACAGGACCTTATTTTTAATCTGTGTCTGCGTTTGAATTTTTGATACATTATGTACTTAACAAGCAATAAATTTAATAATAACATGCGGATTCTCGCGGTTTTACCCGCATGGTACTCGTTCTCATGGGAATATCACGATAAAATATAGCTTATGTCACTCGGAAAGAATGTAGCTTTCTAATGGTCAAAGAAATTTCTAAATTAGTCTAGTAGTTTTGGAACCTATTAAATTCAAACAACAACCAATCAAATCTTTCCTGTTTACAATATTACTATAGATGAGGAAGCACTTGGCGGCTCTTCTCACCTTGAAGCCCCCAGTACAGGATGGCTACTCATGTTCGTCGACCATGATGGGCCATCATGTACAGGGGCGGTTTGCGTTGCTCGCAGGCGGCAATCACACGCAAACTCTCACACCGGGGGCTTTAAGCCCCCAGTACAGGCCATGGCCGATCAAGTTGGCCGACCATGTTGGCCATCGTGTACAGGGCCGGTTTGCGTTGCTCGCAGACGGCAATCACACGCAAACCGGCCCTGTAAACGATGGCCCATCATGGTCGGCCAACATGATCGGCCTTCCTGTACTGGGGGCTTAGCCCCTCAGTACAGGATGGCGTTAAACACAGACGGCAATCACACGCAAGCCGCCCCTGTACACATGGCCCATCATGGTCGGCCAACATGATCGGCCATCCTGTACTGGGGGCTTTACAGTTGTTGCGTCTCACGCGCGCGGTCGGGCCAGGCCAATGATTGTGTGCGTACATGCACATACACATACACATTGTGTCATTGTCATAAAGAAAGCACATTATTAAGATTTATTTTTCAAAAAAACTAGGTATATAATTATACACTATAATTCCGTTTTAAATTATCGAGGTGATTACGAAACTGCTTTTATAAAATATAGGGTAATATAGGTAGGTAGTCACAAAAATACTTGATCTATAACTTCATCAATAAATATATCGATGTACAAATAGGGCAGCACTACGGAAAGGCGCCATTTTGGTTTCTCGGTATGTGTGCTTGTGTGTGTGTGTATGCTTCAATTTTTCGTAGGTATGCCATCTCCATAGGATTCAGTACTCAGAGGTTGTGATCACTGACCTCTAGCGCTAGCTGTCGTGACTCGTGACGTGAGTTGACGCCCGAGGTCGCGGGCGTTCGCGGCCCTTCGCTTCCATTTCAGTGAAGTACAATGCGCAGGTATCCTGGAATTGGTGAACACTTATAATAGAGGTCAGTGGTTGTGATGTGTTCATAATTTTCTTTTAATGATCAATACTCTATTTCGTTCATAATATTTCCAAAAGTTTTTTCATGGCTGAATAATTTAGGTTCCGTTGTCTTGACATGGGTAAAAGGAAAAAACGCACTTTAAAAAATATAAAGTCATCAAATGGATTGCTTTTGCTTGGTGACCGAGTCTTCTCTTGAAGATTTTTTGATAAATATTATTGTATCTATTTCTTTATTTAGGTACCTTTTTTGAGCTCTAGTCTGATTAGAAATTGAAGTTGTTTTCTGTTATTGTGTAATAATGACGAGTCCTAGTAATTGATACCATTGATCTGATCTGAATCATTAGTCATGAAATACTTCAAAGTGATATTTTTGTGTTTTTCTGTATGTAATTGCTACGTGTTGAACTCTGAAAAACCAGATATAACATCAATAGGTAAGGGAAATTCAACCTCTGAACAAAACTCACGAACATGGACCATAAAACTCGACATCAACTTTTCAAAAGCTCTTCCTCCTGTTATCATAAAGCCCCCTGGCACTGATGTACGATTGAAGTGTGAAGCAGTAATGAATTTCACTAAAGTTGAAAAATATACGAAGAATAAGGAGGGTGTCGAAACCTTGACGAAAGAATCGCCTCCAAACCACATACAACAAGGACTTATGAAAAATGTAAAAGTATATTGGCTGAAAAATAGCCAAATTGTGTCTGAAAACACTAAAGTCAAGACAGCTACAAAAATTGACTTAACCAATGGTACCATAGGTTCCATTCTTAGAATAAAAGATATTGATGATTCTGATGAAGGTAATTATACTTGTGTTATAAAACAAACTTATGAAAAGTATCAGACAACAACACTAAAAATAGGAAAAGACACTGATACTACAAAGAAATATGATATAACAACTAATACAGCTTCAACAACTAAAGAACTAGAAATGATTATAAAGACTACACCAGTTATGGGATCAGAAGATATGAAATCAAATACATCAGATATCAGCAGACTGCAAAATTCCTCTGTAGTGCAGAAATTGGAGCCTATCTGTCAGGAATATGTAGGCCAAGTGTGTGCTCCACACCTCAAGGGCCAGTTTGTTTACATACCTTATGACATCAAGCAGACTGCTCTCGAAGACAAGCTGATGACAGCTATCCGAGTCACTCAGTACTCCAATGATATAAGCTCACAGTGTGAAGGATATGCATTACCCAGTCTTTGTTACTCCACATTTCCTATCTGTAGAGATCCCCTCACAACCAATAAAAACTTTTTTGAAGAAGCAAAACGTCTACTGGCTTTACTTTCTATACCTACACAAGCTTCTAGTGATGACAGTATTATGCCTGAAATTGTTTTTGAAAATATACCTCCTGGTACTATACCAAATATGTTTAGCAAGTTTAATAAGAATGGAACAGTAGAAACGTTTAATTATAGATACAATTCAACTGTTTTAAGAAGGGTGTGTAAGCAAGATTGTGAAATATTAGAAAATGAATTGTGTCAGACTGAGTATGCTATTGCTAAGAGACATCCGCATATTGGTAGACAGTTGACATTGGAGGAATGTCAAGATTTACCAGAAGATGATGCTGACTGCTTGAAGATTGGTATCGGGCAAATGATGGTATCTGATGATGAGTGTTATTGGGAAAACGGAAGTGGTTATTTAGGCAGAGTCAATGTAGCTAATAATGGTATGGCTTGCGTCGAGTGGTCCAAACAACTGCATGTCAGAGTTTCTGACTATCCAGAACTGTCAGGGCGACATAGCTATTGCAGGAATCCTGGAGGAATAAAATCTCAACCCTGGTGTATAGTGGATAAAGATGGCAAAACAGAAAAACAACTTTGTGACATTCACAAATGTGCTCACAAAATTTGGATTTACATTGTTGTTATATTTCTTTTCTTAACTGTATCAATTATAGGTTTTATAATTTGTATCTGCTATAGACATAAGAATAAAGGTAGTGCTGCTACTATAAGAGATATAAATTTGCCTAATGCTGATAAGAACATCTATGGTAATTCTCGTTTGAATTCTCCAATAGAAATGAATGAGTTATTGACAAATCAAAATATTAACAACCAACCGCATTTGACAAGAAACACTAGAGGTAATGGTGTTTTAAGGATTCCACAATATTCACTATCACAAATAAAATTTTTGGAAGAGTTAGGAGAAGGTGCATTTGGTAAGGTTTACAAGGGAGCTCTAAAAAAGAATGGTGATACTCAGTATGTTGCTGTTAAAGCACTCAAAGAAAATGCCTCGGCTAAAACGCAGGCAGATTTCAGGAGAGAAATAGATTTAATTTCTGAATTGACTCATGATAATATAGTATGTATAGTTGGAGTGGCACTTCGAGAAGAGCCACTGTGTATGTTGTTTGAGTTCATGGCCAGAGGTGATTTACACGAGTTTTTGATGGGGAGAGCACCCCCATCTGGAAAGGGATTACCTCCTATGAGATTACTCAACATTGCCAGCAATATTGCCTCAGGAATGCAATATCTTGCCTCTCACCACTATGTGCACAGGGATTTAGCTGCCAGAAACTGTTTAGTATCAGATGATTTTGTTGTTAAAATATCAGATTTTGGACTTTCAAGAGACATATACAGTTCTGATTATTACCGAGTAAGTATACAAAAATATGGTAAACATTTATTTATATGAGATTCAATAATCTAAATATTTATTATATAAATATGTAATTTTAGGTTCAATCAAAAAGTTTATTGCCAGTACGATGGATGCCACCAGAATCCATTTTATATGGCAAATTCACAACTGAATCCGATATTTGGTCATATGGAGTGGTCTTGTGGGAAATATACAGTTATGGGCTGCAACCATATTATGGGTAAGTAACTAAATATTTTTTTAACAATATTTTTCTGACACCTATTTATCTTTAACTCTTAGCAGAGCTTGATGGCTTAGTGGTTACCCTCACCAATCCGCGTTGCACCCGCATTTTATTCATTGAAAATACCTGTTATAGTCCTTCCGCTTCCGTTCTGCATCAATATTTCTATTGGTTGATCTCACCAGCATGACGTCACGTCCCGCGTGTGCATCATACCTCATACCACGTGACCGACTTCACCAGGCCTGCTTAGCTAGTGAAGCTGCAATGACATTGCAGTTTGAAAATCTGAAACACTTGTTAGCAAGAGCAGATCCAGTTTTAACCAACGACTATGTGGCGCCATGGGCGTCACATAGTCGTTGTCAAGTCACAAGAAGAAAAATATTAATTCTAGTGGTCCACCTAGGTGACCCTGGGGGTCACAAGTTCATGACCCCCATGACCCCCCTGGATCCGCCCTTGCTTGTTAGTGGGGGCATTAGCCATTAATACATGGTTGATGGATGATGCTGAGTGATTATATGTTATTATTTATTCTTTCTTCTTCCTCTTTTTATGCGGCGGAGGTTCCCTTTTGGATTTCAACAATGTCCAGTTTTTAGCTCAGTTTTTTGTTCCTGCAGACTCTGCTTCTCCAAGGCGTCTCGTAAGAATACAGATGCGTCATTCACAAATTGCGTTACATATTTGATTGCAGGTACAGCAATCAGGAGGTGATAGCGATGGTGCGCGGCGGCGAGCTGCTGGCGCTGCCGGCGGCGTGCCCGGCGCCGATGTACGCGCTCATGCGCGACTGCTGGAAGCACACGCCTCAGAGGAGACCCAACTTTGAGGAGATTGTCAACAGGTTAGAGACTTTAACGCTATATCTTACTCGTTTTTGCCGATGTACGCGCTCATGCGCGACTGCTGGAAGCACACGCCTCAGAGGAGACCCAACTTTGAGGAGATTGTCAACAGGTTAGAGACTTTAACGCTATATCTTACTCGTTTTTGCCGATGTACGCGCTCATGCGCGACTGCTGGAAGCACACGCCTCAGAGGAGACCCAACTTTGAGGAGATTGTCAACAGGTTAGAGACTTTAACGCTATATCTTACTCGTTTTTGCCGATGTACGCGCTCATGCGCGACTGCTGGAAGCACACGCCTCAGAGGAGACCCAACTTTGAGGAGATTGTCAACAGGTTAGAGACTTTAACGCTATATCTTACTCGTTTTTGCCGATGTACGCGCTCATGCGCGACTGCTGGAAGCACACGCCTCAGAGGAGACCCAACTTTGAGGAGATTGTCAACAGGTTAGAGACTTTAACGCTATATCTTACTCGTTTTTGCCGATGTACGCGCTCATGCGCGACTGCTGGAAGCACACGCCTCAGAGGAGACCCAACTTTGAGGAGATTGTCAACAGGTTAGAGACTTTAACGCTATATCTTACTCGTTTTTGCCGATGTACGCGCTCATGCGCGACTGCTGGAAGCACACGCCTCAGAGGAGACCCAACTTTGAGGAGATTGTCAACAGGTTAGAGACTTTAACGCTATATCTTACTCGTTTTTGCCGATGTACGCGCTCATGCGCGACTGCTGGAAACACACGCCTCAGAGGAGACCCAACTTTGAGGAGATTGTCAACAGGTTAGAGACTTTAACGCTATATCTTACTCATTTTTGCCGATGTACGCGCTCATGCGCGACTGCTGGAAGCACACGCCTCAGAGGAGGCCCAACTTTGAGGAAATTGTCAACAGGTCAGACACTTTAACGCTATATTCTATTCATTTTAGAATGTTGGTAAATTTAGAGAACACCAATGTTTAATGCCATAATTTACTGTCCGCAAACGCAAATACCTATTTAAAAAAATTGGGCAAGTTTGTGATTTTTTTTACACAAAATAAGAATATGTTTATGATAAAATAAAGTTTTCAAGAACTTCTTTATAGTTTTAACTTTATTATTTGATAAAATTCATTTGAAAATTCTTGATACTTACGACTCAGTTGTTACAATACGGGCGTGCGATTTACACGTTTTTTGTGAACTTCTGATTTGTTTTACACTTATCCATAAGTATTATTTAAATTCGAATGTTTCAAGAACAAGAAACATTCATTGGCTAGCTGTGTGATTTTTTCACGGTTGTGGAGCATCGCTTTCTATATAATTCTCTTACATTCCCGACCCTCGATTGCCGCAGACTGTCCTTAAAATTCCCTACTGTCAACCATCCCTTGACCGACCGTAGCGAAACTTCAACAGTCGCAGGCCGAGCGCGCTAACCTCTGCGCCACCCTTTGTTGCTCTTGTTGATCAAACGAGCACCTCAGGATAAAGTCAATAAATTACGATTTAAATTTTCACAGGATTCAAGAATGGATTCATATGGGAGGGTGTCCAGAATCCCTACCACCAGAACCCGGGAGTAGTAATACCTGCACACACAGATCCTTGGGCTCTACGAGAGACTTGCAAGAAAAGGTGCCGTTATTGCCTCCACACTGTTCTTCTTCCAACGGCTCTCTCGCAACAGGTAGCCTTAAAAAATTTAATACTGTCGGCTCTAGTTCCAGAATGACAGATGACAACCGGTCCACTTCCAGTGAAGTACCACCACTTGGTCCAAAAACTAAAAAACATAGCTCAGGTTCCCTTATTGATACTGAAAAAATTGGTACAAGAGAAACAGTCGTTAGGATACCAAATACTCAATTCGGTAACGAAATATAGTTTTAATTAGTTGTCTTGTATAGGTAGCTAAACTTGTAGATGTACTGGTTTGTTATTTGGTGAATGTACAGTCAAACCAATTAAATCATGACCCACTTTGCTAATAATTTGTTTCAAAGCGTCAAAATTATTATAAAGGCAGTGTCGATTTCAACAAGTTTTAATTTCGACCTTATTGAATTGTACTATATGTTTGACTCTACTAAAATGTTTTTTCTTGTGTTGGGCTGAACTGCAAATCTACCCGTTTTTCTAGGATCGGACCCATCTTTTAATATAAATCCTTGTTTGTTCCATTAATTGTTAAGACCAATAACTGGTACATTTCATAAATGGTATGAAAAGCATGGTTGTCACTCGATATTAAATAGGTGTATTTTCTAAATTGTGGTGTTGTACTCAAAAATTACTTAAATTGATTGATTAAGGTAAAATACCTTAAGTGTCCCAAGATGTGATTCTGAAGTACCTACACTACAATAGTCTTTTCTCTCTAAATTTTATTCTATGATAACAGAAGCAGGCTTGAGTCACTTTTTTTACTTAACATATTTTGGTCTCAGAAATACTGGTGCAGCTTAAGCAGTATTAATATACAAATACATTTTAAATTGGCTTGAGTACTTTACAATGAAGTAAATTGGATCTCGGAAATGTATCACTATTGTTTAAAAAGAAACTATGAGAAGTAAGAAATGTGTGTAATGTTTTGGTAAAATTGAACAAGGGGTGATTATTTATAATATGAGACTAAAGTATTACAAAGTAGTTTCCACTTTATTTGTAAGTTATTAAGTTTTTCCGTCTGATAACACTAGTTATCAAGTACTTACTAAGACTGATTTTATTTAATACATTCTAATTATTTAATGAAAGGTAAACTTAAGGTGTGGCTGATAGTTCTTTCTTAAGAACATGCTGAAAATTATTAATTTATATAGGTAGGTATATTATAATGTAATCAGATTTAAGTAAGTAAATAGAAATTATGGCCGTCTTTGAAAAAGTTATTTAATATATTGTAATTTTTTATTATATAATTTTTCTACTATGTCCTTGTACTAAACTAAACCATCAAATACCAGTTGCATCGTGATTCTTCCAAGATAGTTGGATTGATAAAATAAAAAACCGCGGCTTCTCCGCGACTTAAATCACTTCTTAAATCATTCATCATTCATCGCCAGCCAGTTAATGTCCCCACTGCTGGGACAGTTCTTCCTAATGGATGGATAAGAAAAATGGGACATTATTTATGACCCTTCTTCACCTCAGTTGTTACTAATTCAAGCAATAATCTTAACGGCTTCAAGTACTATATTTGAACGTAACACCGATGCTGCAGCACCGTCTCGCGTCTCTGCCGCGCCGTATCGCGAACTGCGATTGTTAAGACACTAATTGCTAGCCGTGTAATGCAAATGTGTATCAACCGTATGAAGTAAGCCCAATTAATTTGCATTGCACGACTAAATTAAGAATGTTGGCAAATGGCTCAACAATCGCGGTTCGTTGATGGTTCAGTCGCCTTCAGATATATCGTAGCTGGCGAGGTCCTCAAACATTTAAGAGCAGCATTCAATTTAAAAAAAAATATCTTACACTAAATAAGATTAATAGTAGCAGAACATGCAATTTGCCATAAAATGTCTAAGTCGTGGGCCACACTGGAGCGACCGCGGGGCGCGGAGGCGACCTGCGGATCCGCAGGACGCGCGAACACTATTCCCTCCGCTCCGGCCCCTCCCGTCCGTCTCAATATATTTGTTTTTCCCGCTCAACGCGGACGCAAGACGCGCCGCTCCAGTGTGGCCCACGACTGCCACAAAACGCCGCCACCGACCTATTTCCCTGTAGTTTTCATACATATGAACTCTACGCCCACGGTTGACGCCGGTAACCGTCACTTGTTTCTTCTTCAAGATTCAAGTAGCGGCGTTTGTGGCTGTTGCGTGTGGCTCGTATAGAGCAGCGATTTTTCAATTAATCACGTCACACATCGTCAAAGGGTATCGATCGATGCAATCAGGGTGATCATAAAAATCTAAACTTTTGTGGAAAATATACCTTAAATCTGTAACACACATTTTAAATTACAATAAATTATGCAATAATCAAATCCAGGATAGTTGACAAAATCGTTTTTCACAACGAAACACAACATTGTGTGTCAGTGTTATGCTGGGGCTTCACCCATGTTCAATGCCATTAATTAGCGCGCTATTTGATATAGTACGCAGGAGTGGCCGGGTCTTAGCGCGCTAATTTGTTTTAGTTTAGTGCACAATTTAATGAACGCTAATCATGCCGTTATTAACGCCGTTCGGCGTCACGCACGTGAAGCCCCCGCATTACAGGCATGACCTATATTTTCCACAATGTTTAGATCTTTATGATGACCCTGACTGCGTCAATGGCCTTGACGATCTATGCTTTCTGATATTTTGAACTAGTTGAGTGTTACGAAGTTATTGAAATTGAATGCTGCTCCGAAATATTGAGGACATCGTCGCCCGCTACGATATAGATATATCGTATCGTAGTAGCAATAACGCATCCAGTATTAACGACCGATAACGCGCCTATGTGGGAGAGCCTTTAATCAATCTCGATTTCGATCATCGTGCGTAATGTACACAAAGCTACGGCGCAGCTGCGGTTCGGTGTCGGCGCGGCGCACGCTTTATATTAACTCGTACACACATCACACAAACATGCGGTCCGGCAACGGTGCGGCTCCGGCGGCGTCTTGTAGTATGAAGCCTTATCGTTTCTTGCTTAAATTTTTTTCATCACATTTATCACACCCTGTCTGTTAGGCTGCGGGCACGAAAATGGCGCCGGCCGAGTGATGGCGGCAGCGGCGAGCGATTTCCGCAACAGTTGCTGCGTCACATTTACTTATTTGATTAGACGTCTGTCGCGGGCGCGCAATGAATGCACAAATCGCTCGCCGCCGCCGCCATTTTCGTGCCCGCAAACTTATGCTCAAGTAATCTTTGCGGGTAAGTCAAAACAAAAATGTCTACTATACATTCCGTTAAAGTTCTTGCAGACTTATTTATTTTTAGGAAGTACTTTAAGATAATGCCTTTGTAAATAAACAGTACTGTTTGAATTAAGTATATAATTACATATAGATGTTATTTTTTTTAATTAAGCATCTATTAAAATCTATAATCAAACTTATGGGCACCCATCAGTCCATCTTCTTGGGACGCACTAGGAGCGACGCCTAACAAAACATGTCAAATTGTACTACCACAACGTTCAATATAATTTGACAAGCTCTGACTGGCGACGGCCACCGGCGTCACCGCCATGGCATCCTATTGAGATGGAGCTCTTAGGTACGGTTCAGACCAACCGGCTCGCATCGGACCGGACAGGCACGGAGCTGTACGTCAGCCGCGGAGTTCGTCCGTCCGCGTCCGTACCGAGCCGTCGCGAAATGCGAACGGAGATTAGGAGGGTGCAGCTAATAAGAACTGTAATAATCATGTTTTTTCACATTTCCTTACTACTTTACCGCATTGTAAATTACCGAGCGGGCCGGCCCGGTTGGTCTGAAATTGTACTTAGTTGTTAGTTGGTTCCTCACTTTTTGTAAGATATTTTTAAAATCCCAGTTTTATATACTTTTTATAAAATCAAATTGTTCATATTATTATTAAGTACATTGTGTACTAGCCAAAGATTTTTCGTTTTTATGTGATAACAACCTTTACTTTTGTACCTAGATGTACTTCGTATTTCGAAAATAAACTATTTATAAAAAGTTCAAATATATTTTTTATTTAAGTACGTATAACTTAAACTTAACTAACCTTCCCATCTTAAATAATTTAAAACATTATTTTACAACAAAATAATTTAATAGATCTTTAATGTTTCATATTACTTTTCCAGTAGCAATATGACACGATCATTAAAAATTATTGTTTCATATGATTGAATCATTATGAACATATCAGAATTATATATTTAAAAGTACGAATCATTTCCATGTTCATCTTCAGTTTTATTTTTCTTGTTTATTAAAAATTGACCATGTACCCTCATATGGACCTTTAAATTGTGATTCCCTGTGAAACTTTTACTGCAGACCTTACAAACATAAGGTTTTTCTCCTGAAACAAAAATATATTTTAAGTAGAATGACATAAATAGTACAGTCGAGTTCATTGGACTTTGTCGCATTAAGTTTAATGACATCGTCTTTGACTTTCTGTACAAATTGTCACAATAATTACTACGAAAAAGTTTAAAAATGCACATATATTATTGAACTCAACTGTACCTAATATCCAGAAGCTTTTTAAATGCAAAAAATCAATCCATACTAATATTATAAATGTGAAAGTATGTTTGTTTGTTTGTCCTTCTTTCACGTCAAAACAGAGCAACTGATCTACTTGATTTTTGGTATGGGGATAGTTTGGAAGCTGGAGAGTAACATAGGCTACTTTTAATTCGGGAAAATTATAAAATAAATATTGTGATTTTGTATGGAAAATAGTTTTACGGTCGTGGGATACAAAACTGTCATTTCTTCCATGGCCGCTTCCGCGGTCAAAATCGAATCTTTCCAATAAGATTAGAACAAAAAAAAATTACTGTAACTAGCGCCAAAAATGCCCCAGTCGCGCATGCGCGCACTTATTCTGTCACGTACCTATTAAACTTCTTCGTGATTATTTATTTTCATCTGTCTAATATTGGTGATACGAAGTACTATACAGGGTGTTTTTCTATAAGTGCAATACCTCTTAGGTGGTGATTGTACTCATGAATATGAACAACTTTTACTATGAGGCCAACTTTGCAACTTCACAAAAAAATCAGCTGTTCTATACATTCTGGTCAGGTAGGTATTAACAAATTGTATGAAACAGCTGTTTTGCTTTGGTGAGTTGCAGAGTTGGCCCCATAGTAAAAGTTGTTTATATTCATGAGCACAATCACCACCTAAGAGGTATTGCACTTATAGAAAAACACCCTGTATTAAAGTATACTATAAATGTATATGGCAAAACAACGTTTGCCGGGTTAGCTAGTTATATTAAAAGCAATCAAGTATGTACCTGTATGGGTTCTCCTATGCTTGATAAGTACACTGTTATGGTAAAATTTAGCCGAACAAAACTCGCATTTGTGTGGGCGAATGCCGTCATGCTTATTGCTGTGCGTCTTCAGTCCGCTGGAAGTTTTGTAAACAGCAGGGCAGCGGTCGCACTTGTATATGCCGACTTCCGAGTGCGATCGCAAGTGTTGTGCCATCTGTGACAAAGACAAAAAGTGCAATTAGTAGATTATACACCGAGGGGATAAAGCACTGTTTTTGTCACGGGCGTGATATTGAATCCTGAGCAAGTGAGAGACTCCAGATTTAACTCCCGAGCGTAGCGAGGGTGTAGGCTAGTCACCGTCGACATAAAAAAATCGCGTTAGCTCGCAAAAAATCGCTATGGGTTGATATTTTGGGATGTTGTTAGGATAGATACCAATAGTGTAAAACCAAAAGGCATTGCCTAAAATTGGCGTCTTTTTTTTTGTCTCGCGGCCATCAACAAAATGTTTGAATATCAATTCTTGATAGTATAACAAACAATATTTGCCAAGACAGTATAGATGTAAACTCAGGCAGAACCAAGATAGAGAACCATTCGTCCGTATATAGAAAATTTTAAAAAACCGCAAATGTAACTTTGTCATTCCTACAAACACTATGAAAAACAAAGTTAAGTTCTAGCTAGTCTCACTCGGTTCGGACTGAGTTTACAGGTATACTTCCTTTGCAAATATTGCCTGTAGTGCTGCCAACAAATTATATATCAATGTTTGGTTGATGGCCGCAAGAAAAAAAAAAGACGCCAGCTGCCATACAAAAGTCTTTTGCAACCTCGAAAGACTTGTGCTAACTTCGTGATGCTCGAAAAACCTCGAAATTTTCTGACTTTTTCAGTTTTTTGGCAGTGCAAAATTAAGCAGTGCCATACAAGCCACGATGAAATAAAACTTAAATCAATAAAACATTAAAAATCTGCATATTTTGCGACAAGAAGCCAAGAGCAGACCCATCCCGTTCACGAGCATGACGCATGAATCGGCCACCGCTTCGCTCAACCATATATCAGGAAACGTATTTGAGGCCACTGGTGTCAGCCCCTGCTGACTTTTTGGAAAAAATTGCCCATTTTTGAAGAGTTATATCTCGGGATCTGTTTAAGAGCCATTTCGCACGTTACAATTGTCTCGCTCGCACAATAAACATTTTTAAAGATTGTGGAAAACACATAAAAAACAAACACATGCATTTTTTAGAATTAAGTGTTTCATTATGTCCCTCCCTACAACGCAATTAGGATTACGCTTCGCTCAGGAATTAGTTCGCAACACCCTCGTTGAACTCGGGAGTTAACTCTGCAGTCCCTCAATTGCTCCTGATTCAATATAGCGCCCGTGACATAAAGACACTAGTCTGAAACCGCCCTTATGGAAATTGAAAAAACGACGGGTATTATCACATACACCCATACCCGAGTAAAAAAGTTCGTTTTCTATATTTACCCTCCCGGGAATCGAACCTGGGACATCTAAATATAGCGGCATCTTTGAATCAGGTACGTCACAATGCAATTTACCTGAGCATCAGAGCATTCACCCGGACAGTGAAAGGTCGTGGGAACGAGTACCATTGGAGCTAGTTGTGAGACGGGTCGATATTTATTTTCTAATAATACTTTCTCCATTTTTAATAATGCAAACAAAATGTATGTCGAAAAAAAACAATCACAAATAATCACAATCATGACCCCCCATTTTTTTTCGGTTTTATTTAATTTATTTCTTTCGATTTTTGATACAAATAAAATTGTTATTTACTGAGACCTGAGACAGAAAAGATTAATACTTACCCCTTTATTATTACTGACAGTTACTCCACATGTGGGGCAGATCATCTTCCCTTTACATTTATGTTGGTCCAGTTTTTCTTGATTTAGAAAGTACCTAGCGCATTGTTTGCATACTCTTTTATTCGGATTGTGCAGATGCATTTTGTGAGTCTGAAAATAAGTAAGATTTAAGGCCTGATCAGACGAGGTACTGTCCCCCGGGCACTTTTTTGTCCATCCATATCTAGATCTCTTATAAATTGTATCGAATAACGCACACAAGGAACTAAAAGTACCCCAATGGACACCGAGAGACTGGACTGGACAAAAGTACGGGGGAGTCGCAACAAATGACCGCACACCGTAAGCGGTGAGTCCGTGACAAGTAATCGGTGGACATTTTTAGACGTTCAGGGACTTTTTGTACCCCGGGGGCAAAAGAGACTTTCAAAAGCGTAATCAAAATATATGTTCGGAAAGTATACTCGATTTATGCGCGATAATCGAGTATACTTTACACTTACACCTTGTCGGATAATAAAGAAATATTGAAACTATACTAGGTCAATGAATAATAGACACGAGAGAGAGCGAGTTTGCCTCGGAACCGGAAGTCCTGTAGAACACGTGATAGTTCAGAAATTTAACCTCCTCGTGATCACCTTAAATTTCTAACCTATCACGTGTTCTACAGGACTTAAAGGCAAACTCGCTTATACTTTCAACGAGTTATCGAAGAGTCTCAACCTAGATGTTTTCAACACTAGTAGCGTCCGAACAAAGACGTTAATCGGCAACCATTTTTTCTTAGGCTGAATAGCGATTAGTATTTTTAAGTCAATTTCTATGTCAATTTGTTTTGTATGTTCACTGACTCGGTGTACTTCGTGTGTACTGTGTAACTTCGTGTGTAGTGAGTGTGATGTTTTTGTTTAGTAGTAGTAGGTAATAACTTTGTTCATGGAATGATTGTACTTATCTTGTCGTTATGTGTGTGAATCTTTAATTGGCTTGCTTGTTTCCATAATGCTTTTTTTAAATATATATATCAAAGCTGTTGATTTACCGAATAAATAAAAATTAAAAATATACTTCTACGCAGTGGTACTAACGCAGTATGATTTCCAGTTGTTATTTTTGTATAAATTGCTTGAAAATATACTTGATTTTTTGCGCACTAACAAGGTATACTTTTTGTAACTGATTCTGAGTCTCTTCTGATGAACTCTGCAATAAGAGTATCCGAAAATATACTCGAGTCGAGTATTGCGCAGCTGCGCAGCCCTGCGCGCTGGCATAGTAACCATTCAATAAACGCTTCCCAAACATTCATCTACATTTATATTCGATTTTACCTACCTTTAGTGAGGTGGAACTTTTACAGGCATATGGACACAGATCACACGTAACAGTCTTCTCTTCAGTATGAGAAAGCATATGCGTCACCAGTTGACTCTTCGACCTAACCCTGAAATGAAAAGTGGAACATAAATTCAACACTTATAAAAGAATGGGCAAGATAAACTAGATAAATGTAGTTATTTAAATTGTTACTTTTTGCATTCACAGTGCAATTTATATTACTTATTGAAAAATGGAAAATGAAGTATTTAGAAAAAATCGACCCGTCTCACAATACTAAAAGAAAGGTATTTCTTTCGCGTGTGAGGGTAGTAATATCTTCACATTGATGGAATTAACGCTGGCTATACAGCGCGTAAGAAGCATTGGATAAATTCGACGCTTCTCGTAACGACTCCGTAGCTCAGTGGTGAGAGTAGTCGCCCGGATAGCAAAAGGTCGTGGGTTCGTTTCCCATCGGAGCTAGTTGTGGGACGGGTCGATTTTTTCAGAATACTTACTTCATTATCCATTAGAAAAAAAAATAAAAACTTAAATAACTGCAACACAAATTTTGCTATTTGCTAGCATTTACTAAGCAACAAAAGCTATCTATTCATGTATTTGGTTCTGGGCTGAAACGAATTTTTTTGTCAGGGTAAAGATTCAAACGCAGCAGCAAAATCAGGGGGGTAATTGTCTAACTCAACATCTATCGCAATCGCATTCAGTTTGAAAGATATTGCACGGCCATTGCTGCTTTCGACAACTTTCTTCAACAACAAGTGATGGATGCTTGATGGATGTCAAACTGAATGCGATTGCGATTGATGTTGAATTAGACAATTACCCCCCAGTTTTTCTGAAATATCTCAAAAGCTACAATCCACACATTTTGCGGGGGTAACGCACACAATTTTTTTCCGGCTTCTGGACCGTACTGACAAGCGCAAAATCCGAAACTTCGCTAGCCCCGCCCCTTTCACTCGATTCTGTTATGACTGGAGAGTAAGAGGGACGGGTATAACGAAGTTTTGGGGCAGACCCTCAGGTGCGGCGGGTCCTAAACATACATTTTACAAGCTTTTATTTAACTTGCAGTGTATGTATGCATGTCCGTTCGTCAAATCTTGCGAGCTAAATTTGACCCACTTACCAATGTCCGATTGAGCTGAAATTTGGAATTCACCTTTAGTTCCGATGACAATGCAATTAAATATATAATCAGTATAGTTATCAATTCAGAATTCTTGCAAATTTTCAAGTACTATATTCTTGTTTTGTTGTGATGGTTACTTGACACTTTGTCAATGTAGGTAGGTACCATAAAGTTATAATCAGCGAGCATTCAGCGAGCGCAATCTTCATAGAGTGCGTGTCAGATAACTCTGCGACTGGGGCGTTTATGGCGCTAGTTACAGTACATTATTTTGTTCTAAGCTTATGGAAAATATTAGTATTCGATTTTGACCCCGCGCAGACTTATCTGGCGCACTCTCTAAATTCAACTAGTAATAGAACACACGTCCCAACCCGACAGCCGATTTGAATTGGTTATTTGAGAAAGAACATGAGTCCATGTCACATAATTGCTATGGAGACAAAAAAACAGTCTGTTTGAAAAGTGCTATAATATACTATTTACATAAATTTGAGATTATCAATAGAATATTTTATAACGAGGGACTAAACGAAGCCATTATATACCAGAGGTGGTTTGGCTCCCGAGCGTGCGAGGGAGTCAATGAAACCGAGGGTATATTAAGTTGGCGTTTAGTCTCGAGGTGCAAACTGTACTTTTCACTTCGAGTGCGAGAAAACTAGTCAATTTAGTACAAAAACATTTAACAAATTCTGACATTTTCGCGGTCAGTAGTAGTAGTAGTAAAAATATTCGCCCTTTTGTAGGACAGGCCAAGACATTTAGCCATACTGCCAATTATTGAGTATTATTTAATTATTATAGTTTCTTATGTTTTCATAAGAATGTAGGTGTGTTACATTCCAGTGCTCCTTGGAGTTTTTGGCGTCAAGTGTGTCAAGCCAACCTTCTCGATAATTCTTGCTGAGGTTAGTCACCACACCACTATAATAAAACACTCGGCATCACTTTACCGAGATAGCGCCTATTTTAATCATTCTACATATCGTTCAGTTGCGTAGACACTTGGGGCACAAAAACCACACCTATCTTGAGTCACAAAATCCACTATGAAACAAATTGCGATTAATTAAAATATCCACTCAACCTAACCCGCCAAAATGGCGCCAAAAACTCGCAGTAAGTTTTTTCCGCTAAACCAGTCATAAATTGACAATTTAAAACACATGGCGCCACCTTCCTTGCGGAAAAACCATGAAACAAAAAAACATGTTCGCAATGAAGATGGTCCACACTTCACAATTAATAGTATATTCACTGGCTGTTTGAGTTTATCTAATGTCACATGAAGGAAATTAAAAAAGTAATTACATTTTACTCCCTAGGGACTACAGTGGTTATTTAGTCCCGCTTCGTAGGGCTATATTTGCGTACTTTTAGAGCATGAGAAGTGAAAATTATTATTATTTATATTAAAACATTAATTTAAAGTCCCTGGACTTAGGCTTTTTCTCAATTACTTAAAAAAATTACATTTAATTAAAAATGAAGTTTCCCTGTCAGTTACAGGCTACTCAAAATGGTTTTGAAGAATTTTTCGTCATTCTTTTATGACAGTTACCGTTCAATTTTTTTCAAATCCAAGACCTTTTTTTGTTAATAGGTCTTTTTCTTTACGAGCCCGTTGCATTGCATTGGCAAATCCAGGTGATTTCTGTGGGTATTTGATAAGAAAAAGTGATGTGATACAAGGCCTTGTTCAGTGATGTGATACAAAGCCTTGGCCAAGACCAGATTTGGTGTAGCTTTTTGATTTTTTGATTTGATTTAATTTTGATTTGGTACGAACGTGTGTAGCACGGATTATATTTGCTTTACAGCAAAGTTCGTCCGCACCAAATCGGCGGTTAGGTCTGGTCTGGACGTGTGTAGCGGCTATAAGAACGAACGAACTACAAAAAAAAGGGAAAAACGCGAAGTTGCTATATTCAGACCCTATGTGTCACTTTGCACATAAATAGTTCACTAAAGTCAACGACAGATGGCTCCAAGTTAATACAACCATAGTCTACCTACAGAAAAGAAAAAACCTTTTTTTCTTTATGTACTATGTTTATCAACTTTGATAGAAACTTAAATGTGTCTTGTTCTTTAGTATTTATTTTTGAAATACGTACTAAAATTTACAACTGAAAATCAGCGTTTGCTTGCGTTGCAAGACAAGTAATATGACGCTGAGCTGCGACCATTGAGTACCTACTGCTGCGGCACGGCACACACACATTTTTATTTTGAACATTTTGTCTTATTGGGTCTAATTTGTGTTTTCTATTCTTGTTCGTAATACAGTGCTTCCTTCTCTTATACCTATGTGAATATGCCTTGTATTTAATGAATATGTGTGTCTGTAGTAAGAATCTACAATCTCTATTTGGTGGTAAAATATATTTGTGTGTTTGCAGACTTGATGCAGTTGAAGAGCTAGACTGTAAT
Organism: Crambus lathoniellus; assembly: GCA_949710035.1. Taxonomy (NCBI): domain Eukaryota; kingdom Metazoa; phylum Arthropoda; class Insecta; order Lepidoptera; family Crambidae; genus Crambus; species Crambus lathoniellus. The sequence goes on from OX453306.1 coordinate 11,768,831, forward strand.
AAATTAACTGGCAAACGACCATGCAATAATTATGCATTAAATGAAATGAAGCAACTTAGAAACACGTCCAATAATAACTAAAAATACAAAAATAAATTATATTAAAAAAACCTTTTATTTAAAATCAAGCTTTTATTCAAATGTCCTAAAAAGAATAAAATAAACTTTGTATCAAGTCAAATCCAACAAATTTATTAAATTAAACAATTTATTTGTTTTAAAAGCTTGTCGCGAGATTTTATTGTTACTGGGCTTGCACTAAACACAAATGCTTTAACTTATATTTGACATATGAAATTAAATAAAGCGACAAGCTTTTAAAACATATAAATTGTTTAATGTAATAAATTTGTTGGATTTGACTTGATACAAAGTTTATTTTATTCTTTTTAGGACATTTGAATAAAAGCTTGATTTTAAATAAAAGGTTTTTTTAATATAATTTTTTAAACGACTTCAATAAAGAAGGATTTAATCAGTTTGACCTGTATGTATGTGATATTGTTGGAATTGGATAATATTTGAGTAAGTATAGCGTTACATTTAGGCTTCTAAGCACGTCCACGAACTTTTTTAGAAAACTTAAAGTCACATCAAGATGATTCTTTTTGATTTAAAACAGGGTGTAAGTATACCAACTTACTTAGGGAACAGTCAAGTATCATTAAAATCGGTTCAATAGTTTTTAAGATATGGGTATCTTATCTTATGGCACTTAAATTACAAAATATGTTCTTTTAAAAAATATTTAATTATTATATCTAAAATTACTGTACTGCTGTGCTGTGTTACATTTAAAACTAAAAACAATCGGCTAATGTTGGCTGCTAAAATGCGTCGCGTCGTCCTGTGTTGTGACAATCTGAATGTTGTATAGATATTTTGTCAGTGGTTTTTTGTGCGTGAATATTTTGCCATTAATTTAATTACCATGAACTAGTCTTATACAAAAAATGTTAAGTATTACATAAAAATAATAGTTGTATTTTTTTATACACCTTATTTTAAGTACGACAATTTACGCCCGAATTCTAGAACGCTACTCAGCTTTGGGTTGGGGGCGTCTTAAACATCATGTTGTCTCTTTCATATGTTTGACATTTAAGGGGACAGGGCGATGTTTGAGAGGCTCCTAAATTTGAGTTGTGTTTGAGTATTAGGGCATTAGTGTATAAATAAAAAGAACTTACACTTTGGAACAATCATTGCACTCATATTTCGCATCTCTATGTAACGCTTGGTGCTTTGTATATTTTCTTGGAGTAGGATATGATCGGGAGCATTTATTACACTTAATCACCTTTTCCTGTATCACAAAAATAATATTACCAATTTGTAAATTCTAACAAAACTACGCGACTTTTTTCCAAAAGAAAAAAAAACAGTGCACTTACATATTCAGTAAAGTGTGTATTCAAATAATGATATTCCAAATAAGCTGGAGACATATAATGACGACCACACAAGTGGCACTTTTGCTGTGGTTTTGGTAAGTGTTGCAACCTGTGGCCTAGGAGGTTAGGCCACGACCAGACAGCCTCTCCACATAACTCACACTCCTTGGTTCCTTTATGACTTTCTAAATGCTTCTTTAAGATATTTTCATCAACAATTTTTTTTAAACAAATTCCTGGAAATTAAATATAAACCCTTTTTAATGTATTGAAAATACCAAATATTAACTAGAAGCTTTCCGCCCGCGGCTTCGCCCGTGTGGACTACACGACGTTGTCCCGCGGGAATTTGATATTCTTCCGAGATAAAAAGTATATCCTATGTTCCTCTCCAGGCTACAAAGTATCTGTGTCCCAAATTTCAGCCAAATCCGTTCAGCCGTTTTGGCGTGATTGAGTAACTAACAACGAACATCCAAACATCTAAACTTTCACAATTTTATAATATTATAGTAGGATGACAGGCAAGAAATGCACATTTACCACAATCCAAAGATGTATTTTCTGAGCACTCTGAAGATTTGTCGCAGTCTACTTTCTTTTTCTTATGAGATTTGTATTTTCTTTTACCTACAATGCATAAAACAAAGTTTGTTTAGTTCGCAGAAACTTAAGACTAGACACTTTTCTATTATAGTCATGGATAAGATTTTAGTAGGGCAAATATTTTCTGTTATTTCACTAACGCCCGAATACTAGAACGGGTATCGGGTAGTGTCGATCGCCACCCGAGGTCGGTATGCCCTTTATTCTCTCATGCGCCGCCGGTTGACCTGGTGCCCTACAGGCGAACTTCGGAAATCTGCCGGACTTCAACTTAAAACAGTTAGGTACTACTTATATCGAAGTACGTAATTTAAATTTGGCTTTTTTATTTATTTTATTTATTTATTAATTCTTCATGCACAATGTACATAGGCGGACTTAATGCCTCAGGCATTCTCTACCAGTCAACCTTAGGGTGATATGGAGATAGTAAAGTGGTAGGGTGCACAACCAGCATTAAACTTAAAAAAGGCGAGAGAAATATTAATATATACAACGTAATAAATAAATAAACTTATATAGCTTATAATAAAAGTATAATAAATATTATATATTATATTACACATATTTATATAATTATAATAAATATATAATAAATTATACTACATACAATATACATAAATATATAAATATATATAGGTACAAATAAAAGATAACGACGATCAAGATTTAAGAGTTAGCTGCTTGCTCAGTGAGAAATTTTCGTAACTTAGTTTTAAACGAATACCGACTGGTGGACCTTCTGATGTCTAAAGGAAGCGCATTCCACAGAAGAATTGGGTAAATGAAGAAAGAAGAATGAATAATATCAGATTGATGAGAGGGACAGCTAAGTAACAGATTAGACGAAGAACGAAGGCTTTTATCGTGAGTAGTACACAACACAAGTACTGGAATGTGAAGTTAGATAAGGGGGAGCATTAGGAGAGTTTAAGAGAGAATAAAGAGTGGTAAATGCCCGCATACTTCTGCGCTGTCTTATGGGCAACCATTTAAGAAGGGATCGATGCGCGGACACGTGATCATACTTACGGAGATTGTAGACGAATCGAATGCAGTTATTCAGAAGACGGTCGAGCTTATTGAGTAGCTATTTGCCGAAGTTATTTGGAAAATATCGATGTTCCTGGGACATAATTAATCGTAGTTTGCCATTTTGCCCTGATTGGGGCTCGATTTATCAGTTTTAATTTGAAGCCCAGCGATTTCCGAAGTTCGGAGCGTTCGCCGGTACTGCCCCTGGTCTGGTGATCTGACTTCATAGATTATTCTCTAAAACACGACGCTATAACGAGATCGGCGTTTGTTGCAATGTGTAGTGCATTCTTAAGCTACACATATATATGCGAGTCATTTGCGTAGCATGAAGCTCGCAAAGAGCATATTGAAGCACGGGCAATGGGGGAGAAATTTGAATAAGGAAATTGATGGTTAGAGATATAGATAGTTTATTGTTTTTTGGTACTTATATCTAAATTCAAAGTCAAATTTGTTTATTCAATTTAGATTGTTATTTACAATACTTTTGATTGTGAACGTCATAGAAGCTACGCCATGCATCGGTTTGCAAACCCTACAGCGGGAGACCTTGGAGAAGAATCGGCAAGAAACTCCAAGGGTTGTTTTTTTTTTCTAGGTTTTGAATGATTTCTTTTGGAGCATTTTTATTTGTTTTTCGTAGTCTCAGAAGGATTATGCTTTTTAGAAGTTAGGCCACGACTAAGACAGTTTCTCCACATAACTCACACTCCTTGGTTACTTAACGACTTTCAAATTTTTTTTTAAAGCAAATTACTGGAAATAAAATATAAACCCTTCTTAATGTTTTGAAAATACTAAATATTAACTACTAGCTTCCGCCCGCGGCTTCGCCCGCGTGGACTACACGACGTTATCCCGCGGGAATTTGATATATTTCCGGGATAAAAAGTAGCCTATGTTCCTCTCCAGACTACAAAGTATCTATGTCCCAAATTTCAGCCAAATCCGTTCAGCCGTTTTGGCGTGATTGAGTAACAAACATCCAAACATCTAAACATCCAAACATCCAAACATCTAAACTTTCACATTTATAATATTAGTAGGAAACTAGCTTTCCGCCCGCGTGGACTACATGACGTTATCCCGAGGGAATGTGATATTTTTCCGGGATAAAAAGTAGCCTATGTTACTCCTTATTACATTAGCTACCTGCCAGTGAAAGTCCCGTCAAAATCGGTCCAGCCGTTTCAGAGATTAGCCGGAACAAACAGACAGACAGACAGACAGACAAAAATTGTAAAACGTGTCATTTTGGTATACGTACCGTATATATAATCATATGCATGTAGTAAAAAGCACGGTTATTTTAATGTTACAAACAGACACTCCAATTTTATTTATTTGTATGTATAGATGTATAGATTAGTAGGATTAGTAGGATGACAGGCAAGAAATGCACATTTACCACAGTCCAAAGATGTATTTTCTGAGCCCTCTGAAGATGTGTCGCAGTCTACTTTCTTTTTCTTACGAGATTTGTATTTTCTTTTACCTGCAATGCATAAAACAAAGTTTGTTTAGTTCGCAGAAACTTAAGACTAGACACTTTTCTATTATAGTCATGGATAAGATTTTATTAGGGCAAATATTTTCTGTTATTTCACTAACGTCCGAACTTCGGAAACCTGCCGGGCTTCAACTTAAAACAGTTATATCGAAGTACGTAATTTCTTTTTGTAGGTACTATTTGCAGAAGTTATTTGGAATATATCGATGTTCCTGGGACATAATGAATCGTTGTTTGCCATTTTGGGCTGCTATGGAATTGCGTAAAGTAATACGATATGAACTGTCAAATTAATTAATACGATTATCTTACGCAATTGACCCCCCCCCCCCCCCCCCAATGGGGCTCGATTTATCTGTTTTAATTTAAGCCCGACAGATTTCCGTAGTTCGGAGCGTTCGCCGGTACCCCTACCGGCGAACTTTCCGATAATCGGAACGATACACGGCTTCACCTTCAAACATAAATTACGAAGTACCTTATTTCTTATTGTACTATTTGCCGAAGTTATTTGGAAGATATCGATGTTCCTGGGACATCATGAATCGTTGATTGCCATTTTTGGCCTGATTGGGGCTCGATTTATCTGTTTTAATTTGAAGCCGGGCAGAATTCCGATTATCGGAGCGTTCGCCGGTACGGAAAGAATAGGGAAATTGATGGTAAGAGATATAGATAGTTTATTGTTTTTTGGTACTTATATCTAAACGCAAAGTCAGAGGATGGTGGGCAAAATACACCCAGCTCCGCCAGCCATTTAATAAGTGTGACTCAAAACACCAACCAAAAATAAACATTTTATATTATTTATTTATTTATTTTCTTAAAGGAAGACCAACAGCCAATCTTATAAATTAACATCTATTACAATAGGCACCAGAAGGCCACTTACCGGTCCTCACTAATTGCTACAAAATAACCTAACTACATACAACTAAAGTACATGAATAAGACAATATAGATAAAACATCGCAATTACTCTTATAACTAATATTAACAAATTAACAGTTAAAAAACTGTCTGCTTAACGCATTCCTTGCCACCGCCTCACTAGTGTTGAACAAAATATGTAAGTCCAATCGATTGCACATATTGTTAAAGTTATCACCGGCACGCCACATGAATTAATTTTGCCTGTAGTTCGTATGGGCAAGGGGAAGAAATAAAAGTAGACTGTTTCTGAGGGACTTAGAGGGCACTCTCAACTGTATCTGTTGCAGGAGCTCCGAGCAGTCCACTTAACCCGATGCAAGCCTTAGCAAAAACGTCAGGTCATTGATCTCGCGTCGCAAAGTAAGCGGTAAGAGGTGATGCTTCCGACAGAGTTCATAGTAGTTCGAGGAACTATAGTAATCCTTGGTACGGTAACAAAGAAATCGTATTAAACCTTTTCTGAATATCCTGCTGAAAGCTCTTTTACCCAATCGATCTTCAAAATAGCGAGATTAATGGTTTCATAGTCACCCCTATTAAATAGGAACCGTAGACTTGGCGCCGGACTTAAAGTGCGTAGTGCAGTATAATTAATTTTAATATTAAGTGTACCGTGATGGGGATCAGCAGGTAGGGACAGTGGATCCTTACACTCAGAAACACTAACAGATTCAGTACAAAGGACAAGATCAAGGATAACTCCGAAACTGGTTTTATATTATTATGACACTTTTACAAAATAATATCCCAGAGGTCATGAGATAAAACTGTATAAGTAAAAACCAAATAAGATGGGCAAAATTCACCCAGCTCCGCCAGCCAGCCATTTAATAAGTGTGGTGTGACTCGAAACACCAACCAAAAATGAACATTTTATATTATGACTTTACAAAATATCCCAGAGGTCATGAGATACTTAATAATAACTTATTATAAACTCTGGCGGAAGTGGGTGTGCCGTCCATATAGTTTTGCCCACCAGCCTTTGTTTATTCAATTTAGATTGTTATTTACAATACTTGTGAACGTCATAGAAGCTACGCCATCGGTTCGCAAATCCTGGCGGGAGACCTTGGAGAAGAACCGGCAAGAAACTCCAAGAGTTGTTTTTTTTTCTATGTTTTGAATTATTTCTTTTGAAGCATTTTTATTTGTTACTAGCTGACCCAGCAAACGTTGTTTTGCCATATTAACTTATTAAAAAGTAGGTAATCCAAAGCGGCTAAAACGTCAGTGACTACAATACTCTTTGACATACCTCTTTGGAAGCGGCTATGGTAGAAATGACAGTTTTGTATAGTACGACAGTTTATCGATTTTCTATACAAAATAATCATTTTTATTTTATAATTTTCCGGAATAAAAAGTAGCCTATGTTAATCTCCAGCTCCCAAACTATCCCCATACCAAAAATAGAGTCGATCCGTGGCTCCGTTTTGACGTGAAAGACGGACAAACAAACAAACAAACAAACAAATAAACAAACAAACAAACAAACACACTTTCACATTTATAATATTAGTATGGATTATAGTTCTTATTCTATTAAATTTACAATAATGACGAAAAAGGCCCGCGCACCAGTAGATGCGCGTAATAAAGCCCGGCTGTCAAAGTGTTAAACATCATGGCGTCTCTTTTATATTTTTGACATTTAATTAAGCGACAGAGAGATATTTGAGACGCTCCCAAAGCTGAGTATCGTTTGAGCATTTGAGTATTCGGGCGTAAGAATGTGTTTCTGAATTGAGGAATTGCAGTTGAGCACTACATAAGTACAACATTTGTATGGTTGAGTAACATTTGAGTAGTTCTCAACTTCGATTCCTCAAATCAGAAACCGGTCATAGGTCATTAAAAATAATAAAGTATAGAATAAAAACCAGACATGTTTTGTCACATTACCCACATACAATACACAATCCTTTTCCTTGTATGAGTTTTTCTATATTGATTTTTACGAAAGTTAATAAAAGTCTATAGTAAATAGCTTGTAGTATTTTACTTACCTTCAACTCTATGTGACTTGACAGTTTCGGTCGATTTCAAAACTTTGGAACTAGTCTTCTTAATATATTTTTTCTTTGTCTTGGTTTTAGGCTCAGGGTGTTCTAAAATAAGACAAATGTTAAAAACAAAATCCAACTTCCTCCAAATCTTCACTTCGCAAAAACTGAATGAATAATGATAAGTAAACTTTTAGAGTTAAGTACTTATGTATAGAAAATATCTAAGATAAAATTGGCTTGCACGCCGCGCCCGTCACAACATACCTACGTTTGGTTCGTGTAGGGGCGATATCTACCGTTGAAACGAAAAGAAGAAGAAGAAGGAGAAATTTGTGATCAGTATTTTCGTGTAACGTTTCTATTAACCACTACGAGCTCCGTGCGATTTTAACCGCATAGTACTACCCTTTCCCGTGGGAACATCATCGCGATCGCGGGATAAGTCTACTAGTTTTTGAGTTAATCCATTACAAAAAAACTAACGCCCAAATACTCGGAACCAACTCAACTTTGGGAGCGTCTCAAACATCATGCTGTCTCTTTCATACCTTTGACATTTAATGCGACAGGGCGATGATGATGTTTGAGACGCTCCCAGAGCTCAAACGCAAATCTTAAACTTCGGTTAGCCTCGGCCCCGCCCCTTTCACTCGATTCTGTCATGACTGGTGAGTGACAGGGACGGGTATAAATTTCGGGTTTTGTTTTTGCTTCAGAGTAAGCCCTCTGAGTAGCCTTCGAGTATTCGGACGTAAAGGAGATGTTTAATTTTATGCTAAGACCTTGTACGGTCACGAGCAATACGCAACAACAGAACAATAGAACTTTGTCACATTGAAGCGTTCTGAAAATAAACGATTAGTGTCACAGAAGTCATTCAATATTGTAATATGACATAGTCCTATGTTGTATACATATTATTGCTCGTGACTATATGTGACATATGTAAAAAAAAGTATAAAATACATGTACTGCGTTGAAACAGGTTACACCTCAATATGCTTTATCGTTTTATGTGTACTAATAAAATAAAGAAACACAGTTTTGCAACTTGAGATGTCTTTCTAAGCTAAACGGCCCCCACAGACGATCAGTCCGCCAGCAGGCAAAACAGTCCGTCAGTTGGCCGAAATCCATGCTATTCGGTTTTTGTATGAAAAACTGTGAGTGTGTGGTCGATTGAAGCCAACTGACTGACAGGCCGCTGTCAACAGGCGGACTGATCGTCTTTAAAGTCGAAAAAAGTCAAAACTATAAGTCCGTGCGCACAACTGGGCGGGGGATAAGTGGAATAACCCGTTTTGGCGCTAGTTATAGTATATTTTCTTTGTTCTAAGGATAAAGTAACAGATTATATTCGATTTCGACCGCGCGCAGACGCACTCTAAAACTGTCACCAACTTTACTGTCAAACCGAAGGACATAAAAATCCCACAAACTTATCTGACCCAGTGGTGAAAGCGCCACTAGCAATACAAAATCATTACAAAATAATCAAAAAGCCCCGACTCACGAACCGTCGCAGTGTTGCCATAGGCAGACAAAACCAAATTTCTCAACTTGAGGGTATATGAAAAATTGTCATCAAACGTTCAATTAGAATACCTATGTAATAGAAATAGAAAATTGTTTATTCAGCAAAAACTACTTATTATATTATACATACTTATTGTTTTATCACTGTTTAAACTGTTCTACACATTATCTCGATATATTATTCTAAAAAATCAAAATATTACCTAATAAAAACAAAATCACAAATCAATCCCTTTATAAATTAAGAAATTTCAAGGTTGGCTGGAAGAGATTGCTATATAGCAATAAGGCCGCCTATTGTCTGTTCTCTTAAAACTATTTGTCTCCTTGTGTTATTTGTCTTTTTCTCTGTGTCTTTCTTTCTTTCTTTCTTTCTAACGGTGAAAGAATTTTCTAAATCGGTCCAGTACTTTTTGAGTTTATTCGTCGTGGTACCCGTTCCCGTGGGAATATCGGGATAAAATATAGCCTATGTCACTCGGGAAGACTGTAGCTTTCTAACAGTGAAATAATTTTCTAAATCGGTCCAGTACTTTTTGAGTTTATTCGTTACATACAAAAATACAAATCTTTCCTCTTTATAATATTAGTAAAGAATAGCGGCCGCCCGCGGTTTCACCAGCGTAGTTCTCGTTCCCGTGGGAATATCGGGATAAAAAAAAGTAGCCTAAGTTACTCCTTATTACATCAGCTACCTGCCAGTGAAAGTCCCGTCACAATCGGTCTAGCCGTTTCAGAGATTAGCCGGAACAAACAGACAGACAGACAGACAGACAGACAAAAATTTAAAAAAATGTTATTTTGGTATATGCACCGTATATATAATCATATGCATGTAGTAAAAAGCGGTTATTTTAATATTACAAACAGACACTCCAATTTTGATTATTTGTATAGATTAGTAACTAGCGGCCGCCCGCGGTTTCACCCGCGTGGTTCCCGTTCCCGTGGGAATATCGGGATAAAAAGTATCCTAAGTTATTCCTTATTGCATCAGCTACATGCCAGTGAAAGTCCCGTCAAAATCGGTCCAGCCGTTTCAGAGATTAGCCGGAACAAACAGACAGACAGACAGACAAAAATTGTAAAAAATGTTATTTTGGTATATGTACCGTATATACATATAATCATATGCATGTAGTAAAAATCGGTTATTTTAATATTACAAACAGACACTCCAATTTTATTCATTTGTATAGATTAGTATATTAGTATAGACTAGCGGCCGCCCGCGATTTCACCCGCGTGGTTCCTGTTCCCGTGGGAATATCGGGATAAAAAGTATCCTAAGTTACTCCTTATTACATCCGCTACCTGCCAGTGAGAGTCCCATCAAAATCGGTCCAGCCGTTCCAGAGATTAGCCGCAACAAACAGACAGACAGACAGATAGACAGACAGACAAAAATTGTAAAAAATATTATTTTGGTATATGTACCGTATATATAATCATGTGCATGTAGTAAAAAGCGGTTATTTTAATATTACAAACAGACACTCCAATTTTATTTATTTGTATGTAAGTATAGATTTATTTAAATTTTAAACAAGCACATGCGTTTTCAATTACGCTGTATTAAAGTTTTTGTCTTTGACAGAAGTCTATAGGTCCATATACCTACAGTGTCTACATAGTTGAACTTCGAAAGAATCAATGAGTCAACCAGTTTAACTCGTAAATCGGTACACAGGAAGTTTCGAACATTGTAGAGCACTTTCAGACGATAGAAGCAGTTACGAACTAATTCCTGAACATAGGACTCAAATCTTAATTCGGAGTCTAATACCAAACCCAGGTTATGCGCCTCCTTCACCAGTTGCAAGTTTTCATTCTCCAGTTTAATAATAGGATTTGCAGCTTCCTTCTGAATAACCTGACGTTAAGAGCCTAAGACCAAGAACTAAGACTTGCTAGCGTTTATGACAAGTCCATTATCATTTAGACCAGTCAGAAATACTTGTTAAATCTTCATTGACCTTATCAACTGACGCATCTAAGTTTTGAAGATGGCAAGAGGTGTAAATCTGCGAATCGTCTGCATTATAAAGGCTTGAGCACACCAAACGCGGGTCAGAAGCAGCGCTTTTTGAATGCGGGCCCGCGCAAGTTGTAATACAAGAAGCTCTATGAACTACGACACACTAAATTTGAACGCGGGCTCTGCCACTTCTGCCACGGTCCCGCGCCGCCGCCCCGCGCCGGTTTGTAGTCCAGCAGTTGCAGTGCGGCGCGGCGCAGAGCAGTTTGAGCGCGGCCCGCCCTGCTGTATAGGTAACTATGGCGGCCATGTTAGCATGACACACCGAGGCAGGGCGTTCGCAGTGCAGCGCAGCGCTTCGAAAGCAATTGACGAGAGTTGTATTATACATACTGCCCGCCTAACCCGTCACTGAACGCGGTTTGAACGCGGGCCCGCGTTGCAACTGCTTTGAAACTGCTGCAGCGTTCAGTGTGCCGACTCCCGGCATCTCCCGCGCTGCTGACCTGCTCTGCTTCTGACCCGCGTTTGGTGTGCTCAAGCCTTAACTGAAATTTTCAATTTTTTATACAACGCACGAAGTATACCTAAATGATGAAGAGGAGTGGACCTAAGGCCGAGCCTTGAGGTACTCTTTCGCTCCTCGAAGAACATGATACAGAACCGTCACTATTGCGTAGTTGAACATATTGAGAGCGATCAGTCAAGTAACTATGGAACCATTTTACCGTGGGCACATCAAATCCGTAATACACCAACTGGGTATTTGTCTGAATTTTTTTTATTGACTTAAAATATTTATTGAATAAGTAGCAACACAACATAGGTATTTATTTTCAAATTTCTTGCATATTTCCAGCGATATAGAAACATCAAATTTTCTAATTAGACAAGGAGAGCGCTATAGAAACGTGACGTCACTTTTCTATAGTGCCATATTCTCGCCATAGAAAATGTCGTTTTAGAAGGAGATAGCTAGAGTCACAATTAAGTAGCTCCTAATTCGCTTGTTATAATACAGATTGAATTTCTTTTTTCACGTTCGTTATTCAATAATGTTATATTTCTGAATGTCATAATTAAATATCTACATTTCAACAACAGTCAAATACCCAATTTGGAAATCATCAAAGTAATATTTATAGCAACAAATGCACGAAAATAATCTAACAGAACCAACAGAGTACCCATTCCTGCATCTTGCGGCTCTAGGATGTTCGAAGTCACATCTAGTAAGGCCGACTCAGTACTTCGGTTTTTACGAAAACCAGATTGGGCTTGGGGAAGGATGTTATTGCTCTCTAGATATTCGATCATTTATGAGTAAACCATCTTTTCGTAATTGTCTGTCATCAAAATATAAAATAAGGACGGTAGGTCTCGAACAAATACTGGGATATCATCTTTCAAAGTACGACGCCGACGTAGTAAACAAGGTGGTTTTGTAACCTATAATTTCAACGCATTTGAATTGGACGCTAGCTATTTTGTTATTTGTTGTTATTTTCAAGTAACATGGATTCTGAAGTTCAAGGTAGGTACTGCCTTTTAGAAATGATACTAATATTTTTGGAATTTTTATTCTATTTACCTTGAATAAAGCATTCAAATCAGTAAGTAAAATTTCAGAAAAAAATAATGCTATAAGTATATAGGTACTTTCTGCTACTTTCTGCAACCAAATCTTGATCTAAATTATCGTAAGGTATTAAATTATCAAATTATAAAAACAAAGTTTGCTACTACATACTACTACTGGCACCACTGCTGCATTTTTTCTTGATGAAGGTGGAATGGTTGTTGCACTAGTTTCAGTTGTGTTGGTCAGATTAATTGAGAGTTAAGATTAGAAATTAAATTAAGATGATTATTTCTTTTTTTATTTAGAGAGGAAACCTTTGAGACGACTACACGCCTACTTGTAGGTTCGAGTAAGATTAGGGACAAGAAATAAAAGTATTAAAATCCAGGACATGGCCAGCAGGTAGATGGCATCTTAGAGGGCATCTTTGAACACAAAAAAACGTCTTTTATTCTATTACTAGCTGACCCAGCGCGACTTCGTTCCCGTGGCCCTACCCCCTACTCCACCCTACCCTACCCGTACTCTACCCCTACCCCTACCCTACCCCTACCATACCCCTACCCTACCCCTACCCCCACCCTACCCCTACCCTAACCTACTCCTACCCTACCCTACTCCTAACCTACCCTACTCCTACCCTACCCTACCCCTACTCTACCCCTACCCTACCCCCACCCTACCCCTACCCTACCCTACTCCTACCCCTACCCTACCCCTACCATACACCTACCCTACCCTACCCCTACTACCCTACCCCTACCCAACTTCTACTCTACTCCTACTTACCCCTCCTTAAAACCTTCCTTGGACTTCCACGAACATTTCAAGACCAAAATTAGACAAATCGGTCCAGCCGTTCACGCGTGATGTCGTGACCAAGGGAAATAGGGATTCATTTTTATATATATAGATAGATACACTCGCGTGCAATGAAATCGACTCACTGAACTTTTTTCATACAAACATGCTCACTTTAGCGTCTCATAGATAGGAAACTATTTGCATCTGCGCAATGATTTTTACGTTGATGAAAAGGCAAAACGCCAAATTGTTGAATTACACATTCAAAAATCTTCAAACTGTCTTCAATTTTGCGAAAAAGAAAACCGAAGTCATGTCTCCATACAACGTTATATGGAGACATGACTTCGGTTTATTGTATTTTCTTTTTTTGCTCTATTCAAAATTAAACATCTCCTTTCAATCTTTCCTATAAAATGTTACTACCCATTGTTTTGGGGGTCTACCTGCAAAGTTTCCGTGCCCGTGGGAATATGGATAAAATATAGTCTATGTTACTCAGGCAGGAATAAGGTAACTTTCTACTGACGAAAGAATTTTCAAAATCGGTTTAGCAGTTCTTTAGTTTATCTGTTGCAAAGAAACAAAGATAAATTCTTTCCTTTTTATAATATTAGTAACTAGCGGACGCCCGCGGTTTCACCCGCATTGTTCCCGTTCCCGTCGGAATATCGGTATAAAAAGTATCCTATGTTTTAATCCATACATTGGGGGGGGGGGGGGGGAAGTCAGTGTTGGCCTCGGTGGGGTGTGTTCTTGCCAGGGAACACCCCTCTATAAAAAGCCAGGAAACGCCGATTGCGCACGTCTAGGAGGAGCTAGACTATAGGCGCGCACTGGCCAGTCCTATTCACACCACGTCCTCGCCATTGCTAGAATGCCGCCGCAATCTAGCAATGGACCCACTCCCAACAGTGGATCGTCCTCCCTGGGCAATGTCAAGGTCTGAATGGAGCTCCACCATCTTGCACCTCCGGACCTTGATAGCTAATGTGAAGGGCATAAGCGAGCCTTCGGCGCTATAACCGAATAACTGGCTAGGGGAAAACAACCCTGAATTAAAAATTAAAAAACCATGGAAGCAAAATCAAAAGAGGTACTACCCCAGGAGAGTACCAGCGCCAATGCTGGAGAATCCCTCCCTGAGCCTAGCTCACTGATGCTAGCTCACGGCTGCCCCACGTATTCTGGGGGGGGGGCAAAGTTTTGCCGCAAATGGATCAATCTATCGGAGTTCCTGGACCAGTGAAAGCTACTGGAACCAACACAAAGAAACTAGTGCAACAAGCATTTCACCCTAGCTTATTCTTAACGCGACCCAGGTCCGCTTCAACAGGTACCTATCCTGAACAAGGAGCAGCTGCTGAGAACAAAACAAGAAATGAATGTATGGAACCGCCACATTCTGAAACTAACCTGATAAGTCCTCCACCGTGGCAAAGAAAGCCCGTTAGCAGACAAAAGAAAAGAAAACTAACAACAAGCCCTACTGTTGAAACTACAACGATCTCGAACCGCTTTGCAGAATTGCCAATTGATCTAACGGAAGACAAACCTGTGAAACAGACTAAACCACCGTCAATTGTGCTATATGGGGTTGAAAATCTTATCAAACTTACTGATTTTTGGAATCAGTAGCAGAAAAGACCCAATTCACATTTAAGATAGTTAACAAAAACCAACTCAGAATAAGCAGTACCGATATAGAGGTCTATAAGAAGCTCATCCATATTGTCAGAGAAAATGGTCTAGTGGGTCACACTTTCAATAGGAAAGACCAGAGAGGCTTAGTAGAATAGTCATCAAAAACTTACATCCATCGACACCATTGCACATAATCAAAGATGAAATAGAGGCCACAGGAAATGAAGTCGTGGGTGAAATAATAAATGCGAAATTTGGCGCCGAAAAAAAACCTACCTCAACCTTTTTTGCCAATCTAGCACCAGGTCCTTATAACAAAAACATAAAAAACTTAAAATTAATATACCATCAATCAGTCATAATAGAGGATCCAAAGAAAAGAAAGACTCTAGTGCAATGCCAGAGGTGCCAACAATATGGACACACCAAAAATTACTGCATGCGACCATATTGGTGCGTCAAATGTGGACAATCCCATAAAACATCAGAATGCCAAAAAGGCGACCGCAACTCACCCGCACATTGTGCTTTGTGCGATGGCCCTCACCCAGCTAACTAGGTGTATAAAGAAATATCGGCCCGGAGAAACAAGAACTCAACCAATAAGACTATTATTGATCACAACAAACCTACCAAGTTAGATTACTCAAGAAAAGCTCCAACAAACGCCGGAAAGGAAGAAACAAATTTTGATAAAAAACAGTCATATGCAGATATAACTAAACAGACAATTCAAGATAATAACACTATTGAAAATCTTGCCCACAACCTAAGCCCAACCCAAGGGCTAGAGCAAATTCTCTTGCAACAAAATGAAAAATTTAATACAATCCTACAACAAATGAGTATCCTAATGGACCTCATAGTCAAACTAGTCAACAAACTGACAAAATGATGGCACTCCGGTTAGCAACCTGGAACATAAATGGTCTTGCCCCAAACCAACAGGAAGTAGAATTAATAATGTCACTACACAAGCTAGATGTCTTGCTTATCTCTGAAGCACACTGCACAAGTAGAACTACCGTGAAATTCTCAAGACTTTCTATGCTACTTTACGTGTCATCCTGATGGAACTGCTCACGCCGGAACAGCGACAGTTGTGAGGAGATCTATAAAGCATCACCGTATGCCTGATTATAGAACTGATCAGATACAGGCTACGACTATTGCGATTGAAGACAAAACTGGTATAGTCAATGTTTCTGCAGTGTACTGCCCCCCAAAAAACAAAATTAGCGAAACAATGTTTTCCCATTTCTTTCATACACTTGGCAATAGATTTGTGGTGGGAGGCGATTGGAATGCTAAGCACACCTTCTGGGGCTCCAGGCTAATTACTACCCGAGGCAGGAAATTAAAACTTAGTATTGAGAATGATCATCTTGTTGCCATATCAACTTTCGAACCAACGTACTGGCCCAGCGACAGAAATAAGATACCAGACTTATTAGACTTCTTTGTAACTAAGGGATACTCAAAAATATACACTAAGCCTGAATCGTGCTACGATGGATAATCCGATCACACGCCTGTGCTGTTAACAATTAGCACAAAAGTCATAGAGTGTACGAAGCCGGAAAAACGTATGATAAATATACTGACTGGAATTCTTTCAGAGAATTCATAGAAGACAGAATAGAAATGAAGGTAGCACTAAAAACTCCCGATAATATAGAAGATGCTGCTAAATATATCACCTCTCTTATACAACAGGCATGCTGGGCCAATACTCCTGCATCTAATTATTATGAGAAAGTTACAAACTATCCACTTAAAATAAAAATGGCAATTCTTGAAAAGCGAAGACTGCGTAGAGTTCATCAAAGTCGACTTCAAGAGGACAAAACTAAATTTAATAGTGCAAGCAATGACTTAAAGGATATGATGCAGTCCTGGAATGATGACACTCTAAAAACACAACAGGAGTCATTAACAGGAACAAGCTCAACGGACTATTCACTGTGGAAGTTCATGCGGAACCGTGACAGGCCCCAAATAGCGAAACCTGCCATAAGACGTAGTGATGGCTGGGCTCGAACATCAAAAGAAAAAGCCGACATCTTCGCTGAGCATTTGTCTACCATCTTTTGTCCAAATAACACGAATGACGAGAAACGGAAAATCAAGTTGATACTATCTTGAATCAGGACTTCCAAATGTGTTTACCGCCAAAACCCGTCACAGTGAAAGAAGTATGGAAAGTGGTGTCAGAACTAAAAGACAAAAAAGCACCTGGTTTCGACTTGATTACAGAAGAAGTCATCAAGCAACTGCCGAAGAAAGCCATAGTCTCTTTAACAACACTCTATAACGGTATCCTGAGAGTACAATACTACCTGAACTTATGGAAGGTATCTCAGATCATAATGATACACAAAGATGGCAAATCACCACACGAGGTTAGCTCATATCGACCCATTAGCTTATTGCCAATCCTCTCAAAGATCTTTGAGAAACTCCTACTACGTAGAATCCTTCCTATCTTAGAAGAAAACAATGTCATTCCTAGCCACCAATTCGGATTCAGACAAGCGCATTCTACTGTAGAACAAGTCCACAGAGTACACGATCGAATAAGGAAGACTCTGGAAGAAAAGGAATACTGCTCTGCGGTGTTCTTGGATATTCAGCAAGCATTTGACAAGGTCTGGCATAAAGGACTCCTCTGCAAGATAAAGAGTAGCCTCCCGCACAGCTTCTACCAAATCTTCGAATCATACATTAATGGTAGAATATTTCAAGTGAAAGAGTCAGGGGAAACATCAAAATTCTTCGAGATACATGCAGGAGTTCCACAAGGCTCAGTCTTGGGGCCGATACTCTATACCATTTTTACAGCTGACTTACCTGTAATGGACAAAATCACAACTGAGCATATTTTCTTTTTTGTGCGAACTCATTTTTCGGTATTTTTTATATTTTAAGGTAAACTTAATCATATATTTATAACGGCTATACTATCTTATAATGGAAATATAGTAGAAAACGCCAAAATATTAGCTTTATTTAAAGATATACCTAAACAAAATGGAACAAGTCGTGTAGTGCTATCCGTTATGTGACTATTTTTAAAGACAAATAAAAAAAAGCTTCTGCTGTTATCAAAAAAATATTTATTTATATTAAAATATATGACATATATATAAACAGAAAAACTCCAAAACAGATCTCTTATTTGCAGAATCCTAAAAAAATGAACTTTGTTTATCAGTTTTGTGACTTTTGGTACTTTTTCTTGTATAGTTTTTTAATATTTATTAAAAATATTTTTAAAATTAATGTTTACATTAAGTGATACTTAATACTGTACCCTAAAACCAAAATAAATTGAATAATTTTAGTTTTTCTCTTTCCGAAATTAAGGGACAGTGACAAAACATAACGTCCGAAAACGGTAAAGGCTTGTCTATATGGCACTATTTTCAGAGTTATTTTTTATTTTAACAATTGACCTTTTAGGTAAGTTATTAAGTATCTAATATCTTAGAACTATCAAATAAACCGGCTAATGGTACTATTTATTACAGAAGTAAAAATAAGTAGGCAGGTAGGTACTCAAAACTATAAGTATTTATAAGTAGCTTAACTTAGTTGTTATTACATCAGCTACCTGCCAGTGAAAGTCCCGTCAAAATCGGTCCAGCGGTTTTAGAGATTAGCCGGAACAAACAGACAGACAGACCGACAGACAAATATTGTAAAACATGTTATTTTGGTATATGTACCGTATATATAATCATATGCATGTAGTAAAAAGCTGTTATTTTAATATTACACACAGACACTCCAATTTTATTTATTTGTATAGATCATATTATGTAAGTATTATATAAACATTACGTGAAAAAATATCTTAATGATGGTGAAAACCGCATTATAATCCTTTGCGTAGTTTACGAGGAATTAGCGGGTAAACGTACAGACAAACAGATGCGGAAAGCGATTTTATTTTATACTATTTAGAGATTTTATATTTGCCGGTGCTAATCTTTACTGTCGTTATAGCTACTATTCGCTGCTAATGGAGTGGTGAACAGTTTCCACTTCTTTACCTACTTAACGTCTTTGTGAACGAACCTTTATGAGGTCAGTCATATAGTGACTTTTAGTTCAGCCCGTATGTGACCAGCAAAATAGTCACAAAACGGAAGTCACATATTTTTACCCACATGCATTAAAAATTTAATAAAAAATTATCTATCGTGCCTGGCCTTTGAAATTTATAACTACCGAATACTAAATTGAATTTACAATAACGTGTAAAATTATTAGAAATGTAGAACAATTCAAAAACAATGAATTAAAGACACAAACCTGAATTAAAAATCCGTTCGTCCGTAACGTTTACTTCAACACGTCTTGTTTCGAGCTACACTAATTTGACACTAAATTCAAAATGGCGTTTTTGGGTAAAGAAGCATTAAATGTTACCATTTTAAATAGAATTATTCATATTAGGGGAGTTTTTGTAGTTAAAATACGGTGACAAAACTGAAAGTTCCGGCAAAGAATACTATAATATTACTAACGTAAAGAAGCGACACTCACCTCCCCCCGCCAATTCATTTCCCCCGCATTGAGTAAGTAAACCAAGGAGTAAACGTCACACGTTTGTCGGTTGTCTTGTCAGTCACTCAGTCAACAAGAATGTAACCAAGTCAACGATGTCATTATATTTCGTAAGCAAACTTCGATTTGAGGATCGTGCGATATAACCTTGCAGTGGCGTTCGTATATGCAGTTGAATCGTAGATGATTGATATCAAATTTAATATTAACAGAAAACAAATATTCCAATACGAATTGTTTGACCAAATAATAAATGTTATGATACGATTAAATTCTATAAAATTAGAGGATCTTTTATTGATTTGATTTAACTTTCATTAGGTGCAAGTATTGGATTAAAGAAATTGGTCGAATGGACTTAAGGCGCTACTCGGAAAAAGTATGGATTTTTTTATTTAAAACTATATATAACCGTATTATAGGACGGTTACAGTTGTTACAAATCTGGTAATAAGATATATATTTCTTCATACCTTTATCTAGATTCGTATAGTTTCAAAAACACGATTTTATGATTTTGTCTCGACACTTTTTCTTTTCGAAAATACCTCTAAAAATACGAAAATTGTAGATTATTCTTAAATAGGGTTACTTACACTATTGGAAATCGGTTTAATTAGTGAACACCAATAATATTTAGGATCGTATAGAAGCATTTTTTTTAAATCGCTGTAGTTTTTTAATACGAAGTGATTTTGTTTTTTTTGCCTAATCTGCAAAATCGGTCTCGATCCCGCGCGCGTCGTTTCCTCATTGCTATCTCGCTTCAGCACAATTTTTCCGAGTATCGCCTTAAATCAAAAAAGCGTGGAGACACTTCATACTAGTTATTTTTGTTTGCGAACTTCATTTCCCTAATTCTGACCGCGCAAAAAGAGTTTCTAAGAAAAATGCAGCCCCTACCCTATTATTACTGCAGCCAGAAGACTCATCTGGTACTCGTATTTACATCAAAATTTACTCAAACTGATAATAGCCTCTTAGAGTACTTGCAAATCTCAAACATCAACAGAAATTCCAAGTACAAGTACTTCACAGGTGTCACACTCAGTGCAGAAAACACAGATTTTAAGTGAAAATTCACCCCGGAAAAGGAAGTTGCGGCTTGACTTTAAATCAGAGGCTAAGAAACGAAGATTATTGGAATCGTCGGTAATAGGAAACCCCAAGTAGGCTCATATGTCACATCTGCTAAAAAAAAATATTGATGCTCAAAAAGTATTTAAAACGAAAGTCTCAGGGAAACAGATATGACCAAGAGTATATAATGTTTGCATTAAATATATATTTTAACAGCCCGGTTGCTTACCGATTTACAATTTCCTTTTACGTGGTGTGTTGGCTGACAAAGGACATTGTCCACGATGTATAGGCGGTTTGGCTTAACATGCACATTACGCAATAAAACTATATAAGTTTGGAAGTTAACACTACGAAGAAACTATTTATCATTTTTGTTTTGTGTCAATATAAAAAATAATTTTAGAGAAACACTTGAAAAACAGTATTCACAATGCGCAAAACACAAAGCAAATAAGTCGCACAGCAAATGTCAGAACATAAAGAGTAAAATAATTATGTCAGAACGACACTATACAGCAGCAGGTAGATAGATCTATAGGAGTGAGTGACAGTGACATTTAGAATGAGCTTTTTTTCAACAATGAGCGATTTTCTGAGAGGCCATTTAAAAAAAAAGCTTCCAATTGCTTCACTAGATGGCGTTGAATAAGTATGTACATGTCTATGGTATATTTTGGTATGAAACATATTTAAATTAATTACTTTTTAAAAACCCAAAGGAAACTAATAATATATTATATAAGTACTACTGTGAGGAACGGAAACGAAATAGGTAAATTTAAAGATTTAGGTAAATAAATAACATCTGTCTGACGTTCCGTTTTACGTAAAAAAGTCGCGTCAAAGTAAAATTTATAACGTTCCGTTCCTTCTAACTGCATAGGTGGGACAGCGCCATCTAGTGGCTGAGCTTTCAGAAAATCGCCCATTATAGCCAATGAATGGGTATCGGGGCTACCGGCCACTAAGTTTTGACCTATTCTATGGGTGATTCCAACGCCTGATGCTCACGCGCTGTGATTGGTGTTTCGCTAGAGATTACGCACAGATTAAACTCAACGCTCTCGCTTTTGGTAGAAACTATGCTTCAACTGAGCGTTCGTTCGTTGGCCTTCGGCCGCCGTCCACACCGAGTTCGGTCTAATGGCTCAATTCCTTTGATGTTACCGCCACGCTCCGGATCGCCGGCACACGCCAACGAACGATCGTTGGCCTTCGCCAAACCGTCCAAACAGGACCAACGAAGGGCATCGAAACCCATTCGTTGGCGTTCGTTGGCGCGGTGTGTACGCGGCATGAAATAAATTTAAATTAATTACTTTTTAAAAACCCAAAGGAAACTAATAATATAATAAATAAGTACTACTGTGAGGAACAGAAACGAACTAGGTAAATTTAAAGATTTAGGTAAATAAATAACATCTGTCTGACGTTCCGTTATACGTAAAAAAGTCGCGTCAAGGTAAAATTTATAACGTTCCGTTCCTTCTAACTGCATAGGTGGGACAGCGCCATCTAGTGACTGAGCTTTCAGAAAATCGCCCATTGATAAAATATCGATTAAACTCAATTTATTTAGTGTATGAGTTGTTTGTTTTTTTAGTTTTACGTAAACCAAACATATGAAATAATTACAATGATTTGGAAAACGATCGCAGAAACTATTTTATTAAAAAATTAAAATGTATGCAAATTATTTTTAAATCCATTTTAATCGGATGCAACTGTAATACAATGACAGCACCGGAATTGAAATAGAAACCATTGACGGTATTAATGAGACATATTATTACCCTTAAGACTTTGTTTTATGATAAGGAAATTTGATAAACTTTATACAACTATTAGGTTAGGTCACAGAAATTCGTCTAAAAATAAATAAGACAATTATAGTTAAATTGTTTTTTAGCAGAGCACCTTGTTTTATGATACTGCACTTTTGGAATTTCAAGTACAGGAATCGGTATTTTCAATTAAAAATATGCGTTGCGTGGTTTAAAGAAAGCTTACAAACAGACAGACAGAAACGGAGAGTGACTTTGTTTTATACTATGTAGTGATAGTATGATGATGATTAAAGACAATTTTATTTGTTGGATTGATTTAATTTTTTATCAAATTAGTTAGTACCGTACGACAGGTGACATCGGTTAAGTTCTCGTTTCTGAAGATTTCAATACAAAGTACATTGTGCCATTCACACGGCCTTTTGACAATCGCTTTTTTGCTGAAAAATGATTGTTTTCGAACTTACCCGACATAATATAAACATACGTAAATAATAAATTGGGACGCTCTTGCAAAGTTATTTCGTGACGCACGCGGCACGCGCCATCTAGTCGATATATTTTGTACCACTAGCTCCGGAGTGCGCGACGGCGGATGTCATCCCTGCATCGTTGACGCACACATGTGGCGCGTGTACACACGTTATGTCAGTTACGTAGTAGTAGAAGGTTAATAAGCGGGGGTCGTAGTATGGAGTGTCGTAGGTGTGGTTCCGGATTGAGCAGAATTTTAAACTCGTCAAACTTTTTAATTTTAATGAAATATCTCTAAACAATTGAGAAAACTCGAGCATGTATTCTGCTGTTGATATTTAAGCATAAAATGAGCCAAACACATTATGTGATTTCTACCAAAAACATAAATTTTTCATAATAGTAAAGCATAGTATTGATGAGGGGACATACGAAATCAGACCATATGGATCACTTCAATGGTCGTTAATTTAATTATGCTTGATAAAATGGAAAAATACTTTTTAATTACAAAATAAAACATGTGTGAATGCATTTTAGAACAATAAATGTTAAAATATATTTTTTCTTGTAGGAGAAAAATTAAGTCAAACCTGGGGGACAGCCATTAAAAGGGGTTGGCACAAAAAAAAAATATGCTCAACTGCCACATTTGCTGATGACACTGCTATTCTTGCAAGCAATAAAAACCCAGACATAGCAACCCAAACATTGCAAATGGGGCTGGATGAAATTACAAAATGGCTTCAAAAATGGCGAATACAAGTCAGTGCCTCTAAATCGGTGCAGGTCACATATACCCTCAACAAAGGCAATTGCCCTCCAGTACAATTGGATAATGCTACACTCCCCCACCAGGATTGTATTAGATATCTGGGGCTACACCTGGATAGGCGTCTTACCTGGAGAGAACATATAAGAAAAAAAAGAGAGGAACTAAACATCCGCTATAAGCGTCTCCTGTGGCTACTGGGCCGAAACAGCAAGTTGGCACTGGACAACAAACTTTAATATATAAAACTGTCCTTAAACCACAATGGACCTATGGTATCCAACTCTGGGGAAGTGCCAGCAATTCGAACATCGCATGCCTCCAAAGAGCTCAAAATATGATACTCCGAACCATCAGTAAAGTGCCATGGTATATCACTAACTCTGAAATACATGAACACCTGGAAATGAGTACAGTTATGGAAGAGATTGCCAATGCAACCTAGAGATACCGGGGTAGACTGGATAGACACCCAAATGTACTAGCATCACAGCTCTTGACTCGAAGCTATACAAAGCGCCTCAAAAGGAAAGATATCCTATAAGGAGGAATTAAGGAGATGTCCCTGCTGAGGGCCACACTCTACACCGATCAAAGACTGGAACTCATTTGCTCATAGTGAAAAGCACTGATTGCAAAATTTCGAAACAGAGAAAAAACAAAAAAAAAAGTTTTAATCCAGGCTATCTATTATCTGTGTGCCAAATTTCAACCAAATCCGCTTAGTAGGTTTTGTGTAAAAGAATAACAAACATCCATGCTCACAAACTTTCGCATTAATAATATTAGCAGGATAGTAAAGATACCTTCTTGCTCCTCCTCTTTAACACTATAATCGCCAACTTCAAAACTATATGAGAAATCTTCTCGGTCTTCTTCAGCATCTTTACAGTTGTCATTGTATTCTACTTCAACTTTCAAAATCTTTTCTTTGGAATCTATTTCTTCATCATTGGTCTGCAGTGAATCTACATCTAGCTTTGTTTTCTAAAATAATAGTAAAATATCTTATTATGTACAGATGGTAATAAAAATAATAGTGGATTTAGAAAGACACATTTTAATGAAACATATTGTTTATTGAAAGAATGAAGTAAGTAAGTATTAGAAAAAAAAAAACAAATTGCATTGTGGATACAAAAAAGAAAATATAAATATTGTTTCTAGCAGTATTTTACCTCTATGGCATTTTGTAGAGAATTTTCATTTTCTGTGCATTTTTCTCTGAATTGCACAAAAAAATTAACAGCATTAACACAGATTTGGCAACAATATTTTGGCAAACTGTCATGTATCGAGACCTGCAGATACAAGAAAGAAATAATATTTTAATTTTGTCAAGATTCAAGATACATTTAAAATAATGGCAATAATCAATTTCGGTTCAATATTGCTTTCAATTCCATTCCATTGATTTCCATTGATACATCTTAATGCCCGGGCTTTACCTGCGTCTAATGCCATTAATTAGCGCGCTATTTGATATAATACGCAGGACAAATATTATTCTGTGACGCAGGTGTAGCCGAGTTTTAGCGCACTATTTGATGCAAAGAGCGCGCTAGGACGCGCATGCCGTTATTAACGCCGTTTGGGCGTTTGTGCACTACACTGAATTTTACCGATCCGGAAAAAAACGGATGCTTGTATTTTAATTATTAATCATATATATTAGTAATTAATTAAATACTAGCATCCGTTTTTTCCGGATCGGTAAAATTCAGTGGTAGTGCACAAACGCCCTTAGGCGTCACGCAGGTGAAGCCCCAGCATAACAACAGCATTGAAAGTTAAGATCTACTGTTAAATTTGAATGCAATGTTTTCCAATGATATTGCTGTCAATTTGATAGAATCGTGTAATGGCGATATTACCTACATGGTTCAACCAAATTGATTCACTTTGGTTGAAAGACGCAGAAGTGAAAGATACTGCTATTTACATTTATCTTAGAAGTGAACCATCTAAATTATAAAGTGAATGATTCAATTCACATAGCCCATGAAAATGTCTACCAATCAGGTAGGTAGTATAGGCAGGGGGGGCTCACTCCGCAATTCAATCGACTACGCGCTGTCTACCACAAGGTAGAGAAATCACGGGTGTCACGCGTACAGTTGCAAAACTTCTGAAAGATTCGGAATAATTACGGAATACTTCTCAGAAAGTTTCTTTCCATCAGAATTTTTCAAAATAGATTTGATTAAAAATATTGACAATTCTTTTTATCTTAGGTCAATCTTGCTAGAAAATATCGTATGCCCGAGTCCCGCCCGTCCGACCGAGGCGAACGGGCGAACGAACGAACAACTCGTGCGCGTAAATTCTAGTCTAGTGGCGCTCGGCGCGGCGGGTGGGGCGCGCAGCGGGGCGGGGAGTGGCGGGCGGGCCCCCCGGAGAAGTTTTCGCCCGCGCCCCGTCCCCGCCGAGAAAGATTCATAATGTTTCGGTATAATTCGCAATATTTCGATTAACGATTAAATTTATAAAGTAAACGTTGTTTCTTTAAAAACGAAGTAGGTACTTATTTGCTCAGTGATGGATTGATGTTGAATTGGTTGTTATTTAGCGTAAGTAAAATTTTAATGTTTATTTTAATCCTTACCTATGTAAGGCAAAATTAACATCAAAAGTAGGTAAGTACTGTTAGCATAGCACTAAAACTAATTTTTATTCTTGTTATTACTTTATTAGGTACTAGCGACCCGGCCCGGCTTCGTTTGAACAATTTGTTGGTGTTTCGACAGTTACAGTAATTTTAAATGTGATAACTTCTAAAGTATTCATTTAAATGATATACCTAGAGTAAAGGACAATTTTGATTTACCTACATTAAATGGCCAAGGTAACTTATTTGGATAAGGATTAATACCGATTAAGTATAGGAGAAATTAGCTTTGTAAATAAAGTAATATTTTTAAATTACTTAAAGAAAAAATGGTTACTGTGAGTCAACCTTAGGAGACAGACATATGACGCTGTTGCGGACTTTTTTGCTGGCCTTTTAATGATATACAATTCCGTAGTAAATTATTTTGATGCATCTCATAAGGTTCAGCGTTCGCAATGTAAGCGCTCGAAAAATCGATTTTTTACGGCTTCACCAAAAAACATGTAATTTTCTCTATAAAGTACATAAATACGTAAGTAATTAGAATGTTTTGTATGTATTTATAAACCGTTGGAATTAATTTTTCTAAATGACAGTGAAAGCTGCATCAATGTGTTGCCAATTCGCATCCGATTACAAAAGGTTTATTCAGGGAATGCTCGACAAGGGCTACGCTGAAGAGTGCACCGATTCATACCATCTTAGAAAACATTGTCCATCTGCTCAAAACAATAAATTATTTTGGTACTTGCCTCATTTTGGTGTTGTACACCCACAAAAAAAGAAATTACGTGTTGTACACGATGCTGCCGCCAAAACTCTTGGTGTTAGTTTGAATTCGATACTGCTCGCTGGTCCTGATCTGCTTCAACCTTTGTTAGGTATTTTATTCAGGTTTAGAGAAGGTTGCGTTGCGCTAAATGCGGATATTAAAGAAATGTTCCCGCAGATCAGAATCAGGGACCAAGATCGAGATGCTCTGCGCTTTTTGTGGCGGGATGACCCTAGTTCCTCTCCTATCAAAGAGCTGAGAATGACTTCTGTCATCTTTGGAGCCGCATGCAGCCCTTGTACGGCTCTTTATATAAAAAATAAAAATGCCCTTGAATTTGAAAATAAGTTTCCGGTTGCTGTCGAAAAGATAATTAAAGACCATTACATTGGAAGTGCAGATTCTGAGGAGGAGGCATCTAAGCTTGCTGCTGAAATAGTGGCTGTTCACAAAGCTGGTGGATTCGAAATGAGAGGCTGGGTGTCTAATCGTCCTTCCGTATTATCATCCATTAGTGAAGATTTACGCGGCGCTCCACAGTTGACAGATGTCGGTCTAGGACCTGAACCTTTTATTCGGACGCTCGGTATGACCTGGCATCCTCAAAGTGACGTTTTTGGTTTTAGACTGGCTACTTTAAAAATTGATCCGCCACTCACAAAAAGAAAAGTGTTGTCTTATTTAATGCAAGTATATGATCCACTTGGTTTCTTGCTTCCCTATACAGTTGAGGGAAGGATTTTGTTTCAGTCAACTTGGAAATTAAGTTTAGATTGGGATGCCGACCTTCCTACAGCCCTAGCTGCTGACTGGGTACTTTGGATTTCCAAATTGGCTAAAACTAACAATACAAAAATACAACGTTGGTATGGTGATAGGTCTGATGCACCGTTGGAACGTGAGTTACATGTTTTTTGCGACGCTAGTGAATTAGCTTACGCGTGTGTAGTTTATTGGCGTTACGTTTATGCCGATGGCCACGTTAAGCTTTCACTAGTTGGCGGCAAGGCTCGTGTTGCTCCGGTCAAGCCTATAACCATACCACGTCTAGAACTGCAGGGTGCTTTGATTGCTGCACGTTTTGCTAAAACTCTTTGCGAAGCTCATCGAAATAGTCCTACGCGTTTAATTTTCTGGACTGATTCTACCACTGTTCTGAGTTGGCTCAGAAATGACAGCCGTCTGTTTAAACCCTTTGTAATGCACAGAGTGGCTGAGATTACTGAGTCAACAGAGGTGTCTTGTTGGAAATATGTACCAGGTAATCTTAACCCTGCGGATGCTGCCACTCGCCCCGGTAATTGTCTCGACCATTGGCTAGCTGGGCCACCCTTTCTTTTTCTTGACCCGAGCGAGTGGCCATCAGAGCCTCCGCAAACTGCTTCGAAAAGTCTCGAAGAAGTAAAGGTTAATTTTAAAAATATTGACGAATTTGTAGGTGCTACTTTGCATTCGGTGCCTTCTCCAATTACTGCGGATCCAACCAGCCACAATACTTGGCTGCGGTTAGTTCGTTCAACCGCCATGGTATTCCTCGCGTGCGAAAAGTTTCGATCTTTGTTGGCTAATAATTCCAGTCCAAATTCCAATTTACCCCGCGGTTCTCGGTCTGCCCCCGTTCATCATTCGCCTTCATTATCAGCATCTCACCTCATTAAAGCTGAAGAAACGCTTCTGCAACGATCGCAAGTCGAATCATTCGAAGAGGAAATCGCTTGCCTTTTGTCGTCTAAACCAATTCCGAAGCACAGTAAGCTGTTCCGTCTCACTGTAATTTACCATGACGGTCTTCTAAAATTAGACGGAAGAATAGAGGAAGTGCAAAATGCAGATCAGATCAGTAATCGTCCTATTGTTCTTGATGGTAGAAATCGTATCATCCGTCTTCTTGTTCATAATTTTCATGTCAAGGCTGCACATGCTAATAACGAAACTGTAATCAATCAACTGAGAGAGCAGTTTTGGATTTTAAGCTGTCGAGGTGTTGTTCGTGAAATCTCCAGGAACTGCCAAGCTTGTAAGAATCGGAAAGCAACGACTGAAACCCCTAGATTGGGCGACCTGCCATCGGTTCGATTGACACACCACAGCCGTCCTTTTTCGTTTGTCGGCCTAGATTATTTCGGCCCATTGGATGTTGCTATCGGGCGACGCCGGGAGAAGAGGTATGGTGCTCTTTACACCTGCTTGACGTCGAGGGCGATACATCTCGAAGTTGTTGCATCATTAACATCAGACTCCGCCATCTTGTCTCTTAGACGTTTCATTGCTCGGCGTGGTTGTCCCATAAAAATTGTTAGTGACAACGGGACCTGTTTTGTTGGCGCTAATAGAGAATTAAAGAACTTCTTTGGTGAAAAAGTTGAGGAATATGCAGCAAACAACAAGATAGTTTGGGAATTCATTCCGCCCGCGTCTCCGTTCATGGGAGGCTGTTGGGAACGTCTTGTGCGTAGTGTTAAGACCGCACTAAGAGTTACCCTCAAGCAGAGAGCCCCATCGGAAGAAACCCTGCAGACGGTATTTGCTGAAGCGGAGGCTCTAATAAACTGTCGCCCTCTGGTACATGTTCCTGTTGATCCGGAAGACCCAATTGCCCTTACGCCCTTCCACTTTTTGCTGGGCACTCCATCCACCCAACAAATGCCGTCAACTTTGAGTTTTTCTGATAGAGAGCTATTTGGGAGAGCGCACTGGAAAAAGGCAATTCGCCTCGCCGATCATTTTTGGGCCCGCTGGGTAAAAGAATATCTGCCAACCTTAGTACCTAGACGTCAGACGAACATGGCACAAGGTCATCAGCAGTTACAAATAGATGATGTCGTCCTAATTGTCGACGAAAATTTGCCACGTGGACTGTGGCCCATTGGGAAAGTCACATCTATTCATCCAGGCAAGGACGGGACGGTGCGAGTTGTTGAAATGTTAGTTATTTACATTTCTAGGTTACCGCATTGTTTCGCTATTGTCATGTTGTACAGCTTTGTCCAATTACTATACGTAATAGTAAGACTATGGAAAGTTGCCAAACACTAATTTAAGACCAGATGTAGTCCGACCATTTTGATCATAATTTATATTTTTGAGTTACCGTTTAAAATTTATACATCTGTTAGTAGGCCCTCTGAACAAACCATATACTTATTTTAAGACTGTTTCTGTGGCCGGTTTAGATTTTAAGACTCATTTGGTCCATGAAGAAGAAATGCGAAAAGAGGAAATGCTAGTTCCTAATATTTTGTCTAGTTTGTTATGCCAGCTCTCTCTCTCTCGGGGTGCGAGCTAGATAACCTCCACGCGTGCTCACCTGCTGTTCGTCCCACTCTATGTTCGCATACGCTGGGAAGAACAGTAGGAGGGACGGTGCACCCTGGGCGCCACTGTAAGTAATTTTCTTGATTGTAAGTAATTACTTACAGTGGTGGCAGATAATCAATCGAAACCCAATCCAAGGTGTCAGACGTACCGTCGCCGAGGGATGCGTGGCCAAGGGGGAGCTTGGTAAGTATATAATAATAAAAATTAAGTGTTTTGCCATGCCCTTACAGGGCTCTTGTTTGTGACTAAACAATTTATGTAACACCATTGTAAACAACAAGATGCAATAAATAAATGATAATGAAAATGATCTCAACGTCATGTTTCCGAACGGTGCCTCCTCAGGGGGATGGCAATCCTGGATCAGTAATTTCGCCTGACCCGAGCAATCGGAGCTCTGCTCGAGTGGACCTGTTCTAACGCCTAGCAAAGTGGCAAGTTGTACTCTTTGGTATTCTGTATAACTTGCCGCAGCGTATGAATGTGGTAAGTATTTGGTGCTATAGCCTTTCCGGAACCCGGCTTGTTCTAAAGGTTGGAAGTCGTCGAACCTGCGAGTGAGTAATGGCTCTCGAAAAAAACTTATAGATATGGCTCAGAAGCGAGATGGTTCTGTATTTCTTCAAGAGAGTCTTATCACCCTTCCTGAAAAACGCTTCTGCCCCATGCCTTTGGCGTTTTGCCCTCGACTATGACTGAATTGAAAAGCTTCTAGAAGACTTTAAGTATCGGCTTTCCGCCCGCTCTCAGAAGCTCTGTTGTGATTCTGTCATCGCCCGCCGCCTTGTTGTTTTTAAGCTGCTTGAGAGCACTTGTTTTGAATATGAGCCGGTATTGGTCGGAACGTGGATTTTATCAGCCGCGATCTTTCAAGCTTAACGTTGACACTCAATGTGCCTCTGACCATGCGGTGACCGCTTCCCGTCTTGGCAGCGCGCGCTGCCCATCTCGATATGCAATTTTCCCTCTGTCGCCTCTTAAAACACCCACGAGAAGAGAGGGGGTAGTGCTATTCTTTTTATGTGCCGGCACTACACAGCGCACTAGAAATCTTACCTATTGTTCACGTAACAAAATAATTCTCACATACCACACATTCATACGCTGCGGCAAGTTATACAGAATACTAAAGAGTACAACTTGCCACTTTGCTAGGCGTTAGAACAGGTCCACTCGAGCGGAGCTCCGATTGCTCGAGTAAGGCGAAATTACTGATCCAGGATTGCCATCTCCTTGGGGAGACACCGTTCGGAACCAAGCTCCCCCTTGGCCACGCATCCCTCGGCGACGATACGTCTGACACCTTGGATTGGGTTTCGCTAGATTATCTGCTACCACTGTAAGTAATTACTTACAATCAAGAAAATTACTTACAGTGGCGCCCAGGGTGCACCGACCCTCATACTATTCTTCCCAGCGTATGCGAACAAAGAGTGAGACAAACAGCAGGTGAGCACGCGTGGAGGATATCTAGCTCGCACCCCGAGAGAGAGCTGACATAACAAACAAGATAAAATATTAGGAACTAGCATTTCCTCTTTATTTATAGTAATCTGACAGGGGGGCAGTTACCAGATTTCATTGTCCTTCAAGTTTTAAGTCTTCCATTATGTTTTGCAGAAGTAAGTTTAGAAAAATGGAAAATGAAGTATTTAGAAAAAATCGACCCGTCTCACAACTAGCTCCGATGGGACTCGAACCCACGACCTTTCGCTTTCCGGGCGACTGCTCTAACCACTGAGCTACGGAGTCGTTACGAGAAGCGTCGAATTTATCCAATACTTCTTACTCGCTGTATAGTCGGCGTTAATTTCATCAATGTGGAGATATTACTACCCTCACACGCGAAAGAAATACCTTTCCAGGTATTTGGCAATCGCTAAAGATGAAATTACTATTGCAAGTTATCTTAATTTTTAGTTTTTTGCATTCACAATGCAATTTTTATAATAGAAAAATGGAAAATGAAGTATTTAGAAAAAATCGACCCGTCTCACAACTAGCTCCGATGGGACTCGAACCCACGACCTTTCGCTTTCCGGGCGACTGCTCTAACCACTGAGCTACGGAGTCGTTACGAGAAGCGTCGAATTTATCCAATACTTCTTACTCGCTGTATAGTCAGCGTTAATTTCATCAATGTGGAGATATTACTACCCTCACACGCGAAAGAAATACCTTTCCAGGTATTTGGCAATCGCTAAAGATGAAATTACTATTGCAAGTTATCTTAATTTTTAGTTTTTTGCATTCACAATGCAATTTTTATAATAGAAAAATGGAAAATGAAGTATTTAGAAAAAATCTACCCGTCTCACAACTAGCTCCGATGGGACTCGAACCCACGACCTTTCGCTTTCCGGGCGACTGCTCTAACCACTGAGCTACGGAGTCGTTACGAGAAGCGTCGAATTTATCCAATACTTCTTACTCGCTGTATAGTCAGCGTTAATTTCATCAATGTGGAGATATTACTACCCTCACACGCGAAAGAAATACCTTTCCAGGTATTTGGCAATCGCTAAAGATGAAATTACTATTGCAAGTTATCTTAATTTGCGAATTAGCGATTGCCAAATACCTGGAAAGGTATTTCTTTCGCGTGTGAGGGTAGTAATATCTCCACATTGATGAAATTAACGCTGACTATACAGCGAGTAAGAAGTATTGGATAAATTCGACGCTTCTCGTAACGACTCCGTAGCTCAGTGGTTAGAGCAGTCGCCCGGAAAGCGAAAGGTCGTGGGTTCGAGTCCCATCGGAGCTAGTTGTGAAACGGGTCGATTTTTTCTAAATACTTCATTTTCCATTTTTCTATTATAAAAATTGCATTGTGAATGCAAAAAACTAAAAATTAAGATAACTTGCAATAGTAATTTCATCTTTAGCGATTGCCAAATACCTGGAAAGGTATTTCTTTCGCGTGTGAGGGTAGTAATATCTCCACATTGATGAAATTAACGCTGACTATACAGCGAGTAAGAAGTATTGGATAAATTCGACGCTTCTCGTAACGACTCCGTAGCTCAGTGGTTAGAGCAGTCGCCTGGAAAGCGAAAGGTCGTGGGTTCGAGTCCCATCGGAGCTAGTTGTGAGACGGGTCGATTTTTTCTAAATTTTTTCTAAATACTTCATTTTCCATTTTTCTATTATAAAAATTGCATTGTGAATGCAAAAAACTAAAAATTAAGAAGTAAGTTTACTCAATGCGCTTTTACTTACGCCATTTTCGCATTTCTTCTTCATGGACCAAATGAGTCTTAAAATCTAAACCGGCCACAGAAACAGTCTTAAAACAAGTATATGGTTTGTTCAGAGGGCCTACTAACAGATGTATAAATTTTAAACGGTAACTCAAAAATGTAAATTATGATCAAAATGGTCGGACTACATCTGGTCTTAAATTAGTGTTTGGCAACTTTCCATAGTCTTACTATTACGTATAGTAATTGGACAAAGCTGTACAACATGACAATAGCGAAACAATGCGGTAACCTAGAAATGTAAATAACTAACATATTTGGAGATTTTAAACTTATCACTATTATGGTTACGGCGAGTTACGATCTTTAAGACTTCGCTTATAGCATATACAATGGCGAAATCTGTAACAATTTCACGAAGACAAACGGTAACCTTTTTCGTAATTTGAATGTCCACGGGCTACAGGTCTATAACGATAAAAAGGCAGCAATCGGTAAAAAGCAGTAGAAAGCAGTTGACACTTATTTTGAAACACCTTCCTAGCTAGAAAAAGTCAATCATAGTAAAAGTAAGTATGGATGGATAGATATCTTACTATCTAGGTAGGTACCTCTTAAATAAAATTTCTATAGATGTTTTAAGTTTTAAGTTCTTGAATTGCTTGAAACGGATGAAAACATATTTTTAATCTATGATATTAAGGTAAGCCGATGAGAATCGGCTTGTATCTATGTACCCTTCGCTACGCCACTGCTAGGTAGGTACACACCTCGGCACCGAGAAGCCGTCTTCTATTAGAGTAGGTAGCAAGTGCCGAGGCTTATCATCACTTCACTATCACTAGGTAGGTAGGTACATAGTATAAAATAAAGTCGCTCTATGCATCTGTCTGTCTGTTTCTAAGCTTTCTTCTTTTAAAACACGCAACGGATTTTGATGCAGCTTTCACTGTCATTTAGAAAATTTAATTCCAACGGTTTATAAATACATACAAAACATTCTTATTACTTACGTATTTATGTACTTTATAGAGAAAATTACATGTTTTTTAGTGAAGCCGTAAAAAATCGATTTTTCGAGCGCTTACATTGCGAACGCTGAACCTTATGAGATGCATCAAAATAATTTACTACGGAATTGTATATCATTAAAAGTCCAACAAAAAAGTCCGCAACAGCGTCATTATGTCTATCTCCTAAGGTTGACTAACAGTAACCATTTTTATCTTTAAGTACTTAATTTAAAAATATTACTTTATTTGCAAAGCTAATTTCTCCTAAAATCGGTATTAATCCTTATCCAAATAAGTTACCTTGGCCATTTAATGTAGGTAAATCAAAATTGTCCTTTACCCCATATCATTTAAATGAATACCTACATTAGAAGTTATCACATTTAAAATTGCTGTAGGTAACTGTCGAAACACCAACAAATTGTTCAAACGAAGCCGGGCCGGGTCGCTAGTACCTAATAAAGTAATAACAAGAATAAAAATTAGTTTTAGTAACCTACCTACTAACAGTACTTACCTACTTTTGTTGTTAATTTCGCCTTACATAGGTAAGGAATAAAATAAACATTCAAATTTTACTTACGCTAAATAACAACCAATTCAACATCAATCCATCACTGCACTGAGCAAATAAGTACTTCGTTTTTAAAGAAACAACGATTACTTTATAAATTTTAATCGTAAATCGAAATATTGCGAATTATTCCGAAACATTATGAATCTTTCTCGGCGGGGACGGGGCGCGGGCGAAAACTTCTCCGGGGGGCCCGCCCGCCACTCCCCGCCCGCCGCCGCCCCGCGCCGAGCGCCACTAGACTAGATAGAATTTATTCTGGCTCACGCATCTGTCTGTGGCGCCCGCCGCGCCGCGGCTTGCGGCCGCGGCGCGCACGAGTTGTTCGTTCGTTCGTCCGTTCGCCTCGGTCGGACGGGCTGTTGTGCGATTCTCTAAAACTCAATCAACAAACTCGACGTTCTTTTTCGCTTGACTTTCATTTGTTTGTTATGAATTTGACATAAAGAATCGAAGCTGAATGACGAAGTGACGGTGAAACTTCGTTAGAGAATCGCACCCCAGGACTCGGGCATAAGATATTTTCTAGCAAGATTGACCTAAGATAAAAAGAATTGTCAATATTTTTAATCAAATCTATTTTGAAAAATTCTGATGGAAAGAAACTTTCTGAGAAGTATTCCGTAATTATTCCGAATCATTCAGAAGTTTTGCAACTGTAGTTACTACCTACTTACTTATTAGCTTGTTCTCACTTCACGATAGACGTTATCGAATAACTACGCTAACATCAACAATATGACATGTACACTAAACTACTTAATATACGTAAGTATTTCGCTCGAGTAGCTGTAGCACTTTTAAAATAGGTGAGTACCTACCAAATTACAAAATATAGCTACTTTCTGTCTTAGAATAATATAATAAATTGTGAATTGTGAATGATCCAATAACCACTGAGCTACGGAGTCGTTACGGCCTGGCCTGGCCACGAAAATGCGCGGCGGCGACACGGCGACGCGAGCGAATTGCGCAATCATTGCGCGCTCGTAACAGACGCCTAATAAAATAAGTCAATGAGATGCACCGCCGGATGCGCAATTCGTTTGTTGCCAGGCTGTTAGAGTATTCGCCCGGACAGTGAAAGGTCGTGGGTTCGAGTCCCATCGGGGATTAGTTGTGAGTCGGGTCGACGTTTTAGCGACTCCGTAGCTCAGTGGTTAGAGCATTTGCCCGGACAGTGAAAAGTCGTGGGTTCGAGTCCCATCGGAGCTAGTTGTTGTGAGACGGTCGACTTTTTCTAATACCTATGTACTTCATTTTCAATTTTTTCAGTAAGTAAGTAACAAAAATTGAACTGTGAATGCAAAGAAGCAAAAATGAAAATTCTAAGCTTTCTGTATTTAAAATTCATTTGCGCTATTTCTTATTCCTTTTACTTACTTCGTCGTAACATTGCAGTCGAGTCGACCCTAGTGCGGCAACCAAGACCACCCAAAACCAATTTGGCTTAAGCATTTCCGAGTAATAGAACCGTATTACGCACAGCTACGGTTCAATTTCGCTTGTAATGAACGGTAAATTAGTGAGGCAGGCGTGCGGGTGCAAATTATTTTAGACCTATTGTCGCGTGGAAAAGATTGATAATTCATTGTAACTGTTTCAGAAGTGAGCCTTCTGCTACAAATATTATTCTGTGGTATAGGTACGTCTAGTAAATCATTCAATTCTGAATTCTGATGTTTACATGTCTAACTTTCGTACAATCGCATTGAATGTTGAACAGCAAAAGTGAAAAGCAAGTTCAATTATTTGATTGAACATTGACATCAAATGATTCACGACGTTTACATTGTTCAAAGTCGATATTAGGGCAATATTACACTGTTCACTTCTTTCTTTCAAATAGGATGAAGCAACCAAATTGAACAATGTAAACGCAAAAGACAAGTGAATAATTCAATGTCAATGTGCATGTATCTTTCTGCGCCTTTCAACCAAAGTGAATCAATTTGGTTGAACCGTGTAACATTTAGAGATACCGAGTACCTACCTAATAGAAAAAATACAAAAATATTAATTAGTGTCTAAAACTATAACTATAAATAATGGAATGGAACAACAGCAACTAAATTAATCATAGACTATGTTGCAATTATAAGCCCACCTCGCCCATAGTCAACCAGCAAAAAACAAACAATGACAATTTATTTTGTAAATTAAATACTTACATTTAAATTAGTCAGTAAATTGTAATTGGTAATCAAATAATCATTAAAGGGAATTAATGATTCATTAGAAACTAGACATGCTCGACATATTTCCATTTTGGCTGGTTCAAAAGTCATCAATGAAACACTCATTTTCTGTTTTTTCTATCTTATGCACATCTTATGAACAATGATTTCAATATTATTATACAACAGAACAAAACTAAATTAATTATAAAAACAAACAAAACTGAATGTAAAAGTATCAATTTTAGTGACGGTTGGTGACCAGGCGTTGGAATCACCCATAGAATAGGTCAAAACTTAGTGGCCGGTAGCCCCGATACCCATTCATTGGCTATAATTAAGACCGCCATTTTGTTGGGGTGCCCCCATTGGCTAAAATTAAGGCTGTCACTTTTTTCAAGAATTTCAAGATGACGTTTATTTAGTTTGTGTTTTTTTACTCATTTCGGTTTTCTAGTATTCTTTAGATGTTTTTCCACTTTTTCTCAGATATTTCTTTACAGAAATATGGATACATTATTCGAAGATGCCTTCGGTACACGTAAGTAAATCTATTTACGTAGTTTTATGTAAGTATCAATTATTTATTACATTAACCTAGAGATTTGTTGTTTTAGGTAATTCCAAGAGGCAACATTGTATTTATTAAAACTAACCAAAACAAAAGAAAATACAGTTCACAACTTAACCGGAGTAAAGAAGATTCGGTTTCTCAGAAAGTTATGAAATTTATCAAAGGCTAAAGAGTCGCAATATTTTTTACAAGTGCGTCATTCCTGGCACCACGGAGGCCTCTTTAACCAAAGTTAAACTGTGGGAAAAGTCTGCTACCCTTTCACACCCATATGTGCTCATCCAGGAAAAGCTCCCTCCTGGCCTTGAACTTCCCAGATCATTATGGAGATCTTTAAATAGACTCCCTACCCAAGTTGGTCGAAGTAAAGACAACCTGTCCAGGTGGGGCTTCACCAGTAACACGGATCTCGCGTGCAGGTGTGGTTACACTCCACAGACCATGGCCCACTTCATTGATTGCTCTTTATGCCCGGACACCTGCATGCGTGAGGACCTCATGTTGGCTGCAGATAACGCGGTGAGAGTGGCACAGTTTTGGGCCAACAACATATGATTTTGTACTTGTCATTGACATGTTGAAGAAGAAGTTATGAATGAAAGGTAGGTAATTTTTGTTTATTCTTTTTATATGAATGTAAGTAGGTATGTGTAATTAATTATTGATTAGTTTTGTTAAAAAAAACCTTCCTAATTCCTTATTTCAATATACATTTAGAAGTTATATCATATGGTGATAATGATAAAGCACAGTAGATGACTTGGGATTAAATTTAAATAATCAATTGTCACATTTAACAAGTTTCAATTTCGTGAAGTTGTTAATACCAAGTCAAGAGAAAATAACAGTGTAAGTAATTCAATAACTTTGTCAAAACATTTAAAATGCCTTATCATCAAATTCATATTTCTGATTCTGACAAACAGAACAGAATTATAACAAATGTACTGGTGCGCGGTGGGATAATATATGATTGTTGTCGGTACGAATGATGGTTTATTGTGATTGTCTTATGACTATGTTATAACTGTTACTACTACCTACTATCTTAGATCTTACTTAATTATATATACTACCTCTCATCAGTCTATGTACAAAGCTTATCTACTTAATATCAGTTATTAACTATAAACATTGATTATCTATAACTTGTGCATAGCGGCACAACAAACAAAATGTGCTTTATACACACTACTCTTTCTTGATTTACAAACTTTTCAGTTCAACTATCACTTATTTGTTTATAAAATGTTATGGCAGATTATAGTAACAATATGTAGAATCTATACTAACCAAATCTAATCTTTTCAGATAACTTGAGTCTCAACGAGGTTCGTGGAGTGCTGCGAAGATGCCCGTGTCTGCCTATTCTTGTGGTAATAAGTTATCAAATCAGAATTATGGTGCAAATTACTGCTGTTAGTTGCTATATTGATTACTTACTGCATTAAATGTTTCACTATTAGAGTTAGGTTATTGCGTCTTGCGTTGAAAGTGATATTAATAATAAATAATGAAATGGCAGATACTAAATAATACTACTAGGAAAAATAGCATTAGCATTTGTGCGTAAAAATATTTGCAAGCAGTTTAATTTTTCCTGTGGCTGATAAAGTATTTATATTTCTTAGTTTATCTATTAAGTCAATTTAGTAAGTAATTTCATTACTCTCATTCTTTGTCTTGTATAAATCTCAACTTATACATAAGTGCTTTGTATTTGATAAAATTATAATGTCAAGTAATAAATGCCTTCTTTCATCAAATGTGTTTTTTATTTGAGCAGAATTTAAAATAGTATATTACTAGGGTTGTACCAAACGTCGATGATTTGCACAACTATCGATAACGAATCAAGGGTGTCGATAATTCTGGCAGCACTATGTTGTCAAAATCTAATCGGGGTCCGTCATTCACTAACAAACGGCCGCTATAAGGCTTGATTCCTATCTGTACTAGTCTATATAATTTGTGTTGGTGACGGTGACGGTGAGGTCGGTGAGTACGGTGACTAGTGTTGCCGATCGATAGTCCACTATCGATAGCATTTCGATAGTCTATCGATAGTTTAAGCAAAAACAATAGTATCGATTGTTTCGATAATCGATCTCTCTTTTAGTGCAATACTATCGGTAAAAACTGTTGAAGGAGATCCGAAAGCAAGCGAGTGCAACCTACATGGTGTCTTTGACTCGATTATTATCTTGTGTCAAATGTCACTGTGATTACTCTTTTCGAAATCTCTGTACCTATTGCTTATCGTTTTTTTCATGTTGTAAATAAAAGTCTGTTCTTATAAATAATAAGTGTTTGTTCCTTCTCTAAATAGCTTCCACATTAACTACGCTTTGCTACAACAGGTTATGGTTTTTTTTGCTGCAATTTAGCTAAAAGATGGAAATTTCGACTTTCAAGTATAACATTGCACCCCTCAAAGGTAAAAGCAACTGGGATACGTGGAAGTATAAAATGCTTATTATACTCAAGCGCATACCTCGCGCTCTCGACATAATTGAAGGCAGACTTACCGCGGATAAAGAAAGTGAAGCCAGTGCGACCGGAGTATCAACCGCCGCTACCGTGTCGGAATTTACGAAAGCCGACTCGAGTGCTCTTTTCATTATTACCAACAACATGACTGAAGAAATGCTACGAAAAGTGATGAGATTTACGTCCACTAAGGAAATATGGTTAGAACTTCATCGAATGTTTGACGGAACAAACGAAGACAAAACCTTCCAATTATGTATGAGTTTCTTTGGATTGAGAAAGGATCCCGCTGACGATGCAACAACTCATATGTCAAAATTGAAAAACATTTGGACCTCATTGAACAAAGAGCTCGGCGATGATAAGAAGCTTCCGGATCTTCTTCTCATATGCAAAACGCTCGACACACTGGGAGAAGAATACGTTCAATTCAAGAGTGGATGGTTAATGTGTCCAACGTCCGAACGAACCATTGACAACCTAACCGATCGTCTGTGCGTGTTCGAAAGGAACTTGATGGTGTCTACCGTGCCGCCAGAACAAGAGGCTTTAACAACAAAGACCACACAGAATGGGACAAGGAAAAAGAATAAGGATGCAAAGATAAAATGCAACTACTGCTCCGTCAAAGGTCACCGAGTGAAAGATTGCAAAAGATGGCTTCAAGATGGCAAACCTTCGAAAAGCAGTAACCCGCCCTCTTCTTTTTCTTCTCAAAAGGAATCTCAAGTAGTGGAATCGATGTACTTACAAGCGGAAGTACTGACAACAGAGCATGAAGTATCGACGACTTCATCGAGTACAGTCAACTGGTACGTTGATAACGGCGCAACATGCCACGTCAGCAATCGTGGAGATCTATTTCAAACTTTCCAAACTTTTGACCAGATGCACACCGTCTCTGCGGCTAATGGCACTGCACTGCAAGCTAAAGGCAAAGGGAATATCAACATCAAATCAGAGGTACGTGGAAGAGTTTACGAGATCACCTTGAAAGACGTATGGTACGTGCCACAGATCACAAAGAACCTGTTCTCTGTTCTAGCTGCTCATGACTGCAACTCAATAAGCAATTTTGAGTCCACACCAACGAGCTGCACTATGTCAACACGCGGCGAAGTTAAATTAATGGGTGTACGCAGCATTAGCGGAGGCTTATACAAGCTAAATGTTAAGACCGTCATTCCTAACAGAAACTTGGAAGTGAATCTGATATTAACGAAGACGCAGCTTCACCACGAGCGACTCGTACATCAGAACAAGCGTCATGTACGTCAATTTGTAAAACGGGAGTTAGGAATAGACCTTCCTCAAGATGAAAGCGTCTGCGAAAGTTGCATATTCGGCAAGTCGCATCGATTGAAGTTTGGGACCCGACCTAGAGCTTCAAGACCAGGCGAGCTTGTACACAGCGATGTATGCGGGCCGTTCCCTAACTCTTTTACAAATTTACGCTACTTTGTATTATTTAAAGATGATTTCACCGGCTATCGCTACGTTTACTTCCTGAGAGCCAAGTCAGAAGTAAAACAGAAGATGCAAGATTTCATCGCCGAAGCAAGAAATACTCGTCATTCGATCGAGACACTCCTGAGTGACAATGGCGGCGAGTTTGACAATAAGGATGTGCGTGAGATTCTCGCCACGCATGGAATCAGACAGAGGCTGACTATGCCATACACTCCTGAGCAAAACGGATGCAGCGAGAGAGATAATAGAACCTTGGTCGAGGCTGCAAGGACTATTATGCATAGCGGAGGGTTTCAAAAGAAGCTGTGGGCCGAAATAGTTAATGCGGTTGCCTACGTTCTAAACAGAACCGGTCCATCCCGTATGAATAACAAATCACCCTACGAACTATGGCATGGAAATAAACCGAAAGTTGCTCACCTACGCATCTTGGGCTGCATAGCTTACGTCCATGTCCCCAAACAGAAAAGAAAGAAACTCTCCATGACAGCCCTCAAAGGAAGATTAATCGGATACGACAACGATGATGGCTACCGTATCTGGTGCGATGACAATAAAATGATTCGGTCGCGAGACGTAATCTTCGACGAGAAACCGCTTGACAGAACTCTTTGCGATGACGTTGTACCCACGACAACGAGGAAAGAAACGTCTTTCAATGAAGTCGATTTGAAAGTGACTTTCAATCAGGAACGCAATGAATACAGTCAAGATCTTACACCAAGCCATCATATCGAAAACTCGATACCTGATCAAGAAGATCAAGGACGTGTACCGCAGATAATAGAAAACAGATCGATTGAATTTGATGAGGAAAATCCCGATCATGGTGAAATGTCTAGACCACCGAGCACATGTTTGTACGAATCCGATGCCAACTTAGGAAATTCATCTGAATCAGAAGATGAAGAAACGGAACCTCGATACAAACTGCGAGACAGGAGCACCATTAGTCTTCCAAAGAAATTCAGAGACGGTTGTGCACTTATCGACGAAGAAGCTGAACCCACTACGTTTAAAGAAGCTATGAAGAGCCTACATAAAGATGAGTGGATGAAAGCTATGCAGAAAGAGATAGATTCTTTGAAAGAGAACAACACATGGGTCCTTCAAGAACTACCTCAGGATCGAAAAGCCATACCGAGCAAATGGGTTTATAAGATAAAGAGAAACCCGGATGGCTCTATCGATAAATACAAAGCGCGTCTGGTCGCAAAAGGATTTAAACAACGCAAAGGAATAGACTACGAAGAAACGTACAGTCCTGTAGCCAGATTTGCAACCATACGATCGCTACTAAGTGTTGCTGCGAGTGAAAGGATGTACCTAACACAGTTTGACGTGACGACTGCCTTTCTCTATGGTGAGCTCGAAGAAGAGCTATACATGCAACAACCTGAAGGTTTTCACGATGGCTCTACCTGCGTATGTCATCTGAAAAGAAGTTTGTACGGATTAAAGCAAGCGCCCCGCTGCTGGAATCATCGTTTCCATAAAGTACTGACTGAACTCGCATTCACACAGAGTACTGCAGATCCGTGTCTATATACAAAGAAAGTAGGGGGGAAACAGATATTACTTACTTTATATGTCGACGACGGATTAGTGGCTGCTTCAGACAAACAGCTTGCCGATGACTTCCTAGAGAAGCTGAAAACAAAACTTAAAATTACGACAAATCCCGCGACATACTACTTAGGAATGGAAATCAGTCAATGTAAAGACGGCATGATCGTAATCCACCAGGAAGCCTATACAAAGAAGGTACTTGAACGTTTTAATATGGCTAATAGTAATCCTATCTCAACACCGATTGACGCCGCAGAAAAATCGTCTGTAACACAATTGGACGTGGAGAAAGGAAAC
Source organism: Crambus lathoniellus (assembly GCA_949710035.1). Taxonomy (NCBI): domain Eukaryota; kingdom Metazoa; phylum Arthropoda; class Insecta; order Lepidoptera; family Crambidae; genus Crambus; species Crambus lathoniellus. Next base: position 11,812,621 of record OX453306.1, read on the forward strand.
ACCGAGGAGAATAATTTCCCGTATCGCGAAGCTATTGGTGCACTAGCATACCTCATGGTCGCAACCCGTCCTGATATCGCCTATGCCGTTGGTGTAGTATCACGCAACTTAGAAAAGCCAACCAGAAGTGACTGGAACAGAGTTAAACGTATACTCCGTTACCTAAAGGGAACTACGTCTCTTGGGATCCAGTATAAGCCGAAGACCCTGACACAGCCAGAACTGGTAGGATATACCGACGCCGATTATGGTGGTGATGCTACTACCGGACGATCCACCACTGGAATTGTATGCCTATATGCCGGAGGTCCAGTATCATGGACAAGCAGAAGGCAAACTTCAGTAGCACTGTCCACTACTGAAGCGGAATTAGTGGCTGCCAGTGAAGGGGCCAGAGAATTAGTTTGGCTGACAAGAATCTTTGAAGATTTGACAAAGATAAAGAGTGTGCCGAATCTTCATGTTGACAACGAAGCAGCTGTACGATTGGCACACAACCCGGAGTTCCACAAACGGACGAAGCATATTCGCATCCGACACTTTTATGTCCGAGAACTTGTGTCTGCAGGAGCAATATTTGTTAAAAGGATTGGGACTAAAGATCAGGTCGCAGACATCATGACCAAAGGACTGCCGAAGCCCACCTTTGTGAACATCAGGTCTGCACTAGCATTGTTTTAGAGGGCGTGTTGAAGGAGATCCGAAAGCAAGCGAGTGCAACCTACATGGTGTCTTTGACTCGATTATTATCTTGTGTCAAATGTCACTGTGATTACTCTTTTCGAAATCTCTGTACCTATTGCTTATCGTTTTTTCATGTTGTAAATAAAAGTCTGTACTTATAAATAATAAGTGTTTGTTCCTTCTCTGAATAGCTTCCACATTAACTACGCTTTGCTACAACAAAAACAATACTATCGATAGTATCGATCCCTGACGGCGAATAAACTATCGATAGTCTCGATAGTATTGCTTTTCAATATTAATATACTATCGATAGTTTTGGACAATCGATTGTTACCTTTATTTCAATAGTATTGATTGCATTTACACTGGCAGATGGGTAGAACCGATACTATTGAATTAAAGGTCACTATCGATTGTCTAAAACTATCGATAGTATCGATACTACCGATAGTTTATTAATATTGAAAAGCAATACTATCGATACTATCAATAGTGTATTCGCCGTCAGGGATCGATACTATCAATAGTATTGCTGCTTACCGATAGTATTGTACTAACTAAGAGATCGATACTATTGATACTATCGACAGGCCGATCGATCGATTAAAACTATCGATAGGCCGATCGATCGATTAAAACTATCGATAGTTCGCAGCACTAACGGTGACGTGCGTGACGTTGACGTTGTTTTTTTTTATGTTCGTTCCTAAAGGAACAGGCTAAGGTCTGAGACCATACTGCCTCGTCATTAGTAAGTTTTCTTTCTTCAGTCTTGAAAATCATTTGAAAATAATGTTTTTAGTAATTCTTCTTCTTAAGTTTTTTTCTTAATAATTATGTCTTCAGTCTTGTTGACCTAACCTAACTCATTAAAATGCGCAGGGGGTTCGTACACATTTCAATGCTCATGGGAGTTTAACGCGGGAATAGCAATCTGAATCGTACGGAGCGCCTTACTTTACTTACTGTGTCTGTTCTGTGTGGGTGTTATGATAAATATGTCTATTATTACTTTAATGCATAATTACATTTATCTAGACATATTATACAAGATCCAGACTCTTTTAATATAGAATCATTCTCTTGCATACACATCCATCCTCACGGCCAGTCCAACCAAGTCCAACGCAGAATGAAACCAGCAATCGTGTGTAGCTTTAGTTATTGTTCTGAGGTGTGAACACTGTCACTAAATGATCGCCGGTCATGGTCGCCGACCATGGTCGGCCAACCTGTACTGGGGCCATAAAACTAGAAATGCGACGTTGCCAACCACTTGCCAACTTTATGCGCATGGCTTGTAGAAGACGATAGAGATGGCTGTGGTGTAGTGCACAAATTGCTACATATATAGTGATCTGTGGTGGGTGCACAAACGCCCATACATTTTATGGCCTGCCATATCGGACCGTAAAAAATCGGACTGTCGTCGGACGGTAAAATTCAGTGTAGTGCACAAACGCCCTTAGATTACTTTTGGATTGGGACTTTGACTCAAAGGGATTGTTTGGGACTATAAAAAATAATCTACGATTAATCGATTCGGAATCGATTATCCAGCAACCAACCAACCATCAACCAACACTATCTCCTATGTTGTTTTTTTTTTTGGTTTGTTTGTGGTTCAAGTTCAACCGTCTATATCATGAAGTTCGACTTAGACGGATCCCACACTGCACCGCACGACGCTCCGGTTTGTGGTAGTGCGCTTCTTAACTATGGCTGTAGAATTTTGATCTGCATACAAAACCCGCAGTGTATGATAAATCACGCCGCATCTCCGTCCGGTAGTGCGGAAACCGGAGGCAGTGTGTTGGACGCCTTAATACTGAGGTAACTCAGAGTATTAAGTCAAACTTCATGGTCTATATAATGGCTCTGCATTTTGCCTAACTAACCAATCGCTGATTAATCGCTAAGTCATCGATTACTTGTCTGATTACTATTTTCGATAGATTCTGCTGAACGCGCTTTAGCGTTTTTCTGGTTTTGACATGACGAATGACAGCAACAAACACCTAAACCCCAAGACGGCCCCAGGGCCCGATAACCTAGGCTACCCATGGCTCTATCGGCGCTCCCTAGAAAAGGATGGGCAACGCTTGCCCGCATATTCAATGCGGCACTACGGGCCAACTATTTCCCTGCCGCTTGGAAGAAAGGCCGGGTCATCACCATACCCAAGCCCGGTAAGGACCGTCGCCAGGCCGCCAACCACCGCCCCATCACCCTACTCGACCACGTAGCCAAGCTGTTTGAGCGCCTCCTGCTGCGACGCCTCCGTCCCTCCATCTCCTTGAGGGACGATCAGTTTGGATTCCGCAGCGGTCACTCTACCACGCTCCAGCTGGCACGCGTGCTCCATCACATGGCCGACCAACTAAACCAGGGTAGTTGCACCGTGGCCGCCTTCTTGGATATCGAGAAGGCCTTTGACCGAGTTTGGCACCCCGGTCTTATTTTCAAGATGGCCAAAAACACCGAAGTGCACCCAGCCCTTGTCCACCTGCTGGCCTCATTCCTTGAAGGACGTCTCTTCAACGTGGCGGTGGAAAGAGAGGAGTCCGAGCTGCGACCCATACGAGCGGGGGTTCCACAAGGCAGCTGTTTATCACCCACCTTGTACGCCGTGTACACCAACGACATGCCCTCTGTAAACAACAGCGAGAGTGAGATGGAGCCACGGGTCGAGCTGGCGCTATTTGCGGACGACAGCGCCTTTTTCACTTCCTCCCCGTGGCCCAGTGCTGCCGCGGCGCGGATGCAAAAACAGCTGGACCTCCTCCCGCCCTGGCTTGAAAAATGGATTGCGGTGAACGTGGGGAAAACCACCGCAATACTCGTTGGGAGGCAGCGTAAGATGCCACCCAAGCTAGACCTGAAGGGCGAGACCATACAATGGCAGCCGTCTATCAAATACCTAGGCTGCCACATTGATCGCGGCCTGACTATGGCCGCCCAATTAGAGCACATCACGTCGTCAGCCCGCGCCGCGCGGGCCACCCTCCGCCCTGTCTTGAACTCCAGACTGCCGCTGCGGGCGAAGCTCGCAATCTACAAATCCCACGTCCGTTCTCGGCTCACATATGCTGCACCGGCGTGGTACTCGCTCTGCTCGCAGACGCGGAAGCAGCGACTACAAGCCCAGCAAAATTTAGCGCTCCGCATCATCACTCAAGCGGGGCGCTACGTCCGCAACGAGGTCATTGCGCGGGACCTCAACATCGAGCCGCTACAGGACTTCGTGGGCCGACTGGCGCGTCGAATGTTCGACTGCGCCGACCACGGCCCCCCATCAGCACCTGCAGGGCATCGCGCCCGCAAGACCTCTGCCGCCGATCCCAGAAGATCCAACTCCCACCGCAAACGCCAACATCAACACCAGAGCTAAGAAGTGGGCGCTGCCCCGTGACAGTGTGCCCCCGCCATCTCCCTAGCACTTTCTGTCCACTCCCACTTCCCACCCTATACCCCCACCTAAATTATAGCTCTTACCCCGTTTGCGCGCCCGCTCGCAGGCGCTAGCTGGGCCTCCCCCAATGGGGTCTCACCCGGCTGGCTGACCGCGCCGAGGGCCGCAAACATCCAGTGGGGCACACCTCTCGTCAGAAGAAAGAAAGAAAGAAAGAAAGAAAGAAAGAAAGAAAGAAAGAAAGAAAGAAAGAAAGAAAGAAAGAAAAGAAAGAAAGAAAGAAAGAAATATAGTTTATTCGACTAAAACATACAAACAAGGTTGTTTACATAAACAAAAACAAACAAACAAAAGACGGCCGCGTAAGCGGCACCAAGCACCGTGGGGCAGCAGCCCCACGAGATGAAGCCCGGGGAAGGAGCAGAAGCTCGAACCCGCACCCGCCATCATCGGCGGAAGGAATCCAGAGAGCAACAAACACAAAATCACTAGGTACAATACTACAAAATCACTACGTTTGACAGCAACTTGCAACTAATCGCTGCTTCTCATCGAAAATCAAATGCGATGGAAAAAATGGCGTCCGATTGCTGTAAATCGCTGTCAGTCATAGATGTATTATTCCTGTAGATGGATCACAAAAATAAGCTATAACTCACCCATCCTTTACCCCTTCTAACACTATCAAATTGTCATAAGATAGAAAGAGACATACAAATCTGTTGCGTCGTAATTAGTGAATGTCTCCATTTTGACTATGCAATGCAAATGCAATGCTAGATAATGATGATGCAATGATAGTGCTGTGATTTTTTTTATAACAAGTTATCGATAAAAAATTGAAAAATAATTATAATGCAATGCGATACATAAAATTACAATGCATATGTATATATCGCAGGCGTATTGTATATTTCACCGTATTACATAGCAATTAGCTGTATTGGAAAACAGCACCGCATTGTAATGCGGCGGATTCAAGATACGCCGTATTCAATACGGCTGATCGAAACTACGCCGCATTGAAAAGAGCGCTTCGCGCTTTTCAATGCGGCTAGAGAATTAAATGTAATTGGGCGGTTCATAATCCGCTTTTCTGTCAGTTTTTAGTTTTAATCGTGTCCAAAATGCTCACGGCCTTAGAATTTTGTTTATGCTATGAAACTTTGGCATATGTCGAAATATGGCAAAAATTTCTTCCCTCCAGACAAAAGCGCACGCTCAGCTGAATATTTTTTTTATATTTCGACGTATGCTATGCTCCAAAGAGAAAGTTGTTCAGTTTCTTGGTCTAAGCAAGCCCTTTAATTTTGAATCAGTGCCAAATATGAAGTAGGTAGGGTGATATGGTAAACAGCTGATCAGTGGGGCACACTCGATAACGCACACTTCTAGCATAATATATGTAGTGTCTTTGCGTTTGTACGCAAAGAAGCTCCCACGCAAGTAAACCCCTCTCCTCTAGTTGCACGCGCGCTATCGTGACAGGTGGAAGAGTGAGTGTCAGATTTTGGAACGTGGTGCGAAAAACAATATTTACGTAAATTGCAACTTTGTTTATATTTTTTAAATTATAATGAAATTCCATAACATTTCTTTACTGTGGTATGAAACAGTTTACAGTCTAACATTTTTTTCTATTCAACCTAGTAGAATTCTAGTTTTAGAATTTTTGTTTAATATTTCATTAAAAGATGACCCCAAGGTCTACAGTTGATGTGATCATAGTAGTACACAGTTGATCTTGATCGACTTTACTAGTACGATCATATTATTATTGTACATCATTTAAGGTGGAGACAGTACCTATTTACATTTTACTGCCATTAAATATTTTAATGGAAATTTTCTTAGGATAAGTGATAAATAAAAACAATAAGTATAACGATTTTAAATTGTTTATATATATGATGAGATATATATCCTTACTTACTCTCTTAAGACGTCTAGTAATTATTTATATTGTCAAAACTGAGCATTTTTTTTAAATAGGCTCCAATACGCCGATGACGTTAGCGCCAATTTATGTAGGTAAAGTAGCGCTAGCGTTTATGTCATTGGCTTAGCGCAGCTCCTTAAAGAAAGATAAATATGTACCTAAAGAAACTTTACAGAACCCCCCTTAAAGTTTCCTTACAAAATGAAAAATACGCCTATTACCTATCCTTTTTGCCTTTCTGAAAACTTTGTCATGGTACTTCCTAAGGTGCTTCGCCTTAATAAATGTGTTGTACTTCCGATCAATTTTTAATTATCAAGCAATAATGAGTACGAGTTAATAACAATTTGATAATTATTATGTTTTTCTTACATTTTCACAAATAAACACTGAAAACTGACGATTTCTTTGGTTTTTTATGAAATTTAAATTCCTGACACAAATGCTTCATTTTCTATGAAAAATCCCTTGATCGACTGTTCCCCATGGGCAGATCTACTGTGCACCACCCCTGGTACACAGTCGATCAAATACCATTTTATTTTTAAATATTTTTATTTATTTTTTGGCTACAGATACGTCATTGAAAGATTATTTTTCTAAAAGTCGAATAAACAACCTCTAAGTCACTTAAATTTCAAGTCATTACATGTTGTTCAGTACACCCCTGCTAAATCCGCGGAATCGGCTTAGCGCAGTGGAAGCTGGTATTACTAATATAGACTCCGGACAAAAAACTAGGTTTCAGCGGGGATGTAACTGATCAATTGGACTGCGATACACAGCGGAGAGAATGTGAAGTAAGGTGAGGTTACATACGGGTCTGTGTGTCGAACGTCTCCAAGGCAGAAGTGGTGTAAGGGGGCGCGCGCGCCCCTGGTGTCCTTTCTTCGTCTGCAGACCTTACCAATTCGTCACCTTACTCACAACACAAATAACAGCGTTCCCAAGACACTGGGCGCTTCAGCAATAGGTACACAATGACACACACGGGGGAGCCTCTTTTATTACGATTTACAGTCCCGACAACAAGCGCGTGGTGGACAATTATCTTTCTTTCAAAACTCCGCGACCGGCCCGATGGATGGCGTCAAAACCTTGGTCGTACAAAACGGGATCACATAGATAATTTAAGATTCAATTCAAACTCGATATGCCAGGCATATTCAACGCGAGCGGTTTTTAACAATTCAGCTAAATTAATCCGACTTTTTTGTTACAAGAATTTCAATCAAGTGTCACTGTCAACTTCAAGTGACAGCCAAATGTCAATTTGACGTGACATTAGAGACGCGTTCAGAAACGTCGATCTTTTCCGAACATCCCCCCGCCCCGGACCGTTAAGAACGGTACGTCAATCTACGGGTAATCGGGAGAGCCCACTAACTGCTCTCTTCAAAACCGAATCTCGAACCAAAACCTCAGCAAAACGAGGAACTCCGTCAGTTCCGGGGTAGAGTTTAACAATGCGCCCCCTTCGCCAACATAGGGGCGGCAGGTTAGCATCCTTAATCAACACGAGGTCGCCAGTCTGGGGTGGGGTGGTTTTATCTGTCCACTTCACGCGCTGTTGTAGGATATGCAAATACTCCATCGACCAACGTGCCCAGAAGTTTTGGGACATCTGTTTCAAAAGTTGGTATCGCGACAAACGATGGGATCCTACATCCTGAATCGGATATTCAGGCAAAGCCAAAAGGGGCTGTCCGATCAAGAAATGACCTGGGGTCAACGCTTCCAGGTCATTCGGGTCCGAAGACAACGGGCACAAGGGTCGCGAGTTGAGGACGGCCTCAATTTTACAAAATACCGTATCAAGTTCCTCAAACGTGAGAATAGTTTCTCCAATCACGCGACGCAAGTGTGTCTTGGCAGCCTTTACACAAGCTTCAAAAATTCCTCCCCAGGTCGGACAAGCTGGAGGGCTAAACTTCCAGATTATCCCACGCCGGGAGAGGGTGGTTAGAAATAGAAATAGAAAGAAATAGAAATATTTATTTGCTCATAAACATGGTATGATATAAACAGATCTTAAGTTGGTATTACATTGTTCAGCATGTTTTGCCAGTTGCCAGGCATGCAAAAATTGTATCATCATGTCATTCATTATTAATTTTAAAATGTACTTACATGTTTCCATTATTAATCTAATTAAATGTTAAAATGTCAAATTCATTAAAATGGATAAAAAAACATTCATTTAATTGTAATTTAAATGTCAATTAATTTTTTATTATGGTATTTAAATGTCAAATTCATTATTAATTTTAAAATTTTTATAGTCAATAATTAGTAATAATATTAAAGATTTACACAATGTCCATTTCAAGTAGGATGGTACAATATTATTTTTATTTAGTATTCACTATTAAACATTAATAATAATATCACTATTCAGAAAAAATAACACATTACATATCCAAATATTCTTTCACAGAGTAGAAGTTTTTTTCTAATAGCCACCTATATAGTGACTTTTTAAATGTGTTTTTAACCAACGATAAATCTCTAAGGTCCTGTGGAAGCTTATTGAAAATTTGTATGGCCATAAAGTACACGTTCTTTTTAAATAGTGTTAATTTGCACTTAGGAATAATTATTTTATTTTTTCTGCAACTTCTTACATTAGCTTTAACTTCCGTGTGGTACACAAAATATTCAGGGTTCTTTTTGACTAACAAACATAACTCAGCAATATAGATACTAGGAAGTGTCAATATTTTGTGCTGTTTAAACAAAGGCTTACAAGATACTCTGCTACTTATTCCACATAGTGCCCGGATACATTTTTTTTGTGCTATAAAAGCTCTTTTAAAGTCCACACTGTTGCCCCACATTACCACGCCATAGCGCAATACTGAGGATACAAATCCAAAATAGGTTTGTAAGGCAATTTGAAATGTTGTGACCTTTCTGATTCTGCTCAACGCATACACGAATTTATTTATCTTTTTACAAACAGCGTCAATATGCATTTTCCAGCTACAATGCTCATCAAGAGTTATACCTAAGAATTGGGCAGATTTTACCAGGTCAATATTATTATTGCTATGTTGTATATTTATATTAATTTTTTTTGCTTTATTTGTGTGAAATTGTATTGCTTTTGTCTTATTTATGTTAATTTTTAAATTATTTTTATTCATCCAACCGATTATGTCACAAAGTGTGTTATTTATGTCTAATTCTAATTGGCCAATACTTTTACTATGGAATAGTATTGTACAGTCATCGGCAAATAAAAAGCAAGAATTATCTGTAATATCAGGTAGATCATTTATGTACAATATAAACAACAGGGGCCCCAAAATACTGCCCTGTGGTACACCATTTTTTACTTGACGATACTGTGACCTGGCCGTTTTTTTAGTTTGTTTTTCGATTTTTGTAATTTCAGTACACTGTTGTCTATTTGCTAGGTAGCTTTTAAGCCATTTATGTGCGGTTCCTCTCATACCATAGTCGTCAAGTTTTCTAAGTAGAATGTCATGGTTAACGCAGTCAAAAGCTTTTGACATGTCTAGTAACAAGGCTACAGTCAGTTCATTATTATTAATAGCCTCTGTTACAGTCTTCATCAACGAAAAACATGCAAGTGAAGTTGATTTGCCTATTTGGAAGCCAAATTGTTCCCTTCTTATTAATTTGTGCTTATCAATGAATGAATACATCCTTTCTGCCATAATTTTTTCAAATATTTCAGCTATTATCGGTATTAGTGTGATGGGTCTGTAGTTTTCCATATCGTCATCATCTCCTTTTTTATGTAGAGGCTTAACGATGGAATATTTCAGTTTTTCGGGAAAAACTCCGTTCTCTAAAGATAAATTTATTAAGTGGGTTAGCGGAATTGCAATTTTTTGGTAGCATAGTTTTAATATGTTTGTATTTATACCATCATAGCCTACCGAGTTGGTATTTTTTAAACCTCTTATGATGCGTATAACTTCGGTTTTGGATGTTGGATATAGAAAAATACTATTTTTTAATTTTGTTTTATTTGTATTTTCTTTGTTATCGTCAGTATTTTGTGTCAATTCTATAAAATAATTATTAAAGGCCTCCGCTATATCATTTGAGTCACTGAGAGTTTTATTTTTTATTTGTATTGTTTTTATTTCCTTTTTGGCAAGTCGTCGATTAAAATTATTATTTACTAACGACCAGGCTGCTTTATTTTTATTTTTTGCATTTACTAAGAATTTAGAATTGTTTATTTTTTCTGCTGTAATGGTGCATTTATGTAGTAGTTTTGAGTATTTCTGATATTTTATTTTATTATCTATTTTATGATTTTTTGTTGAATGAATAAATTTGTGGTAGAGTTTACGTTTTATTAAACAGCTTTTTTTTAATCCCTTTGTCAGCCATTTTAATTTTTTATTTTTGTTGTTACACCGAACTCTAACCATGGGAAAACATTGATTAAACAATAGAGTTAATATGTCATGGAAGGTATCAAACGCTTTATTCGTATCTGATTGCTCTAATACATCGTTAAATGTAAGAGAATCGACATAGTTGCAAAATTTTGATATGTTTTCTTCATTTAAATCTCTTTTAAATTCATACCATTGCGATACTTTTTCATAATCATTTATGTGCAATGATAATATTTGACATGTGTTATGGTCAGAAAGAGATAATTGTTTTGTGTAGCCATTTGCGTCATGTATATTACTAACGATTAAATCTAGGCATGCTTTTTTTCTTGTTGGTGTGTTAATGTGTAGTTTTAAATTATAATTTTGAAGGATGCCAATCAGCGTTTGTGTATATTTATTACTTTTTAAGATGTCAATGTTCCAGTCTCCGCACAATATCATTTGTCTAGGTCTTCTATTTAATTTGCTAAGTAATTCATCAAGCTTGTTAAAAAATATGTCTATGTTTGATGTTGGAGTTCTATAAATACAGACTATGACAAGATTCGGTGATTTAATGGAAATTCCACAGCACTCAAAGTTATTTTTTTCTGATAATGTCTCAGCTATATCCAATTTTGTGTAATTAAGGTGTTTTTTTATTAAAATGCATGTACCGCCTCTCTTTTCATATTCTCGTGACCATGAAGACGCAATTTTATAGTTATTCAAAACCAGATTTTGATCATGCCCTCGTTGAATAAATGTTTCGGACAGACAGATAACATCCATCGTTTTATTGTCTTTGGTAAAGTCAGTAAGGACAATTTCTAATTCATTTCTTTTTTTAAGTGCACTACATATATTTTGATGAAAGAGATGAAAGTTATTAATTTTGTTTGTCTCGAAAAAATTTTTTACTATTATTCTTTTTGAAATAGAATGGAATAGTTCCTTTTTTTTCAGCAATTGGGGTCGAAGCTGAGTCCTGTAGTTTAACTTTCTCAATGTTTTCTAGTCTTTTAAAGTAGTAGGGTATCGTACCCCTTTTTTGATAGAGTGTTTCAAGTTTGGACTTTGTTTTAATTGACTCTTTGAGTTTTTGAATTGAATTTTTCATATAACCTATTGTGTCCATTTCTAATAATAATTTATAGCATATGTCATTCAATAAAAATATTTTTTTATTTTTAATAAGGTATTCATTTTTCGTCAAAGATATAAATTTACAATTTTTATAATTATTAGATATTTGTTTTAATTGACTATTTAACATATTAAGATTTAAATATGGATTTTCCACGGTCTGTATAAGTAAAACTTGTGTGTTCTGACATTGGGCTAGAGTAGCAGATAATTCACATAAAATCTTAGTGGGGGTTCTCTCATTTGCCCCAACGAATAGAATCAGAAAGTCATTTTGGTGCAAACTTTTGTAAGAGTTGGTATTTAGAACCGTATGACAATCAGCTCCAGGCTTTACAAATGAAGTAATTTTGCGGTTACAACAGTTTGAACTTGTATGTTGGTTTTTGCATAGTAACTTTGATAGACCTAGAGCTTGTTGATCACCAAGTATCAACACTTTTTGTTTATTAGTTATACAAGGGTTCGTTCTTTCAACACTAACATTACCAATTTTACTGTCTTTTTGTTGATTTTCACTAGATAACGCTAAATGTTTGGGATTGGAGTCCTCTTGAAATTGTAACTCCTGCTCTTGACTTGAGGAATTCTCTTGCATCTTATTTTGTACAATGCAGTTTGCGATAGGTGGCTCGTTTAAAATGTCATTCTCTTTCGGACAGTGTTGTTTCGGTGTTAAATTGGTTTTCATAAATGTAGGTAATGGTGTTACTGCACAATTTGTTCGTGTTGCTTTTTTTGTAGGCGTATAATAACATGTACTATCTGTTATCATTGTTTTATATATCCTAATTTGTTTCTGGCATTTATCCAATTCTGCCTTAAGACTGCCATTTTCCATATTTAAGTTTTCAATTTCTAGGTTTGCTGAAGTAAGTTGGGTGTTTAATTCTTCAATCTGTATCTTTAATTCTGTTGTGGAGCTGTTGTCTAACGATGACTGGTTCGGTAAGCTTCTCATTGTTGTATCAGCAATTGTGTCGCTTTCGCTTATATTCTGTATATCCTCGAGAGTTGAGTTGTAGAACCTAACTGAATCTATTGATTTTGATCTCTGTGCTCGTCGACGTTGTGTAATATTGTCTTGCGAGACTTCCGTGTCGTCCATTGTGTGGGAAGAATTTTATTAATGTAAAAATAAATTTGTGCCGTCGTAGGATCGAACTGCGGACACTTAGGGGCTGTATACTATGAGTCCATTCACTGGACCAATGCGCCAGCGGTGATGTTATTGATGCGTCAAAATTAACTACAGTATGCGGTTCAAGTTATTGACGTTGTTTCCAGATGTCGGTCGTGTTTATTTTTTTTATTTATATGTCCGAATAAACAAATAAATATGATTCACTATAAAGTTTTATATGATTTTTGTTTTTAATAAAAAAAAAAAAAAAATGTAGTCTTTCACAGTTTATTATCTATAACACTGTCACTAATTTATTCGATGTGGTTGAGCGCCATCTTGCGACTGGGATTCGAAGTAATTGCTAATGTCTTTTGTTTGCTGGTTTCTCGTGCGCACTTCTAGTTTCTATTACTACAAGCCACGAGATGTCGCTAGTAGGCAATTATTTAACAGCTGTTTATGTTTATTATTTTTATTGTCATTTAAAATAGTGTAAAAACAATGGATAAAGTCACTTTTTCGCTTCAACACACTTATTATATAATAAAGTTTTTGAAAAATGTCACAAAATAGTATTTTTTGAATATTATTTAAATGTTTATGTAACGATTTTCGAAAATTAAAATTTAAAATTTACAGCACTAAATAGTATTTTTTTAATTTTGCAGCCTATTATTTTGTTGTATAACTATATTCACCACATAGTTTTATGAAATATTTGTTTTAACACTTTTATTTTCAAAATTTTTTCACATATCTGTTGAAATTTTCTTCTTCACAAAATATTGTATAGTTTGTAGTCAGTTTTTGTTAATAACAATTTTGCACAATATTTGATCACTGGTTTTACTAAAAAGATAATTTTAAAGCACTTAAATCGACTTTAACTAATTTTGCGAATAAAATAATCTCAGAGCTGATGTTTACATGGCCAGTAGCGCCATCTAATTCCCAATAATCCAATGTCTATTTTATTATCAACAAAAAACTTAACTACTTCCTTAAGATAATTACACGTTCCCTTATAATTAGTACCACAATCGGAACGTATCAATGTCGGCAGTCCTCTACGGGAAACAAATCTGCTCAAGGCGGCGACAAAGGCTTCGGTAGACAATTCCGAGACAATTTCCAAATGGACAGCCTTGGTGGACAAACACACAAACACGCACAAGTACGCCTTCTAGGTTTTAGCATTACGCAGTCTCAAAGCCTTTACAGTAAAGGGACCGGCGAAGTCGGTGGCGACTCCGGCAAAAGCTCTACATTCCGTGACGCGATCAGCAGGCAAATCACCCATCTGGGGCTGCATGGTCGCGGCCTTCAATCGATAACAAGGCAGGCAACGGAAAACCACAGTGCGAATGGCTCGACGAGCAGACAAAATCCAAAATTCACGCTGCAAAATGGCCAACAAAGCATTACAGCCAGCATGTTGTGCATTCACATGGCGATCTGTTATTATCAGTTGAGTCAAATGTCCGGCTTTAGGTAACAAAAGGGGGTGACGAGCTCCATACGGCAGGTTCGCATTTCGAAGTCTTCCGCCGACTCGCAAAAGCCCACTCTCGTCCAGGAAGGGATTCAATCGCGATACCGCGCCCTTCAACTTGCGACGGCCTAAACGCAAAATTTCAATCTCGGACTCAAAACTATCAGCTTGTACTCTCCGGACCCAAAACAAGAGCGCGTCCCTACGCTCGTCCGGAGTGAGAACCGACGAATCAGGCCTCGCGCGTGGGTTTCTGCAATTGTACACAAAACGTCTGATCCAAGCGGTAACACCAAGCAGCTTCTGTAAGGAGCTGTACCGATCCAACAACAAATCCTTTTCCCCGGCGGGGTTAGTCTCCAGGACGCATGCCCGCATATCAGGAACGGCTACGTTCGACAACGCTGGAGAGGGCGGCCACTCCGACTCAGGCCGCATCAACCACTGTGGGCCCCACCAGAGGGGGTGGTTAATTAGGGTTGGGGCTACACAACCCCGAGACGCACAATCCGCGGGATTCATGGTTCCCGGCACGTGTCTCCAAATCAACTCGATGTCGGAATTACAAATCTGCGACACTCGATTGGCCACAAACACGTCCAAGGTGTGCGCCGGAGCCTTCAACCAACAAAGGACGACCTGACTGTCCGTCCAAGCATAAACCTCTTGTATCTTAATAGATCGACCTAATGTGAGCCATACGTGGTTCAACAAACGCATTAGGAGGGCAGCTCCACACAATTCCAACCTCGGGATCGTATGACGAGTCCGAAGGGGAGCGACTTTGCTTTTCGCTATCACCAGATGCACAACAACAACTCCGTCAACAGTAACGGTGCGGAGGTACACGGCCGCAGCAAATCCACGTTCGGAGGCATCGGAAAAGCCGTGAAGAGTAACTTTACAATTTTCAGAAGGGAGGAATAGCCTCGGCAAATGCACTTCATTAATCTCGGGGAGGGATGAAACGAAGCTCGACCAATCTCGGAGTAACTCGTCCGAGAGGGGTTCATCCCACGACACACCCGAAGCCCATAACCGTTGCAAGAAACACTTGGCCATAAACAGCACGGGGCAAATCCACCCATTGGGGTCAAAGGTACGTGCGACAGTAGACAATACTAAACGCTTGGTCCAGACTTTCGGTGGTCGTAAATCCACACAATAAGTGAAAGTGTCAGAGACCGGTTTGTACTGTACGCCAAGGACGGTCACCACATGGGGATTATCAACATTTTCGAATAGGTGGGGGTCCTGCTGGTGCTCTTCGGGCAAACCTACCAGTACATCAGGCGAGTTGGATATCCATTTCCTCAACTCGTAACCTCCCGACTTCAAAAGGGCGGTGAGTTCGTCTCTCAGGACAATCGCCTCTGAGACAGATGAGGCGCCCGTGCAAATGTCATCCACATAGACGTCACTGGCCAAAATGGCGGAGGCGCGAGGGTATCTCAAGCGCTCCTTCTCGGCCAACTCCAACAAAGAACGAATCGCAACAAACGGGCTCGAAGCCAAACCGTACGTATTCGTATTCAATTCATAAATCAACAAGGGGTCCCTAGGACTCTCTCTCCACAAAATCAATTGGTACCTCCTATCCTCTGGATGGATGACCGTTTGTCTGAACATCATCCGGATGTCAGTCATAAATACAATTTGGTGCCGCCGGAAGTTGGTCAAAATGTCTGAGATCTCCGTGTGCAGCTTGGGACCTACATGCAGACACTGGTTCAAGGACGCTCCAGTAGAGGTGGGAGCCGAACCGTCAAAGACCACCCGAATCTTTCCGGATTTCAAAACGGCGTGGTGCGGCAAAAAGAAGTGCTCAACGGAGCGCCAATCCAAATCGCTCACGGACATGTGCCCTAACTCCTCATACTCCCGCATGAATTCAACATACTTCTGGCGGAAGACCGGATCCTTGCTCATGCGACGCTCCATCGCCACTAGCCTACGTTCCGCTAGCGGTCGGGATTCGCCCAGAGGAGGTCGGCCGGCACGAAAGGGGAGACGGGTGATCAAACGACCAGAGCGGAGGCGACCAGTGTTATTCTGGTAATACAACTCGCATTCATCCGCTACTGGGTCTACCCGCGGGGCTGGTGGAGGTTCCTCAACCTCCCAAAACTTCTGCACCACTTCGGAGAGAGACACATTAAAAACAAGACCGCGATCCTCATCAAGGGAATCCAAAACGCGGCGAGCAGGGCCCATCACAACTGTACCGAGTGTCGTCTGCAGAGCTACCAAGCCATCTGGCTGCAAAACTCGCTTCCCCGTCAACAAAACTCGCCCCAGGACATCGGCTCCAAGGAGAGCATCAATCGGGCCTGGGCGGAAGAAATTTTGATCGGCGAGTGGGGAATCAGACACCAAAGACAACATACTCGGTCCCAAGTCAACTGAAGGTTGACGGCCAACAACTGTGTCCAACACAATCGCCGAGGTCTCAATGCCTGGCGTGGACTTATTACGTGATGTAAATGTGAAGTCAACATGCCCTAACAACCCGGGGACTTTCACATCGCCAACACCTCTCACGCCTTCCGTGTGGGGGTGCACCTTGAGGCCCAACCGCCTAACTAACCAAGATGACACAACACACCCCTGAGCACCGGAATCCAACAAGGCGCGAACTTCCACAAGGTCGCCATTCAATCCCCTGACAAGCACAGAGGCCGTGGGCAACAAAACGGTCTCTGGAGGGGTGGCTACAATCGACCGTAAACACGTTGATTGCTAGTATGTGGGGTCCCCAGACGTCCCCCCATGGTAAGGGGGTCGCTCATAGCGATCCAGTGGGTCCCATTCTCCCACATACTGCCTACGTCCAATTCGCCCGGTATCAGGCGGGTTATATCTCCCGGCCCCTTGAAGACGGGGCGGGCGCCGCTCCAAACGCGGGTATTCGGCGAGCGGCGGCGAGAATCGGTGCCTAGCATCCACCGTGTACGTCGCCCCATAGTCGCGGGGGCACGGTGACCGATTTTCAGAAGGGGGGTCCCGGGGACCCCCGGCTGTGCGAGGCTCAACACGTTGCGGGGGGCTTCTACGACCTCCGGCAACGCTCGCATAACTCATCCCCATCCTTGGGGATCGGTTTCCCATGGGGGGGTCCCTGGGACCCCCGCCCGTTTGAGGCTCAAAACGTGGCGGAGAGCGTCTGGGGCCACTCTGGTGGCCACTAGAACTGCTGCGGGATGCAAACACCGCGGGGGGTCCGAGACCCCCACCCATACGCGGTGATCCTGCAGCGACGCGCTGCGGCGCTCCGCCGCCCTCTGGGCTGTTCATGCAGAGGAGGGGATGGTGGTTGCCCTTACAAAAGCGGCATGGGTGCGCTTGGGTACATTCGCGCTGCATGTGCAGGCCCAAGCACGAGTAGCACCATGTCCGTTGTCGCGCGATCGCTCGACGGCCTTGGACGCGCTGGTCGAGGAACTTATCACAACGGGTCGTGCTGTGACCCGGTTCCCGACAGTACAAGCAGCGGGCGGTCTCCTGGACGGCGGCATAGCGGCCGGGCGCGAGAGGGGCCATACGCCCCCTACGGGGGGGTCCGGTGGGGGATCGACTCTGTGGCACAGGTCGTTCGGGTCCCATAGGACCGGCCAGAGAGGAATTATCTGCCAGTCTACTTTCTCCTTCCAGGAACGTCAAGAGGTCCGAGAAGGGTGGCAGATAAGTCGCACTATCCCCACCATACTGCTGCTCAAAACGGACCTCAACAGAGTCCGGCAACTTTCCCAGGACAATGTGCAGTAACAAAAACGACCACTGCTCCACTGGGAGTTTTAAGTTTTTTAATGCGTTGTATGCAACCAACAGCGGATTCAACAAAGCCACTCTCAAGTGCATCACGCTGGCAACGCGGGGTAAATTCAAAATGGCGGCAACATGGTTGTCCGCCAGACGTCGTACGTTCTGGTACCGACGGGCAATCAAATCCCTAGCAATAGGGTAGTTTTCATCCGAGGGGGCCAAATGTTGAACCGATTCAAGGGCCTCCCCTTCCAACACGGATAACAGGTAGGCCAACTTCTGGCCCTGGGTCAAATCATCCCGGGCATGTACAAGACTATCAAAAATATTAATAAAGCCCTCCCAGTCCTCTAGACGACCAGCAAAGCGCCTTAAGTCTAAGGGGGCCAATCTAGCAAAGAGAGGGGGCATACTCTTAGATGTGACCGGGGACGGGCTCGGATCATTCTCTCTTGCCACTTGCAAAGGTCGAGCCACCTGAGTAATTCTGTCCGCAAAATCATAACACTGGTCCACATCCAAACCGACTTCTTGTCGCATTTCCACCTCGGCCTCAACAGTCCTTTCCAAAAATAAGGCATACTGTTCATCAACAACCGCCAAACGTACGGGCAGATCTACGTATCTGTTCAACAAGGCCTCCGTCCTATCCGGTCGATCCAACAATGCGACCGCAGAAGCTAACCACCGTAACTCAGAACGTATTTTGGCTTTAGCCGAGGAGGCCGTCATTGTAACGTCACAAATTTATCAACAAAAACAACAAATTCAAAATATTCACTATAACACAAAATCTCCAATATTACAACAACAAAGTATTTATAATGACACAAACTCTTCAATATTTGGAGGTTATCAGAAAACAACAAAACTCACTGACTATTGAAATTCACTCAAAATCACTGACTATTGAAATTCACTTGGATATCAACACAACAACAAGTTAATTTTAATTATTTCAAAGCACAAGTTTCAATGAGTTTCAATGTGTAAACAATGTCCCAAATCATTTAAGTTTCACTAAGTATTGAGTGCAAACTTATTAGCTAACCTTTTATTAGCTATTATTTTAGCAACAAACTTGTCAATATTCACAACTCAAATTTGCTAACAAAACTGAATAATAATTATTATGAGCAAAGAAAGGCATCTGTTTACATTTTGGAACTTCAATACATGACAATTAATTACAAGACATGGAACCAATAACAAAGGAATGCCCTTTACTTTTCAAATGCAAGTTAATTACCATTTACAAGTACAAATTAATCTAGTCCGGACCAGATGGTCATCAACACGGCACTGATTAATGGACAAAGTTTTGGCGTGGGCCTCTCAGGCCTTCAAACTACGCTCTGCTACCAAGAAATGTTCAGTACACCCCTGCTAAATCCGCGGAATCGGCTTAGCGCAGTGGAAGCTGGTATTACTAATATAGACTCCGGACAAAAAACTAGGTTTCAGCGGGGATGTAACTGATCAATTGGACTGCGATACACAGCGGAGAGAATGTGAAGTAAGGTGAGGTTACATACGGGTCTGTGTGTCGAATGTCTCCAAGGCAGAAGTGGTGTAAGGGGGCGCGCGCGCCCCTGGTGTCCTTTCTTCGTCTGCAGACCTTACCAATTCGTCACCTTACTCACAACACAAATAACAGCGTTCCCAAGACACTGGGCGCTTCAGCAATAGGTACACAATGACACACACGGGGGAGCCTCTTTTATTACGATTTACAGTCCCGACAACAAGCGCGTGGTGGACAATTATCTTTCTTTCAAAACTCCGCGACCGGCCCGATGGATGGCGTCAAAACCTTGGTCGTACAAAACGGGATCACATAGATAATTTAAGATTCAATTCAAACTCGATATGCCAAGCATATTCAACGCGAGCGGTTTTTAAAAATTCAGCTAAATTAATCCGACATTTTTGTTACAAGAATTTCAATCAAGTGTCACTGTCAACTTCAAGTGACAGCCAAATGTCAATTTGACGTGACGTTAGAGACGCGTTCAGAAACGTCGATCTTTTCCGAACACATGTAATAGTTTCCGAAATACAGCCGTCTAAAAAAAAGTGATCAACTGTAGACCACGTGACCCTACTATAATTATACTTGAGGAGATCGATGGCTCATTGGTACGCGCATTCTGCATCCGGTGGTTGATGTTTAGCAACATTGCTGGACATCTAATGGTGACCCAAAACTTTATTATCTCGGTCTCCTCTGTGCTTCGGAAAGCACGTTAAGCCGTTGGTCCCGGTTGCATTAGCAGTCGTTGGCACCCTCACCCACCAATCCGCATTGGCTTCGCGTGGTGGATTATGGCACTTATGGCCCGTTCTACCTGTGGTGTTTTCATGTACAGGGGAGGCCTATAGCCCAGCAGTAAGGACATTAATATGATAATGATTATAATTATACTATTTATACTAGGAGGTATAGTCGTAAAAATGAACGAGATTTCTAATCAATTTATTAAATTAAATAATCTGCTGAATGATATCAAGTAAAAAATACAGATTTCACGCTAATTTTTATACTCTTAATGTATTCAATTTTTTAAGTATAAATCCACAATTTGCTTTAATAAGTGCATCGAGCATATTCTTGTTTGTTGCGAAGGTCTCCAATCGTGTCGCCTTTTTTTACGTTTCTTATTCACGTTTCCTTTACATCGACGGCGGCGCGGCGGTGGGAAATCTGTTTAAAATTGAGAAAAATTAAGTTGAAATACAAAATTGTTAACAATACAATTTTTTATCGATATTACATAATAAAATCGGACTACAACACTATCAGGTTGGTCAAATGTCAAAAAATCCCAATTGGCTATAAATTATATATTTTTAGCCTAAAAACACCAGATTTTCTTCAACCAAGTCAATGTTAAACTGTGTATACACGTACAGCAATTTAGTTTTTGCAAATACGGACCAGTAAGCTATAAAAATGTGTTCGCAAAAACACAAAACAATGAGTGTGACTTACTTACCTCTGAAATGATATGTGTTCATTATTCTCTTTCAAAACACTCACTCTGCTTGAATAACCGGAAACAGTACAGGCCATTCTTAACAAACAACAGATTTACCGCACCACACCATCAAATCTTTCTATATTTTTACTACAAAAAAAGATTTTCTTTCTGAAGCATTTGTAACCAGCTGGTTAACAAACAAATATGACGTTGACTTTTAAGTGGCGCGCGGCTCATTAAGACGCACACACGTTGGGCTATTGTTATCTCTTTTTAACACACGAAATGTCGCCATTTGAGAGACGAGAGTCGATTATAGAAGGAATCGTTCATATTTTTATGCTCCATCTACAGAGGCGTGTTTTCGTTCAGCTAGCGATTGCTAGCTGGCGCTACCGGTGCTGTTTTCGTTTCTGCTAGTGACGTCATGCTGCTGCCGATCGGCAGGTCGCAGCTCGCTATCTGCAATCCTCCTCCAAAGGTGGTTTGCATCGCTGCTTGCTGTCATAAGAGTAATTTATATGTCACTGTCAGCGGTATTGTTGTTTTTGATCCAGTTCGATAATATTAATTATGTTTGTGAAAATAATTTGCCATTGCCGCATTAATGAGTGCAATAGCACAAGAATTTGCTTTATTGGCCCTGTATTAAGTAAGTTGGATAGAATCATTGCAGAATTATTCTTCTGTTAGAAGACCTATTAAAGCACTTAGTATTTAGGTTCATTTCCACTTCCCGCCAAAAATGTAACTTGGTTACCACCGATCTTGATAAAAACCCGTTTTCGTTTCCCGCAGCACATGCGCAGCAGTTTGTGACGTCACGAGCTGCGCATCGCTGCGGCCGCTAGCTAAACGAAAACACGCCTCAGGAATAATACATCTATGCTGTCAGTCATCGCATTTTTGTGTGCGTTCAGCAGATTATTTGTAATCGATTACTCATCGATGAGTTCTGATAAATGCGGCAGTGTTGCCAGATTGGGTATTTTTCTCGCAATTCTGGGTAAAAATTTGGCTCCTGGAGAAATTTTGGAGAAAAAGAAACTTTGGAGAAATGTTTGGAGAAAAAAAAATTGTGGAGAATTCTCGGTAATTATATTTTTAGTTTTGAAACGCATCCGTGTTTATATGAAAAAAAAACGCATTTTACGAACTTGTCCATTAAAATAGTTTTCGAACGTTCCATTCCTTCCTTCCTTCCAAAGAGTATGTAATTACTCAATGTAAGAAACGTCCTTCCTTCATTCATTTTATTCGCTCCACTCCCTCCACAGCTGTTTTTTGGCCTTTGGGTAAAACTAAAGAAAATAGTGTCGTTTTGGAGAAAAATAATTGGGGAGAAGTAGAAAATCGCATCTGGCAACCCTGAAATGCGGCCAATTTGTGGTTCTTGCTACATAATATAGTGATCTGTGGTGGTTCTTCAACCAACTCGACTCGACATAACATAACCTCAAAACTGTTGTTTTTAGTTTTTACTTTGAATTGAATAGGGTAGGTCAATCTGTGATGTGAATGATATTTGGTTGTAGAGTAGACAGAGTAGTGTTCGTCGTCGATTTATCTTTTCGTCATTTAACTTATACTCACCAGCTTCACTTATATAAATATTCAAAACATTGTTTTTAAAAATGGTAAGTACCTTACCTACATTAATTACAAAGTAATTAAGGTGGATTACTATGTAATTGTAAATACATATTATAAAAAAGTACAGTAAAGTAGGTATTTGAATTTAAGACACTTTAAAAACTAACTTTTTTTTCTCATTGTTTCGTTCACCTAACTTCATTTGTTGATAATTTGTTTTGTTTTAAAATAAGGGAAAACAACGCAAGACAAGAAAATTAGTGGAAAAAAGATTCGCCAAAATGAAAAAAATGATCAGCCCTAGTGACAGCCGCATTAAACCTAAAGAAAGAACAGAGCCCAAGAAAAAGCGTATAGATCCCAATGAAATAAAGGTCCGTGAAGTACCACAAACAAGCTCAGCTTTATTCTTTCAATATAACACACAGTTGGGACCTCCATATCATGTTCTTATTGATACTAATTTTATTAACTTTTCTATCAAGAACAAGCTTGATATAGTACAGAACATGATGGACTGTTTGTATGCCAAATGTATACCTTACATTACAGACTGTGTTTTGGGTGAACTGGAGAAACTTGGAAGAAAATACAGGGTTGCATTAAGAATAATTAAGGATCCTCGATTCGAACGTATTGCATGTCTACATAAAGGCACTTATGCTGATGACTGTATAGTTCAAAGGGTTACACAGCACAAATGTTATATAGTTGCGACTAATGACAAAGACCTGAAAAGAAGAATAAGGAAGATTCCTGGCGTCCCCATTATGTATGTTGCAGATCATAAATATACTATAGAGAGAATGCCAGATGCTTATGGTGCTCCAAAAGGAGCTATTTAGAAAAAAATAAAGGTCTAACATGTTACTTTGTATGTATTTAAAACTATTTCAGTTATAATTATTTGTTAAATATACTTCATGGATTACATTGGGTAAACTTGATTGTTTTCATTGTCCTTCACTATTACATTATACCACTACTGAAGCAAGTCTAAATTGTCCAAGTAAGTGACACAATACTATATGGTTGAATTCAATGCACTTGGCGATCCTACAACATCAATTATCTCTCCCATTGGCTTAGACTCTCCATCAGTTGTACTGCATATTGATGCTGGTATGGTGAGGGTCTGAAAGAATTAGAACAATTTGGCATTAATATGATCCACAAGCAATTTTTTATTTTTGCTGAGTTTAAAAAAGTAAATCAAATCATATGGCAGTTTACCTTTCCTGGATTGAGAGCTTCATACTGATGTCTCAATGCCTGCAGATCAAATTCACATGCTACCAGAGCATTCTTTAAATCCAAAGCAAGAGCAAGATCGGATCTTAGTTCATTGAAATGTTTACAAATTGCCTCTGTGGGAGTGGGTGCTATATCTAAAACAACAATATTAATTAGTATTCTTGAGTCACAATTATTATTTTAGTCTCTTACAAATGAACAACATACCTATATTCATAAGACGCAACTCCTGTTCAATAGCTTTAGTCTTTCTTTGTCCGACTCCTGGTGGAAGTTTCATGCGCTGTGAGCGGAGCCAGACTCCAGTTGCCCTTGCCTCTGGGAACTTGATTCCAGACCATTCTACAGTCTGAAAAAAGATTGATTTCGTTGTGTTATTCCTTTAATAACATAGTTCCTACTAATATTATAAATGTGAAAGTTTAGATGTTGGGATGTTTAGATGTTTGTATGTTTGTTACTCAATCATGCCAAAATGGATAAACGGATTTGGCTGAAATTTTGGACACATACTTTGTGGCCTGGACAGGAAAATAGGCTACTTTTTATCCCGGAAAATATCACATTCCCGCGGGATAACGTCGTGTAGTCGGAAAGCTAGTAGACCATAAAAAAGGAATAATCAGCACTTACCACAGTTTCCATTGTACGAACTGGTCTTTGCTGGGTTGACAACTTCTTCTTATGTAGTTTTCTATCATGGCGCCGAGCCATGTTGTTTGATGCATTAGATGGCGTGTGTGTACCTTCCGTATTGTTAGGTACAGGGTTTGTGACAGGTACATTTCCACTATCGGCACGGGATATAAGTTTTTGTAAATCTTGAGTTTTTCTTTCTCTCTCACGTTTACGTGCTTCAATTTTCTTCAACTCAGTCAGAAGCATCTGCTCTTCATCAATCTGAAATAATAGGTATACATTAATCCTAAGTACTTCAATAACACTACCATTTTGACTGAATTAATTACCGTGTCCTATTATTTTCCTGTACAGTCAGCGTCAAATTGATATAAGAATCCAAAGTAGTCAAAACATAAAACCAAATTGATCTACGCAGTTCGAATCATCATATTGTAAGCACGCAAGGTGTTCAAAACACTACACAGATAACTTTGAGAGCTTTGTTTGCTTAGATACTTTTGAACACTCTGACTGCTCATATATATGAAACAATGAGTGCCAAGATATTTTGAACACCTTGCGTGCTTACAACAATGATGATTCTGACTGGTTAGATCAAATTGCGTTTATGTTTTTTAGATCTTTTTGACTTCTCTAGACGCTTATATCAATTTGACGCTGACTGTACATGGGTTTTGACGCAGATCGTCATTTTCGCAAATGGTCATCGCGAAAATTTTTGTTACTTTTGCAGAATGTCATTTTCGCAAATGGTCACTTTCGCAGAATGTCATTTTCGCAATGGGCGATTTTCTGAAAGCTCAGTCACTAGATGGCGCTCTCCCACCTATGCAGTTAGAAGGAACGGAACGTTATAAATTTTACTTTGACGCGACTTTTTTACGTAAAACGGTATGTCGGACAGATGTTATTTATTTACCTTAATCTTTAAATTTACCTATTTCGTTTCTGTTCCTCACAGTAGTACTTATTTAATATATTATTAGTTTCCTTTGGGTTTTTAAAAAGTAATTAATTTAAATATGTTTCATACCAAAATATACCATAGACATGTACATACTTCGTTCAACGCCATCTAGTGAAGCAATTGGAAGCTTTTTTTTTTAAATGGCCTCAGAAAATCGCTCATTGGTCATCACTTTCGCAGAATTTCATTTTCGCAACTGGTAACTTACGCAAAACGTCATTTTCGCAGAATGTCATTCACAATTTTTTCTTGTTTTCTTTCTCCTACGGTAATTTTATCACCCCGGATAATTTTAGGAATTATTCTACTCATGAAAACAAATAACTTTTATTAGTTCACCAACACTAAAATCGCGAAAAAAAAACAGCTGTTTCATACATTTTGATGAAATATTTTTGCACTTTTGTATGGATCAGCAGATTTTTTTTTCAGTCACAATTTGACTGACATTCTGCGAAAGTGACATTTTGAGAAAGTGACCAGTTACGAAAGTGACCAGTTGCGAAAATGACATTCTGCGAAAGTTACCAAATTTTTCGCAATGACCATTTGCGAAAATGACGATCTGCTTCAAAACCATTTAAGATTCTTATAACACACCTGTTCTTGTGTTCTATCAAATAATCTCTTTAGCTGTTCTTTACGCTTTCTTTCATGCTCTGCATCATAATGGTAGATCCGTTTTTCTCCATTTACAGTTGTTACTGTATTTGACCATGGGTTTGTTTTAACCTGTGAAATAAAAAGATGTGTTAACATTGCGAAAACTATTTTTTAAAGAACCAATTAAATTACACTTACCTTGCTTAGCGTGGCACATATACCATAGAAGCGCTCTTTTAGATCTTCAATACTCCTGTCCCTGAAAGCAGCACGGTCCCAGCGATCATGGATGACAATGAATCTCAAGTCGAAACGTTGGCACATATCCATAAGGTGATCTGTCTCTGCTTGGCTCCAGTCTTCAGATTTCAAGTATTGATTGTATTCCGATTCACTGTATGATGGTATAGCGACTTGCTGTAAAGCCAGAATTCCTTACGTCATAGATAATGTTAAAAATATCAATAACTTTCAAAGTAAAAAATAACTAAATACCTTATTAAATTGTGCAAACGGATATTCTTTTGTTTCATCAGAAGTTCTTTTCCAGTGGTGAAACACAGCATTATCTTTGCGAGCTGGATTACTGAATGGAGCCCAGACCCATTTTCGGGCTTTTCGCATGCCCAACTTCGCTTTGGTTTGCTTGTAGCCTTTTCCTATAAAAAGTTAAACAATTATTGTAATTTAGAATTTACAAAATTTCTTTTGGAATTCAATAGTTTTCTGAAAATGTCTATAATGCAATATAGAAATAGAAACATTTATTGGGTGCATAAACAAAACAACACAAGGATATAAATTACCTTTAAATATTAAGGTAATTTTAAATACAGTAAAAATAGAACAAAAGCAATAATAATGTTAGTACTATTCCTAGATCTTACCTGTGTCTGTTGGAAGTAGTGGAGGTAAATCTTTATTAGAATCATTGTAAAGCAATGCAAAGACTTCTCTGTGCATGCCCTCGGGCCTTTTCGCAGCCTTAGCAGTAACATATTTTTTCTTAATTTTATCTCCATGTATAATGCTGTCTCTACTAATTTCTGTAGAAGGTTGCTCAATTTCTAGTATGTCTAAAATATCAGCCATTTTAGATGATACTCTAACAAATCATGGAACGATAAGTTAGCTCAGTACTATGAAGGGACTAGCAGATTTTATTATATTTGCACTTATTTTAGTAGTTTAATTCTGTGAGCGAAATTATTGTACAGAATAGTAGTAAAAGTAGAAATGAAAATGACGCTTTGTTCACAAATTGTTGATCACAATAGGAGTATGTGTTCTGTGATCAAAAAGCAAACTGACACTGACATTGACATAGGAACATGACTGACACACGTCACAATAAAGGGAAAAATATAACACGCCAGGCGTGCGTTCCGTCGCTTCGATCGAGTGCACTCGAGCGCACTCCGGGGCACAAATTATATAGACTTGTACTCCGGGGCGCGCTCTAGACGTTCCGTGGCTCGGTGAAATTTTACTCTGACAGCTGTCAGAGTGTAGTCAGGGTTGCCAACTCAATACCACAAATTGGTGCTAAACGTCATCTAAAATAGTGCTAGATAAGTATGGATTTCCAAAAATAGTGCTAGATTATTTAAAAAATCATAAAATTATAAAAAAAAAAATTTTTTTGTTGTGTATGACGCTTATTTCGATTATTTTTGCATTTATTTCTGTTTTGCAAAATATACACATTGCTTTCAAGCTATTACCAAGTGGTCTATCTAAGCCATTTCTTGTATTTCGTGCGGATCGAACGAAGCCGATCCCACTTCTTTCTGAAACTTAGAGCATACTGACTTTTAACTCACCACGCACTAAGCTTTTTCGTTCGTTTTAAAGAAGCAAATCATCAATCAACAAACATGACAAAGAAAGACTTAACTATCTTAAAAGAAGATCTAGTCAGGCAGGTCAAATTATATCAGATTGCCGTTCCATAAAGCGTTTTGTTACTGACCGCGTGACTGCCTTTTGTTCTGCGGTAACCAGAAAAAATCAGCATGAGTAGGTACTATTTAGTGCTAGATTTGGTGCTAGGTGCTATATGCCGTTGTTTTAGGGCTGGACTTATGAAAATAGTGCTAAATCTAGCACCGAAAGTGCTAAGTTGGCAACACTGAGTGTAGTTTCACCCGTTCTGTGGCTCAGAGTGCAGCAACCAAACAACCGGTTGTTTGGTTGCTGGGGTACGTTCTGTGGCTTCACTCGAGTGCACTCGAGCGCACTCCGGCGCGCACTTAATGCCCCCAGTACACGATGGCCGATCATGGTCGGCGACCATGACCAATACATCGTACATTGACACTTTTGAAAGAACCTTTTTAAACTTGTTCGTTCAAAAGTGTCATTGTACGATGTATTGGTCATGGTCGCCGACCATGGTCGGCCAACCTGTACTGGGGGCTTAAGCCGTTCCGTGGCTTGGTGAAATTTTACTCTGACAGCTGTCAGAGTGTAGTTTCACCCGTTCAGTGGCTCAGAGTGCAGCAACCAAAAAACCAGTTGTTTTTCACTCTGACAGCTATTTGACGTTCGAACAATGAAAAATGTCATAGTTTGAATGACGTCTCGAAAAATGTTTACTTTATCGCCGTAAATACTTCGTCTATCTCATCTTCCAGGAGGATTAAAGTCAAAATATTGCAGAAATAGCTATAAAACTCGAGCAAAAGTAAATAATTTCCAACACAAGCGTCGTCAAAAATTTTGAGGTTATGAAAACAACTCGATCGTTCCGTCGCTCGGTTGCTTGCAACTCAAACGGGTGAAATTTTAACCAAACAACCACGCCCAAAACGACGGAACGCAGTCCATCACTCTGAGCCACAGCATCTTTAGCCGGAAGATTTAGTTTTAGGCCAGGTTCTAGTGGAGTAGATAAAGTAATGGCATCTGTCATACCAAACTTATCAAGGAGTTTTTCGATATATTTTGTCTGGTCGAGAAATATATTCCCAGAACCTAGTTCGATTCTCATGCCAAGGCAGTCCTTACAAGGACCAAGATCTTTGATAATGAACATTTTTCTGAGTTCCGTTTTAAACTGATTTTTTATGCTGTCACTTGAACAAACAATAAAAAAATCGTCTACGAAAACAGCTACTACGAGGAGGTCATTGCCTTCTCTTCTGTAGTACAGACAATGTTCATTGGATGTTTGTATGAGTGATAATGTGCGCATTGCCTCACACACTTTGGCGTTCCATTGACGCGGTGCTTGTTTTAAACCGTAAAGGGCTTTTTTAAGTAGACATACCTTGCCTTTAGCGTTGTCAGAGAAACCTTCCGGTTGTTCCATGAAGATCTCTTCTTCTAAATCGCCATTTAGGAATGCCGTTTCGACATCAAGGTGATCTACCACCAACCCACGATGAGCAGCAAACGCAAATAATAGTCGTACTGACGATAGTCTAGCAACTGGTGAGAAGGTTTCACCATAGTCCACTCCAGCCACTTGGGTGAAGCCTTTTGCCACTAGTCTAGCTTTATATTTGGTGATATTCCCAGATGTGTCCCTTTTTAATTTGTACACCCATTTGCATTTAATGGTTTTTCTTCCCGAGGGTCTATCAACAAGAATCCATGTTCTATGTTTCTCCAAAGAATCAAACTCAGCTTTCATGGCTGTTAGCCATTTTTCCTTTTGCGGATGTTCGATTACTTCTTTATAAGTTTCTGGCTCTTGATCTGATGTCATGTAGAGGTGTTCCTCGTATCTTTGAGGACAGCGCCTGTCGCGGATTGGATATCTTCTTTGAGATTCAGGTGCTTGCTCTAATTCTTCAGAAATATCTGATGAGACTTCAGGAGTAAGAGCAGGAGCAGCAGGCTTATCTGACTCTGACAAGTTTTCAGAGTTTGACTTAGCTGGCGTCACAGATGTAGGTACCTGGCAAGGGTTGGAGTTGTGTTGAAGAAACAGGTTCATTGTCAAGAGGCACAAAGATTTCTTGGGATTGTGTTGGGAATTCCAATTCACCTTCAGAAGGTCTAGACTGCTGTAGTGATTTATTTTCTATGAAAACTACATCTCGCGCAACTATAATAGTTTGAGGATTTTTCGGATCTACAAGTCGGTAGCCTTTGCTTTCAGTTGCATACCCGACAAAGATGCAAGTTTGAGTTTTTGAATCCAGCTTAGTTCGTTTTTCTTTTGGAATAAGCATGTGGGCTTCGCAACCAAATACTCTCAAATGGGAGAGATTAATTTTCTTTTTAGCCCACACTTCTTCAGGGATTCTGTTTTTTAAAGCTTGCGTAGGTACACGGTTTTTTAAATAAATGGCAGTATTTACCGCCTCTCCCCAGTAAGCTTTCGGTAGATTAGAGTCTTTAAGCATAGATCTGGCTTTCTCAATTATTGTTCTATTTGCGCGTTCGGATACTCCGTTCTGTTGAGGAGTATATGGGACTGTAGTTTGATGGACAATACCATTTTCCTTTAAAAAGGTAGACAGGTCGTTGTTGACATACTCACGTCACGACCGTTATCTGAACGCAGAACTTTGATACGTTCGCCAGTTTGGTTCTCAACCAAATGCTTAAACTCTACAAACTTAGTAAAAACTTCAGACTTTGATTTTAAAAGATATCCAAAAGTTTTGCGACTAAAGTCGTCTGTAAAAGTCAATAAATATAGGGCTCCGCCCCACGAGTGTGTACTCATTGGTCCACATAGGTCTGAGTGAATTAGCTCTAAGACCTTACTCGATTTATTTTCGGACTTTTTGAACGGCTTTTTGGATAATTTCCCTTGTAGGCACGGAATACAATGTTCAGAAAAAGTTCCGTCGTAATCTATGCCTATGCATTTATTTTTTAAAACTTGCATACTCTTTGTATTTAAATGACCAAGGCGTCTATGCCAGAGTACTGGTGACTCTTTATTTGGCGTATAAAAAGCATTCGACCTATCCATATCTAGCCTATATAAACATACCTTTATGGTTAGAGCCTGTCGCTATGACTTTACCTGTCAGTTGACATCCACCTGACAAAGTAATTGACGCCCCTTTTGATGTAAACATGATGTAAACAATACATCATATCCATAGAGTAACTTGTATATATAGGAAATAGAGAACAATCTTCGGCCCCTTTAGCGGAAGTGTAACCTGGCGCCATCTGGTTTCTAGCCATAGCAGCTTTTGGTTACCTAACACACACACATACACACTTATACACGTACGCACACATATACACGCACGCACACATTACCTGCTATTTGCGGTTATTTGTTTTTTATTTACACTTAACATTCAGGAAGACCCACCTACCCAAATTCCTATAGAATAACCTATACATTACCTATACAATACTCTATCATGATAAAGAATGGATAATTTGCGTAAATAAAATGCAGATTAACAATGCACCTTACTTTATTAACAACTAGCGGCCGCCCGCGGTTTCACCCGCGTGGTTCCCGTTCCCGTGGGAATATCGGGATAAAAAGTACATATAAACCTTCCTCTTGAATCACTCTATCTATTTAAAAAAACCGCATCAAAATCCGTTGCGTAGTTTCAAAGATTTAAGCATACAAAGGGACATAGGGACAGAGAAAGCGACTTTGTTTTATACTATGTAGTGATAATCGTAGAAGACACCAATAGTAACACTTAGTTAAATATTATATAAATATGACAAATCTACTGATATTTAAAAATACATTTGTTGTACACTGCACATAACAAAACCAACAAGTGGTATGTAGCTCATTTATGTATGGACCATATATTGGGTTATTCCACTTATCCCCATCGACTTCCCCCATCAATGGGGGATTGTGAACTTTTCTTCCACAAATCCCCATTCAGTACTAAACAAATTGACAATGGGGATTTGTGGACAAAAACAGTTCACACAACCCCATCAGTTGAAAATAAAAAACTATTTTTTTTTTTTTTTTTTTTTTATTTTAAGGTTTACTAACATTTGTTACACTTCGAGACATAATAAAAATATACTTAGACAATTACATGACTATAACAAACCATTATAAGTAAACACCACATGCATGTGAAACAAACCATTAAGCTAACAAGAGGAAAAAAAACTGTGTTTTGTGATTAGCAACTTGAAAACTAATGATAATTATCCTAAAAAGACTAACTGGTTTACCTAATTATTAGAAATACAAACAAAAAACTTAAGTATCAATTATGTTAAATTAATTTAAAAGAAAAGACAGGCAGCGCATATTTATGCACTTTCTAGCCATTTCCTTAGTAACAAAGATTTGAGCCTGGCAAACGAGTCACAATGGAGATCAGATATATTACTGTATTCGTTGAGGACATCACATACCCTAGGCACAGGTGAATTTGCCCCTAGGACAGATTTTCGAAAGGGAGGACAAAAAGGGCGTATTGGAGAGCGAGGATACCTACTTGGAACACGATACTTAAACCTTCGCAAGAGCGGCGGGCAATCGATATCACTATTAAATATTTTATATCCAAAAGATAGGTCTATTTATTATTTATTATAATAATCAGATAAACAATAATGTTAATTACTTATATTGATGTTTGCTGTTTTGCGTCAGGTTACTGCAAACTGTCAAATTTCTTTAAATAAAATTCAACCTTATCTCCAACGGAAAGAGTTCAGTTTCAATTAATAAATTTTGACATTTTGTGGTAACCTGACGTGCTGGCGACCGTACCATTTTGTCTAGCAACGACATAATTATTTTGTAAATGCGTTGCTTCTGTTGTTTTTGGGGTCCGCAGTACTACCAGATTTATGGAGCAGATGGGTTATGCCTGTTGTCATGAATTCTGGAAGCGATCGAGATAATAAAGCACATTGAATTAAAGCGTTATATTATAATATCTTTGGTTAAAGCTGATGAGTTTTTTTCGCCTGTTTTTCTTGTCAGTTAAAAGATGTCCATAACAGGTGGTAGGTAAAAAAATGTTGGACGATTCATAAGCATTAATTTTATTTAATCTATATGAATAAAAATTTATTGACTTTGACTTTATTGGCTGCTGTGTATGCATTTAAAAAACATTTTAAATAATAAAATGAATAAATATATTTTGACACTCACATCACATCAATTAGGTATCCAAATTTATTTCATGTGTAATTTACGTTGTCTGGAAATTGTGCTTTAAATAAAAAAATAAAATAAAATAAAATTTAAGGATACCAGACAACGGACGTTTTTAATTATAATAGAAGTATAAATATTTGAAAATATACTTAACCCGGCGTCATGGGGGTGGAAAATTGTAACATGGACGTGGGGGTTGGCTCATTATTACCCATGTAGATACTGTTATAAGTCAGTATATATTTAAGAATATAGTAAATATTTGTTTTGGGCCTCATTTTAATTTTATTAAGGCAATAAAACACACTTTGAAACAAATACTCTAAAATCGATAAAGTTTGCTTCATCTAGCTAACTCCAAGTTATTTCTTTGTATAAACTTCCATGACTCGTTCACACAAAATAATAATCTGTAATAATAACAGGTAAAAATACCGGCCCACCCGTAACAATATGTCATAAATAAAGTAGCGACACTTTGAAATACTGATCTTAAGGTAATGAGAATAAGTACCACAATTTCTGTACGAAACAGTTACTCCATGTAACTAATTTAATTTAATGTAAAATGGAAAATGTAGTATTTAGAAAAATCGACCCGTCTCACAACCAGCTCCGATGGGACTCGAACCCACGACCTTTCGCTTTCCGGGCGACAGCTCAGTGGTTAGAGCAGTCGCCCGGAAAGCGGATCGGAGCTGGTTGTGAGACGGGTCGATTTTTTCTAAATACTTCATTTTCCATTTTTCAATAATAAAAATTGCATTGTGAATGCCAAAAACTAAAAATTTAAATAACTTGCAATAGTAATTTCATCTTTAACGATTGCCAAATACCTGGAAAGGTATTTATTTCGCGTGTGAGGGTAGTAATATCTCCACATTGATGAAAATAACGCTGACTATACAGCGCGTAAGAAGTATTGGATAAATTCGACGCTTCCCGTAACGAATCCGTAGCTCAGTGGTTAGAGCAGTCGCCCGGAAAGCAAAAGGTCGTTGGTTCGAGTCCCATCAGAGCTGGTTGTGAGACGGGTCGATTTTCATTTTCCATTTTTCAATAATAAAAATTACATTGTGAATGCAAAAAACTAAAAATTAAAATAATTTTATGTATACATACTGATATGTATGTACCTATGCATTGTATGGTAAAATAAAAGAATACCTTTATTACTATTTATATAACATTATTTAATGTATTTCATATAAGAATATGATATAAAAGTAACACTTAAAAAATTCAAAGACTGGTTAATAAAGAAATAACTTGGATTTGGCTAGATGAAGCAAACTTTATTGATTTTTAGAGTATTTGTTTCAAAGCCTTGTTTCCTATAGTATAGAGTGTCTTAATTTTATTTTTTCTGTGTTTTATTGCCTTCATCATCATCAGTTTATTGCCTTAATAAAATTAGAATAAGGCCCAAAACAAATATTTACTATATTCTTAAATATATACCTACTGACTTATAACAGTATCTACATGGGTAATAATGAGCCAACCCCACGTCCATGTTACAATTTTCCACCCCCAGGACGCCGGGTTAAGTATATTTTCAAATATTTATACTTCTATTATAATTAAAAACGTCCGTTGTCTAGTATCCATGATTTTATTTTATTTTATTTTTTATTTAAAGCACAATTTCCAGACAACGTGTAAACTATACTTACATGAAATAAATTTGGATATAATTGATGTGAGTGTCAAAATATATTTATTCATTTTATTACTTAAAATGTTTTTAAATGCATACACAGCAGCAAACATCAATATAAGTAATTAATATTATTGTTTATCTGATTATTATAATAAATAGTTTTTTATTTTCAACTGATGGGGTTGGGTGAACTGTTTTTGTCCACAAATCCCCATTGTCAATTTGTTTAGTACTGAATGGGGATTTGTGGAAGAAAAGTTCACAATCCCCCATTGATGGGGCAAGTCGATGGGGATAAGTGGAATAACCCCCATATATATTGAGCAATGTAAAAAGGTGCTAGAGGACAAAGACAAACCTCTCCGTTTATCTGCCCCCTGATTCAAAAACCGTCGGAAACGGAATCGGTTTCGACTTCTATGCTTTGTCTTTGTCTATTCTTTCACCAGATAGAATGATGATGATGATGAGCATCATCATCATCATTCTATAGTGAGTGACAGAGACAGTGCATACATTCCGCTGTCGGGAGGGTTTCCGACGGTTCGTGTCGTGAATCTGGGGACTGATCATGACATGACACCGCCCAAGTGTTATTCTATACTACTTATTTATAACTAAAAATATCTACTACCCCTACATTCACACAAATATAACTATAACATACAATTCTATTCTACTGAAAACATTGAAAGTTTACGTAATATCTAGCATAGGATGAATTTCTGAAAATGATGCCAATATGAGGCGTACAATAACTTCTATGACTAGTTTTGTGTTTGTTTGTGTTCTGTTTTTAATGTTTTTATTAATCACATTGGTATTTAATGTTATAGAATAATACCTAGTTTGAGATTTTAAATTATTTTTATGCATTTACAATGCAATTCTGTAAGTATAGGAAAAAATGTGTGTAAATG
Source organism: Crambus lathoniellus (assembly GCA_949710035.1). NCBI lineage: Eukaryota > Metazoa > Arthropoda > Insecta > Lepidoptera > Crambidae > Crambus > Crambus lathoniellus. Next base: position 11,848,253 of record OX453306.1, read on the forward strand.
TGATAATTTTTCCTATACTTACAGAATTGCATTGTAAATGCATAAAAATAATTTAAAATCTCAATTTAATGGCTGTTTCATCTTAATCGATTGTTAAACATTTGTAAAAATGTTTCTTTCGGATGCAAGGGGTTTTCCTCGCATTGATGATGCAACGCTGGCCTACAGCGTAACAAGTGATAGCAAAATTCGACGAGTCGTGTTAAGCCTTTCGGTAACTTAGTTGGTCAGAGCATCGGGCCGGATTCCCGGAGGCGCGGGTTCGAATCCCGCCTGAAAGCTACTTATAGGGCTCATGGTTTTTTACTATCTCATTTTTTCCTATAATACCTAGTTGGTAAAGAAAATAGCATATTTGGGATAAAATATAGCCAATGTCACTACTCACTAGGGAATAATATAGCTTTCTAATGGTGAAAGAAAGTTTAAAAGCGGCTCAGTAGGTAGGTAGTTTTTTTGTTTATCCATTACCTGTACTTAGTACTTAGTACTCTGTGGGATTTTTCATTTTGTCGGCTTATGTTGCACAGTTTCGCCACCTGGCCGCATGCCAGGAAACTCATCACTACATAGTATAAAACAAAGTCGCTTTCTCTGTCCCTATGTCCCTTTGTATGCTTAAATCTTTGAAACTACGCAACGGATTTTGATGGTTTTTTTTTAATAGATAGAGTGATTCAAGAGGAAGGTTTATATGTACTTTTTATCCCGATATTCCCACGGGAACGGGAACCACGCGGGTGAAACCGCGGGCGGCCGCTAGTATATTATAATACTGTTAAATAAAAAATCTGTAGGTTCATTAGACGTTTAGTTATATCGGACACCTCTTTATTTCTGTTGGGTATCATCGGTAATTGTGACACTTATTTTGTACTAAGATTGAACCCCCTGATCATATCCTTTCATAACTAAGTTACTTACTGATAAAAGATTTGTGGCTAAGCCAGGAATATACAAAACATCGCTAATTTTATTTACACTATCGGAAATTTTTATATTTACAGTACCTTTCCCATTAGTGAGAAGCTGATCCTTATTCGCAACTGTTACGGGAACGATATGGGAGGCCAAAGACTCGAACCAATCTTTCCTGTTGCTCATATGAGAGCTTGCACCAGAATCTAAGAACCAATCTTGTGAACCTGAGGATGAAGGTGTAATTAAACAAGATGAAAGTGTAAATTCAGTTGTATTATTTGAATAAACCTTTGTCGAAACTTTCTTGTTTTTAATCCTACATTCTGAAACCAGGTGACCTATTTTTTTACAATAAGAGCAGAACGTTTTCTTCTTATGCTTCGTTAGTAGAGCAGCCGTAGTTACAGCTGTCGATTTTCTTTGATACTTGAAGTGCAACCAGTTCGCGAATCTTCTTGTAAAAGAGCGGATACTACACTTTCCGATGTGATTTTCGTGCCGGAGTGTTCAAGGGCCATAACAAGTGGTTGGTACCTATCAGGAAGCCCTGCTAGCATTATGATAGCTAGGAATTCATCCTCCACTCCAGATCCTATTTGTTGTAGTTCTTGCTGTACAGCTAGTGATGAATTCAGGTAGGACTGCATATTGCCTTTGAACTCATTTGTAAGAAACCTTTTCATCAATAGTAGTCTTCTTGTCAATCCACTATCAGCATAGGCCTTCTTCAGGCTGCTGAAAGTCTCGAAAGCGGTTGTCGCCGATCTAATGACTGGGTAGATGGATTCGTCACAGGTGAGACAGATTTTTGCTCGCGCCTTTGCATCTTTGCGTTTTGCGTCAGGATCTTCAACATTGACAGGCTTAATGACTACATCCCAAAGATCGAGATCCGTCAGTAGGCATTCAATTGCAAAAGCCCACGTGTTCAAGTTTTTGCCATTGAGCTTAGTAATAGATATACCTGATGACGACGACAGCTGGTGTGGACTTGACGTGGAAGATTGTGCCGGCTGGCTTGCCGATGGTAGTGACTTCTCTATAGCACAATTTCCTTCTTTTTCCTTATTGATTACAGGATCATCAGATATTGATATTGATTATCAGCATCTGGGCCCATAACCTTTTATATTATACAGAAAATAATAACATCATTTTCACAGTAAGGCAATATAGGCTACTTTTTATCCCGTTAAAAATATAACATTCCCGCAGGATAAAGTCGTCTATACCACGCGGGCGAATATAGAACTTCAAAAAAGCGCACGTGCAAACGATCTCTGCCGGCCTAGCACGAACGGCTTACCCCACTAAGGTATAAGCAAGACAGCATGACGTGCTATTAGGGAATGCAATCCCGACTCGAGATCGTAAAGTCGAGATCCCTCGGGATTAGAAATGTCAATCCCGTGGGATCCCGAAATTTTTGGGATCTCGTCTAGTTAAAAAAAAACCATTACTGAATACGATGAAAACTGCTTGTTTGTGATAGTGAGGTTGTAACTAATTTTTTTAACTATAGGTTTTGATGTAAAATAAAAGAAATGGAAATATAATGAAATGTGAAGTTTTATTTTTATAACATGTAAAATTAGGTCCTTACAAGAAATACAGGGCGTGGGGATAAATATTCTACTTTGCAGCTCACTTGTTGCACTGTCAGAGGGACTTAAATTACAATATTCTCACTGAGTTGGAAATTACATAAACAGGTAATGAAGTTTAAACTAGACAAATAAAGTTTCAAAAGAAATTTATATGAATAGGAGACCTAGGCTATCGCTATCCTTAAAATAGGTTTACAACGTGTCAGACTGGATATACAAATACAAACACAAATTAAAATATGGTTGTTATTCAATATTAAACGTTTTATAAGTTCACAAGTGTAGTTTAAATCAAGTTGGGAGTGTTACAAAATTGAAAGGTAGGTAGGTAATACTTATATGTATGTAGTTAAGTTAAACTTATAAGAGAGGAGAAGATTAGAGACAATTAATGGGCGCCACGTTTATGAACAGCTCATAAACGAAGAGAGTATGGAGAGATGTAGTTAAGAGATAAAGATATAAGAACGATTACACCTGAGACTTATGTTCCGAGGAGGGGTTGCGAACGCCGGTCTCTCAAGGCCTAAGGTCAGCGAACGAGGGCTCGCCGGTATGATGTCAGCTTCGCAGGTGCTCGCTCCGGACAGGTAGTCCAGTCAATAATAAGAACTGTCGAGGAAGAAGAAAACACAGCGTTATGCCAAAGCAGTGACATAAAGAGATGTTGGTAATTTGTTTGCCATTTAGCAGATCGACTTACCCGGACGCTGAAGATCGAGGACGAATCAAGAAAATTGCAGTGTTCACACAATGATGCAGCTTAGGACAGTTAGGTTTATCAGGGAAAACTACGTAGGTAAAAAAAATGTCTATGCAATAACAGTTCACAGTGACTTTGCTTCACAGTCTTTCTCACAGTCGGTTAAGTAGCGGTTATCGAGAGAAAAAACTCTGGGGCCAGACGGGCCCTATTTATATGTTCTGCCACGACTTTTCTAGAATCTTGTTTTTAATTCATATTGCTTTACCATCAATCTCGAATTTTCCAAGGTAAGTAGCATAGACAATGCTCACTTGTACATTTCTAGAATGATCCGAATATAGTCTATGGTTAAGAAAATTAGCTAAAGATAAATGAAGAATTATATAAAATCAAATAAAGGCAGATTTGTAGAATATGAATAACTAATTACTTTCATTGTAAATTAGATATTCATAATGTTATTGATAAAAGTTTTTAGGTACCATAGATAATCTGGACTCAATATGTAGAAGTTCAATTATTAAAGCAAGAGAGCTACTCTACGCCAGATGTCAGTTTCGGTGCTGTTGCATGAACGAGATGACAGGATGGCTATGCATTTAGGTGTGAGAGAGATGACAATATATGTGCGGCATACTTTGCCACTATTTGACACCAGATGGCGCTAAAGTTTGATGAAGTGTGGACTCTCAACGCAAGGTGTCTTTATAAGAAAAAGAGATGGAAATAGCTGGACATCCATGCAAGAATGAGAAGACGTATATCTCTGGATAATTGCTCGTGGAAATAGTTCTGCTGTTCCTCACAAGATTGAGCCAGTGGTTCAAAAATTATGATGTTTACTCTGATAAAATTAAATGTCAAACGTCAGACGTGATAGATGTTTGTTGACAAATATAAGTGTACCTAAGATGTAAAAATTAGCAATTATTGTTTGGAATTGAGTTAATGAGAATGTATGTACTTTGCAATAAGGGATGTATAAAAACTGTGTTGTGTAAAGGTACAAAATATTGGATAAAAGACAGGAATGAAGGTTAGTACTATCATAGTTTATTATGAATGTAACATATTAAAAAAATGATATGTTACAATACCTCATTAGTTGAGAAAAAAAAAAATAAAGAAAGGAACTGGGATGAGGTGAGTGAAGGACAGGTCACTATCCCCACACAGTAAAGAAAAGAAAGCGAAAGCGTGAGGAAGCATGAAGGGAATGGGTAAAACAAGAATAGAGCAAGAGGAGAAAAAATTGTAGAGAAAGGAAAGTTGTGTAGAGAAAGAAAAGGTTGTGTAGAGAAAGAAGGAATGGATAGCACGGTATAGTAGAGTGGGAAAATAAAGAAAGTTGTAGGTTGGGTATCAAGTAAGGAAAGGAAAAGGCAAAAGGAAACAAAACAAAAACAAAAAAAATAATCTATATACGTATACTACATGCCAGCTGTAAACAAATAAGTTATATAAATAAACGGAATACATAAACGATACAGATAATTGATATCGACGGTGGGTCTTACTTCTGGCCTATGTACCATGCGCCCTTGCCGAAAATTTAAAGTGTGCGTATACTAGATAAATATGGATATACATAAATAAATGGAGTGCCGATGGCCTATTTTAAGAGTCGCTGCCGCTCTGATATATAGATGAGTATAATATACTAGTGTGATAAGAATAATCTGTTGTCGTTAAGGCATATTTATACAGAGTTACAATCCGCTCTGAGTAGTAAGGCTTTTGATTTTTCATTTATGGGATTACCAGCCGTCCCATAGAATAAACTAGATACTATAAAATTAATATGTATATAATAAAAACCATACAAAAAAAATAAAGTACATAAAAGAATATATATAATAGGGTTTAGGAATGGGTTATGAAGATGAGGGAAAATTTGGGATGGGAAAATGGGACTTTTGGTCGGCTCTTACGACGCGCAAGGGGAGAGCGATGGTACTATTCTTTCTCCGGCAACCATACGGATAAGGTAAGGGAATGGGTGTCGTGATGAAGGAAAATATAGGATGGGAAAATGGGACTTTTGGTCGGCTCTTACGACGCGCAAGGGGAGAGCGATGGTACTATTCTTTCTCCGGCAACCATACGGATAAGGTAAGTAGGAGATAGTACCTAGATGCAGAGCAAGAGAGAAAAGAGAAAAATACATATAGATAATCACATACATAAATAAAATGAAATAAGCAAAATATAGGTGTAGTTATATAGGTACAGATTTTAAAATGTCCTTAATGTGCCAAGTGCCTAAATCCTTGGATGTGTGAAAGTCCTTCAGAATGTATGTAAGAGGAGAGATCTTCTTTTTCACAATACATTTAGTGAATTTAGGAGCAAGTTTTGCAGTGAAAAATTTACTAGCATCAGAAAGTGGATATTCTTTCTTCCATACAGTCTGGCCCTCCTGATATTCAATATCACGCCTATTTTTGTTGTAATGAATTTTATATTTGGAGTAGGCTTTGGACATGTTCAAGTTTACTTTAATAAAAATGTCTTTAAGATGAGGTAGAGTAGATGAGTATGAAGTCCTGTCGGTAAACAAAATATCTTCTTCTTTAAGTGGAGAGTTAGGGTACCAGTCACCAGAGAGTACAGCTTCGCGGCCATGATTTAGAAAGTATGGGCTAAAACCAGTGGATTCACTAACGGCTGTGTTGATTGCAAACTCAATTTTTGGTAATTCTTCAGCCCATTTTCTGTGGTCTGTACCTACATAGGAAGATATGGCAGTGACAATGACACGATTAGTCCTTTCAGAAGGGTTGTTTTGTGGCAGGAACCTACAGTTATAAAAAGAATTAGGAACTTTATACTTCGCAACTAAATCCTTCATGGCATTAGAGATATACTGGGGACCGTTGTCCATGACAATTGTTTGAGGAATCCCATATTTCATAAATATATTGTTTTCAATAATGGAAACTACTGTCTTGGCAAGTGAGTTCCTCATAGGAAATATGCATGTATACTTAGTGAAAACGTCAGTAACTACTAGAATGAATTTGTAGCCCTGATAAGATCGAGGTAAAGGACCCATTATGTCTGTAGATATCATTTGGAAGGGACGTTGGACCTGTTTGGGATTTTTCATGATGCCTGGGGGACCTTCATTCGTGCTCTTATACGCCAAGCAAACTTGACAATTTTTGATGTATTTCTTGACATCTCTATGTAGAGATGGCCAATAATAAGATTGAGTAAGACGTTTCAAAGTCTTAAAGATGCCTAAATGGGCTGCACTCGGGTGGTCATGACATTTAGCTATGACGTCATGCCGCGATTCGAAAGGAACCACGAGTTTCCACTCACAGTCAGCAGAGAGAGGGTTGGAATTTTTCATCCTTTTATAGAGACGATCAGAAATTAGTTTCCAATCAGAGAACTTGTGGGGAGAAGATTTGACGTCTTGTACTTTCTTGAGGTACCAAGAGTCTTTGGTAGTAGAAGAAGAAGAAGGGGAGTTTTGAGATGGATCGTCATCAGAAGTGACATTTACGGGAAATGAACGAGAAAGAGCGTCGGCCAAGGCATTATCAGAGCCCCTACGATACTCAATTTTAAGATTAAATTGAGAAAGCCGGACTGCCCATCTCGCCAATCTTCCTGTAGGAGATTTAAGACTGACAAGCCATTTCAGACTACTATGATCTGTATAAATCGTAGTGGGGAAGGGAGAGCCTTCAATATAACCCCTAAATTTTTCTAGAGCAAAGATTAAAGCATTTAGTTCCTTTTCAGTAGTAGCATGGTTTCTTTCTGGTTTAGTAAGAGAACGGCTAGCGAAGGCGACAGGATGTTCTTTACCCTCGTCGTCCTTTTGAGAGAGGACACAACCGAGACCTAAATCAGAGGCATCGGTAGAGATGATAAAAGGCTTATCAAATTTAGGTATAGAAAGAATGGGTGCAGATACCAAACGTTGCTTAATCTCGTTAAAGGCAAGGAGAGCTTCCTGCGGAAAACTAAAAGCTTTGCCCTTGGGCTGTTTTTTAATTAGGTTGTTTATAGGAGCAGTTACTAAAGAAAAGTTTTGGATAAAACGCCTATACCATGACGCCATGCCTAGAAAACGTCTGACTTCTTTTTGGTTAGTAGGGACAGGGTATTCCAAAATGGCCTTAACCTTGTCACTGTCAGTGCGTAGTCCGTGTCGGTCGACGATGAACCCTAGAAACTTAAGGGAAGATCTGCAGAAAACTGATTTGTCAAAATTGATGGTGAGACCTACTTCTTTTAAACGTTGATAGACACGCTTCAATAGCTCGACGTGTTCGTCATATGAATTACTGAGTTGGAAATTACATAAACAGGTAATGAAGTTTAAACTAGACAAATAAAGTTTCAAAAGAAATTTATATGAATAGGAGACCTAGGCTATCGCTATCCTTAAAATAGGTTTACAACGTGTCAGACTGGATATACAAATACAAACACAAATTAAAATATGGTTGTTATTCAATATTAAACGTTTTATAAGTTCACAAGTGTAGTTTAAATCAAGTTGGGAGTGTTACAAAATTGAAAGGTAGGTAGGTAATACTTATATGTATGTAGTTAAGTTAAACTTATAAGAGAGGAGAAGATTAGAGACAATTAATGGGCGCCACGTTTATGAACAGCTCATAAACGAAGAGAGTATGGAGAGATGTAGTTAAGAGATAAAGATATAAGAACGATTACACCTGAGACTTATGTTCCGAGGAGGGGTTGCGAACGCCGGTCTCTCAAGGCCTAAGGTCAGCGAACGAGGGCTCGCCGGTATGATGTCAGCTTCGCAGGTGCTCGCTCCGGACAGGTAGTCCAGTCAATAATAAGAACTGTCGAGGAAGAAGAAAACACAGCGTTATGCCAAAGCAGTGACATAAAGAGATGTTGGTAATTTGTTTGCCATTTAGCAGATCGACTTACCCGGACGCTGAAGATCGAGGACGAATCAAGAAAATTGCAGTGTTCACACAATGATGCAGCTTAGGACAGTTAGGTTTATCAGGGAAAACTACGTAGGTAAAAAAAATGTCTATGCAATAACAGTTCACAGTGACTTTGCTTCACAGTCTTTCTCACAGTCGGTTAAGTAGCGGTTATCGAGAGAAAAAACTCTGGGGCCAGACGGGCCCTATTTATATGTTCTGCCACGACTTTTCTAGAATCTTGTTTTTAATTCATATTGCTTTACCATCAATCTCGAATTTTCCAAGGTAAGTAGCATAGACAATGCTCACTTGTACATTTCTAGAATGATCCGAATATAGTCTATGGTTAAGAAAATTAGCTAAAGATAAATGAAGAATTATATAAAATCAAATAAAGGCAGATTTGTAGAATATGAATAACTAATTACTTTCATTGTAAATTAGATATTCATAATGTTATTGATAAAAGTTTTTAGGTACCATAGATAATCTGGACTCAATATGTAGAAGTTCAATTATTAAAGCAAGAGAGCTACTCTACGCCAGATGTCAGTTTCGGTGCTGTTGCATGAACGAGATGACAGGATGGCTATGCATTTAGGTGTGAGAGAGATGACAATATATGTGCGGCATACTTTGCCACTATTTGACACCAGATGGCGCTAAAGTTTGATGAAGTGTGGACTCTCAACGCAAGGTGTCTTTATAAGAAAAAGAGATGGAAATAGCTGGACATCCATGCAAGAATGAGAAGACGTATATCTCTGGATAATTGCTCGTGGAAATAGTTCTGCTGTTCCTCACAAGATTGAGCCAGTGGTTCAAAAATTATGATGTTTACTCTGATAAAATTAAATGTCAAACGTCAGACGTGATAGATGTTTGTTGACAAATATAAGTGTACCTAAGATGTAAAAATTAGCAATTATTGTTTGGAATTGAGTTAATGAGAATGTATGTACTTTGCAATAAGGGATGTATAAAAACTGTGTTGTGTAAAGGTACAAAATATTGGATAAAAAACAGGAATGAAGGTTAGTACTATCATAGTTTATTATGAATGTAACATATTAAAAAAATGATATGTTACAAGGTTAATTAAAACAAAATATTATTTGAAAGAAAAATTTAATGCATAAAGAATTGTTTGCTTTGCACGAAAATGAGCAGTCATGGAACCCATGCTTCATTGAATAAAGTGAACAAAAAAAACTGTATCCCAAGGGAACTGTACTTTTTTCGAGTTAAAAAAACCGTATGAAATTTTCCCGGCCAGAGTTCAATTATCCCCTTTCTACCCTATTAGGTATTTTTTTTTATTTTGCCTGCGCAGATAATTTTTAATGAGGACCTAGTATTCTTTATACCAATTTCCATACTGAAATGAGGAAGTTTTCATATAAGCTTTCTACCCTATTATGGGTTTTTTATAACTTCGCATACGCAGATCATTTTCAATCGTGACCAGTATCCAACATACCAACTTTCATTCTTCTAAGTTTAGAAATGAGGAAGTTCCATATAAACTTTATCTCCCCATTTTACCCTATTAAGGGGGAGATTTTTTTACTTTGGTTACTCAGATCATTTTCAATCGTAACCAGTATCCAACGTACCAATTTTCATGCTTCTAAATCCATTAATGAAGAAGTTTCATATAACCTTAACCCCCCCATTTTACCCCTGTAGTATGTGTACACACACATGCATACGGCAATTAGGTCATGTCGCAACTCTATTAGTTAAAATTAGCAAGTAAGCACTTTGTTTGTATTAAGTATTTTATTTTATATTATTCACTCAATAAACGGACTTCACAGCTACACCATGTTTCCTTAAACCACCAAACCAAACATATTATCAGATGGCGACCCTGCCATTGGGACCACATTTTTTCATCGGAAATTAACATCAGAAGATCACCAAAATAAGAAGATTGCAAGAAAAAGAAGAAAAACACTGTAGAAGATATCAAGAAAGAAGATTTTTTTTTCAAGAACACACACACGAGGTCACATCTCACATCATGGGAAAATCATATTCGAAAGAGGAAACCATTATTGCTCAAAACGCCAATGGCGAAGCCGTAGCCACAGCCACCCAATACCACAATCAAAAACTCGCCATTATTGAAATTTTGATCGCCGTTTCCGTCGCCGTCCTGTTGATCGCCTTACTATATTACATAATAAAGAAATGCAAGAAGACTTTCGTACGGACCATCCAACGCGAGCTGAACCGCAGCAATCTGAACACAATTTCACGTGCTGACCTCACTACCACCGCTGTGTAAGAAGAAAGAAGGCTACCAGGAGGTGTCCAGGGTATAGCCCGGCCCAGGAGTCCAGGGTATAGCCCGGCCCACCCATCACGTCATCGCATCAGCAGCCTCGCGCCCGATGACATCGACGCCACGTGCCACCACGCCGCCACCACGCCGCGCCGCGCCAGCCAACCAGCACCTGCATCCACCACGTGCTCCCGGTACCACGATGCCTACCTGCTCCACTAAGTAACCACGTTGATGTTCCCTAAAGTATGTACTTAAATAATAATAATTAATCTAAATTTCCTTAAAAATTAATATGAGCTATAAATAACATAAGTAATTCTATACTTAAGTATATACTAAGTGTCTAAGTTTCTATTTTAATTCCTCTATATGTAAATTATGTCACAAGAAATTATAAAACTAGGTAGCTTCAAAAATCATTAAGTTATATTAAAGATTATTTAGTAAAATTAGGACCAGAAAGAAGGCAACAAGACCTTGGTCAAAACAAAGTTAAAGAAGCCGAAACCTTATATTCGACTTTGGATAGTATTTTGTCTGTAGTGCATTCTCAAATTGAATCGGGACAGATAAGTGCAAAAGACATTACATCTGTTTATAAAATAATATGTGACATAAATAACTTTTATAGTAAAATTTTAAGTTATAAGTCTTCAGTTACTGAGCCTACTGAACCAACAAAAATGGGTTCAAAAAGTGACTTTGATATTAAAACTGCTATTGCTTTGTTACCGGTAATGACGGGACAAGAGTCAGTTACTAATTCATTAATAAATAGTATTGAACTATACAGTAAAATGATCCCAGACGAAGCGAATAAACAACTTATTGAGTTTGTAATTAAAACACGCCTTTCGCCAAGTGCGCAGTTACGTATGAAATCAAGTTACAATACAATTGATAATCTTTTATTAGACATGCGAAAACACCTGATCCAGAAAAAGTCAGAAGTGGCTCTTCAATGGAAGCTGAATCAGTGCAAACAAGGTAATCGATCGATCGAATCTTTTGGTTCCGAATTAGAGAATTTGTTTGTTAACTTAACTATCGCTCAATCGAACAGTGACACTAAAGCTTATGATATTTTAAAGCCGATTAATGAGCGCTTAGCAATTAAACGTTTTGCCGACGGGTTAAGTGACCGTAGGTTGAGCACTATTGTATCAGCCAGACAGTTTGAATCCTTACCTGAAGCTATCAGAACTGCTATGGACGAGCAGTCCTTGTCTAGCTCATTCGAGGTCATGAACATAAAACGTTCGTTTCGTGGTCGAACTTATGTGAACAATTATTACCGCGGGAACAGTAATTATTCACGTCCGCCGCGTAATAATAATTCTTTTAATAACTTTGATCGACGCAACCCGAAACCCTTTCCTAGTACCCCACGTGGTCACTATGGTTCACCTCGGTCAGGAAACTATTCCCAAGGTCGCGCCCGCGCCCGCGGATCGCACAGCGCTAGGCCATTTCGCCCAGCTGCACCGGTACGTCACACCGTACAAGAGACAACACCTAATGAGTCTCACTCTGGGACAAGTCAGAACGTAAATAGTAACGTATCTGACGAGTTTTTTCGTTAGTTCAGGAAATATTTTTAATTTTAGTAATTGTAGTACAGTTAAGTTTTATGTAGACAATGAATTAATTAATCTTTTAGTTGATAGCGGAGCAAGCCTCTGTGTTTTAAGGTACGAGTGGATACAAAAATATCCTAAGTTGTTTAATCAATTATGCTATGATAGAATAACTATTAAAGGTGTATCTGGTAGATTAGAATCTGAAGGTTATATATTTTTGAAATTAGTTTACGATAATATAGAGTTTACAGAAAAGTTTTACGTTTTTAAGAACATGACATGTTCAGCAGATGGTATTCTAGGAGATAATTTTTTAAAACGCTACCATGCGATTATAAGCTATAGAGATAATATTTTACATTTAAAGAATTACGATGTTCACGTTAGTATGAATATATACACTAACGCTAGGTATAGACATTTGATTCCGCCGCGATGCGAAGTAATAAGGTTTATTCCTACAGCATTGACACGAGACTGTGTAGTTTTATCGGATGAGATTCATCAAGGAGTTTTCGTAGGGGGGTTAATTGCGAAACCAAAAAATGGTCGCATTCCTATAAGAATATTGAATACCACTGATAACGAAGTGGAATATGACTTTCAGAATTTAACTGTTTATGATTTAAATTATTTCGAAATTTGTTCTCTTTCAGAAGAAACAAATAGCGTTGATAGAGTAAAAACTTTATTTGAATTATTAAATTTATCTAATATGAATCCGGAAGAAAAGAGTAGCATTCAACATATCTGTGCAAAATATGCCGATGTGTTTCATCTTCCAGGAGATAAATTATCGACTAACGTAATGACTCATACTATATCCTTAAAAGATAATGTCACTCCAAGTTATACGAAACCCTATAGGATTCCGCATTCCTTAAAGAAGGAGGTACAAAAACAAATTGAGGATATGTTAGCGAATGACATAATAGAAGAAACCATCTCTGAGTGGTCGAGTCCAGTCTTATTAGTTCCTAAAAAAGCAGATAAGTCAAACGAAAAGAAATGGAGATTAGTAATCGATTATAGACAACTTAATAACAGAATTAAAGACGATAAATTTCCACTACCTAACATAACCGATATTCTAGATTCTTTGGCAGGAAGTATTTATTTTTCTAAATTAGACCTATCACAAAGTTATTATCAGTTGTCATTAGATGAAAATTCTCGTAAATATACTGCGTTCAGTGTAGACAAAATGTACCAACTAGAATTGGACCCAGAATCTCGAAAATGCACAGCCTTCACTACTGATAAGACTTATCAGATGAAGCGTTCCCCCATGGGCTTAAAGACGTCTCCCAGTGTTTTTTCCCGCCTTATGACGATTGCCATGTCCGGGATAAATTATAAACAAGCCTTTATTTATTTGGACGATTGTGTCGTTATTGGATCATCTATGGAAAGCCATAATAAGAATTTAGTCACAGTTTTAGAACGACTTCGAGAAGTAAATTTAAAATTGAATCCTATAAAATGCGATTTCCTTCGCACCGAAATTGTATATTTGGGTCACAAAATAACATCGTCCGGCATTTTGCCCGACGACAACAAAATAGAGACGTTGCGCAAGTATCCGGTTCCATCGAACGCGGACGAAGTAAAACGCTACTTAGCTTTTGCTAATTATTATAGAAGATTTATACCTAACTTTGCAAATATAGCGTATCCCTTAAATCAATTATGCAAAAAAGATGTAGATTTTATTTGGACAACTGATTGTGATCAAGCTTTTCAACAGTTAAAGTCAGCTTTAATGTCTCCACCTGTATTACAGTACCCAGAGTTTTCGGAAAATAATACATTTGAGTTACGAACCGACGCATGTAAGACAGGATTAGGCGCCGTCTTGTCAAACAAAAACGGTCAAGTCGTCGCTTACGGGAGCCGTAACTTATCACCCGCCGAAAGTAGATATCCAATAATTGACTTAGAGTTACTAGCGATTGTATGGGCAGTAAGGCATTTTAGACCTTATCTGTACGGCAGAAGGTTTAAAATCTTTACTGATCATAAACCACTAGTTTACTTATTTAGTTTGAAAGATCCTTCCAGTAGATTAACTAAGTTCAGACTATACCTTGAAGAGTATGATTTTGAGATTGTTTACATCCCGGGTCGCGACAATGCAGCTGCAGATGCATTGAGTAGAATACCGATTTCGATGACCTGTGAAGATTTAAAATCAATCGAAGAAAATTTAGTTTCTGTCATGACTCGAGCGCAAACACGAAAACTAAAGCCTCGTCAGTCTATATTAAATAATGATTTGCCAGATAAGTTTTCTAATAGCGACAGGTCTGATCAACCTGACACTGTAGAGATACTTAAAAAACCCAAGGACGTTGTAGAGTTAATTTTCAGTAATAATGAGACATTGAATGATACGAATTGTTTATATTCAGATAAAAAATATTGCATGTACAGTCCTTCCCAGTGTGCTATATACTTAAATACTCGATCGTTATCTGCCCCACAGGAGTTAGCGAGGGATTTAGGTTCACTGTGCGAAAGAGAGAATATTAACGAGATTTTAATAATTAAAAATAGAGAAAATGCAACGAATATAAAAATACTTGCAAGTCATATAAAAAAAATGCATTTTAAGCTTTCAATTTTAATAACGAAAGACGTAATAAGAATTTTCAATTACGAAGATAAAAAGATCATTTTAAATGATTTTCATTTATTACCCACTAGCGGTCATGCAGGGGTAAACAGAATGTTAAATAACCTGAAACAATATTATTATTGGCCAGGAATGACGAACGATGTAATAGAGTACGTTAGGAAATGTAAACAATGCCAGTTAAATAAGTTTTCTAATCGTTTTATTAAAGAACCAATGGTTATAACAAATACTGCGAGCTCTGCATTCGAACGCGTAACATTAGACATTATGGGCCCGTTGCCGTTAGATATTTACAATAACAAATACATTTTAACTATACAATGCGATTTATCTAAATTTGTAGAAGCCTATCCGTTGCCCAGTAAGGAATCTGAGTGTGTAGCGAAATGCTTTGTTTCCAATTTCATTTTACGATACGGAGTCCCTAAAGAAATTCTAACTGATAAAGGCACCGAGTTTATGTCTAGTATTATGTCTGACTTATGCAATATTCTAAAAATAGATAAGTTAAATTCAACAGCGTACCACCATGAAACATTAGGTTCATTAGAAAATAGTCACAAATCACTAGGTGCTTATTTAAGAATTCAATGTGACAAAAATGCCACTGATTGGAGCGATTGGTTACCTTTTTGGACTTTTTCTTACAATACGACAGTGCACACAGAAACAAAGTACAGTCCTTTCGAATTGGTATTTGGTAAACTATGTCATTTGCCTTCAAACTTTGGAAATCAAATAGATCCTTTATACAATTATAGTGACTACCCAAAAGAAATGAAATATCGTTTGCAAAGAGCTCAATATGATGCAAAAAATAATTTGATTTGCAGTAAGTTAAAAAGAAAAGAAAATTATGACAAAAATTATTTTCCAATTACTTATAAAAAAGGAGATCTTGTTTTGATTAAAAATCAAACAGGAGATAAGCTCCAAAGTACCTATAAAGGTCCATTTGTAGTTATTGACGAAATGTCACCTAATGTTAAGATTTTAAAAGATAATAAGGAGTATCTTATCCATAAGAATAACACAAAAATGTATTTTTCTTAGCATGTATATTAAGACTTCTAGTAATATGAATATGTTGTTATACAATGTGCTGTTTAAGTACTAATATAAGTAGATATTATATTAAGACGTTATGAAGTGTGATATGACTTAATTTTGTTTTGTTTATTTATCACTTCTCCTTCTGTAGGGGAGGGTGAACAGGACTTTTTCCGGGGAGTTGTAGTATGTGTACACACACATGCATACGGCAATTAGGTCATGTCGCAACTCTATTAGTTAAAATTAGCAAGTAAGCACTTTGTTTGTATTAAGTATTTTATTTTATATTATTCACTCAATAAACGGACTTCACAGCTACACCATGTTTCCTTAAACCACCAAACCAAACCATATTATCAGACCCCTTTAGGGGGGGAGTTTCCTAAAATCCGTTCTTAGCGGACGCCTCCTAGGCATAATCTACCTGCCTGCCAAATTACATCTTCGTTGGTCCAGTAGTTTTCGAGATTTCGTGATGAGTGAGTTATGTCCCCTCAATTTTACGCATTCCAAATTCTCTTAAAACGTCCACCGCTGAGGCCGCCGCGGTTGCAACTAGTCGGGCTATTATAGCATACCACCGCAAATCATACCGCCCGCCGCGCCTCTTGAGCAGGATACTCACCGAG
Organism: Crambus lathoniellus; assembly: GCA_949710035.1. Taxonomy (NCBI): domain Eukaryota; kingdom Metazoa; phylum Arthropoda; class Insecta; order Lepidoptera; family Crambidae; genus Crambus; species Crambus lathoniellus. Next base: position 11,864,611 of record OX453306.1, read on the forward strand.
CTGTGTAACACGTAACGTAACGTAACTGCTACTGTCAAGTGAGTCCATAGGAGGCACGAGCTCGCTGCGTGCGAGCCGCTCGCGCGTGGTTCGCAGTAAGCTCGCAGTGACCCGCCGAGTGGCGGTATCGCTACGAACACAAAGGCGGCTCGCAGTGTGCACGTGGACCACGACAAGACCTCTTGTGCAGTGAGTACGTAGGTGCGACGCGAACTTCAAACGAACGCAATCATGGAGTGAGCAGAATGTTGTCGGCGTGATTTCGTCACAAGCACTGCGGATCCGGGAACTCGTAGCTGGTTACGCGGTGACCGTGGACGAGCCGAACTCACTTTCAGGTTTATACAGTATCAGTTAGGTTACGAGCTACAAGCTAGATGAGTACCTTGCTTTGCAGCACCGCACGCCGCACCGCTGCTAGAGACTGTGGCCGAAGTTATACCTAAATATACAAATCTGTTTATATATTTAACCGAGTAATTTCGCAGTACATAAAATGACTTATTTATACCAGTAAGTATGTAATACTTGATAAAAATCCAAGACATTTTCCAAACATGAGTACCTACTGCTATTGTACTTATGGCAATTCCTTTTTTTGACCCTCATTTTCATTAATAATTGCTCAGTTTTTTTTCTTATACAGGATATTTTTTTTATCAGTGCACAAATTTTTAGGATCGACTCAGAATCGGTAACAACTTTCTCCTAGAAACATAGGTCGAAATATGACAAAAAATTTCGACCCACTATTTCTAGGAGAAATTTGTTCACTTATCGATTCTGAGTTGATCCTAAAAATTTGTGCACTGATAATAAAATTACCCTGTATGATCTTAGAATGAAATTTGGCGTCACGAGTAAGAAAATCCAAAAAATGCATACGAATATTAATTTATTTTAAACAACACAAATTCAGTACCTATGGGAACTTTCTCAGCATTATTGCTTTTTAACCGACTTCAAAAAAAGGCGGAGGTTCTCAGTTCGGTTGAATTTTTTTTTTTTATTTTTTTTTTTAATGTTTGTTACCTCATAACTTTGTCAATTATAAACCGATTTTAGAAATTCTTTTTTGGTTTGAAAGCATATAGTTACAAATTGGTCCCATTGTTATACGGTCAGGATCTGATGATGGCATCCTGGAGAAATCAAGGGAACTCTTCAAATATTATAGGCACACCTATAGCGATTTTGGTATTTTCTTAAGTAACTCGTGCATTTGCTTTCGGTAAGCACCATTTAGTGAAGAGTAACTGATGATGAAGACCACATATGGCCATCGAAAACATTAATTAAATACTAAATATGTTACGGGCGCAATACGATTCCTTTAAGGTTCATAAGTAATTTTCAAGTATTTGCGACTGGTAGTCATCATCTCACGATGATTAGCTGGTGATGGAAGGTACAACTCCTCAATAGTTAGGAGTTGGAGGATAATTCTTTAAATATCGTTGATACGTAAATATTTGTAGTTGTTACCTTTCAGGTTATTTAGTTAAGCTGATGATGGAAGGTAAAACTCTTTAACGCTTAGGAGTTAAAGTATGTTTTTAAGTACTACAAGCGCCAATAGAACTTTAGGTTGTATTCTTTCAAGTAATTTAGGTTAGCTGATGTTGGAGCCGAGCTGATGTCAAGCCAAATAGATATTAATATTAATATGTATTTGATAGGTTACATTTACACCACTCTGCGCATGAGATATTGTTTATTATTGTTTCACTATTTTGAAATGAAATGAAATTGAATTTTAAGTATTCGTTCTTGTTACTTTCGGCTTGACACCGACTTCAATCAGATCAGTAAGTTCAAGATTAATTAGAAAAAGTCCCGCACTTTCGTACTTTGAATTGAATGATTCAATTTATTTTTCACTTTTACGTGTTTTTGGGAAATGAGTTTTTGTTTGCAGTTTTGTTTTGAAGGCGGTTTAATTTTTTTTGAAAAATTTTGTTTATTTTTCCTTTTTTAGTGTAAAAAATCTACTATAAGAAACCGCATAATGAGCAAGGGTAGCTCAATGTGCAACGACTATAGCCCATATCTAAATTAGAACTCAGACAAGCACCACCCTCCAACTCTTAACTGTTATGCAGTTTCCTTCCAACATCAGCTAACCTAAATTACTTGAAAGAATACAACCTAAAGTTCTATTGGCGCTTGTAGTACTTAAAAACATACTTTAACTCCTAAGCGTTAAAGAGTTTTACCTTCCATCATCAGCTTAACTAAATAACCTGAAAGGTAACAACTACAAATATTTACGTATCAACGATATTTAAAGAATTATCCTCCAACTCCTAACTATTGAGGAGTTGTACCTTCCATCACCAGCTAATCATCGTGAGATGATGACTACCAGTCGCAAATACTTGAAAATTACTTATGAACCTTAAAGGAATCGTATTGCGCCCGTAACATATTTAGTATTTAATTAATGTTTTCGATGGCCATATGTGGTCTTCATCATCAGTTACTCTTCACTAAATGGTGCTTACCGAAAGCAAATGCACGAGTTACTTAAGAAAATACCAAAATCGCTATAGGTGTGCCTATAATATTTGAAGAGTTCCCTTGATTTCTCCAGGATGCCATCATCAGATCCTGACCGTATAACAATGGGACCAATTTGTAACTATATGCTTTCAAACCAAAAAAGAATTTCTAAAATCGGTTTATAATTGACAAAGTTATGAGGTAACAAACATTAAAAAAAAAAATAAAAAAAAAAATTCAACCGAACTGAGAACCTCCGCCTTTTTTTGAAGTCGGTTAAAAAGCAATAATGCTGAGAAAGTTCCCATAGGTACTGAATTTGTGTTGTTTAAAATAAATTAATATTCGTATGCATTTTTTGGATTTTCTTACTCGTGACGCCAAATTTCATTCTAAGATCATACAGGGTAATTTTATTATCAGTGCACAAATTTTTAGGATCAACTCAGAATCGATAAGTGAACAAATTTCTCCTAGAAATAGTGGGTCGAAATTTTTTGTCATATTTCGACCTATGTTTCTAGGAGAAAGTTGTTACCGATTCTGAGTCGATCCTAAAAATTTGTGCACTGATAAAAAAATTATCCTGTATAAGAAAAAAAAACTGAGCAATTATTAATGAAAATGAGGGTCAAAAAAAGGAATTGCCATAAGTACAATAGCAGTAGGTACTCATGTTTGGAAAATGTCTTGGATTTTTATCAAGTATTACATACTTACTGGTATAAATAAGTCATTTTATGGACTGCGAAATTACTCGGTTAAATATATAAACAGATTTGTATATTTAGGTATAACTTCGGCCACAGTCTCTAGCAGCGGTGCGGCGTGCGGTGCTGCAAAGCAGGGTACTCATCTAGCTTGTAGCTCGTAACCTCACTGATACTGTATAAACCTGAAAGTGAGTTCGGCTCGTCCACGGTCACCGCGTAACCAGCTACGAGTTCCCGGATCCGCAGTGCTTGTGACGAAATCACGCCGACAACATTCTGCTCACTCCATGATTGCGTTCGTTTGAAGTTCGCGTCGCACCTACGTACTCACTGCACAAGAGGTCTTGTCGTGGTCCACGCGCACACTGCGAGCCGCCTTTGTGTTCGTAGCGATACCGCCACTCGGCGGGTCACTGCGAGCTTACTGCGAACCACGCGCGAGCGGCTCGCACGCAGCGAGCTCGTGCCTCCTATGGACTCACTTGACAGTAGCAGTTACGTTACATTACGTGTTACACAGCTCGGTGAGTATCCTGCTCAAGAGGCGCGGCGGGCGGTATGATTTGCGGGGGTATGCTATAATAGCCCGACTAGTTGCAACCGCGGCGGCCTCAGCGGTGGACGTTTTAAGAGAATTTGGAATGGCACTATCAAAAATGGGACGATATTGCCTTGACACAAGTGCGTTCTCAGCTCAAGATATCATTGAGTCCAGATTCTAGATTTAAGCGACTTTTAATAAATATTTTACCATTATTATTGACATACTTATTTATTTTAATTTTACTCCTATTCACTTACTCCGATCACCACAATGATTTCCTCTACGATCCTCTCTTCCATTTCCAGTCCCACTGTAATCCCCACTCTGACACCCTTTCCGATTCCCACGCACTATCCATACCAACAAAAAGTAACTCTATCTGCCTATTTGTTCGTCCATATGTTACTTTTTGGGCCTATGCCCAGCGGTGGGCGTCGTTCGGCTGCCATGATGATGTTACTTTTTACGCCAAAACGTCTGAACCGATTTCGATGAATTTTGGTACAGAGATTACAAATCTTGGAGAAGGACAAAGGCTACTTTTTTACGCGATATAACCGCAATTCCAATACTAATGCAATGTCCAAAGTTCATGCAGACGAAGTTACGGGCCACAGTTAGTATATCAAATTACTAGATGCAGCCCGCGACTTCGCCCACGTGGATTTTGGTTATCGCATGAACAATATTCTATGACTATCTATGATTTCAAAATTCCAAAATTCATCATCATTCAGCGTTTTGGCGTGATAAAGTAACAGACAGGCAAAGTGACATTTGCATTTATCTACGTATTAAGCTAGTACTATAAATGCGAAAGTATAGTCCATTCGCTTAGCTAGTGTCGCTCTGCCACAATGCCGTGCGGGTGTACCGACACTATCTAACCGAACGGACTATAACTCTGTCTGTCTGTTAGGTTTCATCCAAAAACCGATAAACCAAGTTTGAATAATTTTAGCATAGAGATAAATAGGACGATCGAGAATGATATAGGGTACTTTTTAACTGAAACTCATGTTTTAACTGAAATACAAGCGGACGAAGTCGAGGGCAACAGCTTGTTTACTATAATTCTATTCTAGAATCGATCATTTCGCTTGAGATTCATAATAACACCCTCACCGTAACAATATTGTAATAAATTCAATGTAATATTATAGTATGGTATACAGTGGTAGGAAATAATATTATTTGTACTACAGTTATCTACCTATTTCGTTTTAAAATAATAAACATATTACATTAAAAATGAAACTTGAGTGGTTCTACTGAATATCGATCACTACTGTCTTGCTGCTACACTGTGGCACGATAGCGGCCGCCCGGCCAGGGCCGCGCAAGTATACTGAGACGCGCGGGGTGTCCCTTCCCTCCGATGGGCGGAGCGTATGCGACGTTCTTCACCCCCTCAAATTATTTCTGCGCTCGGGATTCCTAGCCTTAAGGCGCTACTCGGAAAAAGTATGGACTCTTTGATATAAAACTATAGGACGGTTACAGTTGTTATAAATCTGGTAATAAGATATATATTTCTTCATACCTTTATCTAGAATTGTATAGTTTGTAACAACCCCTTTACATATTTTCTATCTGCTTAAACCTAATAATAGATGACCTAAATATACTAACAAACCATTCTAGTATTTACTCTAAGCTAATACTGAACCTCTGTCAAGGATTCTATTAGTTACTAAAATACCTAGCTAGCTTGAACGCTGTAATACCTAACTGTTGTCCGATTAATATATAGATAATTACTATGGATGCTCTGAATCAACTCTGAAGTGGCCTGTGATGTCGTAATGGAGAACCCTGGTTGTAAAGCGTAGACCCATGATCTTTTAAATGAAGCGACAGAGACTAACCTTACTACTAACTAACTCATACTTTGAACTGCCTATATGCCTACATCAACTTAACAGCTGTTCATATTACTATGGCCGTTGCTTCTAATTTTCTAACCTCATTTATAGCGACCAAGACACTCAAAATAAGTTAATACTCTTGTATAAATCTAACATTAGTTTACCCCTACATTGCTTGGACATTTAACAGTTAGGTCCTAACCGATTCCTAGGTCCAATATACCTTGAAAACCTGGTGAGTTATTTTGCTGAGTCCACCATGCTAATTTTCTGGTTACTGACCCAAGGTTAACTGTCCATTAAAACTGGTGGAATTTAATAATTTAGGTTACAATGGAACTGAAACTAGTCACAGCATCCGGATTTGCTTGCAAGGACTAAGGTGAAATTGGCATGTGTGGTTTGAAATGAAATTTGATATACCTATATGAAGATGGAGACACCATTGCTATAATAGTACCTATTAGCTTTAACATATGGCTTTGCTTGCAAATTAGAAATGAAAATTTGTTATATCTATTGGAAGATGGAAACACTATATCTATAATAGTACCTACTAGCTACAGCATTTGGCTTTGCTGGCAAAGTCAGAGATGGAAATTGGTATAATAATTAGGGTGAAGAGAGTCTATTGATCTTAATCACCATCTTGGCCTAATACAAATGCTCCAGCAATATTATTTAACCGGTAAAGTCAGGGCACCTCCGCCGCCCATAACAGTGGAACTCGTCACCAAACTTGGACATCCCTCCTCCGGCGCTGCTTTATTACATTTTCATATAAAACAAACTTCAACATATAAAGTCAAGCTGTCATGTTCGTCAATTCTTTATGTATATATATATATAAGAGGACCAAGCTAAATGCTTCAAAGCGACTTGTTAGTCTACATGAAGAGATCTTTCTCCTTCATGGCAGCAGCAGTTAAAGTTAACGTTAATTGATATATCCTTTTCCTTTTGTTGAATAATCCTTATTGGGATAAATCCAACAGGTTGAGTGCTTAAATTAGGAGCACTAACAAGTCTGACTCCTGAGAGGAGAGAACTCAAATCTAATTCATAGTAAGTACATATAAATATAGACTCTCCTAACCTTTTCTATGACCAAGTTTCCCCGTAGAACTAAATTCCCTAGTTATGTCTACGTGTCTGACTCGGATCTTATTGAACTCTTGCAACTTGTTGGTTAAAATTTGTCTCTAAAGAATCTCACTCATGGTAATATATCCTTAATCTCACCATTGGACTGGTCTTGGAAATAACTTAAGAATCCAACCAAATTGAACAGAAGCTTTCGCCTCACCCCGATAGCTTTACATAATTTATGGCTAAAATAGAACCATGTTCCAACTCAATAGGTTAGTATCTGGAAAAACCTTGAATCAACATCAGCTTCCATAAGACACTGGCCAACATTACACCGAGTTCCTTCGAGTTTAAACATCTTCTCCCGCCACCGAACAAAATCCTTTTCATACATTAATATAGCAGTAGTCTGATCCAGAGAACTCTTCCGCAACCAGCTCAATTTATAGATTATTATAGGTGCCTTTTGCATCATAGGAAAATATTACCTTTTGTCAAGCCAAATATATAGGTAAATTTAGATTCTCCACTTATGTTTGATAGATTATTTCAACCTTCATATCTTTGCAATGCGTGAACCTATAAAGATTACTCTAATCAAGCTCTTTGGACTGTTCCACTAGTATTGTTACTTCACAAATCATTTCCCAAATACTGAAAGCACTAGTTTACCTAATCTCTCTTCTTAAGATGTAACATTATTTTGTTTGATAAAAGACAGCCATTTTGCTGGAAACTGTCAATCGGACTTTTCCCCACTATCTATAATCATTCTGTCAAATTGCCCGGGTTTGTTCGTCTGTCACAAGAATCTATGGCTAGGGATGTCAACAAAATTCGGATTTGATCGTAGATATATTTGTGATAACACATAATGCTACTTATAGACCTACAGCGACCCTACTCTTTCTACCTACTCTGTATACCAGACTCCCCTCGTAGCCTTGCCCCAGCAGACCTCCCCCTTTCTGCCAGAACAAAGGTCTTCGAGTTACCTAGCTCGTGATTCTAAGTAGGTACCTACCTGCCTAATTTCCGACTAAATGCGACTTTCCTAACAAACACAAACCTGGCGCCTGTATCGCCAGTTCTGACGCCCCAATTCTGTCAAGTTTGGGTGAGAGAGCCCCCTAAAATCCTATCGCTCATGCCGTGGTCCATCTGCTTGGGAAGGGAACAGATAGACACCCTACAGGTAGGTATGGTTCAATCAGGCCGCAACTGCCTCCAAATCTGGGGCATACGCCCCGCGCCATCAGACGTGTTAACTGAAAAACTGTCAATGAAAACAGCCCGCCTGATCAAACCATGTGGAAATTACTAAGCGTTATCCATTGAACGCCCATCTGACACTCCACAATGCCAGACTTTCTTTACCTAGCGACCTCCCGTGAGCCTTGCCTGGAGCCCGGAGACATAAGCATGTACTCCTGAAGAAACAAACTCTATGCTTCCAACCCTCTCTGACTCAAATTAAGCCCATTTTCTAGGATTTTACTTGGGAATAATTTACTTTAATTGAAATGCTTTCTGTAAACAAACTAGACCTTTTAATTTCGGATTCAATTTTACCAGTCAGAATTCCAAAATTAAAACGTTTAAAAGATCGCGAACCCAATAAACGCCCTATGGTGGCAAGGACTCACTGTACACTTGCTTGAAGACTACTTCTCGCTTGATTTAAAATGCAAACTTCTTCAAAAAGTGCTTCGTCTTCCATACGTGTTGCCTCGAAGTCTATCCCGGAGAAATAAGACCGGGCGTCGCGTCCTTCCTGCTTATATAGACCCACTCAAACCGCGCCAAAAAGTTAGCGTCCCACATCCCTACTCTATCGTCATAGCGTCCTCTAGCGTCTAACGCCAACCCATTTCAAACATCCCGAACGCCCCGCCTGGCCTTCGTTCAGAAACCTTTGATAGCTACAAGACCTTCCAATATTAAGTTATAGAATTCACTAAACCATTCAAAATATTACCTTCTCACATAATATAAACACATTATTTTGTATGATCCCTTTTTTTTATTATTTATGAATGAAAACTATTATCAAAATGGTAATTGTTCGAACATAATTTCCGAACGAATCACCTCTAGCCAATATACATTCCCCATATTTGAAACTTTGAACCTTATCTAAGATAGAAACCAATATTCTGTACTTTTGATTATTTAACCCATATTTTTATTTAAGTTATACATAATGTTAATTTAACATTCTGTGAGTAAAAACTTCTCGCTATATTTATGTGATGTCATTTGACTTGTCTTAGTTCTCAACTCTGCCGCTAGTTGTCGTTGCACTTTGACAGGATTATTCCATTTTGACATGACATTTGTTTACAACAAGATTTATAATTTTACTAACTAATAACAGTTCGTGTCGATTATTTCGTGAACCAATATCGAAATACAAGTATTGTCCACACTCCCGTGAAGCAAATTCGATTGACAAAACCCTCAACAAAGTGCATCTTCTTATATGAAATAATTTGTCACAGAGTCCAAATATTGTGAAACATCATTGTTTCGATCCCTGAATCTCAGGTATTTATTAACTATATTTTTCTCGCTAATTCAAACAAATTTACTGTATCTAACTTCCTCAGATTAATCATAAAACTTTAAGCGTTAACTTCCAAATTAAATGCAAATGACCACAGTTGCTCTACTACTACTACCCATTTCTTTTTCAGTGTTTACCTCAAGTAATCTGAAACCACTAAACAAGCCCCAAGCCTTATAGACAGAATCTCCCTCCTATCTACACTGTGTTGACAAAGTATGAAGCAAATTCTCAGCGCAATAACATGGTAAATGGCTAATTTTGTTCAATACAACCCAGTTGACACAACCCAATTTGATTTTGTGATTTATTCCTACACCAGGATCTATTTATACTATTAAAAAGTTATTGAGGTAAGTAACATTAATATATTTCGACTCTAAATCCTTAAAAAATGTTCGAGATAGTTTAGGTGCGATTCTGAACCGTTACAAGTTTCAGAAACACGGTTTTATGATTTTGGCTCGACACTTTTTATTTTCGAAAATACCTCTTAAAAATAAGAAATATCAAGATTATTCTTAAATGGGGATACATATACTATTGAAAATTGGTTTAACATTGGTGGACACCAATAATATTTAGGATCGTATAGAAGCATTTTTTAAAAATCGCTAAAGTTTTTGAATACGAAGTGATTTTGTGTTTTTTTTGCGTAATCGGCAAAATCGGTCTCGCTCCCGCGCGCGTCGTTTTCTCATTGCTATCTCGCTTTAGCATAATTTTTCCGAGTATCGCTTTAAAAATAACTGCTACGCTTGTGGTAGGCCACCTGATTACCACGATATAATTGGTTTTTTCAGTAAAAAAATAAATAAAGAAGCTTATAATGTGACTCAGGACTAAAGAGTTAGCAATAGTTACATACATAGCACACGGTTTTATTTTATTTTATTGATTTTTCTTGTAGTTATTAAATGGTCGTTGAAAACAAAATGGATTTAATTTATTTTAGCTGACCATATTTTTGCTTTTTTTTTGCCGGTGGACCTAGCCGCAAACTGGCCCTCACAGTCATGAAATAAAGTGAGGATAAAATGATGAGAAAATAATTATGTCATCGGTTATCAGCATGAAACGCTGTCGATACGCTATACTTAGGCAGAGTGAACGACTATAGGCTCGATAGGTAAGACTAGAAAAATGACTGGCAAATTCCCAAAATAGTATGAGCCAGATTTCGTCTTGATCTTGAATCGCTCTCTCAGTTTACATAAAAATCTCTCAGTCTCTTTCGGGTTCGCGGAGGCAATCAACCCGTTCGTCAACGTACAGTCGGGGACAAATTCGGTAAAACACATCTTACTTCTTTTCGTGTGGCTGGCATCTCACCGTTCAGTTGCAGTCCCTATCCGTAATTGCTTATGCATTGTACTACGGTACTACCCTAGTTTAATATATAAAAAAATAGTGAAAGGGTCTGCGCGTGAATGGCGAGGCACCAGCCACGTGAAAAGAAGTAAGAAGTGGTTCACCGAATTTGTCCTCGAGTGTAGGGCAGGCGTACCGGTTTTGGCCACTGTACCGGTTTTGGTCACTTTTAACTTTAAAGTTATATAAATAGGAATTAAATAATTATTGCTTATATTTATTAATGGCGAATAAAAGATTGGACTTTTAGTTAATAATTACAGCACTTAGCTTTTTTTATGTAGTACGATATTTTAGAAATAAACACGTGTTATGTTTCAAAGTTAACATTTTGTAAAATTCTTAAGCAAAATGTTAAGGGTAAAGGTTTTGTAAAATCATTTTTTTTCTACAATAAAATTATTTTATGGTTATTTAATATTTTATATCATATTGGAATATGTTTCTTCTAGATGGATTAAGTGTTGTTTTTTCACTGTTCTTACAAAAAGTTGGGAAACAATAAGTGGCCAAAAGTGGGGCTAGAAATTTTAGCATTGTGCCACCTTTGGCCACTTTGGCATTAGTAGAAAGTTTCCAACCTATCATAAAGTTCATTTATTTTAAAAGACTCACAACTCACTTTTGTTAGCTACCGTACTAGAAAATTTGCGGATTGAGGCTAGTATAGTGTAGGCACCGGCCTACACTAGCCTCAATCCGCTAATTTTCTTTTAATCAAGCGATAAAGGTATACTTATAAAATTGTAGTAAGGAGCTAGCTGTGATTGAAATACTATTTCATGTAGTGTTTTAGTCCAGAACTCTAATAAGACATCAATTAAGCATAAACTCAACTTATAAATATAGTAATTTTATGAAAGTGGCCAAAACCAATGCAAACGGTGTATTTGGCCCCCTCCGCAGAATTTGTTCTAAATAAAAAAAACTATTGATTTTTTTTACTTTGTAGATGGTTACCTTAAAGGTCGATAAATTATCTATAACTCTACATTATAAATTTTCTCTAAAATACTTAAGATCATTAAGCACTAAGCGGTTAAAAGTGAAAAAATCCTTAAAGTGGCCAAAACCGGTACGCCTGCCCTACATATAACGCCAGAATCCGCTTCTTATCTTTGCTGTCCTTGTTTCTTATGAAGAGACATGGATCGCTCTCGCATTTATCTACTATTTTTGGGATGTATTACATACCCACTTCACGTGTAGGGGAGGTAACATTTTTTTTTCAAAATTTTACTTTAAGTACCACTTTGTTGGCGTGATAAAAATGTACATTCATGCCAAATTACAGCTTTCTAGCACTATGAGTCTATGAGCTAGACTGGGGACAGACGGACAGACAGACTGACAGACGGACAGACGGACATGGCGAAACTATAAGGGTTCCTTGTTAACTACGGAACCCTACAAATGCATAATCCACCATTTTGTTCCGGAAAATGGCAAGCGGACGCGCTATTTGAATCAGAAGAACGCACTTCAAATATTTTTGTATATTATGTACTTAGACTGCAATTAAGTACTTCATAAATATAATTTGTCCAAGTTAGCGATAAAGCTAAACTGAACACAAAAAAGTTACATGCAGTTTAGTTAGATAGTTACGAAAATAAACCCACGGACATCGATTTTTTCTTGTCTGAAGAACTACCCACAGTTTCATTTCCTTGTATGGGGAGCTCCCCTTTATTTAAACCTTTATTTTCAGATTTTGCAATAGTTTTTTCAATCAATTGTTTTTGATTTTGATTTTAAAATCATAAAGCGGTTCACAGAATACATCTACCTACCAAATTTTATAGTTTTGGAATAAAGTGGCTGTGACATACGGACGGACGGACAGACATACCTACAGACTTGACGAATATATACCCTTATTATTATTATTTATTATTATTACATAATAATTACTTTTTACACGGTAAAGAAGAACTTTTTTCCACCAACAAGGTTTATTGTAATATCAGCAAAAATAAAATAATATCACGAGCATTTAATTTTGATTGTCGATAGTAGGTAAGTACGTTTAATTATGAACCATCCATGACCCTCTGTATGATTCTTCTCATTGCTGTGGGATTATCCAGGGGCGCCTGTGGACAAAAAAAATATAAGAATTCGTATGAAGCTTAGGCAGATCTTACATTAAGCCTAGACTAGAGTAAGACGTAGGTAGATTAATAAAAAGCGTGTTTTAATCCCTAAACGTTGTTCTATTTTTAACTGACTCCAAAAAAAGGAGGAGGTTCTCAAGTCGAAGGTACTTTTTTGTTATAATTTTTTATGTATGTTTTATTACCATAACTTTGCTAGTTCTTAACCGATTTAGATAATTCTTATTTTATCTGAAAGGCAATGGTTTATGTGTGGTCCCATAAAATAATTACAATAGTCGGTCGGAGAGTCGCTAGCTTTTTCACAATCCTGAAAAACACATACTCAGTTGTGGACTGGTGGTTCTTGTTTTACATGTCAATATTATCTTCGCCAACTATGGACCAATTTCAATGTTTTTTTTTATTCGAAAGAGTAAACTCCTGAGGTGGTCACATTGTTACCAAGTTAGGATCTGATGGTGGAATCCAGGGGAAATCGAGGAAAACCCGCAAATTTTATAGGTAGGTTATTTACGTGTTTTATAGATTTTCTAAAGTTTTTCAAGTATTTGCATCTGGTAGTCATCATCTCATGCTGATGAGCTGGTGATGGAAGGTATAACTCCTTAATGGTTAGAGTTAGAGGATAATTCTTTAAATAGGTATCGTTGATACGAAAAGATTTTTAGTTGTGTTCTTCCAGGTTTTTTATGTAGGTGAATTTGATGATGGAAGGTAAAACTCCTTAACGCTTTTAATTTATTTATTAGTTAAAGCATGTTTTTTAAGTAGGGCAGGCGTACCGGTTTTGGCCACTTTAAGGATTTTTTCACTTTTAACCGCTTAGTGCTTAATGATCTTAACTTAAGTATTTTAGAGACAATTTATAATGTAGAGTTATAGATAATTTATCGACCTTTAAGGGTACAATCTACAAAGTAAAAAAAATCAATAGTTTTTTTTATTAAGAACAAATTCTGCGGAGGGGGCCAAATACACCGTTTGCATTGGTTTTGGCCACTTTCATAAAATTACTATATTTATAAGTTGAGTTTATGCTTAATTGATGTCTTATTAGAGTTCTGGACTAAAACACTACATGAAATAGTATTTCAATCACAGCTAGCTCCTTACTACAATTTTATAAGTATACCTTTATCACTTGATTAAAAGAAAATTAGCGGAATGAGGCTAGTGTAGGCCAGTGCCTACACTAGCCTCAATCCGCTAATTTTCTAGTACGTTAGTTAACAAAAGTGAGTTGTGAGTCTTTTAAAATAAATGAACTTTATGATAGGTTTTAAACTTTCTACTAATGCCAAAGTGGCCAAAGGTGGCACAATGCTAAAATTTCTAGCCCCACTTTTGGCCACTTATTGTTTCCCAACTTTTTGTAAGAACAGTGAAAAAACAACACTTAATCCATCTAGAAAAAACATATTCCAATATGATATAAAATATTAAATAACCATAAAATAATTTTATTGTAGAAAAAAAATGATTTTACAAAACCTTTACCCTTAACATTTTGCTTAAGAATTTTACAAAATGTTAACTTTGAAACATAACACGTGTTTATTTCTAAAATAACGTACTACATAAAAAAGCTAAGTGCTGTAATTATTAACTAAAAGTCCAATCTTTTATTCGCCATTAATAAATATAAGCAATAATTATTTAATTCCTATTTATATAACTTTAAAGTGAAAAGTGACCAAAACCGGTACAGTGGCCAAAACCGGTACGCCTGCCCTACTTACCATATGCACGAATAGACCTAAAGGTCTATTCTTGCACCTATATTAAATCTTTTAAGAAATTTAGGTTAGCTGATGGTGGAAGGTTAAAAAACTGCATAACAGTTAAAAGTTGGAGGGTGATGGTTGTCTGAGTGTTCTAATTTAGAAATGGGCTACAGATTTAAACGTTGCATATTTTGCGACGCTTGCTCATTAGATTTCTTACACTAAAAATAGAAAAATAAACATTTTTTTTTCAAAAAAATTAACCCCTCTTCAAACAAAAGCAAAAACTGTTAACGAAAATTCACTTCCCAAGAAAAAACGTAAAAATAAAAAATTTATTGAATCATTGACGACCGATTTGGCGCAGGGGTAGGCTACCCACCTTCTGCGCCCAGAGGTCTCGGGTTCAATTCCCGAACAAGACATATATTTGTGAGCATGAACATGTCTATTTGTCTTGGTCTGGGTGTTTACTATGTATATTAAGTATGTATTTACAAACAAAAAGTATATAAGTAAATATTTATCCGTTATCAAGTTTTCCATGATACAGTTTCTTAACGAAATTAACATGGGCTTAGATAATTGGTGTGATAGTAAGAAGTTATTTATTTATTTATTTATTATTATTCCATTCAAATGACGAAAGGGCGGGACTTTATCTTATTAATCTTGGAACTTACTGATCTGATTGAAGTACTTATAGCTGTATTAGGATAGGACTACCAGGATAGCGAAAGGTCGTGGTTTCGAGTCCCATCGGAGCTGGGCCCTGATCCTATGACGCATTAGTCAAGTGTACGTGCAGTTGACGAGAAAAACCGTTTTTGATAACGCGCGTCTTTGACAGTGCGTCAACGTTTGCTGTTCCGGTTATAATCTTTGAATCTAAAACAGTTTTCATACGATAGTCTATTTTGACAGCTAATTTCGTATTGCAAGTGGTTCCTCTGACACGGATGTCACCGGATTAGACAGGATTGTGGGACTATAGCGTGCTATAGCCAAGGAATTTATAATACAACAGGAAGGTGCACTGCTGCTAAAAAACGGTCCTAATGAGATAGTAAGAACGAGGTCAGTTTATCTCACTCCATCCCATTACGGCGGCCACGAACATGCGCGACGGGCGGCGGGCGGCGACGAGCGAATTGCGATCTTGACACAACGAAGACGGAAAACGTCAGAAAACGTCATTCGGCTTGTAATGTTGCTACTTTAACATTCTGAAATCTATCATTCAAATTATTTTCTAGGATAAGCCATAAAAAAATTAAACGACCTGATACATTTTTATGCTTAATACGGTAATACCTAAATTAATATGCGATGTTTTCTATTGACTTAAAGTAATACGAAGCGGAAATTTTACGAAATTTAATTTTTATAAGGAAGGTTGTGAACCATAAATCTACTAAACCTGTTATTTAAGAGTGCTGGCAATTTTAGAGAAAGGGACACCCTCACCTCGTTCTTGCGGTCTCAGCTGGACCGTTGACATTTTGTATTGAAATATAAACCTTATCTCTTAAAATTAAAGTGTATTTTTAAATACACAAAAATACGGAGTGCACCTTCCTGTTGTACGTAGTACTTATAAATTCCTTGGCTATAGCACAGCCTTCTCTATTGTTCTTCGGAGGCTGTGGCTATAGCTTTGCGTGACGTGTGCGTCGTGATGTCATTACGGCAATACGAAGTCAAACGTCAAGACGCAAACGTGATCAAGACGCGCTGCGTAGAATTACGGTGATCGGCCCGCAGGTTGTGAGACGGGTCGATTTTTTCTAAAATATTTCATTTTTAATTTTTCTATAATAAAAATTGCATTGTGAATGCAAAAAAGTAATAATTTAAATAAGTACCAATTACATATTTACCACACTTTTATTAGCTTCACTTGTAACTAAGTCACAATGTAAGAAAATATTGGAATTCAATTTTAACCTACTTCGTTAGAAGTTATACGACAGTTATGTCGTATTGATTTGAAACTTTGCAAGTCTATATGAATCCGATGACAATACAATAATTTGCTACCATCGAGCTGATGTGATGATGGAGTCAAGATGTGGGCAATAGAACTCTTCAATGGCACTTAGGAAACCCCTCGAGCTTAGGCTCATTTGTTTAATTCTGATGAGACCTATTCGTCACACTTGAAGGTGAGGGTCTGATAATGAAGCTGGGAGGAAGCAAGTGAAACTCCTCAATGACTACAAAAAATCCGCTCGAGTTTGGGCTCGTTTGTTTCGTTCTGATGAGACCTATTCGCTACATTTCGTGGTGAGGGTCTGATGATGGAGCAGGGAGGAAGCCAGTGGCACTCTTTAATGGCCAATAGGAAACATCTCGAGTTTGGGCTCATTCGTTTCGTTCTCATGAGACCCATTCGCTACACTTAGTGGTGAAGGTCTGATGTGGGGCAGGAAGGAAGTCAGTGACACTTCTTGGAAACCCCTCGAGTTTGGGCTCATTTGTTTTGTTCTGATGAGACCTATTCGCTACACATGGTGGTGAGAGTCTGATGATGGGGCAGGGGGTAAGTCAGTGGCACTCCTTAATGACCACTAAGAAACCCTTCGAGTTTGGGCTCATTTGTTTCGTTCGTTCAATGTTTAAGGGGTGGGCAGACACATGAATGGACTGTAAAATCCATTACCATCCATCCATGGCTTGCCATTTAATAAACTAAAAAGTAAAAAATAAATATGTAGTTTAAAAAACCAATAAAACCCACTTTTATAGGGACAGACTACAAAATAACCGTCTATTCATTAACTGAAATTAAAAAGCGTGGTGCGCCCATTGCAAAGCATGCACTTCAAGTACTTAATATGGCAACGCGCACCTCGCTTTTTAATTTCAGTTAGTGAATAGACGGTTATTTTGTACTATTTAGTCTGATCCTATAAAAGTGGGTTTTATTGGTTTTTTAAACTACATATTTTTAATTATTGTTTTGTTATGCATTCACAATGCTATTCTGTAAGTAAAGGAAAAATTGTGATAGGAAAAAACGAAAAATCCACCAGCCCTGCAAGTAACTTTTAGGCGGGATTCGAACCCGCGCCCCTTGGAATCCGGCCCGCCCGATGCTCTGACCAACTAAGCTACCGAAAGGCTTACCCATACTAAAATATATTATATTAGGTACCTACTCGTCGAATTTTGCTATCACTTTTCAACGCCATAGGCCAGCATTGCTTCATCCATGTACCTAAGTGTAATAATTACCAATAATCCAGCTACATTAACCCAATAGAAGGCGAGTCTATCCGTCTCACGGAAATAGCCTTCAACGAGTCTGTTTATTATGAGTGTTTGTCGCGGACTGCTTAAGAATTGTGCTTGGCCACTCCACTGAAGACTGTTGACCCATTGTAACTGACCTTTGGAATAAAATAAACACATCAGAAAATGTCGACTAAATATATAAGTACTTACTTAAGTATTATGATTTAATTTTATTGCACGTGCTCAAATGAGTTTCAAAGTAGGGAAACAAATGTATTCAAGTCATTTATCTTAACTTTACAAATATGGTTGAGAAAAATGTGACACGTAAGTTCGCAACGGAATAGGGTATTTTACTGTTGTTGAAATGTAGATATTTAATGATGACGTTAAAAAATATTGCAATTAAGAATACCAAATGTGAAAAAATAATTTGAATCTGTTTTATAATAAAAGAATTATAGTCTGTTTGATTTTGACTATAGCTGTCTCTTTCTAAAACGAAATCTTCTATGGCGTGACTATGACGCTACTAACCCACTGACGTCACTAAGATAGCGTCCTGTCCTTGTCTAATTATAAAGTTTGAAGACCTATATCTTTGAAAATATTCAAGATAATTCAAAATGAAAACTTGTTTTGTGTAGCTAATATTTCGAAAAACATTTTAAAGAAATAAAAAAAAATCAGTAAAATACCGTATTCTTAGTTGTTCAAATCTGAATGATGAATAAAGAATCAGCATGACATTCACCAATCTTGTTAGGTACAAGGTACAAGACCCGCAGGCTTCTCATAAACTTGCAAAAGCCAAGGTAAAAAAAGCGAAAATCGCGCCTAGCCTATTGCTCTAAAACTCTAAAGCAGCAAAAACAACATCGCGGTGGGTCCACGTGTCTGCTTTGTTTTTGCTGCTACATAATACGAATTTGCGATTTTAAAGCAATAATTAAGAAATTTTCGCTATCGCTTGACTTTTTATTTATTTATTTACTTGTGCGAGTTACGTGTTAAGCCTGCCGGTATATTAATATGTGAATGATTACCTCTAGCTAGACCTAACTAGCACGGACGATATACTAGGAAACTAGGACTACTGTGGCAATAAAAATAATATTCCTCTAACTCACCAGGAGTGTTAGAAACTGCATCCAGATTTCCATTATAAATTGTTACAGTCACGTTGGTACTGCTGAGAACCTCCTCAACTGAAAATCACAATACAACGATATACTTAATTAAGTAGTTTACAAACCAACTAAACGTAAGTCCAGTAACTTGGCGTCGTCGCCGGCGGGGACGGGGGGGACGGAAAGGCCAAGTGCAAGACGTAGTACGTAACTATTTAGTAATCTGTGGTGCAAGCCCCGGTTTTGGCTACCCAAAAAGGTTTCTAAATGGGTCAGGCCGTAGATTTTGCCACATTCGAGGGTACAAAAGTCTCCGCCTCATATAATTTTAAATATAGTACTCTTAGAAATGTCTCAATCTTATCATCGTGTTTCCTAAGAAATAGCAAACCAAGGCAGATATAGATATTTGGATAAGTTTATATATTTGGAAAACTATTTGACATTTCCTTCCCAAAAGTGACGGATTTTTTATAAAAACCGCGAATCCGCAGTGGTAGGTGTACAGCTTAAACATCGATAAAATTATCATTTTTTAACTTATTGATGAGCTGTTTGATTTGACGTTATAAAATAATAATAAGGTTGCCATTCCTTTAATATCTTTGCGTCTTTCCTAAGAAAAAAGATAAATTTTCGGCAATAAGATTTTTTTTTTGAAAAACCATTTCTTTGCGCTACTTATATTGCGCAACCATTTTCACCCATTTTATGGTTTTAAAACATTTATTAAGATTTTGTTTGAGTGCTGGCATCACCAAAGTATCGTATTCTATGGTCAATGCAGCGTTGACGACCATATTTTTTGACATTTCGGTGTCAACTCCGATCAAAGTGAAAAGTGTCGCCTACTTTGCAGAGTGCATTTTTTGAGATTTCAAGGTAAGTTTTTGATTAAAACTTATAATTGTTGTTGCGCATGGTTTAATTAGATGTGTGTGATCTGTATATGTTAAACTAGCCTTGTTAAATAGTATATTTTAAGAGTTATAATCGATTTCATTTGCGCTTCGGTTCCGCAAAACTGTCTTTATGTCACTTTGCGATACCGGTTGCGTAGAAATTGCGCCACTTATTTTACGCTATTGAATAATAGTGCATGCACACAAGGTTTTCAAGTTTTTTATTATTTTGAAATTACTTTTAACTGTAATTCCGCTAAAAAACATGACTAGCATTACTATTAATTGATTTGTTAGATTTTATTAATATTCTATAAGTACAGGGTGTTCGGCAGAACGTTAAACATACGAAAATAGGGGTAGGTGCGGTGGTCTGCTACCTAACCAGCCTCAAAGATTTTACCTAGGTCCAAAGTTTTTTTATTTTGTATTTTATAAGTTTTGGAATTTCGTCACTTTCATACTAACTTTTAAACCCATGTAACTTTTTTTTTATTGACAGATCTATTTTTTTATTTATTTTTGGCATCCTAATGGTTGGCAGGTCCTTTTAAAAGTGATACTTCAAGCAGGTTGTTGCTAGAGTCAACGTAATGGACTCTCAAACATTGAAAAGAGTTGAAATAAATTTTAAAGTTGTATTATATTTATACAGGATAATTTTTTTATCAGTGCACAAATTTTTAGGATCGACTCAGAATCGATAAGTGAACAACTTTCTCCTAGAAACATGGGTCGAAATACGACAAAAATTTTTGGACTTCCCATACTAATTTGATCACGTGATCAGTCCGATTCGTATGAAAGGTCAAAAAATTTTTGACATATTTCGACCTATGTTTCTAGGAGAAAGTTGTTCACTTACCGATTCTGAGTCGATCCTAAAAATTTGTGCACTGATATAAAAATTATCCTGTATAATTAATAATGAATAATACCAAATACCTCCATCTAACAAATTAAATGTATTTTTTTTGTAAATTGAACAAATCATGCATAGGTACTTACTAGTTTTTGTCATCCTGTTTAACTTTTCATTGTGCGCAATATATAAAAAAGAATTACTCATAGGTACATTATTGTTAATTATTAATTAAACATACTTACATACCAACATCGTGTTTCTTTTTCTAGTTTGATGCAATACCTCTTGTTAGTACATGTTTGTTAAATAAAATCACATTAATGTACGTGCTCCTTAATAATTTTGCGCTACCATTTTGCACCACTTTGTGCGACCGACTCGTAGAAAATTTTGCGTCACCATTGCGCTATTTGTGGCAAAATCTACGGCCTGACCCAAATAACTTTTCGTCATTGAAAAATGGAAAAAGAAGTACCTATTTTAGAAAAAATCGACCCGCCTCACAACTAGCTCCGATGGGCCTTGAACCCACGACTTTTCGCTATCCAGGCGACTGCTCTAACTTCTGAGCTACGGAGTCGTTTTTTTTTTAAATACTTCATTTTCCATTTTTCAAAATAAAAATTGCATTGTGAGTGCAAAAAAGTAAAAATTTAAATAACTTTTCGTCGTTTTTGCCAAAGGCAATAAACATAAGGTAATAATAACAATCGTTAGAATTCCTTCTCATACGATTTTTTTTTTCAATAAAAACCATTTTGTTTTAATTTTTTTTGTATAAAAATGTTAAGAAATTTGGTATGCATGTTTATTTCTTCACAATTAAATTGTTGTTTTGCAATTGTTTGGTTTCTAGCGCATTACAGTCCTATTGATTTAACTTGGGTTTTGGTACCTCTCATACATTTTGCGTTATATTATACAAAAAACTATTTAACTTATTTAAATTTGAAAATGTAACTTTAAAGGTAAATAGATTATCTATAACTTAATAATATACGCCGCGCCGGTGGGGTAAATGATAACCCGCCTCCCCCCTGATTTTTCAGCTTTTTAGGGGACTTGGGGAACTGGGTGAAATGGTCCCGACGTAAGTGACTGATCACCCGTCAGGCTTCGCTGGCGTCCCCCCAATAAATAATAATAATTACTAGTATCCGACCATAGCGTACGTAATGTGCGAGTACCTCCTACAAATAAATACTTACACAATTCAAATGTATGGGATATTCTTCATGATCGAAGGGGATATTATACACCTCGGTGGCTCGTCTCCGCAGCTGCTGTTAGTATCAGACCAGCACTGGTAGCATGATCAACTAGAGAAAAGTTTTGTATATATCGAAACGTCAAAAATGACATTTCGTCGTAGAAAAATCTATTCTTCGGCTGTCAATAATAGACTTTCGAGGTAGACAAGACTCTTCTCGGATTTGTCATGCTGCCATGCTACGCGTGCTGGTGCCTCGCTGCGAAGTGGCAAAAAATGTTAAAAGTAATATTGTAAGCGAGATGGCGTTATAAGTCCATACGCAGTGTTTAAGCTCCGTCCTGCAATCAATATTACTTTAACATCGTTTGACAGCTCGCAGTAAGGCCCCCAGTCGTCTGTAAGTATCGTAAGACCAGGCTTAGTTGACATTATAAATTGACTATAATATAAGATTCATTATTCATTGTGTACCTAAGTCCTTTGCTGGTGTCATAAAAGTATCTTTAAAACTCTCGATAACTTTTTCCCTGCGACCATCAAAGTTTGGGTTTGCTATGCCCAAAGCAGGCGCCACAGTTGAATCCATAAACTGCTTCAAATTTGCGTTAACACCAGTTGCCTGTTTGAGGTACTTGTTTTGTCCAAAATAATCTGAAAATATAAAAATTAATCAAAAATATGCAGTTGTTTTGTTTCATATTACCTACTTATTTGGTTTGAAATTTTCAATGAAAGTGTCAAACTGTTTAACTATCAAATGATGCATGTAGGTATTTCTTTAAAGGATTGACCGCGATTATTTTTCAAAAGTTTCCAAAATATTATTCTCCCTTACCAGTAGTGGTATCACGTGTTAGCTTTTCCACGATGTATCCTAAGTTAACAGCAACAGCGCCGGCATTCAGATTAACGTATTCATCTAGTGTCAACAATTTATCGAATGCTGCTGCCAACTGTCCTTCGCTGACCAATTCATTTGTTTCATTAGAAAGATTCTCGATTGCTGCACGTCCCTTGAAATCAATGTAAGCCCACTCTTCCAAGTAAAATCCTAGCTTAATCAATACTTCAGCTGGAGAAATGATTGCGTTGCCCAAAACAATTCCTTTTAAGTTTGGAGAAAATCCATCTGATGAAACCTATGGAAGAAAACCAAGATTTAATTAAGTAATTGATAAAAAAATGTATTATTTTACCTAAATTTTATCAATCTCTTACTTTTTTAAGACCAAGTGCAAGTGAGGCTGCAAATTGCCCGCCGTAGCCCTGACCAAATATGTAAAGTGGTGCTTCAGAAAACTCCATATTTTGTTCATAAAAAGACTCCAGAGCTAATATTAAGTTGTTAGCTGAAAGTAAAATGTTGGTATACCTTATACTAAGTATTCTGTGGTATAGTCCATTCGCTTAGATAGTGTCGCTCTGCCACAATGCCGTGCGGGTGTACCGACACTATCTAACCGAACGGACTATATAAGCGTTAATATTATTAATAACTAGGTACTAATTCAAAACTTGGCTTGGCTTGGCTTACTGTTATCTTCAACTGTGTTTGGTGCAATTTTTCCATCATCTGAACTTGTGCTGAACCCAGATCCTAAAGGTCCATCCACAAAGAGAAGATTATAACGATCGATCTGAAGAAAAGTGGAGTAATAAACATAATTAAATAAACATCATAGAGGTCCGCGGGTGCGTGTAAGTTATTAGGGCATAGTACGTCCCACTATCTACCACATATAAGTTTTGAGTCTGGGTGAGCATTTGAATAATTTTTAGCCCCCTTAGGTATATGTATGTAAAAATATAATTTTAAAGTACGATCTCATACCCAAGAGTTGTTCCTTGTATTCATATTGAAGTCAAGAGGTCCAATCATTCCAAAATTGGCAAGTAAACTGGGGGGCTGGCCGGTGACTCCGTCTAACCACAGAACGATTGGTCTTGAAGCTGGGTCTTCTGCTATCGTCGGATAGAACAACCAGAACATGTCTCCAATTTCTGGGATCCTGGTAAATGCTGCCCTGTGGTTGACATCTCCAAAACCGTCTCCTTCCAGTACTGGAAAGTGGAAATACATTCCTATCATTTAAACTTTCACTTTTGTAAGAAAATGTGAGATAAATTTAACTATTTTTCAAATTGTGATATTCAGCAGAGTCTATTATTTGTAATTTTTTGGGTTTCGCAGTAAACGAAACCATTGTAATAGCCACGGACAAACGTACCCTCCAGGCGAAATATCGCCTTTTCCGCCTTAGCCAAGAGAATATTTTATCCTGCCATCATGATCGCCATGGATAAACGATTTCGACCAGATCACTAGAATAAGATGCTTACATATAGTTTCATATCGCAGATCACCATCACTATCACCGCGAGTGACCAGCCACCAGATCAAAACACCAAGGCCAGTCCCAATAACGACAGCAGCAACTACTGATATTATAATTACAGCTGATCTTTTCATGATGAACTAAACAAAACACTTAGCATCTAATAACACTCATAAGTATCTTCTGCAATTTGGATCAAACATAAGTAATCGATTTTTATCTTAGTAGCTATTGATAACATTCAATTTTGATAAAAGGATTAATTCATGACACCTACTACTGGTGTTGCGTACAGGTTCTGAAATATTTACTTATCTAAATCAATCATTTAAAGTTGCCGATGATGTGGCAAATTCTTGAAAGTAATGAAGTTGTATTGTTTCTAGCTTTAATTCTTACATAGGTACATTTTTAGATAGGGAGATAGGTACAGTTTTTCTATCTAGAGCTGGGGCACAGTAAATGATATGCTAGTAAATGTTATTGTAATGTTAATTGCAGGACGGAGCTTTACACGGCTGAACGGATTTGGCTGAAATTTAGGACACACATACTTTGTAGCCTGGAGAGGAATATAGGCTACTTTTTATCTCGGAATAATATAATATTCCCGCGGGATAACGTCGTGTAGTCCACGCGGGCGAAGCCCCGGCCGAAAAGTTAGTTTGTAATAAACTAGCTTTCCTTCCACCTGCAGCTTTGCCCGCGGTAACTGCACGATGTTTTTGTAGGGATGGGACATTTTCCCGGGGTAAGAAGTAGCATATAATGCTAATCTAGACCATATATTATCTCTGTGCCAAATTTAATTCAGATCTGTTGAGCCGTTTGGGTGTGCTCAGTTGTAACAAATAAGTCAAACACCAAATTTTCTATTTATAATAAGTATTAGCAAGGTAAATAAATAAATATTGGACACCGAAATTAGATCACATTATGTAGGGCCGCCGGTTTATGCCACTGGCCATTTTTTTAATCAAATATATTCGTGTGGGGTTGTCTATAGATAGGTCTTTAAAAATGACATAAAGATTTCTTAAACAATTTTTTTTCAAAGTCAATATTTTGAAAGATACAGCTTGCCAAAGTGGTAAAATGTGTGAGTATGATGTGTATTTTGCAAAAATTTTCGTGTAGATCTTAATAAAAACTTTTAAAGAAAATTGGTTTAACGAGAGCACTTTTTGAGATATAACGCATTTTCAAGAACCGCAAATGGACCTACTTTGTTCTTTGTCATTCATACAAACATTATGAAAAACAAAGTTATATTTCGCTGTCGAAAAATTACAGTGTAATTTTGGATGGACAAAGAAACTCGCACTTGACCGATTTTTTTATCTAAAAGTTTTCTAAAAACCATTTCGTCATTTTTACCAATGGCAATTAAAATAAGGTATTTTAAGGTTTCTAATAATAATAATCGTTAGAATGTACTATGTCATATGATTCTTTTTCAATAAACGCCATTTTCTGTATTCATAATTTTTTTGTATGAAAATTTTAAGTTTGCTTAGGTTAAAATTTATTAAATATACCTTTGATTTACAATAAATTTATTGTTTGTATGTATTGTAGAATGTTTATTGATTTAACCTGCTTTAAACAAAAGTTTGGCTATCAATAACTGGCCAAATCCGGGGCATTTGGCACCTTTCGCCATTTTTGTGTTAATAACAAAAATTTATTTCATTTTTTAAATTTGAAAGATGTACCTTTAAAAATTGATAAATTCTCTATAATTAAAGATATAATTTTTGCCTTAAATACTATACCAATATAATACTGACCATGTAGCACTAAGTGCTTCAAAGTGAAAAATCCTGAAAGGGGTTTCCTGCCCTTCATTGTTTCAATATCAAAAGAAGCAATTTTATTTTTCCTAATACCTAGAAGGAATCAGTCAAGGTCTTGTGAATAACGTCTTATATTTATTGAATAAGTACTCGTAACTCTACACAATTTGAAAAGCATTCACACAGCTTTAAACGGGATTTTATTGAAAGTGGCCATTTTTGGTTTAAACCCTGAACGCATATTGTAATGTTGTAACGTTATTAAATAAATATTAGACGTCAGACTTAGTTATAATACCTAAATAAAATAAAATCGATTGGCGGCGCTAGTTGGCTCATGTCAGCCCCTTAACCCCTTGTGTTAAGGAAATCGGTAACAACTGCAAAATTTACCCGACCGGGACTCGAACCCTCAGAGATAGCGACACCTTGGAAACCGGTGTAGTGCGTACACCACTCGACTAGTACCTACGTAGGTATTAAAAATTGATATTATTTCTAAATAATGAGGTTAACTAACACAATACCTACCTACTTTGAAATAGAGTTATCTCTGTAATTATCTTGTTTAGGATTATTAAGAGTTAATTGATAGATTAATGATAAAATTGGGTCATTAATTTTATCAATATTTGATAAGAGTTAGGTAGTTGTCGGTAATTAATTAGGCAGGAAATAGTGAAAATAAAGAAATTACTTTCTTTACAAGCTGTTAGATATTAAAATTTAACCACTAATTTAGTTAGATGAAACAACACTATTAAACAAAACAAATGTCTTTGCGATTCGTATTACCTACATTATTTTTCTTTTAGCATTACAATAATAGGTCTTTACATATGAAATTGCCGTTTTTTTCTTTTGTACATATAACTTAACAACTTTTATAATATTAGAAATATATGATTTCTTTAATATTGCGTTACATTAAGACCGTATCGAGCAACTTTTGATAATTTAATAACCACGATATTTGATTATTTACATAGAAAAAACTTATTCCGAAAGTTACGACTATTTTTGTTTCCAGAATTTCGTACTTTATTAGTTGTAACTTAGTGAAAAAAATTTTTTTTTCTCTTTACGAATGTGTCATTTAGTAGTTAAAATGTCCATAAATACGTGTGTAAAATTTTGTAAATTTACATAATATTAGTCGTTAAATAATAACAAAAACGTTAGTATGGAAAAAAAATAATTACAGAAATCTCCATACAAAACGGCAATTTCATAGGTAAAGACCTATTATTTAGGTAGGTACTTACCTACAACAAATTTTCAAACTACAGATGATGTAGAGTAAAAATATACATCTTACGGGTAATTGCAGAGGTAAATAAAACTTGTTTTGTGTTCATTAGCATTTACTTTTTCGGAAGTTTTGTATAAATAATCATGTGATAAATACTATACAGGTAGGTAACATTATTTGTCCTATGTTTTTTTACCCGAAAGAAGTCATGTCGCGTAGAAAGGCACTGGATCCAGCGGGATTGTCAGCAGGAACCTTAAAAACAAATAAAAGAACTCATTTTAGGCGTCTCAAAAGTATTTTTTAGGTACCTACTTATGAAATAAGTATAATATTGAAATATTTGATTATATTTTTTATTTCATTTCAAAGTAATTAAGTACTAGGCTTTACCCGCGTGGTACCCGTTGCCGTGGGTATATAGCCACATAGCGCAGCCCGCGGTTTCATCCAGGCTATCTACTGTCTGTGTGCCAAATTTCAACAAAATCCGTTTAGTAGTTTTAGCGTGAGAGACTAACAAACATCCATACATACAAAAGTTATAAGTAAGAATAAGATTAGTCGTGTAATCGATCGTTTATTCGATGTCAAATTACCTAAGTAACGACTACTTACACTATGGCCCGCATAATTTATCCAGAAGAATCTAAAATTGCCATATGACTTATAGTAGCCCTCTAATCTGTTATCCACCCAGATGGGGTTTCGGGGGGCGTTCCTGTAGGCTTCTGCCCCATCCCATTTGAGGCGGTCTACCCACAGAATCTGACCTGTGAAATAATTAGTATACTAGTTATTAAAATTTTTACTTCTTTGCATTCACAATGCAATTTTTATTATTGATAAATGGAAAATGAAGTATTTAGAAAAAATCGACCAATCTCACAACCAGCTCCGATGGAACTCAAACCCACGACCTTTCGCTATCCGGGCGACTGCTCTAACCACTGATCTACGGAGTCGTAGCTCAGTGGTTAGAGCTCAGTTTCCATTTATCAATAATTAGTAGGTCAGAAGCCCCGGTTTTGGCCATTTTTTGCTCTAAAAGTTTTCTAATCAACTTTTTGCCATTTTTGATAAAGGCAATTGAAATAAAGTGTTTTAATAACAACCGTTAGAATTCCATAAGTCACACGATTTTTTTTCAATAAATTCCATTTTCTGTTTTTAAAAATGTTTTGTATGAAATTTTTAAGAAATTTCATTTTGGTTGAAATTCTTTATAAACCTTTGTTTTTTACAATTAAATTGTTGTTTTGCAGTTAATTGGTTTCAAGTGCATTAGAATATATCGATTTAACCTGGGTTTGGTTTCGATTTTTCGCTATACTTACAAAAGTTTAACTATCAATAAGTGGCCAAAACCGGTACATTTGGCACCTCTCACACATTTTGTGTTATATACGAATAACTATTTTACTTTTTTAAATTTGAAAAATGTACCTTTAAAGGTAGATAAATTATCTATAGTTTAAGATATAATTTGTGTCTTAAATACCTAAGACCATTTAGTACTTAGTGCTTAAAAGATTCTGCCCTACTATATGAATTAAATATTAAAAGTATCAATCTTGATGAAAAGAAATACTTTCTTAACTTTAATGTACAATTTAATATAATTTAATGGTTTGTAGTGTGGATAAAATACAATATACAGAGTAATTCTTCACAATTTAGGTAGCAGGATGTTTATTAGATTTATTGTGCTAATTAAGGAGTGCAATAAATAAAATAATAAATTGAATTGAATGACATGCAAGTTCATAATTATACTCCACAAAATTTTAATTAGTACAAAGATTTAAGGAGATGATAGTGATACGAATACTACTACGAGGAAAATACTATCAGCTGTTCCATACATTTTAGCCGGTTCGATGTTGTACTAATTTTCTATAAAACTGCTGATATTTTTATCGTGATTTCGTGGCTAGCCTAGTCCCGTAGTAAAATATTTTTGTATTGACGAACACAATTCCTTAAATTTTTTAACTAAGTAATTAAAATTATGTGATTTATTAGATAGGTCGGTACATAAACTTATACCATGATTAATTTATTACGTACTTATATAAATTAATGAAATAGTATAATGAGACTGACTATACTGACATCGCACTTACCAGGTGTATCACATATAAGATCAAGATTTCCGTTATATTTAGTGACAATTAAATCAGTCTCGTTCAAAACTTTTTCAACTGAAATAAAATTATAGAGCGATTAAACCTCATGAAACACTTGTACTTAAGCATAATAACATTTTATGTAAATATTAGAACAAAAGAAAGAATATACGTTTATAAGCAACACACGCAAGGCAAATAACACATACAAAAAGGAACTAAATAGGTATAACACAATTAAAACATCAAACAAAAAAGAGAGAGAGAGAAAAAAAAAACACACGAAAGAGCAAGGTGTGGCGCTAAAAGTCCCTGACCTAACTCAGCTCAAAAACTCCTGGGTCATTCGTAAATGGTAAGAATGACCCAGAAGCGCTGTGATGACCCATAAATTATGATATACTAGCTTTCCGCCCGCGGCTTCGCCCGCGTGAACTACACGACGTTATCCAGCGGGAATATATATAAGTAGCCTATGTTCCTCTCCAGGCTATAAAGTATCTGTGTCCCAAATTTCAGCCAAATCTGTTCAGCAGTTTTGGCGTGATTGAGTAACAAACATACAAACATCTAAACTTTCACATTTATAATATTAGTAGGATATTATTACGGATTTGTCTCTTACTTCCTTCAGCTACTGGCTTCATGAAATCTTCCTCCAGAGTCGCAAAGACTGTATTGGACAATGCTCCCCATGTAATGTGGTCGGGAATTTTAAGAGCTGGTTTGACTTGCGTATTCATTAAGGTGTCTAGACTCAAGATTTCTTGTTTAGCTTCATCAGTCATGTAAGCTTTATTGTGTATCAGCATACCTCTTGAAATTTCTAGAAAAGTTTTAAGGCATGAATATTGTTGTTTGAGTCAAAAGAAACTCGGAGTGATGGTGTAAAAAATATCAATAACCTTCTATACTTCTTGTATCGGCACCTGGAGCTACCATCTTAGTCAAAATGTTGTAGAAATCGACGCGCGTCGTCGCTTGGAACACCGCGCTCTGCGTAAGTCGCCATTGTTGTGTCGACTGGTGGTAAGAGCCTTCGTTGAACAATCGTTCGGTTTCCCTTGCGGAGGCCTGTATGAGGTCGTGGCCTGCGTCGTCTACAAGGCCAGCGGCGCGGAGTAACGGAGCCCAGGTTAGTGTGGCGTCTACCGGATGTATCCACGCGTTACCCATTGCAAACCCACGAAGATTCGATTCTATTGTTCCCACGTTCTGTGCCTTTAATGGTAGGATGATAATAAATATATAAATAAATATTGGACACCATCACATACATACCAAATCGCTCCAATACCAAAGTGTAGTAGCTTATGCACTAGTAGGTATTATGGAAATTGGAAACAACTACGGGTAATACGGGTATTACCACATACACCAGCCAGACCCGAGGAAATATTGAAAAGTTCAATTTCAATATTTGCCCAACCAGAAATCGAACCCGGGACCTCTAGAGATAGCGGCACCGGCACCATGAAAACCGGTACATACACCACTCGGCCACGGAGGTCATCAGGCCACGAGATCATAGTGGAGTGGAAGTAAGAGAAATAAGTAAAGATCGTAGCAACGGAAATAAGCGATTATTGCCAACGGGACTAAGAATGTAACGAAATTCTTAGTATCTTGTCAAGCCAAGTTCAAGCTAACGGAACTGGTGAGCAGCCCCTTGTGTTGTTACACCAACCATTTGGAGCCACTTTTGACCCCATCATAACTAAAAACTATTTCTCATAAACATGTCAAATTTTGCTCATATATTGAGACTTGCAAGATATATTTTTGCTCCAAATTTCATAAACACACCTCAAACGGTTATTTAGATATAACGTAACAAAAATTTTCATTTTATCACTGACTCACCTACACAGGGCATCCCAAAACTATGCCACATGAAGGGAAAGTACCTTAAATACTGAAGAAATACAATTTTACTGAAGAGAGATTTAATTTTTATTTTAAAAACAAAACGATCTGCATTCATAGAATTTTAAATAATCGCCTGTCTGAACTGGGAATAGAACCCGCTGAACGTAAAAAAAAGACATTTATTTAATTTTATTGTACCAATCGAAAGGCTCGATTATACATAAGCATTTCTTTTAAGTAACATACCATCTTAAATAAAGGGAAGACTACGAAATTTAACATTTAATGTTGAATAACATGTTTGTGCAGAGTTATGGATGGCCTTTTCTGTGACTGTCGTGCTCAAATAATATTTCAATGTAACTATTACTAATGAGTGAAGATTGGAGCAATTATACCTAATTTCCCTATTCAAAATTATTGTAAAGCCGTTCGTTTTCTTTTTAAAATGATGGTCTCCTTTCAGTAAAATTTTAAATCTTTAGTATTTTAGGTACTTTCCTTCAATGTGGCAAAGTTTTGGGACGCCCTGTATATCAAAACTCTAACCCAGTTCCAGATGACCTAGAAGTTCAAATTTGGCATCCAGATAGGTGGTTAGGTGAATACAAAGTAATAAATCAGAAATTTGTAAATTTTTATCATTTTATTATTATTTTCAAACAATTGATTCTATTAGGAACACATACTTATAGTGCCTGTAATGTAAGAAACAGCAATCAAAATTGATGACATCCGGTCTTTTAGTGGATTTTAAGGTCTTGATTGACGTGAATATTATAGCGAGTGGAATACCACCCTTAATTTTTTTAATTCAAACATGTCAGTTTTAGTACTTATAACTACTTATACTTAATTGAGAGTATAGTGTCAACGAAAAATATGTTATTTTGTTATAAATAAATTTAGGACTGACCATTGAACTTAGCAGTCTCGGCACCCATTTAGATCTCACTTCTTTGTTGTTGAAGTCAACAACCAAGGCATATTATAATCATAATAAAGAACTTGGCTCTCATTTCACATTTATGTTTTGATGGGATAACACAGACTCCTTCGTTATATAGGTACTTACTTCAACCATTTCGATGGCCATATCTACCGCCATCTTCCCACCATATGACTGTCCATAGATATAAAAGGGTACGGTTTTGAACTCCGGATGTTTTGTATAGAAACCTCTCATTAAATTGACAAAATCCAAGGCTGTAATTATAAGAGATATTTATAAATAAGAAGTAGGTAGTTCACTTACTCTTACAACCAAGACTTATTTTGTATATTATACTTTCGGGCTTATTTTTGTACCTATTTGCTTATTAGTGGTAGTCAAAAAACTGGGATCCTCGACGTAGCTGAAGCCTGTACCAACAGGGTTGTCCAAGAAGATCACGTTGAAGTTTTTGATCTGTAATAAAATACAACAGAATATTAGTAATTTGCTCGAAAGCAATTATGCCACATTATATTATTGAGTCTAATCTCTCGTCAGAATCACCAAAAATTGTTTGCTTCACAAAAGTCCCGGATATTACACACACGTGCCATTACCCATTCATGTCAAAATAATTTGATAGAATTATTTAAAGAATGTGGATTGATGATGTTGATGATAGAGTAGAAAAATAAGGGGCTGTATTGATATTGGTTAGAAGATGAGACTAACGGCGAACTAACCTAGATAGAAAACGTCTAACCATTGTTAAAGATTTTAAAATGCTAATTACAATATTCCCACATTGAAAGCGTATTAGCTAACCAATGTGTGATTTCTTTCCTGAGCGACAAGTCCGTCGGCCCCAGGATCTCGAAGTTCCCGATGCCAGTGGAGGAGCCACGGGGGCCGCCCTGCAGCCACCGATGAGGGGTCTCTGTTGGCGCCATGGTGTAAAACAAACAGTAGAAGTTAGAGTAGCTCTTACCCATGTATGTTTCTCTCTTGTAGCGACAGGTCCATCGGCCCCAGGATCTCGAAGTTCCCAATGCCAGAGGAGGAGCCCCCGTAGCCGCCTTGCAGCCACACGATGAGGGGCCTCTCGGTGTAGTCCTCCAATGGCGGCGTGGTGTAAATCACCCAGTAGAACTGAGAGTAGCTCTCACGCATGTACGATTTCTCTCCAGGAGCGACACGTCCATCGGCCCCAGGATCTCGAAGTTTCCGATGCCAGTGGAGGAGCCACCAGGACGCCCTGCAGCCACCGATGAGGGGTCGTAGTCCTCCACTGGCACCGTGGTGTATAACAACCAGTAGAACTTAGAGTAGCCCTTACCCACAGAACATGGAAATCTTTCCGTGTTCTGTGCCCTCACTAATGTGTGATTTCTCTCTTGGAGCGACAGGTCCATCGGCCCAAGGATCTCGAAGTTCCTGATGCCACCGCCATCGGTGGCCGACCTGCAGCCACCGATGAGGGGTCTCTGTAGTCCTCCACTAGCGCCGTGGTGTAAAACAACCAGTAGACCTGACAGTTAGCTCTCACCCATGTATGATTTCTCTCTTGGAGCGACAGGTCCATCGGCCCCAGGATCTCGAAGTTCCCAATGCCAGTGGAGGAGCCCCCGGGGCCGCCTTGCAGCCACACGATGAGGGGCCTCTCGGTGTAGTGCTCCACTACTGGCGCCGTGGTGTAAAACAACCAGTAAAACATGTGCGCTCCATCCCGGACCGTCACGTATCCGAAGTCCTGCTTATAAGGCCCGAATTGACCTGTGACAGATACTTATTTTAGTAAAGAAATACTTACAATACTTACGCCCGAATTCTCGTACGCAAATCATCTTTAGGAGCGTCTCAAACATCATGGCATCTCTTTCATACGTTTGACATTTAAAGTGACAGGGCGATGTTTGAGACGCTCCCAAAGATAAGTAGCGTACGAGTATTCGGGCATTACATACTCAAACAAACACTTAAATCAGAATTTAGCACCGACTGCCGTTCTTATGAGAAGTCAATTAACGCCATTACATGATAAATTAACGTAGAGACATGCAATCGTGAACATAACTACGATAAAAATGATGCACTTTTCCTGTACTTATAGACATCAATTAATTTTTGGTGTCAATTCAATATCTTTCCTTATTTGTTATGTACCTATATTCCTTTTATAGATAGTTAAACAAGTTAATGCATATGAAAGCGATAACAAGTAACTTATTTGTCATTAAAGATTCATTGACTTCTCTGAGTTATACGCACCTAAGTATCTATTATACATATTATTGAGAAAATGTATCGACCAAACTCACCCCACTTCGTAACTTACCTATACAAGGGGAGTAGTGGCAATAGTTTAATTAGTTGATACAAAACTTGCTGAAACACAATCTGTAGTAGGTACCTAAGTAGAGGAAATCAGATATCATTGGCAATTCAAAGTTTGCCTTTAGCGGGAGGAGAACTTTTCAGCTGATTTCACAATGAAGTGATGCCATAAATAAAGCATTCCCTACCAGTCAATCAGAGAGTTGGGTGCTGAGATGGTCATAAGCGGTGCTTAACAACTGCTTATGACTTTATCTATTTATAATATTATAAAGCTGGAGAGTTTGGTTACTGGACCGATTTAGAAAATTCTTTGTAATTTTCTAAATCCCATCCATTAGGAAAAACCGCGAGGATCCGCTAGTAGGTATTTAATAAATTCAAAGATATAATTTTATATAAATATTATATTCGATCAGCTTATCGGAGACCATTGTAAGCAGAAAGCAAACTAATCATGGCATAATGATTACACTTAAAATTATAATAAAATAATCATACCTGAAACATACTGACTGCCCAATAATACAGCTAAAACAAAATAATGTATCATTATCATTGATACTGGGCTAACTGTGCTTCTGAAGTATTAAACACAAAATATTAGTTTGATTGTCTGATAGCGGAATTATCATGAATTTATCAACGTAAGTATAATCTATATATATAGGGTACCTTATATACCTTACCATTTTGGTTCCGTGTGTTTTATTTATCATTAGGTATGAACATAATTATCTTTGATGTGTTTTCTCTTAAAGTATCAATATGTTAAACTCCAGATTATTCCCGGTACTAAATTAGCGTGATGGATAACGGTGTGATAGGTTTGAACAATGGACGTAGCTACTTACTTGTGTACTTATGTATATTTAAAATTGATGCAGAACAACAATGAAACTAGTACCTAAACAAAAAAAAAAACTGTTAGATCTGGAAAAAGACAAATGTAAATACGACGCACAGATTCGTCTGTATTAAAGATTTAATACCTACTGCGAAAACTTAAAAGTTTCATCAATAGCCGGAGTCACATCAAACGATCCAACGTGCTCCAAACGCGCGCGTCAACAGTGCGCACCACTACCACTACTGGGTGGTTGCGTTGCGTAAGGGCGTTTGTGCACTACACTGAATTTTACCGATCCGGAAAAAAACGGATGCTTATATTTTAATAATTAATTATTATAAATAATAGAATTAATTTATTTATTTCGTGTAGTTTCAATGTTTCGAACCCTAAACTGTGCTAGTGCTAGCCAACTAGTGCACAAACGCCCTATGAGTGGTCGGTGAAGGAGTGCGCGAGGCACGTCCACACCACAACAACTTGGTGAGGTGTGGACGTGCCTCGCGCGATCCAAGTGAACATATTCGATGCGCGATCCATGACACCGATCCAAGATGGATCGTTTGGTGTGGTTCCGGCTATGAATTGTCGGATCTCGATTGCCGGGCTCTGAAATCAATCTTGGTGGAAGTTCTTTTATGCTGAAATATCTTATGGTGAAGAGATACAACAAGAAGAGGTGGTCATAAAGGAAACGCCGATAGTATCGCATCCGCAATGAAACGGTAAAAAATGATTGCTAACTTGGTATTGAAAACATTATTCGTCAAAATCTATTTCAAATGGTGATACTTACCTTAAAATACTTACCCCAAAACGTTTGTTTCTACGGTAAGATTTGATAAAACTCATCAGGGTATTTTTATACAATTACTTTATGATAGGTATTATTATACTAAGGCGGTTCTCTTCTCACACTGGCGATGGCGACGCGCCCCGCCGCGGAGCGCAGATTGAATCGCACATTTGCTCTTGAAATAATTTTTTACATATATTTACACATTTATTTACATATTCTTAATATGAAATTATTTTTTAACAACACTGTATCATTTATTGCTCTTTATCAAAAACCGCCTTCAAAAACATGACACCAAAAAGTAAGAAATTCCCTATAATACTGTATTGACACCAAATAACGTAAGTAGGTACCTACTTACTTTGAAGTCAGGCGTGAAACACGTAAGTACATTTTTTGTTGTTTTTTTTAAAACCCGCCCGACTTCAAAGTACTTATTTATTTATTTATTTATGTAAAACTGGGCAGGCATTTGACCACCATCTTGTTTGTTAACAGGATGTGGCCTAAGATGTTGCATGCTTGTCCAGGAGTTATTTGGTGTGAATACAGTACTTATTAGAGGGATTATTTCTTACTTTTTGGTGTCATAATTATGTTTTTGAAGGCAGTTTTTTTTTTATAAAAATAATTTTTATTTCTTTCTTTTTAGTGAATCATATACCTAGGCAGTTTTCGTGTATCCTGGTAAATAGGTATGTAGGATGTACACATTAACCGCATCAATCGAAATTACTTGTCTAATGAAAACCGCATCAAAATCGGGTACTTAAGCCAAACATGAGATAGGTAATCGCGGATAAACATACATTCATACGGATCAAACTGAGAACCTCCTTTTTTGAAATCGGTTATAATACCAAAACCTCTTAAATGTAACAAATACTTTTCTGAAAATCGCACCTCGCGAACAAACGTACATATACATACAGGTCAAACTGAGAACCTGCTTTTTTGAAGTTGGTTAAAACACCTTAAGGTATCCCCTTTTCAACAAAACAAGAATGATCTAAATCGGTTTATAAAGAAACGAGTTATGTTATGCCTAAAGATACGTAAAAAAAATCATATAAAGTGGTAACGAAAACGACAGTATTTTCAAGATTTCCTGATAATTACTGAACCGATTTCAAAATTTCAAAAAATGGGACCAATTTGGGAAAAACCCTGATGTTATAACGTTTGAATCATTCGGTTCAATCGGTTCAGTCGTCTTCGAGTAATCGGTGTACATACATAATAATATATATTAAAAAAACGCGACGAATAGATAACCTCATCCTTTAAAAAAGTCGGTTAAAAAAATTACTCAACATTAAAACTAAACGTCTCGGTCATCGTGATAAAATTAAACAAATTCTTGACACGCATGTAACATTCGGCCACTTGTAACATTATTTATTTTACTATTTAGGCATTACATTTACATAATCATAAGAGTTTGCGCTACATAGATTGGCAAGCACTTAAGAAATTAAATAGCTACGTTTTTCGTAGCATACGTTAGCATAACAACTACGTGCTACGAAATTGAATTGGTCTAAGTACAATCAAGGTTTTTAAACCCCGACTGGAAAAAGAGGGGTGTAACAATTTTGACGTGTATCTGTGTGTCTGTCTGTGGCATCGTAGCTCCTGACCGGATCACTTGAATGTACACATTATTTGTTGTTTACTAAGTGTTTTACCACAGTCTTTGACTGTGCATGGTTGTGGTTTTACTCTGATAATGACTACTTATCAATCACGTCGATCAGTGGTTGATGTGACAAGGACAATTTGCGAACGTTTGCATATATATGTTATAAAGTGAAAGAGTTCATAAAGAGATAGTGAAAAGCTCATTTATCTTTGTAAGAGTATACTGGGAATTTGCACAATAATCCACCCTATGTTGTAACATAGGGTGGATTATTAACATATTGTGTACAATACAAGGTTATTTTTTCTTTAATTTTTTTTTTGTTAATGTGTAACTTGCAATATTTTTTATTTGTAATTAGATTTAATTACAAATAAAAAATATTGCAAGCTGTGCCTTTTATGATCATCGAAGCCATTTATTTGTAAACTATATTGAAATCATTCCTAATCGTTGCCGTAGTTGTTTTCAATAAAGTTTACGCACGGGTTGCAGTGGAATTAATTTTATGACTG
Organism: Crambus lathoniellus; assembly: GCA_949710035.1. Classification (NCBI taxonomy): domain Eukaryota; kingdom Metazoa; phylum Arthropoda; class Insecta; order Lepidoptera; family Crambidae; genus Crambus; species Crambus lathoniellus. Next base: position 11,902,911 of record OX453306.1, read on the forward strand.
CACCCAGCGGTAGTGTGGAGGTCTTTATGTTTGATCGCCGGCGTGATTGAGGCTCATCTCACATGACTGCCAGTTGACGCATACTTGGTGCTCAAAACATGCGTCGAGTGGTCCAGGGCCTTCAGTTGCATCTGGCGGTCGCGCAGTGTGCTCGCTTTCCAGAGCGCTTGGAACTGACGCTCGCGAACGCGAATACGTCACGTGTCGTCGGTACGGCTAAAGTTTTAACAACATACGTTATGTTCAAACCGTCGCCTGCTTTCTTGAAACAGGTACCTACTTAAATGCACTAAAAAAATAACATAAAAAAGAAAATTTTAGAATAATTATTACAATATAATATTTTATTAGGTACCTACTTAATGAAAATTATCTCCAGTAATTTGTGTGTCAGCAGTTCTAAGGGGAGACGCATTTGTATGTTTTTTAATACAATAATTATAGTGAAAGTGGTTGTGCAACGTGTCCGTGAATCGCATTATGTTATGAGTTTATGACTGCCTGTAACAATTTTTTATTTGACCCTAAAGAACTAGCACTTACCAAGTCAGAAACAGAGATTGTGCCACGAACATTCAAACGTATGCATTCAATAATTACTCACTCACTCGATAAATAATCGAAATATTACATAATATTAAGAAAGTAGGTATATAAGAATTGTTGTTACTCAATCCCTTCGAAACAACAATTGAACCTGAACGGTTTGGTTGGGATAACATTTCGCACAGAGATGGATAGTAGTGTGGAACAGCTCTTAGCTAAGCTACTTTTTTTTATCCTGATATTCCCACGGAATTGATAAAAGCGATATAAAGTATTGTTTATTATATTTTATCACTTGTCGCAACGCAGGGAGCCATGTCGTTATACCAGTGCATCATAAACTAAGCCAAGGTGAACTGCCTCTACCAAATATTTTTTACGTCAGTAAGTCCTACTTATATTATAAACTAACTGACCCGGCAAACGTTGTTTTGCCATATAAATTATAATATACTTTATCTACACTCATGTTATAATATTCGAATTATGAACTCATGCCTGAACGTATATTGATACACTTTATGCCATAGTCAACTTTAAAAAATAAAAGTGTTTAATAATGGTCACTAAGATACAACCCATGAAGTTTGACTTAATACTCTGAGGTAACTGGAGCTCTCACCCTGAATAAAAAAGTGTCGCCAGCAAATTTGACATTTATGTATGTAGTGGCAGGTAGTGGCTGTCAGTTGTCTCATATGACCATACGTATTTTTTTAAAGTGTAGGTGAGACGGAAGACAGCCACTGTGTTATTTGTGGTATTCAAAAAATTTTTCGTACTGCACTCTCCAGTTACCTCAGTATTAAGTCGAGCTTCATGATACAACCGGATAAAGCTTTCACTTATTATAAAACACTTATTTTTCTTAATTTTACAATCTCCATGGCAACCGTAGGTTTTACCGGCCCTGACTTCTAGCCGGCAACAATAAGAAACTTTTTAAAATTAGAATTTTGAATTTAGAAGGTACCTATAGACCGAATAGACTCCTATCAGTGGGGTTTGGCGCCAATCCACATTTTATAATTAATAAGTATTTTTTGCTTAATTTTTGAAATATATGATAAATGTTATGAGTGTAGATAAAGTAGTGTATGAGATGAGACTGCACATAACTCGGTATTAAAACACTCGTGGAATACTATTAAAAAACTCGCCAAGGCTCGTTTTTTAAACTCCCACTCGTGTGTTAATACCCCTCCTTATGCGACAGTCACATAAACTACTATTACTAAAGTACTTCGTATCACCAATATTAGACAGATGAAAATAAATAATCACAAGGAAGTTTTACAGGTACGTGACAGATAAGTCCTGCGCGCATGCGCGACTCGAGCATTTTTGGCGCTAGTTACAGTACATTTTGTTGTTCTAATCTTATGGAAAAGATTAGTACCTATTCGATTTTGACCGCGCGCTGACGCGGAAGCGGCCATGGAAGAAATGACGGTTTTGTATCGTACGACAGTCAAAACTATTTTCCAATAAAATTACCATTTTTATTTGATAATTTTCCGGATATAAAGTAGCCTAAGTATGTTACTCTCCAGCTTCCAAAATATCCCCATACCAAAAATCAAGTCAATCAGTTGCTCCGTTTTGACGTGAAATACGGACAAACAAACAAACAAACACACTTTCACATTTATTTATATTAGTATGGATGTGAAAGTTTAGATGTCTGTTAATTAATCACGCCGAAACGGCTGAACAGATTTGGCTGAATTACACAGATACATAGGCTACGTTTTATCCCGGAAAAATATTATATTCCCGCGGGATAACGTCGTGTAGTCCACGCGGGCTATGCCATATTGACGGGCAATATTTGAGACAAGAATGAACGAACTGCCACAATGAGGAAAATATCTTCCTTTACTCTACACGGGTAGAGTAACCGGTACAGTAATACGGTAACTTATCGATTCGGTGCGGTGATCATTTTAACCGACTTCAAAAAAAGGAGGAGGTTGTCACTTCGACTGTTTTTTTTGTAAATAATTATTATAAACCCCGTTGCAGAAAAACGGGTCTTGCTTTATTTTCATACAAATATGCTCACTTCATGGTCATCTAAATGAAGCTGTCATTATATTTCTACAATGATTTCTGTGTCAAATATGTTGGATGAATTATTTATTTTCCGATAATCATTTGAAACAACTTAGAAAACTTCTTCACATTCCCAAATGTAATTAAAAATTAGTTTTGTTTCATAGAACGCAATGTATGAAACGTGAACAACTTTCAATCTCTTTCCACTGTGAGGAAATGGGGAAGTGTTTGATCTTATTTGAGGATTTTATTCGAAAGATAAAGCATTTTGCATTTTGATAATAGGTAGGTAGTATTGTGTAGAAAAATTATGAGTAGATGATCTGCAATAGGGACGTGAAATGTGAAAAATGGAAAATGAAGTATTTAGAAAAATTGTGAAAAATAAATATAAGTATGTAGCTTTTTGTAGCACCGAATCGGTGCTGGATTGCATACGGACAAACATCTCCTGAGGATGCCCCGGGTTGGGGCGAAACACTAGTGTGATCGGTGAAGGTGCAAGTTTTGCGATTATTTGCGGAAGAAAGCTACATATATTTATTTTCACAATGGTTAGGTACTTCCGCCAAGTGACGCCTGATTCAATCAAATATTTAGAAAAAATCGACCCGTCTCACAATCAGATTGTTTCTAAATACTTCATTTTCCATTTTTCAGTAATAAAAATTGCATTGTGAATGCAAAAAACTAAAAATTAAAATGACGTGAAGTGTGTTTGTGTTAAAATAAAGCAAGTGCCCTTGGGTTTTGCAAACGAGTGTAAATTCAGGGTGGAAAAAAATTGTGGGCCCTGGACGGAAACTGCCTTAGATCCTTTAATTAGCTTATTTTACCGAAAGGAAACATTCGTTTATTTTTAAAACGTAACAAAATTGCATCAAAAGATTTTTAAAATTCGCTTATGAATTGAACCAGTTAATATTAGAAAAAACCAACATCTTGCAGTTTTAACGCATCAATCAATACGGTAAATCATAGGTAAGGATCAATAGTTTCTCTAACAAACAAAACACATTAAATGAAAGGAAAACAATGAAAGATAATGGATTCTATGTCGAGTCGAGTCGAGGTGGTACTTGTCTATGGAAAAGCTGTAAGTAATAAAAAACGCAGTTGTGGTTCTTTTAAAAATTTAATATTGGGTTCTTTATATAAAATGAGCTAACTTAAGGATTTATTAAGGCTGTTTCCTTACATGGCCTATGATTTTTTTCCACCAAAAATACAAAGAAAATTCATTTTCATCCCATCGATTCGAAAAGCGATGATTGTTTATCTAATAACAGGGCCCAAAACGATTCAAAACATTGTTTTCATCCCATCGATTCGAAAAGCAATGATTGTTTATCTAATAACAGGGTCCAAAACGATTCATTGTTTACCTGTTATGACAAGAGGGTATAAATGAGATTTGAATTTTGAACAGCTTCATAACAGGGTCCAAAACGATGAGATTTGAATTTAGATCATAATTAAAGAAGCATTGGTTGGAGTGTAGCAAAGGGTGTGCAGTACTTAAAAAAAAACAACTGATTTTGTATGGGGCCGGCACTTTTTTCGGGACCGGGAAATTTTCAAAAAAGGAATTTTATAACATTGAGAATATCTCGTAAACGGTGAGTCGTAGCTAAAATCTAACAAAAATGTTAACCCCTCTACGGTAACCCCGGAGATACTTATAAGGAATCCGATGGACATATATTTTTTTTACAATTTTTTTTTGTTTCAAAACTTCGAATTTTTTTTCTTGCCCGACTAGCGCTATGATGTATCCGAACGCCAAAGAAAGGTAGGTAGTTTGAGTTGTCTTTATTGCTTTTCTTATAGAGGGGGATGAAAAGCAGAGTGTATTTGTTATTTTTATGCAGATTCAAGTAATAAACGCAGTTGGAAAGAAGATAAATATTTAATGTATATTATTATAAAACTATACATGACATGTTTACAATGAAAAATTATTGTCGAGTGACAATCAAAGGGAACACACGCTTTTACATCATAAAATTCAAACTCCATTCTATAGATGGCCAGCGTTACACTTCCAACACCTCCCCATAACGTGGGCATCATCATGACTTCAAGCCACACCAAGCTGACGAGTGAAAGCCTCGTGCTTGACACAGCCCAGGGGCTTAGTGAACACATCTGCTAACATTTCATCCGTAGGGATGTACACAATTTCAACGTTAAACCTATCTATCATATCTCTAACATAATGAAATCTTATTTCTATATGCTTGCTCCGTCTGTGATGAGTGTGATTGGTAGCAAGCTGTATAGCAGATTGATTGTCACAATACATTACTATTTTACAACTAGTCGTCATTAACAATTCCTTAATTAACGCTTGTAGGAACACCGCTTCTCTACTCGCTTCACTCAAGCTGCAATACTCCGCCTCGGTGGACGAAAGCGAAATGCACGACTGTTTGTAGCTACCCCAAGATACCGAATTACCGCCGTATTTAAACACATACCCAGTGTACGACTTTCGATCAGGATCTGCCGCCCAATCTGCGTCAGAATAACCCTCAAGAATGGGATCTACATTCGATTTCTTAAATACCAAAGCCTTTTCCTTAGTACCTTTAAGATATCGCAGTAAACGCTTGGCTTGATTCCAATGGAATTCCGTATAACAACTGTTAAATTTACTTAAAAATGACACCGCAAACGAAATGTCAGGTCGCGTAGTTACACATAAATACATAAGACTACCAATCAACTCTTGATACGGAAACTTCGTCACAATGTTATCCGTAGCATTATTTGAACTCTCAATGACCGAACTAATATTAGTTATCATGGGAGACTTTACAGGCTTACAGTCTGTCATGCCAAAACGATCTAACATATTGCAAATCCGTTTTTCCTGACTAAGTTTAATGGAAGTTGCATCACGTTCTACTTTTATACCTAACATGTTTCGTACCGGGCCTAAGTCTTTGAGTTTAAAAACCTTTAACAAAGAACTTTTTAATGTCTCAACCAGACGCTTATCATTATAGAACACGAAAAAATCGTCAACATACAGAGCGATAAAAACAATTGACCCACCTGATCTCTTAGTGAAGATGCAGTCCTCTTGTTTGCACTGTCTGTATCCCAAAGAAAGTAAAACATCTTTTACCTTTTGGTACCAAGATCGCGATGCTTGCTTCAACCCATAAACAGCCTTTCGTAATCTATAGACTTTGTTCTCACTCCCAGGGCATATGAAACCTTCAGGTTGTTGCATAAAGATCTCCTCCTGCAAATCTCCATTCAAAAATGCTGTTTGCACGTCTAAATGGTCAATTTTAAGGTTCATTTCCACAGCCAGAGATAGCAACAATCTTATAGAACAGTGACGAACGACCGGTGAAAAAGTTTCGTGGAAATCCTCACCATATCTTTGAGTAAAGCCTTTAGCTACCAACCTTGCCTTATAACGTGTAATGTTCCCATTTGAGTCTCGCTTAAGGGTAAAAATCCACTTATTTTTAACTACGTTCTTGTCAACCGGTTTATCAGTAAGCTCCCAAGCTTCGTGTAAGACAAAAGAATCGATTTCCTCTTTCATGGCCTTCTGCCATAACTCTTTATCTTCACAACTCAAAGCTTCTTTGACAGTACGTGGCTCTATGGGTTCTGTGACATTACAGACGTTAGTTATGTTACAGGTTGTCTTAGGCATACGTGGACGTAGGTCATATCGCTGACCAGTACACTCTGGTGCCGATTCAGGCAACGTTGTCGAATCTTTACTGACCTCGCGTTCACACTCTAACTCAACAGGGTGATTTGATGATTCGGCAGGAACTGTATCTGGCTCCGCCTCAAGTGGATGATCTGACGACTCAGCCAGCAGATACTCTGGCTCCGCCTCAACCGGCTTATTCTCCAGCATCTCCCTCTCATCACCTCCTGTAAGATAAATAGGTTCAAACACATGTTTTTGCCCTATTTTAGAACGTCTCCCTGGAAACACAGATTCGTTGAACACCACATCACGTGATACAACGATCTTATTGTCATCAGGATTGAACAAACGATATCCTTTGACGTTATCACAGTGACCTAAAAAGATTAGCCTTCTACTTTTGGGGTCTAACTTTTTACGTTTACAGTCATCTACATGAGCAAATGCCTCGCAACCAAAGACACGCAGATTTTTAAGGCTCACTTTCTTGCCACTCCACACCTCTTCTGGTAATCTACCAGAAAGTCTCGAGCTTGGCGATCTGTTGATCAGAAACGCCGCTGTGTTTACAGCCTCTGCCCACATCTTGTCATCGAGATTTCCGTTATACAGTAGACATCTGACCTTGTCAAGTAAAGAACGATTCAGGCGCTCTGCAGCTCCATTCTGCTGACTAGAATAGGGTACCGTCAGTTGATGTACAATGCCTTTCTTTTTAAAAAAGTCCGTCAACTCAGCATTAACGTACTCAGAGCCATTATCTGTTCTCAGTACCTTGACTTTAGCATTACACTGATTCTCTACCAGTCTAATAAAATCTTTAGTGTACTTACACACTTCACTCTTCTTTGCAATGGGATAGACGAACACCTTCCTGGAGTAGTCATCTAGGAACGTGAGGACGTAGCGCTTGCCTCCGAGAGAAGGAGTCGGCATCGGCCCCATGACGTCACTGTGAATGAGCGCCAGCCGCGCCTCAGCCAACTGTTTGTTGTGATTAGTCACAAAGGGAACGCGGGATTGCTTACCCTTAAGACAAACATCACAAACATTCTTCTGAGTAGTAACCTGAAAGTCAATGTCATTAGCAACTTTTCTAAGTGATGCCAAGCTGTCAAAATTAAGATGACCTAATCTTTGATGCCATAACATTATATCCTTAGACATAGATGACGTTGTCAGATTGACTTTACCGACAGAATGAAGCCTGTAAACTCTCCCAACTTTCCTAGCATATAAAACTACTTTACCAGCTTTAAGTATGTCACATCCATTATTATCAAAAATTAATTTAAATCCCTTTTCAGCAAGAGTAGACACAGATATTAAATTTACAGTAAGGTCAGGTACAAGCATAACATCTTTCAGAGTTGTATCTATCGTGTGTCCACGAGAGTTAACTGTAAAATGTACGTCACCTTTCCCATTCACCTTTAACTTCTTGCCATTAGCAACACACACCTCCTTAGTCGGTGATTCACCAAGAGCGTGAAACCATTCTTGGCATCCTGACATATTATCTGTCGCTCCAGAATCAATAATCCACGAACTGTCAGTGTTAAGTGCAGACAGCACCATAGAAGTCGACGTCACTCCATTACGGTCCAATTGAGGACAATCCTTCTTGACATGTCCTTTAGAACGACACTTCCAACACCACAACTTGTTCGTACTTGAAGAGGTACTAGCGTGTTTTGATGTACTTGAGGCATTTTTCTTCTCGCCTCGGAAACTGGCCTTTTGATTACCACGATTTCGTGTAAATAAGCAGCCATCGCTACCACCAGCGCTCCCTTTCCATCGCTTGTCTTGCAGAAGTTTAGTTTTTACCATATCTGTAGTTATATCCATGCTTGAGTGCTCAATAGCCATTATCATGGGCTCATACTCTTGAGGCAACCCTTGAAGCATAATAGCAGCCAGAAATTCATCATCAAGAGGTTTCTTCATGCTACTAAGTTGTTCAGCAAGTGACAAGATCTCGTTGACATAAATCTCCATGCTATCGAACTGTTCCAGCTTAATCGAGCATAAAGTTCGCAGACACGACAATCTCCTGTGCAACCCGGCGTCATCGTACGCCTTTCGCAAGGCATCCCATACATCCTTCGCAGTTTTCGCCTGCACGATGTGAGGATAGCACGATTTTTCAACACTCAAACATAGTCTCGCTCGAGCCTTCTCCTCTTTACGAGCTAATTTGTTAGCGTTCTCACCTGAGGTTTCGGGTGTTCCAGTAATACATTGCCACAAATCCTCGAAAACGAGTATATTTTGCATTTGAAATGCCCAATCGCGATAGTTAATGGTGCCTTTTAGCTTTTCCAACGTAACTTTCGAATTAGTATACTCATCCATCTTTCGAGAAAAATAATAATATTGTCACAAAATATTTACACTTCACGCATGTAGCACATAACCTGTTATTTTTATGCAGATTCAAGTAATAAACGCAGTTGGAAAGAAGATAAATATTTAATGTATATTATTATAAAACTATACATGACATGTTTACAATGAAAAATTATTGTCGAGTGACAATCAAAGGGAACACACGCTTTTACATCATAAAATTCAAACTCCATTCTATAGATGGCCAGCGTTACACTTCCAACAGTATTACTCGGCCGCAAAATTATTTTCACCTCGGGCGGCGTATATTGAATCCCTCGCTGCGTTCAGGATTCTACTTTAGAATCCTTCGCTGCGCTCGAGATTCTACTCTAGAATCCTTCACCGCGCTCTGGATTCAAAATAGCGCCCTCGCCGTAAATATATTATTTTGCTCCCTTGTAATACAATCTACTATTATTGATTAAAACACACATGATTAAAAACAAAAGAAAAGGAACAGTTAACTCTATTAAAATAAAACTATGAAAACATAATACTTAGATTAAATAGAAATAAAAAAAAATTAAAGTGAATAAAAATCTTTACAACGTATCTTGTGTAGTGTGTGGCCAATAAACACCCTGTCTCAGCATAAATACCTCTGCACCTGCACCTCACTTCTACATCTCAGCGTAATAACCTTATACGCATTAGTTATATATCTCCGTCCTCTTATCAACATTACTTCAATATTGCGATGACAGGCAGCTGACGGTAGGCCCCTAGCCATCTCGTTATGGTAGGTAATTTATACTATTCAAATTCACTAATTACTACAAGAATGTTTACGTTGTATATTGTCTGTACCTTTCCACGAAAGGGAGTTATTTGAAATGCATTTGCGATTATTACGTAGTTACCCATTGACGTCATATATTACGGAAATGATGGTCATTTTCAGCATGATTTTACATTAGGTATTTTTTCTGTTCAAGTTAGATTGTTGCATTGTTGTTAACGTTTCTTATCCGATAGTCTCCACATGTTAGGTACAGTAATCCGTTTTCTAGTTTATAGGATGATATTATGTTGATAAAACATACATTATTTTGCCCTCTTTTATTTTCATGTTTAATTTGAAACAGTAATAAATTTTTATATTTCAGTATTGTTTTGAGAGACGTTTTAAAATTAATTATTCCTATGTAATATTAATATAAAATGTCATCCATCCTTATTTGCAGTGAAATTTTAAATGACATAATAAATATTTATTAATGGATATTCCCATTGAAAGAGAGATTGCAAGGAGTAATTTTAAAAGAAAGACGCTGAATATTAAATACCTAATTGCATTTTTCTTTTGTTTCTTACACACTGCTGTGATATTATCGTAATAAATCTAAAAGTCGCTCTATGTAGGTAGCTGATAGTTCTGCAATCATTCTTTACAAATTACGACAACTTTTTAACCGTTTGTTACATAATAGAAATAATCTTTTCAGCATAGTCACGAAAAAAAAATCACGTGTGTGGTTACATAATAAGTATGCATAAGTACTAATAAGCACATCTTAGATTTCTGCGCGAACTGGTTCATTGAAATAAAACCACTTTGTTACGGATAATCACGCGTAATTATATTGCACACATTTAGTTGTTTTTTTTAAAGGATTTTTAGTTTTTTCCGATCTTTCCCAGGGGCCGTGGTCACGAAAAACTACGTAGGTAGACTACTACGTAGTTTTTCGTGATTACTTACAATTAAAAGAATTATATAGCCACACTACTTAATAGTCTGTATTTTTATTTTTTCGTTTAGAAATATATATACGGTTAGGTAAGTAACCGCCTCTGTGGTCTAGTGGTTCATACCACCGATTTCAGACTCAGAAGTCCCGGGTTCGATTCCCAGTGGGGGTACATATTGTATTCGGTTTGGTTGGTGGTAGGACTTGTTCTTAGTCCGCCTGGCTAGCTGCCACCATCTTATCTAAGTCTGACGCCATAACAATGATGTGTTCGGCATTATTGTGTTCCGGCAGTGAGAGATAAGATAGCCAGTTCCTCGGTGATCGAGGATTCCGGGAGTAGTGCGCTGCCACCTTAGCCAACCCAGCCTTGTCACCACTTAACATCAAATGTGATGAAGGCTTAGTGCTACCCCTTTTAGATGAAAAACGGTATATACTATTTTAACTTTATACCTATTTAACTATTATTTAGTATTCTGTGACTATGGGAAGAAAATATTTATTTAATAAATGTTTAGGTCTGTTTAAAGTAGGTAATTAGGTTTATAATTATTTTGTAGCAAGGAAAAAAATTAGTGACTCAACCACCAGTTCACAAAATTTGGAGGCCCTTCGGAGAAAGAACTGGCAAAAAAACTACACGAAGGGGGACGATCTCCGTTTATTTTACAAGCTTTATAATAACTTGCCATGTTAGTTAGTTAGTTAGTATGTTAGTTAGTGGGGGACAAATTTTGCAAGCTTAATTTGACCCATTTTCCAGTGTCCGATGGAGCTGAAATTTTGTATAAGTAGGGCAGAGGTACCCTTTGTGGCCACTTTAAGGAATTTTTGACTTTTAAGCACTAAGTACTAAATGGTCTTAGGTATTTAGGTCACAAATTACATCTTAAATTATAGATAATATATCACGCTTTAAAGGTACATTTTTCAATTTTTTTAAAGTTAAATAGTTTTTTGTATATAATACAAAATGTGTGAGCGGTGCCAAATGTACCGGTTTTGGCCACTTACTGATAGTTAAACTTTTGTAAGTATTGCGAAAAATCAAAATCAAACCCAGGTAAAATCAATATATTCTAATGCGCTAGAAACCAGTCAATTGCAAAACAACAATTTAATTGTAAAAAACAAAGGTTTATAAAGTATTTTATCCAAAACATATTTCTTAAAATTTTCATACAAATCATTTTTTCAAACAGAAAATGGAATTTATTGAAAAAAAAAATCTTATGACATAAGGAATTCTAACGGTTGTTATTATTACCTTAAAATACCTTATTTAAATTGCCTTTATCAAAAATGGCTAAAAGTCGTTTAGAAAACTTTTAGAGCAAAAAGTGGCCAAAACCGGTACAGTGGCCAAAACCGGTACGCCTGCCCTACATGTTTGGTTCAGATGACAATAGAATATTAAAGTTCAGTCAGCAAAAAAGCTTGTCATAAAAATGAAATTTTTACTAAAAACTTATTTATCTACAAAAAAAAAACTAACCGTATCTTTAGGTCTTGCAGTATGTGATTTGTGTTGAGAAAACAATTATTTATCATAATCATCATGTAGTTTCGCTACGATCATTTACACAAATGAGACGTCGCATCGCAGTTTTTTTGTGTGGGACCCCTAAATCGTCACATTTGCATGTAAAAGCGTTCGAGCAAAATTGATCACAACAAACTAACTCTTAAAATAGTAAATAAGTAGGTACTTTTCACCTACTTACTTGTTTAGATTACAGCGGGCAACAACGCGCAAATAAAAACTGAGCATTTGACATTTTCGACACATAAGCACATGAGTAAATAAAAATCGGCCAAGTACGAGTCGCACTCGCGCATGAAGGGTTTCGTACCCACTTAACGTAGCGATTACGTACACCTAGCAAAAATACCAGTGTAATTTTTTTCCAGAAAAAAATAACGTTTTTCATAGTATTCGTATGAATGACAAAGTTATATTTGCGGTTTTAGAAAATGTGTTCTTTCTCAAAAACTTGTAAAGTCTACTAAGCCGTGATAGTTTTACTTTTTACTTCGTCATATGTACTTCTATCGTAAATTTTTTCACTTCACGTATCCAAAAACAACCATTTGGCTGGCAGGGGTGGGGGGGGGGGGGACACTTGACTCTAACACTATGGGGTAGACAAAAAAAAAATTACTAAAAAAATTTTTGTTTATCCAAATTTTACTTTATCACTTTGTTGGCGTGATAAATATGTATAATATATTTTAAGTTTTAGTTTTTTGCACTCACAATGCAATTTTTATGACTGAAAAATGGAAAATGAAGTACCTATTTAGAAAAAATCGACCCGTCTCACAACTAGCTCCGATGGGACTCGAACCCACGACCTTTCGCTTTTCATGTATAATATACTTTATATAATATACTTTCTAGTACTAAGAGTCTTGTTTTCTGTTACGTTCATGGAATTTAGCGGTTATTCATGATGCCGAAGTGAATGGGTTCTGTAATATCCTAGTTTAGGGTACCTACTTAAAAATTTCTAAATATTAACTTTTCACTTTAAAGCTAATTAAAATCAGTTGTTTGTTGGCTTCCTTGTTATAAAATTTAAGTGTTGTGATAATTTCCTTATCCATCCATAAACCTAGACCTAAACCAGTGGAGCCATACAAATGACTGATAATCATGATGCTGCTGATTTAAGTAGATAGACCACCAGACATCAATGTCTATAGCGACACGACACGACTACTCCGGAAGCAAACCATTTCATGTGATTCTTTTTGAGCGTACCTACAAGGCCACATAGGTATTAGTAGTTTCAGGTGTTATACAAGGAAATTGGGGAAATAAAATTCTAAATGAAATAATAAATCTGTTATTCTTCTAACTTCACTGGTTCAAACAATTAGCTATAGTCTTGCTTATCTTCTTATAGAAGTAAGAAATCACTTTTTAGGGTTCCGTAGCCGAATGGCAAAAAACGGAACCCTTATAGATTCGTCATGTCTGTCTGTCTGTCTGTATGTCCGTCCGTCCGTAGGTACCTATGTCACAGCTTTTTTATTCCGAAACAGCTATAAAAACTACACAAAAATACGGGGAGCTTACATAGAACTGAAACTGAAAAATATTTTTTTAATCATACATATTCGTGTTTGGGGGTAGATAGGTCTAATTTTTTCTCAAAGTCAATCTTTTGAAAGATAGAGCCTTCCAAAGTTGTAAAATGTGTGTGTCCCCCTCTAACTTTTGAAATACAAGAGTGAAAAGTCTAGAAAAAATATACTATGCTTTAGAAAAGAAAATTAGTTTGAACGAGATAAAGAAGGCACTCTTTGAGATATAACACATTTTCAAAAACCGCAAATGTAACTTTGTCATTCATACACACAATATTAAAACAAAGTTATATTTTGCTGACGTAAAATGATAGTGGAATTTAGGCTAGCAAAAGGCAATTGGTACGTTAAGTGGGTATGGAACCCTTAATGGGCGAATACAACGCACTTGGTCGATTTTTATATCATTAAAAGATTCAAACATAGCAGGCATTGTAATTTATGAAAGACATTTTTTTTCTTACTGTTGGTGTTTTGGGAAGATAAATAAATATTATATTATATGTGTTGACAAATAGGTACTTATCAAAAACTAGTACAATCTCTGAGTTATGTTCTGTGCTATGAATAATTACCTAGCAACACCGAAGAAATAAAAAAAACTATAAGTTCTCTGTGCTAAATCAATATTTTCGATAATTTAACAAGGACTTAGGTGATTATGATATAATGCTAATGGACTAGGTTAGTTTTGCAATAAACGACTCTGGACTTGGGCGAGTTTGACACACATGCACAGGACTTAGGCAAGTTTGCTATAAGAAAAAAAATCGGGAATGGCGGCCATGACAGATTAACACAACATATGATTGGCTGTAAGTAATGGACTTTGGTTCTTATGATTTGAAACGCGTGTGTGACTTAGGTTGGATTGAAAAATTCTGTCAATTTTCGCCCTGAAATTCTTTGGGAAGCCGTTGACTTAATACAGGTTGATTTATATCAAAATACGCGCATTTTTTTGCTGAATAAGAAAAAATAAAAAACTAGATTTCGTCGGTAGGTACTGGACTTAGGCGAGTTTGATATCTACCAACACTAGATAACGTTGCCAATATTTGCCTAATAACATTTAAGGCGGATAGAAAACGATAAAACTGGTAGGTTTCAGGATTTAAGAAACCAGTCAAGAGCGAGTCGGACTCGCGCACCGAGGGTTCCGTGCCGTCATAAATATAAATATTTGGATATGTTACTTTACGTACAGTACTTCAAAAGTAGAATACGGCGGACAAATGGAAGTGCGTAACTATTCCAAATTTCAAGTTAATAGCACTAGTAGTTCTATAGATATCCAGCTGTGACAGACAGACAGACTGAGTCGCACCATAGGGGTTTCTTTTTAACCGACTTCTAAATCAAAAAGGAGGAGGTTCTCTATTCGTCTGTATGTAGGTTTTTTTTTTATTGTGTATGTCCACCGATTACTCGAAGACTGCTGAACCGATTGTAATGGTTCAAACGTTATTACATCAGGTTGGTTTACAAATTGGTCCCATTTTTTGAAATTTTGAAATCGGTTCAGTAGTTTTCAGGAAATCTTGAAAATACTGTCGTTTTCGTTACCACTTTATGTGAATTTAATACGTATCTTTAGGTATAACTCCTTTGTTTATAAACCAATTTAGATGATTCTTGTTTTGTTAAAAAGGGTATACCTCAAGGTATTTTAACTGACTTCGAAAAAGGAGGTTTACAGTTTGATCACATACCTCTTTACCAGAAAACACGTAAATTGCCTGCACGATGCACTAAAAAGAGTGAAATTAAAATTATTTTTACAAAAAAATAAAACCGCCTTCAAAAAACCACATCAAAAAAGTAAGAAATAATTCCTCACCAAATAAATAACGTAAGTACTTTGAAGTCGGGCGGGTTTTAACAAAAACAACAAAAAATTGTATCTACATGTTTCAGGACCGACTTCAAAGTACTTACGTTATTTATTTGGTGAGGAATTATTTCTTACCTTTTTGATGTGGTTTTTTGAAGGCGGTTTTATTTTTTTGTAAAAAAATTTTACCATTTTGGTTCGGAACCCTAAAAGTGGGTTATTTTATGCTTACGATATAGTCGTTTATGACGATTAATTCAGATTGTATTTGGATGTCAGTGAACTGTAGATAGTTGAATGAAATACTGGTTTAAACCGGTGTATGGCAATAACACTGGGGATATGCAAATGTTTCTACAAAAAAGGAAATAGGTATCATATTGTAGAGCTGTTGAAAACATGAACAAATTTTCTTTAGATTATCCCGATTATGAAGAAAACGCAGACTCCAGATAACACTCATATAATTATTGATCCAACTTACAGGTACAGGCATAGTACAGGTATAACAATATAGATACAGTCGACGTCTTAGTGAACTTATCTCCTCGAGGCTAGTTTGAAGAATCACCTCTCTTTGCTCGTTAATCGGGCTCAAGCCTAGCTACCCCCACCGATTTTACCACAGATTAGCCTATTAAATTTAACAAAATGGCGGCAAGAGACGGCATTACCAGTGTTGCTATTAAAAAATAAGAAAAACCTTCTAAAATCATGACATTCGGCCATCTGATAACGTGCTGTCTCCCGACGCACATATAAAAATTATTTAGAATCAATTAATTAGGTAAGTATACAGCTAATATACTGATACACAACTATTCTCAATAGTTAAGTCTTACAACTATGTACCTATTTAGGTTAATCTTATAGTGATAAAAACTTAAGTTAAAACTTAAAACATAATTGAAACAAATACATTATATTACACAATGCTCAACAATAAACTTTTAAGGAAGCCGATGACTTGTTTAGAATATTGATATTATCGTGAAAATATTGTTTTAGTAAATCGTTAAGTAATACATAATCAAATAAAATAAATTATCAATAACAAACTAATCTAAAACTATTTGAATCAATGTATAAATTAACATAATCATGACATTCGTTAACAAGCGACTATTATTACTTAGAAAACTTATTTTGAAACTATACTTGTTATATAATCATGTGTAAGTAAGTATATGGAATGATTAAAGTAAAGTCTGGTTATAATCTATAAGCATTAGTTATGGGTCATAAAAGAAAATGGATTAGCTTGGTACTAGTTTACATCAATGCATTGTCAGGAGCTACATTCAAGAATATTAGATGGTGTCAGAAGCAAAATCCCTAAGAATGTTACATTAGGAATAGGTAGGAACAGAATTTAACTTTAACCTGATAACTAGACACCCTTATCACTTCACTCAAATAGTGGAAAAAGCAACTACGAGTCATGAAAGGATTAAAGACCTAATATTAGATGAATTTAACTATCGCTAAGTTTGACCTAGTTTAGGCCTTACAAAAACAACTGTAGGCCTCTGCACAGTTACCAATTTTTACCCAGATATGATTAACAAACCAAGTTATAGATACGTATTTACCATAGTGCACAATTTGTATTAAATCAAGATATGAATTAGGACAACTAAAGGAATTATGTAAAGGCATGTTCGTAATAGGCATTATTACCGATTAATTTAAATATTCTTACAAGGAAGTTACACTAATAATGAAGATGGCGCAGATACAATTTGAACCGTCACAGCAACAATTTGCTTTTTCAACTTGTCAACCAGTTGTCCAAGGTTTCCAGAGCATTCTTCTCCAGCACCAAATCTTAAATGCATCTATTCTCTGCCTCTGTTAGAATAGTACAATACATGGTTCCACTCCGTACATGAAAATCAAAAGATCATATTATTATCATTTATAATGAATAAGTTAATGATTTTAAACAAGTTCGCAATTTAATATCAAAACTTAAAAATGTCTACAAGGTATCCTCATACGAGCATGACCCGCATTCTTATCAACAAATAT
Source organism: Crambus lathoniellus (assembly GCA_949710035.1). NCBI lineage: Eukaryota > Metazoa > Arthropoda > Insecta > Lepidoptera > Crambidae > Crambus > Crambus lathoniellus. The sequence continues at coordinate 11,920,246 of OX453306.1, forward strand.
TCATATTACTATGAATAATATTAGTGTAAATAGATTTAATAATTATAATTGGGATATGAAGAAATATATTACCATGGATAGAAATAGGACAAGTAAAATCATGAACAGCTTTTCGCCCAAATGAATTAACAACACGATGATTTCCCGTGGGAATAAAATATCCTCCCGGGGTTAAAAGAAGCCGATATGTTATTCCACAGACAAAAGATTTCAAAGATCCGTCCCGCCGATAGCCGTGATTGGGGAACAAACATACAAGCTTTTGCAATCATAATATTAGTAAAATGAGATAAGATACATGACATGATAATATATACTTCAATATAATTCAACTTCAGTATCAGCGATCCACTCGTCTCAATATCCGACTTACAACCACAGCCCACGATGATCACCATCATCACAACAACGATCACCCCGTGATCTGCACCTTCAGTATCATATTATCTCCTCTCATTACCACAGCACGTACACTCTGCTGCCTCCAGTTTGTATGCTGTGTTGGTTCGTACGTTCAAGGGTAGCGGGATCCTCATTATTATATTAACTCGATGCTAGCTCATGATAAGTACCTACTGGATGCTACAATTGTCATCTGAAAGCAGTAAACTCACAACACACATAGTAACCAAATCAATTTTATTAATCATTCAAAAGAAATAGATGTATCTGATAATGAATCAATAGAAATAAATGTAACTATATGAATTCTCATATTCTTTTATAAACATTAGTAGGTAAGGTACTTAGTACCTTCAACCATAGTAGAAACAAATGTTCAACTGACCAGATCTAAAAAAATATGGAAATGATTACTACAGAATATGTGAAGGAACTTCAAAGGTCCGTGAGGATGGTAAACTGCTAAGAATTTTAGTATCACGAGCCTACCAAATGAGACGGTAAATTTGACAGATCTACTTGATTTTTGGTTTAATAAAGATATTAATGCTCATTAAGATAACAATAAATTAGATTCACATAATTTGAAATCATATTTTGTCAATACGTACACTAGGACGGTAGTATTAAAATCCTCAAAAACTATTTTAAATCATACCGCCAATAACAACAAAAACACGGCAAAACTAACTTGGTATGCTACAGCAGTAGTTACTTGTGGCTTTATTTGTTAGAACAAGTTTAAAACATGAATTAAAATGTTTGCATGAAGATGTATAGAACATTTTAATAAATTGAGAGGTGTGGTTGAGCAATAATCGTTTTACTTTATTTTGCTTAATTAGGAAAACATCAGTTACAACTTGACAGTGTAATAAACACGATCTACTTAAATGCACTATGGACTGTTTACATGTTTTTGCATTAGAAACATCATTTCATCACTATGTTAATGAAAACAACTAGAATAGATATCAGTGAATGCTTCTTGCAGTGCTGTCTAAGCAACTAAGTATCTCTGCTTTTGACTTGCATCTAAATCATTAAGAGAGATCTAGAACACTACGCAGTACGCACAAATAGCAAAATAGCTTCTAGTGATTTTGGCTGTAAGATTTTCCATCTGTCTAAACCAAAACTGAGTTGCCCGGAAGAAACCGCAGTAAGACGATAAGGCCACCATTTGGTTTACAATTTGTTATCTTTGTATTATTATTATTATTTCGTGTGTGATTGTTCCGTTCGTAATATTGTGTACAAATAAAGAATTAATCTATGTATCTATCAAACTAGGTACTTAGATAAAGAATCTTCGACGTTCCCGGAAAAATGTAAAGAATGATGATTTCTACTCAGTCTTATGGCTCTATTGTCTAATTATGTAGAAGACTCAGAAAAGTATGTTCCTGATAAACTTTCTCTAGCACTCATCCACAATTTAACTAGTTTGAATTTAAATTAAATTTGAGATTTAAGTTTGCCACTAAACTCAAATTTAAAAAGTCAAGCATAGTGAATTCTTTTAAATTAAGCTACATGTAACAAAAATAATAGACGAAATGTCCACTTGAACAAAGCTACAAAAAATAAAATAAGTAATAGGAAATAGTAAATTTTGGATATCTTTGCATACCTACATTGCTTCCATCCCGAACTAAGTAATTCAAGCACTTGTGTTATGGCATTTGGGAACAACGACGGGGATTACCACATACAATCGGGCAGAATGTTGAAAAGTCCGCTTTAAACATACACCCGACAGGGAATCGAACCCGGTAGGTACCTCAGAGACAGCGGCACCCCGAAAACCTATGCGTACGTACACCGTATCTACAACACTGCTATGGTGGTTGATAAGCTTATACCAGAAACTAATATTGTTTCCATAGTTAAAAGGTCTATAACAATCTAAGTGACACAGATCACAGTTTATAAAAGTATTACCCAATCGCAATCTTGGAATACTAAATTCGCGACTTTAATAGTGTGCTCTTATTCAAAAGTGAATCGTCATCATGTCTAATCTTATCAAGATCAGAAATACATCCAGTCCTGCGTAAAGGTCACCTGGGCATAGACCTAGGCATAGAAAAACAAACCTAGCTCATGGATATTGACCACTCATGAGAATCAAGATATGGTATGGATTTCGTATAAATGGAAACTAAGGTAATTATAAAAATCTTAACTAGGTAAGATAATAACCCCTACTCAAATTGTGGAGCATGTGGATACTTATTATGCAAGGAAAAAGAAATGATGCAAACATAATTTAGTATATAAATATCCTTATAAGTAAGTAGGTACTATGTTGCGATAATTAGAGCGCATATTGACAATAATTCTTTAAAGGTATCTACTGCTAAAGCTGTGGTACCTACTAGATACTCAATGTCAAGCACGTAGGCAACTGTAGATTTAAAAGGCTTTTCATTCTTCCCTAAGGGTATTTTGATAACATCTAAATGATTCTATGAAAAGATAAGTTTTTATAGTTTTGTTTTGTTTTAGTTAGTTTTAGACCTTTACAAACTTTATTTCAGGGGGTGTTACAATCAATTTAGTCGGTTATGCGAGATGAAAATTAAATCTTAAATAGCTTTATTCGATATGCAAATAAATAAACATGAAACATTTTAATCAAAACAACTTCAATACTTTCCCATAAACAAAATGCTCTGCATCATCACAAATCCTCTTTGACCAGATTCAGCTACGAAGAAGGGTATTCCTCCTTCGCTCAAGACTCCCCTGGGTCGGCCACGTCACCCTGGAGGCCTACCAAGCGGCGCACCAGGTGGCGCGGGCCGTATTCGTCCTCAGATGCTATTTACCTTGGAATGTATACATTATTCATCGGCAAAAGATCGTTCCGTGTCATTCTATAATAAAATCATTAGGTTATCAACACAATATGCCCTTCAGGAAAATTCATGATTTATACTGTTCACTAGCTACAGTAGCTACCTACATCCTTTATTATTTACAAAAACCATTTCTTTTATTAAGAGCTACTTATCTAGTGCAAAAATGTAAAATGAGTATTGTAAAAACAAGAATAAAACGTTTGAAATTATCTTTGTTCTGTTGTAGTTTCATTTAAATCTAATAATCTTAAAAGTGGCCATACGGGTAGTAAACCAGTATGAAATATAAGTAGGTACTCATTTAACCAGCCTGTGAGAAACGTACTCACTTAACATTTGAACATATTCAGACGAATGTATGCCACCAACACACATCGTTCGTACTCTAAAATCCGGCGAGTGTATGCCACAAACATATACCGCCCCCTTAATTCCGACGAGTGCATGCCACAAACATACATCGTCCCCTAATATCCGACGAGTGTATGCAACATACATACATCGCCCTCTAATATCCGACGAGTGTATGCATCATACATACATCGCCCCCTAATATCAAATTCAATTTAATGCATTTCAACAAACTAATTCAATGTATCTCTTGTAACCAGTGAGCATGCATAGCTTGCTCACTCAACCCAGTGAACACCTTATATTTGTTCGCTCATCATTAAAAATTAAAAATATTCACATTAGAGATATCCAAATTCACATAAAGACTTTCATATTTAAATATGTAAAGATACCATATTAAAATATTCGTATTTAAACTCATATTCATAGTTCAAGCAATTTATATTGCTATTCACGGTGTTCATATTAATTTAATCCACAAAATTTGTACCTATTTATTAATATATCAATAAATAGAAAGCCAGAATTCAATTGTAAGCAAGTAATACGTACCTATTAAACCAATCTTACCAGGTAACGTAGGTAACCAGTAAGCATACATGACTCACTCAACCCAGAGAACAACACGTTCGCTCAATACATTAAAAAACAAAGGAAAATTTGTAATAATTAATTTTAATAATATTAAGATAAATGAAATGTAAGCAACCAATCATAAATTATTCTTACTCTTTACTACTTCTTACTAGCTTCATAACTTATAGTTTTCTTTTATTCACTGTTAGTATTAGATACCACGTTAAAACATGGATTGTATGCAAAATTTAGTAGCCATAAGTGATTTTACTCTGTGCAACAGTAAAGGCTATCAAAACTTAGCACTAATTACTTAAAACATTACATGTAGGTACACAGCCAAAACTGCCAGTCCTAGCTCCATGTGTAAGATTATAAACAACATAAACAGCAAGTACTCTAATAATATAATAATGCCAATCATCTCCATTAACTCTGTACAATCCACATTTAATACATCATGTAAATTAAACAACAACAATCAAGATATTATGCCACATTCATGGTACGCTATGATCGTGCCATACGAAAATATCTACTACATACCCGCGTTTAAAATTATGTAAGTATAATCGGAGGGTAGCCCCGACCGTACACGAACACAATTAATCAATTCAAATAAAAGTGTGATCTAGTTTATGTCCGTTCCGTCGGAGAGTAGCCCCGACCATGTACGGAACACAATCCGCCACACAAATATTCCAATTTTAACGCTTTAGATTTAACTAACACGATCGGAGTAGCCCCGAACACGAATTAGTAAAATCCTAGTACTAAGCTACGCATATAGACTTTTTAAATTATGTTAGTATAGTCGGAGGGTAGCTCCGACCGTATACGAACACAATCAATCAAAACACAAATGCGATTTAGTTTATGTCCGTTCCGTCGGAGAGTAGCCCCGACCATGTACGAAACACAATCCACCGCAAAGGTATTTAAAATGTCATTTAGATAAAAAAATACGCATTAACATGGAATCTGGAATATTTATCCTTTCTCTGCGTGAAGAGAATAAAATAACTCGTTTGGCATTACTATAGCACAGAATAAGCAAATTATTCTTATTATCAGGTTTAGAAATAAACACGTGGGTACTTTACCGCTTCTGAAATATGAAGAAAACGCAGACTCCAGATAACACTCATATAATTATTGATCCAACTTACAGGTACAGGCATAGTACAGGTATAACAATATAGATACAGTCGACGTCTTAGTGAACTTATCTCCTCGAGGCTAGTTTGAAGAATCACCTCTCTTTGCTCGTTAATCGGGCTCAAGCCTAGCTACCCCCACCGATTTTACCACAGATTAGCCTATTAAATTTAACAAAATGGCGGCAAGAGACGGCATTACCAGTGTTGCTATTAAAAAATAAGAAAAACCTTCTAAAATCATGACACGATGTTGACGTATTCAATATTGCCGGTCACTTTGCGTCGCTTAATCACCACCTCATTTTTCAGCAAGGAAAGTGCCTAGATTGTTTTTGTTTGTTTGTTCGCTTTGTGCAATAATTGGTAACACTCCTTAATTTGTACCTACCTGTGAAAACCTGTAAATGGCTCCATAGTCACCTTATAAATTATTAAAGCTATATTGTATTGAATACGGAGCTGTAAGTTTTCAGAATAAAATAAAATAAATAAAAATTTGAACGTAGTAGCACATAGTAGCGTGGACACGGTTAACGCCGGAGACACTTATCTTATGTGGTGTGGCGCGAGACGCCAGAATATCTGTTTCACACAATTATTACGGACACGACAGAGACAGAGAGAGTTGCGCTACATTGCATAAGTGTGTTTCTAACCATACTAAAATGTATGAAACCGATACGCGTGGCACGGCGCGCGTCAACACACTGCGCTAGCTCTGCCTTAAGAGGGGCCATAAACCTAGAAAAATATCACAACAAAAAAAAACAGAAAAAGTAAACGCCGAATTAGTTTTATTTGAATTACTCGTAAAATAAACATTATTATTCAACGTCATTGTTATTATTGCAAATTGCTAGTAGGGTCGCTAGTTACTATAGTTTAATATTATGTTTAAAATATTGGCTCAGTAATATGCGTCATAATGAAAACAAATTGATTTATAGCTGAAAATTTAACCAGAACTTGGCGATTTTTTTATCGACTAAATGTTAATATTTTATGTTTTCGCTTAGTCCAGTCCCTTTTCAAGTAGGGCAGAGGTACCCTTTGTGGCCACTTTAAGGATTTTTTGACTTTTAAGCACTAAGTACTAAATGGTCTTAGGTATTTATTGAATTATAGGAAAATGGAATTTATTGAAAAAAAAATCTTATGACATAAGGAATTCTAACGGTTGTTATTATTACCTTAAAATACCTTATTTTAATTGCCTTTATCAAAAATGCCTAAAAGTTGTTTAGAAAACTTTTAGAGCAAAAAGTGGCCAAAACCGGTACAGTGGCCAAAACCGGTACGTCTGCCCTATATTGTAATATCTATAAACTTTTTTCCAAATAATACGTGGCTTAATTTGTATTGTAAAAATCAAATGTTAGACTGGCGATTTGCCTTTATACCCCCTCTTGACATGGTATGGTGAATACTATGTTGTAGCCGATTATGGAAATAATGACGTAAAATAGGTACAATTTTATCTCCAAAACAAAAAGTTATATAAGAACATAATATTTATTAACAAATATAATGTACTTCATCATCATCATCATGTCAGCCGAACGACGCACACTGCTGGGCATAGGCCTCCCCCAAGGATCTCCACAACGATCGGTCCTCCACTTACCCCCTGTACACACTGGGCGCTCGGCGAGCGTTTGGTGAGCGTACGCGAGATATTTTGTATGAGAATCTGTAGTTCTGCTACTGCCCGCTAGAGGCGCTGTACAGATTTGCATACAAAATGCAACGCCAACGCTAACGCTAACGCCCAGTGTGTACCAGCTCTTAATCCTTACTTCCTTACTTTATTATTTTATTATATTATCCTTACTTTATTATTTTTATATTATAAATGCGAAAATGCGAATCTGTCTGTCTGTGTGTTACACAATCACGCCTAAACTACGGAACCGATTTGAATAAAAATTGGTACAGAGATAGTCTAGAGCCTGAGAAAGGACATAGGCTACTTTTTTATGTGAACAAAGGGCTGTAAGGGGTTGAAATAGGGGATGAAAGTTTGTGTGGAAATTACGTCATTTTTTAAAGCTAGAAGCTTCAAAATTATTTTATAGGCTTTTGATTAGATAAATAAATACGACATTCAAAGTTTGTAAAAAAAACTACCCTAAAGAGGGTGAAAATAGGGGATGAATTTTTTAGTGTGATGACGTGCGTCGGCAAAAAAGGTTACGGAACGGATTTTGATGAAAGTTTTTTTGTTATACAGCTATTGGTCCTTGCCAACATATAGCTATAATTTATTTTGAAGATCGCAATTTCTGATTTGGAACCATAGCAGTCCAGCCAAACTATGAGAGATATAAAAATACCGTTTTAAGGAAAATTGTTAAATGTGATGAGCACTTTCTATTGACGTACAAAGGTTGAAGGTCTGGTACACCTGATGTGGAACCCTAGCAGCCAGATTAAACTATATGAGATACAAACATAGTGTCTTAAGAAAAGTTGTTTAACGTCATGGACATTTTCTATTGACGGAAAAATATCGATGGTCTGGTACTCCTGATTTGGAACCCTTGCAGCCCAGCTTAACTATAAGAGATACAAATACAGCATCTTAAGAGAAGTTGTTTTGCGTGATAAATATTTTCTTTTGAAATACAATATATACTAATATTATAAATGTGAAAGTGTGTTTGTTTGTATGTCCGTCTTTCACGTCAAAACGGAGCAACGGATCGACCTGGTAATATACACGGTATTTTTTTATCACCCCGGATATTTTTAGGGATTATTTTACTCATGAAAATAAACAACTTTTATAATAGGACCAACACTGAAATCGCGAAAAAATATCAGCTGTTCCATACATTTTGATTAAATATTTTTGCACTTTTGTATGGAATAGCTGTTTTTTTTTGTTGGTCCCATAATAATTTTTTTTTGTTTTCATGAGCAGAATAATCCTTTTAATTTTATCCGGGGTGATAAAAAAATAACCGTGTATATTAGTTAATAAATAAAATAATTCATACTTATTAAAAAACTGTATGCGATTCTATTCAGGGGGCTACAGGAAAAAAATTATGGGTATGGACATGGGCTTCATTTGACATTTGAAGCCCATATTATGCCCTTAAAAGCACAAAATATGGGCATCAAATTTCAAATGAAGCCCATGTCCATATCCATATTTTTTTGCCGGTACAGGGGTATACATTGAAAAGAAATAGAAAAAAATACCACCAAGGGTCTTCTTAAACGGAACAGATACCAAAAATATAGTTTTTGAATTTTTTGTCTGTCTGTCTGTTGTCCACGTTTAAGGCAAAAACTACTGAACGGATTTTAATGAAACTTTTTTTGTTATATAGCTATTAGTTGTCGCCAACTTATAGGTAGGCTATAATTTATTTAGAAGATCGAAATGGCCGATGTGGAACCATAGCAGTCCAGCCAAACTATGAGAGATATAAAAATACCGTCATAAGGAAAATTGTTAAATGTGATGAGCATTTTCTATTGACGTACAAAGTTTGAAGGTCTTGGTACACCTGCCTGGCTAGCATTACCATCATTATATCACGCGATATGATATAGCACGTCTTGCTGTCTTGCTTCCACCTTAGTGGGGTAGGTAAGCAAGACAGCATGACGTGCTATATCATATCGCATGATAAAAGCCGTTCATGCTAGGCCAGCTGATGTGGAACCCTAGCAGCCAGGTTAACACTACTATGAGATAGCATCTTAAGAGAAGTTGTTCAGCGTGATAGGTTCTTTCTTTTGACATACTGTTTGTATTCTTTGTATATCCGTCTTTCACGTCAAAACGGAGCAACGGATCGGCGTGTTTTTTTAGTATGTGTATATTTTAGGAGCTAGAGAGTAAAAAAGGGATTAGAGTTTGTATGAAACTTTTTATTTCTTCGTTAGATTATGTTAAAACTTTGTGTAGGTATAGGTTCCTCCAGTGACGTAAGTGAGCACTAAGAATGGATTTTTGAAAATTTCCACTCTACCTATGGGAGTTAAAAAAGGGGGTCCAAGCTTGAATGAAACTTTTTATTTCTTCAATGGATTCACTAGAAATTCTGTTAATAGGTTCTTCAAGTATCGCATTATTAAAGTTTTGTTAGAAATTCCCCCTCGGGGTAAAAGAGGGGGTCCGAGTTTGAATTAAACTTTTTATTTCTTCAACGGATTCACTTGATACTTTGTGCATAGGTTATTCAATGACGTTAAGTGGAGTTTTTGGAGTTTGTTCCACAAACTATTAGAATACTCTGCTTCGCTCCTGAAAACCTGAGGGTCTGATCGAGGGTGTGCAGGAAATAAAAAGACACCTCTGCACACAACGGTTTATTGGGTTCTGGATAGTCACACATATACATAATTTACAAAGGCATATATAAAACTACAAAACAATCTCGCTACCGCGATTCCCAAACGTAAAACGCTATCTATTGGTAGCAAGGGGAACTAATATAACATATAAATTCTTATGTAGCTAAATGTGGTTCTACATAACCGCCCACCAAGGACTAATTGATATTACGTCATTAATGAGACTGACGGACATTTAGAACATAGGGTAAAAACAAAGATTGAAGTTAATAAACAATAACAAGAAAACACAAACATTCATTATAGAACATTCAACAACGTTAGGTAAGACATTTAAAACAAATGTAAACAATTATGACATTAATTAAAGATAATATTTCCAACCAACAAACAAAAACAGTTTACATTAAAAGTTTTAAAGTAAATGCAACATAAACTTTTATACACAACAAACAAACCTATAATATTTACAGAATAACTGACAACTTTCTGATTTATATTAACCTCGTCTTAACGACAGCCGTCCTCCCGGGTCAAAACAAAAGACGTTTGTAAAATTTATAAATTTTAAATAAATAGTTTCACATATTATAAACCAAGTCATCAATTTTACATCTTCGTTTTTATATTCGTACTCATGAAGATCTCCTAGTTGCCATTGGCCATGCGACAATATTATTCTTCCAGTTTGGGCGATTGGTGCTATAGTTGCTGAAGCAATCCAACCCGGACTAGTGGATAGCTCATCCAGAGAATCACTACCCAACTTTTCAAAAACCTCCTGGATTACTTGACTATTCTCCTCCGTACCCATCAAGCTGTCAAAGACTTTAGGGGGTCGGTAGTAATCCGGACCAGCTAACTTCATTCCCTCAAAATCCGGGTCCTCCAGCCTCGCCAAGTTCTTGCTGGGAAGGAATGAAGTTGCTGTTGGTAGTGTTTCATTATTACCCGGAGAACCTTGATTTGCTAAGGTTCTCATGACAACGACAGAACCAATGTTCGACTCGACATGTACTAGCGCCGTCGCTAGCAATGCCCGCTTGAAATTCCCAGCCGATACACTGCATGAAGTCACTTTTGTTTCCACTAGCCCTGCCTCTTTGCAAGGGCTTATTTCAAATGGTGAACTATCCACTCTGCCCAAATCAGACCTGTCAGCACCACTAAACTCAGCATTGGAAGAACTTGCATCTGATTGAAAATTGTTTAGTAATGTTATAAGTTCCGATTTATATATACAATATTCTTCCTCTGCTAATTGAAACGTGTCATTATTTACATATTCATGATTTTTCAATTCTATATAGTGGTTACTGAAGAGTGTATTCTCATTCGCAAAAAATTCGTGCCACAATTTTTCTAAATATTTAAGCTTTATTACACATTGCTCAAAAGTTAAACATTGCTTATGACTAGTCGAAAATGTTTGATTATCTATTACAATTTCTTGATAGATACTAATTTGTCGACCAACTAGTTTTTCCATTGTTAAGGAAAACAAACAAAAATTAGAAAAAGAACACAAAACTTCTAAGTCAAAAGTTTTCGAATAATGTTCTGTCTTTTTAAACAAATGAAGTCGGACCGAAATCGGGCATAGGTTCCCCGTCGGTACAACTTTATGCTAAAATTATTCTCAGTTACAATTTCTAACTAAAATCTAAATAAAAGTTCATTAAATTTTCAAAGCTAATCTTCATAAGTAAATAAAGTTCAAATTCACTTGGCACACACTACTTGAAATCGAAAACACTCACAATGTGGTTGTCTCTGTTGTTCTTTGGTACCTCTCGTTGTCCTTGTCTCGCCCTTACTCCAGGATCCTGAAGGCACCTCCTATCATCAGCACCTTCCCGAAGTTCAAAGCCGGATTCTCCACCAAACTCGAACTCCTGCTGCAGCAGCTCACACCGTGGAACTGCTACTTCCTGGTGTGGAACTTGACACCAGCTTTTACCATTGAAAAGCTCCAAAAAATGCGTCACCGTCAGGACGTCTTCCGAACTAGGACTGAGCGGTACCTAATCCGGCTCGAAGGACCATGAAAACCTGAGGGTCTGATCGAGGGTGTGCAGGAAATAAAAAGACACCTCTGCACACAACGGTTTATTGGGTTCTGGATAGTCACACATATACATAATTTACAAAGGCATATATAAAACTACAAAACAATCTCGCTACCGCGATTCCCAAACGTAAAACGCTATCTATTGGTAGCAAGGGGAACTAATATAACATATAAATTCTTATGTAGCTAAATGTGGTTCTACACTCCTCTCCGTGTCAGTGGAGACGCAACCTAAAGGTCATACAGGTCATACAGTCTACAGAGCACGACATTAAGTCCATATTTGACTGCTCATACATTGGTTGGGTGCGATCTTAAGGCCGCAATTACTTGCCCACTACAACGGGAATGCTTCCTGCCCGGCACCCGTCTTCAGATTCCTAGTTTCCGTTTCTTGTTACAATCGTCTTGCATTCAACATATGGGTGTCCTAGTCAGTAATTGTTAGTTTTGCCACAGAATATATAATAGTAGTTTTACCTGCAATACAATACATGCCGACTTTTAGATCGACAGGTCACAGGTATACAATCAATACGTTAAAGTGTCAATCAATAAATCAGTTTAGTAGTTTTAACGAAATTAAACCGACTTCAAATTATCTATTAAGGGCAGGATCTTCCAAAAACTCTGTCTTTGTCTTTTTCTTTATGTGTGAAGAATAATGAAAATAACCTCACTTTTTCATTTTTTCAATGTTTTTGTTGTTATTTTGAGCATAAATTCACTTTTTGAAAAAGTAGCCTGAGAATAATCTACTATACATAGTGATCATCACCTATTTTTCTATATATTATTCGTGAATTAGAGATTAATAGTCTAAGTATAAAACAAAAATAATATTAAAATACTTAATTAAAATATTCTTTGTTTTTGAAATTTTTAAAGTCGAGTTAAGATACGAATATCGTTTTTCTAGCCACAAAATAATCAAGATCGTTTATTAAGCTTCAACATATATTTTTATCTGCTCAAAATAAAGAATATTAGATTGTTTACTTTTGAATAAAAAATTTGTTGTTTTCGATAATTTGGAAGATCGTGCCCTTAACTTTTTTAAAAAGCGGCTACTCCCTACTTCGTCTGTTAATTTATACTTCAAAAAGTAGATTTTTTCTTGAAAAGTAATAATAATAAAATCTGTCTGATTCACTTTTTGCATTTGATTGCATTAACTCTTGAGGAATGGTAGAGATTATTAACATCACTCTTGGTCATAGCTGGCGACCGTTAGTAAAAACAATAAGTAGTTTACTTACTTCAACCGTTCATGGGAAAAAGATAATAAAGTAATTGCAAGTGAGTCGTGACGAGACTAATTACTTTCTAATTATAACTATTCCGGTACAAATAAAAAAATCTCAATACAATTTGTATACCTACATTTATGTTATCTGCGTTTGCACTAAGTGGTTATAGCTCAAAGAAGAAACGACCTTGCTTTTTGTCTTTTAAAAAGAATAAAAGAGTTCCGTTTCCCCAATAAAAACATTAACTCATTATGTGCTTACAAAGAACAACGCTCATTTATTTGGACTTCTTGGTTGACATATCTTACAGGATATTATATTTAAATATATTCTACGTACTGTCAAAATACAATATAATTAATATGCTTCGAGCAACGCGGGCCTTCCGTCCCGACGACCCGCGTTGCTCGAAGATAATATGTGATCCGGAAAATAAAAATTGAATTTAGGCCGGATGTTCAAATCGGACTTAATACTTACTTAATTATGTTTTTCAAAAACTTTAATTTTTATTGTTTATCCGCGTATTATACTCTTATTCGATAGGTTTTTTCATGTAGATTCTAAATATAATATATACTTTTTTATATATTATTTGATCGATAACTATTTGAAAAAAAAAATATTCCGAATGGACCGCACTATTGTTCTTTGTTTACATAACGGTCGAGTTCGAACGACGATTATAAAAACAAAACTCGTCATAAAACTGTCCAATAGTCCAATAGCTTTAATTTGATCCTTTGTTTCATCAGTTTCTCATAATTAATGTAACTAGCGTCGCCGTGGTAGGGAGAGTGATAATAGCGGTCATGTGCTTTGTTTATATTAAAAAATGGTCCAAAAAACGTCGGCATCATTATATTCCTATTGCATTCTATCACGTTACGGAGGTAACGGACAAGTAAAAGTTTAAATAAAGAGGAACGTTAGTAAAGGAAAAGAATTGAGTAGAAGTTAACAGCCAAATTTATTCCTTTTGGGCCCAGAGCACCACCGGCTTGCACGACCGGTAGTGTTTGAGATACTTAAATATAAAAATGACACACGTGAAGGTTCTTAGACTAACTTAATATTACACGTAAAATCGAGGATAGAGTTAGTGGTACCGCGGTTAACGGAGGGTATCGTGGTTAACGGTGTCGCGGAGGGGAAGAATATGGCGCGTTTTGGGAAAGGTCCAGGGTCGTGGAGGCGGCATAGTGGGTGTTCACGCCGCGCGTGATTCATTCATTCCCGTGCGTTCGTGGGTTCGGCGCCGACCGCCGCCCGCGCGACATCGCACTCAGTTGGCCGTAAGCAGCCGCGAGACAAGTTCGTGTGTTTCTGTAGCGACGTGCCGCGCAAGTTACCTACCCATTTTGGGACCGAGATTCGTTTTGCACCTACTAGGGCTCCGGTCGGGGTACGGACGTGTAACCCGTGTGTGTTCGCTTTGAAAAGCGCCGGGAAAGTTTTAGCGGCCTATTAGGGCATTGTGTAGTATAAGAGTGTTAGCTGTAAGAGTATCCCATCGGGGGTTGTGTGGAGATCGTTTTGCCAGGGCGCGCGCGCGCCGGCGAGACAACGTCAGCCCCCCTGGATTACGGACACTATTTTAGTAAGGTAGGATTAGTTTAATTTACTGAATTTTTGCATGGGAAACCTTCGTTTCAATAAACTGTGGAACACAGTAGATGTGGTCATCACAATTGTGCGTGATCATATTTTTGGTAGCAGAGCTTAGTTGATATAATTAATTTTCATATTAAAATTAACTACATAAAATTTCATAGTAAAAATAAAAAGCGTACCTAAAAAGAGTACCTAAAAATTATTTTTTTTTTTGTTGAAATCTCGAGGGTATTTGAAGATCCCGAGACGATTTGAAGTACTAAGAAATTGTTCTAGTAAATTCTCGAAGCGAATGTTTCTCACTTGGTGGATCCGATAATAGATAGACACTTATATAATTGTTGTCACATACTAGTGTTTTGATACGAGTTTACTCGCCTAGATGTGTATATTTTTTTTTGTGTGTCCGGATTTATTTGACGAATAGTTCGTTCGAAAGTGTGTTTATTAGTATCACATACTAGTGATTTGATACGAGTTTACTCGCCTAGATGTGTATATTTTTTTTTTTTTTTGTTTGTCGGGATTTATTTGACGAATAGTTTCGTTCGAAAGTGTTGTTTATTAGTACCACATACTAGTGTTTGTTCCGAGTCCGCTTGCCTAGTTAAAAAAGTGGAACTAGTTTTAATTATTAGTAGTATTAAATTACGAGTATTATTATTAAAAATAGTTTTGTTTTTGTTTGTTGATAACGGTTTAGTAGTTGATTTGCGAGGTTGACTTGGCCGTGCCGTGTATGCCATACCGTTAATCCTATACGTTTTGTTTATACCGTTATATTGTTAGCCCTTGAAATTGGTAAGTTGCTAATAATTTATGAAAATAGTAGGGTCCGTGTATGTCGTCCGAATTTTAATTGTGTTTTATATTATCGTGACGCGACCTATTTCTATTGTTTTTTTTGTTGATGTTTACCACTTTTAAATTTCTTTGTTTGCTTTGTTATTAAACGGATTATAAATGGCTCCTACGAATCCGACCGCCGTATCCAGGGCTGGCATCCAAGGAGTTTTGCGTTGGCTTGCTTGTGCGGTCACATTAATAGACCGAGCCGACCGGGTAGGCGCGTTGCTAGCTCGGTATGGCGGGCTGGCAGCTCGCCTGCAAGACCTGGAGCGCCACGCCATGGAGTGTCGCGCGTATTATTTGCAGAACCCCCCAGCTGATGAGGCCGTGTCGGAACAGCTGGAGCAGGATGTAGCCCAGGCCTATGAGCTGGCTGACCAGTTCACGGAGGCGGCTGAGAGGGCCCTGGCTGTTCGGAAGGGGGAGCCGGTTTTGAGCGGGGAGGTCAAACCTACCCCGACGGCGTTGCTAGGCCGATTGCCTACATTGGAGATTCCCACTTTTAATGGGGATCTGTCAGCCTGGATGGGCTTCATTAACCTGTTTGACAGTTTGGTGGATTCACGACGGGACTTATCCCCTAGTGAGAAGTTGGCCTATTTGCGCTCCTCCCTGCGAGGAGAGGCCAGCTCGGTAATCCAGCACCTGCTCATCAGCGACGACAACTACCAGGTGGCTCGCCAGCTTCTGGTTAGCAGGTACCAGAATGTCCGGTTACTGGCGGACACCCACGTGGCCACGATTTTGGCCCTCCCGCGAATCACGCGGGTACACCTGTTACGGAGGGAGTTGCTGAACCCGCTACTGTCAGCGGTCAACTCCCTAAGGCGATTGGACCTGCCGGTGGATCAGTGGTCCTTTATACTGCTGCACATAGTCCTCGCCAAATTGCCCGCTGAAATGAAGGGGCGTTTCGAGCAGAGGTACGGAGGCGACAGCGCCTCGTATCTCCCGCCCTTCGCGGACCTCCTTCGTTTTTTGGAGGACGAATGTAGGGTGACGGACCACCTGGAGCCCGCCCCGGTTCCAGGTGTTGGTCGTATGGTGGCGGCGAGGGAACAGCCCCGTCGCCCGACCAATCGCTATGCTGCCTTCCAGCAGTCCCCTCCCCCCGCACCGAGTGAGCGGTGCAGGTATTGCAGGGGAGATAGGCACGGGGTGCACGAATGTGCCAAATTTAGAGGCCTCCGCCCAGAGGGACGGAGGGCCGTTGCAAGACAGCGCCAATGGTGCTATAGGTGTTTGGGGGGACACATGCAGTCGGCGTGTCCCCAGACCGAGGATTGTCGTCTTTGCGGAGGGAGGCATCACCCCCTCCTTTGTTTGGACCGCAAGGACGCCGGGAGCGACCGGGGTTCGAATTCCTCGCGCACGGGCGGGGGCCCGGCAGCCCGGAACCGGTCCCCTAGAGATTCGGCGGGGCTTAGCCCCCCCGTTCAGTCCCCCCCGGAGAGGGGGAACTATAGGAGAGACGCCCCCGCCACGGGCGGGGGTAGGGGGGTACCACAAGAGTACGCCACGGTGGCGATGGGCACGGGCCCTATTTGCTACTCCCCCCCCCTAATGGAGAGGCCTCGATTGGGGTACTATGTACCGAGGCACGCCCCACACGGGTATTACCCTGCACCTAGGAGTGCTGTTGGTCGGGGCCAGTATGTACCCGATTGGGACCCGCTCGCCCGGTACGAGCGTCCCACATTTGGCGCGCCGACTCAGGCGCGAGGGGGACAAGTACCCCCCCAAAATTTTTAATGGCGCCCCTGTCGGACCCAACCACCCCTCCGGAGCTTGTGCTGTTGCCAACAGCCTCCGTGAATGTTTGGGGACCTAAGGGCAATGTTGTCACGGTGCGTGCCCTTTTGGACTCAGGTGCCCAGGGGTGCATAATGTCCAGGTGGCTTGTCCGACAGCTGGGTCTTTTGCTTGTGCCGCATCACGAAGCGGTACGGGGGGTGGGAGACTCGCGGATCCCTGATCCGATTGGTCGAGTTGAGTTCTCCTTCTCCCCCCACTTCGCGCCAAGGCCGAAGATCGGTGCTTCGGCGATAGTATTTGATAAGGTGGTTGGACCACTCCCGCAAGTGCGAGTGCCGCCATCCACGATTGAGCTGACGTCTGGACTGGCTTTGGCTGATCCTTCCTTCCACCGACCGGGCCCAATACACTTGTTGATTGGTGCGGATGTCCTCGGTCGTGTACTGTGTGGAAGCAAGCGAGTTTTGCAGACAGCCGACCTTGTCGCCTTGTCCTCGTCGCTGGGTCATGTGGTGATGGGAAAGGTACCACAGACACCAGAGACCCCGTCGGTAGACCGCCAGACCATTGTCGGTTCTACTTTGTCCGACGTTCTCCAAAAGTTTTGGGAGGTGGAGGAACCCCCCACTGCCAAGCGGTTGGATCCGTTAGCCGAGGAGTGCGAATTGTTCTACCAGAACAACACTGGGCGCCTCCTCTCGGGTCGCTTGATTACCCGCTTGCCCTTCTTGGCGGCTCGCCCTCCTTTAGGGAGCTCCCGACCGATGGCCGAGAAGAGATTGTTGTCCATGGAGCGTAGGATGGCCAGGGATCCCGCATTCAAGGAGAAGTATATAGACTTCATGCGGGAGTATTTGGACCTTGGGCACATGTCCATCTCGCAGTTGGACTGGCGTAATGTGGAACATTACTTCCTGCCACACCACGCTGTTTTGAAGACTTCCAATGGGAAGATCCGCGTGGTCTTTGATGGTTCAGCGCCCACGTCAACCGGAGTGTCGTTGAATCAGTGTCTGCATGCGGGGCCGAAGTTGCATCACGATGTCTGTGATGTTTTGACCAACTTCCGCCGGCACGCTGTCGTCTTTGTGGCCGATATCCGCATGATGTTCAGACAGACCGTGATTCACCCGGAGGATAGACGATACCAGCTCATCCTTTGGCGTGAGGATCCCCAGGATCCGATGTTGGCTTACGAGCTGAACACCAACACTTATGGTTTGCGGTCGAGCCCCTTTGTGGCGATCCGTTCGCTTTTGGAGCTCGCAGAGCGCGAACGGCTACGCTATCCCCGGGCATCTGCTCTTATTGAGGGGGGGGCCTTATTTGTCGACGATATCTGCACGGGGGCCTCGAGCTTAGATGAGGCTCTCGTCTTACGTGATGAGCTGATTGCGCTCTTGAGGGCTGGTGGCTATGAGTTGCGGAAGTGGCTGTCTAACTCACCGGACCTATTGGCAGATTTGCCTAAGGACCACCAGCAAGAGCCGCTCCTCTTTGAAAATCCGGAGACTCCAGACATGCTGTCTGTTTTGGGAGTCCAGTATCGACCAGTCCCGGATTTGTTCACATATAGATTGGAACTGCCAGACCCAAAGGTCTGGACTAAACGCACGGTGCTGTCTACTGTAGCCCGTACCTTTGATCCGAACGGTTGGCTCAGCCCTGTAGTGTTTTCGATGAAGTGCTTCCTACAGGAGCTCTGGGCTGCGGAATTGTCATGGGATGAGCCCCTCTCTGGTAGCCTCCTACGAGAGTGGGTGAGGTTCGTGTCATCCCTACCCGACGTCAATCGGGTTTGTATACCGAGGCAAATGCTGCCTTCGGGAAAGTTTAAAGCCTCCCTGCACGGCTTTTGTGACGCGTCCGAAAGCGGATACGCGGCAGCCGTTTACATCCGAACGGTGGATGCAGCAGGCGTTGTCGCCGTACACTTAGTTACGGCCAAGAGTAAGGTCGCCCCCCTTCGGACTAGGCTAACCATTCCGAAGTTGGAGTTGTCCGGCGCCACTCTCTTAGTACGGCTACTCAATCATGTTGCCGACACCTTGGGAAACGGTGTCGACTTGGAGTCGATATTTGCGTGGTCTGACAGCCAGGTCGTCCTTTGTTGGCTGAAGAGTTCAGTCCACACCCTTGAGGTTTTTGTGGCCAACCGGGTCTCACAAATTCAGACTTCAAAGGCCCCGTTGATTTGGCGCCACGTACCGGGCGAATTGAACCCCGCAGATTGTGCCTCCCGCGGCTGCGAGGCGCCTGAGTTAGTGGACCACCACCTATGGTGGAGTCCATCATGGTTGTTACGGCCTGAGCGCTCATGGCCTGCCACCCCGGCTGTGGCCAGAGTCCCAGACCTAGGCATGCGTGTTCACGCCGTGGAGACGGTGGCGGCTCCGCAGATGGAGTTTTTGTTAGACCGCTACAGTTCTTTGGATAAGTTGCTCGGCGTGACTGCTTGGATGAGGCGCTTTGTGCGAAATTGTCGCCAGCCTCAGGAGAAATCGTTGTCTCCGGTCCTCGCCCCACAAGAGCGGCAAGACGCTCTGTTGCATTGGTTGCGAGTGACGCAACAGCGAGAGTTTGAACCGGAGCTGAAAGCCCTGCGCTCAAGTAAGCCCAAGTTGAAGGGACCCTTGGTGCGGTTGAATCCTTTCTTGGACAGTACCGGATTGCTGCGTGTCGGAGGTAGGCTCAGACATGCCAACCTGCCGTACGGATCACGCCACCCTTTGTTGCTCCCCAAGGATGGACCGTTAGTTAGACTGTTGATTACAGACCGACATGTAAAGAATGCTCATGCCGGTTGTAATGCTTTGACCGCGCTCCTCCAACGAGAGTTCTGGATTTTGTCAGCGCGGAGAATAATCCGATCCGTTATTTTTCGTTGTCTCCCGTGTTATCGTTTGCGCGCCGATACGATGCAGCCCCAGATGGGTGATTTGCCTGCCGATCGAGTGAACGAATCGATGCCCTTCTCAGGAGTTGGAACGGATTTTGCGGGGCCATTTACCGTTAAGACATCGCGGCTTCGTAATGCTAGAACGGAAAAGGCTTACTTGTGTGTATTTGTTTGTTTGGCCACTAAAGCGGTCCACCTGGAGGTGGTTAGTGCCCTCACCACAGAAGCCTTTGTAGCCACGTTGAATCGTTTTGTGTCTCGCCGCGGAATGCCGTCGTTAATCAGGTCCGATTGTGGAACCAATTTCAAGGGCACCGATAGGTATTTAAAGGAAGTTTGTGAATTTTTGGATAGGAATAATTTTGAGATCGGATCCACACTCTCTCGCAGAGGGGTACGATGGCAGTACTCCCCGCCATCCTGCCCCCACTGGGGAGGGATTTTTGAAGCAACTGTAAAGGCCGCTAAAACTCACCTTCGTCGCGTTATTGGGGAGACGGTCCTCACGTTTGAGGAACTCGCGACCGTATTTTGTAAGGTTGAGGCGGTCCTCAACTCGCGTCCGTTGTGTCCGTTGTCTTCGGACGCGAATGATTTAGAGGCCCTTACGCCGGGCCATTTTTTGATTGGCAGACCGCTTAACGCCTTGCCGGAATATCCTTATTCCGAAGTGCCCTCCGGACGGCTCTCGCGATTTGAATTGCTCCAGCAGCTTACGCAGAGTTTTTGGCGCCGTTGGCATCTGGAGTATTTGCACATTTTGCAGCAACGCGTTAAGTGGTCGGACAGGACGACCCCACCCAAGACTGGAGACCTCGTGTTGGTAAAGGATCCAAACCTGCCGCCCCTCCGCTGGCGTTTAGGACGCATTGTTCAGCTTCATCCGGGGTCGGATGGTGTGCCCAGGTTTGCCGAGGTCCTGGTGGGGGACTCTGTTTTGAAGCGAGCGATCGCTACCCTCTCTCGCCTGCCCTTAGATTGAGTTGGCGGACAGTTTGCTACTGTCCGGGACGGGGGGATGTTCACGCCGCGCGTGATTCATTCATTCCCGTGCGTTCGTGGGTTCGGCGCCGACCGCCGCCCGCGCGACATCGCACTCAGTTGGCCGTAAGCAGCCGCGAGACAAGTTCGTGTGTTTCTGTAGCGACGTGCCGCGCAAGTTACCTACCCATTTTGGGACCGAGATTCGTTTTGCACCTACTAGGGCTCCGGTCGGGGTACGGACGTGTAACCCGTGTGTGTTCGCTTTGAAAAGCGCCGGGAAAGTTTTAGCGGCCTATTAGGGCATTGTGTAGTATAAGAGTGTTAGCTGTAAGAGTATCCCATCGGGGGTTGTGTGGAGATCGTTTTGCCAGGGCGCGCGCGCGCCGGCGAGACAACGTCAGCCCCCCTGGATTACGGACACTATTTTAGTAAGGTAGGATTAGTTTAATTTACTGAATTTTTGCATGGGAAACCTTCGTTTCAATAAACTGTGGAACACAGTAGATGTGGTCATCACAATTGTGCGTGATCAGTGGGGAACTGCCCCGCAGGTCACGATGCTCTTCGTTGGAGGCAGCGCGTGGCAGGAGGCACATCAATAGAGGGCGATTTCGGAGGCGCGTGGTAGGAGAAACGTCCCGTCTCAATGGATATGACGTCGATAACTTCCTCGAGAATGGTAGACGGATTGGAGATCACTTGTAGGCAGTTCACTAGTAGTAGGTCACTTGTAGACCATTTGTAGATTTAGTAGTAGTTGTTGAGTATTGTAGACTGTATGAAGGCTAAGTATGGAATGTTCAGTCGTCTAGACTGTGGCCATATTTATACCCGAGCTCGATTTGAACCAGAGCAATTTAAAATTTGTATTAGAATTTGAATATAGAAGTTAGTTTACAGAGTTTTTATTAGAAAAACTAAATATCTATATATTAGGACAGTAAGAAAACGTAAGTACATCAAGATTTACGTTACAATTCATCTACCTATAACACGTTTGAAAACGAAAAAACTTTTAAATATGAAAAATCAAAACTGTTTCTAAAGAAATTTCGTTATAAATAAAAGTACCTAGAGAAGACTTTATTTTTTGTCCGTTCCGGTGTTGGTTAAATACCTAAATAAGCTATTAAGAATTGAAACATTAGTTATTCGTTTGTTAAAAGAATTCTCTAATAAAAAAACTATATTATTATACCTAGCTCTTTTCCTACGCTTTACTAACATAGAGTTATATACCTAACTCTACCCACGACTTTTCACTGTCCGGGCGAATGCTCTGGTCGTGGGTTCGAGTCCCATCTGAGCAAGTTGTGAGTGAGACGGGTCGATTTTTCCTAATACTTTATCTTCAATAAGTACTAAAAATTGCATTTTGAATGCAAAAAAGTAAAATTTTGAAATAGAGCATTCAAATCAATACAGGCAACAAAACTTAAAATACTTGTGTAGGTACAATACTTCACCCGCGTGGTACCCGATACCGTGGGAATATCGGGATAAAATATAGCCTATGTCACTCGGAAAGAATGTAGCATTCTAATGGTCATAGAATTTTTTAAATCGAGCCAGTACTTTAGGAGCCTATTCGATGCAAACAAACAAACAGTCAAATCTTTCCTCTTTATAATATTATTATAGACAACAGTTCACATCCGAACCAAATACTGTACGAATATCAAATTTACTTTCTCACAATGCCATCCATCTATCTCGGAATTCCAGCTCACCAAGGAATACTATTTCTACTCGAAGTAATTAAAACTACTCTCAAACAGAGTGCATTGTAGTAAACATTTCAATATGTAGAACAGAAGACCTCTTTGTGGCCAATTTAAATATTTTTTCACTTTAACTTTAAAGCACTTAGTGCTAAATGTTCTTAGGTATTTAAAACAGAAAGGACCTTTATAGGTACATCTTTCAAATAAAAATAAAAAATAGTTTTTTGTATATTACACAAAAGAAAAATCAAAACCAAATCCAGGTTAAATCAATATATTCTAATGCACTAGAAACAATGATTTAATTGTAAAAAACAAAGGTTTGTTATAACAACTTTCAGGTTTAGGAAATGTAAAAAAAACCTCAGCAAATTACGTTTGTTGGAAAAAAAATTTGGCATAGGGAATTATTCTAAAGATTGTTATCCTTTCTTTTAATTGCGATTGACAAAAATAACGAGCAGTAAGTAATAAAAAAAAATGGCCCCTTTTGGCTAAAACCAGGGCTTCTGACCTAGGTATTTAAAATGTTGCATCTCGGTATTTTCAGTTATGGCTGACCTTTGGTGCGTCATTGGCGTTCCTCATCATCGGGCTGGTGCGAGGGTACTCCGCTTCTGCCATACCGTCCATCGAAGCCTCCGACCCCCACATCATACAGAGCAGTGAACAAAAGTCATGGATCGGTGAGCTTGCCATTTTTTGATTTTGGTAATTTGCTTAAGACTCGTTGATTTTTACTACACCCTAAAATTTTTTTAAATCTTCTTTTTTAAAGTCTTGTATCTTGAGATTTCCATTACCCATACTTCTTATCCATCCATAAGGAAGGCCAGTGCCCCAGCAGTGGGGACATTCAATCGCTGATGGTTATGATGAGGTTTTCGTACAGACAAAAAGTCCGTAAAAAGTAGCCATAAAATTGTCAGGACTGAATGCCTAATATAATAATGGATTTTCGGTCGTGGATCGATCGAATCCATCTTTGGCTCGGGCAGGAGGCTCGTCATGATGTTTTAATTTTTGATATTTTCTCAGGTGCCATACCACCATTGGGTGCGGTCTTAGGTAGTATATGCTCTGGAGCGCTGATGCAGCGAGCGGGGCGCAAGCGGTCGCTTCAGCTTACCGCTCCGCTGTGGGTGGCGGCGTGGCTTCTACTAGGGTTCGCCAAGTACTTCCCGCTCGTTCTGCTGGGCAGGCTCATGTCTGGTCTATGCGTCGGCTTCGTCTTAGCTCCAGCGCAAGTATACGTAAGTATTAAATATAATGTCAATATTAAAAACTCTATCAACTGCTTATGTCAATATCGCGTGAGGTTAACCCATGAAGCTCGACTTAATACTGAGGTGAGTATTAAGTCAAACTTCATGGGTTAACCTAAGGTGATTCTACAAGGAAACTGGAGATTTCAGCCTGAATAAAAAAGTGTATTAATAAACCCATCAAATTTGACATTTAACTACGTAGTGGCTGTCTGTTGTCTCATATCACCATACGTTTTGTTACAAAGAGTAGGTGAGACGGAAGACAGCCACAGTCTACAAAAAAGTGTTAGTACTACTCTCTCCAGTTTCCTTGGTTAAATCTCCTTGGGTTAACCGGTACGCTCGGAGATTTGATGCAACTTGACAGCCAAGTCTCGAACTTGTAGTGGCGGAATTCGGAATTTATGTAACAGCATTTTTCGAGTGGTTGGCTGAGGCACACATTAAGACAACCATATCAATAAGTAAGAAAAATTAATGTAGTTAGGAAAATAATATTAATGATGATTTAAAAACAGTTCACACTATCTTTAAATATATATTTAATAACCAATAGTACAAATTGCAGTGAACAGGAAGTTAGACACAAAGCCAAAGGCAATTATATCTTCGAAGTAGCGTAACATAGAGAGTCCTATTAGTTTATCGCGTTTATTTGCTGCAATAATAGTTGTCATTGTGACACCTTATTGCAGGATAGACACTGCGTTCCAATTGATAAAAGTTAAATACCTATAGGTAAGAATGATAAATAAGTAAAAGTTGGATTTCTACAGTTATTTGCCAATTTCATATTTTGTGATTAGTGAGTTACTGATGAGACTCTTGTGGATTGCGACTTCGATAAGGAGTAGTTTGAGATTATGAGTAAAGTAGATAATTTTAAAAAAATCGTTTTTAACACAGGCAGTCTGGACACAGCTTAGAATAGACACAAATTTACACAAGTACATGTTTTGAGTAACACCCTGTTTGTCAATCTAATAGCGATTGAGATAAAATAAATGTGTGAGTGACTCAACAGGGTACAATGTTTGAATGTTGCTAATGGTCTTATGATTTGATTTGATTTGGGCTCGATGGCGCATTGGCTAGGGAACGTGGGTTTGATTCCTGAGATAACCACATAATGGTGATGAAAATTCGTGGTAGGCGGTGGGTGTTATATTGATCAACAAGCGATTTTTTTATAGATTTCAACAGTAGTTATACCCCATATACCCGTCTCACAACACAACTAACTATCTCCGATGGGACTTGAACCCCCGCGACCTTTTACTGTCCGGGCGAATGCTCTTACAACTGAGTTATGGAATCACATAGCGATTTTCCTTTGAACTAGCGGCCGCCCGCGGTTTCACCCGCGTGGTTCTCGTTCCCGTGGGAATATCGGGATAAAAAGTAGCCTAAGTTACTCCTTATTACATCAGCTACCTGCCAGTGAAAGTCCCGTCAAAATCGGTCCTGCCGTTTCAAAGATTAGCCGGAACAAACAGACAGGCAGACCGTGTCGGTCTGCCTGTCTGTCTGTCGACAGACAGACAAAAATTGAAAAAAATGTTATTTTGCTATATGAACTTACCGTATATATTATAATCATATGCATGTAGTAAAAAGCGGTTATTTTAATATTACAAACAGACACTCCAATTTTATTTTTAAATTTTTTTGCATTTACAATGCAATTTTTATTATGGAAAAATGGAAAACGAAGTATTTAGAAAAAATCGACCCGTCTCACAACCAGCTCCGATGGGACTCGAACCCACGACCTTTCGCTTTCCGGGCGACTGCTCTAACCACTGAGCCACGGAGTCGTTACGAGAAGCGTCGAATTTATCTAATCTGGGGGCACGGCAGTGCCCCCGCCAAGTCGAGCGCGAAGCAAACACTGCCGTACCATCCTTTACTGGAACCATTTCGCCACATTTTCAGGCCCCGATTTGAGAACCTCTGGATAAGACCAGAAAGCAGAAATTTTCGTCATCCAGTAAGCTATAACTACATACTTAAAATCCAAAATTTCAAGTCTGTAGGTCATTTAGTTCCGAAGTTAAGCGAAAGCAAAGTTTCGCATTTATGACACTCACTCATGATCATCAAAATAGAACTAGTACTTCCCATAAACTCAGAGAGCTGAAATTTGGTAGAGTTAGGGTTTAATGGCCACATAAAGGGAAAACTATAAAAACTACTAAACTATAACTAGTTACTAACTAGTTAGTTACTAGTTACACCAACTGCATAAATAACTTTGTAATCCTATATAAATATATAGGATTACAAAGTTACATTTGCAGTAAATAAATCAGTATACCTGTATTTATTACCTATGTGTAATACCTAGCAAAAAGATATAAAATCTCACCAAAATCATCCTATAAAAACTGACCAACTTTCGCTGGAGCTGCTTATTTCTTTACAAAAAGCGTTGAAATCTCTCAGTAAAGTCAAGCCAACTCTAATGTTCCTTTCTGCGATTTCTTTATTGATATAGTTACGTTTTAATTTTATGTGACTTGGTCGTTGACTTGTGCCCACCAAACTAACCAACATGTAGAATGTTCAACGTTCAAAGTCACATAAAAATAAAACGTAACTAGGTATATCAATAAAGAAATCGCAGAAAGGAACATTAGAGTTGGCTTGACTTTACTGAGAGATTTTAACGCTTTTTGTAAAGAAATAAGCAGCTCCAGCGAGAGTTGGTCAGTTTTTTATAGGATGATTTTGGTGAGATACTTCTTACTCGCTGTATAGTCAGCGTTAATTTCATCAATGTGGAGATATTGAGCATTTCTACAAACGGGTTAGTTTTTTCTCAATTCGGTGCTTGATTTAATATTTGGTTTTTGAAGTAGTTTAAATAATAAAAAATTAAGTTCTTTCCATCCTGAATCTAAAACTAACGATGGGACTAGATATTGAAAAGTGTTTTATGAGAAAAGTTAAGCACATAATTGAGAATGCACCGAATTGAGAAAATAAACCACCGAATTTCAAAATTGCCCATCGAATTTAGAATTGATGTACCTAATATAGAAACAATGGATTTGAATGATCAAAATAATAAATACCATAAACGTTTTGTGAACTGACTGCTGGTCTATTAGTTTATTAGATGGTTAATTTTAGGATAAAGTGCGCCTATCTTTAATGTTTCTATCTTTAATTGAAAAATAAATAACAAAAACAAAAATTCAAATCAACATGATTAATTTTTCAATAGAGAACTAAGAATGAGTCTTAATTTTTATTTAAGAAGAATTTTAATAAGTTATGAAGAATCTAAATCGCAATTCTATCCATTCCAATACAAAACTATTTAATTTCTTTCCTAACAAAAATATCTTTCAGAACGTTCCATGGCTTGTTATGTAGCATCAGGGATAAATTCGGTGAACCACCTCTTACTAGTGTGGCTCACCATTCACTTGCAGTCTCTATCCATAATTGTTTTTGCATTATTCTACCCTATTAATACATAACCAAATAGCAAAAGGATCTACGTGATAATGGCAAGGCACCAGCCGGATAAACTACACAAAACAAGCAAACCGGATAGTTAAGATAATATCTAATCGGGGTCCTGGCCTACTGGGCAACCTGCGTAAACCTGATAGCTCTATGACTTTGGATCAGGAGGAGACGAATGCCGTTCTCCTACAAACTCACTTCCCAAACTGCCAGCCTCTACAGCATATCGAGTGGCAGGACGTAACAAGTCACCCAACAGATGACCTCTGGTCTTTCGCTAAAAGGGTGATAACAAAGAAAAGGTAAGATGCGCAATAAACAGTTTCCTTTTAAGTAAACAGGGACGGACAACATCTTTCCTGCCCTTCTACAATAGGGGGGTCAGCAACTCGTTGCAGTCATTACCCATCTTTTTCAAGCCTGCCTGGCGCATGGCTACATCCCACACCCCTGGAGGGAAGTCAGGGAAGTATTCATACCAAAACCTGGTAAGTCCGACTACACGAACCTGAAAACTTTCCAACCCATAAGCCTTTCCTCCTTCCTGCTGAAGACCATGGAAAGGGTATGTGAATGGTTTTTACGAGATACAATACAATCTGTACATCCTTTACATAAGCACCAGCACGCCTACAGTGCTGGCAAATCCACAGAATTGGCACTCAATGAACTTGTCAGTAAGATTCAAAACAAACTGATATGCCTTGGTGCGTTCCTCGAAATTAATGAGGCCGTTGATAAGACTACCTTCAGCAGCATTGAGAAAGCGCTGGTAAGGAGAGTTGTCAACAGATGCATTGTCAATATACTTTGCAACAGACTGATACAGGTATCCGGTGATGGAAACCAAAGGACGCATGTGGCAAGAGGAGGCCCCCAGGGAGGCGTCCTCTCTCCACTGATATGGAACCTGGTTGTTAGTAGACGACCTGCTCTCACTCTTTAACTCAAGTCACTTTTACACCATAGGTTACGCTGATGTCACCATCCTAACAATGGGTACTCAAGCATAGTCTAGTGGCCCAAAGCTGCTCAGACTCTAGGAGCAAAGAAATGCAGAGTATTCTACGACAGGCCTGCTGTGCTCTCACTGGCTGCATGAACACTGCTCCAATTGCAGTGCTGGAGGTAATGCTTAACCTTACTCCACTGCATCTTCACGTGCAACAAGAGGCAAAAGCAGCACTTAGACTGAAACACCCAAGTACCCTCAGGTTTCCAAAGGTAAGACACATAAAGGGCCAACTGGAGGAGTGGTTGGACATACTCCTTGTGGAGGCGGTGTGTGATAGGGTCAAACCATCCTTCATCCTTGATAAGAAATACAAAATACAACTGGATGACTTACAAAGCTCTCAGGCACAACACAGAGCGCTTCTGATATACACCAATGCCTCCAAGACCTCTAATGGAGCGGGGACAGGTATGTTCTCAGAAGACTAAAACATACAAATTGCGCTGCCACTAAGTTCATACAACACTGTCTTTCAAGCTGAGTGTATGGGCATTTTACTGGCAGCTCAAGCAGTCGTAACCAGGGAAGTAACCGACTTTGATGTGCTCTATTGATTGCCATTATCATTTACGAATGGCCCTTATAGCTGCATTCATAATATGTGAAATCTCAATTCGTTGTAAGTTTTCTCAATTCGATGTCCCATTTTCCATGGAATTGAGATCCACGGAATTCAGAAAATATTACAATTCGTCAAATTACTCGAAAATATTATAAATTACAACAATTTCTATAAAACATACTGGCAGATATTAGCTAAACACTCAATTAATTTACCACAATTCTCATTAAATATTTCATAAACAAAATTAATGGCGCACACCGGTTTGAGAAATGACCGGGCCCCAAAAACGCCGAAAGATTTCGAACCTTCGAAAAATGCTCCTCAATGCGACAGGTCCCCCATCCACACACCTCGGCCGCTCGGGCGCAACCCCCGGGTGACGAGAATCAGTACTGTGCATTCTTACTGCGCTTAGTTAGTGATATAGGTAATCAAAAGTAAATTTCACCGAATTGAGGCACACCCCTCGGACAAAATTTAAATGCGTTACTGTATGAAAACCCAAGGATGTACAATAAATATAATAACTTATATGGCTTTATTGTGTATCC
Organism: Crambus lathoniellus; assembly: GCA_949710035.1. Lineage (NCBI taxonomy): Eukaryota > Metazoa > Arthropoda > Insecta > Lepidoptera > Crambidae > Crambus > Crambus lathoniellus. The sequence continues at coordinate 11,949,938 of OX453306.1, forward strand.
CTTGTTCTGTGAATGTGAGAATTATATTAAGCAAGTTATTGTTTTAAAAGTTATGAAACAATAATGAGTAAATTCTGGAAACCGGACACTCCATTTTAAGCGAAATTCTGCCCGTTTTTGAACTTTCTGATTTTTTGGAGGAGATATGTAAAACCTGGCGGTCTTCTAGATATGCTCTCCATCAGGTCAAGAGTCCTATAAATATGTGTGATTTTTTTCAATTACCTAATTCAATTTTAAAAGTACTTTTTTCGCCCCAGTAGGTCAATCGGTCGTCTCCGTAGAAATGCCCTATTACTACCCTCACACGCGAAAGAAATACCTTCGTTAAACTGCTTATCTTGAACTCGGGACTTGTACCTAGTCAGTTCAGTGTAAGTTCCAACATTACCGAAAAGTATGCGTAAATAGCATTCACCTCACATATATGAAAAAAGTTCACTGTGTTGTGTTCGTGTGTTCAGTGCAATGTTGTCTGATTATTCCAGGTGAGCGAATGTTGTGACCCTGAGATACGAGGACGGCTGGGGTCCCTGCCCACTCTGTCCATGTCACTGGGCATCCTGCTGTCCTATGTCGCCGGCAACTGGCTCTACTGGCGGTACCTAGCGTTCTTCTCGTGCATATTCTGTGGTAAGTAGAGTTGGACCTATATTTCTGGTGAGCGAATGCTGCGATTGCGATCTTGAGATACGAGGGCAGCTGGGGTCCCTTGCCCCCGCGGTCCATGTCAGTAGGTATTCTGCTGTCTTCGCCGGCCACTGGCTGTACCTGGCGGTACCTAGCGTTCTTCTCTAGCATATTCTGTGGGAAGTAGAGTTGGACCTATATTTCTGGTGAGCGAATGCTGCGATTGCTATACTGAGATACGAGGGCAGCTGGGGTTCCCTTGCCCACGCGGTCCATTTCAGTAGGTATTCTGCTGTCTTAAATCGCTGGCCACTGGCTGTACCTGGCTGTACCTAGCGTTCTTCTCTTGCATATTCTGTGAGAAGTAGAGTTGGACCTATATTTCTGGTAAGCGAATGCTGCGATTGCGATACTGAGATACGAGGGCAGCTGGGGTCCCTTGCTCACGCGGTCCATGTCACTAGGTATTCTGCTGTCTTAAATCGCCGGCCACTGGCTGTACCTGGCGGTACCTAGCGTTCTTCTCTTGCATATTCTGTGGGAAGTAGAGTTGGACCTATATTTCTGGTGAGCGAATGCTGCGATTGCGATCTTGAGATACGAGGGCAGCTGGGGTTCCCTTGCCCACGCGGTCCATTTCAGTAGGTATTCTGCTGTCTTAAATCGCTGGCCACTGGCTGTACCTGGCCGTACCTAGCGGCCACTCTTCACTCCACTCCACTCTTCTTACCACAAAATATGCTTTTCGTGCATATTTTGTGGTAAGAAGAGTGGAACCGAATTTTCCAGGTGAGCGAAAGTTGCGACACTGAGATTCGAGGGCGACTGGGATCCCTGCCCAAGATGTCCATGTCACTGGGCATCCTGCTCTCCTACATTGCCGGCAACCGGCTCTACTGGCGGTAAAGAGATGTCTCTCGAGCGTCTCGTTAGAGAGACCATTTAAGTACAATCTAAACTATGTTAAAAAGAGATAAAGTTTGCTTTGATGTATGAGGTAATCTCTCGAACGACTAAACCCATTCTAAAATTGTTTTACCTAGATGGCTACATACCTATATGTCTCCTCAGTGCCATAGTCATACCTATGTTTAGTTAAACCGTTAAAGTGTATTGTATTCTCATTATGAGCCGTTTTTGTGTGCTTAATTATGTGACGGCTATTTAGGCGTAGGTAACGTCATTTAGACGCTGGGCAATAATTGAGATGATCTTGTGAGCAATACAATGAAGAGTTCCTCGTGATTTTGGGACAAAGGTGTTAACATCTTTTCTTCAAGCATATGTATTTTTACTTTAAGATAAAGTATTTCATTTTTTTAACTGATAACTATAAAATTATGTTCCAGTTGCACTATTTCTGCTGCTTTTGCCGTTGCCAGAGTCCCCAGTATGGCTAGAGGCGCAAGGTATGGACTCCTCGGAGGCTGTCAAGTGGCTCCATCTGTCATCACGAGCGACTGCTGTAGTTAAGGACAATGAAGAGTAAGTTCCTCATTTCTCACTTATTTTACCTAGATAAAAAATGTCGGTTCTCGAATGGCGACCGCGTACCGGACGACGTTCCGTGGGCAGGCCCCCTACAAGGTGGACCGACGAACTGTTCAAGGTCGCGGGAAGGACATTTACATTCACGCTTAACAACAAATAAAGAATAATCAATCAAGTTAATTGAAAGTAACGACAAAAAATAAAAGTAAGAAACTAGCCTCATTTTAGAAAACGATTTTAATACAATTATTCATTCCTTTGGTTCTTGACTAATAAGCGAACATCCATATTGGTGAACCTTTGGTAAATGAAATAATGTTACTATGTTCCAGAAAAGCCGAAGATCCGAAGAAACCCTTGAGCCTGTTCAAGCGTGAGGTGTTCTTCTCATCAGCGGTAATGAAGCCCCTTGTAGTGGGTTTTTCACTGCTATTCTTCCAGCAATTCAGCGGAATTGATGCAGTGATTTTTTTCACGGTTGAGATATTCAAATCTGCAGGTGAACAACTACAACTTTATTATAACTGAATTATTTCCTTGTTATTCCGAACTCTTGAAAGTAAATAGTAGATTGTACAACAAGTGCATAAAACGTACGAGTTATACACTCTGCTTTTCACTTCGATTATGAGAAAAATAAATAGCAATATTGCATTGCAAAAAAGAAAAAATATAGACTTCGCCATATTGGCGGGAAAACTTTTTTTTTTATACGTGGCAGTGGCAGCACAGTGACTTTAGCATAGATCGTAGTCCATAATGCTCTTGAAATACTTATTTCTTAGAAAACTAATTAATTTTGCCTAGTTTTATTAATTTAGTCATATGGATTATATTATTATGTACAAAATTGAAGAAATAGAAGACTGTTTACCTGGCGACCTTTGTCTTAGAGTCTGAGACTTAGACGAAGATTTTACTTTATGCACTAGAGCATAAAAAGCTATTTTTTGCAGCCTATACCCAACATAAACACGAACTTTACGAGCATGAGAAGTGAAAATGATATTTACTGAGCACTGAGAATCACTAATCAAATTAAGTAATAATATACCTACTTACCTATTTATTGCAAAGTTAATATCGTCATTGGTATTTGACACTATTATAAATATGAAAAAACTGGCCAAGTGCGAGTCGGACTCGCTCATGAAGGGTTCCGTATAGGGCATCGAAACTCGGTTAAATTTTGAAAACCGGGGTTTTCGGGTCTAAGAGTAATCAAAACCCAGGTAGACCGGGTTTTTCGAGCTTTTCGATCTTTTTGTTATAATTTTATTAAATACAAGAAACTTTGTTATTAGATCAATTTTTACAATGAGTACAAGATGTTAAGAATGTGGAAGGATTAAAATAAATGAAAAATAGTACTTTCCAAATTACAAAAACAGTTACCTATCTTATATAAAAAAAGTCATCATAGATTTTATTTTTTTTCAGAATATATTAAAACTAAGTAAGTATAGATTACTAACTTAGCGCCTTTACAGACTTGCAGGACTGGCCATCATAAAATTCGGGACGATTTTTTTTTTAATATTTGTACAGGGTATGCAGTATGCATGCATTTGACCACCATGAACCTTGAAAAGGCCAAGGTTATAATGGCCAGACGCGCATCCGGCTCGACCCCTGTTGGCCCAGAGCCGATCGCGCCTATCCCGACAAGCTGGTTTGCAAATAAGATCCGTGAACGCACTATAGAATTATACCAACTTAACTGGAGCTCGCTGGATTCGTGCAGACAGGCGAAACTCGCACAACCGCGCGTGGACGCGCGTCTATCCAGGGCACTGATACAACTGTGCAGACCGGAACTTCGCCTGGTACTAGTACTGGTCATGGACATTTTAACAGACATCTTTTTAATTTAGATGTCACCGACAGTCCCCTTATGCAGAGGGTGAATGGAGGAAGAAGAAACAACTGCCCACAGGGGGGGTGACCCCTACCGGGCGAGGTACCTCGGCTCGCCGGGCAGCTTTCAGGAAGCGATCACGAATGTGAAAGCTCTTAGAGCGTTCCTGGCTGAGCTGCGCTGGCTGGAGTGTTCTGGCCGCGCACCCTCCGGACGCAAAATTGGCGCAATAGACGTCGAGTTGCAGAAACCGCCCGTATTGATAAGAAGAAGAAGAATGATCGGGGAACGCATTCGCAGGTAGCGCATTCCAATCTTTAGCAGCTTGCATTCAAAAAGTCCTGGCGAAGCGCTTAGTACGACAGGTGGTATGTCTACGATGTATGGATGGTAAGCTGACCTGCATCTGGTAACCCTATGGTGGAAAGGCGCTGGAGGAACAAGATTGTGCAGTTCCTGTGCGCACTCTACAAAAGTGAATCCGGTAAAACACCGACAGACCAGCAACAGCAAAACTACGGCGATGACTGAGTCTTTGAAGTTTAGCTTTTTCTAAAGTTGTGTCTCCACTGAACTTCTTTGCGCGGTTTTCAAATGCATCTAAAACTGCCAGTTGGTACTTCAAAAATCTAATCAAAATTGTTTATTTGCTTGAAAACACGGGTAATGCAATAAGATACATGTGAAACTACTACTAAAACTTTAGCGGAGCCATCTCAAAGGTGACAGCAGTACTCCGACAAGACTGAACTTCATCACTAGTAGCCCTTGCATCTGAAAGATATCTGCTAGATACACTGGTGTCATCGTCATAACAAAATGTACCAGGCACCAACAGGTCGTTAATGTGGAGTAAGATTTATTTTTTAGTAGACGCCACTATCTGAGCCTGCCCAGCAGTCGCTGTAGCCGAAATCGGCTCAGAATCTATTATTATTATTAATGTGGAGAAGAAATAGTGTTGCAGATAATACCGAACCTTGGGGAACTCCAGCGTTGATGTTCTTCAAGCGAATTGTAATTTTGCACTTAACAAAATAACAATCAAAAAACTGTCTTAACGAACCAACAATATTTTGAAATTGCTATCCAACGACACCCCATCCTATGGGGTAGACAAGAAATAAAATCACGTAGGTAGGTACCCACTTCACGTGTAGGGGAGGTAACCTAAAAAAATTTTACTTTACCACTTTGTTGGCGTGATAAATATGTATATTCATGCCAAATTACAGCTTTCTAGTACTAAGACTCTATGAGCTAGACTGGGGACGGACAGACGGACAGACGGACATGGCGAAACTATAAGGGTTCCTTGTTGACTACGGAACCCAAAAACGAAGATTCGGTGATTGGACAACCAATTTAAATAATAATAGGTACAATTTATATTATTAGTGATTAGTAGTGATCTAACAGCCTGAACTTAACTTTATCGTTCCGGAGCAAAATGGATGTCACAAGTTTACAAACTTTGAATAAATTTAAAATGTTGCATAAAGTTAGGAGCCATAAAGCAGAACTCGGATAAAACTGGTTTGGCCTTGTTCTAACCAGTAAATTTTTCTTTTAAAGTTTTACATTGTCAAAACCGACAAAAAACACCATTCGCTTTGCCTGTTATCATCCTCTGACCATTGTTCTAGAACTAGAGATTTACTCGGTCATTGTGATTTTCAAAGTGTAGAATATCTACGCACGTGTGAGTACAGTCACGAGCAAAAATATACAGGGTGATTCATCGGGATGGGTCAGTATGAGAAAGTTTGAAACTATAAGAGATAGAAATATTTGTTCAAAGGAACCATGTCGTCAATTTTAGAGTTAGGAAAAACTGCATTCAAAGATTTTTAAAATACTCATGCGCGACCCGGGAATCGAACCTAGTCAGTTTTCAAAACAAAAATGTTATGTTATTTTATTGCGAAAGTTGATTGTGTAGGTTGTTAGGGATGCATTTTACTTTGGAACACAATGACTACAATTAAAAGAAAGTATGAGTTTTGTTAGCTGACACATGGCCCTATCAAATGGCCACCAGATCTAACCCCACTAGATTATTTCTTTTTGGGTTACGTAAAAGATGAAGTTTACAAAACCAGCCACAACACTACTCGACTCTTTGCACAACACCGTTAAAGAACTAACAGCAGCCATAGATACCATTTTAACGCAGATTAACCACTTGAAAATACAAAACACAATAACAAAATTGTTACCGGCCAAACGTCAAACAATACCGTCAAATCTAATCATCATCATCAGAACTAGCTGTCATTTCAAACATTTAAAATAGTAAATCGGGCATTAGTTTAAAAAAAATCTTTGAATGCAGTTTTTTTTAACTCTAAAATCGACGACATGGTTCCTTAGAACAAAAATCTCTATTTCTTATAGTTTTAAACTTTCCCATACTGACTCGTCCCGATGGATCATTCTGTATACACAACATAGAAATAGAACTATGTCACATCACATTACAATATAGAATGATTTTTGTGACATAGATAGTTCTGCTTCGGAACACTTCGATGTGGCAAAGTATGTTGTTCACATAGTTATTATTGCTCGTGTCGTGACTGTACATTGTTTTATATTTTTGGTTTTTATTTAAAACTGTTTATGTTTGTTTTCCGCATGAAAGGCGACAAATAGATATACTTAAGTATCTTCTGCCGGTTCTTCTCCAAGGTCTCCCGCCGTAGGGTTTGCGAACCGATGGCATAGCTTCTATGACGTTCACAAGTATTATAATAACAATCTAAATTGGGTATTTGACTGTTGTTGAAATGTAGATATTTAATTATGACAATCAGAAATATAACATTATTGAATAACAAATGTGAAAAAGAAATTCAATTTGTATTATAACAAGCAAATATGAGCTACTTAAGTTGTGACTTGTGACTCTAGCTATCTCTTTTTAAAACGAAATTTTCTATGGCGAGAGTATGGCGCTATAGAAATGTGACGTAATATGTCTATAGCGCTCTCCTTGTCTAATTAAAAAGTTTGATGCTCTATATCGCTGAAAATATGCAAGATATTTGAAAATAAATACCTATGTTGTGTTCCTACTACTTCAATAAACATTTTAAGTCAATACAAAAAATTCAGTCAAGTACCCAATTCAATAAACAAGTTTGACTTTCACTTTGACTATGGATAATAAAAATTTCCAGTTCATCTTAAATGTTTAGGTGACGCACTGATCAGCCAGCTAGCCAGTTTCTATTAAAATTATTTATCCGAAGATTATATGTTTTCGATTCCACTAACTTACAGGTAGCAAACTAGACGCCATGACTGCAACCATAGCGGTGGGCGTGGTTCAGCTGGTGATGAACGGAGTAAGCACAATGCTGGTGGACCGCGCCGGACGCCGGCCGCTGCTCATGGTGTCAGCAGCCATAATGTGCCTTTCAATGGGCTCTATGGGAGCAGCGTTCTACTTCGAGTTCGAGCAAGACACATGGCTTGGGTAAGTGAATGAGTTTCATTTGTTACTTTCAAGTCCAGCTGGTGAAACGTGGCGTTGGTACTGGAGATTTCGCAGCCGGAAAATCGTCAATTGCAAGTTTCGGTGAATAAGCAAATCTGCGATCCATGCCTAGATTAATTACGCAACTAACAACTGTCGCATTTGAATCGGATGCCACTTGCCCCGGCAATCTCAACGCGTCTAGTGACTTCCTCTCTTTCTTAGCTCTGCTGTGCAGAGCCAGCGCTTTAGTGGATCGTGGATAGCCATAGATTGAGATTTAGTTGAAGAAGAAAAACAGCTTTTGATGAGTTCGTTGCCGGTTTATTTCTTTACAAGGTGTCCCACCATAGTCTTTGCGAACCGATGACGTAGCTTCCTTAAACTTACAACTGCTTGTTAAATCCTAAAATGAATAAACAATATGACAATGTATTCTTTATCTGTCTATATAAAAGGCAAAGGTGACTGACTGATCTATCAACGCACAGCTTTAACTACTGGACCGATCGAGCCGAAATTTGGCATGCAGATAGTAATTATGACACGTAGGCATCCGCTAAGCAATGATTTTGAAAAATTCACCCTCTGAGGATATAAAACGAAAGTATAACACGCGAGCGAAGCAAAAGCTAGGTTTTCTTGAAATTGTGGCAGTTCAATACCTGTACATTGTTGTGTCTGTGACAGGTATCTCCCCATCGCCAGCCTGGTGTCGTTCATGGTGGGCTTCTCGTTGGGCTTTGGCGGGCTGCCGTTCCTGCTGCTGGGCGAGCTGTTCCCAGCGCACTACCGCTCGCAGCTCTCCGCTATGGCCAGCTCGGTGAACTTGCTCTCCATGTTCACAGTCATCAAGACTTACCATTCACTTGATGTAAGTTATTTTTCTACCTTTTACGTCCAGTCCATATTGGTCCGTACATCCGAGAAGAAAGAGGCTAAATGATATCTAAAAGTAAAGCAGTTAACCTTTCAGGAGACTTTACATAAATCAGCTGGAAGATTACACAAAAAATGATAATACATAAATAAAATGGTCATTTTAATGTTAATTCTTAAAAACATAAAAAGCAAATAAAAAGGATTTTAGTTCGTGACATCTATCGTGCTATGCTCCGATTTTAAATGTGGCTTAAAACCTGATGATTCATTTGATCGACTTCAAATGGCTTTAATGGATGAAGGACCTCCAAACCAAACATCTACCGTTCATCCCTAAAATTAAAAAACAGCTGAAAGGGATACAGTTTTCATCGCCCGGAAGACGCTCTATCAGCGTTCGAGAAGGCCGTGGAAGAGGTGTCTGCGAGGGACTGGTTTTTTTTTTTTTTCGAAAATTGTTTCAGACTCATGAAACTTTGTATAGAGGTTGGTGGAGAGTTCTTTGAAAATAATGAATTAAAGTATTTTATCCATAGATGTTAGTTTTTTAGTTTCTCAAAACTTTCTGAGTGTCCCACGTATAGATAGAAACAATAATATTTCATTATAGTGACGTGATGTTTTTCAAAGTATCTACGATATACATGCCCGCGACCAACCTTTTAGCTCTCTCTAAAATTGTGTCGCCCTGGTGTTAATTGGCTGTCTAACACTATACTAGGTACATAGGTATAATTAATATTGTTATTGGCTGTACACCTGTGCGTCGCAACTTCAGAGAGAGCTAGATGTTTAGCGCGGGCTGTATTTGCTAGTAATACTAGTATAGTATTAGGTATAATACTAACTGTTATAGTATTAGGTATAATATTATCTGTGATAGTAATAAAAATTATCTAGTTGAAAAACTCCTGTATAAAACATAATATGAAAAAAAGAAAGAAAGAAAAAGAGAGAAAATAAAATACTGACGGATGTTATAGTTTACGATTACGAGAGCGAGAGTTTTATTGTGCTTGGCGTGCTGAACAGACCTAATTAACATACTGATGTACTTTTCAGGCGGTGCTAACCTCAGCGGGTACTTTCTGGATGTACTCATGTTTCTGCGCGCTCGCGTTTGTGTTCGTGTTGTTTGTTGTGCCGGAGACCAAAGGCAAATCGCTCGCAGAAATCGAACAACACTTCCGTGGATCGAAGAAAAAAGTCGTTGTCAATATGCAAACTATTTCCACTGTTTGTTAATTAAATCGTTATTATATTTGTTATGTTGTGCAAGTACTATTTGTAAATCAGGGATTTATATTTTTTTCGTTAACCCAAAGGTCTTAGTGAAGATAGTCGATAAATAATTATTTATGTTTTACTTATCATCAGTGCGCACTGAAATCTAAGATGTGCTAGATAAGCACTATAAAGGGCTTATTACACTTATCCTAGTTTGGATCCTAATTTGCTTGTTTTGATTACATCACTTGCTAAAAATGAGCTCAAAGAAAGCAATGTATGTTTATTTAGGATCCTAACTAGGATAAGTGTAATAAGCCCTTAAGGTGGTTCGATCAGCTCAGTAGCGCCACCAATAGAAATAAATCATTTACGATTTATCAAGGGTTTAGAATAAAAGTTTCGGTTATTTTGCGCCAATAGAAGAGTAAAGTGCAATTTTTAAGTATTTTTTCATGGCCTCAAATATGAGCATTAAGTTATAGATTTCGATATTGCTAAACGTGGCCACTTTTGGCACTATTGAAACTCACGACTTATTGCTTAAGTTTGAGTTCTTGAAAGTATATTTATAAAATGCATTTTACTCTTTTATTTGCGCAAAATAACCGAAACTTTTAATCTAAGCCTTTAATAAAATGTAATTGATTTATTTCCATTGGTGGCGCTACTGAGCTGATCGAACCACCTTAAAGCCTGAACGTGTACTTTTTCTAACTGTAGTAAGTACTCGTACCAGATATGAATATTTTTTGTCAATAACTATCCTTGTTCTTGTTTTAAAATCTCAGTGTTCAACAATTTATTTTCATTTTATAAGTGAATGAATGAACCTGTTGTTATTTTTGTTGAACAACAAATGTTAAAAGTATAATTATGAATAATATTTTTATAATGTGTAATGTTTCCTAAAATAATAATTAGGCATATTTATTTTAATGTTAGTAGGATAATAGGTTAATTAATTAATTAAGTCCAAGATAAAGTGTACCTGCTTGGTGAGGGTTAAATAAGTGTCATAAAAGTGTCTTGACAAAAGTAAAACAAAATAAAATATTTATATTATTATATAGGTAGACAATATCACGTAATTTTCTAAGGTTTTTATCATACTTACTTATATTATAATGCGGTGCCATAAAATTTTATAGCTTTGCCTTCATAAATTTAAAACGTAGGTACGATAAACTACTGGTATGGTACCCTAGTGTTAAACTAATAAATAACTTTAAGTTATATTTGTAGATTCATAATGTACTTTTGTTGTCTTTTATAAATTCCTAATATTAAATGCGTTCACGCCACCATTACAAACGTATATAAACTTTGTATAGGCTTCTGGTGTAAAACCTCCGTAGTTCGAAACGACAATTTAAAAAAAGAATAACAAAAGAATATGAGGAGCGATGTCAGTTTTCCCACCACGAAATGTCATGATAACAAATTAGATTATTTATAAATATTATTGTCCACTGAATTGGAATAAACCATGCTGTAATTGTATAAAAGTTGTTTGGAACATCGCCGAATCCTACTACCTTAATATTTCAGAAGAGGGACGAAGAGCAAAATCCGTTAATACAACGAAATGTTTGCTCCACCAGTTGCTCACATTTTAAAGATAAGTAACATAATTTTATCCAGTTTTTATTGTATCGACATCTATGCCAGAAAAGTATGCATTAAAGACAATGAAAAAATAATTATTGATTTCTTTTGTTTGAGAAATATATTTAACAAGTGATTGTAAGAAATTTGCTACGTAGGTAGAGGTTTTGGCGGGAAACGTTTTGGCGGTATAAATAAATGTTTTTTTTCGTTGTTTTTTTTTTATGTAGTTAAGCACTACTTATTTGTTATTAAATGGCTCGAACATTATTAAAGTAAAAAGTTTGTGTAAAATTTTGTTGTAAAAGAAATGTTGTTGTTGTTAGAAAATTACTTAGTTGTAAAGAAAATTGTAGTAGTAAAAGAAATAAAATTAAAAGTAGTCCTTTTGTAGGACAGGCGAAGACATTAAGCCATACTGCCAATTTTTAAATATTTTTATAGTTTCTTAAGTTTTTTTAAAAGATTGTAGCTGTGTTAAATTCCAATGATTCTTGGAGTTATTAGCATCAAGTTTGTTGATATAATTTTGTTTGCCTTTGAAAACAATGTAGTGATTTTTTTATTTCAAGAAAGTGTACTTACCTGCTTACTTTTTTTTAAATCTTTTATTTGCTTAGTGTAAGAGGTTAATATAATTTTGAAAGAAAATATAAGGAAAATCTTAAAAAAAAAAAATTGTAATGTCGTTATTATCCTTTTTGTTTCTTATTTAAAAGGTACAAAAAGTATAGCCTTTGAAAAAGAAAACACTAATAAAAATAAAATAAAAATATAACAACATTAATAATAATTCCGTTAACTGTGCTAAGCTTAAGATTATGAAGAGCTATTAATAAAAAGAAAACAATGCTAATAACCTGTGGCAGTTTCAGATGTCTAATTCAAGTGATAAGACCAGGGACCCCGGCACAAGGCCAAGGCGATCTCGGCGTACTAACCGGGATCGGAGGCAAGCTGGGTCGAGGCGAATTATGTATTCTCCGCACCTTAGCCGCGGTCAAGCAACTGAAGGTGACGGGCAGTCTGAAGGTGACGAGCAGTCTGAAGGTGACGAGCAGTCTGAAGGTGACGAGCAGTCTGAGGGTGACGAGCAGTCTGATGTAGGAGCTTGCATGTCGACGCCGCGCCCTTCGAGGGACGTGTTCAGCACGTCGAAGTCGCTGCCACAATCGTCGAGGGAATTCTATCGACGCCACAGTCGCCGATCAGACAGGCCAAGGGTGTAAATAATGTAACGAAGTATGACTTATTACTTACATGATTTTGAGTAAGTAATACGCTTATCTGTTACCAATTGTAACTTGCACAATTTTCAGGGTGTAAGTACCGATTTAAATGTTCTTTACATAAGTTTCAGGATGTAAACGACTTATGTATGCGTAAATTTCATATACTCAGCTATACTAATATTCCCTGAGGGCTTATTACAAGTTTCCACGGGTAGTACCTACATTGCTAAGTTATTATAACACAAGAAAGTTTTAAAAGACGAGACCAAAAAAAAAAGTTGTTGATGATAAATATAGTTAATCTATATTTTTAAAAAATACAGTTGTGTTATAAAAATATATAAAAAAATGAATAAGTTGACTACAGTTAAAAGGAAGTTATCATTAAAATTTAGTAAATGTTTTAACTTAGAAACCGAAGTGATAAGTTTGTTTATGTGGATAATATGAGCATTATAATATGAGCATTTACGTTTGCTAAAGTATTAAATGAAACACATGCTCTTACAAAAATACGTTTTGCCTATAGTTAATTTTTGCATGCGGCAAACACAGTAAGCTGGAGTTTCTGGGCGCGATCGAGTTAGCGCGTAGTCTTATATAATGAGCGGTCTATCGATGCCGCTTGCTTTACCAAAGAGGTATTATGGATAAATCAGAAATATTTCTACTTTCGTAGAGAAAAAAAAAAATAATTTGAGATTTTTTGCCATATAGTTAGAGAGATGAATCCGAGAACGAAACTATTCATAATTTCATGATTCATAAGTACATATTTATTATGTCTAAGTGAATAAAGAATATTTTTATCTTTATCTTTATCTTTAAACTCTGTAATTAGCTTAAGATTAATTAACTAAGAGCCTCTATGGCTCGTAAGTTGTGAATAAATATTGGTTGAGTTTCTTAATAAGTAAAATAAAATATCATCATTTAAAGTTGAGTGGGCAAGTCCATTTAGAAAAAAAAAAATTAAAATAGATAATAAATTCTTAAATGTTTAATTTTTCAATGTTTATGCAATGTACCTTAGGAAATACTTAAAAACCATTTTAATTAACACATTTAGCCGAGTAGATATCTACCTACGCGGTGCATACAAACTACTAAAGCATGACGTCACTTAGGTAGCCTAGTAAATTAGTAGGTGGGTTAGTATGGAGCCTTCTGAGTGAGTCCAATTTGTTTGCATTTCAAAACTTAACAATGTCTTAGGAAGTTTTCATGCTGGCGAAATAATTCTTTTACCAATGTTTCTATTTTTGAGAGAAATTAAAAATAATAATTGTCATTATACTTACCTATTTTCTTAAACTAAAGATTGTTTTGATACATATACACATGTACAGGTGACACAAGAGTAGCCTTAGAAATACAATTTATGACAAAATTATCAATATGAAAAATAAGTCAAATTAAAATAAATCAACAATAAGAACATTATCATGAAATCATCATTAAATAATTATTAAAAAAAAACGAAACTGAAATGTCATTTTAACGAAAGCATCACATGGTTGCGAAAGGGGCATGAGCACCAGATTGGTGCATGATTGTAGACCGCGCATAGGATGGCTAGGTAACTTGTAGGGTACTGAGATTGAAAAGTGTTCCAACAGATCACTTCAACTTTATGTAGGAAAAGTAAATCATTCCCATACGTTCGCGAGCTTAGAGAGGTTAAAAAAAAATTAGACATTTATGGGATAATACCATAAGAAATATGTTTTTGAGCATAGATATCATAACTGGTGTTACAAACTTGCGAAGTGTATTCTAACTTACTGCGAACGTATGCACAGTATAGGATTTTGAAGTCTTTACTACAAAAAAGCAGAGGAACAAGCAAAAATACCCGAGGAACGTCTTATGGAATAAACATAATTTAGAAAGAATAACCATTTAGAACAATAAAATTATTTGGCATCGTTCATGAACTTATTACGTGGGGTACCTAGTCGGCCTTATTGCTCACATAATTTTCAAGGTGTGAGTGATATCAGGCAGTCACGACTTATGACTTACATGATTTTCAGGGTGTAAGTTACTTAAAGTAGTTAGCCTTATTTCTTACATGATAGTCGGCCTTATTGCTCACATAATTTTCAAGGTGTGAGTGATATCAGGCAGTCACGACTTATGACTTACATGATTTTCAGGGTGTAAGTTATATTAAGTAGTTAGCCTTATTACTAACATGATAGTCGGCCTTATTGCTCACATAATTTTCAAGGTGTGAGTGATATCAGGCAGTAACGACTTATGACTTACATGATTTTCAGGGTGTAAGTTACTTAAAGTAGTTAGCCTTATTTCTTACATGATAGTCGGCCTTATTGCTCACATAATTTTCAAGGTGTGAGTGATATCAGGCAGTCACGACTTATGACTTACATGATTTTCAGGGTGTAAGTTATATTAAGTAGTTAGCCTTATTACTAACATGATAGTCGGCCTTATTGCTCACATAATTTTCAAGGTGTGAGTGATATCAGGCAGTCACGACTTATGACTTACATGATTTTCAGGGTGTAAGTTACTTAAAGTAGTTAGCCTTATTACTTACATGAGAGTCGGCCTTATTGCTCACATAATTTTCAAGGTGTGAGTGATATCTGGCAGTCACGACTTATGACTTACATGATTTTCAGGGTGTAAGTTGCATAAAGTAGTTAGCCTTATTACTAACATGATAGTCGGCCTTATTGCTCACATAATTTTCAAGGTGTGAGTGATATCAGGCAGTCACGACTTATGACTTACATGATTTTCAGGGTGTAAGTTACATAAAGTAGTTAGTCTTATTACTAACATGATAGTCGGCCTTATTGCTCACATAATTTTCAAGGTGTGAGTGATATCAGGCAGTCACGACTTATGACTTACATGATTTTCAGGGTGTAAATTACATTAAGTAGTTAGCCCTATTACTTACATGATTTTCAGGGTGTAAGTAATATTAGATAGTTAGCCTTATTGCTCACATGATTTTCAAGGTGTGAGTAATATAAGTCAGTCACGACTTATTACTCACATGATTTTTAGTGTGCAAGTAATATAAAGCAGTCAAGACTTATAAATTATACGACTTTTATGGTTTAAACTCATACTTACATGATTTTCAGGATGTGTGTGAAAAATTGAATCATCATCAACCTGTTGCAACGTCCACTGCTGGACGTAAGCCTTTCCGAGTGCACATCTTCTAGCACAATCCGTAGCTGCTCTCACCCAGCTCCTGCCAGCTACCTTACGAAGATGTCGCTCTACCCAGTCTCAGAGTGTTCTACACTATGTTTGCCAATACGCGGTATCCACTGAAGAAGTAGTTTACCCCTGCGATTATCGGTTCTGCTGCTAATATGACCGGCCCTTTGCCATTTCAGTTTACTAATCCAGTAGATTGCAAATTTTATGATAGTTTAGATAGATAATATAAAGAAGTTACGCCTTATTCTGTGCATGATTCAGGGTGTAAGTAACGATTTTAATTTTGTGCTTATATTTTAGGGTGTAAACGATGCGATGTGTAAATTTAATGTATCTACTCAGTTATTTTTAATAAACTAATAAATACTCCCTTAAACTAAATATACTTGTTGCTTACTAAATTATCTCAATGTGAGATCATATTTTATAATTTTCACGATTTCCAAGATGTTAATAAGATAAAGTACCTAGTTAACATGTAATAATTGCATGTTTGTAGGCTACATAGACTACAAACTTAACATACCTAGGCTTTACGATACTTATTAACAAATACTGTACCTTTATTTTTAGCAAATAAATTATTTATTCTAAAATCTAATTTAGGACGTATGTATTATGATTAGTTGTCTCATTTTACTAATAAGTGGTCATTGATTTGTATTTATTATGAACGAACATGTTTTGTAGCGATTATTGAAAATTGATATCATAGCATTATTGGTTTAAGTTAATATGCTTGTAAGTAATGTAAAGGTTCATTTTTTTTGTAAAGTAATGGACTTCATCGTGTAATAATTATAGTGTTCTGTTAGGTATTAACAATTACTTAATACTTTGAGAATGCACTGCTTATACATAAGTACCTATACAAAATATAAAATGTATTATTAATGCTCGTTCTTCTATACTAAGACCGCCGAGAGATTTCCAGTTCGACAGCTGTCAAAGAAAATATACCATTTCAGTCAAAAGTTAACTTTACTCCAACGTTGAGTGGCCTTAGTTTGACATAGTATTTAACACGCGAGGACACGTCTTAATTAGGATGGCCGAGCTGTTAAACTAATAAATAACTTTAAGTTATATTTGTAGATTCATAATGTACTTTTGTTGTCTTTTATAAATTCCTAATATTAAATGCGTTCACGCCACCATTACAAATGTATATAAACTTTGTATAGGCTTCTGGTGTAAAACCTCCGTAGTTCGAAACGACAATTTAAAAAAAGAATAACAAAAGAATATGAGGAGCGATGTCAGTTTTCCCACCACGAAATGTCATGATAACAAATTAGATTATTTATAAATATTATTGTCCACCGAATTGGAATAAACCATGCTGTAATTGTATAAAAGTTGTTTGGAACATCGCCGAATCCTACTACCTTAATATTAGTGTAAGTTTTTCTATGTGCAAACGTTATATTATCGCGTTTGCGCTAGGAATACAATTTTTTTAGATCTTATTTCTTTACCATTACGATCTAGCTGTCAAAATCTAATTCAAATGCGCTAGTAACGTTTGCCTGCTCATTTACTAACTTGCACTCGGCCCTCTGTTAAATCGTATGTAAGTTTTTCCTCATTTCTTTTTTCAATTTGTTCATTTGAATTACCGTACCTATTTTAATTTTCATTAATAAGTAGTAAGACCTACTTGGTTTACCTAACATAAAATTTTATCAAAAACTGTGATATGTGTTAAATAAATAGGTAATAAATAAATGATATTTGTACGCACAGAGTGTTTGTACGTTAAATAATTAGGTCCTAAAATAGTTTTAAATTAATTTAAATAATTTTAAATTCAAGTATAGTTTGTACAGTAAAATAAAATCAGTGAAAAATACAATGGTTTTTGTTTTTATCGTTCGTTACCTACTAAGTATGTACAGTCGGGGACAAATTCGGTGAACCACATCTTTCTTCTTTTTGTGTGGCTGGCGTCTCACCATTCAGTTGCATTGCAGTCCCTATCCGTAATTGCTTATGCATTGTACTACCCTAGTTTAATACATAAAAAAATAGTAAATGGGTCTGCGCGTGAATGGCGAGGCACCAGCCACGTGGAAAGAAATAAGAGGTGGTTCACCGAATTTGTCCTCGAGTGTACTTACTTTATTTTTTTTTGTTCTTGGATCATGTAAAGCCGATTTTGGCCACTGTACCGGTTTTGGCCACTTTTTGCTCTAAAAGTTTTCTAAACAACTTTTAGCCATTTTTGATAAAGGCAATTAAAATAAGGTATTTTATGGTAATAATAACAATCGTTAAAATTCCTTATGTCATAAGATTTTTTTTCAATAAATTCCATTTTCATTTTGAAAAATGTTTTGTATAAAAATTTTAAGAAATTTGTTTTGGATGAAATACTTTATAAACCTTTGTTTTTTACAAATAAATTGTTGTTTTGCAATTGACTGGTTTCTAGCGCATTAGAATATATTGATTTTACCTGGGTTTGGTTTTGATTTTTCGCAATACTTACAAAAGTTTAACTATCAGTAAGTGGCCAAAACCGGCACCTCTGACACATTGTGTGTAATATGAAAAAAAAACTATTTTACTTTTATAAATTTGAAAAATGTACCTTTAAAGGTAGATAAATTATCTATAATTTAAGATATAATTTGTGTCTTAAATACCTAAGACCATTTAGTACTTAGTGCTTAAAAGTCAAAAAATCCTTAAAGTGGCCACAAAGGGTACCTCTGCCCTACTTAAAGAACAACATTAACTATACTTAAGAAGGTAGATATATATTCACAAAAAAAAACCACCAACCAAGTAAAGAAGTCTAGATATAGAAGTATAGATTTGTAGAGGTAGATAATAAATAATGACGTAGGTAACTAGTTTCTCTCTCACTGTTGGAATAATGGACGTTGCGAAATACTTACCACAAGTGACAAACACGGAATCGTGAGTGAATCGCATTGATTCTAGGTAGGAAGGTCCCTACATTCGACAGCTCGTCAAGATTTAAATGTCGAACTTGAAAATGCCTTTACTGTGTTTGCATTAAGAGTAGTTTTTATTATGCAACTGTTAAGTTTCATGTATCTCATATTTAAAAGGAAACCGTTGCATAATCTACCTAGTTACGGATTCTTGTGTGTGGTGGTGGAGCTCCTATAACATCTACAAATATATTCCTAAAATTATATATCGACTAAAAGGAATCCCAATTTTGCGTTTCCGTTCAGCTAAAAATTACGAACTCTGCAAATCCGCCTAAGTCTGCACTTGCAGTAAGTAATTCGCAGTTACAAACGATTTAAGGACTGCCTACACATATCAGGGGCCCTGGCCGGGCCGTGACAGGGACGGACGTGGCGTTCACCATGGAGCAACCATGTAGTACAAAACGCTATATATGCTTAGGTAACGTCTCTATGAACATCTCGTCATTCATGTTTAAAAAAAATACAATAGACAAATAAAATATTCGCACACCGATATGTTTTTAGCGCTCTCCTGTCCTGTCCTGACGGATTACGTCCGTGTCACGGTCGCACCTCGGCGTCGGTCCGGGCACTGAAGTTCCGCCGCCGCCGGGCCGTGTCCGGGCACTGAAACTCCGGATCACGGTCCGGCCACGGCTCTGATATGTGTGGGCAGTCCTTTTTGTAATTTTGTCTCACGCAGTTCAGACGATATAATTATGATAATTATTATCGCCTCTGTGGTCTAGTGGTTCATACCACGGATTTCAGACCCAGAGGTCCCGGGTTCGATTCCCAGTGGGGGTACATATTGTATTCGGTTTGGTTGGTGGTAGGACTTGTTCTTAGTCCGCCTGGCTAGCTACCACCATCTTATCTAATTCTGACGCCATAACAATGATGTTTTCAGCATTATTGTGTTCCGGCAGTTAAAGAAAAGATAGCCAGTTCCTCAGTGATTGAGGATTCCGGGAGTAGTGCGCTTCCACCTTCAGCCTTATCACCACTTATCATCAGGTATGATGAAGGCTAAGTGATACCCTGTAGTGGATAATTTTTTTTTATAAGGTTAGGGGTCTACATGCCAACATGTTAAAATCGATGTACTACAAACTGTTCCTAAAGAGATCGAGTTAGGTGTAGGTAAGTCTCATTGAATTGAGATTAGGCTTTGCTTAGTTGACTACCAAAACAACAAAATTCTGATGCAATACTGGTCAAGGAATTTTTAAAAAACAGATCAGATGCTCTAAAAATATGCCACTTCCATGTTATGTCTACAACCTTAAAGAATGGTTAATACTACGGGTTAAAACTCCAAGTTAACACAATTTTATTGAGTGAGATTTAATACTACGGATCCTACTTAAAGAGAGATAGCAAGAGGTGATAAAAAAGTATCTAATACTTACTACTTACCTACATACAATATAAAGGATGAAGAAAGAAATGGACTTAAAATACATGCAATTTTAAGAAAAAGAATAATTATGGTAACATTTTCAAGAACATACCACGATTTTTAATTAGTACAAACATTTTAAGGGATGGGAGTGTCCCTCAATATGAACACTGTTTACTATTGGGGAGAGCTACAAAATCGCGAAAAAAAATCAGCTGTTTCAATCAATTCCATCCATACATTTTGGTCGAGTCTATGTTGAACTTTTCTATGAAACAGCTAAATTTCTTTGCGATTTCGTAGCTGGCCCCATGGCAGAAATTGTTCGCGTTGATGTTTTTATTTATCACTGAAAATGTTAGTACTAATTAAAAAAATAGTGGTGTATCTTCTTGAAAATGTTACCATATCCCTTTTTCTAAAATTGCATGTCTTTTAGACTAAGTTTTAGTCCATTAACATCCTTTTATATTATAGTAAGTAATAGGTACTTTTTAATACCTCTTGCTATCTCTGTTTAAGGTTGTAGACATAACATGGGAGTGGCATATTTTTGGAATATTTATACTAATTTGGTGTACCTATAGTAACATCAGTGAAATAACCGCTAGGAAGTTATGGGTACATCCAATCGAGGACAGACGACCGACGGCGTGCAGTCATCGGTGCCGTCGCTTGTTAGAGCGATCGTGCGCTGCGCTGGCGCAACTTCAGCGGCCGTGATAGCGCCTCCACTTCGTTGACTTATTTATCGATGCACTATCTTTGGATATTGATGGACTTAAGTCGGGTGTACATGGGTAGACTGCCGTCCATAAACTAAAATGCACTTATCTGCAAAAGTCATAATAAGAGAAAATCGAGTCCAATGAATGAACGGTCCTAGCGGTATAGTACACAGTAGAGTAGGAGTGTACTGACCCGCTAACGAACGTACGTAAGCCAGTGGTGAAGGAACAAGACACCATACAAAATTAGTTGTCAAGTACACGGTCGGCTGCCAGTCAGTATGAAAAAATAGTTCTAGACATTTTAACAGTAACCGCCGATTCCGATAAGTTTGTAGCGCTCTACTTTACCGTGCTACTATACCGTTTACTGTACCCGTGTACAACAGGCTTTAGAATATAATAGAGTAGTACCGTCTGGTAGTACCTAAATATATAACAGCTTTTTACGAATATAAACGCGTACCTATAATAACTGTAATTAACACAGAGTAACATATTTATTTACCATACCTACCGCCTTATCCATCCATAAGGAAGGTCAGTGCCCCAGCAGTGGAGACATTAAATGGCTGATGATGATGAACATATTTATTTAGATTTTGGGAGTCAGGGGGCCGATTTTCAGACAATCGAGAAAAGTTCACTTTTTTATGCTCGAAATTCAAATATAACACAGTTTGTGTATTGTCAGAATTTCAAAATCGAAAAAGTTTGATCGAAAAGCAGTCGAACGCTACAAGTGGCACGGCACAGACCAATCGATGTTCGTACAGTGCCACAACCTTTTCTGTGGCGGTGACAGCGGCTCTACGTACGTTTTTCTTTTTTTTGTAGTAATTTAACCGGCCCTGACTTCTAAGAACTTCAGCCGCCAGCAGCGCTATGGTTGGACATCAACTTGACAGCAGAATGACATAAAAAAAACACGCTAGTTTCACATTTTGGCCACCGGCACAGCAAAGTTTGTGGTGTGATCCTCTGTGGCCGGACCACATATCAGTACCCAGATGCTATATAGTGCAATAACAGCTACCTGTAGTCTACTTTCATAGGAATGTATTAAAATTAAAAGTACCTCAACAGATTATGAAATATTCAGTAGCTTTTGTGGTCCGGCTGCAAAGCAGTGCTCTCTGGCCGGACCACCTCGAATTCAGAAAAGTGTGATGCACTTTCCAAGAAACTAATACCTCAAAAAAAGCTACTTAAAAAGTACCTTCCATACATACAAGTGTGGTACGATAGAAGTCATTGGTTCCGAAGTTACTAGTCGTAGATTGTGGTCCGGCTGGAGAGTATACTCTGCAGCAAGTCATTTTGATAATTTTAAATATTATCGTTACGTGAACCTATTTAAACATAATCTACCTATTCTCTACCTCTCGTTGCTACTATTTTTTTCTCGTGAAGCTATTAATTTGTTTGATTATCCGCAAAATATGTGGCGCGGCCAGGGAGAACTACTTTTGCTCGAATAAAAAGAAATTTGACTTTTTCTTTATAACAACCAATACTGCATAAAAAGTACTTTATAAAAAAACCATGACTGCATTTAAAATCTTTTGTTTTAAGTACCACTAACGATTTACAGGAAGTTCGCTTGCATTATTAAGGAGAATGGGCAAAAATGTTCGAACACACTTCATGGTGGCGGAGCGCGTTCACTTCAAGCATGCACAGTGTATTGAGTTATAATGCACCAATGGCACAGTGACGTTATTTTGTTTTATATTATTATTTACATGGTATTTAAGATATGTACATGGTTTTTCTTGCCAAGTTTCCTAAAAATAGCTCACAATATACAAAAAATAACTTTTATTAAAAAAAAAATACTTTGAAGCTAAATCTATAATTAGCTTTTTTTCTAAGTGGATTTCAGAATCGTCGTCATACAAAGAAATGTTTCTCTAATTGGTTGCTTTTCAATGAAATATAGCCCAAAGGGCTCCGATATTTTGTCCAATTTGTCCATTCTCCTGTACAAATTTTATTATTGCTGTGTTAGGCATTTTTGCAGCAGTAGTGGCATCTTCCATTATAGGCACTGTGCACAAAATTTAAAAATTTCAATAACAACCATTTTTCGTCAGCAAAATACAACTTTGTTTTTCATAAAGTTTGTATGAATGACAAAGTTACATTTGCGGTTTTTGAAAATGTGTTATATCTCAAAAAGTGCGTAATATAATATCTCGTTCAAACTAAAAAATAAAGTATATTTTTACGAGATTATTTCACTAATTTATTTCGAAAGTTAGAAGGGCGGGGGGAGGAAACCCATTTTACCATTTTGGAAGGCTATATATCAAAAGATTGACTTAAAAAAAGTTTGAAAAATCTTTGTTCTTTTTAACCGACTTCAAATTCAAAAAGGAGGAGGTTCTCTATTCGTCTGTATGTATGTTTTTTTTATTGTGTATGTCCGCCGATTACTCGAAGACGGATGGACCGATTGAAATGATTCAAACGTCATAACATCAGGTTTTTCCCAAGTTGGTCCCATATTTGAAATTTTGAAATCGGTTCAGTAGTTTTTCAGGAAATCTTGTAAATACTGTCGTTTTCATTACCACTTTCTGTGAATTTATTCCGTATCTTTAGGCATAACTCCTTTGTTTATAAACCGATTTAGATGATTCTTATTTTGTTGGAAAGGGGATACCTTAAGGTATTTTAACCAACTTCAAAAAAGGCGGTTCTCAATTTGATCACTCACCTATTTACCAGAATACACGTAAATTGCCTGCATGATGCACTAAAAAGAGTAAAATAAAAATTATTTTTATAAAAAAATAAAACCGCCTTCAAAAAAAGACATCAAAAAAGTAAGAAATAATCCCTCACCAAATAAATAACGTAAGTACTTTGAAGTCGGGCGGGTTTTAACAAAAACAACAAAAAAATTGTACATGTTTCACGCCCGACTTCAAAGTACTTACGTTATTTAGTGAGGGATTATTTCTTACTTTTTTTATGCCTTTTTTTGGAGGCGGTTTTTAAAGACGTCTCTATAGACACCCTACACGAATATGTTTGAATAAAACAATATTTTTCAGTTTCAGTTCCATGTAAGTAAAGCAAAAATCTCATCCCTAAGGGGGTAGAAAGGGGGGTTAAATTTTATATTTAAACTTCCACATTTCTAGGCTAAGGAGTATGGGAATTGATATTTAGAATACTGGTCTAAAAATGTTCTGCCTTAGCAAAGTTAAAAAAAGTCTCCACTAATGTGTAGAGGGGGGAATATCAAACATACTGAGTTTGGATATTTGTGGCTCAGTCACACAAAACGGCTGACTCGATCGCGATAAATTGCGCTCTGGCCTGGAAAATTTTATACGGTATTTTAACTCAGGGAAAAAGTACCGTTCCCTTGGGATATAGTTTTTTTTTCACTTTCATATGTTTAATGTCTTATGATTATGACAGCTCATTTTCGCGCAAAGCAAAATTTTGTTTCTTAACAAGAAATAAGGTCTTGAGGATTTTTTTTCTGAGAGGTGAATATGTTGTGTCAAAGTGATTGTGGACAAGCCACAGAACTTAAAATTCGTCACTTATTTATTTTTCTTATAAAAATTAATTGCTTTATAAATATATTTCAAGTGGCAACATTGAGGTACGTGTATCTTTAATGTATAGAAAAAATCATATCGGTAAAGCAGTACTGCGTTTTCAGCCTAGACGCGTAAAATGTTCGCCTGAAAAATTCACTCTAATAACGTAATAATCAGCGTTCTAAGACACGAAAATAGTTCAAATATTATGGGTTATATCTATATCGGATTTTGTTGCTCTCTTAAAGTAGAGCGGAAGCCTCGGTTTTGGCCACTGTGCCGGTTTTGGCCACTTTTTGCTCCAAAAAGGGCAATGGGCAAATTTGTATGAGACCCGTCCCCCCCCCCCTCCAAGATACCTTTTATGTGCGTCGACAATTTCATACGTTTCTATAAAGAGATTAATAGCTATAATTTCAATGTCAAAATCATTTTTTTTTATTAACTTTGGTTTTACTTTGTAATAAATAACAATTTTAAAATAATATTTTCCCAGAATTCCCACACATTTGAGGGGTGTCGCCATAGTAAAAAGTTGTCACTATATTATCTTTCACCTGAAATACATTTCAAATCTATTGGTCGGAAATGGCATTTGGGGGACATTTTGTCCCATCGTTCTATTCTATTTAACTTTTCGTCCTTATTGCCAAAGCTCAATTAAAATAAGGTTTTTTAAGGTAATAATAACAATCGTTTGAATTCTTGATGTGATACGATTTTTAACCGACTTCTAAATCAAAAAGGAGGAGGTTCTCTATTCGTCTGTATGTATGTTTTTTTTTTTTTTTTTTTTATGTATGTCCACCGATTACTCGAAGACGGCTGAACCGATTGAAATGGTTCAAACGTTATTACATCAGGTTGGCTTCCAAGTTGGTCCCATTTTTTGAAATTTTGAAATCGGTTCAGTAGTTTTCAGGAAATCTTGAAAATACTGTCGTTTTCGTTGCCACTTTATGTGAATTTAATACTTATCTTTAGGCATAACTCCTTTGTTTATGAACCGATTTAGATGATTCTTGTTTTGTTAAAAAGAGGATACCTCAAGGTATTTTAACCGACTTCGAAAAAGGAGGTTTTGAGTTTAATCACATACCTATTTACCAGAAAACACGCAAATTGCCTGCACGATGCACTAAAAAGAGTGAAATAAAAATTATTTTTATAAAAAAATAAAACCGCCTTCTAAAAAACCACATCAAAAAAGTAAGAAATAATTCCTCACCAAATAAATAGCGTAAGTACTTTGAAGTCGGGCGGGTTTTAACAAAAAACAACAAAAAATTGTACATGTTTCACGCCCGACTTCAAAGTACTTACGCTATTTATTTGGTGAGGAATTATTTCTTACTTTTTTGATGTGGTTTTTTAGAAGGCGGTTTTATTTTTTTTTTAATGAAAATCATTTTCTGTTTAATTTTTTGAATGAAAATTTTAAGAATTTTTTTATGGATTGTAATAGTTTTTTTTTACAATTAAATTGTTGTTTTGCAATTGATTAGTTTCGTTTTAAAAATCGTATGACATAAGGAATTCAAAGGATTGTTATTATTTCCTTAAAATACCTTATTTAAATTGAGCTTTGGCAAAAAGGACGATGTGGCCACATCGCTCGAAGAACCGACGGCCGTTGGGGTAAACGAGTTCTGGAGTGGAGACCGCGTTTAGGCAAACGTAGCGTAGGGCGCCCTGCTACCAGGTGGAGCGACGACCTGCGAAAGATGGCAGGCGGGGGCTGGCTGCGAAGAGCTGAAGACCGTGCTCAGGATGTGTGACGAAAACGGGCTGATGATGATGATGATGATGAAAAAGGACGAAAAGTTAAATATAAATTTTTTGGAGGCAAAAGTGGCCAAAACCGGGTGCTTCCGCTCTACTTTAAGAGAGCAATAAAATCCGATATAGATATATAACCCATAATGTTTGATCTATTTTCGTGTCTGGGTACGCTGTTACCCATTGTCCTTTACAATACTGTAAGTAAGACACTTGAGTATAGAAATTTAAGATATATTTTTGTTTTATTTTTTAATAGTTAATGAGAAAAAAGAATAAGATATATTTTAGTTTGATTTTTTTAAATGGTACTTACCTAGTTAATAAGAAGACGAATTTTTGTTTTTTTTCATTAGTACATAAGTGATACATAAGTAATGGGAGTCCATTTGGTTAAGGAATATATGATTTGTTATTAGTATTTTTTTGGTCTTTATTTACCTGAACATTCACCTATTACTTATTATAAAATAGGTAAGTAATACCTAGCAGGTGAACCTTATTCTTGCCCATTCTCCTTAATAATGCAAGCGAACCTCCTGTAAGTCGTTAGTGGTACTTAAAACAAAAGATTTCAAATGAAGACAAGGTTTTTTTATAAAGTACTTTTTATGCAGTATTGGTTGTTATGAAGAAAAAGTCAAATTTCTTTTTATTCGCGCAAAAGTTGTTCTCCCTAGCCGCGCCACATATTTTGCGGACAATCAAACAAATTAATAGCTTCACGAGAAAAAAATTAGTAGCAACGAGAGGTAGAGAATAGGTAGATTATGTTTAAATAGGTTCGCGTAACGATAATATTTAAAATTATCAAAATGACTTGCTGCAGAGTATACTCTCCAGCCGGACCACAATCTACGACTAGTAACTTCGGAACCAATGACTTCTATCGTACCACACTTGTATGTATGGAAAGTACTTTTTAAGTAGCTTTTTTTGAGGTATTAGTTTCTTGGAAAGTGCATCACACTTTTCTGAATTCGAGGTGGTCCGGCCAGAGAGCACTGCTTTGCAGCCGGACCACAAAAGCTACTGAATATTTCATAATCTGTTGAGGTACTTTTAATTTTAATACATTCCTATGAAAGTAGACTACAGGTAGCTGTTATTGCACTATATAGCATCTGGGTACTGATATGTGGTCCGGCCACAGAGGATCACATAAGTTTGTGGCACATACGAACTTAGCTGTCAAAAGGAATTTGTTGACATGTGGAACAGTTTAGTTTATTTGAAACATGTTTGAAACGTTTTAACTTTTCAATAGAAACCACAAACAAAATGTTAAGCCCCCGTACAGGTTGGCCGACCATGGTCGGCGACCATGACCAATACATCGTACATTGACACTTTTGAAAGAACCTTTTTAAACTTATAGGAAAAATGTGATAGTAAAAAACCACGAGCCCCATAAGCAGCCTTCAGGCGGGACTTATGGGGCTCGTGGTTTTTTACTATCACATTTTTCCTATACTTACAAAAATTGCATTGTAAATGCATAAAAATAATATAAAAATAATTTTAAACTTGTTCGTTCAAAAGTGTCAATGTACGATGTATTGGTCATGGTCGCCGACTATTGTCGGCCAACCTGTACTGGGGGCTTTTGACATACGAATTACCACACTGAAAAAGTTCGAATGCCTGAGAATCGGGCCCCTGGCCCATGGCCTCTGAAAAGGTGACGAAACGTCAGGAAATTCAAATTATCTTTATATTTCTGTAAAAAAGTTGAATCATTTTAATGTTGCAAAGATCAGTAGTAGCATAGACGTTTTTAATTACTAACTCTCTGTAAAAAACTCAAAAAAAAAAACGGTAAACAGAAATGTTTAAACTTCAGAAAATTTCAATTTGGTAAAATAGCTTCAAATTCAAAATAATAATTAATATTCTGTAAAAATTTAATTGCTTGATTAAATATATTAGCACATCTAGTGAAAATGACTATTTAGGAAGGTATATAATGAAAACCATGTAACCTATACCATTGGCAGTTTTATCTTTATGGAATCTTTTCCGTTCAACAAGCTGAATACTGAGGAATGGTACCTACCTATTGTCTATCAAAATATTATTGACATGCATGAATATAGCTGCAACGGGACTGACTGAGTGAATGCTACTGAACTGCGTGATAACTAATGAAAAGTAAAAACCTACACAGTTACCAGCCTGTTTTCTGTGTCTTACCAAAGTGAGTCTTCATTGTACGGCTGGCGAAATAGTGATTGGCAGTAAACTTACTCGTATTTGAAATATGATGTGGGTAAGAACAGTGGTAATTTACACCGACATCAACTTAAGTGACGACAGATTTGTATAGTGGTTAATGTAAGCCCTATGTATGCACAAAGTGCCTCAAATTTGAATTCCGGTTCATTGTTTGGGTTTACCACATGTATTTGTATTTATTTCAATACTTATTTAAATATTTCACAATTGTTGGTTGCAAAATGTAACATTAACGTAATATCGATACAATTTTGTCATTAAATGCGCTATTAGTTTATTCATAGAAAATAATCTTCTTGAATCGTGTGCAAACGTCCAATTTAGTTCATAAATAGAAATAATTACCAACAGCCGACACGTCCGTAAGGCTCTTAAGCACTATAGGAATTCACTTCGGGCAGATGCACGAAATTAAAAGCAAAGACACGACACGCGTGAGCCTCTTGCATTACTGCTGATATCACGCTCTCCAGTCCTCATCCACCTATATAAATACGAGCTACTCAATTTTAATCTATTCAAAACAAAATCTTTATGAAGGAGCATCGTCCTTTAAGTTAGAATACTTACATATTTTAAGGATTTCATGAAATATTAAACAACTATGATTATAGTGAGTGGTGCTTTAAAATGTTTTTTTTTACTCATTTTTGTTGCTGTTTTAGCGGGCATTATGTTTTTTTTATTTATTACAGCATATCTTTTTCTTAACCGCTCTTGTGTGGGCTACGAGCAAATGTGAACCACCAGTAAATAGCTACTTACCACCCGGTGGCGGAAACAACGGTGGAAGACCATCCTCCGTCTACGGTCCACCTGGAGCTGGAGGTAGTGGATCTCAAGGATTTGGCCGCCCCGGTGCAGGTCGCCCCGGCCAAGGAAATAACCAAGCTCAACCTCAAGATTCTTATTTCCCACCTGGACAGTCTGGTGGTTCAAACGTCCCAGATACTCAATATGGTCCTCCTGGCAGAAACCAAGGAGGGTCA
Organism: Crambus lathoniellus; assembly: GCA_949710035.1. Classification (NCBI taxonomy): domain Eukaryota; kingdom Metazoa; phylum Arthropoda; class Insecta; order Lepidoptera; family Crambidae; genus Crambus; species Crambus lathoniellus. Next base: position 11,979,201 of record OX453306.1, read on the forward strand.
CAAAGAGGTCCTCAAGGTGGATCTCCATCGCAAAGTGGTTTCGGCCAAGAAGGCAATAACTTGAATACTCCTAGCTCTCAATATGGCACCCCTGGTCAAGGCAACCGGCAAAATCAGCGACAGCCCAATGGTCAATCGTCATTCGGTGGAAGTGGAAGCCCACAGCCTTCGTATGGGCCACCTAACAGAGACCAAGGTTTTGGTAGTCCTCAATCCGGAAGTAACGGTGGTCGTCCCCAAGGTTCGAGTTTCGGTCAACGACCTGATTCATCTTATGGACCTCCTCCTACTGGTGCTGTTCAATCTCCTAGCGGTGGCGGACAAGGGTATCAAGACATGCCAAGTTCCTCGTACCAAGCTCCGGATGGCGGACGTGGTTCTCAAGGCGGTTTAAGTGAGCGTCAACCATCTGGTGGACTGCCATCATCGTCTTACGGCACACCTGAATTTGGTGGAAGTTCTGGCGGACGAGGTTTCGGTAGAGGCTCGAATTTCGGTGGTGATACTGGTGATGAATCTGACGTAAGAAATCTATAACCTGTATAACTTGTTAAATTGTGTTAGCTTTTGTTGACTTGTTTACTTATCATCAATTTGTTTTAGGAACCGGCTAAATACGAGTTTAGCTATGACGTGGATGACGCGCAGGCAGGTACTAACTTTCATCATTCAGAACAACGTGACGGCGACGTCGCCACTGGGGAGTATAACGTAGTGCTGCCGGATGGCAGGAAGCAGGTTGTCGAGTACGAGGCCGGGCTGCAGGGATACAAGCCTCAGATACGATACGAGGGTGGGTCTATTACATTTGGCTGGCATTATCGACACCTGCATAGGCTATTTACGTGTTCACACTTCATCTCTAGTTTCCAATTTAAAATTTTGAAGCAAGGATGAAAATATCTCATGTTCACCAAACCATTTTTAATGCCTGCTTAATGCTCTTATACGTTTATAAAAACTGAATACCTAGTCATTATAGAGTTTTTGAGTAGGTACATAAGCGCGATAGAATTATATTAATTCACATGTTATTTTTTCAGGAGGTGGGCAAGGAAGATCAGGTTCTGGTTTTGGATCTGGTACGTAACAAGATAACTTTTTTATGATTGATTTTAATTCTTTACTGCTGTGAATTAATTAATGAGACGGTTTCGATACCGGCCATTTGGTTACTGCTTAGTAAAAAGTAGCTTGAATTTTACTTTAATTGTTTAATTAATAACGATTTGCAGTAATAATAGTATATTATCCAAGTAATATTATAAATGCGAAAGTTTGTGACTATGGAAATTATACTCTTTCACGCAAAAACTACTAAACGGATTTTTGTTGAAATTTGGCACACAGATAGTAGATAGTAAATGGCGACCGAGAACCGGACGACGTTCCGTGGGCAGGCCCCCTACAAGGTGGACCGACGATCTGGTCAAGGTCGCGGGAAGCCGCTGGATGCGGGCAGCGCAGGACCGAACGTTGTGGAGATCCTTGGGGGGAGGCCCAGCAGTGGGCGTCGTACGGCTGAAATGATGATGATGATGATAGTAGATAGCCTGGATTTAAACAAATAATACTTTTTATCCCGATATTCCCACGGGAACGGAAATCACACGGGTGAAACCTCGGGCGGCCGATAGTTCTATGATAAATTTCCATGTTTTCCTAGAACCATTAAGAATTTTATTGAACCTTGCTTACTTTCATAACCTATCAATTTTGTCTGAAAGATTGATTTTATTTCTTCATAGGAGGCAATCGAGGAGCACAAGATGGAAGCCAAGGTTATCCCCAAGGCGGACCAGGTGGCTTTGATAGCGGATTCCAAGGACAGAATAATGAGATCGGTTACCCTCAGGCTGGTCAAGGTCAAGATGGTAGATCTGGAAGGTTCGAGCAGCCCGATGACTTCAGCCAGGGTATACCGCAGCTGGGTGGTGAAGAATCAATGGGTTACCCCAGAGGTGGTCCTAACGCCGCCGGCAATAGGCAAGGATCTCGAGGATTTTCCGGGTCAGGAAAGCAAGAAAGTGGACAGTTCGGCCGTTCTCGTGGTAATGGTATTGAAAGTCTGAACGGTGATTCTCAAGGTTATCCCAGTAGAGGACCTGGTGGGAACTCAAGAAATAATGGCTCTGGTTTCACTGGTGGTCAAGGAGGTAACGAAGGCTATCCGAGTGGTAGGCCGCAAGGTGGATCCCAGGGTGGTCAGCAAGGCGGTCGTCAGGGATCTCAAGAAGGATTCCAAGGTAGTCCTTTAAGGGGATCACAAGGCGGACTACAAGGATCTCAGCGTGGGCAGGGTAGAGGTGCTGGCGGAGGTGACGATGATGGGTACCCCAGTGGGGGACCGAGCGGCCCCCATGGCTCAGGATACTAACAACCTCTCAAATATAAGATGAACTAAAGCAAATACCCCTAGAAAGATTTAAGTTTTGTAAATAAAGTATGACTTCATATAAACAGTAATTTTATTTTATTATTCCTAGTCATAAAAATAATTATTTTAGATCTGTGCCTATTCGTTACAATTCTATAAATAAAAACTACAAGCTCAATCAAGGTTTAGTGTTTTAAATTACTTAAAATAAAATAAAGTTTGGAAATACAAACAATTTTTAAATAAATGCTTCTAAAAATATACTAGCAAAATATTCTTGGTATAAAAATGCATATTTTAAAAATGACTACAATAATGATGGCTCACTTAGATTCACAGTTTAAAACATTTCAATGTTAACATTATTCTTAAATAAGTACTAAACGATAATATAACGATAATTATAATAACAGGTAAGTATCATTGTACGAGTTAAAAAGTGTATTTACAAAAACCGTAATACTGTTTATCAAAAAAATTACTACTGATAACAACCTGAGTATTTTAACAAATAACATTAAAAACAGAATGAAAAGGATAAATAAATTGTTTCTTACCAAATAAATAAAATAAATAAACTTTTCACTTTAAGACGCTTTGCAAATAATAAGGCCAATGCTGGGGTATGGTTCACGATTTAAAAAATCTGGCGATGTAATTTTCTTTCAATATGAAACACCAAACATATAGGCAGAAATGTTATTAATAATAATATACTTGAAAATGAAGTTTATGAAAAAACGACCCGTCTCACAACTAGCTCCGTTGGAATAAAAATATAGGTACTTACGTGTTTTTGCACCGGCTAATACTTTCAAATTATTCACTTTTCATTAACATCACAACTACCTAAGTACCTACTGTAACAAAATAGAACTACGGTATTTACTTCTATATTATAACTAACCACAATATCATCTGTGCGGTAACGCAGATGATAGATACGGCCAATCTAGACGCATGATCTGAAATAAAAGAAAAGCAAATGGTTTAAAAAATTCTTGTTCTAAAGTGGTGTGGCTAAAATGAAAGAAAAAAGAAAAGCCAGAAACAAAGTGTACCTATTTCGTAAACAGCTATGGAATTGTGTAAAGTCAATCGTATTCATTTGACAGTTCATATTGTCCTACTTATATAATATATACAAGCTGACCCGGCAAACGTTGTTTTACCATATAATAGTGGACCCGGTCACCAACATCTTGTGTGTTGTGTTTATACACCAAAAGTTGCCTACACCAGACAACAGATAGCGCTAGTTACACACTACCAATAAAGGGGCCCAAGCTTGGTCTCTATTTCCTACATATAAAAATTACTCTGTGAAATAGAGTGAGTGTCAGATAACTCTGCGCGACTGGGGCATTTTTGGCGCTAGTTACAGTACATTTTTTATTCTAAGCTTATAGAAAAGATTAGTATTCGATTTTGACCGCGCAGACGTCAGTGATTACATACTCTTTGGAAACGGCAATGGAAGAAATGACAGTTTTGTATCGAAGGTACGATAGTTAAACGATTTTTCATAGAAAATTACAATTTTTACTCAATTTTCCGGAATAATAAGTAGCCTATGTTACTCTCCAGCTCCCAAACTATCCCCATACCAAATATCATGTCGATCCGTTGCTCCGTTTTGGCGTGAAAGAAGGACAAACAAACAAACAAACAAACAAATAAACAAACAAACAAACACACTTTCACAATTATAATATTAAGTATATATAGTATATAGTATATAGTATAGTATAGTATGGATATATATATAATATTATAAATGTGAAAGTTTAGATGTTTGGATGTTTAGATGTTTGGATGTTTTATTCCGAAAAAATGTCACATTCCCGCGAGATAACGTCGTGAAGTTCACGCGGGCGAAGCCGCGGGCGGAAAGCTAGTATCATAATAAATGTCATTCCATACAAAATGCAGCCGATTGAATACGATATGAACTGTCAAATTAATACGATTACCTTACGCAATTGCCCCCCATATCTCGTTCTCGTAATGGTTATCGTAATCGTACTATTTTGCATTAAAACTAGGGCAACACTTTCGGTCGCATAAGGTACTAAAACTCAATAGACATTTGACATGTTTGATAGCACTTTGACAGCTTTGGTATACGATTACTTTATCGAGAGTTTTTCGTGTTTGGGTTTGGGTAGGTACATGCGAAAAACAGTTGTCAACATGTTTGAAACACTCTTCTATGAGGTAGAAAAGAAAATACTATCTTTGCGAGTAAGAAATACCTAACTAAAGTATTTGACAGTAACTAGTAGGTAACTAACTGTATTTGACATTTTTTGTCTCTTTGAAATGAAAAATGCTTCAAAAGTTATGAAATTTAGCCCCTCTAAAATACATATAAAACATGAGCTGTTCTAGCAAAATTAAAATAATATTGGCAGCGTTTGGCGCTAGAAGCAGCGTAGGTACAGCGCTACACTTTTAATTAACAGTATACTTCAATGCTGCAGTTGCAACTGATGGTTCGGAAGTCAGTAAGATCACAAAATTAGATTAGTTAATTCACAAAATTAGATTAGTTAATTAACAAACTTGGATTAGTTTCGACATTCCATTTTGTACCGAATTAATGGGTATTGTTTAGTAGACTGTGTGTATGTGTGTATGTAAGACCGTAGTCTTATTCAAGAACTTTCTTTATTGTGCTAATAAATAACAGCAAATAACGTGACAGTGACGTATTAAGTATGCATATATTTTATGACACTGAATTTTTTTCTATGTAGCTCATACATTATGTAGGTAAGTACTACGTTTTTTTTATTAAAAAACCTTTTGTTATAATGGTAACAAATGAAATGGTAAAGGTATTAGTTTATTAATTGTTTCAGTAATCTACCTGCAACACTGTCCGTAACTGAAGGCGTCAAAGTTGTCATCAGCGATTGGTCGTAGAATGAAATCTTCGTCTCGTTGTGGTACAGAGGAGGTATGGTCGCTTGACACTGCAATTACAAAAATTACATGAATTACTTCACTTTCCTTGCAGATATGCCAACCTGCAACATTTAACAGAATTTTGTTTGTAAAATAGCTTTTCCGATAAATAGTAAATCGCTAAAATGTAAAGGTTTAATCCATCCTTCGTGTTGCATTTGTTACAATAGGGTATTTTACTGTTGTTGAAATGTAGATATTTAATGATGACGTTAAAAAATATTGCAATTAAGAATACCAAATGTGAAAAAATAATTTGAATCTGTTTTATAATAAAAGAATTATAGTCTGTTTGATTTTGACTATAGCTGTCTCTTTCTAAAACGAAATCTTCTATGGCGTGACTATGACGCTACTAACCCACTGACGTCACTAAGATAGCGTCCTGTCCTTGTCTAATTATAAAGTTTGAAGTCCTATATCTTTGAAAATATTTAAGATAATTCAAAATGAAAACTTGTTTTGTGTAGCTAATATTTCGAAAAACATTTTAAAGAAATAAAAAAAAATCAGTAAAATACCGTATTATGGGTGTTATATAGGTTCTCAATCAGCTAATAAAAATGGTTTCTGTAATTTATGATATTTACTAGCTGTGCCCGCGACTTCATTCGCGTGGAATAGTGACTTTCGGCAGCATTTTTAATTTTTTTAGCTAATAAGGTTTTTCGTTTTTTTGTTTATTTATTTTATATATATTAGTTTAGCGCTATGATACATATTAACACATTAAAAAAATATTTTACATAGCCTTCCGCCCGCGGTTTCGCCCGCCTGTACTACACGACGTTATCTCGAGGGAAAGTTATATTTTCCCGGGATATTAATTAGTCTTTGTCACTCTCTAGCTCCTAAAATATCCACATACTAAAAAAACACGCCGATCCGTTGCTCCGTTTTGACGTGAAAGACGGATATACAAACAATACAAACAGTATGTCAAAAGAAAGTACTTATCACGCTGAACAACTTCTGTTAAGATGCTATCTCATATAGTTTAACCTGGCTGCTAGGGTTCCACATCAGCTGGCCTAACATGAACGGCTTTTATCATGCGATATGATATAGCACGTCATGCTGTCTTGCTTACCTACCCCACTAAGGTAGAAGCAAGACAGCAAGACGTGCTATATCATATCGCGTGATATAATGATGGTAATGCTAGCCAGGCAGGTGTACCAGGACCTTCAAACTTTGTACGTCAATAGAAAATGCTCATCACATTTAACAATTTTCCATACGCGGTATTTTTATATCTCTCATAGTTTGGCTGGACTGCTATGGTTCCACATCGGCCATTTCAATCTTTTGCATAAATTATAGCCTACCTATAAGTTGGCGACAACTAATAGCTATATAACAAAAAAGGTTTCATTAAAATCCGTTCAGTAGTTTTTGCCTGAAACGTGGACAACAGACAGACAGACAAAAAACTCGAAAACTATATTTTTGGTATCTGTCCGTTTAAGAAGACCCTTGGTGGTATTTTTTTCTATTTCTTTTCAATGTATACAGCCCCTGTACTGGCAAAAAATATGGATATGGACATGGGCTTCATTTGACATTTGATGCCCATATTTTGTGCTTTTAAGGGCATAATATAGGCTTCAAATGTCAAATGAAGCCCATGTCCATACCCATAATTTTTAGCCGGTAGCCCCCTGAATAGAATCGCATACAGTTTTATAATAAGTATGAATTATTTTATTTATTTACTTAATATACACGGTAATTTTTTTATCACCCACCGAAAAAATACCGTGTATATTACATAAACAGTACCTACGTATTAACACATTAAACATTTATATCACATAGCCGCTTCCACCCGCGGTTTTGCCGCGTGTACTACACGACGATTTTCCGAGGGAATGTGATATTTATCCGGGATAAAATTAGCCTATGGGACTCTCTGGCTTCTAAACTACCCACATACTAAAAAAAAACAGATCGATCCGTTGCTCCGTTTTGACGTGAAAGACGGACATACAAACAAACACACTTTCACATTTATAATATTAGTATATATTGTATGTCAAAAGAAAATACTTATCACGCTGAACAACTTTTCTTAAGATGCTGTATTTGTATCTCTTATAGTTAAGCTGGGCTGCAAGGGTTCCAAATCAGGAGTACCAGACCTTCGATATTTTTCCGTCAATAGAAAAGGTCCATGACGTTAAACAACTTTTCTTAAGACGCTATGTTTGTATCTCGTATAATTTAATCTGGCTGCTAGGGTTCTACATCAGGTGTACCAGACCTGCAAACTTTGTACGTCAATAGAAAGTGCTCATCACCTTAAACGGTATTTTTATATCTCTCATAGTTTGGCTGGACTGCTATGGTTCCACATCAGAAATTGCGATCTTCAAAATAAATTATAGCTATATGTTGGCAAGGACCAATAGCTGTATAACAAAAAAACTTTCATCAAAATCCGTTCCGTAAACTTTTTTGCCGACGTCATTCACACGAAGAAATTCATCCCCTGTTTTCACCCTCTTTAGGGTAGTTTTTTTACAAACTTTGAATGTCGTATTTATTTATCTAATCAAAAGCCTATAAAATAATTTTGAAGCTTCTAGCTTTAAAAATGACGTAATTTCCATACAAACTTTCATCCCCTATTTCAACCCCTTAAAGCCCTTTGTTCACATAAAAAAGTAGCCTATGTCCTTTCTCAGGCTCTAGACTATCTCTGTACCAATTATTATTCAAATCGGTTCCGTAGTTTAGGCGTGATTGTGTAACACACAGACAGACAGATTCGCATTTTCGCATTTATAATATACGACTTTGTTTTAAGTAAGGAAGTAAGGATGAGTAACTCATCTTATTAATTGCTTAGAAAGTATAACGAGACCTTAGCCTAGTAGGTGACACACAGAGTACGATCAACTTTCTCTGTAGGTAAATTTGTGCGAATATCAAAGTGATAAGTATAATTAAGACACACTGTTCCAGTAACTTATTGAGTAGTATATTTAAATTAAAATATTTTTTTTTCCTTTGTCATAACATAATACACAAGGTTGGTAGGTAATAATTGTATTCATCGTAATAGGTTTCATAAATAATTAAGTGGGTACTTATTTAATTAGAGGGTGGAACAGGATGTTGACATGTCTATTAAATAAAATAACTGCAGTACTTATGTACTTTATAACATGACTATTTATCACTAACTGTTCGAAAGCTATTTGCGATATCGATAAAAAAATCTCAATTTTGAATAATCGTTGTTAGTAGTAAGTAGGTAATAAACGTCAATGACGTATTTATTGGGTAAGAGAATTTTCATTCAGGAAAGTATCTGTCTTTGAAAAATGAAAAATGAAAAATGAAAAATATTTATTTCGATAACAACAATATTGTAACATACGTTGGGTTGGGACCGTCTAGTGAGTATTACATGATACTTGTGCCAGACAGCCCCGCTCCTTCATAACACTAACTTACGTAAGTAGGTAGTTAAAGGTACATGTACAAAATAATAAAATAGTAACTAAAAAGATCTTAAAACTACTTCTGTGTTGGTGATGCCAGTGTGTTTGTGTGCGTGTGTATATGTGTGTGTATGTGTGTGTGTGTGTGCTTGTTAGCGAGCGTGCGTGAGTTTGTCTCTCTGTGTGTGTGTGTGTGTGTGTGTGCATGTTTTTGTGTGAGGAAAGGTTTTAGAGAGTGTATGTTTGTGCGCATGTGCATAATTGGGTCATACGTATGGTAAGAAATGTATTTAAACGTATAAACCGTATTTAAATGTTATATTTAATGGTTGTTTATAAAAATATGTAAGTGAATTGGGTAGATACGATTACAATATTATTACAATTCTTACAAAAGATACGTAGATATAGCTTTTCATTAGATTTAAAACAACATGGGGTAGATGTATGAAATTGTTATAAAGGTAATCAAAAACATTACCTAATCGTGATTACGTTAAAAGGGATTCTGTTTGTTCAAAATTTAATGTTTTGAGCCAGTTAATTACTATGGTTTTACATTCATGGTAGGTTTTAGGATAGATATTTAATGTTTTATTTATTGAGTTATATATTTTTGCAGATCTATAATTAAATTGAATACTAGCAATATTTGTTCTAATCTTAGGGATGTGTATAATATTAGTATTTCTCCTTTTGTTTATTTTATTTATATCATAAGTTAATGTTTTATGTGTTTTAAGAATAATGTTTAAAATATATAGTTTTCTTACAGATAATAGGTTGGAAAGTGTATACAAATCCTCAGTAGGGAATAATTGCTTTTTGAAATACATAATCTTTATTAAACGTCTTTGGGCACGTTCCACCTGTAGAAAGCGGGTTTTCATGGCACCTCCCCAAACAGGGATGCAGTAGCTTATAACAGATTGAACTAGTGCAATATACACTTCATTCAGAAGATTTTTATGCGGCGGCAGCCCTTGTCTTATGATGACTGAAGGGACAATGTGTCTTAATGACTTAAACATCCACATAAGCTTTCTAATCCTCGCAGAAATCATTTCGATGTGGGGGTACCAAGATAAATTCTGATCAACAATTACTCCTAAATATTTAGTATGGTTAATTTTATCTAAGATAGGACATGTGCAATTATTTTTATCAATATCTTTACATGAATGTAATTTAATGTTGAAGTCTAATCGGGGCTGCGTGTTATTATATATACTAAAGCAGATATAGTTGGTCTTTTCCGTATTTAATGTTAACAAGTTGTTCTTTAACCAGTCGGCCACGTGAGACATACCATTTTCAGCGTTAGCTTTAACTTCATCCCAGGTACTACCAGAAAACAAAATTGCAGTATCATCAGCATACGACAGAATTTTAGCTTTTTCAAGTTTCATGTTACAGAGATCATTTATATATACTAAAAATAAGGTAGGACCCAAGACACTACCTTGAGGCACTCCATAGGAGACGGCGACATCGTTACTGAGACACTGATCTAATTTTACAGTTTGATTTCTATTCATCAGAAAGTCTTTGAAGATGGAAAGTTGAGTACCTCTGATACCAATTTTTTCAAGTTTCTGCACAAGAATAGGTATGGAAACTGTATCAAACGCCTTTTTTAAATCGATAAAGGTAGCAAGGCATTTCTCCCCCCCATCGAGATGCTTAGCTATCTGTGAAGTAAGAGATGTCACCGCATCCTCCGTGGATAAGCCTCGTCTAAACCCAAATTGTGACTCAGATATGATATTAAATGTATTTATGTAATTAATTAATCGAGCGTTTAACAATTTCTCCAAAATCTTTGAAAATACCGGTAGTACGGAAATGGGTCTATAATTACCAATGTTTTTTTTGTCCCCCCCCTTGTACACTGGCGTGATGACCGATTTCTTAAGTGCAGTAGGGAAGACACCGGTTTTAAAGCATAAGTTAGCAAAGTATGTAACAACTGGGAGTATCTCATTTTGTACATATTTAACATACTTGCAAGTGATACTGTCCCATCCCGGGGCACTATCAGATTTAAGGTTCCTTATTATAGACTTTACTTCCTCCTCATCTGTTTCTAAGAGGACAAAAGAATGAGACACACTTGGTAAGTTAGAAATATAGTGATTTATCCTGTCATGAGACAGGCTGGAATTAATGCCACCAGCAAGCTGTTCTCCAATATTAGCAAAGAAATTGTTTATGTAATTTGCTGAATCACTTGTGTTAGCTTTAATACTGACAAGTTCAGGATTAGTCATATTACTTTTATTACAATACGTTATTGTCTTAATATTACGCCAAAGGAGTTTATTATTATTAATAGAATTTTCAATCAAGTTATTTTCATATTTTCTTTTAACTTTTTTTAATAATTTAGTACAAAAATTCCTATAACGGGTATATGTTATTTTCTTTATTTCATTATGAGGGTCATAACGCATATCTTTTTGTAGTTTATTTCGGGTTTTTATACACTTTAATAAACCCGGAGTGATCCAAGGTTTAATGTTACGTTTGCTTTTAGGAATGAGTTTAGTACTTGTATTTAACGTCATGGAATCAATTACTTTTTTAATAAGAGATTTTATTAAAAGATTAGGGTCAACACAATATAATAATTCCTTAAGATTTGATTCTTGTAGGTACTTAAGTGCGCTTTCATAGTCTAATACATTTTTAAGTTTGGAAGTGAAGTTATTTTGCTTCGACTTAGATATTGATAGAAACGTTGTGAAATGATCAGTAATAGAAGTATTTAACACAGCTATGAATGCAGACTGTTTTTTCTTATTTATTTTAAGCATGAAGTGGTCTAGGCAATTTTTCCCTCTGGTTGGATATATATGTCCGGGTAGTATACCATATGAGGAAAGCATATCTAGGTAAAGTAATCTGTTTTTATGCTCATAAAAGGGTTCATTGATTTTTGGTGCTATGTTTATATTTATATCGCCGGTTACTATAACACTGTCCTGCGTTCCAAGTGTCTCCAAGTGAGTGCTTAAACTATTAATAAAAGTTTCCGCATTCGCATATGATGGAGATCGATAAATACACATGACAACTTTATTTAGTATATGTATTTGAAGACAAGAAGCCTGATTTAATTTTATTTCCGAGACAAAACTAGAAAGCGTATCTTTAATGTATACGACCACTCCGTCGTTTTGATTTAATTGGTGGGTAGTAGCATAGCGGTTGTAATTCTCAAGCATAGGTATTTGTTTTTCGGAGTCAAGTCTGCATTCGGTTAAAACTATAATGTCTGTATCGAAGGAAAGATTCGAAATGTTTGCTAAAAAGTCATTAAAATTGCAATTAATACTCCTAATATTTTGCGACATAATTGTAAAATCGGACCTATTTCTTTTGTAGCTATGTTCAAGGTCAGTAATATCACATTGAATTGATCTTGCAATTTGTAAATTATCTATTTCATTTATAGTATGAACGAGATCACTCATTAGTTAAAGCAAACAGAGCTCAAGCTGGGGTTATATAGATATATAAGGTTATGTGTTTGTGGATAATAAAAATATACATATTTAATATGAAATTTTATATATTTTGTTACACAGATAATAATATGTTGATTTGAAAAAACAGATATTTTATTTTTACAATATTGAAAATTTAATGTATAGCTAAGTAATTTTTTAGGGTTATTATAGTATGGGTGTTTGTTAATTTTAATACTTTCGTTAGTTATGAAATTTTGTATACATAATAAATATATTGAGTTTTTACAAATGTCTATTGTACACATCCCTTTTTTCTTTAGTTCTTTCATTGTATTTTTTTGAAATAAAATAATAATTAGGTTCATATAAGAATTGTTGTCATAATAACTAATTAATAAATAATATTTACAACCTAACATTAGGTACCAAAGAATTTTAACCATAGTACTTACCAGCTGTGTTTCATACATATTAAAATAATTTAGTGTGTACGTGTAGTATTTTGAGTATATTATTGATGCAGACTTATCCAACGAAATAACACAAATAGTCTGCATATGCACACATTCCAATAAGATTGTTAAGAAGCAATTATACAGATAATTATACCGAGAAACTATTTTTTCTACGTATTGATAAGACAGTCACTTTATATTGTATAAGTCCTTGATTTGTAGTTCACTGGTAATGAGAATAATCGGTGAGTTGTCTTCTTTCCTTAAATATACTCTGCCGTAGGCAGTCCAGCAATACTTGTATTGTTTTGTTTTTACTAGATCGCGTGCTAGGAAGTGTAATCGCGCCGCCTTAGCAGTAAGTTGTTCACTAATGAAAATGGGTGTATTCTCATGCGATCGTAATCCCAAATGTTTTGCACATAATCTTGTTTTGTTTTTAGTATTGAATAATTTAGCGGATCTTAGGATGTCAGTCTTGAGAATAGTAGATGTTAATTCCACAACAATTGGCGTATTCATAACCGAGTTATTTTTTCCTCGTACTCGGTATAAATCTTTGATATCACATTTGTTGATTTGGCATCCCACTGTACTAGAAAAACATTGGACCAACTCGATTAGGTCTTCCTTACGCTCGTTCGGTATTTTCGGTACGTTTTTGATTTCCAAGTTTGATTTTCTGCTATCTTTCTGCATATTTTCAATTTTGTCTTCCAATATAGTAATATACTTTCTGTCTTCTTTAATAGTATCTTCCAATAATGTAATTTTATTCCGGAACTCTTCGTTTTGAGCAGACAAAAAGGCCACGGAGGATTCTATGTTGTTACTTGTATGTTGAATGTCCTTTAGAGTGGCAGCATTTTTTTTAAATTCCATATCCTGTAATGCTATCATTTTTTCGAGCATTTTTTGTATTTCGTCTTTGAATTTCGAGAATTCCATGGACGTGTCTTCATCCCGTTTTCTCTTATATCGAGAAGACACAAAGTTTGGAGGTGTAGACTCTGTTTGCACCATATGTTGCGTTTCGGTGTCAGAATATGACCTTTCGTGATCCATTTTAAGTAGGTACCTAATCGGTTTTATGAGTCCGTGTGGCGTAAAGTAACCAAATAACAATAAACAATAAAATAGTTTGCAGTGTTTGTTTCGTATACGTCTCGTAGTCGCGTTCTCGAAGTTTCTGTAGCGGTGTTCCCGTGACGGTCGTAGTCTCGTAGCGAGCGTCGTAGCTGGAGAAAGAGACGAAAATTGCAGCTGTCCCTTAGCTGGCGGAGGTGAGATGCGGTCCCCGCGCACGCTGCTTTGTTCCGCGAGTCACTTCGACTGTTGTTTATTAGGCGATTTATGGAAAGTTTACAACTTTCGGCCAAGCGATATTCACATTTAACACGCACAGATTTCGGCACAGTATATTATGCACTTATTTATATTTTTGAGGAGGAATTGCGCAGCACGTCCACCTCACACAAAGACTCGGACGAAAGAGGTACTTTTACAACTGTTCATTCACATTTGGCTTCTTCGTCAAAGTTTTTAAGTTCAGTAGTATGTACATCTGGTTTAAAAGCCTGGCTACATCTCATGGACTTGCAAAAACAAGACCAAGATTCACCTTAGATCTTAGATATAATTTAATATCACCAACCTTAATAATCAAGACACCATGGAGGAAGTGGCTCTGGTAGACTGTGAAGTGCAGATTCATCTGGGCCTGATAAGAGTAGGGGTGGCTAGTGGGGATGACGAGCATGGGGCCTCGGAGATACGCCTTGGGCGCCGGCAGCTCGTTGATGAACCAGGCCAGCTGGGCCTCGGGCCTGGACGGCTCCGTAATGCAGTTCATGTCCATATAATTTAATATCATTTACCTTAATAGTCAAGACACCATGGAGGAAGTGGCTCTGATAGACCGTGAAGTGCAGATTCAGCTTGGCCTGATAAGAGTAGGGGTGGCTAGTGGGGATGACGAGCATAGGGCCTCGGAGGTACGCCTTGGGCGCCGGCAACTCGTTGATGAACCAGGCCAGCTGGGCCTCGGGCCTGGACGGCTCCGTGGTGCAGTTCACGTCCATCTTGCTGCCATGGACGTAGTCACTCTTAAGACCAACTATTATTGGTCCTGATTTCGGCAATACTTTAAAGAGAGAGAAATAGTTGATTAGAAACATTGTCGTGCCTTCATCTATACTTCTATACTAATATTATAGAGGAAAGATTTGATTGTTTGTTTTCATCGAATAGGCTCCGAAACTACTGGACCGGTTTAGAAAATTCTTTCACCATTAGAAAGCTTCATTTTTCCCGAGTGACATAGGCTATATTTTATCCCGATATTCCCCGGGGAACGGGTACACGAAACCGCGAGGATCAGCTAGTTTTAGATATGAACTGTGGCATAGTCGCATTGAATTTGTTTCTTATTATGACTGCTGGGAATGCAATACGTTAAGAACATGGTGAATAATCTCAATGACCATAAAAATGGTATTTGTTTTCTAGTTCTGTTATCAACTAGAAATTAAATATGAATCGTTTTTATTTGTAGTAAAGTAGGTAAGTACGAAAAAGTCACCACGTAGGTTTTATATGTGGAACGTTAAAACAACGTGATGGTACTTACGGTCGACTGCGACGTGCTTCTGCCGGTAGACCATGGTAAACGCCGGGCCTTCACCACAAACTTCGCAGCGGTAGACCCCAGCTGACTCCCTCGCAAAATTTTTCAGAGTCACGAAATTGGTTGATGATTGGCTCACCTGAAATATTGAATACTTTCTTGAGTTTGCCATTTCTGTCACTGCTTTATTATTTTAGTGAAAATGACAGAAGTTATAAGCTTTTAATTAGCCTACAACGATTGTAGGAAGTATAAGGATTTATGGATTTATTTCGATTGACTAAATTAGGAATATTAAAGCCTCAATGTACTTTCCAAAAATATAGCATCTCGTTGAAATGAGTGAGAATAATTCGAGTTATGATTGAGTTAGTAACTGTCACGAATTTAACTGCGACAAAAATTAAAATTCCACTGAAAACGTACGACAGACGTATAAAACTTATAAAAAAAAAGATTTTTCCCGTAAAAGTCGGTTTCAAAATTAATGTCAATGTTTTGTTTTAAGAAAAGTGTAACAACCATCTTAGATTAAGCTTAAACATGTATTTATTTAGCATTTTGAGGATAACCGAGATTGAACGACGGCAAGATGACGCGATAACATTACGATTCATCCGGCGACGTGAGCTGCATTGTGTGGGCTCACGCAAAACACAAAGGGTGTTTGACGCTGAAACCAATTTCAATATGATGAGAAAACATCACTGTTTAATTTTAAGGGTAATGTGTAGTATTCTTACCATCATCAACATTCACGGCCTTTGTATCTTGTATCATACGATTCCACCAGAATCATCCAAAAAAACTAGCCAAATCTCGCTAGAGCTGCTTATTTCTCTATAAAAAGTGATGAAATTTCTCAGTAAAGTCAAACCAACTTTGATGTGCCTTACTGCGATTTCTAACTAGCCTTCCGCAAGCGGCTCCGCCTGCGTGGCTAACACGAGACGTTATGCCACGTAAAATGTGATATTTGCCGGGATAAAAACTAACCTAGGTATGTCACTCTCCACTCCAGCTCCCAAACTATCCCCATACCAAAAATCACGACGGCGATCAGGGGGTCGATTAATCGTGTCTCAATCGTGTTTCAGTTGTAGTTCAATTAAGTGTAGTGCTTTTTTACACACTAGTTACAAGAATTATGACAGTATGATGTGATGTGAATGTAGTATGTGGTGTGACCATCAGTAGTATTGTGAAAAAAGTACACATTTATTGTAACTAGTGTGTAAAAAAGCACTTTAATTGAACTACAATTGAAACACGATTGAGACACGATTATGACTTTAACGTTAGCAGAATCGACGCCCTGTTGCTCAGTATTATTTGCTGTGAAAGACGGATGAAAAAACACCGTTTTACATTTATAATATAACTTACTATACTTTGTATGTTTATTGTTATATATGTTTATTATTATAGTTTATAAAGCGTTCATTTCATCAATGTGTATACCCTCTCACTCTGAAATGAACTGGCTAACAGCGCGTTAGAAGTATTGGATAAATTCGACGCTTCTCCCAGCGACCCCGTAGCTCAGTGGTTAGAGCATTCGCCCGGACAGTGAAAGGTCGTGGGTTCGAGTCCCATCGGAGCTAGTTGTGAGACGGGTCGACTTTTTCTTGTACTTCATTTTCGATATTTTCAGTTTTGTTTTTACTATTTTCCACGCAATTTTTATGTTTATTGTCTCCATATAAACCTTCAGCTAATTAAGGATCGATAAAGAACATATCAAAAAATGCCGAATTTAAGAAGGTATTTAGATTTAGATTTTATTTTTTGACTGTTGACTTGTCCACCAACGCGTTACTATGGTTCCAGAAAAGGATGGCGGGCAGTGTTTTCTTCTCGCTCGATTTGGTAATTTTTTTAGTTTGATACACGCACAAGAGGATTTACTTGGATTGGATTAGTCAGTGAACGCATGGATTAGTAATTTATAAACTGTCAAAATATGTTATTGATATGTCGGCCTCAGTAGTAGGCTCAGGTAAGAGGCACGCATATGACATTTTTATGGTTCCGCAAACTAACTACTTAATGATGAATCTGGATTTACCCGACACTTAAACTGTGCTAAATAACTAAACCGTTGAATCATATTATTGTAAAAATAAATTAACGTTAAACATCTGGCGAGAAACTTTGGGTGTGGAAATTTTCTATAGTTGAGCAATGACGTCACATTGCTTTTCATCACAAAATTCATATTTGTATTGAAGGCTTTGTTATCGTAATAAGAAAAAAAACTCGCAATAAACGAGTTTGTACCTTGATTGAATAAGCTTCATTTTCTCTAATACATAATCTTTCATTAATAAGTACGTTCTTATGCTTCGGTTATTATGTAAGTAGAATAGATTTATTAGCTAACTAGCATTCCGCCCGCGGCTTCGCCCACGACATTATCCCGCAGGAAAATATATTTTTCCATGGGGATTGAGCCTTATTCCCACGGTAAAAAGTAGCCTATGTCCTTCCTAGGGTCTCAAGCTATCTCCATTTCAAATTTTATCAAAACTCGGTTCAGCCGTTTTGACGTGAAAACGGAACGTACAGACAGATAAACAAACAAACATACACATTTTCACATTTATAATATTAAGTAGGAATTTTTTAAATCAGACGAAATGTACCTTATTGCCTCAAAAGAAAATTTGAAACAATATTATTACGCTACCAAAATGTATGAGTGCGTTTATTTTAGTAAATTAATTTATTATTAAGTACTAGCTTTCCGCCCGCGGCTTCGCCCGCGTGGACTACACGACGTTATCCTGCGGGACTGTGATATTTTTCCGGGATAAAAAGTAGCCTATGTTCCTCTCCTGGCCACAAAGTATCTGCGTCCCAAATTTCAGCCAAATCCGTTGAGCCGTTTTGGCGTGATTGAGTAACAAACATCCAAACATCTAAACATCCAAACATCTAAACTTTCACATTTATAATATTAATATAGTAGAATAGGTAATTAGTTACACGGGCTGAACCCAATTACATAATTAAAAAGTTATTAATAATTCTTTTATATTACTGGTTTAAATCTAAAAGAGCCATGATGTGCAAAATTGACCCAGAGTACTTTACCCTGTTTAAATATTTGAGTGATATTATATGGTGACGAAACTGAATTTTGTCAAATAAAAAGGTGCATAGATGTAAATGGTCCTCAAATAAACTACAAGCGGACATGATAATTCTTCCAATAATTAATTTCGAATAGAGTTCTCCCCGGCTCCCGTGACGCAGCTTCAGTTCGGCCAGCGACGCGCTGGCTAGAAAAAAGGAAAATCCAAGAAATTGATACTTTTACATTGACACTTGGCTGGCACGAAGAAGATCTTGGTGGGTTTATCCTCCTCCTACCTCCTTGTACCACTCGAGGGAGTACAGCGTGACTAGCCTGAGCAGAGCCTGAGCTCTATGTTTTATTGGACAAAGAACAACCAACTTTTGGAGCTTACATCAACAGTGACACCAGGCACGTAGAAGATCTTGGTGGGTTTGTCCGCTTGCGGCACATACCGGTAGAACTCACGACCCTCTTTATACCACGCTAGGGAGTACAGCGTGACTAGCCTGAGCAGAGCCTGAGCTGTATCTAATGATTGGACAAATAACAACCAACTTTTGGAACTTACATCAACATTGACACCTGACACGTAGAAGATCTTGGTGGGTTTGTCCTCTTGCGGCACATACCGGTAGAACTCACGACCCTCTTTATGCCACACTAGGGAGTACTGCGTGACTAGCCTGAGCAGAGCCTGAGCTGTAATTATTGGACAAAGAACAACTAACTTTTGGAACTTACATCAACATTGACACTTGACACGTAGATGATCATAATGGGTTTGTCCACTTGTAGCACGTACTGGTAGAACTCACGATCCTTCTTGTACCACTCGAGGGAGTACAGCGTGACTAGCCTGAGCAGAGCCTGAGCTGTATGTAATGATTGGACAAATAACAACCAACTTTTGGAACTTACATCAACATTGACACCTGGCACGTAGAAGATCTTGGTGGGTTTGTCCGCTTTCGGGACGTACCGGTAGAACTCGCGGCCGTCTTTGTACCACTTGAGAGAGTAGAGCGTGTCATCCTCCATGTTGAATTTACAGCCAAGTAGGGCTGTGCCTCCCTCAGCTATGTGGGCCTCTACTCGAAGCTCCGTTATACGGACGCTCGCCATAGCAGCATCTGGGACAGGGGTATGCAAGGCTAAGGATTTTTTTTTGCAGTAGAAGCTAAAAATCTCCACTTTGTTGAAAAACTGATCAAAAATGGCATGGTAGCTATTAGCAAATTAATTTAGCTTCAAATCAACAGCTCATCTAGTGCTAATGATAATAATTATTAACCAGGCAGTTATATTGATACTGAAACTAGTTCTTATCAATTTTTTTTACTCATTTTAAGATGGTAACCATAGCATTGGATATGCATAGGAAAACATATAATAGGAAAAATAACCACAAGCCTCAAAGTAGATTATTTTAAAAATGATATGGGTAATAATGTATTTAAGTCTTATTTAGATTAACTAATACTATAATAAAATTGTTACGTCTATATCACGCTAACGTGTTTTTGAATTAAAGAGAGCAAAAGAGACCAAACAATGTTTATTTAAACAAAACGATAATAGGCCTATTAATAAAAAACTTCTAAATAAGCTCGAACCAGCCACAGGCATTAAATATCTCATGAATTATAGGTACCGGTTTTAGAGTGATCGATTTAATTTTAATTTAATCTCTTGCTGAATTTTGTAGCAAATATACTGAAGTACACACCGAATCGTAAGAAGCATTTCGTGTAAATTTATTATTCTCCTCGAACAAAAGGCTTTTTCAATAAGTACTAAAATACTTGAGACCCTTAAAGGTGAAGTCGTCATTGATATAAATCTGATTGTAGGTCTGTACTAAATCACGATTTACAGGCAATAAAACGTGAGGCGATTGTCAAAAGAGTATTTCGCTTCTCCAAAGGAAGGTTTGTTTTAGATTTTCATGCGTCGCTCGTAACGCCAACTGAATATTTACGCTCTGAAACACGGTCGAGCGCGATGTATGCGGTTATAGTAATACACCGACTGGATACAGCATACAAATGTATCTGCATCGGCACTTGCATTTATCATTTAGATTGCATTCTTACTTTGGGTTAAGTTGAAAGAACTTATACTTAGTAACAAAGGTTATTGATCTTGTTTACAGCCTTAAGACCATTAGCTTTGGTGTTACTAACTATTGCGGTAATCTAACACGGTAAACTTAATAAAATTCAGCACTGATTATTATAATTAAAAGACCTTTTTTACAGATGTAGCTTTAAAAATAAGTTTTTTGTAAAAATTTCATTTTATGACAAGCTTTTTTGCTCACCGTACTTTTATATTGTATTGTCATCCAAACCAAACCTGTGTGCAAAATTTCAGCTCATTCGGACACTGGGAAGTGGGTCAAATTAAGCTTGCAAGATTTGACCCGAACGGACATACATGCATACATACATACACTGCAAGTTAAATAAAAGCTTGTAAAAATGGTACTTTCGTTTATTCGTTCTCACATTTAGGTATTATTAAGACACATAATAGCATTCGATCATTGTATAAACAAAAATTAACTTCTTGCAGATATGGGACGCTCACAGAACACGGAAAGATTTTTTTCTTCCATGTTCTGTGGGGACGCTCTATGGAAGATTCCCCCAACATTCAGACAGGCAATTGTGTAATGAAAACATATTCTATAACCTTGCCTTCTTCATAAAATTAACGTTACTTTTATGTTTTACAACATAGTGCCTACTTATACCTTCAGAACGACCTCAAACCACTGAGCAAGTGTTTATTTACAGATTAATAAGTCATAGTTACCTTGATTCCATGCTAACAACAGTCCAAACAAGAATACTAGGCGCATCTTCAAAAACTGATCACTAAAACGACTACGTTCATTCACAATCAGCTTCGCACTTTAACCGACTATCCTCATCGTCACACCACTACACTGCACTACAAACGCATCAATTGAATGTTGTTACAAGCACCGTATCGTATAGTAATTAATAGAGAATAGTGAATAGCGTAAATTGGTGAATCTGCCGTTTGCATTGACATGGAAATAGTAGCGCAGAATTCCGGCGGAGACGATTCTAAATTTAAATCCGTCGCGACTGTTACGCATGCGCTCTAAAACTCGATGGTGTTAGAACTTTGCGCGCCATATTTCGAGTCATAAACTATTTTATGATAAAATAAAGTGTGCAAATTGTTGGTCATAATTTTTGATATTTATATACTAGGTGTTTCAATTTAATCTTCACATTAACATTCTTTTTTGTTAAAATTATTACATGTCTAAAGTAAGAGCTAAATATTTTATTTAAGTATTCATTACTTTTTTAAGCGGTAGAGCTTGACATATGAATCTTTCTACGTTTTGATTTATTTTATTCTTTTATTTCTTTTCAGTTTACTTGCTGCCGCACTTAGAGGCTCCGTTTAACATATCATTATCATCATTATTCATCTCGTGAGGACGGCCTATATTAAGACCAAATATATATTTTTCATACAAACGTACCTACCCTGTTTTTTCCCTGGATAATGTCAGTAGAGCAATATAATATTTGCGCACACCACTCGTCCACGGAGGTCGTCAAACGTTAACTTTGATGGTCAATATTTTGTGTGGTCAAAATATTGACCATGAGAACTAATTTAAATTAAAAGACATAAGTATTATGAACCTTCAAAATTCTAAATAAATGTCTAAATTTTCCGCTGTGTTCTAACATCCACAAAACAAAGACAACCTATATAATATGAAACTATAAAAAGGAACACGGGATAGGAACGGAATAAACATAGGAACACGGCCAATCCTTTCTTTAGTTTCTGTAATGAAAAAATCGGCCAAGTGCGAATCGAACTCGCCCATGAAGGGTTCCGTTACCCACTTAAATACGATTACTTACATATACCTAGAAAATACCACTAAGTACCATTTTTCGCCAGAAAAAATAACTTTGTTTTTCATAGTGTTTGTATGAATAACAAAGTTACATTTTTGGTTTTTATAGTGTTTGTATGAAGGACAAAGTTATATTTTGCGGTTTTTGAAAATGTCATATATCAAAAACTGCTGACTATATCTCGTTCACAGCAAGTTTCATTATAAGTGTTTATTGAGGTCTCTAGCATATATTTATTTTACAGTTTTTACTGTAAAATAAATATATGCTAGAGAGACATACATTTTACCACTTTGGAAGTGTCTATCTTCCAAAATATTGGCCACTACCTATCCGCCCGCGGCTTCGCCCTCGTGGACTTCAAGATTTTATCCCGCAGGAGTGTAATATTTTTCCGGAAAAAGAAAGTAGCTTATGTTCCTCCCCAGGCTACAAAGTATCTGTGTCCCAAATTTCAGCCAAATCCGTTCAGCCGTTTTGGCATGTTTGAGTTACAAACATACAAACATCTAAACTATCAAATTTAAAATATTAGTAGGATAAGTAGGAAGTAGGATGAGAAAAAATTATTTAAGAAACCCTTAAGTTACTTTTAAAGACCTATCTATAGACACTACACACGAATAGATTTGGTGAAAAAAATAAAACGTGATTAACTAACGCTTCCTAACATGCGTAAAATAAATAAACGACTACTCTTAGATAAGAATAGACTATAAGAATGATAGGAATGATACGGAAAGCAATTGTTTTATCCCCTTAACTTTCAGAGCGCCATCTAGCGGGTGGACATAGATCCAATAATTCCCAACACAACCGAGAAAATCTCAATTAATGTAGCGCTGCGGTACCGGGCGCAGGTAACACACGGACAAATAAGTCTATTTGCGAACATTTAATATTCGCTTCGGGACCGTGTTAATTAAGTTGGGTCGAATGGGTCAGGCTGTACCTCGAGCTCTCTGACCCCTTGTGGTAAAACAGATAGCCTTCAATTCGCCCTCGTGTTATAGAAGAATTAACTGCCACGTTTAACGTTGCTGTCTTTTTCTTGACTTTGCTGTTTTAGGGTTCTGTACCAAAATGGTAAAAAGGAACCCTTATGGTGCGACTCGATCTCTCTGTCTGACACAGCTGGATATCTACAGAACTACTGATGCTATCAACTTGAAGTTTGGAATAGTTTTAGATGACGTTTGCTGAACTATTTCGCATTATTTTATTTTATTATTATTCCCTTTATTACATTTTAAATACTTACAAAATTATATTTCTAAACATTAAATTTTTACAATGTATAACACTAAAAAATATAACATTTAAAAATACAAAAATGCAGTTCCCCAACGGCAGCAAGATCAAGGTCCCGGCTACCGATGGTTAAGGATCCAGAGACAGGAACCTTCTCACTATACGGGCCGTGTCCAGAAGTACTGCCTTCTGCATCTGACTCCCGATCCATCCACCTAACGCGAGCCTCTTAAGGTGTTTATCGAGGCTCTTGGCTATCAGACCATGGGCAGATATGACTATCGGAACAACAATTGCTGAATCAATGTCCCACATGTAAACAATCTCGTGAGCTAAATCAAGATATTTGTTTTCTTTATCTTTTTCAGCTTTCACAAGGTTGTCGTCATGGGGAACAGTGACATCAACAATTATCGCGCGGCGTTCGTGTCGATCTATCAATACAATATCAGGCTTATTAGCAACAATAGTCCTGTCTGTAATGATAGATCGATCCCAATACAATGTGGCATGGCTATTTTCAAGGACCTGTTCTGGTGCATACCTGTAGTACGGCACCTCGGATGCCACAAGACTATGTTTCAGAGCAAGTTGTTGGTGTATTATCCTGGCCACTTGGTTATGTCTATGCAAATACTCGCCGTTTGCGAGACGAGAACAACCGGAGATTATATGCCTAAGGGATTCACCCGGACGATGACACGCTCGGCAAATATCCACTGTGCCATCCCTTAGGATATACTTTCGGTAGTTATTCGTCATCACAACCTCATCCATAATTGCACAGACAAAACCTTCGGTTTCACCAAAAAGATCACCGAAACGGAGCCAGGATACTGAGGCTAGTAAATCTACGTCGGGCCCATGGAGAGCCCGGTAGAATCTGCCATGTAACTCCTTGCTTTGCCACACAGTGCTGCGGTCGGACGTACTAAGTACTACAGGTTTGCGCCAGTTTTCTTTTGCTAAAAATAGAGGAGTCAGTCCATTGTCAACAGCAACTACATCTCTATGAGACCCCATATCGACTTGGAGAAAATACTCCCTAAGATTGCATATCTCGCGGTTATGCAATGTCTTAGCATTTAAGAAGCCACGACCACCGCACTTCCGCGGGATATACAATCTCATGGTCGATGAACGTGGGTGATGTATGCGGTGTGCTGTTAGCAATGTACGAACTTTTCTATCCAGGGCATCCAGTTCAGTTTGAGTCCATTTAAGTATGCCGAAGGAATACATCAGTACCGGCATGACCCATCCATTGTATGCGCGAACCTTGTTTCCGCCAGACAAAAGACTTTTAAGGACTTTTGATAGGCGCCCCAAGAAACGCTCACGCAACGACTGTTTCATGTCAGCATCGTTGATGCCTAATGCCTGTGACATACCTAAATATTTATAGGTTTCGTTTACGGAGAGAGATCTAAGATGAATAGAATCCGAGAGTTGTATACCCGTAGATTCCATTATCTGACCACGCTTTACATGCATGACTGCACATTTGTCCACACCAAATTCCATTTTAATGGCATTACTGAAAGCTTCAGTAACCTTCAGTAACGTTGTCAAATGAGAACTGCTATGGGCAAATAGTTTCAGGTCATCCATGTACAGCAGGTGTGATATTACTTGACCATTTCTCCGTAAACGATAGCCTAATCCTGAACTCTCGAGAAGTGTACTCAGAGGGTTCAAGGCCAGACAGAACCATAATGGACTCAAACCGTCACCCTGGAAGATACCTCGCTCTATTTTTATAGGATCGCCCTGACCTAGAATCCGTCGAGATCCTGGATAGAAAAGGACCGTTCTCCATTTTCGCATGCACGATATCAAGAAAGTGCGTAGAGTTGTATTTATTTTATACAACTCCAGCACCCTCATGAGCCACGAATGCGGCACGGAATCATAGGCCTTCTTATAATCTATCCAGGAAGTCGACAGGTTCTTTCGGTTTCGACGAACCTGTTGGTTAATAGCCATGTCAATGAGGAGTAGCTCCTTAGTACCACGGGCCCCATTCCTACATCCATTCTGAGAGGCGGCCATAATAGAATTTTGATTAATGTGTTTATTAATCTTCGACCTCAAAATGGACGTAAGAATTTTATAAATTGTTGGCAGACAGGTGATAGGTCTATAGTTTTTGGGGTCCGCAGTACCACCAGATTTATGGAGCAGATGGGTTATGCCTGTTGTCATGAATTCTGGAAGCGACTGAGATAATAAAGCACATTGAAATTGAGATGCTAAGCAAACGTGCGAGCTAGGTAACCATTTATACCAGAAATTGTGCAGTCCATCCGGGCCTGGAGATTTCCAGTTGGGTAAAGAACGAACTGCACAAACTACGTCTTGGTAGTCAATGGTTACTTCATTCATATCAGGTATAAGCTCACACGAACGCTCAACATCCTCCATCCACGCGCCTTCAGAGTGAGTGACAGGCACGGACCAGGAGCTCTACTCTTGTTCTCCGAAACGAAATTTCGGAAACGAAAGAAATTTAAACGAAGTTTCGTTTCTGCCGCTACTCTTGAACATTTTCGGACGCGCACGAAAAGTTCGAATCCATAGACAATTTTCGTGAACGAATGGAATGAACAACATTACGTAGGTTCTTTTAATGTCATTTACGGTAAATAACCGGTTTTTAAATTAACTTTAAAATTAAAACGTTGGTTTAATAATTTTAAGAATGTATTTAATTAGTAATGGTTTACTATGTTTAATAACCCAGAAACTGATAAATGAGCAATTAAAATTCAAGTTTATGTCGAAAAACACAGTGACACTAAAAGAACCCTTTCAGTGACTGATAACCGCCCAAGTTAAGATGTCTTTAGTCCCCACTGACCTCTATAGTCCCACATTCCTGTATGTTCCGGTGACAGAGGAGCCACTTGCAGTACAAAATTAGGTGTCAAAATGATAATTCGTATGAAAAATTAGTTCCAATGATTATCACCGACCCAGATTTATGCTTGTCGTCGTATGACAACGTAACTTGTCCGCAGTATGACATTAGCTGAGCCGTCAGCCGTTACTTCAAAATTTCAAAATATTTGGTGCATAATTTGTTGTTATTTATACGGAATTACCAAAGAAAGTAAGTATTAATATTTATGTTTTGCACGCCTAATTCTTATTTAAATAATATTTTCGTAATAGGTTCATATTATTTAGTTTCACCACATCTTTTCAGTATGGCTCCAAATTCCTGTTCGACAACTCCTCAGCAAATCACTGTACTCCTCGATTTCCTCGATGAACATAAAGATCATGCTCGCGGCAGATTGAGGAGTATAGAAGGAAAGGTCCAGACAAAGAGGCTGTGGGAGGAGTTGTGCGACACTCTCAATTCCATGGGTGGTTGCACAAAGACGATTCAGTAGTGGCAAAAGGTACCTAATTATACTTACATCCTAACAATCCATACAAAAACTACCTGTGCCGCCCTCTGTGATCCACATACTTTTAAACTACGGAGACAATTAAAATTACAAGAAAGTTACTGTGTATCACTAAAAATATAATAAGTATTCCCTGCAATGTATGTAGGTATACAATTTTGGAACTTATTTAAATGTTGTTTTGCAGCCTTACCTGCCTGCTACAGACGTCAGAAGCAGGTTGTATCAGTAATACCAGTATGAAGATGGGCGCGTAGAGAGAGAGACAGTAAGGAACGCTGAGCTCGCAGGCATCAGGGCTGCCATGCCATTTGCAGCTGTGTGAGCTATTGCGAGAACAACTTTAAATAATAAAGATTTTCTCCTGTTACCAACCAACTCCAACCTCGCACCTCAAACTTATTGCTTAGTTATTTAAATTTTTACTTTCTTGCATACACTATGCAATTTTTATTAGTGAAAAATTAAAAATGAAGTAGGTATTTAGAAAAAGTCGACCCGTCTCACAACCAGCTGCGATGGGATTCGAACCCACGACCTTTCGCTATCCGGGCGACTGCTCGCGAAGGATAAAAGGACTAAACAAATATAAAGTTATAGGTTTTAGGTAGGAACCTACAACTTTATATTTGTTTAAAAGGAAAATATTCTAATATTTATTTGAGATTTTTTCTCATAAAGGTTATAATATAATGTACTATAATGTTGTATAATCAGTGCTTATCCTATAACAAATTTGTTGTAATATGTAACGATATGTTTCTTGTTTTGTAAATGTTAAATGTAAGCTAATATCATGTAATGAAGTAAGAAATAAAAACCATTAAATACATTGATATTGTCTTTTTAATCTATACTAATATTATAAAGAGGAAAGATTTGATTGTTTGTTTGTTGGTTTGTTCATCGAATAGGCTCCAAAACTACTAGACCGATTTGGAAAGTTCTTTGACCATTAGACAGCTACATTCTTCCCGAGTGACATAGGCTATATTTTATCCCGATATTCCTACGGGAACGGGTAGCAAGCGGGTAAAACTGCGATGATCCGCTAGTCTTCTAAACTAATATTATAAAGAGGAAAGATTTGATTGTTTGTTTGTTTGCATCGAATAGGCTCCGAAACTACTAGACCGTTTTAGACAATTCTTTGACCATTAGAAAGCTACATTCTTTCCGGGTGACATAGGCTACATTTTATTTGGATATTATAAGAATGCAGCAAGCAAATATGTAGCAAACACGCAGTTAGGCATGCATAACGATTTCCTCGTCTTGTCGTAGGTACATTTAACTGAGACACTGATGATTATCTCCTATGACAAAAAAAAAGTTACACAAGTGGGTTTTATTTCAATATTACAATTTTATTAATTGGTTTGGTATGAATGTATCTTCCTGGTTCCTTTCTAAAGTTTGTATTAATACAGCGCTTTTCCCTCGACCTGCCTGTAAAGCTCGAGTCGAAGATGCGGCTGTCTCAATTTCCCTGCGAATCTGCCTGGCTCTGTCCGTTTGGTGATCCTCTTCTGTCAAATAGGGACCTCCCTCCTCGGAAAAAAAAACTCCGGACCTCCATACCAGCCCTTATACATATGTACTATACACATAGCAGGCTACTATAATTTTAGCTGCTGTTTCTGGGCAGTAATGGACAAGCTAGACAAAAGACATCTCTACCATCGAGCTTTCAATACACCAAATGTGCGTTCAACGGTGCAGCGTGGACGTTTTTGGATGGCAGTATCTTCCCTCTAGCTAGAGAGTCCTCAACAGCATTATCGATCGATCACGATCATTAGTCGATCACGGGTGTCATTTCACGGATATCTTTATCCAGAATCACCTGAAAATAAATAAAATAGAACTTTAGTATTGAAAATGAAGTAAATGAAAAAATCGTTAATCGGTTATCACTAGGTACCTATATTTACTACTTATTTCCGCTTAATATGATTCCTTTTTTTGAGATTTTGAAGAAATCTTATGTGCTTTGCTAGTACCTGTATGCGGTGCATTAAGTGCTGTTGTTTAAGTCAATATCTATATCTGAAAAGCGATAACCAGGCTTATGAAAAGTAAAATCGAAAAGTTCATTGAAATGCGTGTTTACATAGTACAAACTTACTTTAAGGGTTGGCTTGAACTCTTGTCGCCTTGCCCCTGGAGGTAATAAAGGCACTATCTCAGTCCACAGCTCCTCGAATAATTCCCGACTGAGTCTGTAATTTTCTATAAACTCTAGATCGGGAATATTCGCTATAAATAACTGATTTCGCAGGTGCTGCCGGTTCTTTCTCCTCTCCAAGCGTTCTTCGCGCAAAGCAGCAGCGATTAAAAGCTGCTTCGTAGCCATATCAGTTAATATTTTAATAAAAATCGACCCAAACGAAAATAGAAAGGTAACGCTTTTGAGTTCGTCAAAACTGCGAACTAAAAACTGCCAAACTTCAATTTTCGTTCGTTATTAAATTGAATTAGAGTAGGCTTAGAAAATTTAAACGTCAAAGCATTTTCGTTTCAACGAAGTTTCGAAACGAAGAAGTCGGTGGTAGGAAATGTGCGAAGTTTCGAAAGAAATTTCGTTTTTCGTTGAATTAGAGTAGACCTGCAGATGTTGTGCCAAAAAGAAATCATGGCATCATCATCCGGCCGATGCATATCAGTATCACTGTGATCCGATCGCTCCCAGGATGCATAAACACGTCGTTGATCTCTCTCGAACATGCGGTTCTGAGTAAAGCGATCGACTCGCACCCTATACCTTCGAATACGATTAGCCCATGCACAAATTTTCTGCTTCAGGAAGTCGATGCGCTCTGTGACACATGAAATATTATATTATTATTATTATTTTTGGAACAGAGACTGAAAAGGGGTCTTAACAATTCGAAGTAGGGCTACTATATAGGGCATGGGCTATGGGGTATCATATGAAAGAGCGCTGCTTGCACATTCTCAAACATTTTTTTCTTTTTTCAGGCCGCATTGTTTTCGATCTTTGATAAAAATGAAAAAAAATACCGTTTTTCGCTCCATTCACAATTTATTTCCGCTGTAAAATGAAGTTAATGTCTTTCAAACTATCGCCACATTGTTATGTTATTTAAATTGGTAACAATCGGGCATACAGATGATATAAATACCTAAGGAAGTAAGGATGGATAGGGTAAAATGTTAATTTGTGTATGCGCAAAGTTTATGACTTAGTAAGCTATTAAACAATTATAACACCCATAATAAGTACCATTAATCCGGTGTAATTTAACACTAAATTAAGAGCACTCGTATAATATAAACATAATTTGTTAATAAGTTTAAAGTTAAAATTAATGAATTAAAATTAAACAAACTTTTACGTAACTACTTACTTGACTTTTTGCAGCAGTCAAAATAGGTACTAGGTACATGCAGTACCTACATTGGCCGCCCGCGACTTTGTACGCGTGGAAATCAGGTATAACTATCTATATTAATTTCTAAATTTCATCAAAATTTGTTTAGTTGTAATTTAGTGCAGTGTCCAGCCTTTAACACCGTACTTACGAAACGTACGAAAATTATCTTTATGGTAATCGTTAACGTGATCGTATTATTTTGTATGAAAACAAAAGCAGCGCCTCTTTCGGTCCTATCATCATCATCATCATCATCATTTCAGCCGTACGACGCCCATTGCTGGGCATAGGCCTCCCCCAAGGATCTCCACAACGATCGGTCATGCTCTGCCCGCATCCAGCGGCTTCCCGCGACCTTGACCAGATCGTCGGTCCACCTTGTAGGGGGCCTGCCCACGGAACGTCGTCCGGTTCGCGGTCGCCATTCGAGAACCTTTCCGCCCCAACGGCCATCGGTTCTCCGCGCTATGTGTCCCGCCCACTGCCACTTCAACTATGAGCAATCCTTCGAGCGAAGTCGGTCGTTTTAGTTCTCCTGCGGATCTCATCATTTCTTCTCATTCATCGAGCAGGGAAATACCAAGCATCGCTCTCTCCATTGCTCGCTGGGTGACCTTGAGCCTTCTTATGAGACCCATAGTAAAAGACCACGTCTAGCTTCCATAAGTCATAACTGGCAACACACACTGATCAAAGACCTTAGTCTTGAGACATTGAGGAATTTTGGACGCAAATATATGCCGGAGCTTCCCAAACGCTGCCCATCCGACCTGGATTCGACGAGAGATCTCTTTCTCGAAGTTGGACTTACCTAATTGGATTGTCTGTCCTAGGTAGACATAGTGGTCAACAACTTCGAGTGTAATGTTCCCAACATTAACTGGAGCGGATGCAACATGGGCATTGGACATGATTTTCGTCTTATCCATGTTCATCTTCAGACCCACTCTTTGGGAAGCATTGCTGAGATCTTCGAGCATTGTGTTCAGGTCTTCCAAGGTCTCAGCCATGAGAACTACATCATCGGCAAACCGCAGGTGTGTTTAGGTACTCGCCATTGATGTTAATGCCGAATCCTTTCCAGTCCAGTAGCTTAAAAATATTCTCCAACGCAGCTGTGAACAGTTTCGGAGAAATGACGTCTCCCTGTCTCACACCTCGCTGTAGTTGGATAGGATTAGAGCTCTGGTTCTGTAATCGGACCGACATGGTGGCGTTTTGGTATAAGTACCTCAGTACCTCGATATACCTGTAGTCTATTTGGCACCTCTGGAGAGACTGCAGCACTGCCCAGGTCTCGATCGAATCAAAGGCTTTCTCATAGTCCACGAACGCCAAGCATAGTGGCAAGTTATACTCTTCGGTCTTCTGTATAACTTGCCGCAGCGTATGAAAGTGGTCTATGGTACTATAACCTTTTCGGAACCCGGCTTGTTCGGGAGGTCGGTCCTATGAGGAACTAAAATTCAATTAATATTTGACAACATCTTTTGATCTGTTCAACAACTGGTAATTTTGTGGAAAGCAACATGTTGATAGCAACAATAGCAACACTGTTGCCGTTTGTGGAATCAGTCTTGCAACAGAGCGTTGACCGTTCTACAAAATACAACTTGTTGAAAAATAATACACCTTCAGCAGCTGTGGGTAGAAAAGCAACATTTTCAACAAGTCGTATTTTGTAGAACGGTCGACCACGCTCTGTTGCAAGACACATAAACGGCAACAGTGTTGCTTTCCACAAAATTGCCAGTTGTTGAACAGATATAAAAGCACCTTTACTATTAGGTACCTAATAAGAATAGGTCGTAGGCTATTTTTTATCTCAAAATTCCACGGGAAGGAAGCCCTGGGGTGCAGCTAGTAATAATATAAGGATTAGTGGCGCGCCGCTTTTTGAGCTGTCAATCAAAATGTCATCATCATCATCGTCAGCCATTTATTGTTCCAACTGCTGGGGCATAGGCCATCCTTATGGATGGATAAGGAGAATGGGCTATAACCTACCTCTACGACCTACCCAATGCGGATTAGCGGGTATTAAGGACTGCAAATGCAACCGGGACCAACGGCTTAACATGCCTTCCGAAGCCCGGAGGAGCTCGAGGTAATACATTTTTTTGTACACAATCGCAGGCCGAAAGCGCAAACCACTGCGTCACGGGCTCCTCATGAAAAAATCCTCGGGAAAATTTCATTTCGTTTTGCGTACAATTTATTTTACTTTTAAATGTAAGTACTTACCAAGAACATAATTTTCGGTCTTTATAAAGTTGCATAGGCTGGGAAACAAAAATGTCCCTAAGAAGAATAATAGATGCAACAAAATCTTAAAAACTGAATCTTCACAAAATATTGTTTGGTAAGTACCTTCGTTATTTAAGATAGTTCTCCTAACAAATAAAAAAGGTATAAAAAATGACGTCAATGCGCCAGTGTTTAGATGGCCATTATTTGCGCCGCTTGACCGATAACAGCGCTTATAAATCTCAATGAGAGCACCTCACGTCGCTGCCGGGGGATGAATGATTAAACGTATAGAGTTTCTTCATTTGTTCTCACTTCGGGGACAATAGTCGTAGTAAGGGAAAATTACGCCGCCCGTGGGACCCACCGCGAGTATATCATCATTAGAGCGCAGTAGCAGACGGGCTCGCCTAGTCTTTATAAAACATTCACCTAACACGAACGGTAAGGGAATACTGGCCGAATTACTGATACTATGGTACTGAGCTTGTTATTGCAATACCAAAGAGGCTTTAATTATGTTCAAGAATCTTGAAAATAATTAAGCAAGCAAATCTTCCGTTTGTATAAATAACAACGTTCATCTTGAATCAAGATGCTTGCAAGTTCTTTTCGGAATAGACAGTAAAAAAAAATCCATTTTGGTTCTTGTTTTGAGGGTCCTACATTATATACGTAACAAAGTTGATTCTTCTTACTAATGACACTAATAAATAAAAATAACGCCAGTGTATCAGTTTTCATCATTGAGAAACGTGATGTAGCTACCCAGGAGAGTATCTATCTTGCTAGCCTTTTTCAGAATTCCATTAAATTAGGTATAGTTTAACGATACGTAATATGAGTTTGACGTTTATTTTTAGAATTTGAAGAATATAACAGTCTTCGCAAAATAAGACCTACGTATACGTAGTTCTAATACCTCATTTCATCTCTTCTAGGTGTTTCTATAAGGCTAACAAATAAATAAACAATAAATGTTACTAATAATTATAGCCCAAATTCATCACATCCAGACAACTACATATAAAAAATATACATACCTACTAAAAAAATACAACAGCCTCTTTGTATTGATTCCGGTCCCACAAAAGCTGAAAATTCCAAGTAACTAATTGTGAAAATATAAATAAAAAATAATGAACTTCTTACAATCACCCCTCGCTCATAATAATAATTATTATGTAGTTTCTATTAAGACACTGTGTTATGAAAACTAGATAATGGATAAATATACCTATATAAGTATACTTTTTGTTTGTAATTAGTTACATACTTACATTTAATACTAGCCTTCCGCATGGGCTTCGCCCGCGTGGACTACACGACGTTATCCCGCGGGAACTATATATTTATCCGCGATAAAAAGTAACATATATCACTATCCAGGTCCCTAACTATACCCATACCAAATATCACGTCGATCCGTTGCTCCGTTATGACGTGAAAAACGGACAAACGATTTACGTCAAATGTGCGTGAATGCTGGTTTGTATGGGAAAATAATAGTGTTGTTTTTACTACTTTTTTCGCGATTTTAATATTTTTCTATCCATAAAAACCTTCGGTGTGCCTTTAGGAACATAATGGAAAAAGAAATTAGCCGTATTGGTCCAGCCGTTCTCGAGTTTTGCGCTTAGCCACATACATTTTTATTTAGATACACATACATTTTAACCGCCTCTGTGGTCTAGTGGTTCATACCACGGATTTCAGACCCAGAGGTCCCGGGTTCGATTCCCAGTGGGGGTACTTATTGTATTCGGTTTGGTTGGTGGTAGGACTTGTTCTTAGTCCGCCTGGCTAGCTACCACCATCTTATCTAAGTCTGACGCCATAACAATGATGTTTTCAGCATTATTGTGTTCCGGCAGTTAAAGATAAGATAGCCAGTTCCTCAGTGATTGAGGATTCCGGGAGTAGTGCGCTTCCACCTTCCGCCTTATCACCACTTATCATCAGGTGTGATGAAGGCTAAGTGCTACCCCGTTGTGGATAAAAAAAAAAAAAAAAAAAAAGATAGACTAGCGGCCGCCGCGGTTTCACCCGTGTGGTTCCCGTTCCCGTGGGAATATCGGGATAAAAAGTACCATATGTGTCATTCCAGTCTATAATCTATCTCTGTTGCAAATTTCATCTAGATCTGTTCAGTAGTTTTGCGTGAAAGAGTAACATACTAACATCCATACAATCATATTCCAAACTTTGGCATTTATTATATTAGTAGGATACGTAGAAAACACCCAGACCAAACAAATACTTAGCCATGTTCATGCACTCAGATATATGTCTTGTTCGATCGAACCCGAGACCTCTCGCGCAGAAGGCAGGCGCACTGCGCCAAATCGGTCGTCTATACCATCATGAATACCATCTCACTCAGTTTCATTTCAATCCTTAACTTATCTTAAATCTACTTAAGATTAAGCCCCTGAGTTATGGCAATTGAAAACAACGAGGGAAAATGTCGCTTACCCTCTAACATGAGATTTTTAGCCCGTCCGGGAATCGAACCCAGGGCCTCAGATATAGCGGAACTTTACTTTGAAAATAGGTGCGTAGGTTGAAACACCAGTTTTGTACACGGAGGTCGTCCAAAAAGGTGAAGGTTCCCTAACTGCATCTGCGATATCCAATTTATTACAAAATCAATTGAAATCGATCTAAAATAATGTCTTACCAATTTCCAAACACATCAATAACTATTGTCTCTAGATTTCCCGTAAGTTAAGAACTAGAACGCAGTAATTATGCTAGTGGCGAACTTTAAACGCACTACATTAATGAAGCCGAGTAGAAGTAAACTTAATTAGTTAATCAGAATAGTGGTGAAGTGTCGGGTCAAACTAATTCTAAGTTTTCACCTTAGTTATTAGTTTATCACTGGCGCGGAGCGGTTAAGTTTTTAAATGATTGAATTTTCTTAGGATAAATACGAAAGTATAGGTATTACCGATTTATTATTATATGTATAGAATAACTAGCTTTTGCCCGCGATTTCGTTTGTGTGATTTATGCCCGAATACTCGTACGCTACTTATCTTTGGGAGCGTCTCAAACATCGCCCTGTCACTTTAAATGTCAAACGTATGAAAGAGATGCCATGATGTTTAAGACGCTCCCAAAAATGAATTGCGTTCGAGAATTCGGGCGTAAGATAGTTGTGCGTTTATTTTGAAAGTTACGGATTACCAATATAAGTATCAAGGTATTTATTTATCAGTAGACCTTATTTTTACATGCACTATAAATAAATAAATAAATAAATAGGTAACTTCTTACATTCACACCAATTATCTAAGCCCATGTTAATTTCATTAAGAAACTGTATCATGGAAAACTTGATAACGGATAAATATATACCTACTTAAATACTTTTTTTTGTAAATACATACTTAATATACATACTTAACACCCAGACCAAGACAAATAGATATGTTCATGCACACAAATATTTGTCTTGTTCGGGAATCGAACCCGAGACCACTGGCGCAGAAGGTGGGTAGCCTACCCCTGCGCCAAATCGGTCGTCAAAATTATGAATGAAAGCTACCCTCCAAAAATAGTGTCTCTACCTTCAACCTAAATGTAAATTCCTTTACATACTGAAACACCTTATAGCACCCTGTATAACGGGAATTTTCCAAAGCCCTTTATTAGTGCTCATATACATTATAAAAAGGAATCTACCCTCCAAAAATGGTGCCTCTGCCTTCAGCCATATTCAAATCCCCATAGAAACTGGAAAAAATCCTTTCTTAATGCTCACCTACACCATGAAAGGTATCTACCCTCCAAAAATGGTGTCTCTACCTTCAGCCCTATACAAATCCCAATACAAACTGGAACAGCCTGTAGCACCCTGTATGACGGGAATTTTCCAAAACCCTTTCTTAGTGCTCATATACATTATAAAAGGAATCTACCCTCCAAAAATGGTGTAAGTATCTATCTTTAGCCCTATACAAATCCCCATACAAACTGGAACATCCTGTAGCACCCTGTATAACGGGAATTTTCCAAAACCCTTTTTTAGTGCTCACCTACACCATGAAAGGTATCTACCCTCCAAAAATGGTGTCTCTACCTTCAGCCTGTAT
Organism: Crambus lathoniellus; assembly: GCA_949710035.1. Lineage (NCBI taxonomy): Eukaryota > Metazoa > Arthropoda > Insecta > Lepidoptera > Crambidae > Crambus > Crambus lathoniellus. The sequence goes on from OX453306.1 coordinate 12,015,962, forward strand.
GACGGGAATTTTCCAAAACCCTTTCTTAGTGCTCATATACATTATAAAAGGAATCTACCCTCAAAAAATGGTGTAAGTATCTATCTTTAGCCCTATACAAATCCCCATACAAACTGGAACATCCTGTAGCAACCTGTATAACGGGAATTTTCCAAAACCCTTACTTAATGCTCACCTACACCATAAAAGGTATCTACCCACCAAAAATAGTGTCTCTATCTTCAGCTGTTAGGGCTGTACGCCTATCCCAACAATGAATGAATCAATCAATTTAGAGTTTTATATGTATAGATCTCGAATGGCGACCGCGAACCGGACGACGTTCCGTGGGCAGGCCCCCTACAAGGTGGACCGATGATCTGGTCAAGGTCGCGGGAAGCCGCTGGATGCGGGCAGCGCAGGACCGATCGTTGTGGAGATCCTTGGGGGAGGCCTATGCCCAGCAGTGGGCGTCGTACGGCTGAAATGATGACGATGATGATGATTTATAGATCATCAGAGGTAGGTATTCTAATCTTGGTCGAAGACGTATATACCTAACCTATCTCACACCATTTGGAGTTATACTTTAATAAGAAACATGACAGTGTGTTATTCAACCACCTCGATAAATGGCTAATTACTAGAGCAACCAATTTGTCAGTGGTTAATATATTGTAAGATTGATTTGTTTCATTGTTTGTAATGAATACTAATGCATCGAAAGATGGACACATGTTAGGTATATAGATAATTATTATGTTTAATCAAATTTCCATGATTAAGCGTTAGTTAAGTATTATATTATCTGAGGGCCAAACGCTTCATTGATCGATCGATCGAAATTAAACTATTGCTACCAGAAAATTTATTCGTACCTAGCATAATTATGGTAGGAAATAAAAATAGGGCACAAGTTAACCGGTAGTTTCCAAGTCATCTTTTCGATCATATCAAACGTATCATGACGCCTTGGTGGGGTTTAAGTCTTTTTTGTGATCTCAAAAGCAATAAGTAGGTCTACACCACGGTAAAGATATAGATAGAGGTACTGAGTTCGATTGCCCATGGGGACATTAGGTAATACATATATTGACGACCGATTTGGCGCAGGGGTAGGCTGCCCACCTTCTGCGCCAGTGGTCTCGGGTTCGATTCCCGAATAAGACAAATATTTGTGTGCATGAACAATAAATGAACATGTCTATTTGTCTTGGTCTGGGTGTTAACTATGTATATTAAGTATGTATTTACAAACAAAAAGTATTTAAGTAAGTAAGTATGTATTATTTATCCGTTATCAAGTTTTCCATGATACAGTTTCATAATGAAATGAACATGGGCTTAGATAATATAATTGGTGTGAATGTAAGAAGTTATTTATATTTATATTGTAGAGGTAGGTATTTGATTTGGTCAGTGGTACAACTTGTTCTACGTCTGCCTAGCTAACTAACACTATCTCATCTAAGTCTGCCTGCCTGTTCCGGAAGTAAGAGATAATAAGATAGCCAGTTTCTCAGTATTTGAGGATTCTGGGACTAGTACACATATGACAACTTTTTTATTGGTTCTACGAGTTATTCTTAAGGCAAAGCGTTATCCCGCTGTAGATTAAAAAAACTAGCATACAGTGCTTAACGAGACCTTCATTAGATCATTGATTCATCTTGTAAGCATATTAAGGCTATTGCGGCGATCAAACTCAAAATTTTCAATGTTTTTAAATTAAATTTCCTGACAAAGTATCATTGCTAAGCCTTCCAAAATATTATATGTGATAGATCTTTTCTTTATGAAGGGAAGTTACTAAAATTTATTTGAATCAAATAAATACAATGTACTAAAAAAAATTTTTTTCAAGACCCCTTTTTTCCGTCTTAAACTCAATTATCTCAATAACTAGTTGAGTAATCAAGCTAGTTTTTTTTGTGTAAGTAGTTCTTAGTCATATCTAGGGAAGTTACTAAAATTTATTTTTGTTATATTTATAGTCAATAACTAGTATCCCAAAATGCATCGTGCACCGTTTCGCAGCATAATTATTCAGTCTCCGCCTGGCATTGGCGGCGTTTGGACGTGGAGACTGTATCGCTCCGATTGCGCCAAAATTGAAAAAAAAAACTCACACTAGGATCCTAATTTTTTTCAATGATGCTTATTTTGCTAGGAAATATTGAAATAGCGCTTCAGGATTGGGTATAGATGAGTGCTTTGCCATTTATTGCATAACCATAGACCTATGTAACCTAGGACAAGTTATTTTACTGATTACCTAAAGTAAACATCAATAGTTTGAAATAAAAGTGACGGATAATATTGCCTAAGATACTTAAGAGCCCATAAAAGTTGTACCAATTTGAGTACCAATATTTTGTTGTGTTGTAGGTACATAATTAGTCTAAGTTTCTAACTTCTACTACTGTATATTAAATTTATGTTGGTTTTAGGTTCCTCAAAATTGAAAATGTGAGAATGTTAAGATAGGTAGGTGTAAAAAATTGCATCAAGAAATAAGAAATTCGCTTGTTGAAAAAGTTTTTCACAGAGACATAATGTAAAAGCAATTCTTGAAATAAAACCGACGTAAGAATTTTATATACCTAGTTGATCTAATATCACCATTACACCAATTTTATGAGACTGTGAGAAGTCCAGCTTCTTTCCTTTGAGTGAGGAATATAAACCGCACCATTTTGTGTAAATTTCAGGTTCAAAACATTTTTATTACTGATTCTCTTATCCATTATTTGTACAAAATAGAGCATGCATACAATTTCTTGCAAGAAATGCTCTCGCGGTTTTGAAATTCGAAATTCGAAATCCCCACAACAATATCTAAAACCGATGGTTGAGGCGCCAGTAGCAATAAAAAAGAATGAAAAGTCTGTCAGCTGGTATTGACAGTTTTAACTCTCAAATTTAACCACCGCGTCAGATAAGTTTGCGGAGTTCTGTAAGGAGACTTGCATAGTCGGAGTAAAATTTTTGATACTCTAATGAAATATTGCATAGGTACAAGTACTTCCGAAGGTGGAATATTTATTTCATTATTTAAATTTCATTGCACAAAGTATAAACAAATGGCGGGCTAACTTTAAACTGACTAACATATTATATCAAAGATAATAAACACATAAAAATGAATAATCTCGAAGAAGTTTTATATACACTCTCTGCCACAAATGTCATTTATTAAAAGTAGGTGGCTAAAACGTCAGTGATTAGATTACATACCCTTTGGAAGCGGCCATGGAAGAAATGACAGTTTTGTATAAGTAGTACGAAACCAAACCCTTTCAGCTGCTCGACCCTGATGTTGTCAAAGCCAGCGACTTTACCTTCTTTGAGCTTATCAAGGGCAAACTTGAGCTCTGTTTCTGTAAAAGCCTCGTCCAAGTGGTTAACCTCTTTACCAGGGTCTCGTGTAAATTTCTTCTGGAGACTTTTCGTGGAAGCTTTCCCATTTTGGAGTAAGTGGTGAGCGATCTGGTTTGTGGTCACATTGGAATGACGATCAGCGATTTTAGGATCATTATTTAGTTTCCTTATAAAACACCATACCTTCTTGCTTTTATGCGTCATATCTACGCCTTCGATTAGCTTGTTCCACTTTTCTCTCGTTGTTTCGGATATGGCTTATAGCAATTCATTCCCAAAATCTATGGTGTCCTGTGAGATGGGATCTAATTCATACTGGTCTTGGTATGTCATCCTATCATATTATATTTAAAAACATATATTTGATGCTTGGGAGAGCAAGCGAGATGTAGTTGGTATTTATTGTGACCTCTCCAAAGCTTTCGATTGTGTTAATCACCAAACGCTTTTAAGGAAATTAAAACATTATGGTGTCTATGATAAATCGGTTAGCCTTATGCAATCATACACAGAAAGTAGTTATAAAAAAAACTGAGTCTACTGGAGCCCCTATCAACATGGGCGTACCCCAGGGGTCAATACTGGTCCCTTTTGCTGTTTTTAATTTATATAAATGACCTTCCTTTTTAAGCAAAGAATTTATGCGAGACAGTGCTATTTGCTGATGACACTTCCTCTAGTCTTTAAAGTTGACAGAGGTAATAATTGTTCTGACGAAGTAAATAGTACTTTATCGAAAGTTGCGCATTTGTTTCATAGCAATAATCCATTCCTTTACCATGGTACCATTACACAGTACCATTGATGGTACTGTGGCAATTTCTTTTTGCCGTGGTACCAATTAATCTATCATTAAACTCGAAAAAAACAAAATGTGAAAAAAAAATCCCTGCCAAATGTAAGACAGGTTGATATTCACATAAAATTGGATGACAATATAGTAGAATTAATTAACAGTACTAAATTTTTAGATATAACATTAGATTATCGACTTCAATGGGACACTCATATTGAAGCCTTGGCCGGTAGACTCAGTTCTGCGGCATTTGCTGTTAAAGAAATAAGGCTCTTAACCGATATTGAAACGGCAAGGTTAATCTATTTTAGCTATTTTGAGAGTGTATTGTCCTACGGCCTATTACTTTGGGGTTCAGCAGCTAACAGAAAGTATTTTTGTGCTTCAGAAAAGAGCTATTCGCGCCATATACAAACTTCGGCCAAGAGATTCTTTAAAAGAAATCAACATATTAACTGTTGCAGGACAATACATATATGAGAATATGGTATATGTGAAGAAGTATCTCAATACATTTGTAAAACGTAGCAATATACATCAATTCAAAATAAGAAATAAAAATAAGATTGCCGTTCCAAGGATTCGACTTGGAAAAAACAAGAAGTTCGTTTTTGGGGAAAAGCGTAGCTAGTTTTAATAAAGCTCCACAGAATTTAGTAGAGCTGCCTTTGCACAAATTCAAAAGTCATGGCAAAAAATGCTCATGGGCAAAGGATATTAAAAAGTAGACGACTATTTGAAAGACCGTAATGCATGGATTTGATGTAACACATAACCTTAGCTGAACTAATGTTATATTATAATGAAAAGTTGTAAAAGTTAACGATATAAATCTTTGGAAATATCGTTACTCCAATTATTAAAGCTGATAAGTTTATTGCGCCTATTCTTCTTATCAGTTAAAAAAGTCTTGAACGAAATTATTGACGATTCAAAAGAGCTTATTTCTTAAGTCAAGTTGAATAAAGATATTTTTTATTTTATTTTATTATTTTATCCTTCAGGTCGTAAGGCCTGGCACATAATTAGGTCCTCCGTATTGCACCACTTACTGTCTTCACGCACTCGTGATCTATGTGATCACTGGCAAAGATTAGATCAAGGTTTTAACCCCTTTTCCAGCGACCGCTGTTGAATGATGACTAGAGGATTCGATCCCGGTCGATTTTTCTAGTCCCGGGATTTCGGGATTATCGACTGTTAATACCGGGATCCCGGGATAGTCCCGGGATTTTATTGGTAAAGAAAATGGTAGCAATTAAAAAGAAGTAAACATATCAAAATCAACCTTTTATTTTAAATCTTTACTTAAATCTTCAAAAACAAAACAAAATTATTATTTCTTCTAATAAAATTAACAAACTAGGCCCTTATAAAAATTATTGCCTAGTTTGTTTATTTTATATTTTACAATAAACTTAAAAAAATCAACTTCTAATATTTGTCAAAAGAGATCAATGTTAATAGGACTACTAATATTTTAAATAAAATAGACCAGGAACTATAATTTACTTATTTAAGCCACGAAAATAAAATCTAAGAAATAATAACGCATCCAACGTCTCATCCGAAAGCATGCTTCTTAATTTGTTGCACAAATATGAAGCAGCGGAAAACGCGCGTTCAGGCTCGATGGAAGTTGGAGGAATCGTCAATAAATTTTTATAAGCCTTCTCCAAATTATGACCTCGTGTGGAACTAGCCTCAAAAAGATTCATTTCTTGTTTAATGATCTTAGAAAGATCAGTTTCTTTAAATGCTTCAGGATTTATTATTTTCATACTGTTTTCTATTTCGTTCTGAAGCTTTTCTTTTAATGTTAAATCAGTCTTACTAGTTGTCTGCGTGGGTTCAATGTTCATGTCATTTTCTTCATTATCACTATTTTCAATTTTTCCAGCTAACAAAATAATCTGTTTTTTTATAGTCATCTTGCTTGGACTTGAAAATAACTCCTTTAAATCACAATCAGTCTCTAACTCAGTCTTCTCAGTATGAGGATTTTGTAAATAGTTTAATACTCCACTTAACTCACTGCGTCGACGATCTTTCAAGCGGTTCAATAAATGTGTCTTCAATTTAGAAGCCAAAATTGAGTCATTGTCACGCAATTCTTGAAAAAGAAACTTGAGTGTAGCATCCGCTGTGCACAAATTGGCATCAGAACGACAAAGTGCTTCTACAGATAATTTAACGGGCGCCAATACCTTGATTATCTCACTAATGAGTTGGAAATCTGACTCTTCAAATGGTACAGGATTATTAAGATCAATAAGTGCCTTTTTTACGCTAGTTTTTAAAAGATCAAATCGCTCCAGCATTGTAAAGAGACTGTTCCAACGCGTTTTACAGTCCAGTAGTAAATTAAGCTCTCTTCCATGTTCTTTTTTAACATATTTTTGAAGTATTGTATCATTCTTCAAGGATGCTCTTTTGAAAATAAGTACCACTTTACGAACTTTCTTTATTAATTCATTAATATTGCGATCATCATAAGTCAAATCTCGACCGTTTCCAGTTTCAATTACTAATCCTGAGTCTAGTTCTTCATCATCATCCGAGTCATCAAAATCATCACTGGCAGTCTCCTTTACAGGTGTCTTTTTATACAACAAATCACAAACGGCTAAATGAATACCATGTGCAAAACAAACTTGGTGTTCTGCATTAACAAGTTTTCCAACCTTCAGCATTACATTTGGACCATCAGTTATTATTGCCACAATATCTGTATCTAATGAGATATGAAAATCCAAAAGCCGCTTTTTTAAAGTATGAACACAAGTTTCGGCGGTCAGCGATTTATCAATTCGAATAAGTCCCAAATTCCACTTTTTGTTTATTGAATGAATATTTAAATTCATATATCTCTTATTAGACGTAGACGTCCATTCGTCAAAACTTAGACTAAATCGTTGTCCTTCTTTTTTCAATGTAGATAGTTCAGCTGTTATTTGTTTTTTTATCTTTACACTATAGTCTAGTACTCTGTTGCGGATTGTTGAAGCAGATTTAGGTAAGTCTGAGTACCCTTTTGCTAACAGTAACGATCTTAAATCTTTTGATGTCACAAATACGCTAAAAGGAAAACCATCTAGCGCAGTCATACGGGCCAAAACATCGTCAAGAGTATCAGATTCAGGTTTAACAAAATAGTCGGTCATTTTTCTTTTCGAAGGTGGTCCTTCATTATTTTGACTTGTTGAGGAAGATGCCTTAGCAGAATCTATTTTTATGGAATGTTTTGAAAATAGATGAGTATGTAGGCCTTTGGTTGATCCTCCTAAGGTTTTTAAAATAGCTGAACAACGCTTACATTTTGCCGAGCTACCCATTTTGTCGACTAAAAAATGACTCCACACTGACGTAACGTCTTCATCTTTTTTATGTTTGACATAAACACTTTCCTTAGAAAGTGACATTGTTTACTTCTTAAACCTAAAACAATAAGAAAAGAACATTTGAATATTTAAAAGCGTAATTTTTACACTATTTTACACACATAGGTAGGTAAAGTACCTAATCCAACAACGTTTGTTAGCAGAAACAAACGAAATCAGCTGTGTAAACAAGATGGCTGGCAAATTTTGACGTTTAACGTCAAATGAAAGTAAGCGCGTTTCGTTTCACGCACATTTTTAATGAATTATTTAAAAAATGTTTAAGTCCCGAAATTCCCGGGATTCATTGGATTTAATCCCGAGATTTTCGGGACTAAAATATGATCGGGATTCCGGGATCCCGGTTTTCGGGATCCCGGGATCGAATCCTCTAATGATGACGGAAGTTTTGGATCATGGATCAAAGATAGTAGGTATGTGTCCATCAACCCATTCTTCAACCTTCACTCCGTTGTCATCACTGGTTCTGTATCCCCAGTTCTCGCTATGGCTATTAAAATTACCAAGGACGAATCTAACCGGATGGGCGTTAAAGTTCGGCGGACAGCTGAATAATACGGTGCATTGGGAGGTTTGTAGACTGAAGTGACCGTACAGTTACTAAGTTCGGTAGTAAGGATCTCTATGTTACTGGTGTTAGTCTGATACACAGTGCGTACCTCTTTATCTGGCCTGGCGAATAAGCACTCCCATACTGTCGATGGGGGACTTCAGCTATGAGTTTCATCCCCTGAGTCACTTGTCAGATATGCTTTAACGAGTGTGCATCTGAGTTACATAACCTCATTCCGTCCTCTCCTTTAAACTCACGCTCAGAGAATTAAGTACTCCTTCATCATGCCTGGAATACCCTGCCGGCTTCTGTTTGCCCGAGTACCTACAACCCAAACCTCTTAAAGTCGCAAGTGAATAGGCATCTTCTGGGTGAATCTATTCACACAAAATTTTATAACCTTACGTAGCAAGTTTACATTAGTAAACAAAGTATCAATTATTTCAGTTGCGCTACATTTAGTTTAAACAAATTCGACGATCTCCGTGGCCGATTGGTGTACGCACCGGTTTTCTAGGTGCCACTATCTCTGAGGTCCCGGGTTCGATTCTCGGACGGGTAAATGTCGAAAACTAACTTTTAGATATTTTCTTGTATCTGGGTGTATGTGATCGTTGCTTCCAATTTTCAATGACACAAGTTATTGTATTATTTGATAGTATCATTTTTGGTATTGGAATAATATGTATTTTATTTTATTTTTTTGTACTTAAACAATATTTTTATTTAAGTGTTTTTTTTATATTGATTTATATTATAAATTGATAGCGTGATTTAATATAAACGGTATACTTATTTAAATATTGATTAACTAAGTAGATTTATTTTGTAAAAAAGTATTAGATGATGGGCTAGTATGAGTTATTTATATTTTTTTTTCATATTAAATTATAAGTTTTATTAATTTGATTGGAATAAATCTGAAAATGTAGGTACCTACTGGTTAGAGCAGTATACATTATTTATTTTTTTCAGTGTAATTTGTAGCAAATGTTGTAGTTTTGCCTGCGAAGATCATTTCGATAATGGATATATTATCGAAATGATCTAGAGATAGAAAATAAATATAAATAGCTGCTGCTGTGTTCTGCATTTTGAAGAATCGTTTGAAGTGACTATCTTTGTTAAAAAATGCTTTTTTTACTACATACGAATAATATCTAAGATCTACTCTTCCTACAAACCGACGTTTACAATAAATATTCATAATAATTCTTCTTGTATTCTACATAATATAATTTCCTTAGTAAAAGCGCACATAGGTGATATTTTAGATGTAAATCGAATGCGCGCTGCATGCCGCGTCTACACGTATTTCTCAGTCTACGAGAGTGCCGCGGCCGGAGTCTTACCGATCCCAGCACCCCCTCGCTTGTGTAAGCAACGGCCATCGACGATATTTTTTTTACCTATGCTATATCCTTAAGCACAGAACACAGTCGAATTGAACGCAGTCCAATGCGTAATGGCCAATCAAGACACAAGCCCCTAAAGCCGTTGTTTATGTAGCGCCCGTTGTCACTTTGGCTAAGTGTAGACAAGAGCGAGCGATGAGGCGTTAGTTCTCTTACTGACTTCCTCATTTCTGATTCAGTAGCGCAGGGCAACTTTATTCTGGTAGGTCCGTTTTACTACCTGCTGGGTGAACTTTCTCCTTCCCATAAGACCACATGACGACTAATATAAATATGTTTACAAACTAAACAATAAACATCGTCAAGTTTAAAATTCAATTTGGCGGATGTTAGTTCATGGTAATCGAGGATGATTCTATTAATAGCCAACCGAATATAAAGCAAATATTATAGAAGTTTGCCGCAAAGTAATGTAAGTAATGAAACAATACAAACAACAGTAATACATATTCATTAATCTTGTTAGAGCAAACAGACGTGGTCGACTTTGGTTGTAAACTTGTGTCCAGGCGCGGTACTCGAAGAGACGATGGGGTTCCCAAAGTTTCTCTCCCAAAGTTAGTGCTGGATATTTTAGTAGCCTTTCTGAAATTCGAAGTTCAAAGCTATGCAAAGGTTTTATTGAGCGAACGCTGATGCTTTTTGTTTTGTATTGATACTTTAGTTAGAGGCAATAGTCTACTTTATATTTACACTTACGGTGGCCCAAAAATAATATAATTTAGCTTGACACTTTTTTTTACTAAATTTTTAAATGAGAGCGTCGTTTTTACCTCGAATAAGTTTTTTGTAAATTTTCATTTTCATGACAAGCTTTTTTGCTGACTGTACTTAAATATTGCATTGTCATCTAAACCAAACCTGTATACAAAATTTCAGCTTCATCGGACACTGGGAAGTGGGTGAAATTAAGCCTGCAAGATTTGTCCCCCACTAACTAACAAGCTAATTATCTAACTAACAGGGCAAGTTAAATAAAAGCTTGTAAAAAAGGAGGTTGTCAGTTTGACCTGTAAGTATTGATATTGTTAGAATTGAATAATATTTGAATATAGTGTTCTATTTAGGCCTTCAAGCACATGTGCTAAATTTCGTAAGAGTAGGGCAGAAGCCCCGGTTTTGGCCACTGTACCGGTTTTGGTCACTTTTTGCTCTAAAAGTTTTTCGTCATTTTTGCAAAAGGCAATAATAAGGTATTTTAAGGTAATATTAACAACCGTTAGAATTCCATAAGTCATACGATTTTTTTTCAATAAATTCCATTTTCTGTTTTAAAAAATGTAATATGGTATAAAAATTTTAAGAAATTTGATTTCGATGAAATACTTTATAAACCTTTGTTTTTTTACAAATATATTGTTGTTTACTCGGATCCCGCGGGCAGTCGATCCACCGTTCGGGTGCGCGTTCCGTTGGCTCTGGTCGGGCTCTGTGCTGAGGAGCGATCGTAGACGGCGAACGAAGCGGTTGGTCGAAGACACGAACTTCGTGTACTTCACGTACCTCCTCCTGGTTTCCTTGCGACCTAGTCACCACCATTGTGCTTACTTAGATCCGGCTCGATGCGACCAAGACTGTAGAGGGTGGACTGTATTTAGTAGGTGAGGTGGTGACGAAGATGTAAATAACAACACAAATTCGTCGATAAGGTCGCTGGTTTTATTCTGTGACCAGGTCTTTTTCTTATGCACTAAACTTAACAGGTAGGAGGCTTAAATTACTGAGTTATAACCAAAATACAGTTCGTGAAGTACTTAAATAACACTTGAGAGTTCACACAAAATCACTGCACTAAGTTAAAGTTCTAAGTTCTACGTTCGTGTCTTTTCACAGTTCTCACTTGAGCACTACAGTAATCTTTTAGACGAGCACTAACACTAACACTACTTTGCGTCCTTTATTGCACTATAAGCGTCCGTTCGCACTATAAGTATCCGTAATTGCGGCTACACAACACGCGGAGACGAGGTACTGACGATATGCGATCGACAGTACAGGACACAGCGTCCGTAATCGCGGTCACACAACACGCGGACACGAGGTACTGACGATATGCGGTCGACAGTACAGGACACTTCACTGTCACTGGCGAGACGTGGTCGACAGTACTTGATGACGTTCGTCGACTAGACACGTAGACACGTTCGCGATGACGATGTACGAGGGGCGCACGATCTTCCGTGCGATCGCGGTTCACAGCGGTATACGAAGGGCGCGGTTCACTGAACTGGTGTAGGTACTAGCGCTGGTACTGTAGCTCTGGAGCTCTTCTTGTTTCTTCGGAGAGATCTTCTTGAGAACTGAGCCAAATTGAAACTGTGCCGGCACGTCAGCCGAGAGCGTTATTTATACTGCGCTGTGCCGGTGTCTGGAACATTCGCGAGGGCGCGAGCGCGGGTCGCGCGCGACTCCTTGAATGTTCGAGCAAAGGCAGTGTGAGATAGCTGTCGCGATATCTCGCTCGCGTGCTTGAGACGGTCGCCGTCGCCTTGCTCGCTCGCACACATGAGACGGCTGCCGCCATCTCTTTTACACGTGGGACGGACGTCTTTACCTGCCCCGCACGTTCCGCGCCGCCTTGCTCTCGATCATTCGGGACTATCTTTTGTCTTTGAATTTTATGCGGGAATATTCTATAGCGGCGCTTTTTCAGGCTGTCGTCAACATCCTCCCCCCGGCGAAGGATCCTGATCCGTAGCCAATCCTGTAAGACAGCCTTCATCCTCATCCTTGCCCCTGACTTGTATCCATAGGGGCCTGCGTCTCCAGGGTTACCAACTTTGATGCTGGTCGATGGAATGTGCCCCCTTTGGTCTTGACCTCCACATTCCGGATCTTCCCGTCTGGGCCTGGGTGCACGTTCATGACCACTCCCCAGGGCCATGTGTTGCGTGGCAGCGTGTGGTCCACGATCAGAACCACATCCCCAATCTTGATTTCTCTTCCCTGGCGTCCGTTGTCGAGGCGGGGTATCAAGGTAGGAAGATACTCCCGCAGCCACCTCTTCCAAAACGAGTCGGTGAGTGCTTGCGCGGCGCGCCAGGTGCGTCGATCCCCGATGTCGCATGGGCCCGTGGTAGGGAGCCCCGATGATGACCCCAACAAGAAGTGGTTCGGTGTCAGGGCCTCCGGATCTGCAGGGTCGACCGATACGTGGGTCAACGGTCTGGAGTTGACGGCGTGCTCTGCCTCTGTGAGCAGAGTGTGGAGAACCTCTTCTTTCGGCTCCCTCTCGTTGAGTGTGGCGGTGAGAGCGTTCTTGACGGAGCGTACCAACCGCTCCCAAGCTCCCCCCTGGTTCGGTGCTCCGGGTGGAATGAACTTCCACTGCGATTCGTGTAGCATCGCGACCCGCTTTAGCTCCGGCAGCCATTCTTCGTACGCCTTCCGGAGCTCGACATCTGCACCCCGGAAGTTGGTCCCGTTGTCGGAGTAGATGGTTGCTGGCCACCCCCGTCGTGCTGCCATGCGTCTCAGCGCCATGATGGCTGAGTCCGTGGTGAGAGAAGCGGCGAGTTCCAGATGTACTGCCCTTGTAGTTAGACAGGTGAACAGGGCCACCCATCTCTTTTCTCGGCGCCGCCCGATCTTCACAACCAATGGTCCAAAGTAGTCGAGACCGCAGTTGGAGAATGGTCTCACGAAGGGCTGGAGTCGTTCCTTGGGCAGGTCCCCGATGGGAGGCTGATGCGGCTTCTTCTTCCGTAGTCTGCAGTGTAGGCAGGCGGCGGCCACTGACTTGACCATTGGCCGGAGTCGAAGAATATAGTACTTCTGGCGTAGGTCGTTCACCACGCGCTCATTATTTGCGTGGTTCGCTCGGCGATGTTCTCGTTCGACGATCAGTCGTGTGAAGGCGTGCTTCCCGTGGAGGACGATTGGTCGTTTATCAATCCCGCCCTCTGCCTTCCCGATGCGCCCGTTCAGTTTGAGGAGTCCCTCTTCCAGGACTACGTCCGTCTTCCATAGTGGGCTGGATCGTGGCATGTTCACGCCTCTTCGGACGGAGTCTAGCTCAGGCCCAAATGCCTCTTTCTGGGCTTGCTTCATCCATAACGTGGCTGCCTGGTCCCGTAGCTCCTTGTCCAGGACCACTGTTTTGTCGCGGCAGCGCTTCGTAAACAACAAGACATATGCTGTTGCGTTGATCAGCTTGTCCAGTGACGAGAATCTCTCGATGTCAGGTAGGGCTTGAGGCTTCTCATCTTCACCGGCTTCGGTCACAACGTATACCTCGTTGACTTCCGGTTCTTCTTCTGTTGTTGCTTTAGGCCACTCAGACTTCGGCCTTTTCAGGAACTCCGGGCCTTGGAACCACACGTCGCGCTCAGAGTTTGGAGTGTAGCCCCTTCTTGTCGCGGAGTCCGCTACGTTCAGGTCCGTTGGGACCCATCTCCATTGGGTCGGAGACGAGTTCTCTGTTAACTCCCCCAGCCGGTGTGCCACGAACGGAGTGTACTTCCTGCTGCCGTTGCGTAGCCAGTGGAGCACTGTCTGAGAGTCGCTCCAGTAAATCGTGTCGTGGACCTCGATCCTATGGTCCTTAATGATGGATTGCGCCAATCTTGATCCTACCAGGGCGGCTTGTAGCTCGAGCCGCGGGATAGTGAGCTGCTTCAACGGGGCCACCTTAGACTTGGCGGCTACGAGTGACACCTTTACTGCGCCGTCGCCATCCGTCGTCCTCCAGTATGCTGCGGCTGCGTACGCGTCTTCACTCGCGTCGCAGAAGACGTGGAGCTCTCTTCTCTTCACGTTTCTCCCCCCGTCGTAGCTCCTGGGGATACGAAGCTTCGCAATCTTTTCAAGGCCCGACAACCACGCTTCAAAGTCTCTTGCTATTTCTTCAGGCACTTCCTCGTCCCAACCGATCTGGAGTTTCCACAACCGTTGCAGTGTGATCTTGGCGGTCACCGTGTAGCAACTTAACAGTCCCAGTGGGTCGTAAATGCTCATCACTGTGGACAGAGCTTCCCTCTTCGTCGGCGGGCGTTTCAGCTGTTTCACTTCTTCCGGGACTCGGTTCATCGCTGTGTTAAAACCAAGGCAGTCTTCTGTGGCATCCCAGATTAAGCCTAGTGCCTTTTCCGTCTTTCCCAGTTGGCTTATTGCTCCGTGACAGTGTTCTTTCGTGACGGCCTCTAGCAGCTCTTCATTATTGCTGTTCCATCCTCGTAGGTTGAAGCCGGCTTGTCGATGGACTTCGTGTACTGCTTTGATTGTCCTCTTTGCCTGTTCCACGTCAGCAAAGCTTTCTACGAAGTCATCCATGTAGTGGGCTTCCGTTATCGGGGCCAGCGCATCCGGGTGCGTGGCGGCGTGTTCAATAGCGTTTCTGTTCCTCACGCTGTGCGCTAGAAACGGCGAGCTTGAAGCACCGAAGATCATCGAGGTCATCTTCATTTTCATGGGTTGTTCTCTCGGGTCGGCTCTCCATAGAAACATCTGGGCTGGCTGATCCTCCTTCCTTATCTTTATCCTCAGGAACATTTCCTGGATATCGGCGGTCACGGCGTACTCCCCTTCCCGGAACCTGAACAAGATCTTCGGGAGCGATTGTAGGAGATCCGGTCCCTCGAGGAGGAAGTCGTTGAGGGACATTCCGTGAGTCTTCGCTGCTGCGTCGAACACCAACCTGACCTTTCCTGGTTTGTTCGGATTCCTGACGGCGAAGTGTGGGAGGTACCACGCCACCGGGCTCTGCTGTTCCGTTCTATCGCAGGGCTCGGCGTACCCCTTGGTTATCAGCTCGTTCATTTGGCTGTGGTATTCTTCTTTCTCCACTGGGTTCCTTTCTAACTTCGCTTCCAGTGTTGTCAGTCTCTTCAGCGCGGCGTTGTAACTAGGAGGCAGCTCTGGTTCGTCCACTTTCCATGGCAGCCCAACCTCGTAATGGTCTTCTTTCTTGGCGACCGTTGCTTCAAATATCGCCACTGCTCGTCGATCTTCTTCCTTCATGTGCGGTGCACTCGCTTTGATCCCGAGGTTCTCCACGGCGCTTTCCAGGTCTTCATCGGTCCATACATGGAGAACTTGGTCTTCGCGCTTCATCAAGCCCTTGCGTGGTGCGGTTCCGTGTACCACCCAGCCAAGTTCGGTGCGCGAAGCGGCAGGCTCGTTCCTTCTGCCTGTGCGAAGGTCTCTGGTCACAATGAGCGGCCAGTTGTCGGCTCCTATAAGTAGACGTGGCTTCGCGTTCTCGTAGATGAAGTGCTCGCTCAGGCCCTGAAGATGCTCATGCCGGAGGTTCTCAGGGCTGATGGTCTGGGGGGCCAAGTTCAGACCCCGCATCGTGCGTGCGGTAAGGGCGTACTCTTGATCCTCGCCCTTGTCCTTGATGCGCAGGCGCACGATGTTGCTCCTTATTTCCTTCTCCTT
This sequence comes from Crambus lathoniellus, assembly GCA_949710035.1. Lineage (NCBI taxonomy): Eukaryota > Metazoa > Arthropoda > Insecta > Lepidoptera > Crambidae > Crambus > Crambus lathoniellus. Next base: position 12,031,865 of record OX453306.1, read on the forward strand.
GCTGTCGATGCCCTTGACGTTGAGGCGCGTCGACGGTCCCTTGGCGCCGATCTCGCGTGCTAGATCTTCATCTACTAGCGTAACTGTGCTGCCTTCGTCCAAGAGCGCGTATATGTCCCGCTTTCCGTTCTTTCCTTCAATGGTCACGGGGCATATCTTCAGTTTAACCTCGCGGTTACGTGCCTTCGTTGTTGACACCAGCGCTTCTTCGGTGGGCGCAGGGGTCGACCTTCCTTGGCTGCTGCGTTCCTCCGTTCCGCTCGCGTTCGTGCTGTGGAGCAGACGGTGATGCGGGTGTTTACATCCACTCACGCCGCATCGCTTGAATTTGCAGTTGTACCTGCGATGTTTGCTTTCTCCGCACTTAAAGCATATTCCGTTGTCCTTGACAAGCCTCCATCGTTCGTCGTAACTCATGGACTTGAACTTAGAGCACTCGTGGAGCTTGTGATCGGCGTCGCAGGCTGGACAGGTCTTGATCGCGGCCTTGTCCGCAGGTTCCCTTGATTGGACGTTGTAGACCCTCTTCTTTTGTTCAGGCCTTGGTGCCGGTGTAGGTCTTCGGGCTGGCGCAGGTGCCAGGAGTGAGTTCGTCGTTGAGGTCGATGAACCACTGTAGCCATGTCGCAGGGCTCGATCCGCTTCCCTCATCAAAAACTTGGACAGTTTTAAGATGTCAGGATCTGCCTGTTCGCAGTTATCCGCGTAGTCACACCACTTTGTTCTGAGGTGTGGTGTTAGCTTTTCATACACCTCTCGTACCAGCAGTGGGTTATACAGGTAACCTCGTTCCAATCTGCCTAGTACGGCCACGACGTTCTGAACTCTAACGGCGAACGCGTTGAGTTCCACTGCCGTTGATCCGACCTTCGGGAGCTTCTTCAGGTCTTCCATGGCCATGTCCATAAGCATCTCCGGTCGTCCAAAGCATTGCTCGAGTGTCTTCATAATGATGTCTGGGTGAGCGGCGGTACTTAATAACGGGGCGACGGCGTCGCGTGCGGCTCCACGCAGACAATTCCGAAGACGTGCGAGGTTCTCGAGGGGTGAAAACCCATACATTTGCGTCGTTTGTTCCATCGCTGCCGAGAATTGCATCCACTCAAGCGGCGAACCCGTGAACACCGGTAGGTCCGTAGCTTGGCGCGGCGGCGGTCTTGTCTTTAGCATACGGTCGAGCGTGTCGGCTAACTGTTCAATGCCTCTTCCGCGGGGCGTTGCCGAACGCTTACGTTCTCTCGGGGGCGCGGGCGTCTCTTCGTAGTCGTGTCGCGACGGGCGTGAGGGCGTTGCGGCGATTGTCACGTGCCCTCCTGGAGCCGCCGTTCGGGTCGTCGCGAGCGTGACTGGCGCCTGTTCTGGGTCTGGTTGAGTTCTGTCGAGCCAGGCTTCCACTCTCTCGTGCCTGATGATAGGCTCTCGTTCATCTTCGTGAGCACTGTCATCTTCTTCCTCTGCAGCGGCTACATCAGCGGCGAGTTTCTTCTTAATGAGGTTAGCCTCGATTTCCAGCTCCTTCCGCCTGATGGCTGCTAGTTTCTGTTCCGCTTCATACTGCAGGCGGGCGATCGCGCTGGCAGTAGATTTCGTTGACCGCGCGGTTCGGGGGCGCGGGACAGCTTCAGTCGTTGCTGATCGTAAGGGTTCCGGCATCAGCAAAAGATCCGTACTCGTAGGTTCTGCCGTCGTGCTGCGCTGTGGATCGAATGAACTAGTGTTCGGGCCGGCGAGCGGACTCGGATCCCGCGGGCAGTCGATCCACCGTTCGGGTGCGCGTTCCGTTGGCTCTGGTCGGGCTCTGTGCTGAGGAGCGATCGTAGACGGCGAACGAAGCGGTTGGTCGAAGACACGAACTTCGTGTACTTCACGTACCTCCTCCTGGTTTCCTTGCGACCTAGTCACCACCATTGTGCTTACTTAGATCCGGCTCGATGCGACCAAGACTGTAGAGGGTGGACTGTATTTAGTAGGTGAGGTGGTGACGAAGATGTAAATAACAACACAAATTCGTCGATAAGGTCGCTGGTTTTATTCTGTGACCAGGTCTTTTTCTTATGCACTAAACTTAACAGGTAGGAGGCTTAAATTACTGAGTTATAACCAAAATACAGTTCGTGAAGTACTTAAATAACACTTGAGAGTTCACACAAAATCACTGCACTAAGTTAAAGTTCTAAGTTCTACGTTCGTGTCTTTTCACAGTTCTCACTTGAGCACTACAGTAATCTTTTAGACGAGCACTAACACTAACACTACTTTGCGTCCTTTATTGCACTATAAGCGTCCGTTCGCACTATAAGTATCCGTAATCGCGGCTACACAACACGCGGAGACGAGGTACTGACGATATGCGATCGACAGTACAGGACACAGCGTCCGTAATCGCGGTCACACAACACGCGGACACGAGGTACTGACGATATGCGGTCGACAGTACAGGACACTTCACTGTCACTGGCGAGACGTGGTCGACAGTACTTGATGACGTTCGTCGACTAGACACGTAGACACGTTCGCGATGACGATGTACGAGGGGCGCACGATCTTCCGTGCGATCGCGGTTCACAGCGGTATACGAAGGGCGCGGTTCACTGAACTGGTGTAGGTACTAGCGCTGGTACTGTAGCTCTGGAGCTCTTCTTGTTTCTTCGGAGAGATCTTCTTGAGAACTGAGCCAAATTGAAACTGTGCCGGCACGTCAGCCGAGAGCGTTATTTATACTGCGCTGTGCCGGTGTCTGGAACATTCGCGAGGGCGCGAGCGCGGGTCGCGCGCGACTCCTTGAATGTTCGAGCAAAGGCAGTGTGAGATAGCTGTCGCGATATCTCGCTCGCGTGCTTGAGACGGTCGCCGTCGCCTTGCTCGCTCGCACACATGAGACGGCTGCCGCCATCTCTTTCACACGTGGGACGGACGTCTTTACCTGCCCCGCACGTTCCGCGCCGCCTTGCTCTCGATCATTCGGGACTATACGTCTTTGAATTTTATGCGGGAATATTCTATAGCGGCGCTTTTTCAGGCTGTCGTCAACAAATAAGTTGCCAAAACCGGCATTTGGCACCTCTCACACATTTTGTGTTATATACAAAAACTATTTTACTTTTTTAAGTTTTAAAAATGTACCTTTAAAGGTAGATAAATTATCTATAATTTAAGATATAATTTGTGTCTTAAATACCTAAGACCATTTAGTACCTACTTAGTGCTTAAAAGTCAAAAAATCCTTAGAGTGGCCACAAACGGTACCTCTGCCCTATATATGTTTAAGCTTTTGCCCGCGACTTCGTTCGCGTGATTAAGATAGTTGTGCGTTTATTTTGAAAGTCACGGATTACCAATATAAGTATCAAGGTACCTATTTATTTATCAGTACAGTAGACCTTAATTTTTTGTTCCATGTTAACTTATCTTCTGACATAGTGGGTCAGAATCTTTGTTTGCTTGGTTCTTACTATCAATTAACATGTACTATGAATGAAAGCTATCTACCCTCCAAAAACGGTGTTTCTACCTTCAACCTAAATGGAAATTCCTATACAAACTGAAACACCTTGTAGCATCATGTATAATGGGAATTTTCCAAAACCATTTCTTAGTGCTTACCTACGTCATAAAAGGAATCTATTCTCCAAAAATGGTGGACTTACCTTCAGCCCTATACAAATTCCGATACAAACTGAAACACCCTGTAGCATCCTGTATAATGGGAATTTGCCAAAATGATTTCTTAGTGCTCACCTACACCATAAAAGGTATCTACCCTCCAAAAATGGTGTGTCTGCCTTCAGCCCTATTCAAATCCCCATACAAACTGGAGCATCCTGATAACGGGAATTTTCCAAAACCCTTTCTTTGTGCTCACCTGCACCATGAAAGGTATTCCCCATAAACTGGAACAACCTGTAGCACCCTGTGTAACGGGAATTTTCCAAAACCATTTCTTAGTGCTCACCTACACCATGAAAGGTATCTACTCTCCAAAAACGGTGTCTCTACCGTTAGCGCTATACAAATCCCCATACAAAGTGGAACACCCTGTAGCACCTTGTATGACGGCAGTTTTCCAAAATCATTTCTTAGTGCTCACCTACACCATGAAAGGTATCTACCCTCCAAAAATAGTGGCTCTACCGTCAGCCCTATACAAATCCCCATACAAACTGGAACACCCTGTAGCACCATGTATAACGGGAATTTTCCAAAACCCTTTCTTAATGCTCACATACACCATGAAAGGTATCTACCCACCAAAAATGGTGTCTCTATCTTCAACCCTATACAAATTTTCATAAAAACTTGAACAAATTGTAGCATCCTGTATAACGAAAATTTTCTGAAATCTTTCCTTAGTGCTCCTCTACATCATGAAAGGTATCTACCCTCTAAAAATGGTGTCTCTACCTTCAGCCGTTAGGGCTCTACGCCTATGCCAACAATGAATGAATCAGTCAATCAATTTAGAGTTTTATATTTAACTATATATTTATACGTTTGTCCACGAATGTCTCGAAAACTAAAAGTATCGAGAATAAACTAAAAGTATCGAGATGATTCTTTTTGATTTAAATCAGGTGTGTTGGTGTGTGTGGGTAAACACATATTGAGGTCGGTTCCCTTAATTTTTCACCATACATGCACCAGGCTGGCACCGACCTCAAAAAGATAGGTTCCTTTAAAGATATTATTTTTACCCTTTCAGTTGACAGGTAATTTTTGAAGTCGGTTTTTAGTTAGGTATAATATAATATGTCTAGCTTTTATAGGTTTGTTCATTGTCAGTAGTTAGCTTTAGTTTTCATTATTTTATTTTGTTATTAGCTTTGCCTTTTTTATAGAATTCTACTTTATACTGCTGGTTACACTTACATACTTTGATATTTGGCTATTGAAATTTGTTTCAAGAGTAAGGGGGCAGATCCGTTCAGCTGTTTCATCGTGATTGAATAACAAACATCCAAGTTTCAAACATCCAAACTTACGCATTTATAATATTAGTAAGATTGATAAAATTAACAAAGCTAATCAATAATATTTCTCATCAGTATTGTTTTTGTGAGTTAAATCGGAAACCATCACAACAAAAACATATTTTTTTCATTTGCATTTGAGATTGTGACAACAATACAACAATAAAATCAATGAAGACTGCGTTTAATACCGTGATTTGTCTGTATCTCCACGAAATCACAACTTTAGCAATAATTTTGAAGTATTATTTGCTCATTAAGAACTTTAAAATATTATGTTTTTGAAGATTTACTTACATTCAAAGAACAAATTCTACTGATGCAACTTATCCGACGCGTTTTAATAAAACTTGAGCGCATTTATTCTGTGCCAGGGGAGGCGAGGGAATCCTGGAACAGTGGTAGGCAACTTCCACCGGCCAACTCGGGAATAATATTAAATATTACGTACGGTACAACTTTCATAAAAAGCACCTCCAAGATAAGTTGGCTACCTCTTTTAACGGAGTACAGTTATTACAGGTGAGACAGTGCTCAAGAATTCGAATGAGTTACCTAGTATTCAAGAAAAGCTATGTCACTTGAATAAGTAGGTACCTACATTATTTATTTATAAATTATTTCTTGAAAGTTTTAGGATGTGAATCTTAAGATAGATTTTGTGAGTTAATTCATAAAATGAAAATATTATGTAAGCTCAAGGCCCACCTTGTCACTGTGTCAATATACCAGGCCACACAGCAAGTTTTGCGAAAAAAGGTTTTTTCAACTACTGGCCACTTGTAGTTATTTTGAAACATTTGGTTATTTAAAAGTAAAAATACCATAGTTCGAATTTAAAATTTCCCTGTTTTCACATGTTTTCGAGGTGTCTCATTTAAAAATGGATCTGCATCGAGATCATTTTCGTGCGATGATTTTCTACGATTTTAAATGTGGCCTAAAACCTGATGATGATGAGTCCTTTGATCGACTTCAAATGACTTTTATGGATGTGAACCTTCAAAAGCAAACATCTACCGGTCGTCTCAAAAACAAAAAAATCTGCTGAAAGGGATACAGAAAAAATCTTTCCGTGTTCTGTGGTTTTCATCGCCGGAAGACTCGCTATCAGCGTTCGAGATGGCCGTGGACGAGGTCTATGCGGCGGACAGGAAAAATGTTTCTAAAATTGGTTCTTCAGAGTTTCAGACACATGAGACTTTGTATAGATACTGGTGGAGAGTTTTTTGAAAAGATTTAATTAAAATATTTTATCCATAGAAGTTAGTTTTTTCGTTTCTCAAAACTTTCTGAGTGTCCCACCCACGTATATAAAAAAAAAACTCCAACAGCATGTCCGCCACTTTGAGGTTTGCAATACCACTACCTATTCGATTTAACAGCTTTTCTTCATGAAAAACAAAAAAACGCATTTATAACTTAACTACTCCCCTATTTTAAGTTTAATAAAAAAATCAGCAAATTTAATAATAACCTTCGTTTTGTGGGACCATGAATTAAATAAGTAAATAAATAACCTAAAAGTGGCTACAGTGAAAGTTCTTTTTCATAAATATATTTTGTCATCTGATTATCCGATGCATTTGTCATCCGATGTATGTAACAGCATATTGTGTATAGTATAAGTACTTAACAGCATAGGAGCTAGTTGTGGAGACGGGTCGATTTTTTCCAATAAGTACTTCATTTTCAATATTTTCAAGCATATTACCACAGATAATATAATACTATACTAGTATATTAACTAATGTTTTAAACGAATGAAAAAAACAGACTATTTGTAAAAAACTTGACGAAGACGTACTACAAACATTTGCCAAGCTTTATATTTTCATTCGCACTACTGGTTTATTAGTAATTCATACCGACGCGACAATACATTAGCATTGTAAACAGAATGTTCCAATATTACAACCAAAGCAAGTACTTATTACAAATTATCTGAATTAATTTTCGCAATATCGTTATAATGTTATTCCAAAATATTAATAGTGTTTTCAATACCTATCTGGCGATGGCAATGTGTAAGGAGCTTAAGCGTCACAATCGCAGACCGAACGAGCTCGACATTACGTCAGTTCAGTTACCCACATAATGATACGGTAAATATGGTAAATAGCAACTCGTGCACCAATCGATACCACTCGTGGTTCACTAGTTCCCGGAGCTTATGCAAACGGAGGACGGAAGCGTTTCGTTATGAGTTCTCACACAAAATAAATATGAATGCTAATAGTTCGGAAGATATTGGGCCCTATCTCCCCTCCGGGTATCGTACAACAATAGCGTGAGCCGTTTCCAGTCGTTTCCCATTTAAATTTGTTCCCTTACTTCCTTATCGACGGGGGTAGCAGTAGCACGGTGATGCGGCGGCGCGTATGAGACACGCGCGGGTGCATTACACAAGGGGATTGCTTGATGACTCACGCGGATATTAGGGGTTGTCCAAAGTACTACGTGAACTCGAATTATATTCCTAATGCTATCAGTTCGTTGTAAACAGCTTACTAATTGAGGCAGTTAAAGAGTGATTCGGATTGTGGTGTATAGTATAAGCATGTACTCGTGTAACCAAATATATTATTGATCTTCTTGTATTTCAATCCAGTATTTAATCATAACTGCAACAATATACTTGTTTATTGCACACTCCCGGCTCACATCCTTACATGGCGACCCTGCCAGGATTCGAACCTGGAATCTTCTGATTCCTGAAAGAAGTGCATATCTTCGAAACTATCTGTCCTAGAAACAAAATTTTTAAAGCATTAATAATAGGAAATTTAATTCTCTACAACATAGTGAAGATTCTTCTCTGGCGCAAATGCACCTCCTAAACGAAGATTTAAGCGAAAACCTGAAGAAATTGCCAATTTTTTCAATATGGCGGCGGGGGCGGAGGGCGAGGAATTGTGCATTTTGCATTTTAAATACTCGCTAACCATCCTAGACAACATAATATATCAAAAGTTCAAAACTACCGGACCACTTGTAAGCTAAAAAGTCTAAAAACCCTCTATTCACTGGACATAGCATTAAATTGGATTCTCATTACGTTGTCAAAATCAGAGCAAAGTTTTTAAAGGGCACTATCTCTACAATATCGTATTACATATTTTCTACTAAGTACTTTTACAACTTTATAGATTTTGAATTGCTGAGCTATTGCTTTATCTGTTGGTAATGTTAAAATAAATGTAAACACCTCCTTATTTGCGAGAACAAGCGGTAGCAGTCGACGTGATTTCTGTATTTCCTGTCGTTATACAAATCGTCGCGCGGCTTGTTATTGCATTAACCTCGGTTTGACATTGACAAATAAATGTGATTGCTCCTTTATCGGTGGAATCGACAGAAATATTACGGTAATAAGCCCGAGCTTTCTCGAGCCAGCTAATAACTAGACCAACTAGACTGACTAATGGCTGAAAATAATGTGTTTGCTGACGGTACAATAATTACCTTTTTTACTTATTTATTATAGTGTAGTATTATATAAAAAGGTACCTGATAAATAAACCACATCATTTTTCAATAGGAAACTTATTTATTTTTGTTTCAATTTAAAATAGACAGAGAATACGCGTCATAAGTATTTCTTTTTTTATTTCTTACTAGCGGCCGCCCGCGGTTTCACCCGCGTGGTTCCCGTTCCCGTGGGAATATCGGGATAAAAAGTACATATAAACCTTCCTCTTGAATCACTCTATCTATTAAAAAAAACGCATCAAAATCCGTTGCGTAGTTTCAAAGATTTAAGCATACAAAGGGACATAGGGACAGAGAAAGCGACTTTGTTTTATACTATGTAGTGATTTGCTTTTCAGCTACGGATTTGATAATTTCAAATCATATCAAATGATTGATATATGTAGAGGTAGCAATTATGATTTATATATAGTTTACAATCTTGCGAAGTACCAACAGCGGTAACTATCAGCGGGCGGACAATCGAGACACTTCCAACGATACCTCAATTGTGAAATTACAGCAGTTTAGAAGTTATGCGAGAACAGATGAACATAATATGTTCATACATAGGTACATACCGGTCAAAATCATAACCCTCCTTTTTGTTGCTTTGCCGTAGTCGGGTAAAAAGGATTATAAGTGTTCATTTCTTTCAATACCTACCTAACTTTCAAAGCAAGGCCTATATTTTACGATATTAATTGTGTTTTTTCTGTATTTTCCTTTTTTGTATATCTAGCATATGACAAAGTAAATTGATTGAGTTATGTAATCAAGAGTGAACATTATAATCGTAAAACAGCTGCGGTGTGGTCTATCTATATTAGCACCTATTAAACAGGAGTCTCATTCAAATGATTCGCAGTAAAGTAAGGTGGATCTATTAATCTTAATTCCCAGTTCCGAAGCATAGATTATTCATTGTTCCACGCATAATAAGACGAACAGCGCAGCCAACCATAAATTAAACGTCCAATACCGGGACCGCAATTTGAATTGACGTGATTCATCATAAAGTGTTATTACCGTTTAATACAGTTTTGTTAACTACACGACAAACAATTAAGAATAATTAATATGTTTGCCCCATTTGAGATAATGCGATTGTTTGGGCAGGCGGGCGGCGGGCGGCGCGGGGCGGCTGTAGCCGTAGGGTTATCCAAATCGATATCAAATTTTAAAGTAATGTATGGACAGGCGTTTTAATTAAAAAAGCTCTGTTATTTTCGCAATAGAGTGTTCTGAATCTGATATCCGAAACCCAAAACATAGTTGGAAGTAAAAGTAACAAATTGGCAAAACGTTTTTGCGAAAAAACCTATCTTAGCTTGTTGAGCCTTTTTAGTTTTTGATGGACAATTTGATTTTTCATTAGGTATTATAGGGAAAGGGAACCATCCGAACCTTATGTAGAATATAAGTTAAATTATCCTGTTGCTTTAAATGTCAAACGTATGACAGAGACGCCATTATGTTTAAGACTCTCCTAAACTTAAGTAACGTTCAAGTATTCGGGCGTTAGACACATATTTGAGTAAGATTTATTAGATTAATAAATAAAGTAATTCTATTTAACGTTATTTGAATTATCTAATAAGTGTTCCAAATGCATTGGAATTGGGGTCCAAGTAGTTTGGACAACAAAACATTTGGATCCAAATAAAATGGTAGATATCAAGAGGACATAGACTTTAACAATGGAAAGGTTCGATTGGTCCTCTCATAAAATACCTTTCTAGTGGTGGCCCTCGTCGGATGCGGGCCTCGCAATACGTTGTACACTGTTATACGACCAAGGAATTGCAGTCACCTATTTTTCTGTGATATTTGCTTGTACATAATTTCGTAGCAATGCTACTGAGCGTATACGCGCGCCGGAATGGATTGCAAGCAAATTTCGTCCTGGAGCGGTCGACCGATCGGACCCGACTGCACACAAAACATTATGCAAGCTGTAATAAGGCTAACGGTCGACTGACACGCGACTGCATTGGCTGATTCAGACATTTTTTGCCAATCGTCCACGCTTATGAATGAAACGATTCAGGGGCGAGGGTAAGGTTAGATTCTTAGTAAAAGCTTCGTCATTGCTCAATTATTTGTTGTCGAATGTTACTTTAATTATACAAATTATTCAAACATTTTAATAGCGTGATATGGTCTGACTGAGCTGCAAATATTACGATGACTCATGATACATTTTCCAGAGAAATGAAGTGTTCCCTGAATTTCCCTGATAAGAAAGTCTACTTGAGAATTCTTTTTAGCAATAAGGCCGGCCAATATTGCTTACACCCATAACATGAATCAAATAAAGAACTAGGTAATAATTAATTATTTTCCTATTTATATCGGCCAAAAGCTTCGAGCAACGCGGATCTTTCGTTCCGAGACGGAAGGCCCGCGTTGCTCGAAGACCGAAAGTATGTAAATGGTACACACAAAAACAAAAGCCTTATGCACAAGTTATTTGCGCTACAAAATTTTCACAACGACTTAAGTTTTAACAACGCTCCGCTCGCGACTTCGTCTGCGTGGACCCCCTGTTACCACTTAGAGGGGCAATTTCCAAAAATCCTCTCTTAGTGCTCCCCTACACTCCCCCAAAGAACATACATAGGTACATGCCACATTTCAGCTTCTTGTGCCAAGTAGCTTGTGGCTGTGCGTTTGTCTGTCAGTCAGTCAGTAACGAAAGAGTAAAACGGAAGTAGCAGTACACGGAAAATAATAATAATAATAAAAAATATACACTGCCGTTGTTGTTAAAATTGAACTAGATCAAAAAATATAGAATTTTGAATAGATACACATGGTAGAGCATATTTCACGTAAGTAGTTCGGAAACGACACTGGTCAGGTTTTAATTTCCATTTAAGATTATGTTAATAAAGTTGTAATGCAAGTTACAGTTAAATACCAAGTTAAATCTATGAATGTCATGATTAATTTTGAATGAATTAAATAGATATGTATGTGAATAAATAAATATTTATTAAAAATAAACAACATACTAGGTGGAGCGACGCCCTTCGCAAGGTGATTGGCCAGAGCAGCCGCTGATCGTGCTCGACGGCGTATTCTTAGAGAGGCCTATGTCCATCAGTGGACATTGAAGGCCGATTTAAATGACATTTAATCCCGTAGGAATATCGGGATAAAAAGTATACTATGTCTTATTCCAGCCTATAATCTATCTCTGTTGCAAATTTCATACAGATCCGTTCATTATTTTTTGCGCGAAATTCTAACAAACATCCATACATCCAGACATCTGGTTGATGCAAAATGTAATAATTATTAAATCCAGTGGTGCAAGGTTATATGCAGATGCAGATGAGTGATAGGAAAGGAAACGCATGAGTTGTTGTCACGGAATCTAATCGAACACTGATTAAAAAATATACATTTTGTCTTAAAGTACATGCGTCTGTTACAATTTACTAATATACATTTTAAGCAGAATTTCATCTAATAATAAAATAAATCGCATGTATGTGCGTCGTACACATCCATACATCCATACTCACAAACTTTCGCATTTCAAGTATTAGTAGGATAGACAGACAAGGCAAAAACAAGGCTTTGCACAAATATTATTCTGTGGCTTTGCGCAAACTAAAATCGCAATGTGTTTATTTGTATCGAACTCGATAACATTGTCGATGTAAATGAAAAACCTAATGTAAAAACTGAACGAGACCTAACATAATAAGTATTGTGAATACATGGTAGTGCTAATATCCTACGTAAGTGGTTTGGGGACAACAATGGCCGGCCAAATAGCTGCTCATGACAGAACGCCGGGCGTTTTGTTCGCGATTGTATGACAATGTTAGTTTCAGTACAAATTGATTTCGTTTATTCTCCGCCTAGGTTTGTTGTTGCGCGTAAGCGAAGCGAAGAGTTATTAATCTATGGTTGTTGCATACCGTTTGCTAAGATAGGAACTGATAAAGTAAGTAGGTACTCGTAGGAAGGTATCTTTTTTTATAAATAAAACCTTTTTGTTTTTGTAGAAATATTGGTGTAATCTTCTATTATATCTGTAAAACATAATTATTAAAAAACAATAAACCCCAAAAAGGAAAAAACATGCTCTTTAATTTTCTTATTGCAGTCAGGGGACCGTTCGGTGAAATAATTTTTAATTTAAAAGGTCCACGTTATTTTAGACTTTTTAGTTCTTAATCAATGAACGACTTGATTAATAAAAAAATTAGTAAGTACTTAAATTTTTCTTTTTTTAAATAAATTAATGACTTATATACCTACTTACAGGATTTTTTTTTTCATCTCTCAGATTCGGAAAGTGATGTATATTTAAACTGAGCAGCGGGTCCAAAACTATCCGTTTCACCCTAGGGTGGAAATGAATTTTAAGAATAGAACTGAATTTGGTTACAGTCAACCATAGAGTTACCTCATCGGCAATGAAAAAGTTTTCAACTAATTTTGTATGGGGACGGGACTCATGGGACTAGCAAAATTTTTTTTTTTTTTATAAAAACGAGAATATCTCAAAAACGGTCCGTCTCGTAGCGTAGCTAAAATCTAACAAAATTTTCAACCCCCTATGGTACTCCGGAGATAGTTAGGAGGCATCCGATAGACATATAAAAAAAAATATTTTTGGACAAAAAATTCAAAAAAAATTTTTTATTCAAAAAAAATTTTTTTGTTCTTAAATTTGTTTTTGTTATTTCAAAACTTAAATTTTTTATTCGAAATGAAAAGTAGAGTGTATTACTCGGCCGCAAAATTATTTTCATCTCGGGCAACGTATATTGAATCCCTCGCTGCGTTCAGGATTCTACTCTAGAATCCTTCACTGCGCTCTGGATTCAAAATAGCGCCCTCGCCGTAAATATGTTATTTTGCTCCCTTGTAATACAATCTACTATTATCAGAGCACAAATTTTTAAGATTTACTTCACATACAAATAAAAATCCCATATAAAAATATATTTGTCATATTTCGACCTATGTTTCTAGGAGAAAGTTGTTCACTTACCGATTCTGAGACGATCCTAAAAATTTGTGCACTGATAAAAAAATATCTTGTAGGTAGGTATATAGAATCGCTATTTAAAGCCCTACATTTCGATACCTCACTCGATAGGATTTATATTGTTTTTTTTATATAGCTTTATGGAATCAAAAGACCGCCATTTTTAATTTTTTAAATGTAGGTACTCAGTGTTACTTGCTCTATCCAAGACGAATCTAACGACATCTCATACGTCAAAAAACTTCAAACCGTTTGGGCAGTAGCAGAGAGTTCCATCTACTTCTGTCACAGTTGGCAAATGAATCTTATTTCCCACGCGTGAACTGCTGTAGGTAATGTAACTGAACCGATTTCTCTTAATTCTTTTTTTGTTGTGTTTGTTACTCTCTGGAAAAGGATCTTTAGAAAGAAAAAAATTTAGAAAGGACAATAAAAAACTAATTTTCTAGGGACACCGTGTAACATAAAAAAAATACTGTAGCATCAAGAACTTTGTTGCTTTTTGGTGCCCTCATGGAGTAGTTTAATAAAAGTAATTCTAGGAAGCAGGCAGGATATAAATTGGAGAAAAAAGATATGAGTATTGAAATTTCAACATCAATGTATGAACATATGTATTTTTATAACACTTTCAAAATATAATTTCTTAGTCGATTATAACAATTCGAATTCAAAATGCATGGGTACAGGACAACGCCTGTCGGGTCAGCTATAGGTATAGTTTAGTATGTATACGATTTAACTACCTTACACTTTTTGTCCGTATAGGTACGCCAAAGTAACGCTGTAAAAGTACAAATATTTTCTTGAAATAGTTCCCAAATCATACTCCTGAAACAATATTACAGATAAGTATAGTTTTTCATAAAAACAAAATCATTGTTAATAAATTTCGTAGACAATTTCATAAATATTTTCTAAAAATGTTCTTTAAAAAACACATTAATTACAAAATAAGTACTTTTACTGGACCTAAGCTTTTTTATACTGTTTAACACGACAACGCAATATAAGTATATTTTCAACACACTTGCTCATAAAGTGAGCCTTATTACATCGATCTTAGGGCCATAAACCGAACTATAAAACACGCGTGCATAATAATATTACAGTACAAGTTGCGTAATATAATTATCCCTACAAAGTTAAGTAAGTACCTAACTGCAAATTATATGCGAGTAAACAGAGACTTTTCAATTTAACCGGGTAATACAGTATCCCTACAAAGTTAAGTTAGTACCTAACTGCAAGTTATATGCGAGTCAACAGAGCATTTTCAATTTCAGCGGGTAATAGATACAGTTCTTTTTTTGTAACAACAAAGAGGTTTTATACGGCTGAAAATCCATTTAGGTTTTTAGAATAAATAAATGTGTCCCTAATTAAGACAAAAAACATAATTAAGTATATTATTATCAAATTATTTATAATTCACAATAATTTGTTATAAAACATTTGCGTTTTATCACTATTATTATAATTATTTTGAAGTAGGCTGTATGGCTGTGTGTAATCAATGACCTTACATTTGGCGCGTGCAAAAAAAAACTTGCGCGCTTTTTCCCTTAGCTAATTAGTTAGGTAATTTATTTATGAATGAATGCAATAAATGTTTGTTTTTCCTCGCAAGTGTGTTGAAAAAGTGCGTATGAAACTCGTGAGCAACTTACTCACTAGACACTCGGCTGATTTACGCCCTCGCCTGCGGCTCGGGCTGCAACCCACAGCCTCGTGTATAATGAGCAACGTTAGCTCACTTGTATCATAATATACTATTGTGTGTCGTCTACATTATGTTATTGCAAAATCGTGTATTCGGTTTTTAAAAAGCTTTTCTAAAATTTATTTAGGCATTAAATAAATGGTAATCTGTATTGCCAATAACTAATGCTTGCTGGCTAGATGGATGTAATCCTGCCAACCATCGGATGTAAACATCCGATTGTTTTGCGTCTACACGGATTTCATCCAAGCGCACACGCTCGCGACACGCACCCTTTCTCCAAGTTTCCTGCAAAGTCAAACATTATATCGATGTACATTACAAAGATTACATCCAACTGGCCATGTGGCCAGGCGTAAAAGTTAATTTTCAGTATCAAAACTTAACATTGATGGCGCAGGAATAGGATATTGCCGACATCAGTTCGACAGGCGATGCGACCTACGAAAATATTTCTCCTTCAGCATAAGTAGTGGACTAAAATTAAAACAGGGTCACATTCAAGCGCCTTGTTTAATAATAAACACATTAAACTGTCGGAAGAGTTAAAATTTAATGTTTCATTTATGGAAAAGGGAAAATTTACACCCGCTGCGACTATTGACCGAAGTTTGGGAACGGTATAAAACAAATAATTTATCAGTTTTCCTTATTCGTGTCTTTAGACATGTGGGCAGGGTGACAAAAAGTAGAAGTTATTACAGGCGATCGTGTTTATGAAGTCTCGGGAACTTGAAACTATGAATTAATTATTTTAACATTCGGTCTGCGATTGAGCCAACTTTCTTGGTTGGTCATGGGATTGGTGACCTGTTATTTATCACCACGATCTCCTTGATGATTTGGAAGACACTTTAGGTGCTTTTGCTTTACCTGAGCAACAGCTCAGGGGCTGCATCAATCTGCGTTGAGCCTACGAGATGGGTTATGGTGCCCCTTCCTTGTGCATATTCATTTAAGAAAAAAAGTTTCTTTTTAACAAAAGAAGTAAAAAAAACCCTGACATTTTCCCCCTTATTCCAAAACGTGGACTATTGTTAGACCTCGTTTAAAACTGATACTAATTCTGTCTTTCATTTGGGAAATGAAAGTGACAGTACAAGTACCAGTTTTATACTAGGACTATTTTAGTCCACGTTTTGGAATAAAGGGGCATATGTTTTACTTTTAGCACTTCAGAACAATGTGTGTATAAGCCCCCATGGAAATAGCAAATCCAAAGCGCTATCTTTTTGTTGTTCACACTCAAATTAAAGTTCGGGAGGCGCGAGAGGAACTAATTTAACTGTGTCCACTCGACCAGGCATGGCGCTGTATACACGAGCGGTAGGCATTTTCAATTTGTTGCGGTTGGAATAAGGCCTAAACAACTCGCTTTATCCTGCAGATAATTACCCTCATTTCTATTCATGGCTGCTCAGCTTCATCCTGTTTTTGCTGTCTTGTTATACCAAGGTCAGGACAGAAGCTGCATACTTTATTTTCAGATGACTTCATTTATCTCAAAGATATAAATATCGTTTTGAAGATATTTAAGGGTCCTGTAGTGAGATTAAAGACCTGCCTGGATATACCATTCACAAAAGTATTTCCAGTGAACTAAAATGGCTTACTTATGTCCTACACAGGATATTTATTTTTTTATTTTTCAAATAAAACCATTCTGGAACATCGCTACATATAAATCTGTGGTGTTTGGGTTGGTTCTTAGTTAATTGTTATTTAAATTTTTTCTATTTTTTTTTATTCATTATTGATAAGTCTACCTTTTAAAGAAGTGACAGAACTGAGCCGGTAAACACGTGGTAGTTTGTATTGTATATTCCTGTTGTTGAAATTTCAATCTTTAAAGTCTCATACTGTAAAGTGTCAATTTTGGACTTAACAGGTTTCTCCCAAACACCACAGAAATAAATGATAACATACTATGATAGGATAGGGACACCGCCATGTTGTGACGTCAAGCTGTCAAAGTGCTGTCAAACTAACGTATTCGGATTTGTTGGTGGTAGGGCTTGTTCAAGACCGCCTGGCTCTGCCACGATCTTATCTAAGCCTGACGCCATAACAACGATGTTTTCATTGTTGTGTTCCGGCAGTTATATATAAGATATCTAGTTCCTCAGTAATTGAGGAAGAAGGCAAGTGCTACCCCGTTGTGGATAAAAAAAGTAAAAAAAATGTATGGCTTCAAACAGGTATGGCTGTAACGTTTATAAGTATGTAATTTATCTCTACAATCTGCAGAGGTCTGTGCCGGCGCCGCGCCGGCGGCGTTGCATTGTAAATTCAAAGTTTGTTGGTCATTTTTAGGGTTCCGTAGTCAACAAGGAACCCTTATAGTTTCGCTATGTCCGTTCATCCGTCTGTGCGTCCCCAGCCTAGCTCATAAACTCTTAGTACAGCTGTAATTTGGCAGGAATATACATATTAATCACGTCAAGAATGTGGTGCAGTAAAATTTTGAAAAAAAAAAAACACATTTTTAGGTTACCTCCCCACACGTGTAGTGGAAATGTAATTTTTTTTTCTTGGCTACCATATAGTGTGGGGTGACGTTGGATAGCAATTTCAAAAATATTGTGGGTTTGGGAAGTTAGTTTTTTTATTGAGGCATCCGTTTGTAACTTATTAAGCTTAAAAGTGCAAAATTTTATTAGAGTCAAGTGTCCCCGGTCCCCCAGCCAGCCAAATGGTTGTTTTTATATACGTGAAAAAATTCACGATAGTTGTATATAATTATGACGAAATTAAAAGTTAAAAGGAACACTATCACAGCTAAGTAGGATTTACAAGTTTTTGATAAGTATATAACACATTTCGAAAACCGCAAGAATATAACTGTCATTCATACGAACACAATGAAAAACAAAGTTATTTTTTCTGGGAAAATGATAGTGGTATCTTTGCTAAGTGTACGTAATCGGTACGTTAAGTGGATACGGAACCCTTCACGAGCGAGTCCAACTCGCAATTGGCCGATTTTTTATATAGCTACACCACTTCATCAACATTTATATTAAACTAGCTGACCCAGCGCGACTTCGTTCCCGTGGCCCTACCCCTACTCCACCCTACCCTACCCCTACCTACCCCTACCCTACCCCTACCCTACCCCTACCCTACCCCTACCCTACCCCTACCCTACCCCTACCCTACCCCTACCCTACCCCTACCCTACCCCTACCCTACCCCTACCCTACCCCTACCCTACCCCTACCCTACCCCTACCCTACCCCTACCCTACCCCTACCCTACCCCTACCCTACCCCTACCCTACCCCTACCCTACCCCTACCCTACCCCTACCCTACCCCTACCCTACCCCTACCCTACCCCTACCCTACCCCTACCCTACCCCTACCATACCCTACCCTACCCCTACCCTACCCCTACCCTACCCCTACCCTACCCTACCCTACCCCTACCCTACCCCTACCCTACCCCTACCCTACCCCTACCCTACCCCTACCCTACCCCTACCCTACCCCTACCCTACCCCTACCCTACCCCTACCCTACCCCTACCCTACCCCTACCCTACCCCTACCCTACCCCCAGCCTACCCCTACCCTACCCCTACCCTACCCCTACCCTACCCCTACCCTACCCCTACCCTACCCCTACCCTACCCCTACCCTACCCCTACCCTACCCCTACCCTACCCCTACCCTACCCCTACCCTACCCCTACCCTACCCCTACCCTACCCCTACCCTACCCCTACCCTTGTGACGCCGTGCAGTATTTAGTAGTAGAAGATATGAATAAATAAAGAGATGTTTATAGAAACTTGACTTTTTATTGTAAAGGTAGTAATAAAGAAACGTATAGGAAGAATAGGAAGATTAGGAAGATTAGGAACTGTAACAAAATGATAAAAAATACATGAATAACAAAAAGTAGGTAGGTAAGTAGGTAGTAATGGATATGATGATGAAAACTTACCCCTTTCCAAGGGTCAAGGGTTCCACTTATTTAATACTATGACAAACAATTGAAACTGGTATAAAAAACTGGTAAAATGCTCCGAGAGCTCTGTATGGTTTGGTGATTTTAGTAGAACTGAATCAAAAATGATGAACAGGACACGTGAAACGAAGATTTTGAATTTGAATTGAAAGTACAGGATAGGATTCAATAAAATTAATGGCCAGTATGTAGAACTAGATGGAGTTTCCAGTCATCATAGAGTTTTTAACCATCCATAATGACTGGTACGAATCGACATCGTTACAATACCGGGGCGGCCGGGGCAAAAAAATCTCTAAGGATTTTTTTTTAGTTAGAAGATAGGTATCCGGGTACCCGGATACCCCTACCCTACCCCTACCCTACCCCTACCCTACCCCTACCCTACCCCTACCCTACCCCTACCCTACCCCTACCCTACCCCTACCCTACCCCTACCCTACCCCTACCCTACCCCTACCCTACCCCTACCCTACCCCTACCCTACCCCTACCCTACCCCTACCCTACCCCTACCCTACCCCTACCCTACCCCTACCCTACCCCTACCCTACCCCTACCCTACCCCTACCCTACCCCTACCCTACCCCTACCCTACCCCTACCCTACCCCTACCCTACCCCTACCCTACCCCTACCCTACCCCTACCCTACCCCTACCCTACCCCTACCCTACCCCTACCCTACCCCTACCCTACCCCTACCCTACCCCTACCCTACCCCTACCCTACCCCTACCCTACCCCTACCCTACCCCTACCCTACCCCTACCCTACCCCTACCCTACCCCTACCCTACCCCTACCCTACCCCTACCCTACCCCTACCCTACCCCTACCCTACCCCTACCCTACCCCTACCCTACCCCTACCCTACCCCTACCCTACCCCTACCCTACCCCTACCCTACCCCTACCCTACCCCTACCCTACCCCTACCCTACCCCTACCCTACCCCTACCCTACCCCTACCCTACCCCTACCCTACCCCTACCCTACCCCTACCCTACCCCTACCCTACCCCTACCCTACCCCTACCCTACCCCTACCCTACCCCTACCCAACCCCTACCCTACCCCTACCCTACCCCTGCCCTACCCCTACCCTACCCCTGCCGTACCCCTGCCCTACCCCTGCCCTACCCCTGCCCTACCCCTGCCCTACCCCTGCCCTACCCCTGCCCTACCCCTGCCCTACCCCTGCCCTACCCCTGCCCTACCCCTGCCCTACCCCTGCCCTACCCCTGCCCTACCCCTGCCCTACCCCTGCCCTACCCCTGCCCTACCCCTGCCCTACCCCTGCCCTACCCCTGCCCTACCCCTGCCCTACCCCTGCCCTACCCCTACCCTACCCCTACCCTACCCCTACCCTACCCCTACCCTACCCCTACCCTACCCCTACCCTACCCCTACCCTACCCCTACCCTACCCCTACCCTACCCCTACCCTACCCCTACCCTACCCCTACCCTACCCCTACCCTACCCCTACCCTACCCCTACCCTACCCCTACCCTACCCCTACCCTACCCCTACCCTACCCCTACCCTACCCCTACCCTACCCCTACCCTACCCCTACCCTACCCCTACCCTACCCCTACCCTACCCCTACCCTACCCCTACCCTACCCCTACCCCTACCCTACCCCTACCCTACCCCTACCCTACCCCTCGAATGATTAAAGCCCTCGCCTGCGGCTCGTGCTTCAAACCATCCTCGACAATGTACTTTCTTACTTCCCTGTCCTCGGCTGTAATGTACTATTACATGTGAATTGTTATAATAATGAATTACGCAAAACTTTCAGTGTACCCCTAGTATAATACCTCAACCATTGTGTTTCAATAAACGAAGCCTTATTTACTTTCATGATTAAAATGTAATTGGATTTAACAACGAATAAAATAATTAAGGATGATGGATGATCTATCAATACAGGCTCTGTCCTCGATATTTAAGGACAGGGTTTGTTGAAATTTAGTGTTCCGTATACTAAAATTTTCTTCTGCAGTCACATATTTTTTATTGTTTTTATTTTTATTTTTACAGACCTTTGTTATGGATTATGGACTTATGGACCTATGTAATGATTTATTCACACTAATGCAAGATAGCACAAGAAGCTGATGTAAATTATGTACCTACTAGCTTTCCGCCCGCGGCTTCGCCCGCGTGGACTACACCACGTTATCCCGCGGGAATTTGATACTTTTCCGGGATAAAAAGTAGCCTATGTTCCTCTCCAGGCTACAAAGTGCTGAAAGGTGCTGAAGAGAGCACTTGTCAGTCCCATTTTTAAGCAGGGTGACAAAAGAGATGTGGCTAATTATAGACCGATATCGGTCCTGCCCGTTCTCTCGAAGGTCTTGGAAAGGATACTAAACAATGCTCTTGTAAAATTCTTGGACAAATATAACTTGATAGCGAAAAATCAATTCGGTTTTAGATCTGGAATCTCCACTGAAGATGCAGTCACTAGCATCACAAATGAGGTAGTAGATAAACTTGACAGTAAAAAGAAATGTTTCGGTGTCTTTCTCGATCTTTCCAAGGCCTTCGATACTGTTTCGATACCCATCTTGATCAACAAACTGGAGTGCCATGGTGTTCGTGGTCGGGAGCTGAACATTTTCCGAAGCTATCTTCTGCACAGGGAACAGTGCGTTAAGATTGGGTCATTCATCAGTGACATAGAGTCTATCGACTACGGCGTACCTCAAGGCAGCATTCTCGGGCCAACTCTGTTCCAGCTGTATGTAAACGATCTGTGCAAACTCAAAATACCTGACTGTAGTATATTTGCCTACGCAGACGACACCGCTCTCCTGGTATATGGTAATGATTGGATGAGTGCTAAGCTACACACTCAAAACGCCCTTGAAACTGTGATAAACTGGCTCTCAAAAAATCTGCTCACCCTGAATTTAAGTAAGACGCAAATACTCCCCTTTTTTGTTTCCCCTGCCTCCTCACCGCCATCCGATGATTCCAATATTGTCATACATACCTGTACTTCTCCATCAACATGTGGCTGCCACCCTCTTAACATTGTATACAGTGTAAAATACCTTGGGGTCATTATCGACTCCAACTTAAAATGGCGTCCACAGATAGAAGCTCTAAATGGTAGAGTGCGTAAACTAATTTATTTATTTAAAACAATAAGGCACTTGGTCGACAAAGTAACAGTTAAAACTATATATCTTGCCTTATGCCAATCCGTCTTGTCTTATTGTATTCCGATCTGGGGAGGGGCTGGCAGTTCTGTGATGCTGAACTTAGAGCGGGCGCAAAGAACCATCTTAAAGATAATGACTCATAAACATATTCGATACGCAACAAATTTGTTATACTTGGAATGCCAGGTCCTAACAGTCCGGCAATTATACATTCTCAGAAGTATATTGCGAAGACACGCCTCTCTCCCTCTGGATGTGAGTATCCTCACCCGTCGACGGGCATCAACCCACGTATGTCCTACGATTAAATGCCGAACAGAGTGGGCAAAACGTCAGTATGCAGCCCTCTCTTCAAAACTATATAATGAGATACATAGGCTGTTCGCGCCGCGCTGCGAGCGGTGCGTTGTCATTGTCAAGGTCACGGGCGACACGCAATGCGCTCGGGCCGCGTGCAGACC
Organism: Crambus lathoniellus; assembly: GCA_949710035.1. Lineage (NCBI taxonomy): Eukaryota > Metazoa > Arthropoda > Insecta > Lepidoptera > Crambidae > Crambus > Crambus lathoniellus. The sequence continues at coordinate 12,054,641 of OX453306.1, forward strand.
AGTTGGCCGTAAGCAGCCGTGAGACAAGTTCGTGTGTTTCTGTAGCGACGTGCCGCGCAAGTTACCTACCCATATTGGGACCGAGATTTCGTTTTGCACCTACTAGGGCTCCGGTCGGGGTACGGACTTGTAACCCGTGTGTGTTCGCTTTGAAAAGCGCCGGGAAGTTTTAGCAGCCTATTAGGGCATTGTGTAGTATAAGAGTGTTAGCTGTAAGAGTATCCCATCGGGGGTTGTGTGGAGATCGTTTTGCCCGCGCGCGCGCCGGCGAGACAACGTTCAGCCCCCCTGGATTACGGACAGTATCCCTTACCATAAGGTAGGACTAGTTTTAATTTACTTAATTTTGCATGAGAAACCTTCGATTCAATAAACTGTGGAACACAGTAGATGTGGTCATCACAATTGTGCGTGATCATATTTTTGGTAGCAGAGCTTAGTTGATATAATTAATTTTAATATTAAAATTAACTACATAAAATTTCATAGTAAAAAGCGTACCTAAAAATTATTTTTTTTTGTTGAAATCTCGAGGGTATTTGAAGATCCCGAGACGATTTGAAGTACTAAGAAATTGTTCTAGTAAATTCTCGAAGCGAATGTTTCTCACTTGGTGGATCCGATAATAGATAGACACTAATATAATTGTTGTCACATACTAGTGTTTTGATACGAGTTTACTCGCCTAGATGTGTATATTTTTTTTTGTGTGTCCGGATTTATTTGACGAATAGTTCGTTCGAAAGTGTGTTTATTAGTACCACATACTAGTGATTTGATACGAGTTTACTCGCCTAGATGTGTATATTTTTTTTTGTGTGTCCGGATTTATTTGACGAATAGTTTCGTTCGAAAGTGTTGTTTATTAGTACCACATACTAGTGTTTGTTCCGAGTCCGCTTGCCTAGTTAAAAAAGTGGAACTAGTTTTAATTATTAGTAGTATTAAATTACGAGTATTATTATTAAAAATAGTTTTGTTTTTGTTTGTTGATAACGGTTTAGTAGTTGATTTGCGAGGTATGCCATACCGTTAATCCTATACGTTTTGTTTATACCGTTATATTGTTAGCCCTTGAAATTGGTAAGTTGCTAATAATTTATGAAAATAGTAGGGTCCGTGTATGTCGTCCGAATTTTAATTGTGTTTTATATTATCGTGACGCGACCTATTTCTATTGTTTTTTTTGTTGATGTTTACCACTTTTATATTTCTTTGTTTGCTTTGTTTATTCAACGGATTATAAATGGCTCCTACGAATCCGCTCGCCGTATCCAGGGCTGGCATCCAAGGAGTTTTGCGTTGGCTTGCTTGTGCGGTCACATTAATAGACCGAGCCGACCGGGTAGGCGCGTTGCTAGCTCGGTATGGCGGGCTGGCAGCTCGGCTGCAAGACCTGGAGCGCCACGCCATGGAGTGTCGCGCGTATTATATGGAAACCCCCCCAGCTGATGATGCCGTGTCGGAACAGCTGGAGCAGGATGTAGCCCAGGCCTATGAGCTGGCTGACCAGTTCACGGAGGCGGCTGAGAGGGCCCTGGCTGTTCGGAAGGGGGAGCCGGTTTTGAGCGGGGAGGTCAAACCTACCCCGACGGCGTTGCTAGGCCGATTGCCTACATTGGAGATTCCCACTTTTAATGGGGATCTGTCAGCCTGGATGGGCTTCATTAACCTGTTTGACAGCTTAGTGGATTCACGACGGGACTTATCCCCTAGTGAGAAGTTGGCCTATTTGCGCTCCTCCCTGCGAGGAGAGGCCAGCGCGGTAATCCAGCACCTGCTCATCAGTGACGACAACTACCAGGTGGCTCGCCAGCTTCTGGTTAGCAGGTACCAGAATGTCCGGTTACTGGCGGACACCCACGTGGCCACGATTTTGGCCCTCCCGCGAATCACGCGGGTACACCTGTTACGGAGGGAGTTGCTGAACCCGCTACTGTCAGCGGTCAACTCCCTAAGGCGATTGGACCTGCCGGTGGATCAGTGGTCCTTTATACTGCTGCACATAGTCCTCGCCAAATTGCCCGCTGAAATGAAGGGGCGTTTCGAGCAGAGGTACGGAGGCGACAGCGCCTCGTATCTCCCGCCCCTCGCGGACCTCCTTCGTTTTTTGGAGGACGAATGTAGGGTGACGGACCACCTGGAGCCCGCCCCGGCTCCAGGTGTTGGTCGTATGGTAGCGGCGAGGGAACAGTCCCGTCGCCCGACCAATCGCTATGCTGCCTTCCAGCAGTCCCCTCCCCCCGCACCGAGTGAGCGGTGCAGGTATTGCAGGGGAGATAGGCACATGGTGCACGAATGTGCCAAATTTAGAGGCCTCCGCCCAGAGGGACGGAGGGCCGTTGCTAGACAGCGCCAATGGTGCTATAGGTGTTTGGGGGGACACATGCAGTCGGCGTGTCCCCAGACCGAGGATTGTCGTCTTTGCGGAGGGAGGCATCACCCCCTCCTTTGTTTGGACCGCAAGGACGCCGGGAGCGACCGGGGTTCGAATTCCTCGCGCACGGGCGGGGGCCCGGCAGCCCGGAACCGGTCCCCTAGAGATTCGGCGGGGCTTAGCCCCCCCGTTCAGTCCCCCCCGGAGAGGGGGAACTATAGGAGAGACGCCCCCGCCACGGGCGGGGGTAGGGGGGTACCACAAGAGTACGCCACGGTGGCGATGGGCACGGGCCCTATTTGCTACTCCCCCCCCCTAATGGAGAGGCCTCGATTGGGGTACTATGTACCGAGGCACGCCCCACACGGGTATTACCCTGCACCTAGGAGTGCTGTTGGTCGGGGCCAGTATGTACCCGATTGGGACCCGCTCGCCCGGTACGAGCGTCCCACATTTGGCGCGCCGACTCAGGCGCGAGGGGGACAAGTACCCCCCCCAAAATTTTTAATGGCGCCCCTGTCGGACCCAACCACCCCTCCGGAGCTTGTGCTGTTGCCAACAGCCTCCGTGAATGTTTGGGGACCTAAGGGCAATGTTGTCACGGTGCGTGCCCTTTTGGACTCAGGTGCCCAGGGGTGCATAATGTCCAGGTGGCTTGTCCGACAGCTGGGTCTTTTGCTTGTGCCGCATCACGAAGCGGTACGGGGGGTGGGAGACTCGCGGATCCCTGATCCGATTGGTCGAGTTGAGTTCTCCTTCTCCCCCCACTTCGCGCCAAGGCCGAAGATCGGTGCTTCGGCGATAGTCTTTGATAAGGTGGTTGGACCACTCCCGCAAGTGCGAGTGCCGCCATCCACGATTGAGCTGACGTCTGGACTGGCTTTGGCTGATCCTTCCTTCCACCGACCGGGCCCAATACACTTGTTGATTGGTGCGGATGTCCTCGGTCGTGTACTGTGTGGAAGCAAGCGAGTTTTGCAGACAGCCGATCTTGTCGCCTTGTCCTCGTCGCTGGGTCATGTGGTGATGGGAAAGGTACCACAGACACCAGAGACCCCGTCGGTAGACTGCCAGACCATTGTCGGTTCTACTTTGTCCGACGTTCTCCAAAAGTTTTGGGAGGTGGAGGAACCTCCCACTGCCAAGCGGTTGGATCCGTTAGCGGAGGAGTGCGAATTGTTCTACCAGAACAACACTGGGCGCCTCCTCTCGGGTCGCTTGATTACCCGCTTGCCCTTCTTGGCGGTTCGCCCCCCTTTAGGGAGCTCCCGACCGATGGCCGAGAAGAGATTGTTGTCCATGGAGCGTAGGATGGCCAGGGATCCCGCATTCAAGGAGAAGTATATAGACTTCATGCGGGAGTATTTGGACCTTGGGCACATGTCCATCTCGCAGTTGGACTGGCGTAATGTGGAACATTACTTCCTGCCACACCACGCTGTTTTGAAGACTTCCAATGGGAAGATCCGCGTGGTCTTTGATGGTTCAGCGCCCACGTCAACCGGAGTGTCGTTGAATCAGTGTCTGCATGCGGGGCCGAAGTTGCATCACGATGTCTGTGATGTTTTGACCAACTTCCGCCGGCACGCTGTCGTCTTTGTGGCCGATATCCGCATGATGTTCAGACAGACCGTTATTCACCCGGAGGATAGACGATACCAGCTCATCCTTTGGCGTGAGGATCCCCAGGATCCGATGTTGGCTTACGAGCTGAACACCAACACTTATGGTTTGCGGTCGAGCCCCTTTGTGGCGATCCGTTCGCTTTTGGAGCTCGCAGAGCGCGAACGGCTACGCTATCCCCGGGCATCTGCTCTTATTGAGGGGGGGGCCTTATTTGTCGACGATATCTGCACGGGGGCCTCGAGCTTAGATGAGGCTCTCGTCTTACGTGATGAGCTGATTGCGCTCTTGAGGGCTGGTGGCTATGAGTTGCGGAAGTGGCTGTCTAACTCACCGGACCTCTTGGCAGATTTGCCTAAGGACCACCAGCAAGAGCCGCTCCTCTTTGAAAATCCGGAGACTCCAGACATGCTGTCTGTTTTGGGAGTCCAGTATCGACCAGTCCCGGATTTGTTCACATATAGATTGGAACTGCCAGACCCAAAGGTCTGGACTAAACGCACGGTGCTGTCTACTGTAGCCCGTACCTTTGATCCGAACGGTTGGCTCAGCCCTGTAGTGTTTTCGATGAAGTGCTTCCTACAGGAGCTCTGGGCTGCGGAATTGTCATGGGATGAGCCCCTCTCTGGTAGCCTCCTACGAGAGTGGGTGAGGTTCGTGTCATCCCTACCCGACGTTAATCGGGTTTGTATACCGAGGCAAATGCTGCCTTCGGGAAAGTTTAAAGCCTCCCTGCACGGCTTTTGTGACGCGTCCGAAAGCGGATACGCGGCAGCCGTTTACATCCGAACGGTGGATGCAGCAGGCGTTGTCGCCGTACACTTAGTTACGGCCAAGAGTAAGGTCGCCCCCCTTCGGACTAGGCTAACCATTCCGAAGTTGGAGTTGTCCGGCGCCACTCTCTTAGTACGGCTACTCAATCATGTTGCCGACACCTTGGGAAACGGTGTCGACTTGGAGTCGATATTTGCGTGGTCTGACAGCCAGGTCGTCCTTTGTTGGCTGAAGAGTTCAGTCCACACCCTTGAGGTTTTTGTGGCCAACCGGGTCTCACAAATTCAGACTTCAAAGGCCCCGTTGATTTGGCGCCACGTACCGGGCGAATTGAACCCCGCAGATTGTGCCTCCCGCGGCTGCGAGGCGCCTGAGTTAGTGGACCACCACCTATGGTGGAGTCCATCATGGTTGTTACGGCCTGAGCGCTCATGGCCTGCCACCCCGGCTGTGGCCAGAGTCCCAGACCTAGGCATGCGTGTTCACGCCGTGGAGACGGTGGCGGCTCCGCAGATGGAGTTTTTGTTAGACCGCTACAGTTCTTTGGATAAGTTGCTCGGCGTGACTGCTTGGATGAGGCGCTTTGTGCGAAATTGTCGCCAGCCTCAGGAGAAATTGTTGTCTCCGGTCCTCGCCCCACAAGAGCGGCAAGACGCTCTGTTGCATTGGGTGCGAGTGACGCAACAGCGAGAGTTTGAACCGGAGCTGAAAGCCCTGCGCTCAAGTAAGCCCAAGCTGAAGGGACCCTTGGTGCGGTTGAATCCCTTCCTGGACAGTACCGGATTGCTGCGTGTCGGAGGTAGGCTCAGACATGCCAACCTGCCGTACGGATCACGCCACCCCTTGTTGCTCCCCAAGGATGGACCGTTAGTTAGACTGTTGATTACAGACCGACATGTAAAGAATGCTCATGCCGGTTGTAATGCTTTGACCGCGCTCCTCCAACGAGAGTTCTGGATTTTGTCAGCGCGGAGAATAATCCGATCCGTTATTTTTCGTTGTCTCCCGTGTTATCGTTTGCGCGCCGATACGATGCAGCCCCAGATGGGTGATTTGCCTGCCGATCGAGTGAACGAATCGATGCCCTTCTCAGGAGTTGGAACGGATTTTGCGGGGCCATTTACCGTTAAGACATCGCGGCTTCGTAATGCTAGAACGGAAAAGGCTTACTTGTGTGTATTTGTTTGTTTGGCCACTAAAGCGGTCCACCTGGAGGTGGTTAGTGCCCTCACCACAGAAGCCTTTGTAGCCACGTTGAATCGTTTTGTGTCTCGCCGCGGAATGCCGTCGTTAATCAGGTCCGATTGTGGAACCAATTTCAAGGGCACCGATAGGTATTTAAAGGAAGTTTGTGAATTTTTGGATAGGAATAATTTTGAGATCGGATCCACACTCTCTCGCAGAGGGGTACGATGGCAGTACTCCCCGCCATCCTGCCCCCACTGGGGAGGGATTTTTGAAGCAACTGTAAAGGCCGCTAAAACTCACCTTCGTCGCGTTATTGGGGAGACGGTCCTCACGTTTGAGGAACTCGCGACCGTATTTTGTAAGGTTGAGGCGGTCCTCAACTCGCGTCCGTTGTGTCCGTTGTCTTCGGACGCGAATGATTTAGAGGCCCTTGCGCCGGGCCATTTTTTGATTGGCAGACCGCTTAACGCCTTGCCGGAATATCCTTATTCCGAAGTGCCCTCCGGACGGCTCTCGCGATTTGAATTGCTCCAGCAGCTTACGCAGAGTTTTTGGCGCCGTTGGCATCTGGAGTATTTGCACATTTTGCAGCAACGCGTTAAGTGGTCGGATAGGACGACCCCACCCAAGACTGGAGACCTCGTGTTGGTAAAGGATCCAAACCTGCCGCCCCTCCGCTGGCGTTTAGGACGCATTGTTCAGCTTCATCCGGGGTCGGATGGTGTGCCCAGGTTTGCCGAGGTCCTGGTGGGGGACTCTGTTTTGAAGCGAGCGATCGCTACCCTCTCTCGCCTGCCCTTAGATTGAGTTGGCGGACAGTTTGCTACTGTCCGGGACGGGGGGATGTTCGCGCCGCGCTGCGAGCGGTGCGTTGTCATTGTCAAGGTCACGGGCGACACGCAATGCGCTCGGGCCGCGTGCAGACCAGTTGGCCGTAAGCAGCCGTGAGACAAGTTCGTGTGTTTCTGTAGCGACGTGCCGCGCAAGTTACCTACCCATATTGGGACCGAGATTTCGTTTTGCACCTACTAGGGCTCCGGTCGGGGTACGGACTTGTAACCCGTGTGTGTTCGCTTTGAAAAGCGCCGGGAAGTTTTAGCAGCCTATTAGGGCATTGTGTAGTATAAGAGTGTTAGCTGTAAGAGTATCCCATCGGGGGTTGTGTGGAGATCGTTTTGCCCGCGCGCGCGCCGGCGAGACAACGTTCAGCCCCCCTGGATTACGGACAGTATCCCTTACCATAAGGTAGGACTAGTTTTAATTTACTTAATTTTGCATGAGAAACCTTCGATTCAATAAACTGTGGAACACAGTAGATGTGGTCATCACAATTGTGCGTGATCATAGGCTATCACATATCTATACACTTAATAGATTCGAGGTTAAAAAGAAAACCACATCTTGCCTACTAAAAATGTCATATCTAGATACTGAAAATCTCCTTAAATAGCATAAATAAATAACAGGTCTATAAAACATTCAATACACACAAAAACTCACAAAAACACACGCATACACACACACACACACACACACACACACACACACACACACACCACACACTAAAATATTATATATTTTTTTCTCTTTTTTGTCATCCAGAAAATTTTTACTACTCATATTTTATTTTTATTTCCTTTTTATACCTTGTTTAACTGAATATTAAAAAACCAGTAGTTGCACTTACATTACTATGTGTAAATTTTATAATTAAGTTAAAAATGTCGAGGAATCACTGGCACTGAAAATACAGTTCCTACTAGTTTCAATGTCAGGGACTCATCTCTTTTGATGCATACCATTTAAACCTCGTAAATAATGTAATATAATAAATGTAAATGCAAATGTATTATGAGCACTTGGTACTATCAATAAATTATTTAAAAAAAAAAAAAAAAAAAAAAAAAAAAAAAAAAAAAAAAAAAAAAAAAGTATTTATGTCCCAAATTTCAGCCAAATCCGTTCAGCCGCTTTGGCGTGATTGAGTAACAAACATACAAACATCCAAACATCTAAACATCCAAACATCCAAAGTTCTAAACTTTCACATATTTTATAATATTATATAGTAGGAATATAGTAGGATAGTAGGATATTATGCTAGCTGTTAGTTTGCCTGTAAGCTTATATTACAAATTATTTGGTTGTTGGTACTTACTTACGCGTAAGCGAACCGGCTTACGCGTAAGTAACCAAATAACTTGTAAACATATTTTAATTAAATGTTTTAACTTAAGTAGACTTTTCTTCGAAGCCATATCAGCAATAGCGTTTTGCGTGACACCAACTTTTGAAGGTTTAATTAAATGATACATAAAATGTAGATTTTTACTTACCGGTATTTACGTTAGAGAAAAAATACTTGAAAAATCTGTGATTTATGTCCAAACAATTTCGTTGACGTTCTCTAATATTTCACCGCCGGGATTTTGGGTTCGGTCGCAACCTGCCTTACTCAAATTTGTATTCAATCAAAAGCCCCGTTTCTTAATAGGCAGTTGAAAGCATTCGATCTCTCCGCCGGTTTCAAAGCGATTTCGACAAAATTAATTGACAACGTAAATTATTTATTATGTTCCAACGAAGAAAATCAACATTTTGTTAAAACTTAGAAGAACGTAAAATACCTATACAAAACTAGTAATCCCCGACATTTAACCGTCGTCACGTAGGGTAACCCTTGCCGCTGTTCAACTCCCTTGTTCAATTATCAACTTTGTTTTCCCTCTAATAAAGATGTGTTTATTCGGATGGAAATTAATTAAGTACGTAACATTTTATGATTTTGTAACCATGATTCGGGATAATCGGGATAGAGTAATCTGCACTAGGTAAATGTAAAAGTGGCTGATGATGATTAAACAGTTACTTTTACATTTACCTATAGGTACCTACCTACTGCTGCGGATTTAAGCTTTTCTTGGGTAGGGTAGGGTATGAGAAGGATAGAAATGAGTCGTAATCCTCCACGTAGGCCCATTGCGGAACGGAGTGGATTAATGTCAATACATTTCATAAATGTCTGCAGGAAATCTGGAAGTCTTTTAATAGGTTTCGGACTTAGACCGTCTGGCGGCCGAAGCAAGGAAAACGTGGTCTGGCTGGTCCCGACACTTGCACGCTGGATGATCTAATGACAGTAATTGACAAGGCTGTTAAATTGGCTCTGTTCTGGACTGCAACAATACAGTGTCCGCCATCGACACGCTTTAATACCTAAGCAGAGTTCAGTTGTCAAGGTATCTTTTCGTAATGTAGGAGGCGTACCGGTTTTGGCCACTGTACCGGTTTTGGCCACTTTTTGCTCTAAAAGTTATCTAAACAACTTTTAGCCATTTTTGATAAAAACAACTAAAAATAGGTATTTTAAGGTAATAATAATAACCGTTAGAATTCCTTATGTGATAAGATTTTTTTTCAATAAATTCCATTTTCTGTTTGAAAAAATGTTTTGTATGAAAGTTTTAAGAAATTTGTTATGGATGAAATACTTTATAAACCTTTGTTTTATACAATTAAATTGTTGTTTTCCAATTGACTGGTTTCTATCGCATCAGAATATATTGATTTAACCTGGGTTTGGTTTTAATTTTTCGCAATACTTACAAAAGTTTAACTATCAGTAAATGGCCAAAACCGGTACATTTGTCACCTCTGACACTTTGTGTGTAATATAAAAAAAACTATTTTACTTTGATAAATTTTGAAAATGTACCTTTAAAGGTTGATAAATTATGTATAATTTAAGATATAATTTGTGTCTTAAATACCTAAGACCATTTAGTACTTAGTGCTTAAAAGTCAAAAAAATCCTTAAAGTGGCCACAAACGGTACCTCTGCCCTACTTATATGTATAATACAGGGTATTGGGTGGTATTGGTCTTATGAAAATAAAAAGGAACAAAATATTTTTGAAGTGAAAGCTTCTTTAGCGGCGTTGTGCACTTTTTGTGATGGGTAAAAAATGTTAAACTCGCGTCAGGGACACGTGACCGTCAGATCGAAAATTCGTAAGACGACGTATTAGTATTAGCATACGAAGGCAAATTTCGCCACCGTTTCCAAAGTTGTAATAGCTCAGGTAAGAAAACGGGCAGCATTAAATTCAGAAGACATCGGCTTAAATCCAGTCCCTATTTGTTCATTTTTTTGTCAAATTCCTTTTTTTGTGAAAAAGTCTAGGGAACCCTTCATTTTCACTTCTGCCGGCACTCCCCCCGTTGTTTTTTTTTAAATTATTTACGTTTTTTAAATGACAGCCATTTCGTTGACAAAACTCTTCAAACTGACTGCGAACACTATTGAAAACTTTTCCAAGAAGTTGTCGAGGAATAAGCCTGCAGGCCGATCGCGGTAATTCTATGACGCACGTGCAGTTGACGTGCAAAACCGTTTTATAGGTTTGCGTGACGTGTGCGTCGTTATGTCATTACGGCAATACGAAGTCAAACGTCAAGACCCAAACGCGATGAAGACGCGCTGCATAGAATTAAGGCGATTGGCCCTTGGCCCGCTGGTCTTTTATTCAATAATTCATCTTAAATCTGCCAAATTTCGTGAATTTTTCTCAAACACTACGCTCATAAGAAAACCCAAAAAAACAGGTGGGGTTAAGTCAGGGCTCCAAGGCAAGGCGTCTTTCACCCAAGCTCCTCAACGCTGCGATGGCGCTAAGTAGGCTTTTGCCGAATTCCCTCCGAATGCCGAATTCGGTCGGGACCTTACGCTACCTGCAGTCTTCAAGGCGATAATAGAAAGTAAGCGTGGGTGGGAAGCAGTAGACAAATTCTGCGACGTCGTTATGACCGCGAAAGAGGAGGCAGAGCGTGCCAGGGAAATTGACCCACAGGCGAGTCAACGCCGTAAAAAACGCACCGGCAGAGGCAGACGCCGACGAGGTCAAGATCGTACGGTCATGCGTGACAATATGGGAGGTCGAGGGGTTGGTAGGGAAGGCTGGTATAACCCATCATCTTCTCTCGATAGCCAGCGGGGAATTTAAATACTGTACACTATCCTTCGATCAACAATAACACCTTAGATACATACTTGGAGTGACAGATATGTCCAAGCCTCATAAGCCCACTTGAGAGTATAATTATATTATATACTAGCTGACCCAGCGTGACTTCGTTCCCGTGGCCCTACCCCCTACCTACCCTACCCCTACCCTACCCCTACCCTACCCTACCCTACCCCTACCCTACCCTACCCCTACTATACCCCTACTCTACCCCTACCCCTACCCTACCCCTACCCTACCCCTACCCCTACCCTACCACTACCCCTACCCTACCCTACCCCTACTCTACCCCTACCCAACCCCTACCCCTACCCTACCCTACCCCTACTCTACCCCTACCCTACTTCTACTCTACCCCTACTTACCCTTCCTTCCCCTATTTTCTCACCGCTAAAACCTTCCTTGGACTTCCACGAACATTTCAAGACCAAAATTAGCCAAATCGGTCCAGCCGTTCACGCGTGATGCCGTGACCAAGGGAAATAGGGATTCATTTTTATATATATATATAATATATAATAGATATATATTCTAGATTATTTTGACAGTGTCAATAATACTAAGGTATTTCAAACTTGGAACGCTTCTTGTCATTTATAATGTAAGATCGTAAGGTTCGTAACCTTTTTTCTCCGTTTAAAAAAAAGTCAGTCTGGCCATATAACTAGTATTATGGAAATTGGAAAAAACGACGAGTATTACCACTTACACCCAGAGCCGAGGAAATATTGAAAAGTTCGATTTCAATATTTACCCGACCGGGAATCGAACCCGGGACCTCTAGAGATAGCGGCACCTTGAAAACCGCCGTACACACTCGGCCACGGAGGTCGTCAAAGTTGAAAATTTATTACAAGGTTTTATTTAAATTATTTTTCGCTGACAGTTTATACCTAGGAAATCTCGAAAACTATTAAGTAGACCAATTAAGCTGAAATTTGGCAGAAATGTAATTACTAGAAGACGTCCGCTAAGAAAGTATTTTGAGAAACTTCCTCCTGAAAGTTTGTATCTAGGCTACTGGTTCTAACTAAACATTATCTGCGTAAACGAAGTTTAAAAACCTCCCCCCTTTTGTGGGTTAAATATTTTATCATATCTTTGCCTATTATAAAGAGGAAAACGGAATACTTGCGTTTAGAATAATAAAAACACTTGTCTTTTCCCGTGCAATCACAAAGTTAATTAAAACATAATCTAACTATCAAACATTTGAATACAGTTCAGAATTTCAGATAGTTAGAAAGGTCTTATTGAGTAGACGTCGGTAAAATTCAGACAGCACCAATTTGTATGAAATTTGGCGTAGATTAGGTAGGACTAGACCGAATTCCTACGCTTACGAAGTCGCGGGCGGCAAATAGTAATAGAGCGAAAAGCTCTTTCCCGAGCCTTCCCAATTCTTTGTTCCTGATTAATTTAAAATCCTGTAAAGTTATCTTATTCATTCTTTTATTTATTTCTCGATATTACTTATGTCCAGCTTATTTTATGTCGTAATCAGATCATAGCTAAATTGTCGCAAAGTGTCAATTAAGTACTTTCTTAAATTAAATACTTATGTCAGTCCTGAATCGCTTGGTTCTCTCGTCACGTGCAGCTAAATATGAAATGCTAATAAAACTAGAAAGAAAAGTGGATACTTATTGAAAAATGGAAAATGAAGTATTTAGAAAAAATCGACCCGTCTCAGAGCAGTCGCCCGGAAAGCGAAAGGTCGTGGGTTCGAGTCCTATCGGAGCTAGTTGTGAGACGGGTCGATTTTTTCTAAATACTTCATTTTCCATTTTTCAGTAATAAAAATTGCATTGTGAATGCAAACAACTAAAAATTAAAATAAGTTGGATACTTATTTCTAACATTAGGATGGGAAAAGAATTTAAAAACGAAAAATTATGAAATCAGAATAAAATTCAAATAAATGTAAAAACCAAGACGAATTTCGTTTGATAGTTCAATAGTTATAGAAATAAATAATTCTTCTTAGAAATATACATCAGCCACAGAAACGCAAAAAAACAGTTGTTCCATAAAAAAGACTAGACCAAAATGTTTGGACAGCTGATTTAAAAAATGGAAAGCAGCGAATGGTCGTGGGTTCGATTCTCATCGGAGCTGTTTGTGAGATGGGTCGATTTTTTCTAAATACTTCATTTTCCATTTTTCAACCATAAAAATTGCATTGTGAATGCAAAAAAGTAAAAATTAAATGACAGCTGATTTTCCTTTTTGAAATGTCGTGGTCACTTTAAATCCTTAATGTACTAATTTAAATTTAGTGGTGTATTATGGTTTCAAATTAATTGAATGCATTCATCATCATCATCATCATCATGTCAGCCGAACGACTCTCACTGCTGGGCATAGGCCTCCTCCAAGGATCTCCACACCGATCGGAATTTATTTAATGAATTTTTTGTGAATGCATTCACAATAAAATAATTAAGTTTGTAAAAATTTTGGTCAAGTCGATGTTTTACTTTTGGAACAACTGATTTTTTTTTCGCGATTCCGGGCAGGCCATACTTATCGTAAAAGTTCTTCGTATTGATGGACACTATCGTTGTCTAAAATCTTTGAACTAGGGTAATTAGAATTTTGTAGTGTATGCTTTATTTACTTATAGATATCGAAGGTTTTTTGCAACCTCCATAGAAATTCTAAAATAGAAGTTATCATAGACTAGTCACTTTAGTTGGATCTTCTAACAATAACATTATCTACACAAGGAATGATCACAAATGAAACAACACAATCATTTATGTACGTAAATCACATAATTTATTCTGTACTTTGAGCTACATAACGTACCCATTATTTACAAATTCATTCTTACCAGCTATAAATATCCTTTAACAATTCAAGCAACAATGTCAACTGCATAATTTAAAATGTTTAGTTGATATACATAATAATTATATATCATATCGTATCTAATATAATTTATTCCAGTGTCGTATTATGTAAACAAATAATTTTCGTGAAACATTTGAGGTTAGAAATTTAATTTACGCTATAAAACTTAAATATTTATCCAAAATATTTGGATAAGTTCCTTTGGAAACACTCTCTATTATTTGATAAACAGCTACAGTTTTCAAATTAATATAAGGCTATTGACGAAACCAATGAACACTCGTTCATAAATACAAGTTCTTCGAAATGTTGAGGAAAACATTTTGGCTTAAAACGATTTCATGGTAACGTTGTGCCGTTAATACTGAACGGAGTATACAAACTGTAACTGTATGTAGTATGTAACGTATTTGCACATTATAAATAGCAATATTTTACCTACCTACAATACGACCAGTATGGATACCAAACCTGATACCAACCAAATATTTAAATCAACGTGTAATAAAACTTTAGTCAAAGCAGTCTTATAATAATTATATAGTTATAATATAATTTGGTTATAATATAGGTACATACTATTAAATAAATTTTGAAGGTAAAGCAACTGCCAATAAAGTTAGTACCTACTGTCATATTTCTTTTTTTCAGATGCCATGAACATATCAATTTACACGAGTTACGACTAAGCCTACACACTTGAAACTGAAATGAATAAAACGTAAACACATCTTAGATTTCTGCGCGAACTGTCCATATACTTAAATAAAACACTTTCACGGATTTTTTCACGCAATTTATTCAACAACTTGGTTAAATCTCAAAAAACAACTAAAATTTAACCAAGTTGTTGAATAAATTGCGTGAAAAAATCCGTGAAAGTGTTTTATTTATATGAATAAAACGTACTGTGAGTGACCTAAGTATTCCCCGAGTGTAAGTATATCATTTTATTTTTTATTTTATTTCATTTAAATATTACTGAAATGCGTTAATATGCATCACAGAACACGGTTTTTTTTCTTTACTTTCCATGTTCTGTGGTATGCCTATTTGCTAACTTACACTCAGCCCTCTGAACGCAGCTTGCTACCGGAACGTGCTTTTCACAGAGTGGTTAGCTGTTTGGCTCACTTAATAATATGTTGATTGGGTTTTGTGGCGAAGCATTCATGAGTCAGTGGAACGTTAATGATCACGTCGGCAGGTCACGTTCGCCGCAGACGAACTCGACTGGTCAACCGCGAACTGATTTTGCATTTGGATACTAGAGATATGGCTCTTTTCATTTCACTATTCTTACGGTAATAACAACTTTAAACAGAACTCGGATCGCAAAAAGTATTCCGTTCACGCTTCAGTTTTGTTGAGAAATCTTTGATGATGAAATCGTTGTAGTAGAAAAAGTTAAATGAATCGCATTTTCCATTTTCTTATAAATGCCAGTGGAAATCCATACAATTCTATAAGTATATTAGAAACGATGATCTTCACAGTTTATAGCTGTTACTTTCCAAAAACCGTAAAAACACAGTCACATTAAAAACGGTGACGAATGAGCGAGTAAAATTATTACAAAAAGTGTAAAATAGTAATTTGAACCGATTCGAATCGAGGCGAGTTGTGCTGTCGCCGGCTCACGGTGGATTAACTCGAAGCGAAACTCACTCACAGGCAATGGGACATCTGCACAGTCGCGCCATTGTATTGTGTGTGTTTGATTTTATTGAATCAATCAATGGGTGTGATTACCATTTTTTTTTCTTTAGACATCAGCAGATTTTTTATTGAAAATCCGCACTTTCATAGATAAATTCCTTCCTTATGGATGTGCCAGCCATTCATGACCTCACCACTTGGGATATAGGTACTCGTAATGCGGATTGGATGGTGTTATCGACTGTAACTGCAGCTTGGCACTTAACATACCTTGCGAAGCATGGAGGAACTCAGAATATAGTAATTTTTTGATAACTTTTTACCAAAGCATAAGCAGCTGAACCGTGATAATTGCACCGTGAATATACATATTTTTTAATCTTCTGTAAATATTAATTAAGACCTCTAATTGAATGCTAAGTACTGTTTACCTCACTACTTATAAAACTCTTCAATGAAACTTTATGGTGTTTATGTTTTCATTCATCATGTCAGCCGAACGACGCCCACTGCTGGGCATAGAGCATTTTCATTACTAAAAACAAATTCAAAAAATGTTTGTAATATTCACCATTCATGTAACATTTTGAATAAATTTTGATACTTATAAGTACAATTATGTGTAACATTTTCCCTAAATATAGAAAAGTTTATATTTCATTTTTCATTTGATTTTTAATAATAACCATTTTATAAATAGTCAAACAAGCAGCTCCGTACATATTCTCTGCATGTTATCTAAATAACGTCCGACTATACTTTTATTAGTCCTAGCGGTACGCCAAAAAATGCTGCAAACGGTGTTAAAGGCATGAAAATAGGAACGATTGATCTTTCCCGTAGCACGAAAAAACAATCTAAAAAGGAGAGGAGTTATGACGTCATCTTTTATTTGTATGGGTTTTTTTTTTTGTTCTGAAACTTATCTTATAAGTTATCTAACGAAAGGGCTTACTAAGCCGATTCTAAAATGTAACACATTTATATTTCAGTCACTTGTTTTAAATTAAAATAAAAATCATTTTCAAAACATACCAAGTTTGGGCTCCTCCAGATATGATATGGTTGAATCAATCAAAAAAATTTTTTCCCATCGTAATAAAAGATAACGTCATAACTCCTCTCGTTTTTCGTTTTTTTTTCGTGCTACGGGTAAAATTGGTTCTTATGGCCTAAAGATCAATCGTTCCGATTTTCATGTTTTTAACACCATTTGCAGCATTTTACTAAATTTCCGTACCGCTAGGACTATATGCTTTAACTTGAAGTCTAGTCGTAACATACGTACTTATTAAAGCCGCTTTTTTCATCGAACATCGCATTTTCGAACGACGCGTTATTCTTGTCTCTGTTTGACGTTGCCTCGATAATAAAGACGAATATATACCTATATCGCGTCGGTCCGATGTTCGATGAAAAAACGTCCGATAACAAGCGAGCGGCCTATTGGTTAGGTAGGTAGGTAGGTACTTTCATATTCATATTTAATATTATCGTGTTAATTGAACATTGCATTAAATATGTAATTTTGTTTGAATGACTAGCTTTAATACATTTAATATATCTACACATATAATTTACAAAAAATTTATACAGTTTACATAGTAGAGTTAAATTTCTTAATAATTATTTGTATAAAATCATAAAAGCTCTAACTTTCTATGATTTAGCTTCTGGGAAAGTTTGTAATTTCCGGACTTGATAATAATAATAAGCCATTTTATATAAACGTAACGCGAATAGTAAAAACAAACGGCAAAAATCTACATTCCACCTCCTACAGCTGTTATTTCAAACCCACAGCTTTTATAACATAATTTAGAATTTCATAATATAAATATACCTAGCAGAGTATTTTGACAAGTCACTGTTTGTTTATTTGAGCTGGAGCTGGCAGTTAGCAGGACGATACTCAGTTCTTGTTTATTAATTGACCATAAATACAATTATATTTAATATTAAAAGTTACCTAAGAATACAACTGAATCTATCTATCGACAATCGACATAAACAAATGTAAGCAGCTTTTCACATTAGTATTACTAAATAGAGATTAGAGACGGTAAATAATCGTGTTGCAAACTACATAAGAGCTTAATGCGATAGTAATACATAATGAGCAAATGCGATTGTTACAAGTGGTTGAACTCACTAGACATAGTTTTTATCAAACTAATTATAAAAATAATGGACAATTTAGCTGCGGAACAAAGCGGATTTCGTGTTCTTGGAAACCTTTGGCCATTTTAAATGGACTGGATTGATATGTTCGCAGTTCCTAGAAGTATTTGTATGGTTCTTTATAAAATATTTTTAACGAGCATGTTTTCTATTTTGAGAAATGATTCCGAACTTTTGAGTTGTGAAAATTAGGTTAAGAAAATATTTTGTCCAGGAATCGTGTCTATAGTTCCTGCCTTAGGAGTAACCCAATATAAGGTATGAATGCCATTAGGTACTCTTAAAACGTTGACTGAATATGAATATCACTTCGTAATACATTTTGTATTGCTAGGCTATCAAAGGCTAATGGTCAAGACTACATAATAATATAAAATGTAAGTATAAGTACAAGGTGTTAATGAATAAGCGCAAAACCTCTTAGGTGGTGATTGTGTTTATAAATATGACCAACTTTTACTATGGGGCCAACTTTGCAACTCAACAAACAAAATCAGCTGGGTGCCTACCATAAACTCTTATTGCGGTTTTGTTTAGGACCTAAACTTAACTGCTTCGCTTATTCGTACCACGACAGCTTAATATCAATGACATTTCACAGCCGCTGTGCTGCCATCAACTCTTATTTGACTTATAGCTCGGCCAAGCTAACATGACACCTGCAGGTTATACCCGTCCCTTTCACTCTCCGGGCATGACAGATACGAGTGAAAGAGACGGGTAAAAGAAATAAGGACACAAATCGTTCGGTCATTCACATTTAGCAATTTATTTGCGATCCAGTTTTTAGAAGGAAACGAAAAGAAAGCAATTCATTTTAGGAACCTATTCTGCATCGCGCTAATTTTGAATCGCTGTCTTAAAGTTGATGGTATGCACCCTGTTCCAGGTAATGACAATTTGTATGAAACAGCTGATTTTGTTTTTTGAGTTGCAGAGTTGGCCCCATAGTAAAAGTTGTTCATATCATGAACACAATCACCACCTAAGAGGTTTTGCGCTTATTCATTAACACGTTGTACTTACATAATGTACGTGCCAGGGACCGTACCCTGAAACGCAAAATCCCAAACTTCATTAGCCCCGCCCCTTTTACTCGATTCCGTCATGTCTAGAGAGCGAGAGCGAGGAATATAACGAAGTTCCGGATTTTGCGTTTTGGAGTAGACACTCGAGTTTTGTCATCTCTGTTTTTGAAATAAGTTCTACTCCCTTTGGTTCACGTGACTATCTTTGGATTTCTAAGAGGTATAGTTACTTAATTTATAGGCGTACCCTTGATTTTAGGTAGCTTGTGGATGAATATATCATATTTTTTAAATTCCTTGTCGTAAAACTCTCCAGAAAGTACCTAATAATATGGTCATAGATTTATGATAAGACTTATCATAGATCTATGAATAATAATAGGGGACCGGACTGTTTTTTTTAAATCAATTTAAAATGTTTTTATAAGTATCAGCAACACAAGTTATTTACAAATATTTTCAGAGATATAGAGCATCAAACTTTTTTAATATACAGAACAGCGCTACTTACTAATGACGTCACAAGTAGGTTTGACATACTCACACCATATAAAATTTCGTTTTATTAAGAGATAGCTAGAGTTAGAGTTGGTCACAATTCAGCAGCTTATTACTTGCTTATTATTAAACGGATTTTTTTTAACCTTTGTTATACTTTTGTGTTATATTTTTAAAAGTCATGCTATTAAATATTTACAATTACCTAATAACAATCCGGTCCCCTATTGATGGAGTTCGCACTATTATACATACAAATGTTCACATTGTACATTGTACTTACAAATAAAATAATGGTAATGGCACATCACATCTTTATAATGAGGTCGCTTATAGAAGCGACGACCTTAGGGTTAAGAAGTGCATGAGGTGGACACCATGTTAAGTTAAGTCACAATCACAAATAACACTCACTGTTCAAACCATGTTCAAACAATAACTAATCTTAAAGGAGTCTGCAAAAGATGGAATGTACCCATGAAATATTATTACTTACCCCTTATAATATAATATACTTGTCTCGAAGTTCAATCAGTCGCCGCGGTTAGTATGATGGGAGTTAGGATGATGTACCAACACAGTCGATAGCTTTTAACACGACCGACCAAAAGTAGTGTACCTACTGTGTTTATGTAGAGCGAATTTATGTTTAGATATGTAATTTTTATTACTAGTTCAAAGGTATAATTTGGAACACAGTTTAAATATCGGCACCTTTCCAGCCGTACATCATTGTTTTGTTTATCACATTTTTCTCAAGAATAGATTATTTATGTGTAGGCATTGTGTAAGTAATGTAAATTAAAAACGATTATTCTGAAATTGTGTGCTTTAAACATGATAAAATAATAATAATACAACACCGATAATGTTTTTGCAGTAATTTTATATACTTACCTACTTATGCATTACTGATCAAAAATAACAATTCAAAAAACCCACTTACGGTTTGAAGAGCCCTCTTCATTCATAGAAACATTAATTGATTTATTTGAAAAACCTGGAACGAAGCACTTATAACAAATAAACATACCAGTAGAAGTGCCGTAAGCTAAAATATAATTCACTTTAATCATCACTGTATTTAAATATGTCACAGTCTTAACGATTGTTTATGCAGAATGTCTTTTTTGTAATATGTGCATCATGATTGAACACAGGAGTAGATGCGAGAGGCCGAGTTGCGTTTGGGTGGCGTATGATTTCCCAGCGGCCTGCACCCGGTCGGCTCTGGAGCCCCCCTCTGTGAGCTCACGGGACCGGGCGTATCCCTTCAGCCTTTCGCCTTGGACGCTCTCCTCGTTGCTCCTCCAGTAAACCGTGGCTATTGTGGCCAGACACTGTGAACAAGGAAGCTGTTAAATTCTACGCGTTTTTGTTTTATGCACTCAGTATTGGGTGTTTGTTGTTTATTGGTTTTTAAAACAAAAGAATAGGAATACTAAACGATTTCAAACATCATCATCATCAGCCATTTCATGTCCCACTGCTGGGGCCCTGGCTTCCTTATGGATGGATAATGAGAATATGGCCATAAAACACCACTCGGGCCCAGTGCAGATTGTTGGGTATTAACGACTGCAAATGCAGCCGGGACCAACGGCTCTGAAGCACGGAGGAGCTGAAGATGAAAAGTTTTTGGTCACCCATGCCATGACCGACCATTGCAAATGTTGTTTAACCTCAACGATCGCAGGCCGAGCGCACTAATCACTGCGCCACGGGCTCCTCCATTGTTAAAGAGTAACATTTATTTATAGCGTGATCTAAAAAAATCTGTTGTTTTCACATGTAAACTCAACATCATTGAATAAAGATATTGTGATGACATATGATTTTATGTTTCCACTAGCTATCCGCCCGCGGCTTCGCCTGCGTGGACTACACGACGTTATCCCGCGGGAGTGTGATATTTTTCCGGGATAAAAAGTAGCCTATGTTCCTCTCCAGGCTTCAAAGTATCTGTGTCCCAAATTTCAGCCAAATCCGTTCAGCCGTTTTAGCGTGATTGAGTAACAAACATACAAACATCCAAACATCCAAACATCCAAACATTCAAACATCTAAACTTTCACATTTATAATATTATATAGTAGGATAGTAGGATTTAAATTTAAACGTGTAGCATCGTCATTCGTCGGTACCTATTTGATTGAATAAATAGTATTAGATGGCATGCATATTTATTATTTTTACATAATGCAAGCAAAGTATACTCAGAGTTTAATACTTATCTTAAAAATTTACTCACTTTAAGTTTAAGATCTCCTTTCCTAAAGTGTCTTGGCTTGACTTTGAAGTCGAGTGCGAGGCTGGTGACTTCCAAGCCGTCGTCGAACTTGTGATGAGTAGGGGGCAGCGTCGCGCCCGTAGGGGCTTGCTCCCCGTTGATGTACCAGGCCAACCTGGTGGCTGGCCGGGAGCGGCCGGACGTGCAGTTCACTTGAACTCTGTCGCCGATCTGGTATCGCAGGCGCGAACCAGTTATGGTGGGACCATGGTCCGGTAGAGCTGTATGAAAGAAAAAATCTGATTAAGACCTGGGTACCATCAACTTTAAGACAGCGATTCAAAAATAGCGCGATGCAGAATAGGTTCCTAAAATGAATTGCTTTCTTTCGTACTATGACCTTCTAAAAACTGGATCGCAAATGAATTGCTTAATGTGAATGACCGAACGATTTGTGTCCTTATTTCTTCTACCCGTCTCTTTCACCCGGTTCTGTCATGCCCGGAGAGTGAGAGGGAGGAGTATAACCTGCAGGTGTCCTGTTAGCTTGGCCGAGTTATAAGTCAAATAAGAGTTCTTGACAGCTTAGCGGCTGTGAAATGTCATTGAATGATCACTGAATCGCTGTCATTGATATTGAGCTGTCGTGGTAAGAATAAGCGAAGCTGATCAGTTTAGGTCCTAAACAAAACCGCAATAAGAGTTGATGGTAGGCACCCTGGTAAGGTGGTGAAAACCTTACGTGCAGTTAACCTGCAATTTGTCTCTAATAAGGTAGAGAGGGCACGTACCAGTATTGGTGGACGCGTGGTATGGTCACCGTGGTATCACCAGCGCCAAGCTCCTCGAACCGCCTGACGCGCCTTTCCTTGAACTAGCGCTTATGTGGTCGGCTAACTTAATGCCCTCATGTTGCGCTCCATCCCCCTTTAACACACCCCGAGAGCGGACCTCTGTGATTTGGCCAAAGACCAGGTTTGGGCGACGTAGGTATATGAGGACGGGAAGGATGCACATGTTCATGAGTTTACGCTTCAAGGAAATTGGTGCGTCGCCTTTCATGATACGTTTAAATATGGTATATAAGTAGTTATTAATAATTTTAATGAAATTGGGGTTTCCAAATTGATATTGAACAGGATATGGTTACTCTTAAACCATCATCGAATACTTTCCTGAAAAGTGTTGTGTGATGCAATTTATTACTGTAAATTATCGAACGCATTTTAAGACCAATTTAAAGAAACTCTTTACTTCATAAGTCGAAACCGACATAGCAACGGATAAAAATGGACAAAGAAATTCTTGTTTGTTTCTGAAATTTTTACTTTTTACTTTTTCCAGTCTAATTAGAGAAATAATGGTTTTGTAAATTTTAATCATTCCATATTTCCATCTTGAAAATGAGTGGCAATAAAAATTTTCCAAGCAAATGTTGAAATGTCGTCAGAGATTCTTTTTAAAAAGTTTTCATATTGGATTGACTAAGGTCAAGGTCGAGTTACATTCCTTTTGTCTTTTCCATTGCCATTTTCCTCTAACCTATAAACTTTTATTTAGAACTGGCATGTAGCTGGAAAAATGTAATATCTTTCGGACTCAAAACTATTTAAAATTACTTTAAGGTGTTGCAATATACTGCAGGTGCAGGTCGGGAACAGGGTGCCTACCATCAACTCTTATTGCGGTTTTGTTTAGGAACCTAAACTGATCTGCTTCGCTTATTCGTACCACGACAGCTTAATATCAATGACAGCGATTCAGTGATCATTCAATGACATTTCACAGCCGCTGAGCTGTCATAAACTCTTATTTGACTTATAACTCGGCCAAGTTAACACGACAGCTGCAGGTTATACCCGTCCCTTTCACTCTCCGGGCATGACAGAATCGAGTGAAAGAGACGGGTAGAAGAAATAAGGACACAAATCGTTTGGTCATTCACTTTTAGCGATTCATTTGCGATCCAGTTTTTAGAAGGTCAGAGTACGAAAGAAAGCAATTCATTTTAGGAACCTATTCTGCATCGCGCTATTTTTGAATCGCTGTTTTAAAGTTGATGGTAGGCACCCAGGAGCCGCTCGCCAGGCATCTCGCAACGATGCCGACCGCCAGTAGGGCCCAATGATAATGGACTCTAACTTACTGACTAAGTGATTGTGGACGTGGCAGCTACGGCCGCGAACAGGGTTCGCTCGCCGCATACCTTACCGGTACCAGACGCCTGTGTCATAGTAAAAGTATCCTGTGTCCATAGATGGACTGTATCTTACCGACTATAGTTACGTGGGCGTGGTCCGACACGGTCGAGAACAGGGGCCATTAGCCGGACGCCTCACACCGCTACTGACTTACTGTCCGCTTATCTCCAACGATGATAGGCTGTATCTTACCGTATATCTATGGTCATGTCGGCGTGGTCGGACACAGTCGGAAACAGGGGCCGCTCGCCGGATACCTCGCACCGGTACCGACTGCCCGTATCTAATAATGATGCACTAGTATCTTACCGACTATGGTCATGTCGGCGTGGTCGGACACAGTCGGAAACAGGGGCCGCTCGCCGGATACCTAGCACCGGTACTGACTGCCCGTCTCGTCGTCACAAATTAAGATGCCCGTTTTGACACATGCCAAAGTGACGTGATAAGGCATGTAACCATACGAGTCTGTGATCGATTCTCGCGATTAATCGATTAAGGTTCTGAGTAATTAATCGATTATAGTAGGTTTGCAACTTATGTGGATTAAGACTAAACTTATTATTATAAAATGTTAAACTTACTATATAAGTACCTACTTATACTTTTAATAAAAATATTATTACCACACTTTTATTAAAGTATAAAGTGACCTTTTATGGCCTAGAAACTTGAATCGAATCCACTTAAATTGCATCATTTATATAAAAGTGCAAGTGTTTTAACTACAGCTCGCAGCACAGACATGCTCATAGAGTAGGAACATACATTACTTATTATAGCGGCCTGTACACGTTGGCCCAATCATTGGCCAATACGTCGTACATTGACACTTTTGAAAGAACCTTTTCAAATTTGTTCTTAACAACTTCTTCTTAACAATACGGGCGGTTTCCGCAACTCGACGTCTATTGCGCCTATTTTGCGTCCGGAGGGTGCGCGGCCAGATCACTCCAGCCAGCCCAGCTCAGCCAGGAACGCTCCAAGAGCTTTCACATTAGTGATCGCTTCCTGGACGCTGCCCGGCGAGCCGAGGTACCTCGCCCGGTAGGGGGCCACCCCCCTGCATTCCAGCAGTACGTGGGCAGCTGTTTCTTCTTCCTCCATGCATCCTCTGCATAGGGGACTGTCGGTGACACCTAAATTAAAAAGATGTCTGTTAAATTGTCCATGACCAGTAATGGCACCTGTTACCAGGCGAAGTTGCGGTCTGCACAGTTGTATCAGGGCCCTGGATAAACGCGCGTCCACGCGCGGCAGTGCGAGCTTCGCCTGTCTGCACGAATCCAGCGAGCTCCAGTTCTGTTGGTGTAATTCTGTAGTGCGTTCACGGATCTTATTTGCATACCAGCTCGTCGGGATGGGCGCGATCGGCTCTGGGCCAACAGGCGTCGAGCCGGATGCGCGTCTGGCCAGTTCGTCGGCTGCATCGTTTCCACGTGATCCGCTGTGACCTTTGATCCATTGGATAGTAATAGTATTAAGTGCACCTACTATATTTAAGGCGTGGTGACACTCAAGTAAAAGGCTCGAAGTGATGCGACTTCCCTGGAGAGCTTGTAGGACGGATTTACTGTCGGAGAGAATTAAGATGTCGCAGTCTTTTACCTCTCTTGTTTCGATTGCCCGAGCCGCCATTATTATGCCCATGCACTCGGCCTGAAAGACCGTGTTGTATGAGCCTAAGGGGGATGCAATTTGTATGTTGAGGTCCTCTGAGAAGACACCCGACCCTTTCAAATTTGTTCTTTCAAAAGTGTCAATGTACGATGTATTGGCCAGTGGTTGGGCCAACGTGTACCGGCCGCTTATGGTGAACGCACGCTTGTCCCATGCGAACGCATCGAACGAGCCGAACGAAACGTATTTTAAGAAATCTCTAGAAAAAAAAGTAAACGTGACGATTCTACATGGTGAGGTGTGCAAGGTTGTCTAAGTTTTATCTAAAGAATTTTTTCATTCGGTTCGTTCGAAACGTTCTTCTTGGATAAGTGTGCGTTTACCTAGAAACCGTTTTATCGAAATCATTGTTGCCAATTCATAATTTCACTAATGCTTTAAGCGCCAATCTAGTTTTCAGACAAAAAGATCAATTTCACAAATTAATCCATTAAAGTGGTTATAACGATTATTTCGATAAAATTGAATGAAGCTGGAAAAATCCTGCACACAACGGTTACAACACTAGTAATTAAAAAAAAATAAAGACTGAGAACGTAACTGTTTTTCGAGACGCTTCGTAGTTAATCGAATCTGCGTTTACTTTAGAATGAACGCAAAAATAATAGGCGGAATACACTTTTCCTTAATTTATGATGCGTTAAAAAATGTAACATATTATTTTCAAACACCTTTGATAAGTAATCAGCATTTATTTAATTTTTTGGTTTTCGTAACAAGTTACATTCTAGGGTCATTACCATGTGTCAAAACGGGCATCTAAATTTGTGACGACTGTAATGATGATGCAATGTATCTTACCGACTATGGTCATGTCGGCGTGGTCGGACACAGTCGGAAACAGGGGCCGCTCGCCGGATACCTCGCACCGGTACCGACTGCCCGTCTCTAATAATGATGCACTGTATCTTACCGACTATGGTCATGTCGGCGTGGTCGGACACAGTCGGGAACAGGGGCCGCTCGCCGGACACCTCGCACCGGTACCGACCGCCTGTCTCAAGCACCGCGGGCGACAGCGTCACATTGGCGCCGTTGTGACTCGAAGCCTGACAAACAATTGAAATACCTTAATGAGTCAAAGCGTGTTGTAACAATAGCGCGATTAGCGCGATTGCACATTCAAACTAACCTACTGAGTTAATAAAATTCAATCTAAATAAAATAAAAAAATAATCAACACCCGACACAAAAAAAAAACTATAAAAATAAAAAATAAAATTTCTCTCTTGGTCGGGAGAACACCCCTCTGACTGTAGTACCCCGACCGAGAGAGAAATTATATTTTTTTACGGGTGTTTAAGTATCAAATTTTTTAATTTTAATTTTATTTTATTATTTTTAAATTACACACATTCTTGTATAGATCCCTACTGGCAGCTAACTAAAAGATCTGATGACCTTGAAATATCTGAACAAATATTTACATATCCTGGTCATGTCAGCCTTGAAACAAAACGCCGCATCAAAATCGTTTCATTCGTTCAGGAGCTACGATGCTACAGACACATACACAGCCACATCAAACTTACAACACCCCGCTTTTTGCAATCGGGGGTTAAAACATAGTACCATTCCTATTGCTTTCTTAATACTCTTGACAATGGGACACTTATTGAATTAAGCACAGCATGGAGCTTAATAATTACCACTGGGAATAGCTAACGACCATTGGCGATAGCATGGTATGTTTAATCATCATAAAAACACATAAATTTGTTACGTTTACCGGTCACTTCACACCTGTTGTTGTTAGAATAAAGATATAGTTGACCGACTGCAACTATAATTATTTTGTAATTTATTATGATTAAAAATAGATTAAAGTCGACGTGTGATAATTGATACTCCTATCTAGGCTCTTGTTTTATTATACAACAGCAATGGCACCGACGATAGGTAATTAAGCCTAACCCAAGGTTGTTACAGTAGGTGTTCCCGAGCGGTAGGTATGTAAATGCCGTTAGCAAGCGCGAAGCTTCGCTGACCAAAACTGTTCAGATGCAACTATAATTTTATTTAGTAATTTATTATGATACCAGCTATTGCCCGCGACTTCGTAGCGTACGAACCGTGCAGTGACTACTTTTGTATTTATTTTATTTATAGTTAAATCACTAAAAAAACTAATACAAACTTATATTTGTAGTTTGTTTCATACCAAATGTGTGCATACGTCTGCAAATATAAGTTTGTCTACGTTTTATAAGATGTCAAAAAACCTTCCCGCAATAAAAGGTACCCTATATGTTGACACTGGTTATAAGATATTACTACACAAAATTTAGTAAAAATCCGTTCATCAATTTTTGCGTGAAAAGCGAACATACAAACAGACAAACAGAACAAACTTATAATTGTAGTTCATTTCATACAAAATGATAGCATACGCCCGCAACTATAAGTTTGTCAACTTTTTTTAAATATTAAGAAATTTTCCCGCAATAAAAGGTACCTAATATGTTGACCCAGGTTATAAGTTATTACTACACAAAATTTGGTAAAAATCCGTTCAGTAGTTTTTGCGTGAAAAGCGAACATACAAACAGACAAACATTTTAATATCTATCGTTTTGGGGTCTATATCCTGTGCACATCACATAGCAGTACTTAATTATTTCTAAAAAATATTTTATGTACAGACTTTTCCGTTTCTGTTTTATTGTATGTATAGATAAGTATAGCGGATTCATCTCGACATGTGACCGATGATACTTCTAGTACGCACTAGTTATGCAACAAGGAATGTCACGATGGGGTGTCAAGCAAGCCTACCCCAAGGTTGTTACAGTAATAACGTGTCCCCGAGCACGACTATTACGTAAATGCCGTTAGTAAGCGCGAAGCTTCGCGGACAGAAACTTTGGCCGACTGCAACTAAAATTAGTTATAAACTGTTCACTTCGCGTCCTGACACACGCTGAAATTTAATTTGGATTGCGAAATTGATGTTCAGTTTGAGTGAGTAATTTTTAAATCGTGTTTCGTTTGTTATTGGTCAATTGAGAAAACCACATTGCTGTGTTACCTATGTACTTACCAACCTACGAGTATGTGGAAGATGATTAAACGTGGATAATTAATATTGTTGATTTTTCCTTATCGACTTAAGAAATGGCATTTCTAAGAAAAATATTTTTGTAAAGATTCTTATAAATACTTCTATTTAATTACGAATTATATTTTATTGCAATTTGATAAATATTTGTCTTACTTATTATTTCATTTCTTCTTTTCAAAAGTACTTATACAGGGTGTTAGGGGCACCGTTGCAAAAACTTTAACCATGGCTTCAGACCATCATGCTTTCATGCTGAACAACGTACAGCAAGATTTTTTGTCGGAAATGAAAAAAAACGACTTTTCATACAAATTTAGCAACTAATCAGGACATATTGTATGGAGAGTCGAAATATTTTTTTCATTTTCGCCAAAAAATTCCTGCTGTGCGTTGTTCAGCATGATGGTCTGAAGCCATGGTTAAAGTTTTTGCAACGGTGCCCCTAACACCCTGTATATATTTAAAATTGAAGGAAACACTTCGATCATAGGAAACATAACTTACTCGTTAAATGTCAACTGTTAATATTCCGAACCGTATATTTATTCTAATATAAGAATATCGAAATGACTCCTTGAACTCTGTTTGCAATGCTAATTCAGTATTTGTAACTAAAACACAAAAGCCCGTTTACTAGAAAACTATCCAAAACTAAAAATAAAATGTTTCACTGACACAAAGCGAGTGCCTAGAACAAGAATTGAATGGTGCATGGGAGACAAAGCGACGCAGCGTATTTACCAATAAAACAGGGTTAGTACCATAACAAAGAATATATCTAGTAAACAATAATAATAGGTTATTCCTAACATATCTACAAAAACAGGCGTAAGTAATCAAAATCAACTAAATATAATTTAAAAAAAACAAAGTAGGTAATTTAGCATGCATTTTCCACGGAAATGGTCTAGGTAGGTCCCTTTTATTCCAATTCTCACAGAAGTTTATGTGGGACAGAAAATAGCAGATGCTTCTCCTTTAAGTGAACGCAGAAGCTGGTAAAAGCTTTGAATTAAGATTCAAGAATTTAAAGTTTACTACAGAATATACTTAATAATAATAATCCCCTGGCTGATTTCGGTCAAGGTGACCATTGCTCATTTGAAAAGGCTAAATAGGACTAGGACAGGCCGTAGACCGGGGTTACTTAAGGAAAAAATGGGGCTACTTTGATAACTTATAAAGTAGTATAAAACCTGTAGTATTCGTAATTAAGTAAAAACATGGACATACTATTATTATTATTAGGATTCCGGGAGTAGTGCGCTTCCACCTTCAGCTTTATATTTAGACTACCAAAGATCAGTTGAAAAAAAAATGGAAAACGATAATAATTCGTTCAAATAAGCGTTGTCAACAAAGTCACCCCTTCGAATCAAAGTAACCCCAGTTAACCGTACCTAATACTTTATAAGAGCTACCTACTAGTAATAATGGTCATAATTTACTTTGAACTTATATTAGCATTAAGAAACCGCCGTTATTACTTTGACCGTAGTTCAAAACTAACACAAGCAGCAATACTGCAATACAGATTTCAAGAGGCAAACAGAGAAAGTATAAGCCGGTTTCACACAAGCTCGACTTTGTTTACACCTGCACCTCTCCACACAGCAATATCCGGCCAGTTTTATATTGTTTCCACTCCGAGGACCTAAGCAAACTCGACTCGCACTCGGATTAATCCAATTATACCTATCTACTTCCAAACTCCATCTCTACTATCTGCTTAAATGCCTATTTTCCTGCAAAATTCTTGGAGTTGTGAACAGCGATTACTTTCTTACGATTCACGCTATCAGTTCCGTTAATAAACAATAAAATTTATTACTTTGCTTTGTTGAGAGTTAAAATTAGTTAGTCATAATCTCAAAGTAAGTTAAAAAATTTCAATAATCGTACCCTCAGTGGAAAAAAGGCTTAAGTAATCTTACTTTGAATGATCAATTTTATTTTATTTTTAAATGATTAAGGCGCTACTCGGAAAAATATAGACTTTTTGATTTAAAACTATAGGACGGTTACAGTTGTTACAAATCTGGTAAAAAGATATATATTTCTTCATACCTTTATCTAGAATCGTATAGTTTCAAAAACACGATTTTATGATTTTGCCTCGACACTTTCTCTTTTCGAAAAGACCTCTAAAAAAACGAAAAGTGAAGATTATTCTTAAATGGGGTTACTTACACTATTGGAAATTGGTTTAGTTGACACCAATAATATTGAGGATCGTATAGAAGCATTTTTTTTAAATCGCTGTAGTTTTTTAATACGAAGTGATTTTGTGTTTTTTTGCCTAATCTGTAAAATCGTTCTCGCTCCCGCGCGCGTCGTTTTCTCATTGCTATCTCGCTTCAGCACATTTTTTCCGAGTATCGCCTTAAGTTACATACATCAGCAAGAAATACAAAATATTATGCAACTGTTACTGTTTCAAATTAATTTAAATTAAAATTGTTTTTTTACTTTTCCAATAGTCTTACGGTTGAAATGATGATGATGATGATGTTACTGTTTCATAATATTTTTTATTTCTTGCTGATGTATGTAACTTAAACATTTAAAAATAAAATAAAATTGATCATTCAAAGTAAGATTACTTATGCCTTTTTTCCACTGAGCGTATATCGTGTCAATATAGAAATTTTGTATAATAATTAATGTGATCATTGACGGTAAGTGAAAACTGGAACACAGTAGTTAATCAGATCCAATAAACAATTTGTACATCATTGTTTAGAAAATTATTGTGAATACATCCTGTTCATCGAAATTGCGGAAGGCTGAAATTACACATTAGCAGTCCATGTTCGTCACTCACCCAGAACTAACCACTATTTAATTTTTAAAACTTAAATATTTTGTATTTCTCTGTTGTTCTAGGGAATCGTCACTAGAAAACTAAGATGATAAAAATATAATGATTAAGAAAACCGTTACGTAATGTAAGTACATAGAGACTGGTGGCAAAACTTGTAAATTCAGAGCTCATTAATTAACATGACTTTGGGCGTTTGTGCACTACACTGAATTTTACCGATCCGGAAAAAAACGGATGCTTGTATTTTAATAAGTAATTAATTATTATAAATAATAGAATTTATTTATTTCGTGTAGTTTAGGGTTCGAAACATTGAAACTACACAAAATAAATAAATTCTTACTATTTTAAATGATTAAATTATTAAAATACAAGCATCCGTTTTTTTCCGGATCGGTAAAATTCAGTGTAGTGCACAAACGCCCTTTGGCTACTGCAATAAAATAATCAGAGTCAGATGCATTTTTAGCGTAAATAACCATTGCCCTTGCATTTAGGAAAGCCGAACTAACTTTTCCTATTTTTAAACCTTTTTTTAATTCGAAAACATATGTACTTACCTCAACAGCTACTCCAGGCAGCGGAAACTTTCTTATCGGTTCGATTTCTCTCGGGACATGCCTGAAGAACTCCTTTCCGTCTTTGTACCACTTGACGGAGTACAGCACGTCTGTCGGTCCCAGCTGCCAGCGACATGACAGTTGCGCGCGCGTTCCTAGTGGAACATGCGCTGGCACTCGCAGCTCTAGCAACTCTAAGCTTGCTACGCTGCAACCTGTAGACAAACAGCAGAAATTAGTTTGACTATAACAACTGATTTTGATTTAATTAAAAAGACCATGAGAAAGGCTACCAGTGTTCCAGAAAGATGACATCAAGAAGGTGACAGTAGGAACTGGACCCTAACTGTGTGAAAAGTGGAAATATTTCAGAAAGGCTTTAATCAAATTATTGGTGGCTGAAGACTAGTGAGAAACCGACGGCACATTAAGCTAAAACAAGGGATGGGAACAGAATATTTAGGTGTGCTACAAAAGGCGCAAATGTAGAGAGCTTTGTTGCAAGTGTTCCTCAATCTGAAAAATGGAAAATGAAGTATTTAGAAAAAATCTACCCGTCTCACAACTAGCTCCGATGGGACACGAACCCACGACCTTTCGCTTTCCGGGCGACTGCTCTAACCACTGAGCTACGGAGTCGTTACGAGAAGCGTCGAATCTATCCAATACTTCTTACACACTGTACAGTCAGTGTTAATTTCATCAATGTGGAGATATTACTACCCTCACACGCGAAAGAAATACCTTTCCAGGTATTTGGCAATCGCTAAAGATGAAATTACTATTGCAACTTATTTTAATTTTTAGTTTTTTGCATTCACAATGCAATTTTTATTACTGAAAAATGGAAAATGAAGTATTTAGAAAAAATCGACCCGTCTCACAACTAGCTCCGATGGGAGTGTGAGACGGGTCGATTTTTTCTAAATACTTCATTTTCCATTTTTCAGTAATAAAAATTGCATTGTGAATGCAAAAAACTAAAAATTAAAATAAGTTGCAATAGTAATTTCATCTTTAGCGATTGCCAAATACCTGGAAAGGTATTTCTTTCGCGTGTGAGGGTAGTAATATCTCCACATTGATGAAATTAACACTGACTGTACAGTGTGTAAGAAGTATTGGATAGATTCGACGCTTCTCGTAACGACTCCGTAGCTCAGTGGTTAGAGCAGTCGCCCGGAAAGCGAAAGGTCGTGGGTTCGTGTCCCATCGGAGCTAGTTGTGAGACGGGTAGATTTTTTCTAAATACTTCATTTTCCATTTTTCAGATTGAGGAACACTTGCAACAAAGCTCTCTACATTTGCGCCTTTTGTAGCACACCTAAATATTCTGTTCCCATCCCTTGTTTTAGCTTAATGTGCCGTCGGTTTCTCACTAGTCTTCAGCCACCAATAATTTGATTAAAGCCGAAGTGAATGCAAAAAACTAAAAATTAAAATAATGTTCCTCAATCTCTCAGACAAAAACAAGACAGACCCTGGATTTACACACTGAATTGTGACTCAGCCCAATGCAACCCTGAACAAACATTTCTGTATGACTGTGATTTGCGCAACACACTTATCATGGATTCAGGTTGCATACCATCAACTTTAAGACAGCGATTCAAAAATAGCGCGATGCAGAATAGGTTCCTAAAATGAATTGCTTTCTTTCGTACTATGACCTTCTAAAAACTGGATCGCAAATGAATTGCTAAATGTGAATGACCAAACGATTTGTGTCCTTATTTCTTCTACCTGTCTCTTTCACTCGATTCTGTCATGCCCGGAGAGTGAGAGGGACGGGTATAACCTGCAGGTGTCATGTTAGCTTGGCCGAGTTATAAGTCAAAAAAGAGTATGTGACAGTTTAGCGGCTGTGAAATGTCATTGAATTATCACTGAATCGCTGTCATTGATATTAAGCTGTCGTGGTACGAATAAGCGAAGCAGATCAGTTTAGGTCCTAATCAAAATCGCAATAAGAGTTGATGGTAGGCACCCAGGTCAATTCACGCGCACACTAATACATAAGTAGGTACTATTTAAGTACCTATGCTACTGTTATGTCATAGTTTGGTATTTGCCAGTAGCCTGGGTTGTTAGTGTATTGTCTATGGATGGGTGTTAATTATCTACAATCATATTGGAGTTACCATGTCGTAACGCAAAAATGTCGCTGGGAATAGCTTCTCCTCATAACAAATTGACATATCAAGTACATTTAAACTAGTAAAGTTATTTTTTTCAATTTGTGGAAGCTCAATTTTAAGCCAGGAAGCCTGTACGTACAGCATGGAGTAGGAGTAGAAATCTGGTTCTGGTGCCATTTTAAAGGTCTTGCTTGGGTCGTAGAAATGCCACTTTACAGAATTTTCAAATGTCAATCCCGTGTGTAACCGGGGTGGGTCGTTAGTATTCATTATTTAACCCTCATTTCTCACTAATAACGACTTCAGTTTCTGATTAAATGCACATCTTCAGTTTCTGATTACTTGCACACTCCAATAACTGCTAAGTCACAGATAAATGGGTACAAGTCATTATTCATTGCAAAGACCAGACAGATTAAATTGACTGCCCATTAATCCCGAGTTTGATGTGTAAATTCCATTATTGTAAAATATCCAGTGTCAGGGCAAAAACATCAAACCAAATAATATAGTTTTCTGCGTTGCAATTAGTTTTAATACTAAGCAATTAAACTGCAATAGTTTTCGTAATTAATTTAGACTCGTTTTTGTTTGGTTTTAATTTAAATTTAACATTACAAGAGAAAAATCCGGTTTCCCATCATATTCATACAATAGGTACACAACGGTAAATCATCAATGTGTGTTTAAAAAATTAAATGCCATCGTCGGTTTTATTCAATTTGGGGAGTAACATCAATATCATGACGTCAATTCAAATAAACCGCGCCGACCGCAGCCGGCAGATGAGCAACAGCGTTGTAAATTTCGGAGTTAAAATATTGCACATTATTTGCCTACCGTCGGATAGGTACAAGTATTTTTATTTGGCCGTAGGTAGCGTGTTATGAAGGCAGAAATCCATTAAACGGCACGTCAAATAATTTCCCATGTGACGCTCGCTCGCGGCCCGTAAAAGAGGCACTATTGCCCTCGCCCAGCGGATAATATTACTTTACGAGCCGCGGGGCGGGGCTCCAATGTAAGTAAATTGGTGAATAAAGACAACGAGCCGGCGAACAGTTACGGGTGCCTGTATTATGACCTTATAAACGAATGAGCGCTCGCCAGCAAATTGTTTCAGAGTTCACTCGGTAATTAGATTTAGCTGCGCTGCTATCTGATAAATTAATGTAAACTTCAATTCTGACAGTCGTCATCAGGAAGTAGGAATTACAAACAAGATATGTCGTAAATCTCTCTCAGCAATTAGACAGTAGGGAATCAGGCTGTTTTTTATTTTTGTTAAAATGTCTTTAGAAATATCAGAAACATAGGTATTCATTTTCAAATATTTAGCTCATCAAACTTCCTAATTAGAAAAGGACAGCGCTAGACATATGTGACGTCAGATGTGTCTAACAACATACTCCCCCGCCCTATATAAAATTTCGTTTTAAAAATCTAGCTGGAGACACAGTTTTTCACAATTCAGCAGCTCGTTACTTGCTTGTTATTCAATATTTAGGTTTTTTTACTTTATATTCTCCACATTGATATAGTTTTGAATGTTACTATTTAATTTTTCTAAATAAATAAATAAAAAATTACGTATCAATAACAGTCCGATCCCTATTGTGTGTACGAAAAATGTGATGATATAATAAATTATTATTTAGATACAATTTGAAATAAAGGGAAAACGATAATGCTTAATCGTTTTTTAAAAAAGACAAAAAATTGCAAATAAGTATGTACAACGATTTTTTCGCAAGCACAGCACAGTGTTTGATCTCTGGGACCAACTCGCTGAATTTATAAAGAGATTCCCGAACACATTTTCATTTTTGAAAATTTTCCTCTGTTTCGGTAGGCTTTTAACTTTAAATTTAAAATTTATCATAATTTCTATAAATATATTAGGGGAAAGGTGTACTAAATGATCCCTTGAGGTAAAATGATTTCCTACAGTTTTAACGAAAATACTAGTGCCATCTTTGCGATTTGTTGGTTAACGTCTTCCCTGTACTCCACTCAGTAGCCCAATTAATGCCCGAATTCTCGAACGCAAATCAAATTTGGGAGCGTCTCAAACATCATGGCATCTCTTTCATACGTTTGACATTTAAAGCGACAGGGCCATGCTTGAGACGCTCCCAAAGTTAAGTAGCGTTCGAGTATTCGGGCATAAGTGTCATGGCGGTGTGAGTACAGTGCGTCGATTTATTGCAAAAAATTGAAAATATCTGTCTTCGATCTAAGATAAGCCTGCAATCAAAGTTAAATTGTTAAAACTCTTTTGTGGAAATGTTAATGAAAGTTTTCCTGGTGGTTTTTATTGATATTCAGTAACATTTGAAACTCGTTTTGATCTCACCAAGATAATGTTTTATTTATTTATTTATTTAATAAGCAACACTAACAATGCATTAACAAAACATATAAGAGACACAAAACATAGGCTATATACCTGTAAATACATCAATTATAAGTGTAGACAAAATTCATTTGCTCATCATTACACT
Source organism: Crambus lathoniellus (assembly GCA_949710035.1). Lineage (NCBI taxonomy): Eukaryota > Metazoa > Arthropoda > Insecta > Lepidoptera > Crambidae > Crambus > Crambus lathoniellus. The sequence continues at coordinate 12,091,047 of OX453306.1, forward strand.
AATCTCTTAAATAATTATTTACCTACTCATCATATAATAGAAATAAAAATACTAGTATTTACATAATAATAATTATAGTAAAAATCCAAATTATTATTTATTATTATAACTAATTATTTACTTAAAAATAAAATAAAATCAATAAAGTCAAATTCAAATTATTCAAGTTTTGAGGTCATACTTCGACAACTTTTGTAAATTTAACATTCGGGGTAAATCAATCCCCTTTAGTTGGTATAAAACGATCCCAGGAATAACTTTACCATATTTGAAAAACAATTTAAAATTAGTAATTTTTTTATTCCTTTCTATTTGTACTTTTTACAGATAATGCCACGTACATTATCAAGGAAAAACCTACCGACAAAACTGGGAGTGAGTTTTCTCGACGACAAGACAGTTTTCTGTACCTGTAATGGTGCTAAAAACAAAAACGCAGTTGGTGCAGTTAAGACTTTGGGCAGTAAGCAAACGGTGTTTACACCTAAGCATGAGAGAGAACTCGTTGAGCACATAAAATATATTGAACCAAAAATGTATGGGTTAACCAAACAAGATAGTATGGGATCGTTTTAGACACCAAGGTGTACAAAATGATCCTTTAGTAGAGGTTTAGAAAATCTCTAATAAATCTAAAGATATAACATCAAACTGCAATAATGGCATGCCAGTATAACAACACTTAAATGACTTACCCAAAACCTTCTCAATGTTTGCTCTTACTATAATATTTTGGATACAGTAACCGATTTCCCTTAGGGGGATCATTTTGGACACCTTTCCCCTACTATTTAATAAACAAGTTGCAATTATAGTTTATCAATTTATGTTTTCTATTTGTATTAGGTATTACAAGTGTGTTGTGTCGTCAATAAAACATATTGCTCGTATATTTGTACCAAAACAATCCGTTGGAATTGATTTTTGTTTCATTTATATACAATTTTAGGCAGAAATTGCTAATAAACCTGTCATTAAAAGGAAGTCAAAATTACCTAAATGGAAATAAATAAAACGTTATCTTTCGCTTGTATAGTCAAAGAGTAAATGTGTACCGTTTTTCAATATTTCGTTAACCCCCGTTCTGATACCATTATTGAATGTGTTTTCATTTGTCCGAATATTGGACAATGGTTGATCGTCGGCCAATATTAGCATCGCCTTCAATATTACAGGCAATGCAGTGCCGAAACAATTTTATATTCTTAGGAAAAAATAGCATCAATATTACAAAATTTTCCTGTTACTAAATATAGGTAAGTATTATGTAAACTGATAAAAAAGAAAATTACGTGACTGATCCGTGGATCACCTAATAAGTAGTTCACCGAGGTGTTCCATGTTGAAAAATTCTTAAATAATAAAATAATCAAGACAAAACTATATTTTAAAAAGTTTATATCATTAAATCAATAAATGGTTATTATCATGAAATAAGAAATCTACTACACTGAAAATCATTTGATCCAATATCAAAAATACCAGCAGATTTCACTCGAAGAACCTAATAAGTACTTATGAAAATTATCTATAAAATTGTTTTTAACCTAAACATAAATCAGTGAAATAGTGAAGAGATAATTAAATATGACCATACGTTTTTAAATCGGGGCACACCGGCACACTCGAGCATTTCTCAATTGAAACCTATTTATTTTTGGTGGTGTACTATTTTACCTGAATTTCCCATGAGACTTCCTATGCTCCGCAATTCGGTGTAAAAATGTTGGGAAGGAAGCAAATCTAAAGTATTTACTACGTTATTTATCTGGCTTATCATGCTTTTTCGTAAAATTAATTATGAAGGAGGATTGGTCTACTTAATTTTATAATTACCTCGCTATTTCATAAATAATTAGGTAGGTAGGCAATTCTGATGTTGGGCTATCACTCAATCTTTCTATTGAAAGATTTATTACAAAATAAGGGCTGAAATGATAGGGTAGCACCACACAAATCAATACACAAAATTTTTCTTTCACGGTGTCCAAAGGGCTACTCATTTTCCATTGATCACTCACACTCATAGTTATATTTTAAAAAAATGTACAAATTTAAAAACGGCAGTTACAGCCTACCATGCCTACGCACAAGCGTGGTTAAACTACGGCGTTATACTTTGGGGTAACAGTGTGGATGCACATGAACTTTTTATTTTGCAAAAAAAATGCATCCGTACACTTGCCAATATTGGACAAAGAGAGACCTGCAAGCCTCATTTTCGGAACCTTAGTATACTTACATTACCGTGCTTATATATATTCGAAATGTGTAAATTTGTCAAAAATCACCCAAATTTTTACACAAAAATAATAGACGCGCCGCGGCACAACATGCCTCGCTACAAAAATAATTTGTTACAAATAAGATCCAAATTAGCATTGCACAGTTCAGGTCCCTACCCGATGTCAATCAAAATCTTTAATAAGTTGCCGGAGCATTTAAAGGCTGAAACGAAAATTAGCATTTTCATTCGCTCCTTAAAAAACTGCTAGTAGAAAAGGCTTACTATTCCATTAAGGAATATTTTGAGGAAAAAAATTTTTAAATGTCTGCCCCTCTCCTGTTCGTTGCAGTGCCTTTCGAGGTGCATGTGAAAATTGGTGCTTGCATGTTTTGTTTAGCTACTAAGTAACATGTAACGCAATTTGTTAATAAAGAATAAAGAATATTTACCACACTTAATTTTAATTACCCAAATAACTGTTACGCCCGGACACTCGATAGCTTCTCAACATTAGGAGCGTCTCAAAAATTATTTATTATATGTCAGTGTCTTTATTAACAATTTGCACTTTTTTGTTTGTTTTAAAATCATTTGCTTTAATTATGGTAGGGCAGAAGCCCCGGTTTTGGCCACTGTACCGGTTTTGGCCACTTTTTGCTCTAAAAGTTTTCTAAACAACTTTTCGCCATTTTTGCTAAAGACAATTAAAATAAGGTAAGTATTTTAAGGTAATAATAACAATCGTTAGAATTCCTTATGTCATACGATTTTTTTCAAAAAATTCCAGATTCTGTTTTAAAAAATGTTTTGTATGAAAATTTTAAGTAAGTTATTTGTTTTGGATGAAATACTTAATAAACCATTGTTTTTTTACAACTAAATTGTTGTTTTGCAATTTATTGGTTTTTACCGCATTAGAATATATTGATTTAACTTGGGTTTGGTTCTGATTTTTCGCTATATTTACAAAAGTTTAACTATCAATAAGTGACTAAAACCGGTACATTTGGCACCTCTCACACATTTTGTGAATTATACTAGAAACTATTTCACATTTTTAAATTTGAAAAATGTACCTTTTAAGGTAGATAAATTATCTACAATATAAGATATAATTTGTGTATTTAATTCCTAAGACCATGTTGTACTTAGTGCTTAAAAGTAAAAAAATCCTTAAAGTGGCCACAAAGGGTAGGTACCTCCCTACCTAATAGTCTTTTGTTTTCTTTTTAATATCTGTTTGCTAGCTGTGTCGTGATACTTAGAAACTGGGTTGCATCTCAGCCTATTAATGAAGTAATTATCTGTCGTGTCTGTTTATTGACGTAACCATGACGTAACCTATTAATATACATGTAAAACAAAATAAAATAAAATATAAAAATAGCCATGTCGCTTTAGATGTAAATCGTATGAAAGAGACGCCATGATGTTTAAGGCTACGTTCAGATGGCAGAGGCAGGCGTTTAACGCGCGTTTTGTTCAACTCGTTCACATACTAACGCGCGTTTTTATTGGATAATTGAATGTAGGTAGTCGTAAACGCGCGTTATCAAAATGCGCGTTAAGCACTTGTCATGTGATCCTGCTTTAAAATACGTTCCCAAAGCCGAGTAGCGTTCAAGTATTCGGGCTCAGTTAACAGCGTTGCCAGAATGTTACAAAAGTAACATTTTACGTTACTTTTGACCCTCTCATGTTACCTCCATGTTACACGACTCCATATGGTTGGTTGACATAGGCGTGCCGACCGGGTCAGTGTTCGGACCAGTTGGCTACATACTCCATGTCAACAGCGTGTGTAACGTGGTGCGTAGCTGCCGAGTGTATATGTGTATATGCAGATGATATGTGCTTGTTGTATGCATCAAAAGATGTTTGCGAAATTCAAAAATGCATACAAGAGGATTTTGAAAACATAACTAAATGGGCACATGATAATGGAATTATAATAAATTTAGGTAAAACAAAATGCATGCATATACACTCGGCCTACAATCAGCGAGCTAATAAGGCTGTTGATCAGAGGGATCTGGTCTTGGTAGGACACTCATATGAATGTCTACACAACAATAAAAATAATTGTGATTGTAAAATTCTTGAATATGTACAAAAATATAAATACTTAGGTCTGACAGTAGACACAAAGTTTTGTTGGAAAACCCACATAATATGTGAACTTAATAATAAACTTAGAGCATTATTAAGCAGATTTTTTTCATCACAATAGAATACTTAGTAAACGAACATTGTTTGTGGTGTACTATTCTTCTTAGTTGATTCTTTAATTAATTATGGATTAAGTATATACGGACGTACTTTTGCGACATACATTAATGAAATAAGAAATATACAGCTAAGAATAATTAAAAAATATCTTGGTTATAAAAAAAAACTAAAAAAATGTGTAACAAAGATTATGATCACAGAATTGTAAAATTTTGCCTGTAGACAAGAAAGTAAAGTTTCTGATTGCATTGGAAAACTATTTTTGTGATGATTTTAAAATAAAAAGAGTTTACAACCATAATACCAGGAAAAGATGGTAGCAAATGATGGTATTCTGGTGCAACCTCGTTCTAAGAATTTTTATGGTGAAAGAACATCAATGTATACATATGGTACCGAAAATATTTAATAAGTACAATCTACTAAGATAGATTCCGGCATTGAGTGGAAAAGTGTTAAAGGCTAAACTAAAAAGTTCTCTTTTAGACGAAATACTTAAATAAGGTAATTTATGTTGTGAATTGGCACTTATGATTAAGTATATACCTATTATTAAATTGTATGTTTTGTGAGGTAGGTATGTGTCGTAGTTTGTTGAAGAGCGCATATCCCGCCAACAAACTGTGTACACAGTTTGGCGGGAAATTATACAAGTGAAAAATGTAACATACCTTTTGATAAATAAAAAAAAAAAATATGTTACTTTTGTGTTACTTTTTAGATTTTCCAGCAAACAAAAAAATACTGAACGTAGAGCGTGTGTCAGATAACTCTGCGCGGGACTAGAGCGTTTTTGGCTCTAGTTACAGTACATTTTTCTGTTCTAAGGAAAGGAAAGATTAGTTTTCGATTCTGACTTATCTGGCGCGCACTCGCGGACTCGCACTAGGATAGGAGGACATTTGTGACACTCGCCTCTTTCTTCCAATAGGTGTTTGTTTTTTTTGTGTTGTGATTTCAAGTGAACTTGTGATTCAAACAACTTTGGCTGGGTTGTTTGGCAATTTTCTTTTTCAGCATCGCCAGTCGAGTATTCGATCAACAATTTTTACGATTTTTTCGAAGTTTAATGCCTCATTTACATGTTGTCTTGGCTCAGCGAGCCTACACGAGCCAAGAACAAAGGCAGAACAAAGGCTGAGCCAAGGCGAGTCATCACAAACAGCCGCCGCGAAGTTTACATGCTGGCCGCTCGTGATGGCTTTCCTAGGCTCGCCTAACATGTAAACGCACCATAACAAATGGAACAGGAAACTTTTTTTAGTTTTTGTGTAATAAAGTGCCACAATAAATAAGGTAATGTTACTTTTCTTGTGAAAATGTTACTTTTTGAGCTATATAACTATCTGCCACTGGCAACACTTGTAACCCTCTTACCCCTCCTAAACTTAATTTTTTTTTGATTTTCTAATTTCTAATTAACTACCTAGTTGCTTATTTCTATTTAATAACGCTTCTTTATAATAAAATACCGATACAATAAACAATCCTACTTTGTACCCTGTATTTTAATGGAAGTTCTTTATGTATGTTCTATCTAACTAAGAAATTCAGTATAAATTAATTATCATGACCTACAAATTACTATGACTATTTTACCGAACCTGAACCTAACCCTAATTTTGATAGTAAGTTAATGAAGCTTTTATAGATCTGAGGGGGCACGTGAAGTTTAGTGGATACCCTGGTTGATTAGCGTAGAACCCTTGATTCGTTCAGAGAAGCAACTTAGCGTTCTAACTAACAAAGTTTCTTCCTATTGAACTCTACTAATATCCTACAATTCTACTAGCCTCCTTAGTATAAAATCCTTCCAAGGAATTGATAGCTTCCTATATGGTTGTCTAAGTTAACCAATTTAACCTATTATCTCATCTACTAGAACTTTCATAACTTATTGACTATATAGGTTAATAATAGAACTCTAGAAGTACTTAATCAAACTAATGGTCTAGATCTTGGATGACTAATAGATGACTAAAGTAAGTACTAATCTCTCTGTTCCCTTAGCAAATATAACCAACTTCTGGTCTCCTACTTTGCTTATATAGATTAGTTGTTTGTGTAGTCAAATGGTGGTAAACTACTAATTGCCTCTAGTATAGATAATTTAGGATACTAAATTCCCTAGCTCCCTGAGTAGTTTTGGATAGTCATGTTAAATGTACAAATACAATTCCATCTGGTTACTCTATTCTCTTAGAACAACGACTGCTTCCGGCTATGATACAAACCTTAGTACCAGTTACCTACTCTCCACTCATACCTAGACATTATCATAGAACAGCTGGGTTGCTATGAATGTTTAACTGAAGTGAAGGCTTTTATACCTACTTTCTCCCTATCTAATCCTATTCCATATGATGAATTGGTGATGGAAGTTATGAATTGATTCTGAATGTTCCCTGGTGTCATGCAGAGCTTTAGCACACTAAGTGAAGCGACCAGTACAACACCTGTCAATAAAATACTACTGATATAAAGGAAAACCTATGATGCCACTACTTGACTAACTGAATATTAGAACCAAAACATTGCAGAATGCTATTTCTTTGATATACTACTTTAGAGATTATTTAGGATCCAACACTATGTGTGTTTCCTGTCTTTGCTCACCGCTTTTCCAATCATGACAGACTGTAATGAAATTACAGCTCAGTCCTGTGCATCAACCCTCCCGACAACTGTCTAACATAATTATATTAAATGAAACCCATGTTGTGCTCTATTTACATATTTATATACAGTCTAATCTAACATTATCATAGATCTAAGCCTAGGTTCAGAATTCCGGGTTAGACTAGCATGTTTTGAGGTTAGAAATACAATATATAGTTACTTTCTTCTTGATAGATTCTTTCCAATTCTTTTAAATTATTATTCTATGTCTGGCAAAGGAATACGCCCCATACCTCCGCGTATTCAGTGATTTCGTCCAAGCATTTTTATCTCCTCCAGACTTTCCTAATGCACTTAATAGAATATGATTCAATATTAGTTACACTCTTTCCTTTACTGTGAGTGAGCTAATTGCTAGCTTTAATTATGGTCATAATGATTTCCAACTCAGTATTTCTGTTCAATAATAATTCATATGACTACTATAATGTAATTTAGTGCATATTAAGGTCAAGACGACCAATCTAAGTAATGATTGTATGTTGGAACAGCTGATTTTTAACATTCTGACCTCTTGGTTATACTGGCTTAACCACAGGATTCTGACTGAGCTTAGCGACTAATCTCATGTTTTATTTATTACCTAAGGGACCTTTCCTGTAAGTATCACTGAGATACAGCTGGTGCTTCTGAACGCTACAAGCAATGTGACACCTGCATATAGACAACTATAAGTAATTTTTAGCTAATTTCCATCACCAAAGCGTTACTCCTAAATTCCCCCAGGTGATCAAACCATCCAGACATATTGCACTATCTACCATTCCCTTACAAGGAAAACCACTGCTCAGCTGATTTCACAGAAACATGTTTTAGACAGATAATCAAAACCACTATGGCAACGAATTCCTCGCCAGAGCCAGCAGTTGAGTCAACCTTACACTCAGATTTCTATCTTTCAACTTATCTTTGTGCCCAGCTGATCAGCAAGTTCTAGGTCTAAATTATAAGAGTGCCTCTGTGAAAACTAAAGCAGGACAATCTGATCACTTTAAGACTATACCCAGTTTATTTTGTAACAATAAAATAATGTTGGTTATCACTGATAAAGGTTAGGTAGTACCAAGCCCTAAGCTAGTTTCTAGACAAACTCTAGGCAATTCACAGCACTAAGTTCACACACACAAGTTATGCTTCTGTCACAGCAAGGACACCTTTATTTTGCTCCAAAGCTAATTTCATCCACAATTCATATTGATGGTAGTTAATTTCACGAGAACGATTCATACAATCGCCCGGGTTCGTTCGTTTAGATATTTGTCTCGAATGACAAGTTTAGCTACTAAGCGTCATGTCAAGTCCAAGTGACTCGATCAAAGCGTCTCTCCGCCATCTTGTAATTTTTACTAAATTGCATTTTCCTCTAGGTTCAACCAAAATATCCCTAGGGTTGTCTACGATCGCTTTTCTTTCACAAATTCAATTTCTAAGGTACCTAAACATAACTTTCTCATAGACTTTATGAATCTACTTTGGAAATCTATACTGATACCTCGACTTAGCGTCCTGGTCATTATTCCCGCCTTTTTCCTACGCAACGCAACGAACTTTTGGCGCGTAAATTTTTCCTGACTCGCTGTTTTTCTACACTCAATCTACCTACTCTGTATACCAAACCGTACAGTGTACATTTAGCTTCTGCAATACACCCCCCCCAACTGCAAGAAGCCAAACCTACTAGCACGCTAGTTATAATTTTTGACCTGCCTACTTTTCGACTAAATGCGACTTTCCTATCAAACACAAACCTGGCGCCTGTATCGCCAGTTCTGACGCCCCAATTCTGTCAAGTTTGGGTGAGTGGGCCCCCTAAAATCCTATCGCTCATGCCGTGGTCCATCTGCTTGGGAAGGGAACAGATAGACACCCTACAGGTAGGTATGGTTCAATCAGGCCGCAACTGCCTCCAAATCTGGGGCATACGCCCCGCGCCATCAGACGTGTTAACTGAAAAACTGTCAATGAAAACAGCCCGCCTGATCAAACCATGTGGAAATTACTAAGCGTTATCCATTGAACGCTCACCCAACGATCCACAGCGTTGGATTTTTGGACCTAGCCCCCCCCTTGTGAATCTTGCCTGAAGAAAGCCCGGAGTCATGAGCAAATGTACTCCTGAAGAAACAAATCCCTATGCGCCCAAGTGAAAGGTCCACCCTCTCTGATTCAAATCACCCATTTTCTAAGATTTTACTTGGGAATAATTTACTTTAATTGAAATGCTTTCTGTAATCAAACTAGACTTTTTAATTTCGGATCTAATTTACCAGTCAGAATTCCAAAATTAAAACGTTTAAAAGATCGCGAACCCAAAAACGCAATAATATTGGCAAGAATTCACTGTACACTTTTCTTGAAGACTAATTCTTGCTTGATTTAAAAATAAACTTCTTCAAAAACGACGCTTTCTTACAGAGGAGAGTGAAGCGGCGTCGCACGCCGGGGAAGCAATTTTTCAGATGTTGACGCCCGTAGAACCGGAGAATATAAGAGAGCGAGCGTCGCCCCTCCAAACCTTTTATACCTCTCGATTTCCCAAGCGACGCTATCCGTAGCGTCGCGTCCTCAACGCTCTCCTTTTGAAAAACTTTCCCTCGCCACGCCCCTTTTTTGAAAAACCCTGTTTAAATTACCACAAGCTAACCTCCCATTTTTAGCTTGCTCTACTCCTTACTCTAACCAGCATAATCAAACACCTAACTTTATATAAACGGGTTGCGCGTTGGTACACAATAAATAATAATGCGAAGCCTCCGTTATAACAGTACATTTTGTTTTTATCTAATATAACAGCTTTTCTTTTCTTTGGAAACCTCTACTTTTATATAAATCATTGAGATCTAAACAAAATAAGGCACACTTTTGATCACCTCTGCCTAATGAGCGAAAGAGAAGAAGATATGTTTTCATGACTACCAACCTCAGCTTCTAAAAAATCCTCAATTTCGTTCAGAAACCTTGGATAGCTACAAGACTTCTAATATTAAGTTATAAAATTTACTAAACTATTCAAAATACTACCTTCTCACATAATATAACCACATTATTTTGTATAATTCCTTTTTTTTATTTACGAATGAAAACTATTATCAAAATTGTAATTGTTCGAACATAATTTCCGAACGTATCACCTCTAGCCAATATACATTTGAAACTTTGAACCTTATCTAAGATAGAAAACAATATTCTGTACTTTTGATTATTTAACCCATATTTTTATTTAAGTTATACATAATGTTAATTTAACATTCTGTGAGTACAACCTTTTCTCTATACTTATGTGCACTCATTTGACTTGCTTTAGTTCCCAACTCTGCCGCTAGGAGCATCTATGTTTACCTGTCATAACCTATCAGTATTTTGCTAACATTGTATAAAATAAATATTTAGCTCCAAACATAATAATTAGACTGATGTGATGTAATTAACCAGAGTTCACATGTGTAACCAATAAATATGCCGAACACATATTGTGCCACTAACACGCCTGTAAACAAACATGCCTACAAACTCTGTTGCCTACAAACCTGTCAGTTTACAAATATGTCTAAAATAACATGCTCAAGGTTTATACAATCTGCACAGCTATTGTTTCAAGGTGAGATCCACTATAATCTCTAAATTGCTACCTCCAAGGTCAGATATAAATAAACACTATTGTTTTTATTTACTTTTAAACCTCTTCTTTTTTTCAGAAATCAATCCGTGCACATTTGAGAACAATTATTTAAGACTCAAGACTTCAAGAATGAATGTATACCCACTGAAGATATAATGCATTTCGCAAATAAAGCTAATTTTTGTTTTCTAAACCAATTTGTATCGAGCTTTCACCTCCAAAACATCAACCAATACTTCCCAAGGACCCAAGGTTAGCATTATCATTCTATTTTATACAAAAGCCAATAAATATTTGAAATATAATAACAAGTGCAATTCTGTACCGTTACAGCCGACCCCAAAATTCTTCAAAGGTGACAGTACCAAGTATTGGATCCGGAGTAGAATTTTCTTTCTATCCAAATCTCTAATATTTCTTTTTACACATATATATATATACACATAATATAGACATGTTTTTTTTTTTTTTTTTTTTTTTTTATATCTATATATATATTATTATAATTTTTATATCAATATATATATATTTTTTTTTTTATATATATATATATCTATCCCTATCTCTTATTATTTTCCCAAAATCAAAGAATTGAATCAATTTGGACCAAGGAAAACTACAATGCTCTTTGTCCTACCAAAGGACATTGCGGCCTCCGACCCCTATCGAATCAATTTTTAGTGAGCCCTAGTGATTATGTAATTAAGAGTGTAGAGTGTATTTAGACCAAAATAATATCAAAAGTTATCAAGCGAGCTTTAAGTGTTTTTTATTGCTTTATCCAAATTCATCGTATGTATATCCGACACCAGAGACGTACAAAGCATGGTGAAAGGTACGGGTTGTGAATCCGTAGTTTAGAATAAACTCGCCTTGGTGTATAAACTGTAATCCAACCTTACGATTACATGGCGTTCTAGCGCAGCATTTTATACCCCCAAAGTGCCCCTGCATATCCCTGTACGCCCCCTTCTAAATGAAGCATATACAAAGACCTTTTTGTCAAAAAGCTTACTCAAAACTCTGGAATAGCCTCCGATATCACTTTGGAGAATGTATAGTTGTCGAGTTAAACATGGTCCGACCCTGACCCACGTAAAATGTAAATTTTGTACAGGCGTTTACACCGGGACAAGATACAAACATAAATAATGTTTGTTTATATATATTTTTTTTTTTTTATTTATCCTAACACCAAAGTCCCACTGTACAAAATTCAAGTCTGTTAACACGTGCTCTACGCCTATCCCTATCACGTGCTGTTGTGTGCGGATCTTATCTTTTGGGTTAATAATAACATTTGTATGCAGGCTTCACATGTGTTATAACCCAAAGCCCTTCAAATAGAATCTACTCCTTATCTAGGTTAGATCCTCACTCTAATCATCTTTTCTTTTCACACGTCGTTCACTATCTTCTTTCGCTAGCCTACTTTCACGCCACCTAAGGTTGCACCACAGCTACAACCTGCATACATATTATTTATCTAAGTAGAAGGTACTCTATTAATATTTAAAATCAACAAATACATAGACTGTCACCTCATAAAATTTTATATAAAAACCCCAGCTTATTGATACAGTAACCCAAATTAATTACTATATGCAAAAAATAAAGTTTCTCATAGTGCTTCTATGCGCTTATATTCTTACTCAAAACATGTTCATTAATACGCGTCCCTATTTCATCCACCCCTACTAGTACGCAACCCTATGCAACTTTCCCTATCAATACGCTACCCTACGCAATACTTCCTTGTCTGTACGCAACCTACTCAATGTATCCTACCACCACGCAACCCCTACGCAATACTTCCTCGCCTGTGCGCAATCTACTTGGTGTATCCTACCAATACGCAACCCTACGCAATTCTTCTGTCTGTACGCAATCTACTCGATGTTACTCACCAATACGCAACCCTACTTGTTATACAGTCAATCATGTAACACACGATTTGGGTACATTCCTTTTTAATTCCTATAATTTCTTGCTCCGGCAACCTCTATTAACCTTAATAAATTTTCAACCAAAGCACTATAACCTTGAAGCTTTTGATGATTTTAATATCAAGCTTTTAATTTTGATTATGTTATTTCTCTTCCTTTTGATATTCTGAGAGCCTAAATTTAATCAATTCCGAATGAACTACCATCACCAGTAGAGGAAAGGCAAATTTTCCCTTCAATATGTATACCTACCTAATAAAAATTACCCCCCCGGTAAGAAAAGCCGCCAACACTCCCCTCTATCTGACCTTACAACTTTCTAGCAACTTGAGTATTTGAATATCCTTTTAATGAATATACTTGAAATTTGGTCTGAAACCTAGTAGTACGATAAAACAACTTGAATGAACTAACTCCTTTGAGCAAATGTAATCTTTATTAGGCTGGTAATATTTTTTTTTTTTTCAGCCTAATACTAGAGTTGCTAAAATTTGTTTGTAAGCTCAGGTAGGCTTTTCCCAGTCCCGACAACCGTTATACAAAGTTACCCCAGTATCGTTTATTGTTCAATTCAAAGTTACATTCCATATAAATATTAATATAATTAAGTTTACATAAAATTTTACATAAGTTCAAGGATATCGCAACAATCCTGCATTCAAATCAACCATTTTCCAGCTAGTTAATGGAAGGAAATAAAATACCTTTCTATTTAGTTAACACAATATAAAATATCATATTTTCCCAAGGGTACCATGTCGCAAAATTAACTTATTAAATTTAAACAATTTTATGGCAATAAAACTTTTATTCAAGATTCCTTTTTTTTTCGGATTGGTTTATCTACTTTGTTTTACTACAGTTACCTTTACTAACATACCACAACTTACGTTGTTTCCCCAAATCACACCGCAATGCAATTCTTTTATATTAATCACTATATTTTAAAATTTCATTTTACTAGCCTAACACAACACAACTTATGTTATCTTCTTTAAGAGAACACAACATAAAATTCATTTATATTAAATAGACAATCATATGACATTAAAACCTATTTGAGAAAAAAAATTCCTCACACGGGTTTTAGTATTCGACGTTAAAGTTACATTTACCTATCCTAACACAACACAAATTAATTTCGATTTTCCTTCAGGGAAACTATACTAAATTATTTTAATAATTTCTGAACAAGTGTGTTTTCACTACCCTTTTATTTGATTTTAACGTTACATTTACCTATCCTAATACAACACAATTTAATTTAGATTTTCCTTCAGGGAAAATAATGCTAAATAAATTGATAACCTTGGACAAATGTATGGCATTTTATTAATTGATTTTAAAGTTACATTTTCCTAACCTAACACAACACAAGTTAATTTGGACTTCCTTTAGGGAAACCAAAATTAAATTCATTTAATTAATTGATTTTAAAGTTACATTTTCCTAACCTAACACAACACAGGTTAATTTGGACTTCCTTTAGGGAAACCAAAATTAACTTCTTTTAATTAATTGATTTTAAAGTTACATTTTCCTAACCTAACACAACACAGGTTAATTTGGGTTTTCCTTCAGGGAAACAACACTAAGTTTATTTTGTGGCATTTTATTAATTGATTTTAAAGTTACATTTACCTACCCTAACACAACACAAGTGAATTTGGGTTTTCCTTCAGGGAAAAACAATTTTTAAATTCATTTATAATTGATTTTAAAGTTACATTTACCTACCCTAACACAACACAAGTTAATTTGGGTTTTCCTTCAGGGAAAACAATTTTTAAATTCATTTATAATATTTAGATAGATGTATGGCATTAAACCTCCCTCGCTCCCTTCCAGTACTAGGCTCAACAAGTAAATAAACATTTTTGAACGGATTAGCTCCAACCACAAACGGACCCTCATACAATGGCTCGAATTTTTTTGTTATCTTTAGCTTAGCGTCAGACTTATTTAATTTCCTAATTTTTACTAGGTCTCCTATTTGAAATTGAATAATTCTATATCGTTCATTAAATTTATTTTGGCGTATTTGTCCTGCTTTCTTTAAGTTTTCACGAGCTTTTCCTCGGACTTCTTCAACAGGCAGAGCTACTAAATCAATTGGTATCTTATTATCAAATGATAACCTGGTGGATTCACTATATAAAATCTCACAAGGGGTAAAACCAGTACTCTCATGATATGTGTTATTATATAAAATTTCTAATTTTGGCAATAAATCTACCCAGCCTTTATGATTTGTCCTACAATAAGTTCTAAATAACCGACCTAATTCCTTGTTTACTCTTTCAGTGGTATTAGGTCTAGGATTCCTAACAGTAGTATAAATAACTCTGACCCCTTCTTCCTTCATTTTCTTTTTCCATACTTTACTGGCAAACTGTGATCCATTGTCAGACATTATAGCTTTAGGTTTAATTATTTGGAAAAACTTTTTCACTTTTGTTAATACTGAAATTGCTGTTGCTTTCCTAAGATCATAAAATTTTACAAATTTACTAAAAGAATCTTGAATAACTAAAATATAGCTCATACCAAACTTTCCTGATGGTAAAGGTCCGTATAAATCTACCATGACAATGTCTCCTACATTTTCAGTTATAATTGAACGACAAGGTCCTACATACTTTGCTGTATCACTCTTGGTGACTTGGCACTTGTGACATCCCCTTAAAATTCGTTTAACCTGTTTAGTTAACCCTTTCCAAAAAAATCTATCCCTAATGTATTTAATTATTTTATATGCCCCCTGATGTCCCATTTCTAAATGGACTTGCCAAATAATTTCTTCTCTAAGCGACTCGGGCAAAAATAACACCCGTTTGTCTCCCTCTCCCGGTGAATAGTACAATAAACTATTTTCTAATGAGCATCGTTTAAAGATTTGACTTGACCTACTGTTTACCACGACCCCATTATTAAGTTTTCTAATTATTTCTCCTATTTCGACATCATCTTGCTGTGACCTATCTAGATTCTTTAATTTTTCATGTAGTTCTTTATTTGTCCTATTTTCTGTATAAAATATCCTAGGTGAATTAGTCTTATCCTCTTGCAATAAATCTCCCTCTGGTTGGTATCTAGATAATACATCGGCTACTACATTCTCTCTACCTTTGACATGTTGAACTTCATATTGAAACTGTTCTAAGTAATTTATCCACCTAGTTACCCGGGCATTATATAATTTACTATTTTTTACAAAAATCAAAGCTTTATGGTCTGTACGTATTATTACTTTAGCACCCCGCAAATAAGTCTCAAACTTCTCTAAACAACAAATGATTGAATAAAACTCTTGTTCGGTTACCGTCCAATTTAACTGTGCACCCCTTAATAATTTACTGTGAAACCCTAAAACTTTTACGTCCCCCTGATTATCCATCTGGTACAAAACCCCTGCCAATCCAATTCCCGAACTGTCTGTTTGTAAATAGTAAGGTTGAGAAAAATCTGGATGGTTCAATTCTATGGTCTGAATAAAAAGTGATTTTATTTTCTCAAAAGCAACCTGTTCTACTTGTCCCCAATTCCATCTCTTATCCTTTTTTAATAATTCACATAATGGTTGAGTATGAACACTATATTCCGGTATGAATTTACGATAAAAATTGCAAAGTCCTAAAAACGCCCTGACTTGTTTTAATTTCTTTGGTACTGGAAACAGCTGTATTGACTTAACCTTTTCTGGATCGGTGCTAATCCCGTTAGTTGAAATGATATATCCTAACATCTTTACCTCAGTGCTTAAAAATTCACATTTCTCTAAGTTACACGTTAAACCTGCCTTAGATAATTTTCCCAACACTATGTCTAAATGCTCTAGATGTTGTGACAACGAACCTGTTGTTATAATGGCTAAATCGTCTAAATAATTCACGCAAAAGTCTCTAACTTCGTGTCCTAAAATGAAATCCATTGCTCTACTAAAACTTCCAACTGACGTTTTTAATCCTTGAGGCAAAACATTATAAACATATGACTTCCCATTAAATGAGAATCCGGTATACTTCTTACTAGAATCGGATATGGGGATTTGAAAATAAGCATTATTTAAATCTACTATACTAATAAATCTAGCCCCTTGGAAAGAATTTAGAACATCTAATTGCAACGGTGGTTTTTCTGTCTCCGCTATCATATGCTTATTTATTTCTCTAGCGTCTAATAAAACACGTAAAGATCCGTCCCGTTTTAAAGTAAAGGTCAACGGACTACAGTATGGTGTAGAGGTACGACTAATAATCCCTTGCTTTTGCATTTCTATCAACTTCGCTTCTACCTTATCCCTATAAGCATATGGTATTGGATATGTCCGTTTCACTACTGGTGAATGTGGTTCCATGGTAATAACATGTTCATAACAATTTGCTCTCCCTAACTTAGAGGTAAATAACTGTCTATGTTTCATTAAAACTCCCTCCAAAGCATCTTGTTTAGTTTTGTCTAATTTTAATTTATGTATTAACTCCTGAATATTACTATCTATATTGTCATCTTCTATTGCTACTAAATTGAATTGCGCTGAAGGACTACTTTCATTTTGAACATTCTCACTTCTATAAAATTTAAATAATTTCATGTCCCCTCCTATCATAATTTCTACTCCCTCTTCCTCTCTATTAAGTATAATGGACGCCTGATTTTCTTTCATCCAATCAAACCCCAGAATTAAATTAGCACTAAGGCCCGGTACAATTAGTACAGTCAAATCGCTTTGGAAAGGTCCTATACCTAAGGCTACCAACGCTATAGTTTTTACTTCTACGCTTTTCTGTCCTACCGCAGTCTTAATAAGCAATGATTTAATCGGCATAGTAGGTATTGTCGTCCTTTTCCCCTTTAGCCTATTCCAAAACTCTTCTGAAATACATGTTATATCGCTACCTGTATCCAATAGTGCTACAACATTTTCATCAAATATTTGAACTAATAGTTCAGACTTAAATATTTGAGTATCTACCTTAGATGTGCGTTCCTCATCAAATATTGCACCTATATTCTCGCTAACATTTACCATAAGTTGCTCGATTTTTAATTTCAACACCTCTACGATTTGACTAGGAATGTTTAGTTCGATGGTTTCCGGCTCAATATAATCTAATCCTACTCCTGTACTGTGATCTTTCGGATTTTGACCTATCGGTACCCTAATGCCTGTATTATTCTGTCCTAGTGATTCACCTGGACACCATTTCATCCTAGCCATCATATGATAAATTCGGTCCCCTGTGGTTGAAGCTGATCCGGAGACTAGAGTCTCAGCCTCCCCTAGTTTAACGCCTCACTACCATTTACATTAAAATTTGTATTATTTTCTAAATTAACTGCATGTACTTCAGCCTCTCTTGGCCTCTGCCACTGCCTATAACCTTGCTGATGTACCTTCTTCTTCTTCTCCCACTCCTTGAAATTTCTAGTCATAACCGTGTTCGGAACATCTTGCTTCTGTATGTCGTCCATGCTTCTTAAAAATTCGGCGGCTTCAATAATAGTTTCTATCTGGCTAGTCGCCCAAACTTGTTGAATAAATTTCGGATAATGCCGCATGATATCTCCGACCAATTGTTTTTCAGGTATGCTGTAACTCAACATCTGTGCCTTTCCAGTTAACTTAAGGAAGTGTTCCACCATGGTGGGAGTTTCCGTTCTATTCCAAACTCCTTGCACTATCTTTCGTCTCAACTCGTTCTGTTCATTTTCTCCCCAGTATGCTTTCAGAAAATCTAATTTAAAGTCAACTAATCCTGTCCACCTCCCTTTATAGATACGGGCCCAATCTCTAGCGTTACCAGTTAGGCACTCTAATATCAAATCCAGTTCATTATTTGATTTCCCGGCCTTCTTCAAATAGGTTTCCAAGTCCTCAATGAAATTAACAGGATGCACAGCTGTTTCACCAAATTTAGGCTTTTCCAAATTTATATTCTTGACGTTCCAAATTATATATTTTTGTTCATCTTCCGTCGGATGGACATCCTTAATTGTTTCTTGCACACAACTACTCCTTATTTCTATGGGATTCAATGATGTAACTTCGGCTACAGACGTCTCTTTTCCTTCATTAGTGGTAACTTGCATAGACTCCTGCACCCTTTTGACCTCTTCGCCCAACACATTAATCTTCCTCGTCAACGCTCCTACCGTTCGGTTTAACATTCGCTGTATAGAGGTCAACTCTTGTGAACGTGTTATCTTGGGCCTCTTAATCACCTTAGCCGCTGGAGATCGCTCCACCGCAGGGCGAGATTCCCTGACTTCTAACGTGTCCCCTTGATCAGAACTATTATGTAACTCCTCTTGCATCACTTGTTCCTCGGTAGATTCATATCGTTTGGGTGCCCGACGAACGCGAACTGGTTTACCCATAATGAATTCTTGCTAATATTTGGTGTATGGTCAGATCTAATCAAACAATTAAAACATAGCTACCCTATAGATCTGGTTTAGTATTATCCAATGTGTTGGATAACAATAAACCAAAATTAATTCCCTTTTAAAAACCGTTCTCTAATTAGATTCAAACATTTACAAAATTTTATTTCCCTTTTTTTTTTCCATGTATCTATTGTTTAGGTTATCTCAGTAATTTACCAAACTATGTAATGATTTTATTTTATTTTATTTATTCAGATCCGCTTCATTACTCAACTTAATTTTATTTATTTGGTGTTATTTTATTTTTTTATTTAGTTGCACTATAATCCTATTGAAAAGGTTTTATCATTTCCAAAGCTAACCTATTTTGGCTAAAACAAACCAATGACAAATTCCGACTAACTTTAATATAAATGTTACCAGGGTCACGCCTTTGTAACTAGTTAAAACTTAATCTCCTTCCCTGTCGCAATATCCACCCATTTACTTAATCCTTGACACTATAACCTATTAGTTACTATGTAAATAAGTACCTCTCCATGTTCTGATTAAATCACTGATTGAAATTAAGGTGCAATAAATGCTCTATACTTAAACCCAGGCTATGTTTGTTATTCCTATGAAATATCTATTCCATAATGACAACATTAATTCCTACAGGCTTAACGAAATATGCTATTGATGACAACCTACCTATCTGCCTTATTAACATCACTAAAATATGTAAAACAATATTCTGCCTGACAGATATCAAACCCATTACTCTTTCACTAAACATCTCTCCATGAAGTTCGTGTAGCTTCAGCAGTTGCTAACAAGATTCTTTTTAAGAAGGCCTAAACTCACCTAACCTAAAATTAACTAAATTATGAAGTAGCTTACCCAGTAGTTTTAGCTCCCACTATAAGTTAAAAAGAATTTATCCTTTTCTCCTTCCAAAATTCATTTGAATATTTGTTTTAAAACTAAACCTCCAGATGAACTTTCAATACACTTCACTGCTTTTACTAACTTTGTTTTAATAGGTAACATAACACCTTATTAAACTTTCTATTGATTGTATCATTCACAGACTCCTATTAACACCTTCACAATAAATCTTTAGCAGAAATTACCTCTAAACCGCATTAATTAACTTCCCGTCCGATACAAACTTCTCAAATTAATTAAACTTCTAAAGAAACTCAAAATTTGAAAATTTTCCTCTGTTGGCTGTCTTATTTCGAACTGTCAACCTGTCATTATCAATTTGTCACTTAGTGGTGCCCCACAACCGGTCTGTTCGTGTGTGAGCAACGGTCCGTCAGTTGACCGCGAACAGCCCCCACACATAGTCCCATAGAAGATTTAGAAATGACAGCTAGTGTGGTACTAGTACATGGCCACGGCCAATGTTGCCAGCGATCGGTCAGACAACCTTCCGATTAACCTGTACACTACCTAAGAGAACTATGGCGACCCCAACCGCTCCAAACATCTACACTATAGCATCGACCCCGGATCATTTAAGCCTATGCAGAAATGACATTATACAACCTAATATAACACGCGCGCACCTTTAAAGCTCTAACCAATGGGTGAAAATAAATGGTACTAAACCGACTGACTGTTAGAGATGAGACGTTTCAGACCAAACACGCCCTGAGTCCCGCAAGCACTAGCGCACCAAAATACCCGTTCCATAAACCTATTCCATGAGTATTTAGAAGTATGCGTTTTTAAATACTACTTATACTATCCTTTTGAGTATGTTTGAACTTTTATACGCTCTGCGCAATATTCTGAATTACAAGACATAGAGAAGTCGGCAAACAACTTGAGTATTTATGGTGGGGCAAGGCAAACAAACCGCGTAACTTTATGGATTCAAAAATTTACAATATAGCCGCTGCCGACTTCCTATTCGGCGACGTTGGGTAAAATAATAACTAGATAACACCGTTCAACAGAACTAAGCAGCAAGAACCCATCAAAATAAAGAATTCGAATGACAGATGAAGCCCATATCCATATCCATATTTTTTTGTAAGTAATATATTGAGAAAAAACCCCAGGTTACATAATACTTGTCGTAAAGCGCCATCTATTTGAGTATTGAGTAACTGTCCCTTACTAGTAATGAGCGACTTTCTGACAGCCCACTTAAAAACAAAAGCTTCCAAAGCTTCACTAGATGGCGTTGAACGGAGTATGTACATGTCTATGGTATATTTTGGTATGAATATTTAAAATGATAAACCCCAAGGAACCTACTAATAGTTTAAATAAGTACTGATAGATACTACTGTGAGAACCAAAACCGAAATAGGTATTTTTAACTATTATGGTAAATAAATAACATCTGTCTGACGTTCCGTCTTATGAAACAAAAGTCCCGTCCAAGCAAAATCTATAACGTTCCGCTCCTTCTAACCGCATAGATGGAACTATTCTCACCCAATAATTACTGTTCTCGCATTTGCTAATTCAAAAATAGTGCTTCAACTTTTAAAATTCAATACCATAAAAGTTTTAAGGAAAAAAACTTATCACCAAATATGCGCTACGCCATTTCTATGGCGCTTTTTTTTTTTTAAACTTACTATTTATGCGGAATGTATTGCATGAACTACACAAGTTAAATGATTTTGTACTAATTTGTGGCACTCTTAGCTGTATGATCTGATGCCTTTGCCTACTCAAATGTCCTCTTATAATTTGACACGTGATTGACTTGACACTATCTATACCTAATTGTATTTGTTGTACTAACAAATTTGTTATCATCTTTTCATTCTTTGTAAAATCAAAGTTTTTACTGCAACAGTAAATTACAATATTGGTATTGTAAAACTACATGTCTATTTATTACCAACAAATGTGGAAACATGTGTTCGTCTGTACCAGAAAATTCAAAGATATGCGACAACCCCGAGAACTTCATTGTACAAAGAAAGCGATTCCTCCAAATTTTAATTCTACGGTTGTCTTTTGTTTATAAATCGACAACAAACTGTAAGTTTCCACCCAATATGACTTTAAATCATGTTCAATGTTTATATGCTAACCTTAACATGTTAAATTAATGAAGACTTTCGTTTCAGAAACAAGAATCTCAATCAAGACCTGACCCCAAACATTTCTTTAAGAACCAAACAGAACAGACTCCTAACTAATAGCGCCCCTCCTAGTGCCAATTGCTCCTCTGTCACACTCACAACAACAAATTGTGACTACAATCATCTTATTGAAATGTAGCCACTCGCCTTCAGAACCATAAAAAGCCTCAACCTATTTTGTATGCGAATAAGTAAATAAAAGATTTGATATAAGTAATATGTGTTAACTTCTATCCTGGTTATCGGCACAACTATTGTAACCCTCTTACCCCTCCTAAACTTAATTTTTTTTTGATTTTCTAATTTCTAATTAACTACCTAGTTGCTTATTTCTATTTAATAACGCTTCTTTATAATAAAATACCGATACAATAAACAATCCTACTTTGTACCCTGTATTTTAATGGAAGTTCTTTATGTATGTTCTATCTAACTAAGAAATTCAGTATAAATTAATTATCATGACCTACAAATTACTATGACTATTTTACCGAACCTGAACCTAACCCTAATTTTGATAGTAAGTTAATGAAGCTTTTATAGATCTGAGGGGGCACGTGAAGTTTAGTGGATACCCTGGTTGATTAGCGTAGAACCCTTGATTCGTTCAGAGAAGCAACTTAGCGTTCTAACTAACAAAGTTTCTTCCTATTGAACTCTACTAATATCCTACAATTCTACTAGCCTCCTTAGTATAAAATCCTTCCAAGGAATTGATAGCTTCCTATATGGTTGTCTAAGTTAACCAATTTAACCTATTATCTCATCTACTAGAACTTTCATAACTTATTGACTATATAGGTTAATAATAGAACTCTAGAAGTACTTAATCAAACTAATGGTCTAGATCTTGGATGACTAATAGATGACTAAAGTAAGTACTAATCTCTCTGTTCCCTTAGCAAATATAACCAACTTCTGGTCTCCTACTTTGCTTATATAGATTAGTTGTTTGTGTAGTCAAATGGTGGTAAACTACTAATTGCCTCTAGTATAGATAATTTAGGATACTAAATTCCCTAGCTCCCTGAGTAGTTTTGGATAGTCATGTTAAATGTACAAATACAATTCCATCTGGTTACTCTATTCTCTTAGAACAACGACTGCTTCCGGCTATGATACAAACCTTAGTACCAGTTACCTACTCTCCACTCATACCTAGACATTATCATAGAACAGCTGGGTTGCTATGAATGTTTAACTGAAGTGAAGGCTTTTATACCTACTTTCTCCCTATCTAATCCTATTCCATATGATGAATTGGTGATGGAAGTTATGAATTGATTCTGAATGTTCCCTGGTGTCATGCAGAGCTTTAGCACACTAAGTGAAGCGACCAGTACAACACCTGTCAATAAAATACTACTGATATAAAGGAAAACCTATGATGCCACTACTTGACTAACTGAATATTAGAACCAAAACATTGCAGAATGCTATTTCTTTGATATACTACTTTAGAGATTATTTAGGATCCAACACTATGTGTGTTTCCTGTCTTTGCTCACCGCTTTTCCAATCATGACAGACTGTAATGAAATTACAGCTCAGTCCTGTGCATCAACCCTCCCGACAACTGTCTAACATAATTATATTAAATGAAACCCATGTTGTGCTCTATTTACATATTTATATACAGTCTAATCTAACATTATCATAGATCTAAGCCTAGGTTCAGAATTCCGGGTTAGACTAGCATGTTTTGAGGTTAGAAATACAATATATAGTTACTTTCTTCTTGATAGATTCTTTCCAATTCTTTTAAATTATTATTCTATGTCTGGCAAAGGAATACGCCCCATACCTCCGCGTATTCAGTGATTTCGTCCAAGCATTTTTATCTCCTCCAGACTTTCCTAATGCACTTAATAGAATATGATTCAATATTAGTTACACTCTTTCCTTTACTGTGAGTGAGCTAATTGCTAGCTTTAATTATGGTCATAATGATTTCCAACTCAGTATTTCTGTTCAATAATAATTCATATGACTACTATAATGTAATTTAGTGCATATTAAGGTCAAGACGACCAATCTAAGTAATGATTGTATGTTGGAACAGCTGATTTTTAACATTCTGACCTCTTGGTTATACTGGCTTAACCACAGGATTCTGACTGAGCTTAGCGACTAATCTCATGTTTTATTTATTACCTAAGGGACCTTTCCTGTAAGTATCACTGAGATACAGCTGGTGCTTCTGAACGCTACAAGCAATGTGACACCTGCATATAGACAACTATAAGTAATTTTTAGCTAATTTCCATCACCAAAGCGTTACTCCTAAATTCCCCCAGGTGATCAAACCATCCAGACATATTGCACTATCTACCATTCCCTTACAAGGAAAACCACTGCTCAGCTGATTTCACAGAAACATGTTTTAGACAGATAATCAAAACCACTATGGCAACGAATTCCTCGCCAGAGCCAGCAGTTGAGTCAACCTTACACTCAGATTTCTATCTTTCAACTTATCTTTGTGCCCAGCTGATCAGCAAGTTCTAGGTCTAAATTATAAGAGTGCCTCTGTGAAAACTAAAGCAGGACAATCTGATCACTTTAAGACTATACCCAGTTTATTTTGTAACAATAAAATAATGTTGGTTATCACTGATAAAGGTTAGGTAGTACCAAGCCCTAAGCTAGTTTCTAGACAAACTCTAGGCAATTCACAGCACTAAGTTCACACACACAAGTTATGCTTCTGTCACAGCAAGGACACCTTTATTTTGCTCCAAAGCTAATTTCATCCACAATTCATATTGATGGTAGTTAATTTCACGAGAACGATTCATACAATCGCCCGGGTTCGTTCGTTTAGATATTTGTCTCGAATGACAAGTTTAGCTACTAAGCGTCATGTCAAGTCCAAGTGACTCGATCAAAGCGTCTCTCCGCCATCTTGTAATTTTTACTAAATTGCATTTTCCTCTAGGTTCAACCAAAATATCCCTAGGGTTGTCTACGATCGCTTTTCTTTCACAAATTCAATTTCTAAGGTACCTAAACATAACTTTCTCATAGACTTTATGAATCTACTTTGGAAATCTATACTGATACCTCGACTTAGCGTCCTGGTCATTATTCCCGCCTTTTTCCTACGCAACGCAACGAACTTTTGGCGCGTAAATTTTTCCTGACTCGCTGTTTTTCTACACTCAATCTACCTACTCTGTATACCAAACCGTACAGTGTACATTTAGCTTCTGCAATACACCCCCCCCAACTGCAAGAAGCCAAACCTACTAGCACGCTAGTTATAATTTTTGACCTGCCTACTTTTCGACTAAATGCGACTTTCCTATCAAACACAAACCTGGCGCCTGTATCGCCAGTTCTGACGCTCCAATTCTGTCAAGTTTGGGTGAGTGGGCCCCCTAAAATCCTATCGCTCATGCCGTGGTCCATCTGCTTGGGAAGGGAACAGATAGACACCCTACAGGTAGGTATGGTTCAATCAGGCCGCAACTGCCTCCAAATCTGGGGCATACGCCCCGCGCCATCAGACGTGTTAACTGAAAAACTGTCAATGAAAACAGCCCGCCTGATCAAACCATGTGGAAATTACTAAGCGTTATCCATTGAACGCTCACCCAACGATCCACAGCGTTGGATTTTTGGACCTAGCCCCCCCCTTGTGAATCTTGCCTGAAGAAAGCCCGGAGTCATGAGCAAATGTACTCCTGAAGAAACAAATCCCTATGCGCCCAAGTGAAAGGTCCACCCTCTCTGATTCAAATCACCCATTTTCTAAGATTTTACTTGGGAATAATTTACTTTAATTGAAATGCTTTCTGTAATCAAACTAGACTTTTTAATTTCGGATCTAATTTACCAGTCAGAATTCCAAAATTAAAACGTTTAAAAGATCGCGAACCCAAAAACGCCCTAATATTGGCAAGAATTCACTGTACACTTTTCTTGAAGACTAATTCTTGCTTGATTTAAAAATAAACTTCTTCAAAAACGACGCTTTCTTACAGAGGAGAGTGAAGCGGCGTCGCACGCCGGGGAAGCAATTTTTCAGATGTTGACGCCCGTAGAACCGGAGAATATAAGAGAGCGAGCGTCGCCCCTCCAAACCTTTTATACCTCTCGATTTCCCAAGCGACGCTATCCGTAGCGTCGCGTCCTCAACGCTCTCCTTTTGAAAAACTTTCCCTCGCCACGCCCCTTTTTTGAAAAACCCTGTTTAAATTACCACAAGCTAACCTCCCATTTTTAGCTTGCTCTACTCCTTACTCTAACCAGCATAATCAAACACCTAACTTTATATAAACGGGTTGCGCGTTGGTACACAATAAATAATAATGCGAAGCCTCCGTTATAACAGTACATTTTGTTTTTATCTAATATAACAGCTTTTCTTTTCTTTGGAAACCTCTACTTTTATATAAATCATTGAGATCTAAACAAAATAAGGCACACTTTTGATCACCTCTGCCTAATGAGCGAAAGAGAAGAAGATATGTTTTCATGACTACCAACCTCAGCTTCTAAAAAATCCTCAATTTCGTTCAGAAACCTTGGATAGCTACAAGACTTCTAATATTAAGTTATAAAATTTACTAAACTATTCAAAATACTACCTTCTCACATAATATAACCACATTATTTTGTATAATTCCTTTTTTTTATTTACGAATGAAAACTATTATCAAAATTGTAATTGTTCGAACATAATTTCCGAACGTATCACCTCTAGCCAATATACATTTGAAACTTTGAACCTTATCTAAGATAGAAAACAATATTCTGTACTTTTGATTATTTAACCCATATTTTTATTTAAGTTATACATAATGTTAATTTAACATTCTGTGAGTACAACCTTTTCTCTATACTTATGTGCACTCATTTGACTTGCTTTAGTTCCCAACTCTGCCGCTAGGAGCATCTATGTTTACCTGTCATAACCTATCAGTATTTTGCTAACATTGTATAAAATAAATATTTAGCTCCAAACATAATAATTAGACTGATGTGATGTAATTAACCAGAGTTCACATGTGTAACCAATAAATATGCCGAACACATATTGTGCCACTAACACGCCTGTAAACAAACATGCCTACAAACTCTGTTGCCTACAAACCTGTCAGTTTACAAATATGTCTAAAATAACATGCTCAAGGTTTATACAATCTGCACAGCTATTGTTTCAAGGTGAGATCCACTATAATCTCTAAATTGCTACCTCCAAGGTCAGATATAAATAAACACTATTGTTTTTATTTACTTTTAAACCTCTTCTTTTTTTCAGAAATCAATCCGTGCACATTTGAGAACAATTATTTAAGACTCAAGACTTCAAGAATGAATGTATACCCACTGAAGATATAATGCATTTCGCAAATAAAGCTAATTTTTGTTTTCTAAACCAATTTGTATCGAGCTTTCACCTCCAAAACATCAACCAATACTTCCCAAGGACCCAAGGTTAGCATTATCATTCTATTTTATACAAAAGCCAATAAATATTTGAAATATAATAACAAGTGCAATTCTGTACCGTTACACACTGACTCAGTAACTAGCATTAGTTGCAAGAATAAAATATTCAGTAAAAAAATAAGGAAAATGAAAGTTTCTATGGCCACCTAGACCGATCAATACCTATGTAAACGAAATCACGGACAGTCGTTGGTACCGATTTTACTTAATTTAATTGGATTCAGTAGGTAGCTGCTGAATCCAAGTAAATTCAGTAGCTAGGTTATCGAATTTAATTGAACGTTTAATCAATGTTTGGTTTTCCTAAAAAGCAGATTTTTACCAACTTCCAAATTTCAATAATGAGGATGTTTTACTTTTCACCTTTATTTTGTTTAATGTATGTTTACCGATTTCGGCGTCAACTGTGGACCGATTATATTATAGCCACTTACAATAACAACACTACAAACAAAAGTGTGGGGTGGTGTGGATCGCATACCTATCTGGCTTGGTATCGACTTCAGACAGATCAGAAGGTTCCAAGGCTAGTTGGAAAAAGTCGCGCATTTTCATCCTTTGAATTATATATTACTAGCTTTCCGCCCGCGGTTTCGCCCGAGTGGACTACACGACGTTATCCCGCGGTAATGTGATATTTTTCCGGGATAAAAAGTAGCCTTTGTTCCTCTCCAGGCTACAAAGTGTTTGTTTACGGGACACAAATACTTTGTAGCCTGGAGATTTCAGCCAAATCTGTTTAGCCGTTTTGGCGTGATTGAGTACACACATGTGTACACATACAGTCGAACCAATTGAATCGTGACCCACCCTAAGCTTATTTTCGGACATACATATATAAAAAAACAATACGATCGAAATTCAAGCTTATTGACACAGACAAATAGTTTGAAGCTTTCCAACAAATTATTAGCTAAATGGGCCATGATGACATGATACAATTGGTTCGACTGTACTTAGGAGTTAGGACATAAGTGAGAAAAATAATGGGTCCACCTTACATTAAAAGTTAACATGATAATCTTATTCTACGCGATTAAGGCCACCTGCTGCGTCTTAGTTTCAGACAATAACCGTCGGGCGGGGAATTACAAGTAGTTGACCTACAGGCTTTCAGATATTATTAAACTGTCAATAACATTCTAAGCTCGGCTTAAGAATACTTACACAGTAAGGTATTATCCCAATTTGCAGCAATACTGCGAATGGAAACATTTTTAAACTAGTATTAGTAACAGATAAAGATTTATTTTCAAATCTATAACTGTTACTTAAACTAAATGTGCTCAACACTTCAACAGTAACAACTATTATTTAGTCTACGATCGTAGTACCACGGCTTATTTCCTTACATCTGAAATTATTCATAACTAGTGGTTCCTCGCGGTTTTACCCGCACGGTACTCATTCCCGTGGGAATATCTGGATAAAATATATTCTATGTCACTCGGAAAGAATGTAGCTTTCAAATAGTGAAAGAATTTTCAAAATCAGTCCAATAGTTTTTAATTTATTCGTTACAAACAAAAAAAATACAAATCTTTTCTCTTAATAATATTAGTAGGTAAGGACTAGCCCTGACAATGTTATGCCAAAACTTCTTCTAATCATCCACTTTACACAAACATTAGGGACCATAAAAATTACGCCATTATACGCCAGTCAGTTCTAAAAGTAAAGCTACTCTTAAAACTAACTTCTGTTAAAGAAAATATTATGTTTGATGAAAGATTGATGAAAGATGTATAAATTGCAAAGTAAACTTTAAAACTATTGAAAATATGCAACCAATTCCGTCGGTGGTGGTAAGAGCGAAATCATGTAAAAACTTCGGTTTGCCTTAAAACATCATTCAAATAGAAATTTATGCGATAAATAAGTGGTTGAGTTACGGCACCCGGCAGCACCATAATTCAGTCATATTACTTATAAGATGCTTTTCAGCAATTCATAGAGTTTGTTATTGTTCAAACATCACTTAAGTTAACACAAAACTGGTTGAACCTAAAAACATTTTAAATCGGCCTCCAAAAGTATAGCGCTCATCAGCTGCGTTTTGTGTTTTATGGTGCTTCTTTTATTGTTTTGTTGTTACATTTGTTATATTCCCTAACACAATAACAATATCAAATCTAGCTATAGTATAATTTCAACGGTAACCCTTTGACGCCACTAATGGATTGGGTAGTGCTCGTTGCAATTATATTATTTAGCAAAATGTAAGAGCCTGATTATTTCATGGAAAACGTGTACCTAACGTGAACGTAGACATGACTGTGTTACACTGATGATACGTGAAATAAATTTAATTAATGTTGTTCGCAAATTGTGTGGTGTTAAAAGCTCTAATAGTATGTATATAATCTTTTTTAAGTTCTCATGATAGTGTTATATTCTATCTAATTCTTATTTCCAACCAGCATCATTACGATGTAGACAATACTGTTATTTAATAATCATGACGTGAAATGTATGTATGTCTGTGTTTTATTTAACTACTAGCTGACCCGGCAAACGTTGTTTTGCCATATAAATTTTATTGGACACGAACTTCGTATCACCTGCCTGACACAATGTCACTTATAAAAAAAAAAAGAAATCCTAAGCGGCAAAAATGTCAGTGATTACATACTCTTTGACATACCTTCTCTTTGGAAGCGGCTAAGAAATTAGAGTTGTGTGAAGTATGACAGTTTAACGGTTTTCTATACAAAATTATCATTTTTATTTTATAATTTTCCTGGATAAAAAGTAGCCTATGTTACTCTCCAGCTCTCAAATTATCTCCATACCGAAAATCTCGTCGATCCGTTGCTCCGTTTTGACGTGAAAGACGGACAAACAAACAAACAAACAAACAAACAAATAAACAAACAAACAAACACACTTTCACATTTATAATATTAGTATGGATTCAACTTCAAACCCACAACCTAAGATAAGTAAGATAAATAACAAATACTTATAAATAAATTGAAAGCTTACAAATAGCCAATGTAAATTTCTACTCTTTTTATTAATGGTTTTATTACTTTGGAATATACCAATCCCATGAAATATTTATTCACTGTTTTGTGATTCAACCAAAAAATAAAACAGAAACCAACTGTAATATATTATTTGTGTGGAATCCCGAAGGAAAAGTGAGGTTTATAATTCTAAACGCTTAACCTTCCGCTAGATTTATGGTTTCGCCGTCACGGGCGTCATCACCTCACGGCACATTTTCACACAAAGAAGAATAATCATAATACTTTCTTTTGATGGATACCATACAATGTCACCGTTTGTAACATTTGGAATCGAGTAATTTAAACAGCTATACAAATAATGAAACCCTAGTTTTTTGTTACCTTGGAATCTTACAAAAACACTATAATTTATAAGTATACCTAGGGCCCGAAATAACCTGTTTATTAAATACAGGAAGTAGAAATACTTACTATCCGCACTTTAATTTTTTTACGTGTACTTTTCGATATTTTAAATGCATATAAGTACTCAGATTGTCTATAGGTTACGTTAGCTTATTTCATTGACCAGTTATACCTTTAAAAAATCGGCCATGTGCGAGTCGGACTCGCCCATGAAGGGTTCCGTACCCACTAAACGGACCAATAACATACACCTAGCCAAAATACCACAATCATCTCACAATCGGTTTTTGAAAAAGTGTTCTATCTCAAAAACTACTAACTATATCTCTTTGAAACCAATTTTCGTTGGAAGTCTTTAGTTTATTAACAGTATACTCATTTTTAGGGTTCCATAGCCGAAAGGCAAAAAACGGAACCCTTATAGATTCGTTATGTCTGTCTATCTGTCCGTCTGTTTATCTGTCTGTCTGTCCGTCCGTCCGTACGTCACAGCCACTTTGTTCCAAAAACTATTAAGACTACACACTTGAAACTTGGTAGATAGATGTATTCTGTAAACAATTTTACAATTTTTATAGGAAAAAAAATAAGAGGGGGCTCCCCATACATAGAACCAAAACTATTTTTTTATCAAATTTATTAGTGTGTGGTGTAGATAGGTAATAATATAAAGTTTTTATTAATATTTTTTTCTCACAGCCAATATTTTGAAAGATAGACGCTTCCAAAGAGGTAAATCGTGTGTCTCCCCCTTTAACTTTTAATGTAAGAGAGTGAAAAAATCTAAAATAAATATACCTATGTTGCAGATCAATAAATACATAAAACGACAGACAGACAACGTGTTTACAGACAGGCAGACAGACATGATGTATCTATAAGGGTTCCGTTTTTTGACATTTGGCTACGGAACCCTAAAAATGCTTACGTGTTTACCTGGCACCTGTAATTAACATTTTTAGTACCTACGGTACGCACCATTCAAAAGCACCACTGCCACGAGTGCGGTAATGTCGTGCTAAGTTAAGTGAGGCGTCTTCTTCGACGAGACATTGCCACTCGAGAATCGTTATGGTTGTTAATATGTGTGCAATTCAGAATGTTCATAAGTTCACTTAGTTTTTAATTTTTTGGTTAGGTTAGATATGCGTATTTATTAGTTAAATATAATAAACTTTACAAATTGTCTATGTGTAAGTACCTGGCAGCTGTAATTGACATTTTCAGTACGGTACGCAACGTTCAAAAGGGCCACTGTCACGAGTGCGGAAATGGTGCTAAGTGAGGCGTCTGCTTCGACGAGACATCGACACTCGAGAACCGTTTTCGAGATAGTGCACGTTCGGCTGAAGCCGGGCCGAGGGCGTCCCTCTTTGTGACTACAGCCGGTTTAGTATAACACCACCTGACCTAAACTTACTCTTACCCAGTCGACATAAGGCTCACATGCAGTCTTTTAAATATGCAACATTTTAGAATTTTATTTCTATGTGAACATTCAGCATACAAAAGTATTTTGTAGGGAATAGCTTAGCCAATACAAATTGTAATGCGGGTTATATTAAGTTTTAAATTCCTGCAGTTTCTGTGCACACCTCGTTATTCTCACCCGCCCGTTGTCGTCGACGCGCGTTTGTAGCGATACAGACGAGTCTGACATTCGTGCGTGATAGTGTATCGAAACAAATTCGCATCAAGACAATGCGCGGCGCTTGAAAAAACGTGGTGTGAACAAGAACTTGAAAACCAATAACAAAAGAACAACCGATAAATAACAAAACAGTTTTCTGTACATACATAATATAACGTTTAATATCACGTCAAGTTAATTTTTTAACAAAAGTTCTGTAAACTTGGACCTAATCTGGAATATACTAGGTGTATTCTAAGGCTGGAAGTTGCGGACGGGGCCAGTGAACGCCTCGAGTTATGACTCCTCGCAAGATCCTCCCTGGAGGGCCGTTCGATAACATTGAATAGTCTGTTCAGTGATCCAAGCCGTCGACGCTCGGGAGGGCATTTTAGCCAACTGTTGCGATTGCCAATTGTTTTATATAGGAAGCAGACGTGTTACAACATTTACAATCAATTTAACGATTTTTGCTATCTCAATTTAGTATCGAAGTGTAAAAAACATATATCTTAATATGTATAGAATAGAATACAAAAGCGTACCTACGAACGTAATTAAGTCATCAAATTAAGTTAATTGTAAAATGGAAGCAATTAACTGATGTTGTCTGTAACTATTCTAAATTCAATTAGGACATGTAACGGTTGCGTGTTAACAAAGAATTTTCAATTCACTTGATGACGATGTAGCAATATTATCACATTGTTTTTTTAATTGTGTGAATTAATGATCTTGCTTTTGACACTAATAAGCCGAATATTTATGGTGTTTTTCGTTTCGAAAGCACTTTTTTATTTTAAACTTTACGTATATTTTCACAAATATTTTCGCTGCTTATATTTTTACCACAGCCAACATACAAATATGATAGCTAATTATTTTTATAAAAAAATAAAACCGAATTAAAAAAAATGACATCAAAAAAGTAAGAAACAATCCCTCACCAAATAGCGTAAGTACTTTGAAGTCGGGCGTGTAATGTACAATTTTATTGTTGTATTTGACTTCAAAGTACTTACGTTATTTGGTGAGGGATTATTTCTTACTTTTTTGATGTAATTTTTTTGAAGGCGGTTTTATTTTTTTATAAAAATAATTTTTATTTTACTCTTTTTAGTGCATCATGCAGGCAATTTACGTGTATTCTGGTAAATAGGTATGTGATCAAACTGAGAACCTCCTTTTTTAAGTCGGTTAAAATACCTTGAGCTATCCCCTTTCCAACAAAACAAGAATCATCTAAATCGGTTTATAAACAAAGGAGTCATGCCTAAAGATACGTAATAAATTCACATAAAGTGATAATGAAAACGACAGTATTTTCGAAATTTCCTGAAAACTACTGAACCGATTTCAACATTTAAAAAATGGGACCAACTTGGGAAAAAACCTGATGTTATAAGTAACGTTTGAATCATTTCAATCAGTTCAGCCGTCTTCGAGTAATCGGTGTACATACTTATAAAAAAAAAACGCGACGAATAGATAACCTTTTCAATTTTTGAAGTCGTTTAAAAATGAAAATTATTATAGTTTAAAAAATACATTTCTACTTAGTCCCCTGTGTTATTTTTAGTGTTTAGCGGTTAATCGGAGTTTGTGGTAGGAAATAATTACTACGGAAAACTGGAGCGTTAGATGTAATTCCAAGACCATTAATTGAAGTTAATCTATACTAACTCAATAATGCTAAAGAGTATGTTTGTTTGGACTTGATAGGTACCTAATCTTTGGAACTTCCGGTTATATTTTACCTAAACCAAATTCTTAAAAACAGTCCATTTGGATTAAGCTTTTAGCCGACTCTAGTATTCTTTTAAGGTAACTATAAATTCCAAAAAGCCAATTCAACAAAAAGTGAGTG
This sequence comes from Crambus lathoniellus, assembly GCA_949710035.1. Classification (NCBI taxonomy): domain Eukaryota; kingdom Metazoa; phylum Arthropoda; class Insecta; order Lepidoptera; family Crambidae; genus Crambus; species Crambus lathoniellus. The sequence continues at coordinate 12,125,566 of OX453306.1, forward strand.
AGAACGAAATGTAGAGGGAAATGTTACTTTACAGATAATTAATGATCCATTGCCGTGAACATTTCGTCGAACATAGCGTCGAGCATGCGCTAGAATTGTGACGGGACGTCCTCGTCGGCCAGCGGTACACTAGCCGGAACGTCGGAAGTCACCGCCCAGTATTTAGTTAGATATGATTTGTTTTATTGTATGTAAGGGTAGAATTAAAAACTGTAACAACAAGATAAAAAAATACTTACATGAATAACAAAAAGTAGGTAGGTAGGTAGTAGTAGGTATGATTATGAAAACTAACCCCTTTCCAAGGGTCAAGGGTTTCACTTTAATATTAATATAATCAAACAACTCAAACTGATATAAAAAACTGGTAATGCTCCGCGAGCTCTGTACGGCTTGGTGGTTTTGATGATCGAAGAACTGAATAAAAAACGCTGAACAGGAAACGTGAAACGAAGATTTTGAATTTGAATTGAAAGAACAGGATAGGATTCGATAAAATTAATGGCCAGTATATAGAACTTAATGGAGTTTCCAGCCATTATAGAGTTTTTAACCATCCATTATGACTGGTACTAACGATATCGTTACAGAATGGTACATTGCGTGGAAATGCTCTAGTTTATACTCACGTTTAGAGTTACCTGACCTAAATGATGTAAAACAATATACTTAAACAATTTATTTCTATTAGTTTTAAATTTTCATGAATAATTAATTCGTTCAGACACAGCTTAGTAATAATATAGCTTTAGTTTGTGAGATCGACAAAACAAAACTAGTATTTTCCCACGACTCTGTGTACATAGACTAAAGCCGCGTATACATTAGGCAACATGCAACACGACGTGACACTAAACACGTTCGGCAACATGACAACATGCCTAAAGGGCTTATTACACTTTATCCTAGTTATGATCCTAAATAAGCATACATTGCTTTCTTTGAGCTCATTTTTGGCAAGTGATGTAATAAAAACAAGCAATGTATGCTAAATTAGGATCCTAACTAGGGTAAGTGTAATAACCGCCTCTGTGGTCTAGTGGTTCACACCACCGATTTCAGACCAAGAGGTCCCAGGTTCGATTCCCAGCGGGGGTACATATTGTAGGTTTGGTTGATGGTAGGACTTGTTCTTAGTCCGCCTGGCTAGCTACCACCATCTTATTTAAATCTGACGCCATAACAATGATGTTTTCAGCATTGTTGTGTTCCGGCAGTTAGAGATAAGATAGCCAGTTCCTCAGTGATTGAGGATGCCGGAAGTAGTGCGCTTCCACCTTCAGCCTTATCAACACTTAACATCAGGTGTGATGAGGGCTATGAGCAAAATGTTGCTCATTTTGTTGCGCGACATGTTGCGGGTCAAATGTTTCCTATTGGATACGAGCTTAATTTTTACATAGTCCGCAATAATCTTTTGACGAGGGAAAAGGTAACCCATGCCTCAGTGAGGGTCATCTGTACGTAAAATTTAATCCAAATTTGTTCGGCCATTTGCACTTTTCGCTTGAGTAAGAAACAAACAAACTTCCAATTTATAATATTAACTAAGATACTCCTAGCCAATATTTCAATGTTAAACATTAAGTAGTTTTTCCCGTAATGTATTTCCCTCACCTACATTACATTTAAGCGAAGTTTAGAACTGTCCCCGCGACACGGACAAAGTTATGTGTGCCTGTAAACAATCCCGGGGTCCCTTCGTCACCTCGCGAGGCACCACATAAATCTCTATATCCTATACCCGGCCTTATTGAAGTTGGTTACTTGTTACTTTTTCTAACTCTCGCCACTCTCCATTGTGTTTAATGGATAAAGGTCAGACATTTCGTTCGTCTAGGTCTATTTTAATTTTTGGGACAGAATCAAGCCGTCTCTGTGGTCTGGTACACCAGCACCGTTATCCGAGACAGATGTCCCGGGTTCTATATCCAGTCAGGGTACCTATTGTATTCGGTTTGGTTGATGGTAGAACTTGTTCAAAGACCACCTGGCTAGCTACCACCATCTTCTAAGTATGACGCCATAAAAACGATGTTTTCAGCTTTTTTTTGTGTTCCGGAAGTGAGAGATACCTAAGATAGCCAGTTCACCAGGAATTGAGGGTTCCGGGAGTGGTTACCTGGTGTGATGAAGGCTAAGTGCAATCTTGTTGTGGATAAAAAAGATACTTATAGTTTTAAATAACAATCTATGTGCTCTATTAACTCATCATAATGAAATATTTTTAATTAAAATAAGCGTAAATTCTCAACTGTAAGAATTCCAGCAAAAAGTCTGTGTGGAGATAATATTGAGGATCAGTACGATCTATGGAGAAAATATTTTTAGAAATATTAACACGGAGCGTAGCTTTAACACATATAATAGAAGCGGTACGCAAAAACGTGATCACTTATAATTACTCATTCGAAGAAAAATGTATTGAAACGAAATTTCCTCGTGAAAATGTTACGCCTTTCGATGTTTGGTATCAGGTGTGGGCGTAATACCGGCATGGCGGCGTAACGTATTGTTTCAATATGGCGCGGTTTCAGAGCGAACACGCACTCCTTCCTTTGCATCTTTTATAGTATCAAATGTACAATATCTTGGCGGTATTTGTGAGGGAACTATGTAATAAGGAATAAAAATGGTATTTTCCAAACTTTTAACCGTCTATTTTTAACGTTTTTAGTTTAGCTGTATGCTTCTAGAGCCTGTATAAAATAATACAGACTATTTTACGCCTACAACCTCCTTCAATTGATAATGTAAGAAAATTTCATAACATAAACAATATTTTTATTACATAAACTGTGGTGCTACTTTTAAATATTGGTTTTATTAATGTTGCATAATATGCAGTAGTAAATAATAAATTAGTTGAAGTTGCGGATTCCTACTTACTCGCGTAAGAAATATGAATACTATACTAATTATCTTTTAAAAGTATTTTATCTTTTAAACCAATGTATATGTTGTAGTCAGATCATAAAACTGGTAATTTCATGAAATAGTCGTATTTAACTAATGCAAACAAATGCAAGTTAGATTTTTTGGCTTTTTTATGTCTCTCTCAAACTCAATGTTTCACTTGATACACTATCAACAGTATATACTGTAGTTATATATGTTGTATATACTAGATAAATGTTAGTATTTGTCTTTTACTGATATCAGTATATTATGATAAGTATCATTTATCACTGCTATAATGTCGTAATTGGTCTTAAAACGCACGCTGTATTTTTATTGAATATCTGTACTTAAATAAGATGTAAAATCATAGGAATAATAATAATATAATGTGACATTACACATCTGGGTAGCTAATGCTTGCATAGAAACAGCTTTGTTTTAGAACGTTGTGACATGGCTCCTACATGGGCATAGTGCGTACATACATAGTATACCTACTCATGATGGATAAATCTAACTACATCATAGTTTCTTTAAAAAACAAAGATATTAATTTCTCCTTTATAGCTTAACTTATTTTCAACCGTACTGCATTTCACAGTATGATAGTGACATCAGCAAAAGCGCAAGTACCGATAAAACAATTGAATGTGTGGAGTCCGCTTTATAATGGATTCAAAAATTCTACACAATCGAAAGAAATGTGCGAAAAGGGCGGAATTTCCTCAGTAAAGCTTCAAAAATGTTGTAGAAACTATAACCACGAAGCCTATAAATATCAATATAATTACGCTGAAGAATTTGTTTTCTTGGATTGTAATTTGGATTGTAATTGTAATTTGGATAATAATTATTTATAGCAAAGCAAAAAGTTACGTTAAGACTCGACCACCAGTTCACAAAAGTTGGAGCCCTTCGGAGAAATAACTGGCAAGAAAACTACACGAAGGGGGATCTCAGTTTATTAAAATTATTTGCAAAAAGAACTAACCGTATCTTTAGTTCTTATATAATTACTTAAACAAATCAAAATATTAAATTAATAAATCATTTTGTTATAATTAAATATAATTTTAAAATAATCAATACCTAACCGTATCCTGTTTCCGAACGAAAAACAAAGACAATTAGAGTGGGTATATTCTTTTATTAAAATCCAAAAATAGTGGGTAGTTTTCCGTGACCACGGCCCCTGGAAAGGTGCCGAAACGTCGGATAAACCAAAAAATCTCAAAAAAAAAAACAACTAAAATTTAACTAAGTTGTTGAATAAATTGCGTGAAAAAATCCGTGAAAGTGTTTTATTTATATGGCTAGTATACTTACTCAGTAGTAATCCTCTCATATAATACAAAGTAAAAATATTCAAAGGTTGTTTTAATAATCTGTCTGTCAATCACACCAGTTTTTGAATAGTAAGTTAGTACATGTACATGTACCTAGTCAAAATTTGTCTAGGTTTCTATAAATTGGAGAAGTAGGTAGGTACTTGATAGGCTAACCACTTAGCATATGTACCTATTACAATATACATTGTCTAATTTCCCAGAGAGCACGGGACGCCAACTTTTAATTGATACATGAAAGATAATTCAAATTAACAGAAGTTAACAAACTTTTACTTTTCCAGTTACGGAATTAAGGTAACGTCATGAGTATCCAAGCATCAATTTTTGTATAATTATAACTTGTAGGTGTTTGATTACCTTTTTAAGGCTTTATAAATTATGTTTTTAACATTTAGATAGTATTGAAACGGTTTGAAGTTGGCATTATATTTACCCCATAAAAAGGGTATTTCAAGGAGTAAATCGAACTCTATCCTCCCGTTATCCGTGCTTTCACCGACTTGACATATAAACTCCATTGTATTATATTGACAGCTGGCAAATGCTGGAAATATAATCCTATTAGTCACGCAAACGTGAGCGGTCATACATACATAGAAGGAACTTCAAAATAAGTAAGTAAGGCCCGATTTCACCAATGATATTTAAACGCGATTAACGCTAAACGTGTTTAAAACGTATTTCTGTCCCTGTCACATTCAAACAGATGACAGAGGCAGAACTAAGTATTAAACACGTTTAGCGTTAATCGCGTTTAAATATCAGTGATGAAAGTCGCCCTTAGTGTATAAGTATTACTGGGTGCCTACCATCAACTATAAAAAAGCGATTCAAAACTGGTGCGTTCCAGAATAGATTCCGAAAAAGAATTGCTTTAGTTCGTACCTACTATGACCTTCTAAAAACTGAATCGCACAAATTAAATTAAATAATTAAATTAACGCATGTGAAACTGCGAAGCACAGCTTATAACTGCGGTGTCCCACTGCTGCGTTCAATTCGAACGGGCAAGATAAGTCAATGTCAGAATCACGACGCGTCATTGCTTTTATTCATGGGTTGCAGCAGAGACGGTAACATACGGCCCCGATCGCGGTAATCCTATAACGCATTAGTCAAATGTACGTGCAATTGACGTGCAAAACCATTTTTGATAACGCGCGACTTTGACAGTGCGACAACGTTTTCTGTTCCGGTGATAATCTTTAGAACTAAAACAGTTTTCCTACGACAGTCTATTTTGACGTATTGCAAGTGGTTCCTCTGTCACGGATGACACCGGATCAGACAGGATTGTGGGACTATATGTTTGCGTAACGTGTGCGTCGTTATGTCATTACGGCAATACGAAGTCAAATGTCAAGACGCAAACGTGATCAAGACGCGCTGCATAGAATTACGGCGATCGGCCCGCTGGGTGGCGCAAAAGTACTGGCACTATAAAATTTACTTATATTTTTATATGACATTTCCTATTATTCTGAAATTGAAAACTGTGTAGTAAACAAATGTAAAATACACTTAAAATAAACATGGACCAATATACTCCCCAAGAACGTGGAATAATCGTATTCATCAGTGATAAAAACACAACATGAATTTAGTCAACGATTTAAGATCTCCCAATCTGACCTTTCCAGACTTCTTTCATTGGAGTTATTTGAAATATCTGGTGTATGGTGAACAAGCCACAGACTCTAGCAGCCCTAAAAGGAAACATTTTTCAAGAAAAGGAACATATCGCAGTAAGTGTTACGGCAAGTTATGAAAAATGTACTAAATAGGACTCAAATGTGTGTCAACTATGGAGGTCACCATTTAAAAGACATCATCTTCAAATCCTAATGAGACGAAATTTAATGGCATACAATACATATATAAAAAACTAATACTTACTAGTTTTCCAATTTAGAAAAAAGTTGTAGCTGAACCAAATAGTGCCAGTACTTTTGCGCCACCCAGTACATCTTCATGAAACGGCAAAGCCAGTCAACGCGTAGCTTCTCGTGCGCAGCAGTGAAACAGCGCCTTTTGCAACGACAAAGCCAGTCAACGCGTAGCTTCTTGTGCGCAGCAGTGAAACAGCGCCTTTTGCAACGGCAAAGTTTGTCAACGCGTCGCTTCTTCGTGCGCAGCAGTGAAACAGCCCCTTTTGCAACGGCAAAGCCAGTCAACGCGTAGCTTTTCGTGCGCAGCAGTGAAACAGCGCTTTTTGCAACGGCAAAGCCAGTCAACGCGTAGCTTCTCCGTGCGCAGCAGTGCAACAGCGCCTTTTGCAACGGCAAAGCCAGTCAACGCGTAGCTTCTCCGTGCGCAGCAGTGCAACAGCGCCTTTATATAACTCAGCACGAGTTGCGATATATTTTTTAAGACGTAATTCCTCCCCACTTAGACTGATAAAAATGTAGGCACCTATCCCATTACAATCGATTTTACCCGGTGGGTTGTGTGTTTTATGTGGCAGACAAGTCGGATGTGCCGCACATGGGCCTCGACAATTCGGAGCCTTTTAACCGTGATCACTTTCCTTGATTAGTTTCATAGCTACACAAAAAAAAAAACTTACAACCAGTCAAGCCTTCAGGCTTTTATTCCGTACCCGAGTAATTTAATTTGGTCACAAAGAGTACAACGTTGTTGTAAAATACACTTACAGACATTTTTTTATGATAAACCATTACGTTTAACATCACATCTACAGTAGTGATTGCTATTCAAACAGTATTATTTATTATTAAAAAAGTTGATCATAAAATCCAGCTGGCATCGACAGTGCTCGTTTTTAAATTTATTGACCAAATTGTGAAATCGCATTTATTATCACGTTTTCTTATAGGTACATATAAACATCAAAACCAATACTAGTAAAAATATTTTCTTAGCCCGTTACCTTTTTGAATTTAACAAAGCTTGGGACAAAGAGAAGCTTTTTTGGATCTAAGAGAAGCTTACGGCTATATTTTCTCGCGAAATTAAATCCTCAACGTTGTGAAATAGTATAGGTTTATAGTAGTTTCTTTACGTTTTCACAAATTAGTCCTACAACTTCAAACATAAACCTATACAATTGAAAGATTTTGATTACGCTTCAAACAAATTGTTGTTCTAGATGTGTTCTAGCTACGAAAACATATTTTGCGAGATGTTGATGCAATTTGCGAACAACGTGTTTGATTGCTAAGAAGGTTTATGCCTCGTTTCCGGCAGTTGTATTGCTATTTGGATGAGCTCTACCGTAATTAACAGCGTAATCGCAACAGCAGTTTACTAAGACAGAAATTAGACGACTGCATTGTCACCACAATGAGCTCAAACAATGTGAGCGCAGTTCAACATGACGTTAACACTGTCGGCAAAATTTTGGTCGACTGATAATGCCTAGACTTATACATAAGCATCTTCTTTAAAAAAACGAGTGCTCATTTTCATTCTAGAAATACGAAACGGCAACACTTTTTCAGCACTTTTCGTTTGATTTTATGATTTATTGCAAAAATGTCCGGACATGGAAAATATAAATTTACTGCATCCAGCAAGAGTCGTTTTATTTCTATCTAGATTATTTCAAATTTAAAGAGAAATAAATCGAAGCATCGAGAAAGTTTAAGGTGGCACATTGTTATATTGTCATCATTGTCAAAGAAATGAATAAGGCCAAACATGATATCCTGTGGGTCGAGGCGTTATTCTTGAGTCTTAAAAGGCTTTCTGTACCCGTCACACGTGCACCTGGACTCAGAACTCGTTTTCATAAACTTTTGCATACGTGCGTTTTACCCACAGGTTTTACCATTAAACTTTTTAACAAAAACGTTTCAACCCTCATACCGTTGACTTTTTAAGAAATTGATTAATACACATAATAAAGGCCAAAAGGCTTTTAAGACATAAAACAATATTATATTACTTCTACAATAATTATTATATAAATGCATAAAACTCAATGGCCACTAAACATCGGTTTTAAATATGACCACAGTTTAAACTCCTTCCTTATATTACCATAAGGACTAATTACATTCATCTTAAGTGGAACAAACTTCGAAGGGAAAGGGTAATTCAATTCAAGAGCACTTACGGCATTAAGAATTTCAATAAAGCTCAAACCTTTAGTAAAATAAGCTGCAAAGTTGCTTTAAATTTTTAATTTTTGATTTTCCGTATTTAAATGTGCGCTTTACTAACGTAAATTGAGTTACAATTTTTAAATGGTAACGAAAACAAGTACATAATAAACAATTAGTACAAACAACAATCAAGAAATGATTCTAATTATGTATGCCGATAGGCGGGACATAGAGAGCTGTTTATTTATATCATTGACTAGCTTCATGCGCAGTTCACTCGCGTGGACTAAAACCCGTGCCCAGCAGTGGGATAAAAAGTAAACTTTTTTACTCACTCAGGGATAACGTAGCAATATAATGGTGAAAGAATTTTTAAAATCGATTCAGTAGTTCCGAAGATTACCTCCTATAACCTTACAAACTTTAACTCTTTATATTATGACAATGTAACACCTTTATACCTGTGTGCAGAGCATCATCCATCATCATCATCAGCCATTTAATTTCCCCACTGCTAGGGCACTGGCCTTCCTTATGGATGGATAAGGAAAATGGGCCATGACCCACCACGCGGGTCCAGTGCGGATTGGGTTTTAACAGCTGCAAATGCAGCCGGGACCGATGGATTTATGTGCCTTCCGAAGCACGAAGAAGCTCGAGATGACAAATTTTTGATCATCCATCCCATCCCATCCCACCCAACCTTTACGAAAGTAGTTTAACCTCAACGATCGCAGGTCTAGCAAGCTAACCACTACGCCATGGGCTCCTCAGTGTGTAGAATAAATTAATATAAATATAAATAGTTAAGAAACTTTTATAAATAGGTACATGTTGAGAGCACACAGTATCTATATATTAATCTTCTTGGGACAATTTTATTGTCCAGCCTTTGGAGCCATTTCTAGCCCGAAAATTATGTTCTTGGTATGAAATTAAAGGTCTCTGGACCGTTCCTTGCCGAAAAGTCTGACATTCTGAGGAACTGAATTAGGCCTAAAAACGGTTCAGGTACCGTTAGAAAGACCTTAATGAATAGACGCCGGCAAAATTTTGACATTTGATCAAACGCGGGCGTAGGCAACAACTAGTTTTATGGAGGTAAATAACTTACAATCAAAAACAAAAGAACTTTGTCCAAATAGTAGACAGCTACTCAGGAAATAAAACTAGCACCACATATTACGTTTGTTTTGAAACCAACTCGTAAGTCAAACAGACGCAATGACTTTTGTTGAACTTAATTTTTAGTAGTGATCTAATTTGGTGAGCTAACAACACAACGAGTGTTTTGAAATCGTTGGAGCAGCGGAGGGTCAATAAAAGCCGTTCATCGTCCGATAAGTGCCTCTGAGGAATCAGACGGCCGTTTGAGCGTTTTACGTGCAATTAAACGAGTCACTGGCTCGGCACTTATTGTCTGCTGAAAAAATCGTAAACATCATCCGCGTTAACAGTTTAGATAAGATTGCTTATTCAACTACTTGAGAGTTTCTGTACTAATTGTGTTGCATCAAACTTTGTTCAAAGTTGCAATTTTTAGGAATAGATAAAAAAAAACACTTAGATAAACAAGATCAACCGTAAGATAATTCGTATACGTATTGGATAAATTCGACGCTTCTCGTAACGACTCCGTAGCTCAGTGGTTAGAGCAGTCGCCCGGAAAGCAAAAGGTCGTGGGTTCGAGTCCCATCGGGGCTACTTGTGAGACGTGTCGATTTTTCTAAAATACTTCATTTTCCATTTTTCTATTATAAAAATTGCATTGTGAATGCAAAAAAGTAAAAATTTAAATAACTTGCAATAGTAATTCCATCTTTAGCTATTGTAAAATACCTGGAAAGGTATTTCTTTCGTGTGTAAGGGTAGTAATACCTTCACATTGATGAAGTTAGCGCTGGCTATATAGCGCGTAAGAAGTATTGGATAAATTCGACGCTTCTCGTAACGATTCCGTAGCTTAGTGGTTAGAGCAGTCGCCCGGAAAGCGAAAGATCGTGGGTTCGAGTCCCATCGGAGCTAGTTGTGAGACGGGTCAATTTTTTCTAAAATACTTCATTTTTCATTTTTCTAAGACACATAGTTAAATAATTGTTATTTAGTTCGATGTTCCTATTGCTATTTAAAATAATTGATAAATTTTAAATTATGGTCAACACGAGACTTGATTATTCACCAAAAAATAAAAATTTACTTTATTAACTGATGAGATGACATTTAATTTTAATAGCGGCAAGGAGCTTATTTCACTTTTTTTTTCTAACCGCCTCTGTGGTCTAGTGGTTCACACCAACGATTTCAGACTACGAGGTCCCGGGTTCGATTCCAAGTGGGGGTACATATTGTATTCGGTTTGGGTGTGTAATATATGTTAAAACAACATTTCGTATAATACTCACAAAATATAACAACACGTTACATAAAATCATTTCATATAACGTTCACTTTGTATAATCAACGAATGATATAAATTCAAAATATATAATTTTAAACCGTATAATGAACATTTGATATAAAAACGTTTCATATAATAAACATTCGTCATTATTCACATCTGGGTAGCACTTAGCCTGCATACACCTGATGTTAAGTGGTGATAAGGCTGAAGGTGGAAGCGCACTACTAACGGAATTCTCTATAACTATGGAACTGGCTTTCTTATCTCTAACACAACAATGCTGAAAACATCGTTGTTATGGCGTCAGATAAGATGGTGGTAGCTACCCAGGCGGACTAAGAACAAGTCCTACCACCAATCACAATATTCTGATATGAATAATTTAATAAGAAATACCACCGATTTAAATGTGTCTTACTAACACACACTACTTAGTCAAATTTCATCAGTTTAATATGTAAACCAAACAAAAGTAAGACAATGAAAGTTCGAACATGAAGACAGTTGCTGAAGATTATTCATGCATATCTTCAAATTCTTCCAAACTACGAATAACTTTAACCCACTTTAAAACTTTCTTGGTAGATCTTAGAACATCGGGTGAGAAATTTTCAAAATCGATTGAGAGAGTGAACATTTCTAAAGTTTGAGTCTTACCAATGATTATTATTCTGCAGTTGAATTAATATTTAGAGCAGTTAGAATTACTTGCAAAAACCGTAAATCGAAAGTAAAAGATGGCTAAGCAAAAGTAGGAGTAACGCTAAAACAACACAATAATATAACATAATCACAAGATATAAATATGCATTCATACCTATCTCCTGTTGAAGATGATACAAAAGATTTAAACAGAGTATAAGAAAAAATAAGTTATGCAAGATGGAGGAAAAGTGGCATAATAGCAATTGCGGATGGTTTGTCGAAGGAACCTGGATCATGGCTGCAAAGTTAGAATGAATTCCGGGTATATTACAAGTTCCGCGATAGTATACAAGTGGAACAATTTCCAAATACCGAGAGCTAGTTAAAGAAGTATTTCGTAATTCGTTAAACTGAAATATTCAACTTGAAATCATATACCTACAAACATAATGGATTATATATTATGTAGAAAAAAATACAGAGTTTAACTATGTAAAGCTTGGCTCATTTCATTCATATAATTGACTAGCTTTCCGCCCGCGGCTTCGCCCACGTGTACTACACGACTTTATCCTCAGGGAATGTGATATTTTCCGGGATAAACTACATCACTGTCCAGCTCCCAATCTACCCCCGCGTACCAAAAATCACATTGATCCGTCGCTCCGTTTTGACGTGAAAGACTGACAAACAAATAATACCTACTACTGGTTTTCCCGTGGGAATATGATACTTTCCTGTGGTAAAAAGTAAAAGTAGCCTATTATAATCCTTCCCAGGGTCTCAAATCATTTACTTAAATAGGTACCATTTCTGGCCGCAAATTAGCTCGCGCTTAAAATGATTTTCGTATGGGAATGAGATCTTTCTCATTCCCATACGAAAAGTGTTAAGTATGTCTTTCCCAGGGCCTTAAACTGTCTCTATTCTAAATATAATCATTTCCATTAACTTAAACTATCACCTTAAATACCAATTCCATTCCACAGCTATGCCCGTGCTAAAACTTATTTTATCATGGGAATGATCCTTATTCCCGCGGTAAAAAGTCCTTCCTAAGGTCACAAAATATCTCCATTCCAAATTTCGTCTGAATCGGTTCAGCCGTTTTGACGTAAAAACAGAACATACAGACAGACAGACAAACAAACAAACAAACATAAATTTTCGAATTTATAATAATACTAGCGGCCGCCCGCGGTTTCACCCGCGTGGTTCCCGTTCCCGTGGTAATATCGGGATAAAAAGTACATATAAACTTTCCTCTTGAATCACTCTATCTATTAAAAAAAAACGCATCAAAATCCGTTGCGTACTTTCAAAGATTTAAGCATACAAAGGGACATAGGGACAGAGAAAGCGACTTTGTTTTATACTATGTAGTGATTAGGGATAGCAGAAATATGAATATGATTGGCTGGCCGCGACTACGTCCGTCCGTGAGTAATTTGTGGTCGTCCAAATCAAAAGGGACCTTGTGGCGCTCGGCACTATCGCCCTTATTGCTGTTGTTCGAATACAAAACAAACGACAATAAAGACGTATGTGCCGGCCGCAATAAGGTCCCTTTTGATTTGGACGACCACATTTAATTGGGTACATCGCAGAATTTCATGTCAAAAAGTAGGTAGATAGGCGTTCTCTAAGGTCTCATCAGTACCATCATCAATCCATTTTAATGTCCCCGCTGCTGGGGTACGCAGGCCTTCATATTGATGGATAAGGAGAAGGGACCATGACCTTCCACACTGGCCCATTGCAGTTATGGGGTATTAACCAATCCAAATGCAGCCAGAACCATCGGCTTATCTTCCGAAGCACTATAATTGAACAGCCATCGCGTGAAAGACCACTGCGAAAGTTATATAACCTCAGCAATCGCAGGCCGAGCACGCTACCTATACTTTATACCAAACATGAAAGTCAGATCAGTGGTTTCTTCTTATGCCTATAAGAAGGTTACAATACCTAGACAAACAGTAGCTACTTTCGTATGAATAATATTCGGACATTCTCCTACTCTTGAACTACCAAAATGCAAAAAATCAAGTCAATACTTTGATATGCAGGTTCTATGCCACATTAAAAAGTATTTTATAGTGGCAATACGCTAGTTGATACATAACTACTCTTTGGTGGCAATGAGGTACGTCCTGGGTACGTCGCACTGTAAAAACCATAGATGTAAAAACGGATTGAGTTTTCAAACATGTGTCAAAACAAAATGAAATTAAAAATCAAAAGCACTAAGGTGTATCGATATCAACTTCGATGCAAATCACCCCCAAAATAATTTTTTATCCCTTTTTAACCCTGTTAGGCAATGAGTTTCAATGAAATATGAAACACATCTTCGATTATTTCTGTTAAAGAATGTTTATGCAAAATTTGAAGAAGATTGGACAAAGGAATCACGTTGTCCCATACAAACTTTACCCCCGTTTATCACCCCCTTAGGGGTATAATTTCGAAAAATTCTTTCTTATCGGATGCCTACATCATACAAGGAACACACCCTCCAAAATTCAGGTCTCTACGATCAGCGGCTTAGGCTGTGCGTTTATCCGTCAGTGATTCAGGACAAAGGATTTTATATGTATAGATAGATAGATAAGCGACTACATTGTTTTTGTTTCAGTTTTGTTGGATAAACCGGAAAGAACAAAAATCTTGAGATAATAATGTCATTTTTAATAGGTAGGTACTATATTCTTAAACCACTTTCACTGATAAGTACTATTATTTACAACACGTGCACTGTAGCTGAATATAAACAATAATAAAGCTATTTTCTGTACGTGGGTAGGGGGTAGGTGTATGTAAGGTACCTACTGGCAAAAAAGTGAAAATTCATTGCACACCCAAGTTTTAATGGGAAGCGGTAATTGGCGTTTCAGTGTCACTGAGCAGTCTCAGAGTCAACTGGCGTCAGTACACAATCCTGCACACAAGCAGCTCCTATAGCTTAATTTGGGTCAGCCGCCACAGCGCAGGTACAAAAGGACCACAGCCACGGATCGCCGGTATCGTGAGGCCTCGTTAGTTAATTAGTTTGCATTCAGCCTAGCCCCGACACTATACGTCAAGTTAGCCCAGTCGAAAAGAATGTCACTGACAATTTTATTATTGTTAGAGAGACAGATAATAAGGGCTATTATTTAAAACCAGCGCAAAAACGCCTTAATAGCGGCTGCTAAATCACTCTCCATCAAGCGAGGCTTCTGCTGATGACTTCAGTTCTGATTGATAAAATTGTCCTTAACGTTACTAAAATTAACTTTATTGACTAATTTCTGCTTTCTGCAAAAACTGCTCGAGCAGTCGCCCGGAAAGCGAAAGGTCGTGGGTTCGAGTCCCATCGGAGCTAGTTGTGAGACGGGTCGATTTTTTCTCAATACTTCATTTTCCATTTTTCTATATTAAAAATTGCATTGTGAATGCAAAAATCAAAAAAATTAAAAATAACTAATTTCAGTCTCTTTGTCAGCATTGTAGGTAGGTACGAACGGTTGGTAGTACCTAATCATCTCGTTCTTATTAGACTGGACCAGCGTACATGTTAAAGTCCAGAGAGGTTATTGATTGATGGATTAACAGGTCATCTATCTATTGTTTGTAACAACAGTGATGCTGAACTGTTTCATACATTGTAGGTATATGTAGATATAAACAATGCGCTTCAAGTAGGATTATTACGCTTCCAAGCCCACGGCACATATTAAGCAATATTAGTGTCAATTCATGAATAAATTATATCACAAAAAAAAAATTGGATGAATAGATTAATCTTAAATCTATTTGATTAAGTTTAAAGAAGATATATAAAAGGATCCATAATAATATTGAAAACCATCCTACTGCTAATGCGGCACAGATAGATGGTTAAAAAGATGAAGATAAAAGATAGCCTTTCTAGCTGAAATTTACTGAAAATGTTACGCGCGATCAACATTTTAAGAAATGTTCCCTTGTAAGTGACGTGTCAGTGCCACAGGATAGACATATCATACTCAGGAAATACGATCCGGGCGCTTATCCTTTCACACACATTGATAAAGTTTTAGCGCGTTTGAATGGCAATGGCTGACATTATCGTAAAAGTCGAAACTTTGTGTTGAAATAGCTCCGGCGAAACATAAGGGGTTCACGTACAATTGCTAAAGTTTCTAATATACTAGGATATACGTTCGTATCGTTTCTGTAATATCTCATAAAAATGTCATATTGTGTAAGCGTCCTCTCGAGTTTCAATATCTCTGGCGCTTCCTGTATTGTTTCCTGGCGCGAACTTGGGCAGTTTGCTTAATGCTTATATCAGTTTAAAATACAGCAAAGTCTAAGAAGGAAATAATTCCAGGAGAACAATGAGATGATATTTTAACATTTAATTCATAATAATATAGTTACGTTATATTAAATGAATAATAGGATGGTAATGCATTTTAAATCAAACTGCCTTTAATTTTTGACCTAATCCGACTATAAACGAAAAAGACTTAATTCGCAAGACCTCACCCAATACACTAGCATGTTTTCTGTAAGCAAGTAACTTTTATTAGAATAATCAGATAAGTATTGCAGTTTTATGGACGAATCCTATTTCACCAGTGTTGATGATAATTTTATACTCAAGCAAAAAACTTAATCATTGCGCAGGTATGGAAATAACCCTAGTTTATAGTTTTTAAATTTAGTTTTACCTCGTTATCGAATAACATAACTCTTTTTATTTACTTTTCCATAGGTATCTACACAAACACTACGGGACTACTTTTTACAAATATAACGCTACAAAGTTTCGTTAATCGAAGGGGAAGCCGTTAAGGTCGAAGTACGTCTTCCTATCGGGTTACGGCGGGCTCAGCGCAGCAAATACCTCCAGGCTATAGTTTTTCAATAATTAACTGTGCCTGCACTCTGACGGGTAAGTACTTCGTCGGTCTTATTTAGAATTAGAACCTAAGTAAGCATGACTGAGATTGCTATATAGACTATCATTTAGAACATAGAGTTCAGCTTTGTATAGCTCTTCACATTTGTCAGCCAGCATGTCATTGGATTGTGGCATTTTTTTATTTATTTATTTATTTAACTTCTGTACTTACATAATATACACAGTAAAATATACAAAGCGGACATTATACTAACAATATTCTCTGCCAGTCAACCTTTAGGAAACAGAGAACAACGAATTAATTATTAATTGAAATAATCTGTTACGGTATCATTCAACTAACAAGGACTACACTGAAACCTTTTCCTGTTTAAAAATATACCCATAACTATAAGGTAGTGCACACGTACTGTACCTTCTGAATATCGAAAAAAAATGTTACATTAATTTTCAACTTCACTCAATTTCAAACAATGTTACACTTAAAAATGTACGACTAGTTTGTGAGGATAATGGAAAAACCAACTCACTTAGTAAAATTGTTAAGAGGTCTAAAATAGTCAAATCTATATCTGCGATAGCCAATGCCTATAACTGCCACCTCCATTCAATCGCGGTATTTGAATAGCGGCCAATAAAACCAACCGCGAGGAAAACCTATTATAGTGCCTTTGTTTGTAGAATACTGCCGTCCAAAACTTGTTATAGATATTTTTTCGTTCGCTGCAATTCCAATATTCCCGCCCCGGTTTGAATCCAAATCCCCAATCTACGTTCACGTGTTGAAGGATCTTGGTAGATTCAATTCAATGCCACTAAATCGGCATGCGAGTGTTATTATTATACTTATATACCTACATGTCGCAAGCTGTGTGAAATAAAATAAAATATTGGTATTTATTCTGCTTCCATTAACTAAAGCGTACGCTTTTAAGCGAGATTTCAAATTGTATGAGATTTTTTCACTTTATACTTTTATTCCGTTGATAAAAAAAATTGATGAATATTAGGGTTCCTGTTAAATGATCACAAGTCTATTATATTTGATATTCACAATAATAAAACTTTGTACAAACAAGGTTAAACATCAGTTGCCACACTTTAATTAAAAATACGTAATGTGTGTTTTACAATTTATTAGTATTAAGTATCTCTTTACGCTATACTTACAATGGCTCATTACAACGCGTCTCTAACTGAAAATGAAGACAGATGCCTCCGCGGCGCAGAGTACACCGTATTTATCATAGAAAAGAGCAATCTAGCTTAATTGCTCGCGATTGTTTACGATTAATGCGCCGACGACACGGGCTGAGTGCTACCGAGCTCTCGCGTGGTCTAATTAAGTACTACAAGAACAGGTTTGAGGGCACCACTCAATTATTCTCAAGTTGATGCGCGATCACGCCCTCAGCCTCGCCCGCAAATCCGGCCGAAGCATAGCAAAATTCCACACCACAATTATGTGGATAACGCGACACTTAGATGGATTATGTGAAATTAAGCGAGCGGTAACTAAGTGAGCATAACTCACAGCGCTCATCAGCACGCAGACAAAAGTGCGAGCATGGAAACTGAGCTCGCACGCATTACTCCAGCGATAATGTTTCAAATGATAATTATGCTCTGTAACACCTACGCTACGGTAGGTTATATTTGTTACAAAAAGGACAGATTCATATTCAACACGTGTCGCATTTTAGAGTACCTACATAGGTACTAAAAGGTTCCATTTACATTATAGTTATAATACTTAAGTTACTTATACAATAATAATGTTTTTTAACCTTTTATACTATGAAAACTTACTTACTATAAATTTTCATGATTCTAAGTCAACGAAACACCGTATATATTTTGATTTATTCAGAGTCAAAATATGTGACATAAATGGCCGTATCGAGATGACTTATTAGAAGCCTGATATTTTTTAGAGCCCTTTTGGTTTGGAGGGTTGGTATTCTAAGAACCAAAGCACACAATTTATTTTTTGAAGCGATCGATGTCGGGAAAAACGAAAGTTATTCGATAAATAAGCTATGGTTTAACCGTTATTTGTTGATCTGTACCTATTGCATTACTCATTCACTACAGAGAAAAAATTACTTTTGTAGATATACTCGCTACTTATTTTTTTAGTTTTATCAAACCAACAATTTTCATACTGACTTATCACAAATCTAGCAAGTGACCTAAACTAGAGATGATCGTCGTTAAAGCCAGCTCGTGAATACTAAAACAATTACAATCTTAAGAAATTCTAATTTAAAACCACAAGCCATTGTCGTATGAAATGAAATCTAAACAACAATACTTACATTGCGCATTAATTACTTCACTCCAAAAGGGACTTTATTTAAGGGCAACAAATTGCTAAGGTCCTTTGCTTAATGGCTCACCAAGTGGCATCTCTTGTTTTTCAATTATAAAAAGAGGTTTGTATAATAAATATAGGTCCTCTAACAAAGAGGAGACGCCATCACATTTCAGTATCGTTAGGGATTTGTTTGTGTTTGTCATTAATAGACGAACTAAGTTTAATGATAAATGTTTTTTTCACTTCGACGACAGATGCTGCCATCAAATATAAATACAGAAGTAGTAAATTGGAAAATTTTAACCTGGAAGTTAAGGAAAAGGTTGATTGTAGTGAAACAAATTAACTGGTCGTGTGATGGATGTGACTAGTAAAAGTTATTGTTATTTAATGATTAATTAACAAAATTAGTTATACTCGAAATAATTACAAAACCGACTTTTAAAGAAGGAAGCATTTTATACATTTTACTTGTAAAAATGAATCATAAAACAGACTTATTTAAAGTAGCCGGTAAACAAAATAATAGGTTAAATGACGTGTCTTATTTCTACTATTTCATCCCCTTCAAGATTTCCGAGATTTGTATTTTAACCCTTATCTTAACGATTTTAAGCCACCCAAGCGCTTAAATTATGAGCGTAATCCGAAGGCTCTTCCAAAATAATTTCTCTGTTAAACTGCACTCGCCCAGGTGGGCACCTGTAAAGCTAAAAAAAATCGATTTAGGCATTTAAATGTGGTTATTATTCAAACAGTATTACTCATCTTTCGTCTTTGTTGTGGAAGGGGAATGAAAAAGTGTGTTCAGTCTATTGTTTTAGGGTCCATTGTTGGTTGTTGAAAAACGGGACTTAGCCATAACATTGTGAGATTACGGCGTGTCGTTACGATGCTCGTTTAGATACGGAGCATGAAGAATTGCAGATCTAGAAACGGGGGCTTGCGGCCGGCACTCGGGGATACCTCATGCATTTTGTTCCTAGGACTTGTATATTCTTCTTATGAAAAATGGGAAATCATATGTCTTACAAGGCAAACGCTTTCACATTTTTCTTTAGGAAAATAGATGAAAAAGCGCTACTTGTATGAAAGGAAAAGTTTTAATATTTAATTTATTTTTACTTTAGTGCATTCACAAACCAATTTTTATTGCTTTTTTAAAATAGAATCGAACCCACGAACTTTCAGTGCATTCTCATTTTCGTGTTCCATCAGAGCTAGTTGTGAGATGGGACGATTTTTTCTATAACTTTATTTTCAATAAATTGTTATATTCAAAATCTACGTTACATTATTTATATCTTTTGACTCTTGGGGCATTCTGCTATTTTGGAGGCATTACTACAACAAGTTATGTAAGGTACATTAAACTTTTACACAGCATATATATGCTGTGTAAAAGTTTAAATTATATAATTTAAGTACTCGGTCGAAATTGGATTGGAGAGAGTTATTATTATTAATATTATTATTATTAATTAGCAGGCAGGCAGTTGAAACAACTGGTGAAAGTCTGCATCCTGTTATCCAATGGTTAGGTTTTCGTTTCCAGTAAGTATTTATCTAATCTGTTCTTAAATTGGTTATTAGTTTGTGCTGAAATCACATCCGTTGGCAATCTGTTCCATGATTCAACCACTCTGTTGCTGAAAAAGTGCTTGTGAACGTTGTTAAATGAGCGGGCCTTTGACAGTTTGAGATGGTGTCCCCTTAGGTGGTTTCGGAAGTACTGGAACAGTTCTTGATCGAAATTAATAAGATCATAGTGGCCATGCAAAATTTTGTAAACTTCGATAAGGTCTCCGCGTTCTCTGCGTTCCTCCAAGGTTGTAAGTCTTAATAATGCTAGGCTTTCTTCATAAGTTCTGCTTTTTAATATTTTTGGGACCTCAGTAAATCTTCGCTGAACCTTTTCTAGTGCATTTACGTCTTTTTTTAAATATGGACTCCAGATTTGAAAACCATATTCCAAGATAGGCAATACATATTTTTTTTATTATTTATTCAATTAAAACTTTTACATAAAATGGATAGCAAACAATCATTGTCCCACAAAACCATTCTAGATGGTTTGACTGCGGGATCGGGAGTCTCAAAAACTAGACATATAATTTAGTTTACTTAAATTAGACTTAGTTTCAAATTAACAATATATCAACGAGTGTAGTTGGTTATTAACAATAAGGTAAGTATATCAAATTATTAAGTATTATATTAAATTAAATTAAATGAGACATTATGTAATTATATTTCGGAGTGCAAGAAAGCACTTAATAATTTCTTAAATTTATTTTTTGGCAATTCACATCGCAAAGCAGCAGGCAAGGAAAAATATATGGAATGGGTTTTTGCAATGTTCTATCACCATAATAATTTTTGATTTTGGGAACGACAAATTTACCCAATGTAGTAGTTCTTGTTTTAATGTTATGTTTGACTCGTTCCATGGTAAAGCCCCGCTCCCGGTCGCAATGGTTATTGACCAATAAAAGATATTTATGTCGTAAACCAGCTGGGAGAAGATTACAAATTTTTAATAATTGTCTATACCTAATCGTTTTTATATCTATGTTTCGTCTTTTTATCTACAAGTAGTTTTAAAAATCGTATTTGCATGTTTTCTAATTTAGATATGATAATATATAATATGATTTGTATATTTTCAGCATCATATCAGGGGTCAGCTTCCCAAATGCTTTTCTAATGAGATAAATGAAACTGTTGGCCTTCTTAATTATTGCAGTGATATGCGGTTCCCATTTTAAGTCTTTAGCAACATGTACCCCCAGGTCAACCAGTACTTCGACCTTTTTCAGTGGCACATTATCAATGTTGTATGAATTTTGGGGATTACGGTTTCCAATGTGAAAAAAAAAACAAAAATCTCTTTATTTTTAACACAAATGGTGTTTACAAATGTGTGGATCTCTTCTTGTAAGTTCGAAAAAACCTGTCATAGAAGAGACCCCTCTCATTACTATGCCAATTACATATTTTTAGTTACATTCTAGGTATAATAATAATACAACTAATAACAAAATTCTGCGTAAAAAAATAAATAGACTATAATGCAAATGTACCTACATGCCTAGCAAAACTACCTAAATAAATGAGTTTTTAAAGTAAAAATCAAATAACTTGTTTGAATTTTAATTTTAGGTACACACGGCGGCACATCAGACCACACATGTTGACCTTGAGACCGCCTTTACGCCAAAGTAATAAAAGCTGTTATCACAGTTCAACTGCTTAACTCGATGTGCCACCGAGTGTACCCAACACACTTTCCCTCTTTATACATTTATAACTATAAGTTTATCAATCAAATACAACATAACTAGTTAATTCAATCTTCGTATTTGAATATAGGCTACTAAAGGTTTGATGTCGATATGACACCATAAGGTGTATACAATTTTAAACCTTGTTTATATAAAGATGAAGCATAATTTTATATGCAGTTATCTGCTTTGTTTTTTAGTTTTAGTTTCGAAATGTAATAAGAGCATAATACATACATAGTAAAGGAATGAACTTGTCAATCGAAGAACTGTAGTGACTGTACATTATATACTGTATTATTATAGCAATAGCATATTTTATGTTTAGCGATTGGACATAAAATTTTCTATATTTTCTATATTTTCGTATGTTTGTGTTTTTAACCATGATGTTATCTTACTTTTACATGAAAAGTAAGTCAGTGAGAAAGTGTTTAATATTCTATTTATTTTATTATATAAACACACCGATTGGGCCGAGAATTGTTTTTGAGCAAATACTGTATTGGTATTTTTAAAGTGAATTACCGTGTTAACTTTTCGTTTACTTAATAACTTTGGGTCGAAATAATGTTTTTTATGAACGTTAAGAATGCACTGCTGTATATATAACTGTCTAACCGTTAGGACATTAGCTTCTTTGTATAATTAATCTGTGCTAAATAGTTTCTTTTTACGTAACATAACCTTTAAAAGTAGTCTTTGTGCACGTTCTATGTTTATAAATGTTGTTTTATAAGTACCACCCCACACTATTATACAATACAATTACAAAGATTGAACAAGGGTCTTATAAATATATATAATAAGTTCCTTGTCAGTTATGTTACGCAAGTGTTTAAAGAGCCAAATAAGTTTTCGTGCTCGGTTCGCAACCATGTCAAGTTGAGGGTACCAGGATAATTTTTTATCCAGTATTACACCTAGATATTTTGTGTGATTCACACGCTCAAGCTTATAATAAATGCAATTAAGTTTATCACCACTTTGGCACGTGTGTGCTGATATAGACAGGTTAGTATATATAATGTGAAGAACAGTACATTTGTCAATATTTAGTTTGAGAAGCCACTCTTTAGACCAATTTGCTATCCGCGTCAAGTCAGCCTGAAGGCGTTCCGAATCAATAAGAGGGTTGGCAAATATCTTTGTATCATCAGCAAACATGCTTACTTTGCAATCCAAATATTTAGGTAGGTCGAATGTAAAAATTATAAACAAAACTGGACCAAGAACGGAGCCTTGAGGTACGCCACTTTGTATTGTTTGAGTTGGACCAGAATTTCGCATAAAAAAGGTGTCAGACAGCCCGACAGACCCGCTCTCGTCCAAGATATTCTCAGCAGTTCTAGAAATGGCATTTAGAAACGTCGATTGGGAAAACAAAGGAATTAAAATAGATTGGGAACATCTAAGTCATTTGCGATTTGCAGACGACATTGCCATATTTACGGAAGAAAGTACTCAATTAGAAAATATGATGAACGAGTTAGCGAATGAGTGTGGGTAGGGCTGTTAATAAATACCTCGAAAACAAAATTATCACAAACGGTAGAAGAGAACAAAGTAAGTATAAGAATAAATGGTGAACACATGGAGTATGTAACAGAATATATTTACCTGGGCCAATCTATTTCCGTTGTGGATCAGACAGAAAAAGAAATAAACAGACGAATAGCAGCAACTGCTCGGAAGAAATATTTGAGCTTAAAAGAAATCATGAAAATCAAAGAGATAAACATAAGCTTCAAAAGCAAGCTATTTAATACAGTAATTTTACCATGTCTTACTTACGGCACAGAATATATAATAGTACTTAGGTCTTACGGCTGTCAAACATGGTCTTTACATAAAAATTACGACAACAAATTAGCTATTCACCAACAAAAAATGGAAAAAAGTGTGTTATGTAAAAATATCAGATAGAATAAGAAACGAGACGATAAGAAAAGAAACACAGGCAAGTTGCATACTCGAAAGAATAAGAAGTCTGAAATGGAGGTAGGCCACGTCTGGTAGAATGGAAAACGACTGATGGGCAAAAAAGCTCACAGAATGGCTACCAAGAGAAGGTTACAGAAAAAGAGCTAGACTAAAAAGAGATGGGAAGATGTTTTTAAAGAAATTGCCGGCCCTACTGGAGAAGACAAACAAGGGAAAGAGAGCACTGGAGGAAACTGGGGGGGCCTGCGCCAAGAGGCAACTTCCACAAATATAAATATAAAATAAATATAAACATAAACAATTGTACATAGTTGCATGTATTTTAATAAAATAAATAAAATCTTATACAATTTTAATATATTTTAATTTACTTAATTTAAATGTTGCATGAAATTATAATTATACCTAAGTAGGAAGGTACCTACCTATACTTGATTCAAACAATTTGTCGTTTTAATTAATAACAGTTTTTGACAACCACTAATCTATCAAACTAAGTAAGTATATTTATATGTATTTTCATAATAACAATAAATAGATAATGATGTATAGCCAGAGCTATTTCTGCTTTCAGCACTTACCTATTAATAAAGATGACTAGGGTCTCGCTCTATCTGAATCATGATTTGTAATCCTTGCTTCTGTTGTAAGTGCAGACACATTAGTTATTATTGAAGTTGCAGACAGTTTTAAATATGACAAATGAAAATATAGGGGAAAGTGCCATATTGTTGGCACCCGTCCTGTTATTGGCACCCTAGAATTCACCTCAAAAAGAATCAAGGAAAAAACAGATTAGGTGAGTACCTACCGAATCTATTTTTTCGTTGTTTTTTTAAGTTGAGATTAAGTAAGTATGGTATGCATTTATATGTGAAATAGTATTATTATATTGTAAAGACTTGGCATTTAGTTCTGCCATTCAAAACTCTACTGTATCAATAATTGGGCAGTTTACCTTATATGTACCTATAGGAACCGATAAAAAACTGTCTTATACTTTTCAGGCAATATTCAACATTCAATACAGTAACCTAAGTAAATAAAATAGGTACATAAGTAATTACGTCATGTAATAGAATGCTTAAGTGATATTTTAACAGTTGTTGCAACTTGCAGCCCTGCACAAGCGTATAGTAATTCAAAAGGTATGCAGTTACCCTGTTACCCATATAAGAGTTAAGCCCGACTGAGGCGTGTCACAACAGCGGCCATAATAAACGTTATTGCTCAGCGCTTTATGCAAGCACTTTTATTAGCTAAGTGTGTGGTCCTAAATCATGTAGGAAAACGTACATATAGTTGAGTCCTAAACTTAAAAGAGCTTAACGCATCTGAACAACGAGCAAAAAAACGGAAGACTCAACTCTACTCTACCAGAACTTCTGGTAAGTATCTTTTGTCCGCACTGCTGCCAACACTTAATTCTGATTTGAAACTTCCTAATTGCGTCAACTTCAACTTCAAAGTTACTAAACACATAATTAAAATATAATTTCCCAAAAAATATCCTAATCTTAACACAATTGTGAAACCCTTAATTTAACCCGACTACGAGGATTTACGAGAGATTTTAATAAACTGTGTAAACATTTAACTCCCGGTTCTACACGTAGGTAAACGGTGTAACATTTAGAAAAAGGATAACTTAAACCTCAGGGAGCACCATGCAACGGGTTCTTTGATCTTTATTATATAATAAACTTAGTTCATTTCGCCGGGTAATGAATATTAATGTTCTTGCTTAAGTCATAAAATAAACTTTATCTGCACAACGCGTCGTCGTGCCGGCACCTCGGGCCTAGTGATAAATTTACAAAGAATAAGCCAAACTCGGCCCGTTTTCAATTATAACCAAAATACCTATTGCATAATTCCAAAGTTTTGTAACACCGGACCGTGAATTTATTCAGGACCCGTCGTAAATAATTATAAACGCGTTATCAAACGTAATACTACATTGATGTAGGTACCTATGTATGTTTACAAAAAAAATATTTCTATAAATCTCATCTCAAGCATCTCAACATTGTAATCACCTTAACTTGATACCGAAATAAAGCATTTTGTATTTTTTTGTATTTGTATCTGTATACTACCTATATCATAGATATTTTGTTTCCATTGAAAAATTGAAAATTAAGTATTTAGATAAAATCGAGCCGTCTCACAACACAACCAGCTCCGATGGGACTCGAACCCACGACCTTTCGCTGTCCGAGCGACTGCTCTAACCACTTCTTACGCGCTGTACCTATAGCCAGCGTTAATTTCATCAATTTGAAGATATTACTACTACCCTCAAAGTGAGACGGGTCGATTTTTTCTAAATACTTACTTCAATTTAAATTTTTCAATAATAAAAATTGCATTGAAAATGCAAATAAGTAAAAATTTGAATAACTATATTTTTCCAGTTAGGCTATAAAAATTACTCGGATTCCAAAAGTCGATGAGTCCTAAGCAGGTAGGTAAGTATATCAAGAAATGAAAGTAACAAAAATGCAAAGAAGACCACACAAAGTAATTAAATAATCCAGCAATTTTATTTGCAGTACACAAAAGCGAGCTACCTTAATTTCAGGCAACCCAACCATCATTCGAAATCCCGGAAGCAATAATACAAGAGAGCGCTAATTGCGAGATATGAAACATTATTGAAGTAAAACAACGTTAAAATTAGACTAATTATTTCTAACGGAGGCATGGTTCACGAAGGTGTAAATAAGACTATAAACAAGGGCTAATCTCGTTCCATGCGTTTGCTGAGCAAACAACTAACATGTTTGCGCAGACAATAGCTAAGCACAATAATTGCGCATGAAGTACCCTAGAGGCGAGCCTTGTTGTCAGAGCGGTCCCTAAGCCTTTCCGATGAGTGACTAATGTTTGGTTATGTTAATGAGATGTTAATTGCAGTTGCCAGTTCAGTGTAACTGGATCATCGGGCCTGATCTCCGGCCGCTGCACCTTCGAGTGGCCAGCTTTCTGAATAAACAATGTTCTTTACTTTGTTCGAGCGCACGGATTCGGTGGGCCGACCGCAACCGCTCGTTTTACAGTTGTTCAAACATGAATCGGACTTAAAACTCTTCGTAGCTTGGCGTCTCGCAATGCAAATAACACGAAACAGCTCTAAGCTCATCTCAACTGTAAATGAAATAATATCTATGTTGTAATTTGGGATGCTAACAGTAATTTCGGATTAAACTCGATGTCGAAGTCTAGACTACGTCCATTATGAAATGACAATGTTGCCCGAAGAGAAGAAGGCGTCTAAACATTAATGTCCTAAATATAACTATTTCCAAAAAACAAGTACTTATCAACTCTAATGCAACAGATATGAGAGTACCTTCATATGTGTATTTTTATCTAAGTATATTCCGTGACTGAAAAGTTTTTAAGTTTGTACTCTTATTATTGGGAAAGTATTAAAAATAGATATTAAAATATCTTTGAAACAAGGACAGAAATATACTAATGAGTAGTTCTTATTCACAACAAATAGATAGTTTATCGTCATTTCGCATGTTTACTCTAAAGTAAGTAGGTACTATCGACAGTTGCTGGCTTCGAGTCTAAAACAGGTCTCATCATAAAGTCTCTTTATAAGATTAATTTTCATCAATATTTACTTGATATTTATATATTTACTATGTTACATGCTTGACGCATTATAATTTTATTTTTCTTATTTATTATTGTCGTCTCCTATATTTTTCATTTATTTACGTTACATTCCAAAGTATGTACAGTGCAAGTTATTGAAGATAATGTCAAGTGTGTTGTATGTAGGTCTCTCTCGAATAACATCAAAATTCTCTAAATACATGAGCTTATCAAGTGATAACATGATTAAGAAATACTAGGCATTATTTGTTTACATAATGTCACAAAAGCTAAACCAAAAGAAAGGCAGTTATGTGTGACGTTTTTCCTGCGGATGCCACTTAACTTTATCTTTCAGCCTTTGTTATATTATGTTTTATAGAAGTTTTATATAAAGGTAGCTGTTTTACGAGTATAAAAACATACAACCTACCACATATTCCTTTCCTTACACAAACTAGATTTAAAAAAACATTATTTTTATCCATAAGTTAAGTAAGTATAATTTATAATTTAGCCTAAGTTATAATTTAGGTTCTACAGGTAGTTTATATAAAATGTAATATGTAGACAGTATGCCCTTTTAGCGAACATTTATTATATCGCGCAACGCTTTTAAGGAAATTGCGAAAAGGTCAGCAATTATGAGTGAGTAAAACAATCGCAATTTGTTGGTAAAATGCTATGTTATGGACACAACAAATAAATCTATCGGAGTAATATTTGCGGAAATGCAGAGCAGTTTAATTAAAATACATATTTGAGGTAGGTACTCATTTATAGACAAAATAATGTTTTATTAATAGCACACTAATTTAAGGGTCTATCAAAAGAAAGTAATTGATTATAACATATTTCGTTTACCTTACTTCTTGTTCTGTTAATTATGAATGGATTTAAATTAACTTGTAAATAAAAACAGTATAAGTACTCACAAAATTAATTTAATGTTATTCGTAATTTCGTATGCGAAGATTTGTAGTTAACTATAGATAGATAGCACACACTTTTCCTACGCTCGGCTCATACCTAACTTATATCAATTTTACACTGATATGTAAGTAACAATATCAAAAAGTGGAGTAGGTATCTTAGTTTAAAACTTATCGTGAGAAATGAAATGAAATGAAATGAAATGAAATGAAATATATGAAATGAAATATATTTATTTTTGCGCATGAAAAGGGTTACATTTTGTGATCTTAAATTTTTGTGTTGCCTCTCCTCTTCAGCTAACAAAAGTAGCATGCAAAAGTCAAACATTAATTAGGTACTTATGACAAATTAATTTCAATTTACAATATTTGAGTCATTAATAAAAATAAATAATTTAAACAATCTAATAAATATCTAGTAGAAAAAAAAACATAATTTATCTGTAACGGCTGAAGGCCTTAAATACCAGAGCCAATAAAAGTTCATATTGTCTATGGCAGACCATAAATATAACAGCCATAGACAAGACAACCGAATCAAATGTCATGCATGTCACACACACACACAAACAGTGCAGTGAGAGCGAACTTCAATGCAAACTATAATTTTCTCTTCAACCAACTTCCACCAAAATATAATAAGTATTTCTGAAGCGAAACTTTCCGACAAAGTAATCATCTTAGGGACTAATTTAATACGATGGCTGCTCTCCAACTATTTGGTTACGTAAACTTCGTGATTTCGTGGCCCGATTGACTATTCTAGTCAAATGAACCCGAATGTCACGAGCTCGAGAGGGTGGAGGGATGGAGGTTTGGAGCGCTGCGCCAACTATTGTCGTGGCATTCCACAAGTAGCTGTTGACCTGCTGCCATCGACGACTTGTAGGTCATCTCAACAATCGCTAACGTTCCGATATCTATAGACATTTCGGTAAGTACCCACTTGGAATGTATCTTTCAAGCATTCCTAGGTAACAGGCGAAAGGTTTTGACTAATGCTACAATTTGTCCAGATTCGAGTAGTACGGAATTAGAACCTTGTGTAGTGGAGCTATACTTTAATTGTATCAAAGGCGCAAGCTATGAGAATTTCACGATAGTAAAAGTAGAAAAAATATAACTGACTCAGAAGGAAGTCAGAAAAAGCAATAAAAATGAGTCTCAGAAAGAACAATGCTATAACAAAACTATTGAACAACATATATTTTTTAGCTAATGTAGGTATAATTAAAAATATGTGCTTTAACTGTACCCATTAAGTCCATAAAGATTCTGGGTTTTTAGTCCATACATTTGGACCTAAGATCTAATTTTTTATGTCCGCACTAGTTCTTATAGATATGGATATAGACTTATTAGAAACGGCGGTCATTTTAGAAACTAAAAAAATCATACTGCTAACAGCCGATAGTATATTTTTAACCCCCGACTGCAAAAAGAGGAGTGTAGTTTGACGTGTCTGTGTATATATCTGTGGCGTCGTTGCTCCTGAACAAATGGATCGATTTTGATGCGGTTCATTTTATTTGAAAGTAAGTAAATTTTAAATTTTATTTTATTTCAAGCTGACGTGATCGAATCGAGATGTTTCTTAAATACAATTTGTGAAGATTTGTTCAGGTGTTTCAAGGTCATCAGCTCTTTTAGTTAGATGCATAATGTGTAGGTATTTACTTACAAACATTAATGTGTACAATTTAAAAGGAACGATTTTTTTATATTTTTTTTACCTTTTAGATTTTTTTGTACCTATAAGCCTGATGCACATGGTAGAGTAAACGGTGTAAACTCCAGCGGGGTGGTGGAACCACTCGCAATACAACATTAGCTGACATAAAAAACACAAAACGGGGGTCCTTATAAGGGTATACTCAATGTTGGAAAGTTGAGGTTCACTGACTAGAGAGAGATTTTTGTTTTACTTTTATAAGACTAGCTGACCCGGCGCGACTTCGACCTTCCCCTACCCCACCACTACTCCATCCCTACCCTACCCCTACCCTACTCTACCCCTAACCTACCCTGCCCTACCCTACCCCTACCTCTACCCTACCCCTACCTCTACCCTAACCCTACCCTACCCGTACTCTACCCCTACCTCACCTCTACCTTACCCTCCTACTAGAAAATAAGGGGATTATTTTCTTACCGTTAAAACCTTCCTTGGACTTCCACGAACATTTCAAGACCAAAATTAGCCAAATCGGTCCAGCCGTTCACGCGTGATGGCGTGACCAAGAGAAATAGGGATTCATTTTTAGGGTTCCGTAAATCCGTAGTCAACAAGGAACCCTTATAGTTTCGCCATGTCCGTCTGTCCGTCTGTCCGTCCGTCTGACCCCAGTCTAGCTCATAGACTCTTAGTACTAGAAAGCTGTAATTTGGCATGAATATTAGGGTGGAGCGTTTTTTCGTTTTTATAGAATTTCAAAATCGCAGGGTGCGCGAAAGTTGCTTCATGTGATGAGGATCAAAACTTATTATGAGGACAACTTAATCAAATTAGTAGAAGTACTGCCCCCAAGGCCGTCAAAGTTTGAAAATCATGAAGTTTTCAAAATCATAAAAAAATTAATATACTTAAATATCATAACTTAAATCATTAATGAAGAATTAGTTGTAAAATGAATAGA
This sequence comes from Crambus lathoniellus, assembly GCA_949710035.1. NCBI lineage: Eukaryota > Metazoa > Arthropoda > Insecta > Lepidoptera > Crambidae > Crambus > Crambus lathoniellus. Next base: position 12,156,551 of record OX453306.1, read on the forward strand.
AAAACCATAAATGACAATAAAAATAACATTTAAGTTATCATCATCATCATCATCATTTCAGCCGTACGACGCCCACTGCTGGGCATAGGCCTCCCCCAAGGATCTCCACAACGATCGGTCCTGCGCTGCCCGCATCCAGCGGCTTCCCGCGACCTTGACCAGATCGTCGGTCCACCTTGTAGGGGGCCTGCCCACGGAACGTCGTCCGGTTCGCGGTCGCCATTCGAGAACCTTTCCGCCCCAACGGCCATCGGTTCTCCGCGCTATGTGTCCCGCCCACTGCCACTTCAACTGAGCAATCCTTCGAGCGATGTCGGTCGTTTTAGTTCTCCTGCGGATCTCATCATTTCTGATTCGATCGAGCAGGGAAACACCAAGCATCGCTCTCTCCATTGCTCTCTGGGTAACCTTGAGCCTTCTTATGAGACCCATAGTAAAAGACCACGTCTCGCTTCCATAAGTCATAACTGGCAACACACACTGGTCAAAGACCTTAGTCTTGAGACATTGAGGAATTTTGGACGCAAATATATGCCGGAGCTTCCCAAACGCTGCACATCCGAGCTGGATTCGACGAGAGATCTCTTTCTCAAAGTTGGACTTACCTAATTGGATTGTCTGTCCCAGGTAGACATAGTGGTCAACAACTTCGAGTGTAATGTTCCCAACATTAACTGGAGCGGATGCAACATGGGCATTGGACATGATTTTCGTCTTATCCATGTTCATCTTCAGACCCACTCTTTGGGAAGCATTGCTGAGATCTTCGAGCATTGTGTTCAGGTCTTCCAAGGTCTCAGCCATGAGAACTACGTCATCGGCAAACCGCAGGTGTGTTAGGTACTCGCCATTGATGTTAATGCCGAATCCTTTCCAGTCCAGTAGCTTAAAAATATCCTCCAACGCAGCTGTGAACAGTTTCGGAGAAATGACGTCTCCCTGTCTCACACCTCGCTGTAGTTGGATAGGATTAGAGCTCTGGTTCTGTAATCGGACCGACATGGTGGCGTTTTGGTATAAGTACCTCAGCACCTCGATGTACCTGTAGTCTATTTGGCACCTCTGGAGAGACTGCAGCACTGCCCAGGTCTCGATCGAATCAAAGGCTTTCTCATAGTCCACGAACGCCAAGCATAGTGGCAAGTTATACTCTTCGGTCTTCTGTATAACTTGCCGCAGCGTATGAATGTGGTCTATGGTACTATAACCTTTTCGGAACCCGGCTTGTTCGGGAGGTTGGAAGTCGTCGAACCTGCGAGCGAGACGATTCGTAATGACTCTCGAAAACAACTTGTAGATATGGCTCAGAAGCGAGATGGGTCGGTAATTCTTCAGGAGAGTCTTATCACCCTTCTTGAAGAACAGCATCACATCGCTTCTGCCCCATGCCTTTGGCGTTTTGCCCTCGAGGATGACAGAGTTGAAGAGCTTCTGGAGGACCTTAAGTATCGGCTTACCGCCCGCTCTCAGAAGTTCTGTTGTGATTCCGTCATCGCCCGCCGCCTTGTTGTTTTTGAGCTGCTTGAGAGCCATTCTAATCTCGTACAGGCTGACGTCCGGGATATCTTCGGTATAGTGTCGGGTAAGTTTGGCTCTAGGTTCTGTAGCCTTACTTTCAACAGGTGTTTGTGTGGAATATAGCTGTCCATAGAAACTCTCAATCTCCCTCAGGATTTCAAGTGTTGATGAAATGATACTACCGTCCTCAGCTTGCAGCCTCGTCAGTTGACTTTGCCCTATAGCCAGATCTCTAGCGAACACTTTGGAGCCTTTGTTCCGCTCAATGGCCTCTTTAATACGCTCGGTATTAAATTGGCGAAGGTCGCTTGTCAAGGACTTGGAGATCTGCCTATTTAGCTGTCGATAACGAAGGGCATCCGCTGAGTTCTGTAGTTTCATTTCGTTTCTCTGATCCATGAGTCGGATAGTATGGCTGGAGAGTTTCTTTAATTTAGGACGGTGGGTTTTGTAGTGCTTGGACCCTACCGTGCGGACAGTGTCCACCACCATGTTGTATAGATCGTCCATATCGATGCTGTTCTCAAGGGCTTCGAAGCGGTTTTGGAGCTCGAGCTGAAAGCACTCGGGGTTTGGAATTTGAGCCGGTATTGGTCGGAGCGTAGATTTTATTAGTCGAGATCTTTCCAGCTTGACGTTGATATTCAATGTGCCTCTAAGCATGCGGTGATCGCTTCCCGTCTTTACGGCGTTGATCACAACGACATCATTGAATATTTGCTTCCTCGTTGACATAATAAAATCTATATCGTTTTTGACTTTACCGTCCGGACTAATCCAGGTCCATTTGCGGCTTACGGGCTTCTTAAAGAAGGAGTTCATCATGTAGAGGTTCTCCCTCTCCATGAAGTCTGCCAGCATCTGGCCCCTTTCGTTCCGTTGCCCAAATCCAAATTGCCCCACTCTCAACTCATCACCGCAACGTTGCCCCAACTTAGCATTAAAATCCATCCATTTAAGTTATACACGCCTCCAAAAAAAATTTTTTTAATATCTTTAATTTTCTAATTTTCTAAATTACCTTATTTTCAAATGATTTGTTTTTTTCTGTTTTAATTTCCATTCTCAATTGCTTTGTAGCATGTTTATTGTATTATTTCAATAAAAAAATACAAAATTTATTATTCCATAACTTTACTTTTTTTCATACATCATATATTTTTCTTAAAATCCAAAGCTCTTGGGGCAGTAATTCTACTAATTTGATTAAGTTGTCCTCATAATAAGTTTTGATCCTCATCACATGAAGCAACTTTCGCGCACCCTGCGATTTTGAAATTCTATAAAAACGAAAATAACGCTCCACCCTAATGAATATAGATATTTATCACGCCAACAAAGTGGTAAAGTAAAATTTTGAAATATATTTTTTTTTAGGTTTTCTCCCCTACACGTGAAGTGGGTACTTATGAAAAAATATTTTCTTGTCTACCCCATAGTGTGGGATGTCGTTGGATAGCAATTTCAAAAACGTTGTGGGTTCGTAAAGACAGTTTTTTGATTGAAGCATCCGTTTGTGAATTATTAAGCTTTAGTCAAGTGTCCCCCCCCCTTCTACCAGCCAAATGGTTGTTTCTGGATACGTGAAAAAATTTACGATAGTAGTACATTATGACGAAGTTAAAAGGAAAACTATCACAGCTAAGTAGGCTTTACAAGTTTTTGAGATATAACACATTTTCGAAAACCGCAAATATAACTTTGTCATTCATACGAATACTATGAAAAACAAAGTGATTTTTTTTCTGGCATAAAATGACATTGGTATTTTTGCTAGGTGTACGTAATCGGTACATTAAGTGGGTACGGAACCCTTTATGAGCGAGTCCGACTCGCACTTGGCCGATTTGTTATATAAATAGACTAGTTTTCCGCCCTCGGCTTCGCCCGCGTGGACTACACGACGTTATCCCGCGGGAATGTGATATTTTTCCAGGCTATAAAGTATCTGTGTCCCAAATTTCAACCAAATCCGTTCAGCCGTTTTGGCGTGTTTGAGCAACAAACATCCAAACATCCAAACCTCCTAACATCTTAACTTTCACATTTATAATATTAGTAGGAGGAAGTAGGATTATAGTAGGATGTTTTTTTGTGTCGGGGGTTGACTAAAATTTTTATTTTATTTTTTATGACAGCTAAATGTTGTGTTGCGATTGGTTGTGTTAATGGTGACAGCGATGGTCCAACAACAGGGTCAGGAAAGTTTGAAAAACTCTACTCTTCCTTGCTACTGCGCCGACACTACCCGGTGCATCATTATTGGTGCTAGGTAATAATAATACAACTTATTTAAAACCTTAAAACAAACAAACCCGTTTAAGTAGATGTTGATATTCTCAGATGCTCAATTTTTCTTTAACATATAGAAGTTTTGAAGAACTATACTCGGTAATTTTTTTTTCATCCCGGAAAATTTCAGGGATTATTATACTCATGAAAACAAACAACTTTTAATAAGGGACCAAAACTGAAATAGCGAAAAAAAATCAGCTGCAAAAAAGTGCATTGATGAATGCAATGAACAGCTGAATTTTTTCCCTGAAATTTTCCGGGATATAAAAAAAATACTGTGTATAGGCCCATTCAAAATTTTAAGTTATTTATTATATTTTGTTCGGTATTTTTAACCGACTTAAAATTCCAAAAAGGAGGAGGTTATACGTTTCTCTGTCTATATGTAGGTGTATTTTTTCTATGTTTTTCATTAATTTTCATAATTCTTTTTCTATTCGGAAAAGTATACTCCCGAGGTGGTCCCATCTGATAATGCAATCTCCGAGAAATTGAGGGTCAACCTCAAATTTTTATAGGCACGTGTGTAGTGCTTGTGTGTTTCATTTCATATATTTTCTGAAGCTATTCAAGCGTTTGCGTCTATGGTAGGTACTCATCATTTCGAGTAAGTGAGCTTTTGTAATGGAAGGTACAACCCCTTACCGTTTAGTTGGAGGATGTTTTGATAAGTATTACATGCATTTATAGCCCTCATTGTGTTTTTCAGATTTTTTGTTCGAAGTTCTTAGGGAAGGTGGTTTTATTTTTTAGTAAATTAGTATTAACTACAAATCCGACTACCCGAAAATTCGTTGGTTTCGAGCTAACAAAAAATGAAACCCGGCATCGGAATATCATACCTACTTATAAAGCTATTTGATGAAAACAACATTTAATTTGTGAGCTTGTTGCGATTCGCGGCCAGTCCTGCGGCGCGATATGGAAACGAAATTGTAACACATATTTAGCACAATATATTCATAAATTGTATACGAGAAAGGTGCGCTGATAACAATAAGTTTTCAAGAATAATTCATGCTCGTTGCATTCATACGAGAGCGAGCCACGTACGGTAAAGTACGGCCCAATTTTGGCGTACAATTTACCTGCAGATGCAACAAACACAAAGAGGCTATATTTCGGAGGAGGTCTGCGGGGGCTTGCGGGGGTGCGAGGGGCGAGGGCGGGCAGCGGGTCGGATTACGGCGGCCATCTGCCGCGCGACACCGAACAATCAACCTAACGAGCCGCGCTCGCGAGACCGGATTAAAGCCTAATGCCGCTGCGAACAATACGTCGACGGCCTTTATCAGTTACAGTTAGACGCTAACAGATCGCTCGTGTCGCGACAATGGCCCTCCTTGTTTATGGCTAATCCTAAGTGGATTACTCGGCGGCGCGGGCAGGCGGCGCGCGACCCGCGACGGTCGGCGCAGACGGACGAGACGGCCGACGTTAACGTTCTCTTGTTTATTTAAGGCGAGGAATCCCGACCGAAATAGGCACGCTAACGCTTGCTCGGCCGCGCTCTATACACTTCGCGCAGACCCAGCGGCAGCCGGCAGTGAACTGTGAACTCGCGAGCGCCCCGCGAATCGGAAATCACTTAAAATTCAATTAAAAATTAAATATTAAAAAAATTAAATTTATGACGGCCGGAATCCCTCGGCTATTCAAAGACAATTATTTTTATATATTTTTCACTAGCCTTCCGCCCGCGGCTTTGCCCGCGTGTACTACACGACGTTATCCCGCGGGAAGGTGATATTTTTCAGGAATAAAAAGTAGCCTATGTCCTTTCTCAGGCTCTAGACTATCTCTGTACCAAAATTCATTTAAATCGGTTCAGTAGTTTAGGCGTGATTGTGTAACACACAGACAGACATTTTCGCATTTATAATATAAGTAAGGATTAACTAAAATCAAGTATACTGCAAGTAATATGATATTTGAATTATTTTTAGACGGATGTTTGGGATTTTATTTGACACAGTAAAATAACACCAATCAAAAAAAAAACGGCCGGAAGAACTAGATAAATGACTGTAAAATAACATATATTTTTTCCAAGTTTTAAGTACTTGTGATTTGCGAGTAATCCATAATCTAAAATACCCTATTTTGGGGAATCGGCGCCTTAAGCAGACTTGCCGATAATCCTAAGCGTATTTTATATGACGTCTGTTCTCAACAACGACTTGTTTAATAACAAGTCAACGACTCAATCATTTTCAATAGGTTTACTGAATAATTGATTGATAGTTTTGACTTAAATAATTACAAACATTTTTATTTTTCATTATAAGTGTTAGTAAATACCTTAGTACCTATATTGAAATGTACCGACACGACACTCAGATCTTAAAGAGATGATTCTGAAATTTATATAATAGCATAGTAATTTTCTATTAGATACGAATTCTATCAGAGTCGTTGAATAATTAAACTTTTAACAATATTAAACGTAAAGGGTATGCTAATTACCCCTAATGTAAGTTTTTATGTCAAGCAAACGCAAACTATCGCGATTCCGTATTTATGTCAATTTGGATGAAAACTGTATCAGCGCCTCTAGCGGCGAGTAGCGCGCTTATATGCGCGTTACGTGATTAATTTCCTAAAATCAACTAATATTTATCAACTAATTTTTAAAGAAACAAATCATTTATCATCGTATGAAAAATTGAAAATAACACCACTCCTGAAAATCAGTTCTTGATTTCCAGGGTTGCGGGAGCGGATGTCGTCCAAAAATCTACTATAGGTCTAAGTGGATTTTTTCTATTTAATTTAATCCTATTATTACAGAATTTCATTGTGGATGCACAAATTTCAAATCATAACAAAATTACCTAACGGACATACAGTAGTCGCAAAGTACCTACTTAGCTTTTATTTAAACAAATTTTTAATCAACTTTCTATCATTTCTGTAAACTTACTGTTACATTGAATATGAATTAACATAATCTTTTGATGTTATCTTATTAATCGAAGTAAATATCTCTTTAATTTCTGTACTTCGACTAATAGGATGGTCACAATATCCGCCCTGTCAACCTCTGGTTGTCTATACCTATATCTACTATCATCGCTTTTATATTGTAATATCAAAGGCTAGGCTCATTAACCTTCATACAGATTGCTATTTTATTTAAATATTGATAGAGACATACCTTTTACTAAAACGTTATTTAATTGCTAACGCTCTAACGCTGTCTTAGTCTGACAGTAATGAACATTTACCGCATTCATTAAGATTATTTACTTCCCCATATTTTTATCGTGATATTGAGTTGTTAAAGAACAAAATGGCTTCGTTTCAATTCCGAAGGTCTTATGGCCGTTTGCACCAAAACTTATGAATCGCCTAAGTCTTTGCTGAAATACCTATTACCCGAACAAGTTAACTCGGCACCTGGCTCGAAAACGTCGCTTACACTCAGGTTTTAAATAGGCTCAATAACAAACGTCACATCATCACTGTCTGAAGACAATGTAAACAGTTTTGACAGGCATCCCTTTCAAATCTCATTTTCAAACTTTATCACTTTTGCCCTCGATCCACTTAAATCCATTGCAAAGATCCATTGATGGATCTTTTTGCACTCTTATGTCCACTTTAACCCTTGATGCAGGATTTTCTGCAAAGTGGATTTTTATTGCACTAACATTGTCCATGCAAAGATCCATTGCATGGATCTTTTTGTACTCTTATTTCCACTTTAATCTTTGATCCAGGATTTTTTGCAAAGTGGATTTCTTAGCACTAACATTGTGTCTGAAATTCCAGGGCTGGCACATGCAATCTTCTTTATCAAACACAACTTCCCTGGCTAAATCATATAGCATAACTACGTAATGTCAATTGTCTGTCACTGGGATAGTACTGTATGGTCGAGATAGGAAAACAACCAGGTAGCTGGTCAATTTGACCAGCCCCCTGATTCACGAACCGTCGGAAAAGGAATCGGATTCGAATTCTTAATTGCTTTGTCTTGATTGAAATTACGTAGTCATTCAGCCAAGGAAGTTGTGTTTGATAAAAACACAACTTCTCTGGCTGACTTTACCGCCTCTGTGGTCTAGTGGTTCACACCACCGACTTCAGACCCAGAGGTCCCGGGGTTAGATTCCCAGCGTGGGTACATATTGTATTCGGTTTAGTTGGTGGTAGGACTTTTTCTTAGTCCGCCTGGCTAGCTGCCACCATCTTATCTAAGTCTGACGCCAAAACAATGATGTTTTCAGCATTATTATGTTCTGGCAGTTAAAGATAAGATGCTAAGTTCCTCATTGATTGAGGATTCCGGGAGTAGTGCGCTTCCACCTTCAGCCTTACTACCACTTAACATCGGGTGTGATGAAGGCTAAGTGCTACACCGTAAGTAGTAGAAAAAAAAAGGTTTCATGTGTCAGCCATGGATTTTCAGACACAATGTTAGTGCTAAAAATCCACTTTGCAGAAAATCATGAATCAAGGTCATGGATTAAAGAGGACATAAGAGTGCAAAAAGATCCATCAATGGATCTTTGCAATGGATTTAAGTGGATCGAGGGGACTTTTGTACCTTCAGCCTTTTTACAAGCTTTTTATTAACTTGCCTTGTTAGTTAGTGGGGGACAAATCTTGCAAGCGTAATTTGAACCACTTCCCAGTGTCCGATGGAGCTGAAATTTTGTATACAGGTTTGGTTTAGATGACAATACAATATTAAAGTACAGTCAGCAAAAAAGCTTGTCATAAAAATGAAAGATTTACTAAAAAGTTATTGTAAAATAAGTATTTACCACAATAAAACTGCTAATTATATTTCTGCCGTTTTTGTAAAATAAGTATTTAGTTACCACAATAAAACTGCTACTTATATTTTTGAAACACTTCCATTTAAATCAAAAGCAATTTGTAAAGCTACAATAACATTCATTAATCACCGCAAAAACAATGAAAACTCCAACAAATTGCTGTTCATTTTAAATTAAGTGCTTAAATCATACGCTTACCTACCATAATTACTTAAATGCTTATTTATTTTATCGATTTTGCTCCTAGCATGGGAGATGAAATTAAACAGCCTGGGTACTGAGTAACAAACGGCTACTTAAGTACCTATGTGTTTATTTCAATTGCATTGCACCTAATATTCCTACTTACATTATTAAGTAAACTTGTAAGCCATTCAGCCGTTTTTACGTGATTAGGCGGGTCCTCCCTCACCAAGCGAGCAGCCTCGCGCGAGGCAGAACGCTTGCCACGTGCGGCGGGCCTCGCACGAGGCTGCTCGCTTGTTGAGGGAGGACCCGCCTAATCACGTAAAAACGGCTGATCGGATTTTTATGAAATTAAAACATACAATACTTTTTATCCTGGTTATTGGTCCCCTAAGTGTTTTCTCGAATGTCCACACGGACGAAGTCGCGGGCGGAAGCTAGTAAATAGTAAATGTCTGTTTCACAATCAAAAAGTTAGTACTGAGTAGCTTAGGTACCAAGAACTTTTAGGGTACTTAAGATGATTTAGGTTTCTATACCTACCCTATATTTACCCCCTGGGTTTGATTTTCCAAAAACTACGAAATAGGTTGCCTATTTGTTTTAAGAAGTAAGCCTACAAAGTTTCAAGTTAAAATGTCTATTTTACCCCCTGATTTTTCATTCAAAATTTCACCCCTATTTCAACCTTTTAGAGGTTGAATCATGTTCAGGGTGTTAAACATCAAAATAAATGGCATTTTAGCAATCGTCATCCCACAAAACCTCAATAACGACATCCATATCGATTTTTAGGTTTATTTATCCCATTTAACCTCTAAGGGGTTGATTTTCGAAAAAATACGAAATATGTGTTTGCTTATTTGTTTTACTTTCCGACCATAAGTCAAATAATAAATTTAATGGAGGACTTTCCAGATACAACATTTCATCCCCTTTTTCACCCCTTCGGGGGTGGAATTGTCAAAAACGCTGACACAGGAAAATATTAATTTTCAATTGCCAGCCTAAATACAAAATTAGAAGATCCTAACTTCAAAACTGACGGACTTTCATACACATATTCATCCCCTATTTTACCCCCTGGGTTTGATTATGGGAAAATTACGAAATGGGTTGCCTATTTGTTTAAAGAGTAAGCCTACAAAGTTTCAAGTTGAAATGTCTATTTAACCCCTGATTTTTCATTCAAAATTTCACCCCTATTTCAACCTTTTAGAGGTTGAATCATGTTCAGGGTGTTAAACATCAAAATAAATGGCATTTTAGCAATCGTCATCCCACAAAACCTCAATAACGACATCCATATCGATTTTTAGGTTTATTTATCCCATTTAACCTCTAAGGGGTTGATTTTCGAAAAAATACGAAATATGTGGTTGCTTATTTGTTTTACTTTCCAACCATAAGCCTAAATAATAAATTAAATAAAGGACTTTCCAGATACAACATTTCATCCCCCTTTTCACCCCTTCGGGGGTGGAATTGTCAAAAACGCTGACACAGGTAAATATTAATTTTCAATTGCCAGCCTAAATACAAAATTTGAAGATCCTAACTTCAAAACTGACAGACTTTCATAAAAACATTTATCCCCTATTTCACCCCCTTAGGGGTGGAATCCAAAAATCCTTTCTTAGTGGATGCCTACACTGTATAACGTATCTATGTGCAAAATTTGAAGTCTCTAGGTTCAGCGGTTTGGGCTGTGCGTTGATATCTCAGTCAGTCAGTCAGTCAGTCAGTCAGTCAGTCAGGACTTTGAATTTTATATATATAGATAATGAAAAGAGAGAAATTTATTTTGCGGTTCTTGTTATTTTCCGGTGATATTATAAATAACAAGTGCAATTTGGACTCGCCCATGAAAGGTGCCGTTCCCATTTAACGTAGGTACAGATTGCCTATACATAGTCAAAATTCCATTATCATTTTTTGCCAGCAAAGTATAACTTTTTTTTTTATAGTGTTTGAATGAATGACAAAGTTTCATTTGCGGTTTTTGAAAATGTGTTATATCTCAAAAAGTACTAACTATAAGTATATCGTTCTAATAACCAATTTTCGTTGAAAGTTTCTATTAAGATCTAATTCTACAGCATATATTTTTTCTATATTTCTCACTCTTTCATTTAAAAAGTTAGGGGGGGGGGACACATTTTACCACTTTGGAAGGTTCTATCTTTCAAAATATTGACCTTGAGAAAAAAATATTTGAGAAACCTCTAGGTATTTCATTTTCAAAGACCTATCTATAGACACCCTACACGAATATGTTTAATTAAAAAAAAAATTTTCAGTTTCAGTTCCATGTATGGAGAGCCCCCCAATTTTTTTATATTTTTGTTTTATATTGTTAAGCGGTTCATAGAATACATCTAAGTACCAAGTTTCAAGTGTACGTGTAGTCTTAATAGTTTTGGAATAAAGTGACATACGGACGGACGGACAGACAGACAGACATGTATTACTATTGGATTGACATTAGCACAAATTAAACTGTCATTTACTATTGACTTGATTAATAGAACTTTATATGTAACTATTATTTAAATGTAACTAACTAACTTATTTTGATTTGCATGTCTGAATAGACTAAATGTGAGAACTTATATCTTATTGTCCACCATTGTCTGTACCATATTTAAGGCAAATAAATTATCATTATCATTATCATTATCATGACGAATCTATAAGGGTTCCGTTTTTTGCCATTAGGCTACGGAACCCTAAAAATTTGCTGTTCGTTAATCTCGCTAGAACTCAGAAACGGCTTGACCGATTTGGCTGATTTTGATCTTGAAGTATTTGTGGAAGTTCAGGGAAGGTTTAAACGGTGCGAAACATAAAAAATAATTAACGAAAAATAGGTACTTATTTAAAACGACGCAGGTGATACGAGGTTTACCGGGTCCACTAGTAGGCATGTAGGTATTATAAAAAAGAAAATATAGAAACACGGAAAAATCCTTTCTTTAATTTTACTGAAAAATAAATTGAATCGTTTAAGTTTTGGAAAAGAAATCAGGGCACTACGAAACGGTGAGTTTGTGTACTTTTAATAGGTATTTAGGGTTCGAGCTGCAGTTGTTTCTATCGCTCTCTGTGGGGGGAGCAAGCAATAGATAGAGTGAGAGAGCAATAGATTTTACAATCACCTGGTTTTTCATTCTCTTGGTGATGACCTTTCGGGCGTTTGTGCACTACACTGAATTTTACCGATCCGGCGATCCGGTTTTTTCCGGACCGATATGGCAGCAATGAAAAACATATGGGCGCTTGTGCACCACACTGAATTTTACCGTCCGTCATTTTACTTTTCCCCATTCCGGACCGTTTTTTTCCGTTCCGAGATGACGGCAATGAAAAACATATGTACGCTTGTGCACTACACTGAATTTTACCGTCCGGAAAAAAACGGATGGTTGTATTTTAATCATAAATCACTACATAGTATAAAACAAAGTCGCTTCCCGTCTGTCTGTCCCTATATATGCTTAAATCTTTAAAACTACGAAACAGATTTTCATGCGGTTTTCACTAATAGGTAGCGTGGTTCTTCAGAAAGGTTTTAATATATAATTTATGAAAGTTTTGTGTAAATTGGTAGAAATATAACGATAATTGTCGAAAGTGCCGGCAAACGGCAAGCCGCCCGGCAGCTTTCAGCAAAAACGCTGCCTAATCCTTTCGAGGTTTAAAAAAATAATGCATATTGGGATATTTCTCTTCTATAGATCTACAAAAAAGTCCGCGATAGCATATGTCTATCTTTTAAGGATAGCATATTATAGCCATATTATCTCTTAAAAAATGGTTACGAACAATGCGGTAATTTGGAAAGCTATTTAAACAGATACAATATTAACCCTTATCAATCTAAATACGTTAGTTGCTTTAAGCATTTTATGCACATTATTTTACTCTTTTACACCATATAATTTAAATGAATATCTTAGGAGTTATCGCAAATAAATTAACGCACGCCAAAATGAATTTAAGCGCCTTTCTCACCAATAACACGTAATATATCTAGCACCAAAAATATGGTGTTTGAAATTTTTGTTTGTCTGTCTGTCTGTCTGTTGTCCGTGTTTCACGCAAAAACTACTAAGCGGATTTTGATGAAATTTTTTTTGTTATATAGCTAGCCGTAGACATTCGATAGTAGTTAAAAAATAATTTTTCATCCTGCCTCAATTTATTGTGATTTCGGTAAAATGACCCCGCAGGTACCTTTCACTGATAAGAGGATGAACCCAAAATTCTTTCTGTCTTCTACGTCTTCGTACATAAAGCAATAAAGCAAGTAATTGCCGACGTTCCAAGGAACTCATTATTCCTCTCGTTTAAAACGCGTCCGTAGAGTGTAGTTTCAAAGAGATCACTGCGCTGCCCCGGCCAGTAAAAAACCGGACAAGTGCACAAGCTAACCATCCGTGTTTTTCATGCCACGCCGGTCCGTAAAAACACGGACCGCCGGATCGGTAAAATTCAGTGTAGTGCACAAACGCCCTTACTCTTAAGGAATGCATGGCATGGCATGCTGGGCATGCTAAGCCCACGTACGCAACGTATGCAACGCATTATGACATCTAGACTCTTGAATTTGTACCTATGTAAACAGTTGAACCAGAAACATATTAATAAAATGCAACGTTGCAAATGTCATATTGCGTTGCATACGTGGGATCAATATGTCCTTGCCCTTATGCAAATGTCCTCATAAACTCATTCACGTACATGGATGTAATTTCCTCACATTTGTTCATTCTAAGTATTAGTACTCTTATTGAAATGTACCGACACTCAGATCTTAAAGAGATGATTCTGAAATTTAAATAATAGATTCGAATTCTATCAGAGTCGTTGAATCTTAACAATGTTAAACGTAAAGGATATGCTAATCTGAACGGTGAATGTTCTAAGTAGGTACTTAGGCCTCTAAACATAGTAACTATTTAGTAATCGGTGCTCTAAGTATAGCTTTGTATTTATCAATGTGACGAACAGTTTGAGTCAGTTTAACGTATCAATTAGAAAGTTACGTGATTAATTTAATAAAATCAATTAATATTTATGTTTAATTTTTAAAGAAGCAAATCATTTATCACATCGTATGAAAAATTGTAAAAGAATAACACCACCACTCAAACGTTTGTTTGTTTCTAATTCAATGCAAGAGTCAATGTCATAATGCGTTGTATATACAGATGTCCTTACGCTTATGCAAATGTTCTCATAAACTCATTCACGTACACATTAAGGATGTAATTTCCTCACATGCCAAATTAAGTCCTATATTTTTTGGTTGAGCCGTGACAAACGTGTCGCCGTCACGGTCTGCATTTGTTATGTGATCCAGGACATTGCGTGGAAATGTGGTAATGCGAGTAATATCGCCAGAGATTGGCCACTTCGGCCGCTGTTACGCTCGCCATTCATTCGCGTCGTCCCATTCAACGCCGTTTCAGCCTGTAACGGACCTAATCTCAGAACCATTTTTTAATTTGTCACAAAAGCCTTAACTATCCCGTCCCTCTTTGTCCGGAAAACATACGAAATCTTTCTTCTTTTCTTACTTTTTGCAAGGATCTTTCAAGAAAATAATGTTTCATTGTGGCTTTGACTCGGTTTACTCGAACTACCTATTGTGTGCCAAAAATAATAGTGAAATGTATCAAACATTGAAAGTATTGGTTGATCGGTGATGACAGTAGGTACATAATACATATACGAGTAGGTACCTTTTATTAAAACTTACCAGCGTTTTTTTAATTGCATAATTTTTATTTACTTTTCCTTTATCAAAATAGAAATATAAATCAGAATTTTATGAAGTTACCTAACATCTTTACGAATCTTTTAACAGATTTTGTGATAGCAGAAGAAAAAACGATAAGTGAAACTTGGTGGTCGTACCAATAAAATATTAATTCAATTTTCGCAGTTTCCTCGATGAGTGTGGCCGTGGAGGCCCCCGAGAACCGTTTGCGGAAAACAATGGCAGATACATCACGGGGCGGCGGGCGGCGGCGGCGGCGGGCCACTTGTCACCGCGCCCGCCGCCGACCAAACTAAACGCTTCTGCCAAAAGTACGTGACCTTAATGTATATCAATTCGAGGATGATTTATACAGGAGGGATCTGTAAAATATGATATAAAATAAACATTGACAACCAAAACGATGAAATACGACGTAGCGTTGTGATTTAAGGGCGCGTTTCAGGAGATTTTAT
This sequence comes from Crambus lathoniellus, assembly GCA_949710035.1. Classification (NCBI taxonomy): domain Eukaryota; kingdom Metazoa; phylum Arthropoda; class Insecta; order Lepidoptera; family Crambidae; genus Crambus; species Crambus lathoniellus. The sequence goes on from OX453306.1 coordinate 12,171,577, forward strand.
GACGCCATAAAATCAGCTCGCGCGGTGTTTCTCGCCCCGAGCGCACGTACAGCACAGATTTGACAAAACAGACGACGGACATTTATTTGTTCGCTAGTTTTTTTTTGCAAGTTTTATGGACTGGTGCCAGGTTTATGGTCTACGGTCGACATTCATGTTTGACAGTGTAAAATTGAGAGATGAACCCTGATTTGTAGTTTACGTTAAGATTATCTATAGCCCGTTTATTTCATTCGGCCGAAAAGATTCGTCTTATTCCGTGTACATTTGTAGAGTTGTTTTAATTTTAAGGCCTGCTACGATCGAGGGATACAACTGCGCCCCCGCGAAGATGAAATAAACAAACGGAACACTGCCGTCCCCTTTCTTTACTTTAGAACCTTTAGGACCTTTTTAACATAAAGTGCTCAATTATTCATCCGATAAAATATCTTCAAAATGTTTATGTGTATTTTTAAATATTGGAAGCACTCCTCCTTAGTACATTAATTATCAGATAGAATTTGTATTTATATTTGGAACAACGTTTATCGCTAACAAAATACATGTTTAATATTACAAAACACAGTAAATACCCGAGGCTGTCTCGTTAAAATTTGGTAAGAATCCCACGTTAAAGCCAACGGACTTATCCGAGACGAGACGTAAAACAAAATGTTGATGTCTCAAGGGATCGCTTACTAATTACCTGCTCCATGCAAAGTGGGACTGGCGCCGTAGAGTCACTTTATAGCCAAGAACCCTAGAACTAAATGGCTACTATCTCATATTCGCTAGAGGTAGGGTTGCAGGCATCCGGCTAAAGCCGGACAAGCTTTTTGGTTGCTTTTCCGGGCAGATTAGAACGTGTCCGGTTTTTAGCTCTTTGGCCAACTCATGACCTCGCCGCTTATTAGCCTTTCTTACTATATAATAATAAATAAATAAATCCTTTATTGATATATACCTACGCGATTATCATTTCAGCCGTACGACGCCCACTGCTGGGCATAGGCCTCCCCCAAGGATCTCCACAACGATCGGTCCTGCGCTGCCCGCATCCAGAGGCTTCCCGCGACCTTGACCAGATCGTCGGTCCACCTTGTAGGGTTCCTGCCCACGGAACGTCGTCCGGTTCGCGGTCGCCATTCGAGAACCTTTCCACCCCAACGGCCATCGGTTCTCCGCGCTATGTGTCCCGCCCACTGCCACTTCAACTGAGCAATCCTTCGAGCGATGTCGGTCGTTTTAGATCTCCTGCGGATCTCATCATTTCTGATTCGATCGAGCAGGGAAATACCAAGCATCGCTCTCTCCATTGCTCGCTGGGTGACCTTGAGCCTTCTTATGAGACCCATAGTAAAAGACCACGTTTCGCTTCCATAAGTCATAACTGGCAACACACACTGGTCAAAGACCTTAGTCTTGAGACATTGAGGAATTTTGGACGCAAATATATGCCGGAGCTTCCCAAACGCTGCCCATTTAACGCGATTACTTACTATATCTAAACTGCAAAAATTTGGCTTTGATTTTAGAATTAAGGCATGAAATACTTTGATTTTTTAGGGTATCTGGCCTTGATACCTAAAAGCCCGCATAAAGTATCTTCCCAGTCCGGCTTTTCAGTTTTAAGACTTGGCGACCCTAGCTGGAGGTTAACACGAGTGCCGTAGGTGTTACTCAACTTTACGGGTCATTGCCGAGCCCTCAACGCTCCTACATCACTTTCTTTTACAGTCGAATGTTTACCAGCTTAACTGTTTACGAGGCTGTTTATTTTTAACGGTAGTGAGTTTACTATTACGTATTATATTATCTGTGCTATTACTGTTATTTTCAAGAGTCTTCCGGACCAAACTGGTGTGAAACAATCGGAAGTGGAACAATATTTGGGTAGGTGCATACCTATTGCCAATCTCTGATTCATCATCAGTCATTCATTAAAACCTTTTTTTGGAAATGACAATTATAATAATTTTTGATGCTTGTATTTTACTAAATATCACATTGTTTTGAAATACGTATGTACTTATTTATACTATTTGTGGTTAGTCAAACCAGAACCTTTTGTTCATTAATGGTTCGCGCACATTATGCCGGGGAGGAGCGGGCAGCGCAAAATGCTTACTTTATTTATTTAAGTAAAAAATTATAAATAGACTTACATTCACGGACAGGAAAAGACTTTTTCTTAGACGCAATTGAATTATTCATGGCCCCGACATGGCTGTTATTTACCTAATGACGTAAACGTTTCCCGATCACAGGAGATTTAGGGTAAATCGCGAACAATAAGGAAATAGTTGATTTAGATTTGAATTTATATTTACTGCAACATACAAAAAAGTTTGTTTATTGATTGAAGTAACATAGGCACCTTAACGTTTTTCAGTTTATTCATGTTTCAATAAAATAATATTACTAAAGTTTTGATTAGCCATGTTTATCTACAATGTTTAACTGTTAATTATGATCTTAACATACCTTTGTTAGTAATTATTTTCAATTAATAATATAACTTTGGATACCTAATCATTTTCTGGCCATAACCAATAAAACTTCTTCTATTCAAGTATTTTGTTATTAAATCACGTACCCTGACCGCTCGACCATCCACCTATCAATAAATGAAATACCTATCAAATAAAAGTATGGAATTCTGCCAAACACAAAAGATCAGTTAAAAAATAGTTTTGCATATGCAAATAAATACCATATTTTACAATATTTTTCCAATTTACGATTACTTTTTTATAACTAGATATAAATTTTCCTAAAAGCTCATGGATATCTACAAATTTCTCTCGATTATAAAATAATATTGTTCAAACCTACGCTAAATATAACAGAATCTATCTAAAAGTCAGTTTTCTACAAGTAAGTAGGCTAAAGTAGTATAATAAATTAACAAAGGAAACTACCGATTTGGCGAAGGGGTAGGATACCTGCCTTCTGCGCCAAAGGTCTCGGGTTCGATTCCCAGACAAGACAAATATTTGTGTGCATGAACATGTCATGTAATATACATAGAAAAACCCAGACCAAGACAAATGGTCTGGGTGTTTTCTATGTAGGGCAGGCGTACCGGTTTTGGCCTCTTTTTGCTCTAAAAGTTTTCTAAATAACTTTGCGCTATTTTTGCTATAGGCAATTAAAATAAGGTGTTTAAGGTAATAATAACAACCGTTAGAATTCCATAAGTCATACGATTTTTTTTCAATAAATCCCATTTTCTGTCTTGAAAAATGTTTGGTATGAAAATTTTAAGAAATTTTGTTTTGGTTGATATACTTTATAAACCTTTGTTTTTTACAATGAAATTGTTGTTTTGCATAGGATTGGTTTCTAGCGCATTAGAATATATTGATTTAACCTGGGTTTCGTTTTGATTTTTCGCAATACTTACAAAAGTTTAACTATCAATAAGTGGCCAAAACCGGTACATTTGGCACCCCTCACACATTTTGTGTTATATCCAAAAAACTTTTTTACTTTTTCAAATTTGAAAAATTTACCTTTAAAGGTAGATAAATTATCTATAATTTAAGATATAATTTGTCTCTTAAATACCTAAGACCATTTAGTACTTAGTGCTTAAGTATCAAAAAGTCCTTAAAGTGGCCACAAAGGGTACCTCTGCCCTATATTAAGTATATATTTACAAACAAAAAGTATTTAAGTAGGTATAGTATATTTAGCCGTTATCAAGTTTTCCATGACACAGTTTCATAATGTAATTTTCATGGGTTTGGATAATTGGTGTGATTGTAAGAAGTTATTTATTTTAAAAAAACTAGACCTTATGTTACCAATTCTTCTACTTATCTTACGTAGGTACCTACATAAGATTTTTTTACTTATTAAAATTTGTTGTTTTAATAACATTTGAAAAGCTACGTTACGGAAGATCAAAAAATCCCAATCCCATGCCTTTTTCGCACTAAAAAGTAATATTAAAGAATCCTTAAAGTTATTTGGTAACATACTTAAACGTCAAAAACATATCATTTTGAATAAGGCTTCGGCCAATTCTGCGACGCGTGCTTTCTATGTCGTTGTCTTTATGTGTACGAGATAAATCGACAGCATCCACCGCGCGTCTGCTGCGCGACTGACGATCCCATTCGCAGACGCTTGGCATAGTATGCGCTTGGTCACGTCACGATACGACACACATTAGATCATATACTAGAGAATGGTTGGTTAAAAAGGGTTTTAAAAAGATTGAGGGTACTTCAATAATATCTTTTGTCAAGCAAGATGAAGAGTTGGTACGTTCATTAAAAGTCATAAGAATGCGGTGAGTAGAAGGTAATTAGGTAAATAAAAAAGCTGCCAATTGTCGAATGTTTCGTTGAGTGTTTGCTGTTTCTTGTGCGTTATTATAATTAACTACACTCACTTAAAAAAATATATATCAAGAAATTGGAAGTGTGTACCTATACATAAAATTTATGATGGATATTAGTGAGGGTATGTAGATTTTACCAAGCAACTAAAATTACAATACTTACAACTTATTGAAAATGAAGTATTATAAAAAAGTCGACCCGTCTCACAACAGCTACATCCGATGGGACTCGAACCCACGGATTCAATGCCCGGACAAATGCCGGTCGACTTTTTTCTAATAGGTACTATATTTCAATAGGTAATAAACATTGTGAATGCAAAAAAGTAAAAAAAATATTTGCAATACAACTTGTTAAAACACCTTGGAGTAAAAATCTAGAGTTGTATTATCTCGCTGTAATTTTAGCTCGCACAGACGGACTGGGTAACAGGCGTCCGGCTAACTTTCTGTGACGGGCCAGCGCGGGCGCAGAAATGACTAACCGCTACTGACTCAGCTCCTACAACAGTGGAGTATTCATGAATCTTGTTTCAGTGAAGTTTCAACTTTGACAGTGATGCTAACTACTTTTAGGTTACATCTTGCGGCTGAGCCCATAGCAATTATCCAATCTTTATTCATCAAATAGAGTTAAAGGAAGGTCATATCTATTTAGTTATTGAGAGTTACGTAGCTGAATCTGTCTGTGAACTGTTTTTGATATAATATTGCTACACATAAGAGCAGATATACCAAGACAAGACAAGGCAACAGTGTTAACTGACATTTTTATCTGTTTAGCTGTTCGTATTTCTGGTTAAAACTACTGAACAGATTTGCACTACGTTAAATGTAGAGAGAGGTACTATATTACTACTACAATTATCATTTGTTATTATGTCAACATTATTTAGAGCGTTAAGCTCTACTTTTTATCATATTGCAAAATTCATGATATCTTGACTGGCCTACCTTACCTACTTAAACCAAATCTCGAAGTAACAGTCTAAATTGAGATATTTTCACTAAATTGTTAAAATTGTTATTCAATTATCTTATCAAAAGTAAACCTCTGTTTCATAGTCTGTAGATAAACACTAACTTGGGTCTAGTTTTAAATAGAATAGTATTTCTTTGATATTTACGTTACTTGAAAATTAACCAGTACAGTACCTACTTGTGAAACGGATCTTCAAACTATTTCATGAATACGAATCAATATTCAAAAGTCACAAACTCACTAAAAACATAATAGAAAAGCATGTGGAATTGAAAGAAGTGCGTATGATGAAGCAATCAAAATTTCGTGTCACATCTTCCCGTAACAAAGAGCTCAAGTTTTGCCTGAGTCATCAGGCCCATTGTCTCGGATGAAGTGGAATGGGATTATAAAAGTGTAATGGATTATTGTTGGGGGCAGCCACCGGCGCGGACACGGTGTGCTCTCAATTCAATTACGAGCGCATTGTGGCGCCACTGGCCGCCATGCTGGCGCGGCCACAGCTGGTGCTGGGCTGGTTACCCATCATTGATGATCAAGATAAATAAGACAACAAAACAAAATATTTTGCAAATTACAGTGATATAATTCTTCTTCTACGTGTCAATGGTTGCACTATATTAAGTTGAATGAAATGAAAATTTGCTGTCTCCAATATCGGGCGACGGCAATTGCGTTATCAGTCGCAAGTTCAACTCTTCCCAGCTGCATATAGTGGGCGACAGAGGACATACTAACAAGTGCGCCATAGTTTGGGACGAGTACAATGCTTTATTGTAGATTAGAATTATCATTTAGTCTTCCGCCTAATAATATAACATCAATGTTTTCAACATTGTTTTGTTCCGGTAGTTACAAATAAGATCCTCAGTGGTTGAGGATTCCGGGAGTAGTGCGTTTCCTCATCAGATGTGTCTGATGAACGTTGGATGATATACCGTTGTGGATAAAATAATCATGAGTAGTATACATACAAAATTCTTAAATAGGCTCGTATTTGTAAAAAAAATGAAATAGGTATAACTTTAAGTTCAATAGAAATCAATGGAAATATACTTTATCAGATTGACAAGGTATTGTCAATCTGATAAAGTAAGAAAGAAAATAATAGTTGATGTCACATTAATATGGCAAAATGATAATGATCACAGCTGCTGACCATAGATTAATTTTAATTTTCGTATTATAACCTGTAAATCTTCGCTTTCCGATGATTACCTAATCTATGCAGCTGATATTAGGATCACCTGAATGTACAGACGAATTACATAGAACGAGAATTTATATCTCACACGCTTCTATCGAAATGTTTAGAAAACAAAGTTGGTGGGAAAACCGTAACTTACTTTATCTTTGTGATTACTCGTCAGCCAGCAAAGTTTTAATAAGCAATCTCGGGACACATTGGCAAAGCTCAATGGTGAGGATTTCCACCTTAATTACTTGACTCATGTAAGTTGTTATTGGAGATATCAGCGGTTTTCTACTTTTACTGGGATATGCCAAAAAGTGGCTGAATTTATCTGTGTCCATGCGAAACGTGTACGCGGAAGTCAATAAATGTATGAATATACTTTTTTTACTGAATTACAAATTATTTCATGAGCTTTGCAGCCGTGGTACCCGTTACCGTAGGAATGCCGTGATAAAAAATATAGTCTACTAGCTTTTGCCCGCGACTTCATTCGCGTGATTAAGATAGTTGTGCGTTTATTTTGAAAGTTACGGATAACCAATATAAGTATAGTCTGTCTCGATCCAATTTGAAGAAAATGTAAACAAAGACGCCATTATTCCGACCATAGACTATTCAGTGATGTGGTAAAAATTATACCATTTATAAATCGATAAATAATTTGATTGCTTCGATTCGATTAATTGAATGCTATTATGTTGGAGCTCCGCGTTAGTGAAGAGTTCTTAGTTTACTAGTTCTCAAGCCTCGAGAGATGACGGTGTTCATCGCGATTATCTATACAAATAAATAAAATTGGAGTGTCTGTTTGTAATATTAAAACAACTGCTTTTTACTACATGCATATGATTATATATACGGTTCATATACCAAAATAACATTTTTTACAATTTTTGTCTGTCTGTCTGTCTGTCTGTTTGTTCCGGCTAATCTCAGAAACGGCTGGACCGATTTTGACGAGACTTTCACTAGCAGGTAGCTGATGTAATAAGGAATAACTTATGCTACTTTTTATCCCGGAAAATATTACATTCCCGCGGGATAACCTCGTGATAGTCATAAATATGTTTGTTCCGGCTAATCTCTGAAACGGGAGGACCGATTTTAACGGGACTTTCACTGGCAGGTAGCTGATGTAATAAGGAGTAACTTAGGCTACTTTTTATCCCGGAAAAATATCACTTTCCCGCGGGATAACGTCGTGTAGTCCACGCAGGCGAAGCCGCGGGCGGAAAGCTAGTAGATAAATAAAAGGCTTATATTGAACCGAGTAAAAATTGAGATTTTAAATTATTTTTATGCATTCACACAGCCGTCTCTATCGTCTTCTACAAGCCATGCTATGAAGCGGACCGGCAACATTGCTGTGAACTGGTTTACTCCTCTGAGTACTAATCTATGGAGATGGCATACCTACGAAAATTGAGGCATACCTAGACATACCGAGAAACATAAATGGCGACCGGTCACCGGCCTCAATCATGCATTACTATACTATGACACAGACTATGACGTCACGTTTTAATGTTGCCAAAAATAGGTCGAATAAATATATTGCTGTCTCTTTTTACATGGAGTATTGGAGGTAAGATAGAACAAGATGGCTGTTTATGAGCACAATGTCGATTTAGCTCATATTTGTATAACGGATAGTTCATATACTTAGAACAATATGCCATCTCCATAGGATTCAGTACTCGAGGTTTACTCGCTGTTTACCTGTCAAACGGTGTCGAATCGGTTCACTTAAAACTAGAAATGTGACGTTGCCAACTTTATGCGCACGGCTTGTAGAAGACGATAGACATATTGGCTGTGGCATTCACAATGCAATTTTGTAAGTATAGGAAAAATGTAATAGTAAAAAACCACGAGCCCTAATAAGTAGCTTTCAGGCGGGATTTTTTTAATTTCTCATAAACACATCATCATCACATAAAAAAATGAAAAGTGACTTTAACATAACATAATAAAATATATTTTCAAATTTAAAGTCAAAAGTTGTACAGTAAATTTCTAAATCATATTCATAAGACTTTACTTACGATAAAGTAGGAATGACATCGTTTCAGCAAATTATGCGCACGGAATTCCGCTATGTCCCAGCCCTAACGGACCCGAGAATATACTTTTTTTTAATATTTGTGATTTTTGTGATAATTTTTATCAAGACAGATATATTTTATCTTCGATTACATAACATCGATAATAATCGATCTATTTGAACTAATAATTGAATTATCTGATAGACATTTACGTCAAACACTATGCGATCACCATGGCGATCACAGATAAGACAAGATTTTTGCTTGGATAAATAACCTCACTTTCCTTCTTAAAATTTTCAAATAAATTTTAAAAATGATAAACATACTACGATCTTTGGAACAAATCAGTGAGATATAAGTTGAAACCTTCGAATTACTAATGAATGTGTTTATTAAGTGGCCGAAAGTGTAAGAATTTTTAATGGAACAGGTTTGTTTACATTTTATTCAAATTGGATCGGGACAGACTTTATCAAGAAAGCTATCTACCCTCCAAAAATGGTGTCTCTACCTTCAACCTAAATGGAAAATCCATTACATACTGAAACACCTTGTAGCACCCTGTATAATGGAAATTTTCCAAAACGCTTTCTTAGTGCTCACCTACACCATGGAAGGAATCTACCCTCCAAAAATGGTGTCTCTACCTTCACCCTAAATGGAAAATCCATTACATACTGAAACACCTTGTAGCACCCTGTATAATGGAAATTTTCCAAAACGCTTTCTTAGTGCTCACCTACACCATGGAAGGAATCTACCCTCCAAAAATGGTGCCTCTGCCTTCAGCCCTATACAAATCCCCATACAAACTGGAACATTCTGTAGCACCCTGTATGACGCGAATTTTCCAAAATCCTTTCTAATTACTCACCTACACCATGAAAGGTATCTACTCTCCAAAAATGATGTCTCTACCTTAAGCCCTATACAAATCCCCATACAAAGTGGAACATTCTGTAGCACCCTGTATGGCGGGAATTTTCCAAAATCCTTTCTCAGTGTTCACCTACACCATAAAAGGTATCTAGCCTCCAAAAATGGTGTCTCTACCTTCAGCCCTATACAAATCTCCATACAAACTGGAACACCCTGTATCATCCTGTTCAACGGGAATTTTTCAAAACCCTTTCTTGATGCTTACCTACACCAAGAAAGGTATCTACCCACCAAAAATGGTGTATCTATTTTTAGCTCTATACAAATCTCCATACAAACTGGAACACCCTCTAGCACCCTGTATAACGGGAATTTTACAAAACCCTTTCTTAATGCTCACCTACACCATGAAAGGTATCTACCCTCTAAAAATGGTGTCTCTACATTTAGCCGTTAGGGCTCTACGCCTATGCCAACAATGAATCAATCAATTTAGAGTTTTATATGTATTGATATCACTCAGGAATAATACTTATATTAGGTGAAAGTATACTGTTGGTGAAAGAATTTTTAAAATCTGTCCAGTAGTTTTAGTGTTTATCCATTACAAACAAAACAAAAATATATAAATCAGTAGATGTACTTAGATAGAGTAGTAGAATAGAAGAAGTAGGGCAGAGGTACCCTTTGTGGCCACTTTAAGGATTTTTTGACTTTTAAGCACTAAGTACTAAATGGTCTTACGTATTTAAGACACAAATTATATCTTAAATTATAGATAATTTATCTACCTTTAAAGGTACATTTTTCAAATTAAAAAAAGAAAATAGTTTTTGTATATATCACAAAATGTGTGAGAGGAGCCAAATGTACCGCTTTTGGCCAGTTCTTGATAGTTAAATTTTTGTAAGTATTGCGAAAAATCAAAACCAAACCCAGGTTAAATCAATATATTCTAATGCGCTAGAAACCAATCAATTGCAAAAAAACAATTTGATTGTAAAAAACAAAGGTTTATCACGTATTTCATCCAAAACAAATTTCTTAAAATTTTCATACAAAACATTTTTTTCAAACAGAAAATGGAATTTATTGAAAAAACATCGTAAGACTTATGGAATTCTAACGGTTGTTATTGTTACCTTAAAATACCTTATTTTAATTACCTTTAGCAAAAATGGTGAAAAGTTGTTTAGAAAACTTTTAGAGCAAAAAGTGGCCAAAACCGGTACAGTGGCCAAAACCGGGGCTTCTGCCCTATTTAATAGACAACATTGTAGGTAAGTGTCAAATTAAGTTACCTGCCAAAACAGAACGGAAATCTTCACATAGCCAGCATTGTACTTTACATAAATATTTACTCTTTTTTTTTAAATAGTTATTTAAACGGTGGTGGATTTCCGTATTACATATAGGTACAGTCGCCAGCACGTCAGGTTTTACTACAAACTGTCAAATTTCTTTAAATAAAATTCAATAAAATTTTGACATTTTGTAGTAACCCGACGTGCTGGCGACCGTACATAGTTTGCAGCTAAATCTGCAGAGGAATATAGAACACATTGTTACAAAACCATAGCCTACATTTCCCAGTATAGGGGTATTTTTCCTCAATTCTTGCCTGGCACTGTTGGACATTGGTAGGTCATTATCATGAAGTTTGACTTAATACTCTTACCTCAGTATTAAGTCGAGCTTTATGGTCATTATCGATACCCCGTAGGTAGCTCTAGCACGAAAAACTGTCGTAACCGTTATCGTGATTGTATTATTTTGTACACAGTCTTCTCTATTGTCTTCTAAAGGAGGCTGTGATTTTGTAAGAAAACCTGAGCAGCGCCGCTTTCGTTCGTATAAGGAACTGAAATTCCATACATATTTGACAGCAGCACTTTGACAGTTATTGAAGGATGTTATAGTTTACTATTCGTTTCCCATTATGATAGTTTTTTATGAGAATTCCGATATTACTTTCATTCGAATGCGATGTTAAAATAAAAATAGTATTTATGCTCTCCTAACGATGTATGGAATTCTGGAATTTTCCTTTGTATACTTACACCGAACTATACTCGTATATTAATTTATACCTGCAACTACATAAGCTCTTTTCATTCCATTTTCATGAAAAAAGCCAAGTTTCCAGCATATTGTATTGCAGTATATGTAAGCAATTCTATTTCTCCTATTCATTGTTTCTCCCATATCAAAATATCACATTATATGAGATGCAAATTTCTATCCATCGCTTGTCAGCCACTGCGTGGGCAATGATTTATATTTGAGCGCAGTCATCAGAGCGTTCGCGTTTTTCAGAGTTGCAAATGAATCACCATTGTCTGCCGGTAACGGAGGACCATAAAAATAATAGCTTCAAGTAATTGCCTATTAATGTGACTGAGGGACAAAGCCTTTATTGGACCCCTCCCGCCTCAATACTAGGTAATCTTTCACATTGGCGCAGTATGCTACACATAAAAATGTTATTAAATGACGCTACCTAAATTATTTAAGGAGATTAAAAACTACTTAAGGTGAAGTAATTATTCCTAGCTTAATGAATTCTGCAATTCTTTTGGCTTACTTTATTTTCTTCGGTTCTATGTACAAAATATTAAGTAGATATAACCTATGTTTAACTTAATAAGAACTTAACCAAAACATGTGCCCTAAGCTTTTCAAGAATATTTAAAAAAAAACAATATCTGTTACCGTTTGTGGTTGTTGTGGTGGTTGTTGACATTGACACTGATGTAACCCAATTTAAAATCAATCTCTTTAAGTTTGTTATTTCAAATTCATAGTTAAGTACAATGTAATCGTGGTTGTGAGTGATTAACTTACTCAAATCATGAAAAGAAACTAAATAAAAATCGCAATTTTGTACGCATTCATTCGCAACCGAAGAACAAAAAAATATAGCTGAGGAGGCTCAGCAATATTTTTCCCATTTTTAGGATGGGTCTAGGTAAGCAAGTCAGCACTAGGTCAGACATAAAGGACCTAACTATCGTTAGCACAATAGGCTATCAGCGCGCTAACGAAGTGTTTTGTTGCCGACGCAATGGGAGATGCACTCACTAGGGGCTTGATGAAGCATCAACACTCTGTTTTTATTTTATTACTATTTGATCGCACGTATGCTTGCCCAACAAGCAATATGAAAAATAGTGAAAAGTCGCTGTTATTTAAAAATAATAATTTCTATGAAAATAATTTGTGTTACCTATTATCACGTAGAATTTTCTCGCATCGTAATAACAATAAACAGTAAGATTTTTAGAGTAATAACTTTTTCCTTACCAAAGAAATAAAAAAGGCCTTAATAATGTTAAAATTAAGAAACATTAAAACAACATTTTATAACCTTTTATCTTCTGTTCGTTATTTTCCAGTTAATGGTATCGAAATCGGCCTGAAACTGGTTGTTGGTACCCGAGAACTCATTTATCTTTATTTTTTCAATTAAATAAGTTGGTTTGTCTTTCTGTTTATCCTTGCAAAAGATAGGAAACTTATACATTAATTGATTCTCTTCGAATTCAAGGCAAAGCACTGAAATGAAACAGTCCAGTTTCATTTCAGTGCTTTGCCTTTGCTCAGTTTTATTGTAACGTAACGCGTAAGTAATTCCAAACTCGTGTATAAAATAAATGTAGCTTAATACGAAGCTGTACCTACTAGTAACAGTAAAGAATAAAAGTTCAACACAAGAACCTAGATAGGGCACTACCTACATACACAATACATTAAAAGAGCACTACTTAATCAATAAATTCTAGTATTATATTAAAAGAAACCTTTTCAATAGTTCTTATTAGTAGTTTTTATTAGTTCTAGTAGCATCAAACCAACAAGCTATTAAATGAGAATTTGCCTTCCATTATATAATGTTCGCTGAATTAATAAAAGGAAATAACATGATTTACACTAATTTAAATTCAGTCAGAATTTTCATTTTACTAAATTATACAGTAAAAGCAAAATATTCAATATAAGGTCGGTCGCCGCCGTGGCGGTCGTGGGCTAAATTAACATATTATGGCCTATGTCTATACGCAACGTATCTGCCTACCACTTTTGTAAACAAGATTATACCTTGAGGGTCCCGTATCTTGCAAGTTATGAAAAGCCGGAACGAGAGTGCGCCGCAAATACGGCGCGCAATGAACATTTATAACTCTGGATAAATATAATCGTTTCAACAAAACGTAAGCCGAAATTTGCCCAAGAACGCGCGGAAGGCTATGGGGACAGTTTTGTCTGTTTTATCTTAATACTAGCGGATCCTCGCGGTTTTACGCGCGTGGTACCCGTTCCCGTGGGGATCTCGGGGTAAAATATAGCCTATGTCAATCGGGAATAATGTACCTTTCTAATGGTCAAAGAATGTTTTAAATCGATCCAGAAGTTCTGAGTTAAGCGCGTTCAACCATACAACAAACAAACTCTTCAGCTTTATAATATTAGTATAGATTTTTACAAAAACATCAACATGATATAAAATTCTTTATTGATATAAATATTTTTCGTAAATAATAATCATCATAATAGCTATTGGATTCCTCTCACTGTACGATCTTTAGAATATAAATATTAGGTGATCTTTAGTAAGTAATCGGCTTAAATCAAAAGCCAAGACTTAGCCGGACTAATTGGACCGAAGCATTTGTACTAGCAAGCATATCAATATTGAAGTGATTACTATAAATATCCTTTGTTTTTACACACGAACCCACATGCCTAATGCCTATTTATCATTGACACAGTTCATCAATCACATCCTTCGCATAGTATTGTTACTATCGATCTATTTTATGGCACGCACTATTCACATTTTTCAATAAAACAAAAATTATATCCTTTCGTTAAAATACTAAAAAATAAAAGCTTTTTATTTTATAATCGTAACTCTGATTAATCGCCTTGTAATTGGATTACCTTGTCTAGTCTGGCAATATTTATAGTCCTCTTAAACTTTTGTCTTTACAGAGTTGGTTATCGTATTTTTATTTGTATTTTTTTTCACATAATAATTATATCACATAATAATAAATCATCGTGGGTTCGATTCCCATCGGAGCTAGTTGTAAGAAGGGTCGAATTTTTCTAATAAGTCATTTTACTTCATTTTCAGTATTTTCAATAGTAATCATTCTCTGCCCTAATCCCAGTTTATTATATGCCGTTGTCTTTCATTCTCCTCTGTCACACGTGACACGTGATCATTATTCTAAAGTGCGCGCCAGATACGCCTGCGCTTGGTCGAAATTGAATACTAATCTATTGCCTTATCCTTAGAACAAAAATTGTATATTAAAGCTTACTGTTCACTTCTGCCTTTCAATTTGGATAAAGCAACTAAATTTAAAAATGTAAACGTAAAAGTGTGGTAAAAGTGAATCAGTCAATGTCAATACGCCTTTTAACAAAAGTGAATCAACTTGGTTTGGGTGTATTATTAATAAAATCAAATCGCGTAATTTCCTAAAAATCAAGCAACGCATTATTTCATACAACACTGTCTTAATTTAAATTTCAATTAAACAATAATATAATGTCATTGAACTGTTAACTGAAAACTAATATTTTTCAGAATTGGTACTTTACAGTTGTAAAAGCAACGAATTTGGTGAAAGGTTTCGTGAATTTACAATATCAAGAAATTGTTGTAAGTGTATTTAGAGGATCATATCTCTGTAAAAACGTCTCTGAAAGTTGTGTGTGCCTTGAGTGGAACCTCAGTGGTTGTATGCAAAATATGAATTAGGTTCCAAAGATAATGCGAGTAGGGTATCTATATGAAATTGCTGAAGCATATCTGATGGCTATTACGTAATTGGAGCTCATCTCAGCGGATACAATGCAAATTATTATGCTAATGAGTACCTATTGAACCCACATCAAGTGTTCTTATTAGAAGAGATTGTATTACAGAACCACTGTACGAGCGCTCCGCTCCTTATCTGAAAAATCTCTTCGAACAAACTATATTTTGCTGCAGAATTTGATGGAACTTTTGATTTAGATTTAAGTTACAAGATGAAGGACAATTTCATAACAAACACCTGTGTGACGCTTTATTGAGTACTGGAAGTACTTAATGCTTAAAAAATATTTCTGAAAATCTCTTCGAACAAACTATATTTTGTTGCAGAATTTGATGGAACTTTTGATTTAGATTTAATTTACAAGATGAAGGAGAATTTCATAACAAATAACACCTGTGTGGCGCTATATTGAGTACTGCAAGTACTTAATGCTTAAAAAATATTTGAACCTCTGAAACTTAGCTAGATTATTGTAATGCAGTTATTGAAATTAACGTTCGATTTCATTACTATGATTTTGCAAAATAAATTAAAATGAGAATTGGAAAAATAATAATTAAATAGGTACTAGAGCTATATCATAACGCGATCTAAGTACTTACCATATAATGGAAACAAAATAACAGTAAGTTGTGGATACATTATTTATTGATAGCTTTTAACGATTTCTGAAACACAAGCAGACATAACAAGGCCAATCCAACAGCTATGCCATAGTATGCCTTTTAACCCTGCTTGAAACACATGAAACAAATTAGAAGTAGTTAAAATCAGAGCAAGCCTTCGGTGTTCGGCTGAATATTTATGACGGAGCTTCACTGTAGCCAATCTCTATTCTATGCATAAGTAATGAAGAAAATATGGAACCTAGACTCAAGCGAACGATAAATATTGACATGAAACATCCTTCACAAGATACATACAAACAAATCTATTACACAAACATACTATTTTCGATCAAACACTTGACGGGTTCACATCTTAATCAACTTATCTGTTTTATATCTCTATCAATCATCATTTTGACTTTGACTTCTGTAACATTAATTTTGATAATGTTTATTCAGGCGTAAGTTTATTATTACATTAATTAAAATTGTACAAACAGATGTTAAATTTCGCTGTAAAATTAAATGTTCGCGACGCAACAATAGGCTGTTAACTGGTTCGCATAGTGTAATAATCCATCAATCGTTTTGACTTTACATGCTCATTGGAAGCTGTGTGCTTTTATAAATCCATACTTATCCATACCAATATTATAAATGTGAAAGTGTGTTCGACTTTTTTTTATTTGTTAGTTTGTCATTCACGTCGAATCGGAGCAACGGATCAATGTGATGTTTGGTATAGGGATGATAGTTTTGGAGCTAGAGAGTGACATAAGCTAGGTACTTTTTAACCTGGGAAATTATCAAACTCTCGCGGGATAACGTCACGTAGACCACGCGGGCAAAGCCGTGGGCAGAAAGCAATTAGTATATAATATTGACATATTTAATAGTGTGATTGTGTGTTTGTCCGTCTTTCACGTCAAAACGGAGCATCGAATCGACGTGATTCGGAATGGGGGATAGTTTGGGAGATCGAGAGTGAGATAGGCTATACTTTTCATCCCAGAGAAATATCATATTCCCGCGGGATAACGTCATGTAGTCACGCGGGCGAAGCCTAGTATTATATAAAAATACGAATATGAATTAAATAATATTTTTAACAACGTGCAACGTGAATATTTTACAAAGCTTTTGTAATTATTCTTTTTAATGAACCATTAAAATTATAACTTTAGTAGAAGGTAGAGAAGTACTGTTGATTAAATATTTATCACTAGCTGCGCCGTGCGGTTGTGGCCACGTATTTACATTTCCTGTGGGCATATTGGGACTATAGCATATAGGAGTGTGATACCTGACTTCGAAAAATGGAACACCGAATACCACGTCCCCGTAAGTTTACTAATACGAATCACTTAACAACGAATGCACGCCACCACGAAAAACTTAGCACCGAAGCCACGCGATCTCGAATCAGGAATAATGTAGCTATCTGTTGGTGAAAGAATTTTCAAACAAAATAGGTTCAGTGGTTCCAGAGAACAGAGATTACTTCCTACATATACAAACTTAGAATTTCTACCCCTTAATAACATTATCTATACAAATAAATAAAATTGGAGTGTCTGTTTGTAATATTAAAATAACCGCTTTTTACTACATGCATATGATTATATATACGGTACATATACCAAAATAACATTTTTTTAAATTTTTGTCTGTCTGTCTGTCTGTCTGTTTGTTCCCGCTAATCTCTGAAACGGCTGGTCCTATTTTGACGGGACTTTCACTGGCAGGTAGCTGATATAATAAGGAGTAACATAGGCTACTTTTTATCCCGATATTCCCACGGGATCAAAAACCACGCGGGTGAAACCGCGGGCGGCCGCTAGTAGTGAATATAAGTTTAAAGAATGTTGAAGTGTAGATGTAGATAATGTTGAAAGACTCCAACCCACTTTTCATTAAATGCTATCGTCATATCAACTAGGTATTTATCTAAAGACATAGCTATAATATGCTGAATATGACACATAATTAGGGCATCGAGACACTAGTTTGGTAGGTAACAGACAATACTGAGCACCCGTCGAGTGACTGCAAATGTTATGAATGGCAAACTTCGATTATGATTGAAGATGGCAAATTTAGATGATCGAAGATGGCAAAGCACGAGTAAGGTAAACGGCCCATTACTCGTCAGATTCTGAAAAAAGTTGACTTTGCAGCCCTCCCCTGTAAAAACTAGTTGACTTAGAAAAAAAATAATTTCATGGCGAGGTAAACAATTTATTCGTCTTTTTAGAAAATATTGCATTATTATCGTTGAATCACAGCAAAAAATTAGATATTTAATCAATTAAAAAATGACCCATATGTACCATTAGTCGACAGATTTGTCCCAATAATCGTCAAAATAGCCTAAAACTCGTCAATTTTAATCACCAATTTGAACTCTATGAGTTTAAACTTAAAGTTCATATTTTTTTCCTTTTTTAACCGACTTCAAAAAAAGGAGGAGGTTCCTCCTTCTCAATTCGTCGGAATCTATTTTTTTCATTTTTTTAATGTATGCTACTCGATTCGATGCTTGGTATTTCCCTACTCGATGGAATCAGAAATGATGAGATCTGCAGGAGAACTAAAACAACCGACATCGCTCGAAGGATTGCATCGTTGAATTGGCAGTGTGCGGGACACAAAGCGCGGAGAACCGATGGCTGGTGGTGCGAATGGGTTCTCGAATGGCGACCGCGTACCGGACGACGTTCTGTGGGCAGACCCCCTACAAGGTGGATCGACGATGTAGTCAAGGTCGCAGGAAGCCGCTGAATGCGGGCGGCGCTAGACCGATCGTTGTGGAGATCGTTGTGGGAGGCCTATGCCCAGCAGTGGGCGTCGTTCGGCTGAGTATTGAGTATTGACATAATGACTCGATTACTCAAAGACGGCTTGAGCGATTTGAAATAATATTTTTTTTTGTTTGAAAGGGTGTACTTCCTATTTGGTCATGTCAGGATCTGATGATGGGATTCTGAAGAAATCAAGGAAACACTTCAAATATTATAGGCACTCCTATAGGGATTTGGGAGTTTTCTTTAGTAACTCATGCATTTGCACTTGGTAAGCACCATTTGGTGAAGTGGAACTGATGATGAAGACCACAGATAGTCTTCGAAAATATTAATTAAATACAAAATATTTGACGGGCGCGATACGTACGATTACCTTAATAATGGTTCATAAGCAATTTTCAAGTATTTGCATCTGGTAGTCATTATCTCACGATGAGGAGCTGGTGATGGAAGGTACAACTCCTCAATGGTGAGGAGTTGGAGGATAACTTTTTAATTTCGATGAAAGGTAAACATTTATAGTTCTTATCTTTCAGGTAATTTAGGTAAGCTGCTGATGGAAGGTAAAACTCTTTAACGCTTAGGAGTTAAATATATATACTCCCGGACAATCAAATCGGCCCACTGGACTTTTTCATACAAACATGCTCAGTTTAGCGTCCCGTAGATAGGGAACTATTTGCATCTGTGCGATGATTTTTTTAAGTCAATAAAGAGGCAAAACGCCCAAATAAGGAATCACAGTCTTAAAAATTTACAAAAAGCGCTGAATTTTCACAAAAATGAAAAACAATAAGTCAAACTTTATCTCCCATATAACGTTATATGGAGCGATAAGTTCGATTTATTCTTTTTACTTTTTCGCAAAATTTAAGACAGTTTGAAGATATTTTGAAAGTGTGATTCGACAATTAGGTGTTATGTCTCTTCATTGACGTAAAAATTATAGCACTGATGCAAATAGTTTCCTATCTTTGAGACGCTAAAGTGAGCATGTTTGTATCAAGAAAGTCCAGTGAGCCGATATGATTGTCCGGGAGTGTATAATAGTATTTGGATATTTCTTCTGATACAAGTAATGGCCTTTTTCTATCCTGTTCTTCATCAGTGACTTCTTACTCGAGCTTCCAAAGTATCGATCGTCCTTTGAGTGAGATTCTTGAAGATACTTTTCTGGACGTTTCTAAGAACTTTAATGTTGTTCATATAAATGCACAAAGCATCCCTGCCCACTTCCCTGCTTTTCTGGCGTCTTGTTTCGAGACTTTCCTTCATCCCAAACTTCCATCTATCTCATATTCCTTGTCTGGATTCCAATTACTGATCCGAAACGACCATATAAGTTCCTCACATAAGGGGTGGCAGGTTATCTGCGTTCACATATCCCTTTTACTATTCTTAGTCGCTCTCCACAACTACCACCTACCAATAGCGCCGGACATCTCTTCCTTAATATATCTCTGTCCCATTCTAAAGTACTTCTTGGTGTCTACTATAGCCCTTCTCTCCGCGTTGACTATTTCGAGTCGTTCGAACAGCTCTAAGACAACTTTAGTCCTTATTACTCTAATACCATAATTATGGGTGATTTTAACACTTGCCTCATTAAAGAAGACACTCGTGCTCAAAAACATCTTTAGTTAAATCCTCTAATTTGCACATTTTACCCTAACAGGCAACTCGTCACTTTCCCAACTGCTCTTCTTTCCTTCTTTTTTTTCATTTACAGCGGGTAGCACTTAGCCTTCTTTACACCTGATGTTAAGTGGTGATAAGGCTGAAGCTGGAAGCGCACTACTCCCGGAATCACCAATCACTGAGGAACTGGCTATCTTATCTCTAACTGCCGGAACAAAATAATGCTGAAAACAGAATTTTTATGGCGTCTGACTTAGATAAGACGGTGGTAGCTAGCCAGGCGGACTAAGAACTAGTCCTACCACCAACCAAACCCAATACAATATGTACCCCTACTGGGAATCGAACCCGGGACCTCTTGGTCTGAAATCGGTGGTGTGAACCACTATACCACAGAAGCGGTTAAATCTTGATCTTACAATCGACTCATCTCCTGTACATGCTGTTACATGGTAAGATTTCTGCAGGTGGTTTATCTCTCATACCGTATTCGCCCTCCCTAAGTTGAAACCTACTGTGCAGCTTCAGAGTAGCTTTAACCACATTGACTAGGACCAACTACTTGCTGATGCTGCTAAGTTGGACTGGTCGGCAATTTATATATCTGTTTCTGTGGATGAGCAGATTAAATTTTTTAATAAACTTATTATCGAGCTCTACGACGTACACACTCCTATTAAACCTGTTGAACTTAAGCATCTTCCAGCGCCATGGTTAACTAGTGAGATACGGGCGCTTATGAACAAAAAAACAGAACAAAAGTTTTAAACTTGATCCCTCAGAAGGAAATGAAAAAATAATAATAATTCTTGCTCGAAATCGGTGCAATATGGTGATAAAGGACGCTCAAAGACGCTACATTCATAAGTCTATAGAAAGTGGAGATCCAGCAAAAGTAAGGAAATTTTTAAAAACTCTTGGTGTTGGCAAAACTCACATCAATGTCTCCATAAATAACATCGACTTCAACCGACTTATGGCCTACCAGACTAAAACTGGGGTATCCCTTT
This sequence comes from Crambus lathoniellus, assembly GCA_949710035.1. Lineage (NCBI taxonomy): Eukaryota > Metazoa > Arthropoda > Insecta > Lepidoptera > Crambidae > Crambus > Crambus lathoniellus. Next base: position 12,192,905 of record OX453306.1, read on the forward strand.
CGATGCCACGGCATCATTTTAAAGCATAGCAATTTATGTCGTATTTCTATACCGATACGTTTGAATGTCCATTAGTAAAAACTTAAATCCCTTGCCATGCCGTCCCGGTCTGCGTAGGCCTTTAATAGTCATTTCACATCTTCAGTGCCTATCGATGGCACCAAAAAAACTAAAACTTCGGATTATCTTTCTAACCTGCCAACCCATGAATCCTCTTTTTGTTTTAATCTATTTGCAGATTGTGATGTTAAGAGAACTATCACGTCTATCAACTCCAGTGCTGTAGGTGCCAAGACCTAATCACTCCTGTTATTACCCATATCTTAAATACATAGATTTCCCCTGGTACTTTTCCTTCAGCTTGAAGAATGCCAATGTTATTCCTCTCCCTAAAAAATCTAAACCTTGTTTTCAAATTTCCTTCCCATTTCGATCCTCCTTCCTTTTCAAAGTCCCTGAAAAACTCATTCATCGACAGCATACTGACCATCTCCATGTACATCATCTCCCTAATCCCTTTTAGTCTGGCTTTCGCAAGGGCCACAGCAACTCCACAGTACTTGTGAAAATTATTGATGTCATACGCCTTGCAGTGGCGGTACCTCCATACAAGCCCAAAAGCCGGGCTTGCCCTAACAAAATCTTATTTACACTACTAATGAATCACAATTAATGATAACAACAAAATAATATTCACAAACGTAAATTTTCAATCAAAAATTAAATTTTTCAAACAACTGTTCGATAGACAAGTCATTAACTACATAATATAGCGTATTAATCGAAAAATACAATTCATCTCTCTCGCACTCGTTGGCTTGCAACCGGGCTTTGCGAATTCATATATCCGCACTCTTCTAACATTAACGAAACTGGTACCCCACTACATACATACTGCTGTACCTATCTATAGATTCTATGAGAAATTTCAAAACTGAGCAAAAGCCGGCATGCAAAGGAAGTTAGCCGCAAGTGGGAGCGATGAACCCGCAGAAACAGCTCACGATCGGGCCAATCCCTGCAGAGCAGCACACAATCAGGCCAATGGCTGCGTTGCGTAGCGCATACAAACGGGCCAATCAGGAGCAATGCGATCACCTGGGTGAATTAAGTAATAACAGGTTGTTTTGCAGTTTGATTGAGCCAATGTTTCTTTGATAAAGTTTTCTGTTTTGCATTAATTAGTGTTTTTCGTTGTACAAAAAGATGTCAGAATTCAGAACGACGAGTGATGTTGTTTTTTGTGATTGTGAAAGATTAAAATGTGTTAAAAGTTTTGATCGGCGCCGCCCGGCCGGTGAGGCGAGGGAAAGGTAAATTCATTTCACTTTGCCGAAAAAAGCAGCGAGTATTTTCAGACAGACCTACTCCAGATTTGTGTATTTTGCAAACTAGTAAGACTCACAAAAGGCAATTCAATAGAAATGTGTACAAAACTCGTAGAAAACATCCCGTTCATTTAAGATGGTTACGCTTATATATGGCGCGGTCGCTTTTACGTGACCTCTACAATTTGGGCGGTTTATTAAAGAATTGCTGTCTTAATCTTGTTTTTGATATATCTTTCATGATAGCTGGAATTGAAAGCTGAAATTAACAGGAACTAATGTTCATGAATTACTTAAATTCATTTAATAATATGTCATGTGTCTTAATGTTATGGAAACTGAGTATTCGATCGCTAAAGTACGACAAGTCTAAAATTTATCACATTTATTTTTATCTTTATATCGTGTAAAGTTACAAGATCTAAAATTCTTGACATAATAAGTGTCTAACACGGGTATTTTTTTCATCTGTTTGTTTGGTTGTAAATGTAATAGTTTATTTGCAAATCCGTTTTTTCTGATTTTCGAAACCATTTATATTACGTTGGTTTACGACTACCAAATCAAAAACTATTTTTTAATTAAGCCTTTATTTACTTTTTTGCATTCACAATGCAATTTTTATTATTGAAAAATGGAAAATGAAGTATTTTGAAAAAATCGACCCGTCTCACAAGACTCACAACCAGCTCCGATGGGACACGAACCCACGACCTTTCGCTTTCCGGGCGACTGCTCTAACCACTGAGCTACGGAGTCGTTATAAAAAATGGACGCCTTTTTTGGCTTTAGGTCTTCGGGCTTGCCCTGATCTCAGACCCTAGGCACGCCACTGACGCCTTGCTATGGAAAATCGTCAGCTTACGGTAATGACATTACTTGATTTCAGTAATGCATTCAACTCGGTTGACTTTGACATTCTCCTTAGCCTTTTACCCTCTCTGAACATATCTCATCTCCAGCTACTATTGATTGGTTTCAAAGTAACCTACTAGGGCGACGGCAGCGTATTCGCACAGGAGATTCTTATGCCGGGTGGTGTGATATCGTTGCTGGTGTTCCTCAGGGTGGCGTCTTATCTCCACTTCTCTTTTCTATATTTTTAAATTTAATCACACAATCCCTTTCTAGTTCCTTTCACCTTTACGCTGATGATTTACAGATATACTCTCACGCACCATTGTCTGACCGCTCTCGTGCTATCACTACCACAAACTTAGAACTAGCACTAATAACTTAGGTCTGACCTTAAATCCGTCGAAAACACAGTGCATTATCATAGGTATTCCAGTCCTCATTTTATTTCAAGGATCGATCTTGAACAAATTCCTATGGTTTCTTTGGACGAAACCGACATCCCTTTCTCAACAACTGTCAGGAACCTCGGTGATATTCTAGACCAATGTTTATCATGGAGACCCAATATAGAAGGAGTAAGAAAAAAGGTGTTTGCTGCGTATAGTTCGTTGAATTGACTACCCAATTTCTTGCCGACCAGTACCAAAATCACTCTGGCACAGTTCCGTTTATTGTCCATTATTGACTACGCTGATGTCTGCTACACAGATCTGTCTGAGAAGTTACTTGATAAATTAGAGCACCTGCAAACCCTTTGTATCAGGTTTATCTTCATTCTACGTAAATATGACCACGTGTCATCATTCCGTAGTAAACTCAATTCGCTCCCTATTCGCCGGCGCAGGGACTTGCATACTCTTAAACTTCTCTACTCCATACTTTTCCTACCCTCTACGCTTCGTTATCTTAAAAAATGATTTTCTTATCGATCGATAAAGGTAAGAGTAAGCATAGAACACTGCATGGATGAGGGTGAGGATCTGTGTAGCAGATAGCAGCGTAGTCAATAATGGACCTTATGGACGTAGTCAATAAAACACTGTGACGATATTAGGTGCAGTTTGTCATGCGTGTCCCAATTACCGTCAAATTAGTAGTAATTTTGACGAGTACTGGGTCAAACAGGGTTTATGAAGAACCAGTAAATGTCACACACAAAATAATAATATCTAACATTAAATCAAGACTTTTATAGATTATAATCGTTAGAAAAATTACTTAACTATTTTACAAAACAATCACACTTACCACACAGCTAATAGTTTCTTAAAATAAGTGAAGTCAAACTGGACCACTGGGTCACACTTTTAGGAGCTGAATTTTGATTATTTACTAAATAAGGTGTCCTCAACTTTTCAAAAAAATTTTGTTGGTCGCTATTGCAGTTTATAGCTAAGTGTTGTCATTTTAATTGTGCATTAGATTACCATGAATATGTTGCCATAAAAAACGTTTAATAATGTGTGGTAGATAAATATTACCAAGCCTTTTTAAAAAAAATGACGAGTATTGGGGCGCTGTCGACATTACCAGCGTTTACCTTACGGCGCGTTGAAAGACTCGTTTACATCGTCAATCTGCAAAACTACAAGCTCGATTCGTTTTTAGCAGAACAAACGCTTCGTCAAAGTTAATTCGTAGAAGCGCGATTGGTAGAACTTGCGAGACAATATAGCTTGAAAAAGTGCAATAGGTACTAATGCAAAAGAATTATTTAGAAAGCATCGGTAGCAGCAAGTAGTTATTGATAGAATCTAAAATAAAAAAACGACCTTTCCAGCTTTACTTTAATTTAAAAGAATGTTAATAATATAATTTAATTTACAGTTGTTTAGCGTACATATTATAACTCTATTCTTCTCATTTTCGTAGGAAAGACACCTAGATTAAAACATTGATAAAATATGCAAATTTCAGTAATTTAATACCTATACCTAGAACTTCACAAAACTATTAACCCCTCTGTTTAAACAGGTCTAAAATATAATGGATACACTCCAAGGAAACGGTGAAAATATATACATATTACAGATGTTTGATCAATGTCACGGTGCGAGTTTATGAAATAAACGTTGGTACCACCGGAAATTGTGGCAGCTTTCGGCCGAAAGGACCGACAGCAAGAAACACTGTAAATCTTTTATTTTTATTCCTCTTGAAAATAAAGTCACAGTGCTACGATATAGAACGGCATTTTTTTGACATTAAGTAATTTTTGCTAACAAGCAAGACTTGTTCTTGTTTTATTCAAAAAATTAATGGTTTTTGATGTAGGCGTTCATATTGTATCTTTAAATAACAGCCCCAAAAGAGGTACAATATAATTTTAGTAAAGTCTTCGAAACCGTATATTTAACACATACAAGCCTTGTATGTATATCTAGCAATATGTTTAACAAAAAAATATAATTCAAACAATGTGCCTTTTGTACTAATCCTAAGAATAGGTTTAGTCACTCGAGAATAATGAAGGACCTTACTTTTCTACTGATGATTTTTTTAAACAGGTAGGTAAGTAGTTTTAGAGTCATATAATAGAAACAAACAAACAAACAAAGACAAAAAATCTAATCGTTTCCTTTAATATATTTTGACAGTATTATAATAGTGTAAGTAGATAAACTAACATTTACCACAACACCTTGACTTCAGTCCTGACTATTGATATTAAGTTGAACTTATTAGGTAACTCACTTAGATACTCACAAACAAGAAAGCTCTAATGGGTTTGCCCCTATTCCTTTTGTAGAACGGAACAATAAATACCGACACGAAATAATAATTTAACGTGTCAATACTTCATTAAGGCAACAACGTCGCAAAGTTCGAGTATGTATGACATAATGTTACCGCACAGCCTGCTAGGCGCCTAACCCATTAAAAGCTTAATTAGTACAGTCCTAAGACAATATTGTATTACTGTTCTATACTGTTTCAGTTAAACTCCTGTGGGCACGGTGAACAAACAGATTGCTTGCATTCTTAATAAGACTTAGCGATATTGGGGTGTTAATTTTCAGTTAACTTCTACAAAGCGTTTCCGTACTCTGAATTAATAATTTATTTTCAACTTCAAAAACACTGAAACCTCTAATAATACCTTTAGTTAATTAAACTAAGTCATTTTAGTGCCTAATTATAAGGAACACTAATATCACAAAACACATACCTACTAACTTAATTTTGAAGTCTATACTTAGGTACTAGTAAATTGATATAATTTTATATATAACTGTGCCCGCGACTTCGTCCGCGTGGAATGGTGAATTTCGGCAGCATTTTTATTTTTTTAGGCTTATTATTTTGCAAATACACTTAGGCATATTCCCCCACCTACGCTGCGCTGCTGCGCCGCCGCCGCTCATTGTGTATGGGGCGCTTCGCTTGGCAAGTTTCTTTCAGTTTCACATTTTGTAATGACTCCGTAATTCTCTGTATTTCTTCAATATTTTTATTTTCGGGGCCGTAAGCTTTTTTGCCAACGTCATCATACAATAACTTTCATCCCCTATTTATACCTCCTTTTGGGTAATATTTTTACAGACTTTAAATAACGTATTTATTTATATCTAATCAAAAGCTTAACATATAAGTTTCAAGTTTCTAGCTATAAAAATAACGTATTACCATACAAACTTTCATCCCCTATTTAAACCCTTTACAGCCCTTTCTCGCATTAAAAAGTGGCCTATGTCCTTTCTCAGCCTCTAGACTATCTCTGTACCATTTCATTTCATTTAAATCTGTTTAGTAGTTTAGGCGTGATTACGTAACACACAGACAGAGTTACTTTTCGCATTTATAATATTAAGTAAGATTTATTCGATGTAAATATTCGTTGTTTAATTTTCATGAAATATTGAAAATATAATAAACCTACACTATTATTTATCACTACATAGTATAAAACAAAGTCGCTTTCTCTGTCCCTATGTCCCTTTGTATGCTTAAATCTTTGAAACTACGCAACGGATTTTGATGCGTTTTTTTTAATAGATAGAGTGATTCAAGAGGAAGGTTTATATGTACTTTTTATCCCGATATTCCCACGGGAACGGGAACCACGCGGGTGAAACCGCGGGCGGCCGCTAGTTATATATAATATGATAAATAATACTGTAAGTAGTTTTTATGAAAAAATTAAACGGTTATACCCAATGACGTTTTATTGTTATACCTACCTACCCAACTGTGTTAGATCAGCCGGCCTAGTATGAGCAGCTTATAGCGCGCGATATGATATGGTACGGCATGCCGTCTTGCTTACACCTTAGTGGGGTAAGCAAGACAACTTGCCGTACCATATCATATCGCGCGCTATAAGCCGCTCATGCTAGGCCGGCAGGGGGGCAATTGCGTAAGGTAATCGTATTAATTTGACAGTTCATATCGTATTCAATCAGCTGCAATTTGTATGGAATGACATTTATTATTATACAATATGAACTATCAAATGAATACGATTGACTTTATACGCAATTCCATAGCAGATCCCTGAGATGAGAATTTTTTCATTCCTGTGATAATGAAACCATAATTAGTACAAAGATTTTAGGCGATGGAAGTTTTTCATCAATATGTTATTTTTTTACTATGGGGCCAGCCACGCATAAGTATGTAGGTACTTACTCGAAAAAAAAACAGCTTCCATATACATCAGTAACAGTAATAATCGACTAAAATGTATGATACGCTCACGACTTTGTAAGAAAAGGAAAATGTTTCACTTCATAGATAAACAACATATAAAAACCTGCTTCTGTCTACCAACTTTGCCAAGATTTGTTTCAAGATATTTATAGGTAAGTACTTACTTGATTTATAAACAGCATGCAATATTTGGTCTTGTCCCATGAAACTCGAAGTGATGTTTGAATGACACTAACATTATGTAGATAACTCTAGTAAAATAGTTTTAACATAAGCTTAAAATGTTTACATTAGTTCAGACTGATCGCGTAGGTAATACATGCAAGAGCTTATCGGCAACTTATTTTCTCGCAGGCTAAACCATTTGTGTCAAACAAATTTTGATATACCTACCTAAGTATGTTTACAAAGTAGAACATAAATGTGTCTCAGACTTTATACGAAAAGAAGGTAAATGTGCCAGTATGAAGTCATTACAGTCAACAGCCCTGCGTAATGGAAATTTGCATACGCACCTTAAAATTTTATTCATAAGGAGAAAATTGTTTCACATGCGAGGCGTTCGCGACGCCAGCGTACTCAAGTAAAAAAAATCGAATTATTGCCGAACATTAGGGAACTCGGTAACATTACCTTAGGAATAACGAACCGTAGTGTTATTGGCGAAAAATGAACTAAACACATCCTTCCGTTACACAATCATACTGTATTAGACAAAATAGATAGGTTTATATTATGATCGAAGGTATGACGCCATTTTTTCTGCGTAGTATGTATGTGAACAACACATGGTGGTAACTAAAAATATAATATGGATTTATACGGCTTGATCATCAGAAACTTCTAACTAAGCTTGAAAGCACTGGAATCCGAGGTGGAATGCTGAGTTGGTGCAAAAATTATCTTGAGGGCCGAAGTTATAGGGTCAAAGTAGATGGATGTCTTAGTGATCCCGTGTCCGTATCCACAGGCACGGCTCAAGGTTCTGTTATTGGTCCCCTCCACTTTTTGGCTTACGTCAACAATATGTGTAATGTCCTTAAACACTGTAAATCGTTTCAATTCGCAGATGATACGTGTATTATATCGGCCGCAAAAGATCCTTACGAAGCTTTAAATAATTTACAATCCGACTTCAACAGCTTAAACATGTGGTGTCACGACTCAGGTTTGGTATTAAATACAACGAAAACGAAGCTATTGCACATACGGTCATCTCATACACTAGTTAAAAATTTAACAAGAAGTCTTGTAGTTCACGAACACAGTTGCCTTCATACGATGAGTTACCAATCCTGCTGTTGCCCACCAATTGAAACTGTAAAATCTCACGTGTACGTTGGATTAGTAATTGATGAAACATTTAACTGGGCTCTGCAGGTTGAAACTGTTTGTAATAAACTTCGTGCATTCCTTGCAAACTTAAATATTATCCAAAAGCGCATGACGTTTAGATCTAGGTTAGCGTTATATAATGCGTTTGTTAATTCTATAGTTAGCTACGGCCTTTCCAGTTACGGACGGACCTATAAGACGTACCTAGATAAGATATTTAACCTCCAAATACGAATATTGAAGCAAATAGTCTCGCCTAAAATTAGGCAGCAATTTGCTTCAAATTACCTCAAAATTTTTAAACATTGCAACGTATTACCGGTTCACGACCAGTTTCTATTTTTGATTCTTAAGGAAGAATTCCTGAATTTTTGCAATAAAAATGTAATCGCGCACAATCAAGGAACGCGAGCAATCGCCCATGGCAAGCTGGCTACTACAGCAGCGAAAAACACTTACGGCAGCCGCACCGCCCAGTACTTGCTGCCGCGACTCATAAATAAACTAAATCCTGAGTTTAGAGACTCTCTCAATGTTTATAATTTAAATAAAAAATTGAAGACATTGTTTCTAGATACGCTGGATGGCGATGATCGACTAGTAATATAAGTGGGCACGTAATTATAATTTAATAAGATTAAGTAAGTAGATATTAATAATAAAACTGTAAAATAGTATAAAGCGAACTCAAGTTCATTAAGAAAACCTCAGTGGTTTGTAATGTACTTAGATGTAAGATTCAAATGTAAAACATTATCTATATATATAAAATTCAAAGTCCTGACTGACTGACTGACTGACTGACTGACTGACTGACTGACTGACTGACTGAGATATCAACGCACAGCCCAAACCGCTGAACCTAGAGACTTCAAATTTTGCACATAGATACGTTATACAGTGTAGGCATCCACTAAGAACGGATTTTTGGAAATTCCACCCCTAAGGGGGTGAAATAGGGGATAAATGTTTGTATAAAAGTCCGCCAGTTTTGAAGTTAGGATCTTCAAATTTTGTATTTAGGCTGGCAATTGAAAATTAATGTTTACCTGTGTCAGCGTTTTTGAAAATTCCACCCCCGAAGGGGTGAAAAGGGGAATGAAATGTTGTATCTAGAAAGACCTTCATTTAATTTATTATTTAGGCTTATGGTCGGAAAGTAAAACAAATAAACAAACACAATATATTTCGTATTTTTTCGAAAATCAACCCCTATAGGTTAAATGGGATAAATAAACCCAAAAATCGATATGGATGTCGTCATTGAGGTTTTATGGGATGACGATTGCAAAAATGGAATTTATTTTGATGTTTAAAACACGCTGAACATGATTCAACCCCTAAAAAGTTGAAATAGGGGTGGAACTTGGTATGAAAAATCAGGGGGTAAAATAGAAATTTCAACTTGAAACTTTGTAGGCTTACTTTTTCAAACAAATAGGCAACTCATTTCGTAATTTTCCCAAAATCAAACCCAGGGGGTAAAATAGGGGATGAATATGTGTATAAAAGTCGGTCAGTTTTGAAGTTAGGATCTTCAAATTTTGTCTTTAGGCTGGCAATTGAAAATTAATATTTTCCTGTATCAGCGTTTTTTGAGAATTCAACCCCCGAAAGGGTGAAAAGGGGAATGAAATGTTGTATCTAGAAAGACCTTCATTTAATTTATTATTTAGGCTTATGGTCGGAAAGTAAAATAAATAAGCAAAAACATGTATTTTGTATTTTTTCAAAAATCAACCCCTTAGAGGTTAAATGGGATAAATAAACCTAAAAATCGATATGGATGTCGTTACTGAGGTTTTATGGGATGACGATTGCGAAAATGGCATTTATTTTGATGTTTAACACGCTGAACATGATTCAACCCCTAAAAAGTTGAAATAGGGGTGGAATTTGGAATGAAAAATCAGGGGGTAAAATAGAAATTTCAACTTGAAACTTTGTAGGCTTACTTTTTCAAACAAATAGGCAACTCATTTCGTAATTTTCCCAAAGTCAAACCCAGGGGGTAAAATAGGGGATGAATATGTGTATAAAAGTCCGTCAGTTTTGAAGTTAGGATTTTCAAATTTTGTCTTTAGGCTGGCAATTGAAAATTAATATTTTCCTGCGTCAGCGTTTTTTTACAATTCCACCCCCAAAGTGGTGAAAAGGGATATGAAATGTTGTATCTGGAAAGTCCTTCATTAAATTTGTTATAAGGCTTATGGTCGGAAAGTAAAACAAATAAGCAAACACATATTTCGTATTTTTTCGAAAATCAACCCCTTAGAGGTTAAATGGGATAAATAAACCGAAAAATCGATATGGATGTAGTTATTGAGGTTTTATGGGATGACGATTGCAAAAATGGCATTTATATTGATGTTTAACATGCTGAACCCCTAAAAGGTTGAAATAGGGGTGAAATTTTGAATGAAAGATCAGGGGGTAAAATAGACATTTCAACTTGAAACTTTGTGGGCTTACTATTGGTGGAGATTTGTAAATGGCATTGTTTTAAACTACCGATTGTAATAATAATAATATATTTGTCTGTAAATCTTCCAAAGAATAAATAAATTAAATAAATTAAATTAAATTAAATTACTTCTTAAAACAAATAGGCAACCCATTTCGTAGTTTTCCGAAAATCAAACTCAGGGGGTAAATAGGGTATAGAAACCTAAATCATCTTAAGTACCCTAAAAGTTCTAGGTAAGTAACTAACAAGTTCTTGGTACCTAAGCTACTCAGAACTAACTTTTTGATTGTGAAACAGACACTTATTATTTACTAGCTTCCGCCCGCGACTTCGTCCGCGTGGACATTCGATAAAATACTTAGGGGACCAATAACCAGGATAAAAAGTATTCTTTGTTTTAATTTCATAAAAATCCGATCAGCCGTTTTTACGTGTTGAGGCGGGTCCTCCCTCACCAAGTGAGCAGCCTCGTGCGAGGGCTACCGCACTTGGCAAACGTTCTGCCTCGCGCGAGGCTGCTCGCTTCTCGAATGTTCACGCGGACGAAGTCGCGGGCGGAAGCTAGTTGATAATAAATAAAAAAAAAAAAAAATATAACGAAGACTTTTTTGTTTTGTTAGTAACGGTATTTTTTATAATAGGGGTAACTTTTTTAGTAGATTTGATTATAATGTATAATGTATGACAATTAAAAGATAAATCATTAGGTAGGTATCTATATATTTCATATTAGTAAAAATTACTGATCGCCATCCGCAGCCTATATTATGTTAAATCTATACATAATAAAGGGTGTCTCAAAAGTACGTATAGGATTTGCTTTTCGCGCTATTTCCGGAATATTCAAGATGGCGGGATGAAATTTGACATACGTCATCTTGACACATGTAAAATTAATCGTAGAGCGTTTCACAATAAAACTGCGCATAGAAGTTATACAAATATTTAACGAAAATTCACGATCAATTACAAACACTCGTCGAAAGGTCGAAAAATCTCGTAATTTCAAGAAGAGGTGATGTCAAATGGCCACCGAGATCTTGGCATCTGATGCCACTGGATTTCTTTCTTTGGGGCTACGTCAAAGATAATGTCTACGCCAACGATCCACAAAACATAGACAATATAGACAAAACATTCGCCGAGTTATTGGTGAAATAAGTAGAGAAATGTGTGAAATTAGCAGCGAAATGTGTGAAAGTGTCATGAAAAACTTGCTCACAGCAAAAATGCTCGTGGCGGCCATTTAGCAGATATTCTATTCAGATAAAATTGTACAAGTCTCTTCTTTAAAATAAAATAAAACTACGAAGAAATTCCAATCCATTCGCGTTTTATTGAGACAAATCAGGTAGGTACCTACTTTTGGGACACCCGTTAAAATAAAACTTTAACGAAACCAAATCCGTACATCTATTTTTTTTAAATAATTAGGTAGGTACTGCTACCCAATTTGTAGACTGTATAGACTCCACTACGATAGGTATTGAAATTTTTGTCTGTTTGTCTGTGCACTTTTAAAACAAAAAGTACTGAATGGATTTTTACCAAATTTTGTGATAGCTTATTACCGGGGTCAACATTTAAGGTAATTATAACTTTTTAATGGTTTTTTATGTGCTATACATTACCAGTTTTCGGAGTTTTCTCCTTTATTTGTACTCTATGTTCTCATTTCTTGCCAAATTTCATAGTTCTATGTCAACGGGAAGTACCTACCTACACGTTATTTGGCTACCTTGCGAGCGTGGCTTCGAAAAGAGCCTTATGAAATCTAGGCAATGCAGGGTTATTCTTTTACCACCATCTAAATTTATATACTTACCAGGGTGCGTACCATCAACTCTTATTGCGGTTTTGTTGAGGACCTAAACTGATCTGCTTCGCTTATTCGTACCACGACTGCTTAATGTCAATGACAGCGATTCAGTGATCATTCAATGACATTTCACAGCCACTAAGCTGTCACATACTCTTATTTGACTTATAACTCGGCCAAGCTAACATGACACCTGCAGGTTATACCCGTCCCTCTCACTCTCCGGGCATGACAGAATCGAGTGAAAGAGACGGGTAGAAAAAATAAGGACACAAATCTTTCGGTCATTCACATTTAGCAATTCATTTACGATCCAGTTTTTAGAAGGTCGTAGTACGAAAGAAAGCAATTCATTTTAGGAACCTATTCTGCATCGCGCTATTTTTGAATCGCTGTCTTAAAGTTGATGGTATGCACCCAGGACACTCAGAAACTAAAAAACTAAAAAACTAACTTCATTGAATATTTTTTTTTTAAAGAACTCTCCATCAGCCTCTGAACAAAGTTTCATGCGTTTGAAACAATTTTTGAAAAAATAACCAGTCCGCCATGCCTAACCAAAAAGAAAAAGAACGAATTATGCTGAGTGAAATAACAAACATATAAAAAAACACCCGGTCCCAAGCGTTATGTGTAGATATTTACCTCAAATACCTATTAGACTTGTGTCGTATTTCAAAAAGTAATGATTAAAACTAATTAAAATATAAGTTTAGTAGGAATTGTAATTGTCATTCTGGCAACACTATTCATTTCTAAATTGAGAAAGCGCCGGCGCGGCGCCACTGTTTTCGGGTGATATGGTGGGAACCTAGACGAACGCGCGCCGGACAGTCAGTCGTGTTTGAGTTGTCGACTCGAAAGGACGTTAAACAGTGATTGTACGAATTAAGTGTTAATAAATGGATACCTTTACTGCTGAGATTTTATTTCATAAAATCTCAGAAGCGGGGACGTCCGCGACCCACAACGAAGTTAAGTTACGAGGTATGTACAGTTATTTTCTAGAAGTTTTGTAAAATCAGTTGAGCTTATTCCCTTCTACAAAATATTAAAGATTAAATCTCGTTTGTTTGTGTTGCTGACGGGAGGGGTACCTTTGTCGTTTGAGCATGTTTAATCAGGGCTACTCCTTGATAGATGATCTGCGATGAGGGTATACTTTCTTAGCACATGGACTACACAGCTAAAAGAATTTATTTATGAATTGTACGATGTTTTGGCGTGTGACAGGCTTGATCAGGGCTACTCTTTGATAGCTATGTTACGCGCCAAAAATGAACAACCACTTTGACTAAACGATATACAAGAATGCAAAATAAAAAGGGAATGAGGTTAAGTGTTAAATATTTGATTCCTTGTTTTTAAAATTAGTTGAACTTATTCCTTTCTACAAAATATAAAAGATTATTTGTCTGTGTTGCTGACGGGGAGGGTACCTTTGTCGTTTGAGCATGTTTGATCGGGGCAACTCTTTGATAGCTGTTCCGCGATGAGGGTATACCTTCTTAGCACATTGACTATGGACTACACAAAAACAAAAAATATTTATAGATTTTACGATGTTTTGGCGTGTGACAGGCTTGATCAAGGCTACTCTTTGGTAGCTATGTTACGCGCCAGAATAGAAGAACCAGTTCAACTAAACGAGATACGAGAATTCAAAATAAATAAAAAAGGAATGAGTTCAAATGTTCAATATTTGATTCCTTGGTTTCTATGACCACGCAATTTTAATAAAATAGTTTGTCAAGAAAAAGAAAGCCCGATTAGGATCCGTTGATAAATATATTCTTATTCAATTATTAGATAGTAATGGACATATTACATACCGTAAACAGTAGACAGAATCATGAATGAATAGCTAATTTGAGATTCATTATTCAGTCGCTTAACAAAAGTAATGATATAATCAGGCATGTGTGTCGCTTAAAATCGGGCCATGTGTGTCGCTTAAAATCAGGCCATGTGTGTCGCTTAAAATCAGGCCATGTGTGTCGCTTAAAATCAGGCCATGTGTGTCGCTTAAAATCAGGCCATGTGTGTCGCTTAAAATCAGGCCATGTGTGTCGCATAAAATCAGGCCATGTGTGTCGCTTAAAATCAGGCCATGTGTGTCGCTTAAAATCAGGCCATGTGTGTCGCTTGAAATCAGGCCATGTGTGTCGCTTAAAATCGGGCCATGTGTGCCTATAGCTCAGTTGAGTAGCCATGTGAGCTACGAGTCGGCCATGTGTGTCGCTAATAATCAGGTGTGCAAATGCGTGGGGTAGTCGTATTTGTTTGACGGTTCATATCGTATTCAATCGGCTGCAATTTGTATGGAATGACATTTATTATGATGTAATCAAAAGCTGTCAAATGGATACGATTGACTTTACGCAGTTCCATAGCAGACCATGTGCGTCTTAGCTTGAGTAACCATGTAGACTAAGAATATGTCGGCCATGTGAGCCGTTTATGATTAGGATAACTTAACATTGATTTGTCGTATCGGAGCTATAGATCACTAATCCAAATCCAGCTACAGATCCACTAATGCGAGTCTCTAATGATTAAGCCATGTGTGCCAACAGTAGTAACCGCTTGTTGAGTATCAATATGTGCGGTCGGAGTAGGAAAACGATCGTCACCTGAAGATCTTTTCGTTTGCTCAATATAAGCAATAGGTTACCGATTAAGTATGACGTATTCCGTCGAAATGCCATTATCAAGCAACCAGTTCGTCAACCAAATAGAATATGAAACATTACCGTTTGCCATGATATAATTTACTCTGGTAATTATATATGGTACGAAATACAAGACAGACAGACAGACGGGCAGACAGACAGACGGACAGCGAAGTCTTAGTAGCAGAGTCCCGTTTTTACCCTTTGGGTACGGAACCCAAAAAAAAAAAAAAAAAAAATTTATATAAAGTTATAGCAGATAAGTGAATTACTCTCAAAAGTACAAGTCTTGACTTATTAAAGGAATGAATTTGATAAATGACTAAAGGACATGTCCCAAAATGAGCCACGTCTGTGTGCACCATCCCCAGAGATGGAGAAAAATTTACTGATTCTGAGAAAAATATAAATAATATTATAGAATGCACGGTTAAATGGTTATTAATAAAAACAAAGCAATATTTTTTACTCGAAATAAGGCGTGAAATAAAACTCTTCGTAAAAAACTGTCAGTGTCACTGTAATTGACTTGAGTTCTGTTCTGCTCTGCTCTGTGCTGTGTGTTGTTGTCATCATTATTCAACTGACCGACAGCTGACAGTGGCGGCGCAGGACAGACCAGACAAACAACATCAAATGACACCTTCATTCTTCCGCCATGATGAATTGTTATGTGATTTTGCATTTTATTTAATGTTCCTTCCAGAAAACAAAGCGATTTTAAAGAAATTGAATTATTAGAATCTGTTTATCGTATCGTTATCTATTTTTTGGTATACTATACGGAGACGTGGCCCAGACCTCATACATTTTTGGACATCACCTTTGTCCTGCCCTGACTATACTATTTTTAGTTAATTATGCTATGTGTGTGGCGTGGCTCACAAATAATTAAACGACATATAATTATGGCAGGAGACATAATTAATAATTATGAACAAGCTAGCCGCTCTTTATTTTAGAATATAAAAGAAGGTTAAACATTATATGTCTCGCCATACTTAACCTTGGATTCATACGCATTCCTCTCGCAGACCGCACCAGATGCAAAATGATTAAAAGCTGACCTCTCAAGTACCTTCCTAGTTTGCTTGACCTTTGGTGTCACGAATGCACTTTTCTTGCGTTGACATCAAATTTGACCTTTGATCGTCTGAGAGATAAATGTTTATGAATAATGTTCCTCTTGGATATGGTAGAGTTGAATAATCCAGTGAATTTGCTATAGAAGTTTAACTTTTTCAAGTATTTTGACTAATTAACTACATTGACTAGAAGGATAAATAAAACACAATGCACTAATATCGTTTATTTGTTCTTATGTTTCCGAGGTCATCAAACGTAGACCAGTGAAGGAAGAAGGCGGCACCCGAATAGAGGAGCAGATCACCTACTCCGTCACCGATGCCTCGTTGTTCTGAGCCGTCTCCTTCCCTTTGGATCGTCAAAGTGATTCTAGGTTATCAGTTGCTGCATCTTCTACGGAAACTAGTGGAAGGGCGGAGTGTGTATATAAATTACTATCGGCATTAAATATTAAGACATAATTGTGTAATTTCGTAACTCCCAAATATTGTGTTATTATGCTCGCCGATTTAAACCTTGCTGATGTATTATGTGACTGTAGTGTTTCGAAGTCTAGATTTGCCATATTTAAAAATATATTAAAACTATTAGTTATTAAAACGATTTTGGATATTACATAAGAGTAGGTATCGAACAGAGAAAGGTCTTAGCTCGCGACTTAAGTATTTATATTCTGTATATATCAGAAATACAAAAAGCATTTTTTAATGTAATGTTTACTACCAATTGTCTACTACGACCAGCATCCTGCTTATGGAAACCACTAGAATAACACCGACATCATGAACCTGTTAACTTTGTTTTACAAATGGTTTCTTACATAATGATGTAAATAAAAAAATGCGTAAGTATAGAGCTTTCATAGAACTATATAAGGTATGAAAAGAGATTGAAGTGGCAATGTAAAGTTATACCAAGTAGGTACATGAAATCCTCACATAAAGGGGGGTGATATCTTTATAAAATAATATGTAGTAAAATTACAGATATATAGTTTCTTGTTATGAGAGTACTGTAGAACATTAAAATCTGCCATTCATGCAGAAAAAGGGAGCACTAGTAGCAGAGTTATACATCAGGCTATAAACCTACTAATATCAAGCGGAACAGAATCTGTTTAGACTTTGAAACTAATTTCCTTTGTATATGACCTTAAACCAGCCACAATGTTTGTATTAATGACACTGCAATAATAGTCGAAAGCCATAACCATGACATATGGGTTCTTTATGGTGAATAGTGGTTAACAGGACTAAAGGAAGGTAAATCATAAACTGTACTAGACTGTTATTATTCCAAATACACTGATACAAATTTTGTACAAAATTGAATCTCAAGCAAGCAGTGGCGTTGTCGGTATCCCGGTGCATGTAACTGGGAAGTCTATTGATTCATTATGTGGGCTTTGAGACTTAAGCATTCCCATATAAAATAAATTTGCGGTAAAAAAATCATTACCTATTTGATTTGATTTAATAAGACCTAGAAATTCAAATGGTTGATTTTTGAGAAAGTAATATTTTATAATCTTTATGACCTTTAAAAATATAACAATTTACTTAATACCAATAGAAGTTTAAAGAAAAATACCTATTTACTATCTTAGCAATTTTCATGGTCCTTATGGTGTGGTATACTAAGCGCAATTAGTAAAAGAAAGATATGTTGGAAGCTTTTGACGATGTAGTTAGTCACGTACCTACTGCTCAACCGACTCTAAATTGGCGTAGTGCCGTGTTTCTTTAAAATTATTTAAAGATAATTTACAAACTGGGAACAATATAATTGTACGTCTGAAGTGCGTGCGTAATTCATCCCACGATTATTAAATTAATTCAATTTCGTTACCTCAGATGAGACTGGTTGAACTTAAACAAATATGAATCAAACTCAAAAATAATAGCAATAATGAAAGTATTTACTTGGTGTATCTATAGACGCTATAGGTATATAAAGTATCAAAAACAAGATCTCAAATAATGTTACGCTTTACTTATACCTAACTATTTTCGGTGATTTTGGTAATGTGTATCCTATTTTAACTTATGGCATCATATATATCGGAGCAATTCTGTAAAATTAAATGTTGAATGGTAAACTCGTATTACCAAATGATGAATTTACATTATTTGTATCACGTTCTCATTATTTATCTGGCGTTTTACCACGAAATGCTTAGGACTTTCAAAGAAAAGAAATCCCTTTCTCTTGCATAAATCTATATTCTAGCAATTTGTTTAATTATAAAAAAATGAAAAAAATGTTATTGAGAGAAATTTGATTAGTATTAAATTATTCATGAATGAAAACCTTTATTCGATTGGTTATGTAAATTATTATATATTTTGATCTATCTATGTTTCACCTGTTTAGGTGTTTAGTGACTCGCCGCAGTTTCGCCTGCCATTCCCGTGGGAATGTCGGAATGGAATATAGCCCTTGCTGAATCATGTAGCTTCCTACTGGTGAAGGAGCTTTTAAAATCGGTTCAACGGTTTTTTTTTAGTTTATATAACTACAAACAAACAAACGAAGATTCAAATCTTTCCTCTTTATAATATTATAGTACATATAAATAAAGACTTAGGAATGGTCAAGTAGCAATTAATTAAATCCAAGGATTGGACGATTAAAAGCTCGTTAAATTAAAGTAAATAATCACTGATAAGGATTAATAACATTTAGTCACTATCTATAATAGTTAACTTACAGATTAAAGCTTGTTATTTTTCACTTTTATGATTATCCGACTTTATCCAAGCTAGCTAGCTCAATACTACGTTTGTTGCACAGTTCAAATGTAAGAAAAGCGCCAGATAAGAATAATCTAAGTATTCTTTTATCGACAGATAAATAAATAATCACTTTATTTCTTTGCTACAGACACACATATTCATTAATTACAAAACAGATTCACAAAAAAGATAAGGTTATACTGTATAAAGAACAAGGAGAGAAAACACAAAATAGGTATGACACAAAAAGTTCAAAAAAAAGATGGGTGTGTGCCCTAGCACTACTCAAGGGTCGCAGCTTAGCGTCATATTGCTTGCATGGCACACAAGCAAATTACTGATTTATCAGTTGAAACCGAGAGTGAACGCCTGTACCATAAATTAAATGTAATAATAAAGTTGCAGGTCAAATAAATAAAAAGTTATTATATTAATTTATAGGATAAAAATAATAAAATAGAATTATTAAATTTGAAATGATTAATGAATAAGTAGGGATAACAATAATTATTATTTCATTTAGTGTACCATATCCACTATACTTGTTTAAATTCTGAGAATAATAATAATAATAGCAAGTAAGAATAAGCCCACAGGGCAGCTTGTAATGTGGTAAGCGTTGGTCAGTGGCACCACGGGTAAACCGAGTGCTCCTGGAAGTAGATCGGCCCCGCCCCACTGCAGGCGTGCAACTACAATTTCTAATCGATCAACAAACAGAAATCAACACATTTTATTAATAAATAATTAAACTAAAATAAAATCACTCTATTCCAGACAGAGTCAATAAGATTAACAATTCTTACAAAATCTTTTAAAATGAATTCTAATTATATAAAATATGTATTTAACTTGAAAAGAAATGTGTAAATATAAGTTCAGTGAAATTCAAATATAGAATCAATCGAATAAAATACAATCATAAAAATCACAATTATTACAAAAAAATGCGAATCACATTAAAAGTATTGATGTAATTAATAATACATGTCATATAAGAGTCAAATAAAATAAAAATAATGAAACTACTTATTGTCATAATTAAATTAACTTCAATCATATTCTGGCAAGTCCTTTTGTGTAGGTATAAGTAAATAAAAAGAAATTAAAAGACGGAGGTCGGTCAGTCCACCCTTCGCGAGTTTTCTTGCCAGTTCTTTCTTCGAAGGGCCTCCCCATTTGTGAACTGGTAGTGAGTCAGTAGTTTTTGCATTGTTTTAAAATAATTATTAATCTACTTCTTTCGAAATAAATCTAAACTCAAATAGATAATTTACTTTGTCTCGTTAAAAATCTTAACTTAAAAATCAGATACTGTGGTTATAATGCCGAATGTCGTATTGTATTTATATTTCATTGAAATTGTATTCTTGAAAATTTTTGAGTGAAAATTAAGAAATTGACTGCTTGGATCGGTTGAGTGCACCAGGAAGTTGCACTCTGTCGGATGGCCGAATGTCGTATTTCAAAAAGTAATGATTAAAACTAATTAAAATATAAGTTTAGTAGGAATTGTAATTGTCATTCTGGCAACACTATTCATTTCTAAATTGAGAAAGCGCCGGCGCGGCGCCACTGTTTTCGGGTGATATGGTGGGAACCTAGACGAACGCGCGCCGGACAGTCAGTCGTGTTTGAGTTGTCGACTCGAAAGGACGTTAAACAGTGATTGTACGAATTAAGTGTTAATAAATGGATACCTTTACTGCTGAGATTTTATTTCATAAAACTTGGCACCGACTTCGAACAGTTCAGTAAGTACCAAGATAAGTTAGAAAAAGTCACGCATTTTCTTCCTTTGAATTAAAATTCTAATATTTTTTTTTTCTTTTTTAGTGTTGTTAATTTTTGTTTGAAGATTCTTTTTGAAGGCGGTTATTTTTTTTAAAAAACTTTTTTTTTCTTTATTATCACCCTGATAGTAAAAATCTTAGTTTAGCCATTCAAAATTATCCTAAATAAAACTGCGCGCGCTCACACCATGCGCTGTGCGTAGCAAGCAGCCTTCTCCCCCCTCCACGCGCCTTTCGCCTTTCCAGACTTCATTTTTGACGTAGTATCCACGCTGTTATCACGATTCGCTGGGACAAAAAAGTTTTTGCAATAATTTGCCCTTTTTTTGCACATGAAGGTGCTTCGCGGGGGCTGCTTTAGCAATTGAAGCAACGACATCAACCTCGACCACTCTGCCAAAAGTGAACGACTTGAGGAGGAGGAATTTTATTTATGAATGGAATCTTTGAATGATACCTACATAATTCCTGGAAAAAAAATTGAGGGTGTTAAAAAACCCTATAATATTTAAAGCAACAGACACACGTTAACTAAACTAGCCCAAAAGTTAGTACACCGTGCGTACGAAGTCGCTAGCAACAGCTAGTATAATATAAAACTTAACAATATAAAATAATGGAAATGTCAAAGTACCGAAATCAATCCGAATTTTCAAAGAAAACGCAGACAAAGAACTAGCAAACGGCATCTCGAGTTGCAATCTCTCTGGGTGAGTAACGATGTGAAAACTCAAGTGTTTCTCCTCGTTTACCTCGCGTCAGGCTTTATTCAGCCATAACTTGCAGACAAAAGGACCAATCGACTTGACATTTGAAAATGAAATAATTTCTACGGTGACCTAACCCTTGACCTACCTATTAATAAAATTTTAAGATTTTAAACTTTCATGGTAAATTTCACTATAACTATCATAAAAGACGGGATTTTTACCATGTTAATGTTTGGTGTTGAAATATCGTGCACTCGACAACAACATGGTAAAAATCCCTTTTTTCATAATAGTTAGGTATATTAATTAAAAAAATAAAAATGTTTTATCATGTTTTACACTGGTGACGTATCCCGCTTCGCTCGAGTTTAATTTATTTAAAAGGAAATAAAAAGTTCTATAAGTATTGAGAGCTGGGACAAAACAGAATGCATTTTAAATTTTCGACTTTTCCGAAGAATGTTTTATTTTCCCGACAGCTGGAAAACAACGAAATACCAAGTAAAATCAGCCAATAAATCCGTTCTATAGTTATGGGTCATCAAATTGATTTGTTTTATTTAGTTTACTCCTGGATAAGGCGGTAAACTAAGTACTTCGCCATCCTACAACCAAAGTCCGAAGTCTAAGAAACTTCAAAGAAGTTAATTTTATTAATCCTGTCATCGTTCATCAATACTTCTATACTAATATCACAGTTTAACTATTCTGTGCTAATATTATAAAGAGGAAAGATTTGATTGTTTGTTTGTTTGCATCGAATAGGCTCCGAAACTTCTGGACCGATTTAAAAAATTCTTTAACCATTAGAAAGCTACATTTTTCACGAGTGACATAGGCTATATTTTATCCCAATATTCCCACGGGAACGGGTATATTGGGTAAAACCGCGACGATCTGCTAGTCGCTTATATAATTCTTTTTATAAAGTCAAAAGTTCATTATAATGTTCATCTATAAGTATTCATTTTAAGCTCTGATACAAGATATTTGCATTAGGGTCTAAGTAACTACTAACATCGTCATCATTAAAATTATGAAAATGAATAAACACTATTAAGATGAGCTATCAAAAGTCTCGCTTTGCTATTTTCAAATATCATCGTCTGCGTTCTTACCGACCGAGTAATTTATGAAATAATTTTATATTTATGCAAAGTATAATTAATTGCCTAACTTTATTAGCAGAGTAAGCACAAATTTTAAAGTGGTTTTTGAAATAATACGTTTATGTACATTATCAAGTTTTATCTCGAAACTACATTTTTAACCTCCGACTGCAAAAAGAGGGGTGTAATAAGTTTGACGTATCTGTGTTTCTGTATGTGGCATCGTAGCTCGTGAACGAATAGACCGATTTTGATGCGGTTTGTTTTGTTCGAGAGCTCTTGACAAGATCGAGATGGTTTTTATCTAATATTTATAAAGATCTGTACAGACGATTCAAGGTCTTCAGCTTGAGAATTGTTTTTGAAGTGAAAACTTCTTTAGTGGCGTTGTGCACTTTTTGTGATGGGAAAAACTTGTAAACTCGCGTCAGGATCACATGACCGTAAGACGATAACTGTAAGACGTAAGACGATCACGTGACCGTAAGACGTCTGATCGATAAACTGTTACAATGTCATTAGAATACGAAGGCAAATTTCGCCATCTTTCCCAATGTTGTGATGGCTCTGGCACCTCGGTTAGAAAACAGGCGGCGCGCGGCGGCAGAACAGAAGACCCTCTCGGTTCAAATCCAGTTCGTATTTTTTTATTGTCCAATTTACTTTTTTTTGTGAAAAAGTCTAGGGAGCCCTTTATCAACGCATCTAATTCATCTCTAAGTATTTTTTTTCTAAAAATCAACGGGTTAAAAAATTTAAGAATAAGTATCAAAATAAATAAGTATCATACACAACGTTAATATTCAAGTTTTCACTTCTGCCGGCACTCCCGGAGTGCAACTCGCTGGTTTTTAACTTTTTTGAGTGTTTACAGCTGTTACTTATTAGGCTGATGAGTTTCATTTTATTACTTGCACAGTTATTATAACTCACGTTCTAGGTTGTCAGGACAAAAATTTCGGTCGTGTCACTTGCCTTTATTCCAATTATAATATAAATAAATAAATCGAACTAACTAGGTCTGCTACAAAGTTCCGGGCGTGCAGCGGGCGTCATGTTCATGCAATATTCACACGAACATCTGAATAGCATAATGAGCTTGTGTTCCCAATGTTTTATTCTATGTATTCAGTAATAACGGTAATGCTGGATCACTGCAGCCTTTATTGCTAACGTTATTATGTCATATTTCATAAATTATTTGAGATGGCGATTACCCTGGTAAGGGCGAGATAACAAGGGGGTCGGCGACGTGAGCCGCGGCCGGGTTGCTCACGATTTACGATTTACAATCAACATACAAAAAGCTTCTGTATGTGGTGTAAATTGTAAATCGAAATGGTTTTTGTTATTTTGTAACGTTAGGTATGTTAATTTAGTTTCAATTACTTGTGAATACGTCGACAATACGACAGATTCTAAATCATGAATATTACCTATGTTGTCGTCATAAGCATATCCAGTTAGTATTACTTAAACGCTGGCTAGATAGATGTAAACTGATGATAAACCCCGTCTGGGAGTCTGTCGAATTAACTTCATTCCATTTCCGGCCCGCTCGACATTTTAAATTCATATAATGGCCGTCAGCCCTTCTAGATGCTGGTCATATTCAGTGCGCACTTCGCCTAAGAGGTGTCTGATGCCCTGCGCCACGGCCCTCCAGAGACGTGGTCGCCACAGATAAGCTGAATTACCTTCCCTGTAACAACAGATTTTAGGCGGTGTTTAGTCAGTAAGAGTCTGACATAACCTCACAGCCGGCTGTGAGTGTATCCATGAGGATTCACCGCCTCCGTCCCCCGCGCCCGGAGGGTTGCCGAATGTGCGATTATTTCAATAGAAAATGGTCGAACATTTAGGCAATTGTAAAATAAAAATAAAAAAAAAGATGTAATCTTGTCTTCCATCAGATCAGAGGTGACCTTGCTTGTTTACATCCATCTAAAATTATGTTTGACCTAAGCGTTAGACGAAAGGCGAGTGTCGCAATCGCAAGCGTCTTAGTTGGCGGTTGAATATAATCAAAGTCAAAGTCAAAGTCAATAAATTTTTAGTCATATAGATTAAATAAAATTAATGCTTATGAATCGT
Source organism: Crambus lathoniellus (assembly GCA_949710035.1). Taxonomy (NCBI): domain Eukaryota; kingdom Metazoa; phylum Arthropoda; class Insecta; order Lepidoptera; family Crambidae; genus Crambus; species Crambus lathoniellus. Next base: position 12,217,561 of record OX453306.1, read on the forward strand.
CCAACATTTTTTTACCTACCACCTGTTATGGACATCTTTTAACTGACAAGAAAAACAGGCGAAAAAAACTCATCAGCTTTAACAGAAGCAACGCATTTACAAAATAATTATGTCGTTGCTAGACAAAATGGTACAATAATAAAATTTATACAAAAAGCTAATGCTGAAGGAAAGTTTTCAATCCGTGTAGACGTATAGCTATTGGATGTTTACATCTGTTGAAAGGCAAGATGAGATCCGTTGACCAAAACATAAAACTAGTTTTGGTGAAATACATAGATATGATCGCTTTAACCACGGGGGTAGGCAAATTTATATCACTTCACTTTATCTTTACAATATTTCTCTCTCACTTCCTCTACTCTCACCACATTCCTCATGTTACGCTTCGTACAGGATCCTTCATTTTTCACGATGCGTCATAGTGTAAACACGGGCATTTAAAAAGCATCACTTACCACAATCAAAAAATCACGGTTCGTGAAAAAGGCGATACGTATACGTCATAGTGTGGACGAGGCGTTAGTGATTCATATCAATTTATCTGAAAAAATACATGTTTGACGGAATTTAAAACAAAATTGTATCGCTGAAAATGGAATTGAATTTAGAGTAAACGTTTTCGATCCAGATTTGTCTCTAAAGCAAAATACGTTAGAGTAAAATCTACGTTTAAACCGTATCTGCCTGTTAAGGTTGACTTCCGCGGATCGCGGCCGATCGCAGCCGCGCGCGATCGATCGCGTGCGACTGACGCGCGCGGCTGATGCGACAATAGTCAGTGTATGAAAATGTATGGCGCCGCTTCCGAGGTATGCGACAGACGCGTGCGGCCGACGTCTGTCGTCGGCCGCACGCGGCCGTAACTATAATGAATACTTCTTTGTATTGTATAGATACTCACTTTTCTGTCATCTTCCCATGGAAGTGTTAGTTTAGTTTAAAACGGATGGTTGTATTTTAATCATAAATTATTTATGATACATAGTAAGAATTTATTTATTTCATGTAGTTTCGGCTTTGAAACATTGAAACTGTGATGTTGAACTGAAAACGTGATATTCATGAGCGGGTGGGGCGGGGGAGGGGGTAATCACTGCGCTGCCCCGGCGAGTAAAAAGACGGACAAGTGCACAAGCCAATCATCCGTGTTTTTCATGCCACGCCCCGCCGCCGCCGCCGGTCTGTAAAAAAACGGACCGCCGCCGGCCGGACGGTAAAATTCAGTGTAGTGCACAAACGCCCTTTCTGTAACACGCTCACTGCGGCACTGAATTAGCTATTCTTTCCATTGGTGCGGTACGCGGCGTTTTAGACCTCATACTAAACCAGACATTGTGCGTACGAAGCGTTTTCGACCCCACCGAGATTCAAGAGACTGTAATTCCTTTTTTTAAGCGTGAAGTCAGAAACAATATGGATTTTAGTCTTGATAAGTGAGTATCTATACAATACAAAGTAGTTTTCATTATAGTTACGGCCGCGTGCGGCCGACGACAGACGTCGGCCGCACGCGTCTGTCGCATACCTCGGAAGCGGCGCCATACATTTTCATACACTGACTATTGTCGCATCAGCCGCGCGCGTCAGTCGCACGCGATCGATCGCGCGCGGCTGCGATCGGCCGCGATGCTCGGAAGTCTACCTTTAGAACTATGAAATATTAAGTAATTTGATTGTTTTAATTATTTACAGGCTGTTAAAACGTTTAACTTCTTAAAAACATTCCTAATAGTCTTCAGCATTAAACTAATCCCTTAAAAGGTTTCTTAGAGGACCATAATTTAGCTGCGTTGTGATATTACTTCAAAAAAGGTTAAGCATTAATGAATCTGATACTAAGACGTTTACTTATCTTAAAATAAGTTTAAAGAACTGTGTAACATGTATAATATTTTTGGTTTCAATACATCTTATAGTGTACTTATAGAGGGTAATTGTAATAATGCATCGCAAACATAAGTTTCCCGATTCAATAAAGCACTTCACCTTGCTCTTAAGCTGGGCTTGGAGAAGTTGATCTTGAACCCACTCACCTATATGGAACTCGGTTTTTATAACCACTCAAAGAAGCGTATTATATTGTGGTTACGGCAGTATTCAACGTACAGCTAAAGTCACCAAAAAAATAATTTCGCCTTATAAATAAAAAGGTGATAGGTAAAGTAAAAAAAAACTAGAAACAAGTACAAATCCAAAATTCCAAACCATAACAAACAACTAGTTTTATGCTAGTTTGTATACAACGCGTCAGAAATTTGCTCGGCAGCTATATTAAATATTGTGTTTATTAAAATGGTTTCTTAGACAAGTAGGTATACTATACATTTTACGGACTAATTAAAGTATTATTTATTTTAATAATACTTTTTAAATGGACTTGCCCGCCCAACTTTAAAGGGTCCTAAAACTAATAAATCACCATATAGTTATAAAACCAAGATTTATATACAAGCGACTCTAAAAGTTGATTATGCTTACGTTTTCTATTAATATTTTGTTATTTTTTTCATCAGTCGTCATCCCTATTCTGGACAATTCTGGCTGTCAAACATTTTAATTCTCGAACATAAAAACAAATAAATTTAACATAAAGCTTTCAATTTACACGACTGGAAAACGCTTTTGAAGCGTTATAATAAACGAAAGTAGAATTAAAATCAATACCATGTTTGGTTTAACAATGGTTCGAGTCAGCCAGCCTACAATGAAGAGTATTCTTCCTTTTTATATGACATAGACAATGAAGGTATCGTCCAATGTGTAGATTAAAAAGGGCTTTTTGAATTGTTTGATGGAATTGAAAACTTTGTTATGAATAGAAAGGTCAATGTTTTTATTTGTTGCTCTGTAAAAAGTAAGGGACGATAGGTTTGCTGTAATGAGCATTAAGTCTGTCTTATGGGTTATGGTTCTTAGCATCAGCATTCTTTATCGGTTAATAATAAACATGGGGTTTTAACCAATGGGTTATGCAACACTGCTTATTGCTGAATCTTCTTCAGCGGCCTAACTTGTTTTCCGAGCACTAAAAATATCATAATGATAGACCACACTCAAATTGCTTGAAACTTCACAAAAAGCGATACTAATATTGAACATACTCGTAATCTATTTAAGGGTGATTCTCCCGACACAAAAATTTACGCGTACTCTATGAGAACGGGGGTGCAGAACGTTACTATGATGTTGTAATATATTTTTCTAGCAAGATGGCGTAGTTACCAACTCTCGACACTTAATATTTTATGATTAGGATTGCAGTTCATTAGGGGGGGGGATGATAAAGCCTCCAATTTATCATTTCGGTGGACGTAACTCAATTTTATTACAGTTTATTTTCGGTCATAACAGAAAAACTATTACTGATATAGGTTTATGGATTATATACGTATTTGAAATCGTGATTAGTGGTAGTATTAGCTAAAGGTAATTTTATAATTTTACCTACCCAGTTTAATAATGGTAAGTAAAATTGTATGCCTTCCAAGAATTTTCCTCATTTCAGTGTCGCAATCGCAACTTTGAACAAGAATATTTCAGCATAGAATGACTCTAGCTCCTATCTCATGAGCTCGTAGCCTACGAAACAGTACCGCCTAAGCGTCGATCGTAAAATCACGTGCACCACTTACTCATTTTCTTGCAATAAGCAAAAGTATGGTGTTTCGGTGTCACTGTTCATTTTTTATGTCATTTCCGTTTTTAGTAGTAAATTGACTTCCATTAAGCAAAAAAATTCACCAAATATTTGTGAGTTTGCTGATCGTAATACATTTATTTTTAAAGTATTAATTCGTTTGTATAATAAGTAGTTTTCTTGTAGTGCTTATTTTTGTGTTAGATTTTCATTTTAGTGTTCTCATTTCAGTTGATTCGGTGGACTAAAATGTCAACCGAAATGATAAAAATCTCTGAGTGAGAATAAACCAAAAGTGTTTTTTGGTTTATTCTCTTATAATTTCGGTTGATTCTTCTATCATTTCGGATGGAGAAAAGTGGTTTGGAATTTTCAATGTTTATTTTTTGTTTTTTTATTTTATTTATTTATTTTCCATCCAGCTTAATACTACCTTTACAGATTAATATCCAAGGCGATAGTACAAGCAATTAATTTTATAACTAGGTAACTTTATAACAAATCACATTAAAGAAGTTATCCAAGGACTCTCCATACAATAAATCACATTAGTTCATTGCCTCTTTTCAACGTGAAAAACATGTTAGACTAACACATTTTTACATATATACAGCAATAAAACATAAATATAGTAATGTTTTCACCGGTTTGAAGATAGATGCGACTGCGTTGACGTTTCAGTGGTTTCAGTTGATTTGGTAAATAAGATTAATGGGTCGTGGGTTACCACCCAGGTCAGATATTTGTATTTGTGTCTGGGTGTTATATATCTAAAATATTTATATTGCCTTTGTTGGTTTTGTCGGAGCCATCGGAGCTAGCTGTGAGACGGATCGATTTTTTTCTAAAATACTTCAGTTTCAATTTTTCAATAATAAAAATTGCATTGTGAATACATAAAGTAAAAAAAAACAAATTATTAAATAACCATCACACATTGTTCCAATTCCAAATGAAGTAGCTTGACCACCTGTGCTATGAAAACCGAAAACAACTACGGGTATTACCACATACACCCAGACACGAAAGATATCGAAAAGTTAGTTTTCGACATTTACCCGACTGGGAATCAAACTCGGGTGGTGTGGAAACCATTGCGTAAACAACACAACAACGTTTGTTGTCAATAATATAAAAGAACTTAATAACAACTTACCTTTAAACACAGACTAACAGCGTGTAAAAAGTATTAGCTAAAAGCTTACTACTACCTAATTTTCAATTATAAAAAAATTAACATTAATATGAACAACTTTTACTATGGGGCACCCACGGAATCGCGAAAAAAAATCAGCTGTTCCATAGAAAAGTACAACATGGACTCGACTATAATGTATGGAACAGCTGATTATTTTTCGCGATTTCGTTATTGGCTCCATAGAAAAATTTATTCATATTAATGGACAATATAATCCCCTATAATATTTGTACTTCCTTAAAATTTAGTGGTTGTATAACACTAAAATATTGACTTTTATTATAATTTTTATTTCACTCTTTTTAGTGCATTATGCATCGTGCATGCAATTATTATAATAAAAATTAAATATAATAAAATTATATTGGCCCCATGCCTTGAACAATTGAGTAATTTTAACATAATAATATGACATGTTACGAACAAATGATATAAAATTTAATAAAGCTGGAATTTTCTCTATCTTAGAAACGATTAGTTTCATTACTGCAATTATGATTGCATAAATCATATGATTCATGATTTGTTCCATGCCTACATCATAGTCGCATAGATGGAAAACTATTTGCATCTCTGCAATGATTTTTACATCAATGAAGAAGCCAAAAGCCCAAAAACTGGTGAAATATTTATTATAATAATTAAAATTAATAATATTTATCAATAAACCAGTTTGTAGTATAGGTATATAGTAGTATTGTAGAATTGACATGCATTATCATCAAGTAATGTAGATTGGTTATCAATGTTAATTAAAAGTTTAGTGTTTGAGTTATAGCAAAATGTTAATTTGAGTGACTAGTTTCATTCATTTCGGTGTCAGTTCGTCTCATTTCGGTATAAGTTCATTTCATTTCAGAAGATATATCATTTTGGTGTGCGACTGTTTCATTTCGGTGTGCTACTGTATCATTTCGGTGACATGACAATTTTAAACACGTATATCTTGTAACTTTATATTGACATTTTGACGCCATTCAATACAAGTATCAAGGATTACAAGAAAAACAATAATTTAAAGTCAAAACTTAAAAACATAATAATAAAAAAATCAACCGAAATGATAAAAAAATGCCTCATGTTGAGATTGACTCTAATGGGCTTATTACACTTGGCTAAATTCAGCATCTAATTAAGCATACATTGCTTGTTTTAATTGCATCACTTGCTACAAATGAGCTCAAGGAAAGCAATGTATGCTTAATTAGATGCTGAATTTAGCCAAGTGTAATAAGCCCTTTAATAATAATAGTATAAGTACCTATGTTTTTAGTAAAGTATAAACGTATCAACTAGATAGGTATACCTAACCACACCTAACCTAGATCGACAACTAAGTATATAGTAATTCATGATTATCCATCGTATCTCCCCTTTTCAAACAAAAATGTCTGATTAGTGCAACAGTCCAACTAATGAGACTTTTTGTTCGCAAGTTCAATTGCATTAGAGGGGAAAATAGGTAGCATGCATTGTGGTGTGTGAACACACACCAAAACTCTGAAAGTCGTAGGTACTTGACTCAAGAACTCTAATTCCCGTGTTTGCTATTCACTGTGTTCACTACACCTACTGTTGGCTTCGAAGTGTAGATCGCAGAATTGCTAATAGCTTTGTGCTTATTTTCAGTAGGCAGCGACCCTATTCTTTTAATTTGATCGAATCTTTTAATTTAGTTTAGTTATGACAATGTTATTTAAGAATCAAATTAGATAAATGAATTTTCACTCATTATTAACAGTTATTTTTCGTAATGTCAAATAATATTTAATTAGCAAATTGAAGTACTTTTCGACGATTCATTATTAAAATGTGTTAATTGAGTTAGTTTACAATACACAAACCTTACTTTCAAACAAGTACAATTTCATGCCGAGTTAGAAGCGTAATTTAGGTCTTGTACTAAATTAAGATTTAAATTGCAAAGTAACAAAATTATTATGATTGTTTGTTACACACCTGTTATTAACAAATAAATGACCATGATTATAAAGAATGTAATGGACATATCTTATTTAACACGTATGACAGATTTTTTGTTCTGTTAATTTAATTTAATATAGTGCAGGTGTTCTATTTGTTTTTTTCTTGTAAGTACCGAATGTTCGGCATTTAAGCCGAACTTCGGCCGAAGTTCGGTTCAAGCCGCCGAAGTTCGGTTAAACCGAATGTAAAACGAAGTTCGGCCCATTTCTGAAAAATAGGTGAAAACATGATGCGTGTGTCGCTTCAAATCTGCATGTGAGTGTGAGTTGAGCCTTAAAATGACAAACGGAGACGTAAGGCAAAAAAGGCATGCTTTGCCAACCCCTTAAATTAGGCTAAAGACAAGACTATAAAGATATATATATAATATAAATAAGTAGTTAAAGATATCTGCTGAGTTTATCTGACCGGCCGGGCCTTTAGGTTGCAATGACTCGTTTCAATCTGTACTCTTAGCATAACATAAGTAATGTACTATGGAGTTACGGCTTGGATGCGGAATCCACGTTTCTCTAAAATATCGCTCTCATTTTTATGACATAGCGAGTTTAGTTATTTGTTTCTCACTGGGGTATCTGCTGCGCTGTACATCCCAGCCAGCAGTAGTAACGTCAGCTATTTATCACACCAATACACCAGCTTTATCACGAAAACTGTCGTTATGGTAATCATGATACTCGTAATAAAATATATCATCCGTCAAAAGATTTCAAAGTGCTGCTGTCAAATACCTATTAAATTTAGTTTCTCATACGACCGAAAGAGGCGCTTATATGGTTTTCATACAAAATAATACAACTATGGGTACTGTATGGTATGCTTACGCTCTCAGACACATTCGCGGATCGCAGTCTGTTTCGCTTCAGAAATAATTCCAAACCGCATGAAGTGCTTCATATTTTTTCCATGCCAAAATGTTTTTGAAACCTATTCACGATTCGGACAATGGCAGAGGTTTAAAGGAAACAATCGTGATTATAATATCAATAGGCAGTATGGGAACGACGTGGATCCCCGGAGCTTGTATTTTCAAAATAAAATTAAAAAGGTCTTAATAAAGCAATAAATGTGAGTCGCCCGTAGATTGATTACGAGAAAAGAGAATCATTACGACGAAATCTATAATACACAATGCGTTGCGTCACACACAATAGTAATATAATAAATGTCAATTGTATTGATAAGTATAACTACCTCTGTTCTTAAACCCCTTGTCACAAAAATACTTAGATATTCTAAGTAAGTAGTTACTTAGATTTTATATTATTTTTATGCATTCACAATGCAATTTTTGTAAGTAAGTATAGGAAAAATGTGATAGTAAAAACCACGAGCCCTATAAGTAGCTTAATAGCTATAAGTAGCTATAAGTAGCTTATCCCGCCTGAAAGCTACTTATAGGGCTCGTGGTTTTTTACTATCACATTTTTCCTATAAGTAGTTACTTAGTTAAGAAAAGTTTATAAATCTAGGTAGGGCAAAGGTACCCTTTGTGGCCACTTTAAGTAATTTTTGACTTTTAAGCACTAAGTACTAAATGATCTTAGGTATTTAAGACACAAATTATATCTTAAATTGTAGATAATTTATCTAGCTTTAAAGGTAAATTTTTCAATTTTTTAAAGGTTAAATAGTTTTTTATATATAATACAAAATGTGTGAGAGTTGCCAAATGTACCGGTTTTGGCCACTTACTGATAGTTAAACTTTTGTAAGTATTGCGAAAAATCAAAACCAAACCCATGTAAAATCAATATATTCTAATGCGCTAGAAACCAGTCAATTGCAAAACAACAATTTAATTGTAAAAAACAAAGGTTTATAAAGTATTTCATCCAAAACAAATTTCATAAAATTTTCATACAAAACATTTTTTCAAACGGAAAATGGAATTTATTGAAAAAAAATCTTATGACATAAGGAATTCTAACGGTTGTCATTATTACCTTAAAATACCTTATTTTAATTGTATTTATCAGAAATGGCTAAAAGTTGCTTAGAAAACTTTTAGAGCAAAAAGTGGCCAAAACCGGTACAGTGGCCAAAACCGGTACGCCTGCCCTACCTACCAGCTTTCCGATCGCGGTTATAGACGATGTTATACCGTGGGAATTAGATATTTTCCCGGGGTTAGAAGTAGCCTATAATGCTATTCCAGATCATAATCTATTTTCGCACAGCCGTTTAGCCGTGATTGAGTAACAATTCCGGATGAGAATATTTTCTTGTGTCATACAGAGCGTGATTTTTATGTTTTCTCTTTTTTAATTTCATCTGGAAATCATGCGAGAGTTGGTTTATCATTTTGTGATGATACAATATAATTCTGTAATTATTGTTATTATAACTTCATTTTCATTGTGTCTTTAATGAATATAACTTTCACAATCTAATGTCTGCGAATATCATGAAACTATTATTATTTAGCATGTCTTTTTTCAGCGACAACACGCCAGCCATGACAAATCCGTTTGACTCTATCAACCGAGTCGTCGGCAAGGCAAGTTAGGTACCTACATACCCACCCATCAAAAAGCGCTACCTTTACATTCCCAAAACTATTTCCAGAACAGTACAAATTTACGGCAGGCTGAATTCATCACCGCGTCGCAAGACATCCACATAACCGAGTTATGGCTTATGGCATGTAAATAAACGAGCGCTTGGCGTGGCTGGTGTCTATTCCGCCATGGGCAATAACTGTGCGATTATCCTATTTGAGCAACAACCAACAGGCGTGACTCGCCCACCATTTTTTATATTAACCAACTTCGAACATGCTGCCGAATCCCCAATTGGCTCGTACCATCCAATATTATGGAGATGTTAGCGTAAATGCTACACTACAGTTATCTATAGCTGTTGATAAAGGATATTGTTTTTAATTTAGTTATTTTTTTTTATAGTTGTTATTACTTTAAGTACCACTTTTTATTTTTAACCTACTTCAAAAATACCTGTTCACTGAAAAGGACAAAATAATATATTTAAAGTAGGTACCTACCTTTTTATTTCGAAATTACTTTTTTATACTCATAATTCAATCAAACATCATATAGTCTCATCATAGTCAAAGTCAAACTCGTAACAAATCTATTGACATTAATATTTCTTAAATTTTGCAAGCAACCATGGACAAAACTAATCATTCGAAACAATTTCTAGTGGCAATATAAAAAACAGCTGAAGTAAACACAATCACAATAAGATAGCAGCAATATTTTTATTTAAACTAACATCTTTGCGAACGCCTACAATAATCCTACATGAACAATAAATGTGATATAAAATTCCAAATATTTTTTTACTTATAAGGAAGTAGGTAACACAAAAATCTGGTCATAGTACGAGCACGTCTATAAGTACCTATATTTACGGTGTGATACGTACGAGTATGATAATACAGGACATCATTGTTTGGAATATATTTTTTTCCCTTTACATGTACGCCTGTTGTGATGTTTCAGATTTGATAGGATTCCACATTTTGGAACAGTATAATCCTTTCACTCACTCAACGCGAAATATCTTGAAGTAGATTATCTCTGTATAAATAAGTATATGTAATAGTTCAACCCCGAAACAGAATCCGCTTACCTGAATCCATGTTACACAGAAAACAACAACATTAATATTAAGGCCCAAGTAATTTAAGATTATTATATTCAAACAATAAATGCTATTTAAAAATAACACAAAGTTAACAATTTTAAACTAAATTGTGTCAAAATAATAAACAGCATCAGTGTCTCTTGATTCAAACAATTAGTTAAATTATAAAATGAGAAGCTTTTAAGCCGGGTCTCCAGCAAAAGTTTTTGAAAACATTCAACAAAAACACCTACACAAATAATACCTACACAAAACTTTGTTTCTGAAAAATGTTTCTTGGCAGTGCCGTCTATACCTCTCTTGGCTTGTGTACACAAAACAATTAAATAGTTTCTCTAGCAAACAATTTATTTTATTTATTTTATTCAATCCATCTTTACTTGCATTGCTCTAAACCACCGTAGAATCAAAAATGGCGCGAAAACCAAACTTCTTTTTTTTGTAATGGCTTCTTTCATTTTACACAGATATTTGGCCATTGTCTTGCGAGTTATCAAAATTAAAAAAGTTAAAAGTTGTCGAAATGATAGATTATGTACAGGGTGCCTACCATCAACTTTATGACAGCGATTCAAAAATAGCGCGATTCAGAATAGGTTCCTAAAATGAATCGCTTTCTTTCGTACTCTGACCTTCTAAAAACTGGATCGCAAATGAATTGCTAAATGTTAATGACCGAACGATTTGTGTCTTTTTTCTTCTACCTGTCTCTTTCACTCGATTCTGTCATGCCCGGAGAGTGAGAGGGACGGGTATAACCTGCAGGTGACATGTTAAATCGACCGGGTTATAATAAGTCAAATAAGAGTTTCTGACAGCTTAGCGGCTGTGAAATGTCATTGATCGATCACTGAATCGCTGTCATTGATATTAAGCTGTCGTGGTACGAATAAGCGAAGCAGATCAGTTTAGGTTCCTAAACAAAACCGTAATAAGAGTTGATGGTAGGCACCCAGTTCCCTGCCCCTCGACCCGCGCGGGGGAAGTTTTGTGTACGTGTTTTCCACCGGGCATGGAAAGAAAAAACATTGTTGATGCAAACAAAAATGTGTAGTGAAACAATGTTTTGTGTAGACAGTTTTGTTGAATGTTGAGATGTTTTTGTTGATTGTGTAGGGCAAAACACGCGCTGGAGACCCGGCTTTAGTCTTGCAATAATATCTATATATATAAAATTCAAAGTCCTGACTGACTGACTGACTGACTGACTGAATGACTGAGATATCAACGCACAGCCCAAACCGCTGAACCTAGAGACTTCAAATTTTGCACATAGATACGTTATACAGTGTAGGCATCCACTAAGAAAGGATTTTTGGAAATTCCACCCCTAAGGGGGTGAAATAGAGGATGAATGTTTGTATGAAAGTCCGTCAGTTTTGAAGTTAGGATCTTCAAATTTTGTATTTAGGCTGGCAATTGAAAATTAATATTTTCCTGTGTCAGCGTTTTTGACAATTCCACCTCCGAAGGGGTGAAGAGGGGGATGAAATGTTGTATCTGGAAAGTCCTTAATTAAATTTATTATTTAGGCTTATGGTCGGAAATTAAAACAAATACGCAGACACATATTTCGTATTTTTTCGAAAATCAACCCCTTAGAGGTTAAATGGGATAAATAAACCTAAAAATCGATATGGATGTCGTTATTGAGGTTTTATGGGATGACGATTGCGAAAATGGCATTTATTTTGATTTTGATTAAACCCCTAAAAGGTTGAAATACTTCCTTACTTCTTAAAACAAATAGGCAACCCATTTCGTAGTTTTCCGAAAATCAAACCCAGGGGGGAAATAGGGTATAGAAACCTAAATCATCTTAAGTACCCTAAAAGTTCTTGGTACCTAACAAGTTTTTGGTACCTAAGCTACTCAGAACTAACTTTTTGATTGTGAAACAGACACTTATTATTTACTAGCTTCCGCCCGTGACTTCGTCCGCGTGAACATTCAAGAAAATACTTAGGGGACCAATAACCAGGATAAAAAGTATTCTATGTTTTAATTTCATAAAAATCGGATCAGCCGTTTTTACGTGATTAGGCGGGTCCTCCCTCACCAAGCGAGCAGCCTCGCGCGAGGCAGAACGTTTGTCACGTGCGGCGGGCCTCGCACGAGGCTGCTGCTTGGTCCCCTAAGTATTTTCTCGAATGTCCACGCGGACGAAGTCGCGGGCGGAAGCTAGTTATGTATAAATTAACAATATACCTACAATGAACTTATGCGCGTAAGTGTATATATTCTTTGATTATGTTGACTATTGGTCTGACTGATCACGCGTGGTCTGTGTTTATTTTGTTAAGTTGAAAGCTGCATCGCCAGACAAACTCGAAGTTGTTTAAACATTTCGTTATTATAATACTATCTATTTAGATACGCACTGCCATTAAAACAATCTTAATTATAAACTCGTTCAATACAAATTCAGAGAAACTTTCGCCTCGCATTAACTTCGAAAAGTAAAAAGCTAAAGTTTTCTCTCTACTTGTATTTGAAGTGACAGGAATGTAAAATTAGGAGAGAAAAGCATAAATATTCAGCACGACTATATAAATAAAAGAAGTTTGGGCCATTTATTCCGATACACCGGGACTCGGTGCAGAGACTGGAAAAGTTAGGCGGAAACGGGATTTCCTAATGCGATTTTAATTCGTTCTTTCCGCGACGAAGAGGGTAATTTCAATAAAAGCAAAGTCAGTAGATATTTTGTCCCTGAGCAGAGAATTGGGAGGAAAAAATACGTGTGAATTCAGATATTTGGAACTGGCGGTGAGTGCCGTTCTGTGTCGTTTTTCTGGACGGTTAATTGCTCATCATTAGATCGTTGGTTACTCTGCCAGTCGAGTGTTAAAATAGATTGACTTTAAAAGGCTTGATTTAATGGGCTTTAGTAGATACTCTACTTTTCACTTCGATGACATCCACAAATAACCCAATTGTTATTTCGATCAAATCGTAGATAATTTGGCTTTGTATATCGAACTACAATTTGATAAACCTTAGAAGACGTTGATTTTATAAATATGTTCCACACCAAAACGTTCCTCGTTCCAAACCAAATTGATTGATCAATAAACATTATTATATTATAAGTATAGATTATATTTTTGAATCTCAGTTAAGATTCAGCGGATGGCCTTGCTATATATTTCATTGATTTAAAATACTGTGTTAATCGTTGTATGTAAGTTATAACTTTGATTTATTGTTTGCTTAATTTTTTTGTGCGGAATGTCAGACAAAAGCCGTTTCCACCCAATATTAACATAGCATCAAAATGCGCTTTTGTTTTACCAGGCCTGCTGAAATTGACTTATCGAGCGAAAAGCTCGAAGAATAGCGTGTATTAAGCGATTTGTTTACGTTTAGCTCCTATCGTGACCAATTACTGTAATGTGGAATGCTTTGTGCTGTTATGTGTATGACTGCGCTTTCCCTTTATTCAAATTAGTTTTACTAACAACTCGTATTTGTGCAACACGGGCAATTTTATTGCATGATTATTTAATGTTTACAAATGTAATGTTGAGTTGGTGGTAGGACTTGTTCTTAGTCCGCCTGGCTAACTACCACTATCTTATCTAAGTCTGACAACATAATAATGATGTTTTCAGCATTATTGTATTCCGGCAGTTAGAGATAAGATAGCCAAATTAACATCAGGTATGATGAATTGATGAAGGCTTAGTGCTACCCCGTTGTGAATAACTACAAAGTATAAAACAAAGTCGCTTTCTCTGTCCCTATGTCCCTTTGTATGCTTAAATCTTTGAAACTACGCAACGGATTTTGATGCGTTTTTTTTAATAGATAGAGTGATTCAAGAGGAAGGTTTATATGTACTTTTATCCCGATATTCCCACGAGAACGGGAACCACGCGGGTGAAACCGCGGGCGGCCGCTAGTAAAAAATATATTAAATTTCCTTTTCAACGGCCTGTACCGAGGCAAAGAATTTTTATTCAATAGTAAAAACTTTTCTCCAAGGTCTCTCATTAAAACGAGCACATACTATCTAGTTAGTTTACACTCGTTAGTAGGTATAATATGTTTAAAAGGTTGTTGCACCAAGACAAATAATTATATTCTTTCATTAATTAAATACGTGAAAACTGTAACATACCTAGGTAAATTCAGATATACTTACTGGAACATTACATGAGGATCGACTTACAGTTCTGAATAATAGGATTCTTCCCTGTTAACTAAAATATTACGGGGTTATATTACTTAAACTTCAAATGAATTTAAGAAAAAGTTTCTAAACAATAACTAATATAATAACAATACCAAACTTTTTTTTAATAAGTGTTTTCATGTTATGCACAAGTCGTGTATTTTACTTTGCACGATAACAAATTGGTAGAACGACTGAAAATTATGCATAATTAATACGTAGACTGTAGAAGCATTGCATAAAGTTATTGTAACACTTGCTTGTTTGCAAATCACAATTTTATTTACCGACCTTAAAATATGTTTTATAGAAGTTACGAGTATAGTTATACCTACCCATGAAATAGATCAAACCAATTTAATGTATAATCTTTGAAACCTATGCATGTAACTCAATGTAATTTCGCGATTCGTATTTAACTAAAAAATAACGTAGGTACAATACATTTGGCAGATGCATTCGTTGCCTGTTCCTCACAGCCCGAGAGAGCAGCCCAGGATTCTGGAGACATATGGCTTTGTCTGACATAAATGGTGAAGTAAGATTTATGTTCAAATCTTCGGGACCGAGCTCAGCCGTTCGGACCATTTAATATTTATTCTATGGAATAACGAAGAAAATTCCCTTGAAAATTGGCATAATTTAAAAGAAATACAGTGCAGTCAGTAAAATTAAGATTCAATGTATTTTAAAAAGTCTACTTAACCGATTTATTTATTTATATATTTTGTCTGTCTGACATAGATAGGTAAGTAGTTGAGTATTGTAACATTTTAATTAATATGTTTAACTTTAACAACAAAACAAATACAAAGAAAAACATAAATCCTTGTGGTTTCCATAAAACGTGAGATTGTACTGAGACACTTCGTTAGCCACCGGAACACTTTGCCGCACATAAAGTCTGGCTCCGTACAAATCTCTACGAAATCTCATTCAAACATTCCGCCTTGTCAGATTTACACAGATTTTTCTAACGATTAGAAGAAAGGACACAACAACCATTATAAATATTAGGGGACAAAAACGCTTCTGTGATTGAGTTTTTCTTATAGATCTGATTGAATTTTTTTTGGTTTCTCTCATTTTAACGTAAACACCAAGTTACAATTGGAAACAAAGAAAATACAGTGATGAAATCAGTAACAATATACTGCAATAAAATATTAAGATTTAATAAAAAAATAGGGATAAGTAATGCCCGTGCTTGATGTATCTCTAAGGGATAAAATCCGAAATGATATCATCCGGAAGAGACTGGAAGAGACCAAAGCGACGTGCATAGTCCATTAATGTAGCAAACTGAAGTGGCTAGCCTCGTCTTTTTTTCTACAACGAACAAGAACTTAGATATACTTAGAAAATAATGCTGAAGATCGAGCGCACTACTCCGTGAATCCTTAACCACTGAACTATATATAATTGCTGGCACACAACAATGCTGAGAACATCGTTATTATAGCGTAGATAAGATGGTGATAACTACGTAGCCAGGCGGATTAATAGCAAGTCCTACCACCAACCAATCCGAATACATTACGAGTACGTACCCCCACTGGGTGTGTGTACCGGTGGTGTGTTCTACTAGACCCCAGAGGCGATTAATAGTGGCGCCAGTCGCCACCAACAAGCGGTTGATTGAAGGCCACGTATCGGCAAATGTAGCGTCGGACCCAGCCAAATGGACCGACGACCGATAAGGTCCAGTGGTGGCAGCGGCTGGATGAGAAAGGCGACAGATCGTATAATGTGCCACACCTTAGGGGAAGCCTACGTCCAGCAATGGACTGCAACAGGCTGAGCTGATGATGATGATGATGAAAGCATCATCATTATTAGCTCTGTCTGTTAATACACTTTAATTCGAAGAGTATTTAAGATCTAAATAGAAGGCGCTTATATGATTCTCAGCTGAACAGCATCTCAACATCAAAAACATAGGCACATGTTCTTCGATGAAACGTTAATTAAAGAATAAGTTGGAATAAGAATATCTCAACACTAAATATAATTAAGTTGAAAACAATTGAAGTAACGAAAAAAGTTTTATTTTAGCAATTTTATACGTTTTCACTATGAATGGGCAACGCAAATGGACAACAGCTTACATTCCTTTATGTTAGGTATATTATATAACATAAAGTGTTTTGTAAGGTGTTGTTGACGACTACAGCAGCGGGGTATTAAAGTGTTGGTGTTTGACACACAAACAAGTTACAAAACAATAATTCTCGTTCTTCATCCATCAGTAACTAAATGTACAAAGTTACAACATTTTTTTAACAGCAGAAGAGTTGACATTTTCTACCCGCCTAGTTCTCACCTTATATCTTTAATATATCAAACTAAGTTTTAGCATTTTTCGATTAATACTTAGGCTAAAAATATTAAGCTGGGCGTTGGCAGATCAATCGGTTACCATCATTATATTTGTTTATGTTTAATTTCGTAGCATTGAAATGAAATAAAATCATGTTAATTCACAAATACACTTTTTAACCGACTTCAAAAATTGAAAAGGAGGAGGTTATCCTTAAACATCGCGACGAAATTTTTTTTTTTATGTATGTTCACCGATTACTCAAACTCAAAGACGGCTGAACCGATTGAAATGATTCAAACGTTATAACATCAGGTGTTTTCCCAAGTTGGTCCCATTTTTTTAAAGTTTGAAATCGGTTTAGTAGTTTTCAGGAAATCTTGAAAATACTATCGTTTTCGTTACCAATTTATGTGAATTTATTACGTATGCCTAAAGAGGCATAACACCTTTGTTTATAAACCGATTCAGATGATTCTTGTTTTATTGGAAAGGGGATACCTTAACGTATTTTAACCGACTTCAAAAAAGGAGGTTCTAAATTTGATAACATACCTATTTACTCCGTCAGACTCGTGGTTACCCCGTTTTGCCACCCCAGGGTGACCACGAGTAATTTCACTTACTCGTAGTCACCCTGCGAATCATTAATTTTATTTTTATGTAGTTGCCATGAAGAAAGAATAATTTATTTTACGATATTTTCAAAAGATAAGAACTTACACACAGCAAATACAGGGTGTTAGGGGCACCGTTGCAAAAACTTTAACCATGGCTTCAGGCCATCATGCTGAACAATGCACAGCAAGATTTTTTGTCGGAAAATAAATGAAAAAAATAATATTTCGACTCTCCGTACAAAATGTACTCGTAAATTGCCTCCATGATGCACTAAAAAGAGTGAAATAAAAATTATTTTTATAAAAAATAAAACCGCTTTCAAAAAAAATGACATCAAAAAGTAAGAAATAATCCCTCTAATACTGTATTCACACCAAATAACGTAAGTACTTTGAAGTCGGGCGGGTTTTAACAAAAACAACAAAAAAATGTACATGTTTCACGCCCGACTTCAAAGTACTTACGTTATTTGGTGTGAATACAGTATTAGAGGGATTATTTCTTACTTTTTGATGTCATTTTTTTGAAGGCGGTTTTTATAAAGAAAATTATACTTAACACTAATACATTTTTCGCCTCTCTTTCGGATGGAAAATATTTAAACATGTTCAGCAGTTAAATTCGTAAATTTATTTCGAATAAACGTGTAGTTTCATGTTTTAAAACTACTTAATATGTAGAATAATGCTTTGAGTCTGCCAACGAAAATTGTTACTAATTACAGCCAAGAGGGACAAACCTCATTCTGTTTGGTTATCTAAAGATGTGATTGAGCAACAAACATTGAGCTACATGTTTATCATATATGATGGAGGATCAACATCATTAATCTGTAATGAAACCCTTCATTACCTATCCACTCTTCATTTATTATTCGTGCGCAGTAACATTTTACATCGGCTTCGAGTTCAACATTTACTTTTCTGTGGTCTGTACAATAACAAGTTGAAATTTGCTCTCGCTCTACTTCGGAACAAACTGCCACATTCTGCCTACGTTATGCCCTTTCTTTATACCGTAATAAATTTTCCAAATCCGATTACTTTCATCAATTTTCTGTAGGTAACCTCCACAAGGAGCTAGAATTATGATATACGCTTTAAAGTTAACCTGACAACTCTTGGATATCAAAGCAAGATTTAATGACGATATTTCAGAATTACATCTGCAAGGTGCTAACTTAAATAAAGTTAATTGTTGACTATTGCAATTGAAAGTTAATATCTACAGTTTTTTATGCATCAAAATTGTGACAAAACGAGGCGTGCATTCAGGCATCATAAACATATAATGAGAGTAGGTAAGTACCTACTATCATTATATATGATGTCATTAATTTGATTAATTATGTAAATTATTAATTATGAAATTGTAAGTTAAATACAAAGTATAATATAAAATTGCACTATTGAAATCCTACGAACATAATAATATTATGCATTAAAATATTGTTATTGGGAGACCACTCCGTGACCCATGAACCCAATGCCCCTGTGGGTCTATCACACAAACAATAACACCTGAAGACATGCTACGCACGCCCTGCGGGCCAATCGCAAATCGTAATAAGCAACTTGACCGTTTTTTTATTCGTCTCCTAAATGATTCATAATTGTCCTACTACACCAAAAAATGTATTTATTAATATTTTAAAACATAAAAACCTACAAAACTTTATTTTAAAATTTCCCTTAGATATGTGGAATACACCCTTACTAATATCACAGCCTTCTTTTCACACTTTGCTAATATGAAGCAAAAGTCAAAGTGACGTTTATTTGTTTAGAAATCTAATGACGCCACAACAAGGGCGATAGTGTTTTCATCAGTTCAAATAAAAGAATAAAAATATATTTTTCAAATTATTTTTACTTATCCATCTTGTACTTTTATTTCATGATATCGCTATATTACGTTTTCCTAAGCCAAGTACTAAAGGAAATATTCATTCGATGTATCAAATTTCATACTTAATTTGATTTGTCAAGTAGCCTATTCTATGCAGCGCGTCTTCATCGCGTTTGGGTCTTGACGTTTGACTTCGTATTGCCGCAATGACATAACGACGCACACGTCAATAGGCCTACAATCCTATCTGATCCGGTGACATCCGTGACAGAGGAACCACTTGCAATACGAAATTAGCTGTCAAAATAGACTGTCGTTTGAAAACTGTTTTAGTTCCAAAGATTATCACCGGAACAGAAAACGTTGTCGCACTGTCAAAGCTGCGCGTTATCAAAAACGGTTGTGCACGTCAACTGCACGTAGACTTGACTAATGCGTCATAGGATTACCGCGATCGGGGCCCTGTTCTGAGAGGGAGCTGCGAAACGCGACGGCCGGGGCCGTACACCGCTGCCTACTGGGCATCATTTTTGTAAGCTTGGGACCACGACTGGAATCAAGAAGAAGACTTACTTCTGCACAGCAGCATGACCGCAAGCAGCAGCGCCCGGGGTGGCACCGGCGACGCCATGGCGCCCTACAGCGGCGCTCCCCACGAACTACCGCGCCCGCGCCCACCCTCGCCACTCGCTATCATCGTACACCATTTTCTGGAACAAGAAAAATTATTGAAAATTATCTCATCACTATTTTTTATAAAATATATTTATAAATTTATCTTATCACAGAAATCTGTAACAATCGTTTTTTTTTATTTATTTGTTTCACCCCTTGTACAGGAAGTTCAGGTAGTTGTACACTGTACTGTCCTAATATCCAAAAATATTTTTTTGTAAAATAACAAAATCATATCATGTGGCCATATTGTTGGAACCCAGATTGTAACGATGAAAAAGATAGGTATAGGAAAAATAACATATTTCTGTGTATTTTAAAGTAAATCAGAAACAGTTTACAATTTTAGTTTGCCAACAGAAAATTTCCATCTTCGATTTAAATTGAAATGAAGTTAACATTCTATGGGCGTCAACTAGAATAGAATTTGGGGGCATGGCAGTACCCCCGCCAAGTTGCGTGCGAAGCAAACACTGCCGTACCATCCTTTTCTGGTACCATTCCTGCGTATATTCAAGCCTCTATTTGGGGATCTTATCGTCATACTAGCTTCCGCCCGCGACTTCGTCCGCGTGGACATTCGAGAAAATACTTAGGGAACCAATAACCAGGATCAAAAGTATTCTATGTTTTAATTTCATAAAAATCCGATCAGCCGCTGCCTCGCGCGCGGCAGAACGTTTGCCACGTGCGGCGGGCCTCGCACGAGGCTGCTAGCTTGGTGAGGGAGGACCCGCCTAATTTCCAAATATCCTTTCTTAGTGGATGCCTACACTGTATAATGTATCTATGTGCAAAATTTCAAGTTTCTAGCTTCAGCGGTTTGGTCTGTGCGTTGATATCTCAGTCAGTCAGAACTTTAAATTTTATATATATAGATAGTGAACTAAAAGCACACACACCATGACCCCAAAATTTTTAGTTTCTAGCTCATTTATTTCTGAAGTTATACGAAAGCAAAGTCTTGTTAATTCGACACTGATTATGTGATCTTCAAAATAACTGGTGTCCCAAAACCTACTTTGAGCTAGATTTCAAATAATTTTCGTTTTATTAAAAATGGAACACGGATATTTTGCAGTTGTCATCAGCAAAGTTTGAGGTTAAGTTATGGATCGTTTTTCAGTCGAGCAATGCATAGAAATTGTGAAAACCCACTATTGAAATGGTTAAAATTTGGCAAGGCTTAAAATGGCAGAGACGAGTTTCTCGCGGCGAGAAGAAGTACACCTATCACTGGCCACCAAGATCGTGCGATCTCGATGACACCTCTGGACTTTTTTATTTTGGGGTTTTCTGAAGGGCTTATGTTACTTGCATATACTTTTCCCTTCAGACCACCACCGACAATTTCAGAGCTCAAATCTGAAATTCGTCAAGTTATTGACGAAATCAAACCAAAATTATGACAAAACGTCATCGAAAAGGGTAAACGTTTGCCAGCAAAACCGAGGCGATTTGTCGGATTTTGTGTTCCACACATAACCTCATAAAAAATCCCAGTAGGGAACATAGAGTTGGCTTGGTTTTACTGAGAAATTTCATCACTTTTTATAGAGAAATAAGCAGCTCCAGCGAGATTTGGCTAGAATTTTACAGGATGTTTTTGGTGCGATAGAAATATTTTCATTCATATGCAGTTCTCAATGTATTCGGAATCGTACTAAAATACATCTTAAATTACAGTAGGTACTTATAGAATATTTTTTTTCTTAGAGCTAGAATAAAATTATATGCACAAACAAAATATTATAACTCGTACATATACGTAAACGTTAATTTATTTATTTCGTACTTCTAAATAGATAGACTATTTTATCACTGACTGAGGTAATAGTTCGGATGCTTTATTTACAAAATCTGTACAAAGAATGTATTATTTATTACATAATCTATATTCATAATTATACCTATGATTTACACGGCGTTTTAATAAAGCGGTCAAAAAATATTTCGACCGAAGTAATCAATTAATACGTATTTACTGGCTAAATAAATGTCTAAGATCAATGAAAGGATATTGAAAACATTTATTATAATGGGTGTCTTAAAAGTACGTATAAGTAAAAGTTATACAAATATTTAACGAAAATTCACGATCAATTACAAACACTCGTCGAAAGGTCGAAAAATCTCGTAATTTCAAGAAGAGGTGATATCAAATGGCCACCGAGATCTTGCCATCTGATGCCACTGGATTTCTTTCTTTGGGGCTTCGTCAAAGATAAAGTCTACGCCAACGATCCACAAAACATAGACAATATAGCCAAAATATTCACCGAGTTATTGGTGAAATATTTAGCGAAATGTGTGAAATTAGCAGCGAAATGTGTGAAAGTGTCATGAAAAACTTGCACACAGCAAAAATTCCCTTGGCGGCCATTTAGCAGATATTCTATTCAGATAAAATTGTACAAGTCTCTTATTTAAAATAAAATAAAACTACGAAGAAATTCCAATCCATTCGCGTTTTATTGAGACAAATCATCCTTTACCTACTTTTGGGACATCCGTTACAATTGATAACCATAATTTTGTTTCCAATGAAAGCCATAGCTAAATTAATAGTTTTGAACCGTTTGGAAAAAAAAAAAATAAAACAAAACATCATTGCATGAAACTGAATTTATACAAGCGTCGCCGTCGTGCGCAGTCATGTTCACGACGCCCGCCGCAGTGCGCAGTCATGTTCACGACGCTGTAATCGTATCACTTCTTTCTTTTTACTTGGAATCAACGGAAACCGACCAAACATTCAAGCAACGCATATACAAATTCTGAATGCATAGTTGGTATTAATTGAGTAAAAACCGAATTTCGACCCCCGTGCACATCTGTAGCATACGGGCGGGAGTTAAATAAAACGCACGTTGGTCTTAATTGGGCTTTTTGGAACATTAATCAAGTGGTAACGTCGGGGGAGAATTTTTGAGAGGAACCGGCGCGACGCGGCGTGACTGATGGCAACTTCGCGGGGTCGGGGCGCGCTGCATCCATCACAGATAAGTCACTCACTGGATGCATCTCCTTGTAATGATGGTCAATAGATGCAGTAGGTTGCGAATGTACCTACTTGAATCTAGTTTGATAAATTTCAAATGTGGAACAGATCTTTGAGAGACGCTTGCGTGACTGATGGCATATTTGTGTACTGCATTAATTAAAGACGCGTCACTGGATGCAAGATGAAACTCCTCATGAATATCGAAAACGGATTACCGTTAGATGTGATTATAAATAAAAGCCGTTTGACCTTTATTAATTACTGGGGAGTTTATTTTTGAGAGACGAATCCGCGTGACTGATGGCAACATCGCATGGTTGGGGTGCTGCATTCATTTCAGATAATTCACTGAATTCTGGATGCAGCTCCTGGTAATGATGGTCAAGAGATGTATCGCAGGGTGCGCAGTAAATAAAGCTAGTTGGACCATTTTCAACAATGGATGTTATAGAAGTATCTTTCTTGGGTGATGTAGTGACTTGGTCATTGACTTGTGTCCACCAACATGTCAGTCAAGTAAAGGATGGTATTATACGGCAGTGTTTGCTTCGCGCTTGACTTGGCGGGGGCACTGTCTATGGAGAAGCCTGACCCTCAGTAAATACTGTGATCCATCATTATGATAAATACTGATAGATGACGAAATAATAAGTGATACTAATTTTGAGTTTCACCAACTGGACACACGTGTGTCCAGCCTCCTCTCGTGTCGAGTTGGTGAAAAACCCATTCGAGGAGTATGATGAGTACTAAGTGAGCGCTCGACACGAGTGACGCAATTCAAAAATAGACCCCCGGGGGACTTATTTGCGAATTTCGTCACTCGCGTGACGCGAGTCATCTATCAGTATTTATCATAATGATGGATCACAGTATTTACTGAGGGTCAGGCTTCGTCGCGTCGAGCGCTCGCTTAATAGGTACTCATTTTTATGTCAAATATGAATACTAAGCGAGCGCTCGATACGAGTGGCGAAATTCAAAAATAGACCCCTATAGTCCCTGTCACGCACGCCTGCTACACCCCCTTGGCATATCTATTAGTATAGTATTATGATCTGAGGTACTGGCCGGCCACAGTATTTAAATGGTGCAGTCTAGTGTATTGATGGATGTCAGTTTTTATCAGAAATCCGCAATAAATACTGACATTCGTCAATAAACTAGACTAGACGATGATCAGTATATATCACAAATTATAATAAATAGGTACTGATGGACAGTATTTACTGTCTAGGGTTCGCCTATGGGGTATAAACTGCCCTGAAATAAAACAAAATCAAAAATCAATATACATCAAATTGAGAATACGAAACAATTGAAAGCGCTGTGAAATAATGACGTTTATGTCATTTTAAATGTCGACAGTTGCACAGTTGTTTAATATATTTTTTTCCTGGAAAATACAATGTGTTGTTAAGCCGGATACCCGTGAGTGAAATTGGAAAATGTAAGTTTTGAACCGTCTGGTAAAGCACGAAATTCTACTCTTCATCTGATGACAAATAATAAATAGGTAGCTCAGCTCAGGTTGCCATAGAACACCCACAAATGGGGTTGTGACTTGTGTGTGATACAATTTCGGTCCTCATTTACGCGACCAAATTCGAACGTTGTCAATTTGTATTTAAAGTAGTTGACGAGCGGTACAGTCCTGATGGAATTGGATTAGATGAAAACATATCCATTACAAATGTAGCACATTTACAAATACGGCTTATAAAGTACTAGCTTCCGCCCGCGACTTCGTCCGCGTGGACATTCGAGAAAATACTTAGGGGACCAATAACCAGGATAAAAAGTATCCTATGTTTTAATTTCATCAAAATCCGATCAGCCGTTTTTACGTGATTAGGCGGGTCCTCCGTCACCAAGCGCGCTGCCTCGCGCGAGGCAGAACGTTTGCCACTTGCGGGGGCCTCGTAATGGGTTGCCTATTTGTTTTAAGAAGTAAGCCTACAAAGTTTCAAGTTGAAATTTCTATTTTACCTCCTGATTGTTCATTCAAAATTTCACCCCTTTCTAACCTTTTAGGGGTTGAATCATGTTCAGCGTGTTAAACATAAAAATAAATGCCGTTTTTGCAATCGTCATCCCATAAAACCTCAATAACGACATCCATATCGATTTTTAGGTTTATTTATCCCATGTAACCTCTAATGGGTTGATTTTCGAAAAAATACGAAATATGTGTTTGCTCATTTGTTTTACTTTTCACCATAAACCAAAATAATAAATTTAATGAAGGACTTTCCAGATACAACATTTTATCCCCCTTTTCACCCCTTCGGGGTCAAATTTTCAAAAACGCCTACACACGTAAATATTATTTTCAATTGTCAGCCTAAATACAAAATTTATAGATCCTAACTTCAAAACTGACGGACTTTCATACAAATATTCATCCCCTATTGAATTTGAATTTCCAAAAATCCTTTCTTAGTGGAAGCCTACACTGTATAAGGTATCTATGTGCAAAATTGCAAGTGTCTAGGTTCAGCGGTTTGGGCTGTGCGTTGATATCTCAGTCAGTCAGTCAGTCAGTCAGGACTTTGATTTTTTTATATATAGACTAGCTTCCGCCCGCGACTTCGTCCGCGTGGATATTCGAGAAAATACTCGGGCCTCGCACGAGGCTGCTCGCTTGGTGAGGGAGGACCCGCCTAATCACGTAAAAACGGCTGATCGGATTTTTATGAAATTAAAACATAGAATACTTTTTATCCTGGTTATTGGTCCCCTAAGTTTAAGTCCCCTTTCTTTGCCAAAAACTTCTGTGATATTGTGTTGTTTGCAGATGATACTTCTTTAATATTTAACATAGACAGAAACAAAACCAATTTTGACGATGTAAACAAAGCACTGTCACAAGTACTCGGTTGGTTTAATTCTAACAATTTGCAGCTTAATGCAAAGAAAACAAAGTGCGTACTTTTTTCTCTGCCAAATGTACAGACGGTACCTGTAGAAATTGTAATCAACAACGAAAAACTGGATTTAGTACAATCAACGATCTTTCTGGGTGTAACTTTAGACTCGAAACTTCAATGGCATGCGCATATCGCAACATTAGCTGGTAAGCTTAGTTCTGCTTCCTACGCTATTAGAAAAGTACGACAGCTAACAGATGTTGATACTGCTAGAACTGTATACTTTAGTTATTTCCATAGCATCATGTCATATGGCATTCTTTTGTGGGGATTAGCGGCTGGCATTAATGCTATATTCATCTTGCAAAAACGAGCAATCAGGGCCATCTATAAACTAGGCTCCAAAACTTCGCTTAGAGACAAGTTCAAGGAAATAGGTATACTGACAGCTGCATCTCAATTTATATTAAATTGCATTCTTTTTGTACGTCGCAATATTAACTTGTATACCAAACATGGTGATTTACACAATCGTAATACTAGAAATAGAAACAAGCTCGTAATGCCTCGGTACCGTTTAGAAAAGGTGCACGGATCTTTCGTTGGTCAAGGTATACACATATATAACAAAATCCCAAGTGATATCTTGGATTTACCATATCTAGAGTTTAAGAATCATATAAAGAGTGGCCTCCTCAAAAAAGGCTATTACACTGTAAATGATTATTTGAACGACAAAACACCTTGGTCGTAACACTCGTAACGAATGTTCCTAGTATGATATTGTGAGTCGTGTCCTACATTTTATATTATTAGCGTTTATATTAGTTAAGCTTTTAATTCGGTCATTTAAGGTAGGCAGTTTGAGTATGTCATGCTCACTAAAACATTTCTACGGTGGTGGCGTGTGAGGCGGGTCGTTACGTTCCCTAAAATATGGTTGAGCGAAGCGATGGCTGGTTCATGCGTCATGCTCGTGAACGGGTGCTGCCAGTGGGAATGGGTCTGCTCTTATCTGCTTGCTTTAAAATGTGTTTTCTTTTGTTTTTATTCATTTTATTAAGAATTACATTTGAAACATGTATGGCGCAACTTGCAGTATATAGTAGAATTGTCTTTTGTTTTTAACTAATATTAAAGCTTTAAGTAGAGTTCCTAAGTACTTAATTGAAAATTGTTCACCGCTATGATCATTAGTTCGCCTATACTTAACTGTATTTATCATAACCCATTGTGTAATTGTGATGGAAACTGACCTTAGTCATACCATGTTAAGGTCATTTTTCAATTTGACGACTCTGTATGAAATAAAACAGGGAGAAAAAAACAACCCTTGGAGTTTCTTGCCGGTTCTTCTCCAAGGCCTCCCGCTGTAGGGTTTGCGAACCGATGGCGTAGCTTCTATGACGTTCACAAGTATTGTAAATAACAATCTAAATTGAATAAACAAATTTGAATCTTGAATCTTGAATCTAAGTATTTTCTCGAATATCCACGCGAACGAAGTCGCGGGCGGAAGCTAGTAAATAATAAGTGTCTGTTTCACAATCAAAAAGTTAGTTCTGAGTAGTAGCTTACGTACCAAGAACTTCTTAGGTATCAAGAACTTTTAGGGTAGGTACTTAAGATGATTAAGGTTTCTATACATTTACCCCCCCGGGTTTTATTTTCGGAAAACTACGAAATGGGTTGCCTCCTTGTTTTACGAAGTAAGCCTACAAAGTTTCAAGTTGAAATGTCTATTTTACCCCTGATTTTTCATTCAAAACTTCACCCTTATTGCAACCTTTTAGGGGTTGAATCATGTTCAGCGTGTTAAACATCAAAATAAAGGCCATTTTTGCAATCGTCATCCCATAAAACCTCAATAACGACATCCATATCGATTTTTAGGTTTATTTATCCCATGTAACCTCTAATGGGTTGATTTTCGAAAAAATACGAAATATGTGTTTGCTTATTTGTTTTACTTTCCGAACATAAGCCTAAATAATAAATTAAATGAAGGACTTTCCAGATACAACATTTCATCCCCCTTTTCACCCCTTTGGGGGTGGAATTGTCAAAAACGCTGACACAGGTAAATATTAATTTTCAATTTTCAGCCTAAATACAAAATTTGAAGATCCTAACTTCAAAACTGACGGACTTTCATACAAACATTCATCCCCTATTTCACCCCCTTAGGGGTAGAATTTTCAAAAATCCTTTCTTAGTGGATGCCTACACTGTATAACGTATCTATGTGCAAAATTTGAAGTCCCTAGGTTCAGCGGTTTGGGCTGTGCGTTGATATCTCAGTCAGTCAGTCAGTCAGTCAGTCAGGACTTTGAATTTTATA
The DNA here is from genome assembly GCA_949710035.1 of Crambus lathoniellus. Lineage (NCBI taxonomy): Eukaryota > Metazoa > Arthropoda > Insecta > Lepidoptera > Crambidae > Crambus > Crambus lathoniellus. The sequence continues at coordinate 12,245,853 of OX453306.1, forward strand.
TATATATATAGATGTAACTTATATTTAGTGATTAACTCTTCGATACAATGATAATAGTTTGTAAGGGTAACACACTACAAGTACCTTAATAAAGAGGATATTAATAGGATAGGGCCAAGGATGGTAAGCTATTGTAGTACCTATTTGGTAACTCGAAAGTTTTCCCAAACTTAAAGTTTAAAGTAAGTAAAATCGAATGAGGTCCCGAAAAAATGGTTTTGAAATTTACTACTTGGCTATTTTTAAAGTCATAACTTAGATAAGTTAGATATCAACGCACAGCCCAAACCGCTGAACCAAGAATTTTCTGCTTAGACAAATTTTAGTCTGACTCTATTAAACTAGGTTTTTCTATCTACACAATGAAAATATATTATGTACAATTTACATAAAAAGAACTCATACTTTTAAGTAAAAAAACGAAAAAGTGCTATGTGAGAGTTCGATGACATAAATGACAAACTCGCTGTCAGTCAACTGGCTGGAAAGTTTCTTCAATTTGGGACAGCGGGTTTTAAAATACTTAGACCCTACCGTGCGGACAGTATCCACCACCATGTCGTATAGATCCTCCACATCTATGCTGTTTTCAAGGGCTTCAAAGTGGTTTTAAAAACTTGAGCTAAAAACACTCGGGGTTTTGAATTTGAGCCGGTATTGGTCGGAGCGTCGATTTTATCAATCGCGATCTTTCAAGCTTAACGTTGCGTTGATATTCAATGTGCCTCTCACATCATACGGTGATCGCTTCCTGTCTTAACAGCGTTGATCACACTGACATCATTGAATATGTGCTTCTTCGTCGACATGAATCTCACTAAGCCAATCTCGTGAACTAAAACGGAATTCACCTATGTCCCAATACGCCCACATCTCGTTTGGTCTAGGCATAACGCGACTTAGGCACACTGCGGGTATACAGAGAGCAAAGGATAAAATCGATCTCGTTTTTTTACTATACCGTCCAGGTCCATTTGCGGCTTACGGGCTTCCTGAAGAAGACGTGCTTCATATAGAGGCTCTCCCTCTCCATAAAGTCTGCCAGCATCTGACCTCTTTCATTCCGTTGCCCAAATCCAGATTACCCCACTTTCAACTCAACAGAAATAGTATATTACCTCAACCTCAACTCATACCGAACAAAATAGAAGTATTTCATTTCTTTAATTTCTAAACGTCCTCAAATTAGGATTCTCCACATTCAAAGCAACCACACCACATTCGTAACAATATAGTTTTGCCCTTTCAAACAGCTTGTACTTTCAGCCTACACCTTGAACTCAAAAAGCTTATTTATGTATGAACTATCAGCTGTTTGGTCAATGAAATTAATCTTGCCGCAGTACTTTTCGGGTGGTCTTAATAAAAAAACATGGCGTCACGCGGCGCGGTGCTAGCGAGTGTAAAAATAAATAATAATTACGCCTCGTGCGCGTACGCAGGCAACGTTGCGGTTCAGCAACGTAAACATTGCATCCGTGACGTGACTTCCGACGATATCATATTATTATGATACAAACCAAACCACTCGCTACAATCTCTTTGAATAGGTAGGTACTTACTTTCAAACCAGTCAAGTTTAAGGCTGACGAATAAAGGTTTGCTTAGAGTTAGTGACTACGCCTTTAGTAGTGCAGAAGCCCTGGTTTTGGCCGCTTGCTGCCCCGGTATTGGTCACATTTTGCTCAAAAATGTAAATGTTTTCTAAATAGCTTTTCGTCATTTTTGCCAATTACAATTAAAATAGTGTATTTTAGGGTAATAATAACAATCGTATGAATTTCTTGACATTTTTTTTTCGAAAAACGCCAATTTCCGTTATTATTATTCCGTTATTAAGAAATTTGTTGAGATTTAAATTAATTATAAACCTTTTTTTTTACAATAAAATTTGCTGTTGATTGGTTTCTAGCACATTAGAATGCTAGAAACCAATCAACAGCAAGGTTTATCCTGGGTTTGGTTCGGATTTTTCGCTTTACATTCTTACAAAAGTTTGGGGCATTTAGCACCTGTCGCACATTTGCCCTTGACTACAAAAAACTTTTATTTTTTTATTTGAATGATGTAGGTACCTATAAAGTTAGATAAATTATCTATAATTTAAGATATAGTTTTTATTCAAAAATATCTAAGACCATTCAGCACTTAGTGATTCGAAGTGAAAACATCCTTAAAGTGGCCACATAGGAGTCTCCTGGCCTACCTTTAGATTGGATAGTATTTTAATTGCGTTGTCTTTGTCATCACGATATATTGGAGACCCTAGTTTATCAGTAAGCCAATCTACAATAATGTACAGGGATATGCAGGGGTACTTTGGGAGCATAAGTTGCTGCGCTAGAACGCCATGTAATTGTAAGGTTGAATTACTATTTATGCATCAAAGTAGGCTTATTCTAAGCTATGGATTCACAACCCGTACCATTATTCTGTGCTTTCACCATGCGTTTGTACGTCTCTGGTGTCGGATATACATACGATGAATTTGGATAAAGCAATAAAAAACCACTTAAAACTAGCTTGATAACTTTTGATATTATTTTGGTCTAAATACACTCTACACTCTTTATTTACATAACCACTTCTAAGTACTGTCTGTTTCGGTCAACAATACAAATGTTATTATTTATTTTATTGTTATTTGGCATATTGCCGAGTTTTGACTTGTGATAAGAAATTTATACATAGGTAAATCGTACCCAGTCGGGCTAACATGAGCTAATAAAGCAACATCGAACTAATATTGCAAGCGAGACTGCGCTACACATACTCATTCATTTAATTTACATTACTTCAATATATGCTATTAGATTGTAAATAGGCTGATTTATCATTCACGTGTTATATTTCTTTGAAACAGATAATGTACTAAAACATTTTCTCTATATCTCGAGAATTAAATATTTAAGACGTCAAAGTTTTGCGTGCAGTTTGAATATATCGTTGTTCATACTTAGAATGTCTCAGCACCGATCATGTCGGCACATTAAAACAAGACGCAACAGCTTCAGAATACAAAACGTTGTATCATCTCGTACGGTTACTTGCAGACATACATTTTATATCTAATATATGTATGTAGATATGTATCTTTAAAGATCCAGCGTACAGCGAACCAGCTACTAATGAAACGTAACTAAGATAATAAGCATTTAGTATTTTTTCTGAATTTCATCTTGTGTGACATAATAAAGATAAAGCTGGAAATGAATATTTTAATGAAATTAAAACTTTATATTTTGTTTTCGTTCATTTTTTTCTGTTATATACCTAGGCAATTTAATCTGGCACTAACATAATATTTAGTAAGGATCTTAGTTTTTCCATATAAGTAGGTACTATACAAATGTTATTATGTATAATATCTAGGTAGATATCAGCAAAAAGCTGGTAAATGGAATACACTTATATCGCTTAAATCAATATCTCTGTATGTATACTTATTATATTTTATTTTAATAATAACAATCACGGCAGATTGTTCCGGGCCCGGCGCGGCGCCAATACACCGCGCCCCCGTTTGAGACGTTACGACCGAATAAAAGTCATGTTTACGCCCAAAATATACATTAAATTTGCTCTTTTTCATTCGCGTGGCTTAATAAATGTATTACTGTGTTAATCTAAGAATATAAATTACGTTTATCGCAAGTGTTGGAATTTTCAGAAGCATATTAATGTTTATTACAAAAAAGAGTGGAATGTTTACTGAGAATAGACATAATGTTTAACACATCTTTTAATTGTGGGATAACATTACACTTACATTTTTCTTCTTGTCTTTCGATCTCGGTTATTCACCAACGCAAGTCTGATTAACATCCAATGTGGAGTGGACATTATTATCGGATTGAATTAATAAAGCACAACATAGTACTTTATTTTAAGAACGTAGATACTACTAGTTTAAAGCTAAATTCACTGAAATAAATCTGTTCCAAGGATAACATATAAAATGTTTCCTTCATCACAATCATTTTACGTTGTGTTATTTCTATCACTGTATCTAAGAAGTCTCATAATGAGGAAATAATGTTACCATCTTAAAATCTGTGGTATTGAAGTGCATTACAACAACGCTTCCTTCAAAATACTTTGGCCCTTTCGGAAACTTGTTGACAGAAACTTTGTATAAACCTTTAAATGACGAAAGCGGCAAACAATATTTAGCCTTCCTCCCCAACACTTTCCAACAACAACGCTGTAAGTTAATTTTCGCTCAGTCTAATCACTCGGTCAAGGATCACAGGCTTTCGTTTGGTAAATTGTTATTTATTTATAAATAATGCATAGTAATAAGCAAAAATAATAAGCATGTACTTATGAATCGTCAATATTTTCCTACCAATTCAAGACTTTTTTAACTGACAAGAAGAACGGGTGCAATAAACTTGCCAGCGTTTCTCAGGTAACGAACGACATTTACAAAAAAAATACATACTTATCGTGACTTAATACAATAATTGCTTATAGCATAAATCACATATTATACACTATTAAGAGGAAATTAACTTTAATAAATTAGACATATAATTATGTAAAACTCACTGCGAAAATATCCTTTTGTACTAACTCGAATTGAAGTTGATGTCAAAACTGTAATGGTGAAACATAGGAAACAAATTTCATCCATCCCATTGAAATAACTACATCAATGTAAGTTAATTAAATTTTTAGTTTTTTGCATTCACAATGCAATTTTTATTATAGAAAAATGGAAAATGAAGTATTTAGAAATTATTATAGAATTTGTGAGACGGGTCGATTTTTTCTAAATACTTCATATTCCATTTTTCTACATCAATGTAGTTTATTAATTTAGATTAATTTAGTAAAAAAAATATCATTTAAATCTCTGTTTGTTATTTGAAAAGAAAGTCCTTTATTCGTATTGGTAAACAACCCTTAAGTGAATAGTTTATCATCTTTGATAAGCGCATATTATGTAATTTAAAATAAAATAAATGAAATATATGTAGCTTGATGGGCGGGCAAATAATAAGATTCACTGATTTTAGACTCGTTTTATTAAATTAAAATAGCACACGTTACAATCAATCGTTCCGTCGTAAAAAATCCTAATATGGCGTCTCCCCTACTCTTCCCGCTATCTCTCTTCCTCATTCATACTTCTTGCTCGCACACAATTACGTTCCGTTCCCACATTCGGCCGTCCTGCACCATATCTGTCCTCAGATATGCCATGCATGCATACTAAGTTATACACCGAAAAAACAAACTAAACAACTGAAAAGTTCTGAAAAGTTACATAATAAAATGCTTGACTAAATACAATTAGTACAATTCCAATAAAACTCTGCACTATATTATGCTTGTCTTGAATAAAAACAAAACATACAACTTAAATAGTTTTGAAAAATAAATACTATAAATGAAACACACTGGTACATACATAGGTACTATGAATACAATTTAAAGAGTATAGTTACTAGTTACATTACATAAATGTAAATTATTCAACAGAATAAACATTACTATTACATACACCTTTTGTTTTATTTACTATTTACCTTTAACATGTTTATAAACTTTATACCAGACTGAAACTTATAAATACCACCATTACCTTATGGTAAATCAGACATGTTTAGAACATAGTTTTAAACAAAATAAAAAAAACATTACATACATCCTAACTATTATAGAACTATACTGGGGTACAAGGAGTTTCAACTCAAATGGCATGTTAGCGGACGATAAAAGAGTGCTTCCTGGAAAACAAAAACAATTAAACACATTCAAAACAAACAACAAACAAGATGTAAGTACCCAAAGTTTGAAGTACCAATTTCCCATAGCTTCATCCTTCAGGCCACTTCTTCATCTGATCTGCTGAGCTGGATGTTCTGTTTGGACCCTCTGTGGACGAGTCTAGCTTCTCCACATCGTAACGGTCGTTCCGCTTACATTTCACCACCTTGTATGGACCAAGATATTTAGGCTTCAGCTTTAATCCTGGGCCAAACTGAGTCCTCTTCACCGCTACTATATCACCCTCAGCATACTTAAAACTTTCCTTTCTCTTCTTATCATAACTTCTTTTATTTTCTTCCTGTATCTTTAAAATTTGTTCCTTAGCTTGAATCCTCAATTGTTCCCTATTTTCATCATATAGTAATAAGCTTTCTTCCTGCAGTAACTTCATAATTTCAAGGTCTTATTTGATCTTCATTTTTACACCCATTAGCAATTGAAATGGCGTAGTGTTTATACTTCGCTGGAACGTGCTGTTTAAAGCTCTCTGGACACTACTTATGTGTTTATACCATACGCCAGGTTTATCAATACTCATTTTTGTCAAAATGGGCAAGATAATCCTGTGTATCCTCTCAACCTGTCCATTACCGCGTGGAACTCCTGTGGTAATCTTTACATGACAAATATTCTCTTCTTCGCAGTAAGTTGCAAACTCTCTGCTGGTGAAAGCCGTTCCTCTGTCTGTTATGAATCTGTGAGGATTGCCAAAGATCTGTTGGTGCACTCTTAGCTTACTTAGTGTTTCTTGACTCGTAGTCGACTTAGTGGGAAATAACCACACAAACTTCGTGAACGCGTCGATGACTGTAAGGATGTAGTTGTACTGCTTCTTCGTCTCGGTGAGTGGTCCCACATGATCTAAATGCAGCGTGTCAAAAGGCACATTTTCCTTCTCAATTGGGTTCAAGAATCCCTCCTGTTTTCCTTCTTTCCTTGTAGCTAACAAGCATGGTATGCAGCTCAAAAGAAAATTATCTATTTTCTTATCTAAGTCTTTGATAAAGTAGTCCTTACTCAAGAGCTCCTTCATTTTCTTTTTACCAAAGTGACCAATGCTGTGCACCTTATTCAGTATTTCCTTTTCTAAGCACTTTGGTACCACTAAAAGCTTTTCCTCGCCCTTGTATAAGACATCATTATCTAAACTATAATCTTGATAAGGTTTTTCACTCAATATTTCCTTGATTGCTCTCAAACCATCATCACTATCTTGTGCTAATCGAATATTACTATTTAGCAATGTGATTGCTCCTACTGTAGCCACTCTGCTTAGCGCATCCGTGTGCTTCATCTTCACGCCCGATCTGTGTTCGATTTCATAATCATATTCGTTTAGCATAAGTACCCATCTGGCAACCTTCGGCGTCAAGTCCTTTTTCTTAAGTGTTAACTCAAATGCCTTGCAATCGGTAACAATTTTGAAATGAATCCCGTGAAGATAATGGTGAAACTTTTTCACTCCTTCTATAATGGCTAATGCTTCAAGTTCATAGCTAGTATATCTACTCTGTGTCTCATTAGTCTTCCTGCTCATATAGTGGACGGGATGCAAGCCTGAACCAGGGTGATCTTGGAGAAGTATCGCTGCGAATGCTATGCTTGATGCATCTGTGTGCAGCTCCGTCCTCAAGTTAGGATCAAATATCTTGAGCACCGGTCCACTACACAATTTGGATTTCAAAACATCAAATGCTATTCTTTGTTCTTCCTGAAATAAAAATTCCTTGTCCTTTCTCAACAAATCTGTGAGTGGTTTAGCTATAATTGCAAAATCATTAATGTATTTCCTGAAATAACTTGCCAGTCCAACAAAACTATGCAATTCCTTTAAATTCCTTGGTACTGGATACCTTGTTACTGCTTCTACCTTCTCAGTGCTTGGTCTGACCTCACCGTCCTTTATTAAATGTCCCAAATATTCGATCTCACGTTGTAATAATTTTGCTTTCTTCCAATTTATTTGTAAACCATACTGGGATGCCACTTCAAGAACCAATTTCAATTTCTGTAAGCCTTCGACTTCACTGGTAGCTGGAATTATAATGTCGTCGATGAATATCATTAAAATACCTTGTGATATCAGGTCTCTGAACACAATACCAACAAATCTCATAAAAGCCTTTGGACAGATTGATAGACCAAAAGGTGCTCGAAGGAATTCGTATTGTCCTTGATGTGTTACAAACGCCGTATACGGAATGGACTCCTCGCTTACTTTCAGATGGAAAAAACCATTTTTCAGGTCAAGAACGCTAAAAATTTTTGCACTTTGTAGTTTATCTATAAGATCGTCTATTATCGGAAGAGGAAATTCATCCTTAACTATCTTTGCATTTAACTTTCTGTAGTCCACACACACTCGAACTGATCCATCTTTTTTCTTCACCATTACTATGGGACTAGAGTATTCTGAATAACTCACCTGTATTATGCCTTCTTGCAACCATTCTTCTATTTGATTTTCAACTACCTTTTGCTCCATTAATGACAAACGTCGAGGCCTTTGTGCAACTGGGATGTCGTCCTTCAAAACAATCTTGAGTTGTATCGGGGCTTCCTTAGTTTGTTGTGGTTTGTACTCTTCCACACACTTAACAGCTTCGTCCTTTATTGCCGCATCTCGAACGTGATCTAAAACAAATGAAACACACCCTACGTCACACTCAATACTACCTAATCCCCCCATGTTGTCAGATAAAAAAGAAACACTCCCTTCGCGAACCAACATGACCACTTGAGTTAAAAACTCCTGCCCTAAAATAGCGTCGTACGGCATTACATCGTTCGGAACGACGTGAAAAACAACATTACTATGATGTTGATTATCAATGCTGATATTAACAAACAATTTACCTAACGATTGCACTTTAAATTTACCTAATCCCGAAAAAACTAAGTTATCTTCTAACAGCGTTAACTTTAAACTACAATATGTTGAATAGGACACTAAATTTACATCCGAACCCGTATCTACTAAAGATTGTACACAAATATTATCATTAATTTTCATAAATAAAACCGGCTTTGCAAGTCCTTTGTTTACGTTTTGCAGTTGAGTGACATTGACATCGGACGTCAAACGTTCATTCGTTCGTTCAATCTTCACTCCGTTGACGTTTCCGTTCGCTGCAGTGCTGCCAACCGTAAAATGTCTCTGGTCACGCGTTTCGTTCCCGGTCTCGTACAACTCGTTCACTCTCTCGTCGTTCGCAAGCCCGAACATGGCCGACGCTGACGTAGATGCACGATTCACGCCGCTGCTCCCATGATGATGATGAGACATCGCATGCGCCGCCATCTTGCCACTGTCGTTGTACTTGCCGAAATGTTCACGTTTTGCTTGACCGTTGATGCAGTCCCGGCGTATGTGACCAAATGAATTGCACCCAAAACACTTCAGGCCATTTTTGCACTCGCTTGCGACGTGATCTTTGCTTCCACAGTTATAACACCTCTGCACGACTGCACTCGCCGGAGCACGCGCACGCCCGCGTTGCATGAATGAACCGCGTCTTTCTTCTTGATTTGCTACCTGATTGTTTCGCCGGACTTTTTCACTCGCTTTGCTCTTCATTAGCTCGTAAATCGCTAGTCTTTCTTTGAGAGCCGTATAGTTATTTACGCCGTACAACACCGACTTATTCATTTCATAGTCATTGATGCCGTCTACAATGTACTGAATAGCCACATAATCAGGGAATTTAGCTCTTTTTCCAAGCTCCTTCATAGCGAGCATGTACTGAAGATAAGTTTCGACGCTCCGTTTCTTGCGCGCCGCCATTACCTCGTGCATTTCTTTGACATTTACGGCGTCCGGAAATTCTTTAAAAAGTGCGGCTTTCAGCTCGTCGTACGTTTTAAATACCTTTTCAGCTCGCAACCATAACGCTGCCGTCCCCGATAACGTCCGCCTTGCCACAATCAGCGTTTGTTGCGGCGTCCATTGGAAGATCTCCGCGTTGTCTTCAATGTCCTGCGCCCACTTACTTGATGAATATGTTTTATCGTCGCCGCTGAACTTGGCGATGGAATGTAGCCCGTCCATTAGGCTAAATGGTGCGGTTGCCGCCGTTGTCGTCGCTTGCTTGTCGTCCGCCGGTGGCATCGTAAAATCGTAATCGTCGTCGTCGTCGTCCTATGCGTCCTCCCAAGCCGGCCACGTGCAACACGCCACCCGTGATACTTTTTTCCGGAAAACTTACGTCGTAATCCAGGATTTTTTGTATAATCCCGGACGAGCCCCCAAAATGTAGCTTGATGGGCGGGCAAATAATAAGATTCACTGATTTTAGACTCGTTTTATTAAATTAAAATAGCACACGTTACAATCAATCGTTCCGTCGTAAAAAATCCTAATATGGCGTCTCCCCTACTCTTCCCGCTATCTCTCTTCCTCATTCATACTTCTCGCTCGCACACAATTACGTTCCGTTCCCACATATAGTAAGTATTGTATTGTGAATCAATTAACTAATGTCCATAAAAAGCATTTATTTATTTCTTCAAATATTGTTTTTTATTTTTAAACCATTTAAAGCATAGACAAGTGATGTTTTGGTTAAAACCGCTTTGATTTTGGGACCCCAATTGTTTTTTGTAAAATAGAAAAAAAATATTTAGTCGTCATTTTGTAATTTCAAAATATGAAACAGAATCGTAAATAAATAAACTAATATAAACTGATTTTCTTATTTCCAAGAGAAGTTTTACCAAATATTTTTTTTCCGTTTTATGGGAATCAAATTGAATTATTTGAATAACGTTTTTACAAAATTGAAAAATCATGCATCTAAGGGTTAAATTTCCTAGAGCTGGGTCCCGAGTTTGGAAACTTCTGTTTGATGGCTCTTAGCCCAGACTACTTTTGAAACCACTGCCTGAAGCATTTGTGTTCGTTTTATTTGAATTTATCAAGAAAACTCTTCTCTAAAGAATCAACAAAAGCTTTACGAATAAAAAATGGAGCAGAGGAAACCAGCAGTATTCATCAAAAAAGTCAGTCATCAAAAGATTTGCTAACACAATATGAATGTCCTAATCGTAAGGGGAAAGCAGCTCGCTCCCATATCTAATGAAAAATAATTTAGGCGCAGACAGGCGGTATTAATATTAATAAATAATAAGGTGACTGTTCGCACGGTAGTACATAAATCCGGCCCGCTGCGAGCCGTCACAATAGTAATATATTAGGACAAATGTTATTACAAGCTCGACTCGTTATGTTATTTTTGTTCCCCGAGTTAGGAAGCCGGGCCGCTGCGACCGCAGACCGCGCCGCCGCCCGCGCGCTGTTACCGCTACACGAACTCGCGCTAACTTATTAGTCCACCCTACAACTACGGTATAGCACAATTCGGAACAACCCCCCACGACCACTTGACGGACCTTTCCGCCAACTTGCAAGAACAACTGACCAGATGTTATCATAATTAATGTCCGCTCAACCGAATTTTCCAATCCGACAGAAAATCTACATAAATATATAAAATTATTTACATGTATGTAAGTAGGCTTTGTATTTTCATTAATTTTGTTTTAAATAATTGGGTAATTTACGTAGAAATTCCCTTCTTTTTGTCTACTTTATTTTAGCTGTTCTAAAAATAGCAGAGCTTTGTAGGTATCTCAAAAAAACAATTTCATTAGCGGTGAAAGGGCACTTATCAATTTAATAATTTTATTTATAAAAACATGCTATGTTTTATGTTGTTTTTTATATCTGGGTAAAATAGTAATCGCTATTTACCAGGCATTGAATATCATTTTCAGCAAATATGTATTATTATCACATATTGCAAATTGATGACACAATAAATATTAACTAGGTACCATCTAATCGGTTCCTGCTGAATTGGATTGTCGGAATAACACGTTAACATCTCGCTGTGATAGGTGATAGCCGGCATCACCTCGTAAGCAAAACTTATGTTACGCATTTAATTCAGCGGGGCGGCTCGGCATGAGAATAAACATTGCAATTTGCAACGCGTTACTTTAACGCTGTATTACGGCGACGAATATTTGCCAACATTCGCCCGGGACTTAATTTCAACCAACGTTTCGGCAGCTTGTATATGCTACGGGTGTTTTATTTATGATGAATTTTATTTTCATGGCGTTAAATGCGCCTTGTAAAGAAGCTTATATACAAATTGAACGAGTTAGAAGCGTGGAAGAGTGTTTGGTGGAGTAATTATTTTTTGTTAGGGTGTTGAATTTAATGGGCTGCTGACATGTGGCGAGCTCGGGATCGGCTGTTTACAACGACACACTACGTGACCGACCATATGGAAAAGTCGACTGATAACACCCTTTTTAGACCGTCAAACTTTTTAAAAATAATGAAATAACATTCCATTCCTACTGCTCGCTCTCGACAGTTACTTATATGACGTCTCACAAACAATGAAAAACGAGATAATTAAAAAGCCACACTGTTTAAAACCGCACGGATCCAACTAGCAATTGGTACACTTAAGTTGATGAGTTTAGCAGAAATATTTGCTGCCGTGAAATTTTTAAACAGAGCTCTATCGTCGCTAATAGAAGCGGGGCGTGATACATGCGGCGAAGATTAATTAAAATAACGGGATGGTAGTACGAGTACGTGTGCAGTTTGTCCCGAAGCGGCGCGCGAATAAAATGCAACTTATTTTGGGGCTGCATGCCATTTATTTGGGTGTCGGTTCGGAGTCAATTATACAATATGGCGCAGTAAAGCGACGCCGGCCGTGTCGTCGCTTGTTCTCGATCACTTTGATCGGCCGGATGTCACAGTCGTATGGGCCGTTTTGAACAGTTTCGCGAACGGCCCGGCCAATAAATATCGTTTAATTTTAGAATAATTCCCAACAGATCTGCCAGCCAGGACCTACGATTCATGACACTATAAAGTTACCCTGTGGCTTGTTTATTGCATGGTCAATTTGATACGAAGTTATGACAAAAAGGATAAGCTGTGGTCGAAAATAGTTTAATGTGTAATATGTGAGATTAAAATTTATAGCAATACTGTAGGATGTTGTTACTTAATTTAACAGTTCTAATAATTATATTCATTGTATCTGCTCAAAAATCCATACTAATATTATAAACGTCAAAGTGTGTTGGTTTGTTTATTTGTATTTTGTCCGTCTTTCACGTCAAACCGGAGCAACAGCTCGTCGTGATTTTTGGTATCGGGATAATTTTGACGCTGGAGAGGTGATATAGACTACTTTTTATCCCGGGAAAATATCGCATTCCCGCGGGATAACGACGTGCAGGCGGGCGGAACGCTTATAGCTTATAAGTAGTTTAAAATAGTCACCGTACCAGAATATCCATTACATTACATTACGCTGCAAGCAACAAACACTGTTCGGGTTTTTAGTTTGCTATCGACTTGATAAGAAGAAGAACAAAGGGATGTAAGTAGGTACCTACTAACTGTGCCGGTTTACGTACCAACACAATCATCTGATAAAGCAACAATAATTTGATCTGAAATAAACCACAACTATTGATGATTTGAAAACATAAATCATTGTAAACTCTCTCAAGCTCAAGTCAAGCTCTTATAAATAAGTTCGAATAATTATCTTAACATCTAAAAAGTGGCTTCTTCTTCTTCTTTTCGCGTCAATGATAATTTTAGATGATGTTTTGCCAGTAGCGCGCGACGTCAACCCTTTCGGGCCGGCTTGACAAAGAACTTGGTGGGTGCAAGGTTGGGGGAGGTTTGGGCAACACAACAGAACATGTGCTCCATGGTTTGGATTGGATCGCTCCCACTCGGTGTTGGCGAAGCCCCACTTTTTGAGATTCACCCCACAGCTGCCTACTCTAGTTCGAAGTCTGTTTAAAGACTTCCACGTTTTCCATGATAGACATGATACACCTGGGTGAATGTTGCTAAAATAACTGGTTACTGTAACAATAACAAAGTTACTTGTTTATATCCGTAATATATTGATCTTAACTTATTTTATCATATTGAACTCTTAAGATTGATTTTAAAGTACCTAACTACTTATTTTTATTCTTGCCTCTTTACTCTATTACCTATTACCTACTTATAAAGTTAGAAATCAAATCTTATATACCTATCTGAAAATAGGTACCTACCTAACGTTTACCATTGCTGGATAGCTAAGTAAATAAGCCTTGCAGGTTTTTAGTTGTAAAGTAATTATTTAAACATTTCAAACTACAATAGTTTAGCGCTAGGCACAGTCATTACATTTCAAAGTTTCATTTAACGACCTACTCGATATGATAATGAGCAACAATTGAATTTTCCGGACGCGCCGCGCCACCCGAGGACCGTCGTAGACGCATTTAAATAAAGTTGCAATACATTCGGCCAGCGTATTGGCAAGCATGCCACTTAACTGCACATTTAGGTTGCAATCTGTATTCAAGAGAGCCGATTCTTATTTACAGATTAGAAGTTTATGTGCGAAGGGTGGCACTAAAGCTTGACGAATGGTCGCAATTTTTATTCAATAGGGTACTCCCAGATTAGTAATACGTAATACTACTTATTTCATGTTCATCCACTGCTAGTGTACACTTGGAAAGCAGACGTTTTGTTAAGTAACTTATATCAAACACAAAATTTATACGAAATAAGAATTTCAGAATTAGATCGTTTTATTAAAACTAATATTTATTGTGATATAACGCCTTCAAAGTCATTCAACGTAAAATTATTGAAAATCTGAAAATGTATTAATGTTTGATTGAACAAAAATATTAAAATGGGCATGAAAACAAAAACTAGCTTTCTTTGATTAAACAAGACAAAAAGAATTCAACAGCAATTAGAGAGGTGCCTTCAATTTTTAAAAATAATTTTATTAATATAAAGCGGCATTTTACTATAAAGTTCTCGGAATTGCTGTGTCCGGGGCAACTAAGTATATTTCATTACCAGTGTACACTTAGATGTCAATAAAGATTTTATTTGAACATCCCAAGGAACGTCAGTTGATTGAATGGCAAGTTAAACTTGCTATTCCTGAGTCAGTCAAACAAAAAAAATATTGACGTTGTGTAAAGGAATTGAAATAACGTTTATTTAATCAGTTAAGTAAAATGGAAAATTAAGTATTTAGAAAAAATCGACCCGTCTCACAACCAGCTCCGATGGGACTCGAACCCACGACCTTTCGCTATCCGAGCGACTTCATTTTCCATTTTTCCATAATAAAAATTGCATTGTGAATGCTAAAAATGTAAAAATTGAAATAAAAGTTAAGTAAGTAAACTTAGTCAAAAAACATATTTTTAACTTGTGCAATTTTGCACAAGTTAAAAATATGTTTTTTGACTGTTTTTAATTAATCACTAACCATATGCGTATTATGTTCGGGAATGTTTACGCGACAGACCGACCCAGCATCG
This sequence comes from Crambus lathoniellus, assembly GCA_949710035.1. Lineage (NCBI taxonomy): Eukaryota > Metazoa > Arthropoda > Insecta > Lepidoptera > Crambidae > Crambus > Crambus lathoniellus. The sequence goes on from OX453306.1 coordinate 12,261,021, forward strand.
TGCTACACAAACATAATGCGGACGCGAAACAACATAGAGGCGCCGTTCTTAGAAATTCGGTCAAATTTAATCCTCACATCGTATGAGTAACAGGCGCAGATGTCGAACCCGTACTCATTTGCGACAATCGGCCTCAGTACGACTGATTGCTTAATTGCTTCGTTTAATCAATTGACCGCTTGAGAAACGCCGCGCCCGCCCGCCCCGCCGCTATACGCCGAAAACAATCAAATACTAGTGCAGTACTTCAACTCTGCAAATCGATTTTAAATTACATAAGTAAGGGAAGTGGCTTCGACTTGTTGCGGCTGCTCTTCGGCTTTCGCTAAGTGCCCATCGGAAGTATAAACATTAGTTCGCGTCTGAAAGTTTGGAAACTATCGTTGTTCTTGAGGAACAAATAATTACAGAACAACATCGTAGGCGGAACGTTTGTTGTAGTAATCGACAAAATACACAATCCTTGAAATATTTGTCCATTAATTTAAAAAAATGTGCTTTAAAAACTTAAGTTTTGATGATAAAACCAGCATTTAGTACCAAAACGGTAGTATTCAAAACATCCTAGAGTTACTGCACAAGTTTTTGTTAACTGCATGCCGCCGAACGCAGAGCTATTGGTTCACGAGTCCGAGGGTCAATAAATCTTTCGTTTAGAGGGCGTTTTTATTAATGAACCCAGTGACATGTTTGCCCCGGCGCATGTGTAATTGCGTTCCACTCGTAAATGCAGCGCCTAACCAAACACAGTTTTTACCCTATTTGTTGCTCGTAAAAAGAATATATTTTTTACCCAGAACATCGCTGGTGTAAATCCTTTGTTGGCTCATTACAACTGATAATATTGGAATCATTCACGAATTCATGGACATGGTTATAGTCACCGACTCGACTATAACAATGTCCATGTTTCTCAACGTATAAATAAACTATATCAGTAAGGAAAAACAGTAAGTAAGTACAAGTTGTTGTCACATGATTGTAAACTCTTTGTTAGGTCATTCATTACTGATAGTATTGAAATTGTCAGTACCTAACCTACCCACCAACTCAATATATTACATAGGTTGTCCTTAGTTCTGCCATGTAAGAGATAAAGATTTTATGCGTTGTCAATTCTACTTCATTCAATGTTTGGAAAACCGATTAGACAAGAGCAGCTGTTGTCACAAGAAATTATTTTTGGACTAGTAAACACTATTTAAAGATAGCTAGGTACACTACACTTCAACAACCGTTGCGTTATTGTAATTCTCAACCCATTTCCTATATCAAGACAAAATTTACCTAAATTAAGATGAATAATTTGACAAATACTGAATCTTATAACAATGATAATAACAATAATTAATAATTATAACAATCTTATTTCTATTTCCAATGCGAAATGTTGAGGTCGATAACACCTAGTTACAAAATACGAATAAGTAGGTAGAGGTATAGGTAATTGACACTAAAATTGGCACTTTTGTACACAGACATTTTCACAGTTAAAAATAAATATTATGACCATTTTGATTATGTATTTTTACGGATAACATTGCGTTTGGTTTATTATCATATCACTAATTAAGATCATAAAATTCTCTTTCATTTAGTTTCATTACCATGAAATCAATGTCTTGTTTCTAATCTAGCTCCATGTTGTCACACACAACTCATTCACAAACCGGACCCAAATACCTAAATACACTGCGGGTCAACGATTAATTATGTTGGGTACTAGAACTTACATCGTTCAAGTATCCGAACGAGCGGACACTCAACATCAAATATCGTTCCAGAGCGAAGTATTCATGGCTTGCTTCGTCCCCATTTGCGCGACAAAATGGCCGAACTACGACATTTGTTAACCCGTATTTCACTTTACTGTAGATACTGCTACTATTGATGCTCATTATAAATTGAAAAAGTTGAACTAGTCAATCAAACTAAAGTAATACTTTTAAGCAGGTACTACTTTATGCACAGCTTTAGAGATTAAAGTAACTATAAAATAAAAAACTTAACGAAGAGATCGTTAAGCGGTTTCTTTGTTCTTTTAAAACATTAAATAGTTATTCCTATTTTAACAGTAAGTAGGTACTTAACTTTTACTTGTTTGTTTACTTTGTACTGTTTTCTTTCATGTAAGTTGAATACTTACAACTTGCATATACAGTCGCCCAGCTTGAACCAGGTACAAAATACATCCTTTGTTCCAAAAGGTTTAACTGTTGGGTACTAGTAGAACTTGGTAGAAATTTTCTTCCAAGAGGTTCTACTTCAAGGTGAAGTAGAACTGTTTGGAATTGATTGAAAAACACCCGTTCCAGCAGTTCTACTTTTGTACTTACGAGAAAACTGATGAAATTCTACTAAAAATTTGAGTAGAATTTCATCATAATAGGTACTAATTTTAAAAAAATCATGCTATTTTGCATGAATTTGATTTTCAATAAATACTTAAATTGTTATTTACTGCAACAGACCTATGAATTCTGCGGTTGATATTACCTACATTATTGAGTAACATCATTAATTGTGTTTCCTTTTCAAATAATCGTATCGTTAATAATGATATCATTTACTCTTCGTTTTCCTTTCTGGTATTGAATTAATTCAGCATCAATTGGAAACAATATAGATGTCGCAGGCGGATGGTTGAATCCGCCGGATGGTTAAGTATGGCCAAAGAATATATACACTTACGCGAAAAGAAACGACACTTAAGCATGTGTGCACGTAAAATCGCTTGCGGCTATGTGTGGGTGTCTGGATGTGAGCGGGGGCCGTGAGAGGCGCGCGGGGCGGGGAACGGGCAGTCGGGTGAATGCCTTGGCCGAGGGCTGGCGCAATCTTCATACATTCAAATAGGAACTACTAGGAAGCCAAAAAATGCGAAAGTTGTTAAAATTCAGTCGATAATAAATAATTATTGAGAGGACTAATTTTTATTTGGGCAATTATTGATTCACTTACTCAGTATTTTTGTCGCTAACTTAGTATTTTCTTTGGACGATTTAGTATTTTATTCGGACACATTAACTGTGTCCCTCTGTTAGTAGCTTATTTTACGTACATATATTATTATTATTATTCCCTTTATTACATTTAAAATACTTACAAAATTATATTTCTAAACATATTTTTTTTACATTATAAAACATTAAAAAATATAACATTTAAAAATACAAAAATGCAGTTCCCCAACGGTAGCAAGATCAGGGTCCCGGCTACCGATGGTTAAGGATCCAGAGACAGACACGGGCCGTGTACAGAAGTAGGTACTGCCTTCTGCATCTGACTCCCGATCCATCCACCTAACGCAAGCCTCTTAAGGTGTTTATCGAGGCTCTTGGCTATCAGACCATGGGCAGATATGACTATCGGAACAACAATTGCTGAATCAATGTCCCACATGTCAACAATCTCGTGAGCTAAATCAAGATATTTGTTTTCTTTTTCTTTTTCAGCTTTCATATTTTATTTTGTCGGAAATTTTATTATTTCCCATTTGTAAAGATATTTAATAAAAATATCTATAAAAGTTGTTTGAAAATTGAACGTGTCTTTCATTACCTAAATATTCTTACACAAATTATATAACATCCTACACGTAACCTTCTTTGGCATAAGTCTATATTCCATTTCGGTATCAACCCTAGCGTCGGCTAAACGTCACCGGCGCTCGAACTCTCACGGACACGGAGTGTCACCGCTGTGGTATGGCAGTATGTACACCTCGGAAGTCCTGTAGAACACGTGATAGGTTAGAAATTTAAGGCGATTGCGAAGCGATCGTCTTACGTGGTTATTTTTTTTGTGATTCTGGTCAACTTATGGGAACATAAAATAGCTTACGGAAATAATGATCGGACAAGGCGTTTAATTGAATTGCGGATTCAACCAGTTGGCTGTGACATGGATATTAGTATCCATTGATGTTTTTCAATCAATTCCTAATAATATAAAATCTCAATTCCTAAGAGTTATACTTCACCTTAAAGTAGCAACTCTTGGAAGAAAGCTCTCTCAAGGTTCTACTTGTAGAACCAACGGTAGAAAGTCTTGAAACAAAGGATATTTAATTGTTAAGTTTATTATTTAAATAAATGTAGCTTGCTATTATAATTCCCAGAAACAGGGGCACCCCCGCTTAATATTTTTAGTGAAGGCATATTTGTAACTGATCTAGCCAAGTTGAATTTATTAAATTTATCGACAATACGAAAAGAGCGAAAATATATGTGTGTATGAAACTGTCAAAACGCTTGTCAATGTATAGCGTCTTAATACCTTCGATCAACAATAACACTTAATATGCCAAAAATATTTAAAAAATTAAAGCGTCAAATTATAGAAGACACAAAAAAATAGCAGTACAAAGTTCACTATATTAATGCTAAAAAAAAACACCGTTCTATCGTTTTCATTTCTTAAGGGCACTATCTTCTAAAAACTCTGTCTTTGTCTTTTTCTTTATGTGTGAGAAGAGTAATGAAAATAACCTCACTTTTTCATTTTTTCCGTTTTTGTTTTGGTATAAATTCACTTTTAGAAAAAGTAGCCTGAGAATAATCTACAATAAATCCTTACCCATTTTTCTATATATTAATCGTGAATTAGAGATTAATAATGTAAGTATAAAACCAAAAAAACATAAAAATAATGAAAATTTTTTGAAAATATTTATAGTCGAGTGAAGATCGAATATCGTGTTACTAGCCACAAAATAATCAAGATCGTTTATGAAACTTCAACACATATTTTTATCTGCTCAAAATAAAGAATATTTGATCGTTTACTTTTGAATCAAAAATAGGTTGATTTCGATAATTTGGAAGATCGTGCCCTTAAGTTTTCAGAGGTTTTCAGATTCCGTGCCACTGTCAATCGTGACGAAGGTATTATTATGGCGAAGGGAAAGACACCCTGAGGGACTTTTAAAATATATTGATCTGATTTCAAACAAGGAAAAGTACTTTGTGTTAGGAAAATACAGAATCAATAGAATTTTTTCGTAGATAAACATTTGCCCGGCGGCGGCTACGCGTAGCCATTCTATTTGAATTCGATGTAACACTTCCGTGAAAAGCTTTACGTTATTTCTTTTCGTATAATCATTTTTATATGATTTTTTAGATCTTTAAATACCACGTCATAAATTTTTTCGAATAATTTATTTTGGGTATTAAACTGAAATTTGAATAGGTATATGTCTCGCATATTGGAAATTAAATTATGTATATTAATAAATAAATAATTTAATTAATAAATAATAATTAGTTATATTTGTAAATTAACTGTTTTACACATTACATTAATTATTATAGAGAGATTGAGATTATTTATTGAAAAAAAAATACAAACATATTTGAATTTTGGTAGATTAATATAGGTTACCTATGTTGGTACCTATAACATTAAACGTAAAGTAACGCGAAGTTGGAAAAGAATTTCAGTGTTCTTAACGTGCACTAAGTACCTTGTACATAATTATGTTTCAAAATTGTATCTTCAATGTGTAGAATAAATTGGCTCATACCGGGCCAGTCAACTTCAATAGAAGTATTTTGTTTTGCTCTAATAACGCCAGGTTATTACCACCCCGACCTTACCATCCACCAGTCTTATACCTATACCTTATATCTATACAATAAGATTCAATTTAGCTTATCTTTGTAATACCTGGATTGCCACCGACATACTATACTAACCTTTTCATTAAATGTTAACACATTAAAGATAGAGACATATAACTATCGACATGCAGCTCGACATTAGTTTTTCCATATTTGATTTTTTATATTAAGATGAGTAGTGAATATTTTTATAATGTAAATACTTGCACTTTATACACAACTGGCGGATCCTCGCGGTTTTACCCGCGTGGTACCCCGTGGTTAAATATAGGGAAGGGAAGAACTCGGGAAGAATGAAGCTTTCTAATGGTCAAAGAATTTTCGAAATCGGTCCAGTAGTTCCGGAGCCTATTCGATGCAAACAAACAAACAATCAAATCTTTCCTCTTTATAATATTAGTATAGATATATGTTCTTAAATACTTTCAGATCGTTTTTATGCTTAATTTGCCAAATGAAAGCGAGTTCTCAGGTTAAACAGACTATAAAACAAAATGCATGCTAATTTAACGTTTTATTTACTTCCTTAAAAACATCAAAGGAGCAATCAGCTCGTCTTAGCCCGCGCTATTTGCATAATCACTCACACGACTATGCGGTGCGATCACGCGATTCAAATGGTAAATAAACGAAGTTTCCATGATCTGAAGATAGTACAAACACACGATGTAACCTACTAATTTTTGCCTAGTAAGCTAATTGAAATTCTTGCGAGCGTCTGTTAATTAGGACGTGCCCAATTTTAAGGCGGCAGCACACAGCGAGCTGGGGGAAGCCGCGCACCGCCCTACAAATTATGGGACTTTTCTATAACTGGAGTACCCTTGTAACCGTTTTGAAGATTTGGGCAACCATTTGAAGACTACCAGGATCAGAATGCGCTGGCGACTTACAAAGATTGTGGTCTCAATTACACGTCTCGTTCGAGTGTCCTAATTTTTACCAAACTCAAAATAAACATGTACGACGTGTTACCATGATGTGCGTGCAAAGTATTTGCTGTAAGAGAATTATATTATATTATATTATATACCTACTTATACAAACATTTTGTCAGACGATTGCTCCCTGACGATACTAACATACTAGCCTTTACTCTAGCATATCACAATGAGGACGCTAATGGAGTGACATTTCCACAATAAGCGATATACTTACCTACAAAATAACTTTTTCTGGAATTTTGGGGGCAGTTGTATGTACATATTTAAGTGTGGAAGAAAGGTATCTGAAATCTGACTATCAATAGAGCATCCAATTACAGCTGCTTACGAGAACGCACGATAATAATGCCATATTAAATACCCCTATTAGTTGTCATGGATATGTAAATCTTAATCCTGAAGGTATAGACGTGAAAGTCCCTTATAACATCCAAATACCCGAAGTTAGCAGCGGCTTAATAAGCTCACAGTCCAAATTGGTCGCTTGAAGCCGAGCAAAGGTCTTTTCATCGTAACAAATAATTGGCGTGGCTTTCAGTAGCATTAAATTCAAAATTAAACCACAGAAATAAACTAACATATTTATTTAGTGATGTTCTCTCGAATGTTAAAACATATTATAATTAGAAATCACAACATTTGGAATTTGGATGGCATTTATTTTTAGTCTTTAAACGACCTAAAAAGATTGTTTTCATCCCATCGATTCGAAAAGCGATGATTCTTTATCTAATAACAGGGCCCAAAACGATTCATTTATTACCTGTTATGACAAGAGGGTAAAAATGAGATTTGAATTTTGAACAGCTTCATAACAGGGTCCAAAACGATGAGATTTGAATTTAGAACATAATTTAAGACGCATTGGTTGGATTGTAGCAAAGGGTGTGCAGTACTTTAAAAAAACAACTGATTTTGTATGGGGCCGGGACTTTTTTCGGGACCGAGAAATTTTCAAAAACGGAATTTTATAAAATTGAGAATATCTCGTAAACGGTGAGTCGTAGCTAAAATCTAACAAAATTTTCAACCCCCCTACGGCATCCCCGGAGATACTTATAAGAAATCTGATGGACATATATTTTTTTTATTTAATTTTTTTTTATTTCATAACTCTTTTTTTTTTCTTGCCCGACTAGCGCTATGATGTATCCGAACGACAAAGAAAGGTAGGTAGTTTGAGTTGTCTTTACTGCTTTTCTTATAGAGGGGGATGAAAAGCAGAGTGTATTACTCGGCCGCAAAATTATTTTCACCTCGGGCGGCGTATATTGAATCCCTCGCTGCGTTCAGGATTCTACTTTAGAATCCCTCGCTGCGCTCGAGATTCTACTCTAGAATCCTTCACTGCGCTCTGGATTCAAAATAGCGCCCTCGCCGTAAATATATTATTTTGCTCCCTTGTAATACAATCTACTATTTTATTTTATGCCATATAGATAATAATATACAATATAAGTAGGCACATAAAAGAATATTATTCTCATAAACTAGCTGACTCCAAAGTGGTCTCTTAGATGTGGCCAGCCCGCTGGCCGCTGCTACTTCAGCTTGCTACATTTATGGATAGTACGAGATCCGGTATAGGTATTTAACTACCCTCATCTAGTTTTCATCTGTTCTCTCATCAGTTATTTAATTCAATAAAAGAATAATTTGCTAGATGCTGCCTAGCTTCTAGATAAATCCTGTGCAAAGTATAAAAGTTCGTGTTTATGTTGGGTATAGGCTGCATAAAATCGCTTTTTATGCTCTAGTGCATAAAGTAAAATTTCGTCTAAATCTCAAACCCTAAGACAAAGGTCGTCAGGTAAACAGTCACACACGCAATACGGTATTTTACTGATTTTTTTTTATTTCTTTAAAATGTTTTTCGAAATATTAGCTACACAAAACAAGTTTTCATTTTGAATTATCTTGAATATTTTCAAAGATATAGGACTTCAAACTTTATAATTAGACAAGGACAGGACGCTATCTTAGTTACGTCAGTGGGTTAGTAGCGTCATAGTCACGCCATAGAAGATTTCGTTTTAGAAAGAGACAGCTATAGTCAAAATCAAACAGACTATAATTCTTTTATTATAAAACAGATTCAAATTATTTTTTCACATTTGGTATTCTTAATTGCAATATTTTTTAACGTCATCATTAAATATCTACATTTCAACAACAGTAAAATACCCTATTAAAAAAATTCACGATAGTTTATTTATTTTATTTTATTTTATTTATTTGTATATATGACGAAGTTAAAAGGAAAAACATCACAGCTGTAGGCTTTACAAGTTTTTGAGACATTTTCAAAAACCGCAAATATAACTTTATAATCATAGGCACAGGATTCAAGCCAGGGAAACTATGTGCACTGTACCAATCTAGACATTATCTAGCATCTTTACTTCCTTAGAATTAAATGACAGATGAGGATAGAAATTCCTTCTCGTATCTCAGGACTATGTCTGTCACTTTGGTCCTCTGCCGGATGATCTCATTTCGGATTTTATTCCTGAGAGATACCTACACCAAGTATGGGCCTTTCCATATCTCGCTGAGCGAAATGTAGTCGGTGGCCTAGCTTCACTGTCATGATCCAAGTTTTGGCACCGTAAGTTAATACTGTAGGACGCACTGTTAGTGTACCTTGGATTTCAGGCATTGCGGTAATAGTGGCGACGAAAAGATATGACGTAGCTTCCCAAATGCTGCCCAGCCCAGCGGCACTTTTCTAGCAATTTCCCTCTCAAAGTTGTCTCTACCCAATCTTCCCGAGGTAGACATACTCCTGGACAAGTTCGAACTGGATGCCGCCACCGTAGATCGGTTCTGGGATGATATACTCGTTGAACATGACCTTAGTCTTATCCAAGTTCATCTCCAGTCCCACACAGCACGGCAGTGCTTAGGTTGTGACATGTGCAGCATTTCGATTGCGATTCTGCCATTACCACTATGTCGTCGGCAAAACAGAGGTGATGCCTATAATCCAGTCCAATCAAGTGTCTTGGTGATACTTGCTTGGATTGGATGGATCCAATGCATTCGTGAACAGTTTCGAATATATGACATCTCCATGTAACATGCCTCTGCGCAATTGGATGGGTCCTGTCTTGTGGTTTTATTCGGATAGACATCGAGACGCCTCAAACCTCATAATATAATTTTCTAGCATCTTTTGGATATAAGTAAACTATAACTCTTTTTTTATTTGAAGGGTACAGGGGCAAAACAAGAAATGTCACAAATAGGTTTTTTGTTTTTTATTTTATTTTTTTTATTTTTGCCTTGCATAATTATTTTTTATTAATTTACTGATAGGAACCTAAGTTTACTATACAAAGATCGGCTGTAAATACAAATAAACTTTTGACAAATGTTCACAAATATACTTACATTAAAATGTAAATTACACAAAAATCTGTTTTGTGACATTCCTTGTTTTGCCCCTGTACCCTTCATTTTAGATTGCTTACAAATAATTATAAAATATACAAATTTACACACAAAAAATACAAAATATACAAATGTTTAGGTAGACAAAATATACATTCCTGTATAGGTAGACATGTGTTAGTCGTGTCTTTTTAGTTCTCTGCTTTTGGAATAATGAGCTCACATTTATCTTTATCGTGACAACATAACAACAATCTTACGAAGAAATATGTGATAATGTTTCCTTAACTAATGATTCTTGACTAATGAAAACATCAGTCAATAATTATAAGTATTTTCGTATAAGGTATTATTCGAATAGAATTTTACATAGTAAATGATCGAAAATAGTAACTCATAAAAATATTAGTTTAGGGAAATCATGATCTACCATGTTATCTTCTTTAGAATTGAATAATAGATCGGGGCAGAAATTCCTTATGGGATCTTAGAGAAATTATTGTATCGTATAATTTGGAGTCGCAGAAACGTACATACCACAACACTTATAAGTTTACATATGTTTATCAATTTATAAGTATGTTCTTGTACCAAAAATCTATGCTATAACAAAAGAAACTAAGACTGCCAACCTCTAGAACTGCCTTTTCAAGAAAAGGTGCAACAGGAAATAGATGATGATATGTGATGAAAGTGTGAAAGTTACGTAGCTACAAAAACCCTAGATTTACGAAGTCGGAACCAAACTAAAACATTACTCACATCATTCTGTTTCGATCGACTTTGAACAATTACCTAGTAGGACGTATACTTAGGCTTTTTTTTTAAATTCAGATTGAAATGGTTCTAATGTTGTTTCAAATGGCCATGACAAGTGAATAATTACGCAACCAACGTTTCGGGCATATAAACCCTGCCTACAAATTAGAGTAATTGTAAATAACGTCTTTTTATATTGAAATTGACTCTACTCTCTCGACATTTGGCCCCAAAGGCCGTCAATTACTGAGAACTCTTTTGTAACTTCCAAGTATAATTGATGATGAGCCTGCTTATATTAGACGTCCATAAGATTACAAAGAAAAAATATTTTTGTAGTAAATTGGAATTGTTTTAATTTTAACTTTAAATGACTGCGAAAGATTGCGGCAAACAACTGAAAGCCAATGAATTAATAATTCCGCCAGATTTTAGTATATTTGTTTTAACAAAATAAGCAAAAGCCAAATAATGAATGTACTTAATTAAATTTCTAACAACTCGTACCCACATAGTCCCAAAAGTTTTACCTAGCTGGATTCGCAACTAGCGGGCGCCGAAGTGAGCACAAAGGCTAATAAAATAAGATATTACCATTTCAGACGAAACTGAATGAGGCGAGGAGTCAACAAGGAGGTTGTTAAAAACATTGCCTTCCTTTGTGTTGCGGGAAGTAATGGGGAATCTGCACGTATCTACGGCGAGGACCATTAGGCCAAATGCGTTGGGAGGAAGCGAATGGCGAAAGTAGTCGCGGCTCCTAATGATTCGGTGAGTAGACCTAACATAAAATATGATGCTTCAATATACTTGTGCGCTCGGTATTACACTTGACGTCAAGTAATGACGGGCCCGAAACGGACTAAGAATAGGGATTATTGTACATTCAATACAAAGATTATTTGGTCCTCAAATGCTTCATCATAAGAATAGGAAGCAGAAAAATATCAACAATTCAAAATTGGTTAAATCTTTAAGTTTAGTTAAATATCCAATGATTAAATTAATTAATGATGAGTTTAACTTTGACTTGGTACTTTCAGATGGCTACGTACCTAGGTACATATCAAATTGCCAATATAGCCATTTATGTTTCATTAGATGGCTAGGCCTATGCCGGCGCATATGCCTAGGCATTACTATATATGTGAAAAGCTGGTTTATGCATGTGTATTTGAAGTATAAACATAAGTGATACTAGAGAAATGTGTAGATATGACTTAATTCCGCAATTCTATGTTTCGATTTGTAAAGTACCTAAGTATAAAATTAAACATATTTAATATTTATGAAACTAAACTTGTACTAATTCCAGCTGATAATATCTTAATTTAAAGCATCAAAAGACAAGTTCGAGACTTTTCCCTAGGTTTATCGAAACGCTAATTGCCGCAATTACCTCTTATTCATTTGTGTGTTCCAAAGAATTATAATTGCTGTCTGCTATAAATTCATGTAGATATTTTGCTACATGCATAATAATATGACCTACACAGTATAAAACAAAGTCGCTTCCCGCCTTCTATATGTACGCTTAGATCTTTCAAAATAGGTACGCAACAAATTTTTAATGCGATTTTTATAAACACGATTTCTGCGCAAACTGTTCATTGAAATAAACCCGAGAATTGAAGAGGGGATGTGGTCACGGAAAAAAATTATTTTCTGTGACCACGACCCCTGGAACTAAAAATTTTTTAAAACACAATTCAAAATTACCAATCACTTATAAGTATGTACAATATACGCGTGATTAGATCCGTAAAAAAGTCGTTTTATTTAAATGCGGTTTTTATTAGTAGACAGAGTGATTCAGGACGAAGAGGGTTTGTAATGGGCGTCTTTCAAAAAGTTTACCGTTACGGAACAGGAATGCTATTTTCTTTTTCAAATAAATGCTTTATAATCACGTTACTCACCTGACGTTACGACAGTATATTTTATGACTTCACATTACAATATCACTACATAGTATAAAACAAAGTCGCTTTCTCTTTCCCTATGTCCCTTTGTATGCTTAAATCTTTGAAACTACGCAACGGATTTTGATGCGTTTTTTTTAATAGATAGAGTGATTCAAGAGGAAGGTTTATATGTACTTTTTATCCCGATATTCCCACGGGAACGGGAACCACGCGGGTGAAACCGCGGGCGGCCGCTAGTTTTATATAAAAAACACTAAAACTTATGATTCTATAATAAACTACAGTTATTTTTAGATACCTACTTGGTGCAAAACTTTAAACAACTTTTGTGTTAAAACAATAAAATTTGTCTTTAAAAATCGATTTACTAATCGTAACATGTTTTGAAGTAACAGTAATAACCAATCATAGAGACCCGAAAAAGAAACGGCGAAACGATGTTATACTGTCAAAAAATGTAATACTTACTTGTTTTTCTGTCGACGAAAAACGTAGTGGGAATTCCGGTATATGATTAATCAAAATTCTAGGACAAAAAAAAAATATTTATTTACTAATTTTGATATGACAACAAATTAAAAGACATTAAAAAATATGATTTCATATTGTTTTACCACAAACCAAGTGATTTTAGTTAGTATGATGAGAGTATTTGGGGATGAGTATCTGGGTAATGAGTGAGCTGTACACCTACCTTCCATGATTGTATTAAAAACGTCTCGTCATTTTCACATGTGCTCTGCCACGTCACGAGCCACGTTGACTTTGTTTTGTTACACATCAAAAGAAAGCACAAGTCACTACACAATACTGATTGTTGAGCTAATAGCATATCTCAAACTTTGTCTTACACTTTTTTACCCTACCTATTTTATTGATTTGACATTTTAACTTTACTTTATCCTACACTAGCTTTCCGCCCGCGGCTTCGCCCGCGTGGACTACACGACATTATCCCGCGGGAATTTGTTATTATTCCGGGATAAAAAGTAGCCTATGTTCCTCTCCAGGCTACAAAGTATCTGTGTTCCAAATTTCAGCCAAATCCGTTCAGCCGTTTTGGCGTGATTGAGTAACAAACATCCAAACATCCAAACATCCAAACTTTCACATTTATAATATTAGTAGGATTATTGACTATTTTTGTACTTCTATGTGTGGTATGACATTTCCGTTTCCTGTTATGTTATAATAAGTCCATAATATTTATGTTTTTTTTTTTGACAAAGTTATTGAGACATTCGGGCCTTAGACATTTTATTTATAATTTTGACATTTAATTATTTTTTTGTGACATTATTATTATATTAGCTCGACATATTTTATAACATTGTTGTTGTTATTGATATGGGCTTTTGTGTATATTTGTGCATTTGTATCTACAAGACATTGTTTTCATATATTTACTGACATGCTAATCAATAGGACTTAATATTTGCATGCTATTGACAAATGGCTGAATGGGCCGAACTTATAAACCTGTGACATCTTAAATTTGTACCCCAATCAAAAGCAAATAAAGATTTATGATTTATTTATGATTTATGATTTATGAGAGTAGGTATTTATGACACTTCAAAGTCAGGAAAGGTATGCGTGGGACATCGTGTTGGGTTGAACATGTCGTTAGATTTTTAATTTTTTTTAACTAAGATTTAATTTTAACTACTTTTTCTATTTTAATTTACTTTTGTTGAAATTTGCAATTTTAAACATAATGTTTTCACCAATAATTATTTGTTCAGTGGACATTATGTTATGGCAATGGTCAAAAGATTAGTAAAATGCCCATGTATCATGCCATGCCATCATATTATATTATTTACATTTCACCCTTGCTAACGTAGCTAATTAAAAAAAACAATCGCATACCAAAGGTAGACTTTGTCTCCAAGTAGGTACTTATAGAGGACCGGACTGTTATTTAAATGTAAATATTTAATAGCTTTAAAGTCAAAAACTTTTTATTCACATAGATTAAATATAATTAATGTTTATGAAGCGTCCAATTTTTTTTAATCTACGTTAAGGACAACTTTTTGACAAGAAAAACGGGCGAAAAAAACTGGTCAACTTTAGACAAAATGGTACATTATCAAAATTATAAAAAATCTAATGCTGAAGGAAAATTTTCTCATACTTTAGTATTGGAGAATATTCTTTTTATACATTGTTTGTTAGTGTTATTATTACAAGCATACATTTTCATCCTTTAAATAATCCTCTACTTTGTAATAGCCTTTGCATTTTTTAACATGTTTTTTAATTAAAAGCTATATTAATCGCGATAGTTCGTAGCCACGTATGATGAAAATCCATCCAGCCATTTATGGAGATGGTCAACTGCCTGCCGAAACGGAAAAAGATACAGACGTGGTGCTTTGACTAAAATAATGTACACCCTGGGCAAATTTAGGTGGCATTAAAAAAAACAAAATGGCAGCAAAAAAATGGCCGCCAATAAATAAAGTTGCTCATTTGGTTGGCTGAAATTACCGATTTCAATGCGGTTTTTTTTAATTTTATGTGTAATTTAAAAAGGACGAAAAAAAAATATTTAAAAACCCCTGTCACCAAAAAAACCTCAAAAAGTCAGAAAATAATTTTTCTCTCTCGGTCGGGGGACCACAAAATGGGAAGTACTAAACGGGTATATTATACGTTGGTTGGGAGTCCCGCGACCGAGAGAGAAACTTTTTTTCTGACTTTTTAGAGGTTTATTTTGTGTCGAGGGTGTTTAAAACTTTAAAATTTTATTTTTCTATTAAAAATGCGGGTAGGTCTAAAATAGATATCTTAAATCTCGTGAAGTATATGGTATACTCAAGATTTCAGCAATTTCATAATTATTTCTGACACTAATTAGCCTAGTGCTAGTCCCAAGTAGGGCTTGAATATCGGACACTTTTTCAATTCCGGAATTGTGTTTAGATATTCAGTATATCGATTCCGGAATTCCGAAATCCCGGAACTCAAAAGTATATTTTTTTGTATCTACTATTGGTAGTTAAAATTTTATTTACTTACTCTAATTCAAATTTGCAAAATTTTTCTAAAATTGTTATTACTTATCTAAATATGCATTTATGGATTTACTTTCTCAGTAGGTAGGTATCCGAAATATGAATAAATAAAACAAATAAAAGCATTTAGTTTTTGAACTATAAAAAAAAAGAAATCAGAAATTAAAGAAGAGTGAAGTCAAAAGAAATAAATCTTTCCGTGTTCTGTGAGTGAAGATTACGAAGCTCACTATCGGACGACAGCTGTTAAGTTCTATATTTTTTTTGTAATGAAATTTAAAAAATGTAAGCGCATTTAAGCTGTCGTCGTTTAGTGAGCTTCGTACGTGATTACAAATGTAAGTGACCGCTGAAAAAGCTCTTTCAGGTTCAACGTTCGTTGGCGGTATTGTTTATAATTATTGAAAACATTTTTCAATCTCTACTCTTATCAAGCTCTCCAAATCAAAAACGTTAGTTTTCCACTGATTTTTGTTGTTGCACAATTGAACTACTATTGAAACACGATTGAGACACGATTATGACTTAAGGCACTACTCGGAAAAAGTATGGACTTTTTGTTAAAAAACTATAGGACTGTTAGAGTTGTTACAAATCTGGTAATTATGGTAAGATTCGTATAGTTTCAGAAACACGATTTTAAGATTTTGCCTCGAATCTTTTTATTTTCGAAAAGACCTCTAAAAACGTTTTTAAAAAAAATGTAACCGCCTTCAAAAAGGACCTCCAAACAAAAATTAACTAACACTAAAAAACGAAAAAAATAATAAGATTTTTTAATTCAAAGGACGTTGATATGTGACTTTTTCTAATTTATCTTGGTACTTACTGAACTGTTTGAAGTCGGTGCCGCCGTCTAATAGGTATTGAGGTAAACACGTCCAAAGCCTCACGCTTGAGACCTGTTTTTTTTTTAAATATGTTTGTTATTTAACTCAGTATATTTCGTTCTTATTCTTTTTGGCTTGGCACCGACTTCAAACAGTTCAGTAAGTACCAAGATAAATTAGAAAAAGTCACATATCAACGTCCTTTGAATTAAAAAATCTTATTATTTTTTTCGTTTTTTAGTGTTAGTTAATTTTTGTTTGAAGGTCCTTTTTGAAGGCGGTTACATTTTTTTTTAAACGTTTTATTTTTTTATTTTTAGTGTAAATAATCGTAGCTAAAGAAACTACATGGTGATTATGATAAATTGTTGTAAATATCCTATCCGTTACGGAATTCAGCTTTCCATCTTCAGCTACTTAGATAACTTGAAGGAATACATCTGAAGGTCCATTCGTGCATATGGTATTTATAAAACATCATATAACTCCTAACTGTTGAGGAATTTCACCTCTCATCATCAGCTCGCCCTAATAACCTGAAAGAATATAACTATTGGTCCATACCATACGTACGATTAATACTTAAAGAAATATTCTCCAGCTCCTAACCGTTTAGGAGTTGTAGCTTCTATCACCAGCTCATCACTATGAGATGATGACTACCAGATGAAAATACTTGACTAACTTCAAAAATAAATGTAACGCATAAGGCTTGCCTATATTTGAGAATTTCTCTCAATTTTCTTGGGATTTTATCTCCTGGTCCTGACTTGGTGAAAATAAGATCAGGTCAGAAGTACCATCTTTCAAAAAAAAAAATTTTGAATATGATCCCCAATTTGATGAAAATATGAAATCGTCCATATAACCAAATAAAGTCTCAATACACATTATTCAGGATAACTCCTGAACTTCTTGTCAGTTCTTGATGAAATTTGAATGGGACCACACGAGAACCGTCACCTTTTAAATAAAAAAAGAATTATCCAAATCGGTTCATTAACTAAAAAGTTCTAAGGTAACACACATAAAAAAAAAATATGCAGTCGAATTGATAACCTCCTCCTTTTTTTGAAGTCGGTTAAAAATACGAAAATTCAAGATTATTCCTAAATGGGGTTACAAATACTATCAAAAATTGGATTAATTAGTGGACACCAATAATATTTAGGATCGTGTAGAAGCATTTTTTTAAATCGCTATAGTTTTTAATACAAAGTGATTTTGTGTTTTTTTTGCCTTATCTGCAAAATCGGTCTCGCTCCCGCGCGCGTCGTTTTTTCATTGCTATCTCGCTTCAGCACAATTTTTCCGAGTATCGCCTTAAGGCGATGATTCCCGACCGAAATAGGCTCGCTACCGCTTGCTCGGCCGCGCGCGATACACTTCACGCGGACGCAGTGGCAGCCGGCAGTGAACTGTGAACTCGCGAGCGCCTCGCGAATCGAAAATGACTTAAAATTCAATTAAAAATAAAATAAAAAGAAACTTATGACGGCCGGAATCCTTCGGCTATTCAAAGACAATTATTTTCGTATACTTTTCATTAACTAAAACCAAGTAATACGATATTTGAATTACGATTAGACGGATGTTTGGGATTTTATTTGACACAGTAAAATATCAGCAATCGAAAAAAAACGGCCGGAAGCACTAGAGAAATAACTGTAAAATAACATATACATTTTTTCCAAATTTTGAGTACTTGTGGTTTGCGAGTAATCCATAATTTAAATTTTGTCTAAGTTATTGTAGATTATTGACCGTCAACTCCAGTCAATACATTTTATGATCAAAGTATATTATCTAAAAAGTATTTTGTTGCCTTAATTAAGTATTTTTCAAATATTTACTACCTACATAATATCTAGTGAAGACGACAATCTTTTGACTTAAAAAAGTAAAATATTTAGTAAAAGTAACACTACCTTTGCATCTGTTGATAAGATTTTAGTTACTTTTGACCAAAACTAACTATTTGGTTCAAATTGTAACTAAAATACTTATGCAAAAAGTATAATATGCCAGCCATGATTATAAATAATGCAATCAATCTATGAACAGATTTTAGTTACTTTTGACCGAAATTAACTATTTGATTCAAATTGTAACTAAAATACTTATGCAAAAAGTATAATATGCCAGCCATTATCATAAATAATGCAATGTCAACACTTACTGTTGACCCAAAAATAAAACAAACGATTGAATTGAATTTTCATTACAAACAAGTACTTACCTACATAAGTACGTATTTATTAACTGTTGTACCAAAACAATCAAAAACTACAAAAACTCACCTATTAGTTCGCGTAAAAATCCGTCATCACATTTCCATTTGAGCAAGAAACAGTTATAAAACTTTTCAAATGCACAAAACTCTGTCACGGCACTGAGTAAACTGCACAAATTGCATCCAATTTTCGTCCGGTGCCGCTCTCGTTTGCGTTTAGTTCGTAAGTTCGGTAAAGTTTGCGCGGGCGGGCTCGGCGGGAGCCGTGCAGGCGTCTCGGCTGACAGCGCGAGAATGGTTGGTTGGTTACTTTAGAGCTCTTGGGCTTCGGGCGTCCGTTCCGCCTTCGGAACTCCCACCGATTGTATCAACCCCTTTTACCGTTTCTTCAGTATTCAATGACAGTAATTACTGTAGTGATCCTCGACACGCCGCCGCTAAGGAAATAGGATGGATACATTTTTTGCGTTACGTTTCTGTCTCTTTTAAAAATAAATTTTAAGACCCACCACACCATAACGAGATCATGTTTATGGCGAAAAAATATCATATTTTTTATCTTTGGTTAAATAAATACATAAATGTAATTCTATAAATGCGAAAGAAACTTTTTTGCCTGTCATCTGTCTGTTACCTTTTCACGTGAACCAAACTTGAAGAAATTTAATATAAATTTATATCGGACTTTAGAGAAAGGCTTTGTTATGTCTCGCAAATAAATCTTGAACGGGATGAAGGGATAAAAAACTTTGTATGAGGATTTGAAACAAAGTCAAACCGTACTTGAAGTTAATTAAGTAGTTACATTTAAGCACGTTGATGTGCAGACTAGCCACTCTAAACTCTATCAATGACATTAGGTACCTAGGTTCCTAATTATTTTGTCTTATATACTGTTTAGAATAGGGTAACATCATAGTTTTAAAAATACATGTATGTACTGATGAAATAATAAATAAATAATAAAATAATAACTTACAATCTCACCAACTAAGCCCATGTAAATTTCACTAAGAAACTGTGTCATGGAAAACTTGATACTTAACGGATAAATATATAGCTAAACACCTTTTGTTTGTAAATACATAATATATAATTTCATGGCCATATTAAACTGTAATCAATTGAACATGTTGAGAAACAAAAATAATCGAATATTAGATTTATTTTTTACTAATAACACAGGTTGTGAATTATTATCAGTATCTGATCCATTGCTTCCCGAGGATGAGCACCACCCCTCTTTCTTAGTTATAATTCAACATCAAGAAATTAGTAGCTTTATTCATGGAAAACCATACGTAAGTTATAATTTCAGTAAAGGGGATTATAGTAAAATTAAGCAGGAGATATGTAGTATTGACTGGAATGCCTTATTCTTAAATAAAAGCGCAGATGAGGCAGTTTTGTTATTTTATGATAAAATTAACACTATTATAAATACAAATGTGCCAAAAAAGAAAATTAAGTCCACGTCATATCCCGCTTGGTTTACTCCTGCCTTAATTCGATTATTTATAAAAAAAAATAAAGCTTGGGCTAAAATGAAAACATACAATATTGATTCAAATTACTGTATATTTTCAATTTATAGAAAACAATTTAAAGATTTAGCTGATGAAGCGGGATAGGGTATTCCGATGCACAGGAATAAAATCCGCCACTCAATATAGTAGGTACGTTTATTGCGTACACACGTAAACACAGAATTACAACACAGAAGGAAGAGATGAGTTTATACACTAAAGACACAGATATTAGTAGCTAAAAGACCTAGACTAGGCACAGCTTTGTTTAGTCGAATTCTAAAGCAGCGGAAGGCATACGAAACACATACAGCGAGAGAAGGTATAGAAACGACTAACTATCTGTCCACCGAGCGCGCGGCCGCGGCTCAGGGCAGCGGCGGCGGGGTCGCCCCACCAAACCGGTCCACATTCCAGCGGCCGCCGATCGGTGCGTAAAATATATATAAGAAAAATTATCGATTTGTCCGCTTGTTCATGGCATAATATTTTATAAAATTTAGATACAAAATTTATTTCTTAACATTTAAGATTCTCTTTTCTTAAGGAATATTTATTACAAGGTTAATTTATTTATTTAATATAAAATTTATCTTTGTAATATATGATTTTATACGAACTATTTTTACATTAATATATATTTTATCTTAGATATAAGTTAACATAAATTATTAGTTTTAAGTTTACTATATAAGCAATAGAATAGGATACTTGTACATAGATATTACAATTTAAGCAATGTAAATTAATTTGTTTTACATTGTAAGCAAAGCGTAAATAGATTTAACTATATTAAACAAGGTAGTTTATTTATAACTAAATCAGAGCTATGTTCTAATGTAGGTACGCTACATCACCCCCCTCCAGAGACCGTCCTACGGGCGATAAAAGTCTGGAAATCTTATCCTACGACCAGATTTGGTAAATTTCACCTTATTATGGACGTCCTCGGATACGGGTAAGTTATCACATACTATTTGTGTAGTATTTTTGTTGGTGTGTGGTGAGTGATTGGAAGTGTGTGAGGGTGTATGTGGTTGATTTGTATGAGAATGTGGACTTGTTGTGTCTGGATCGCTATGTAGGTAAGCTGGTTTCAATCTGTCGATAGATACAGTGACTGGCTTACCATTCACCACAAGTTTAAATACTTTGTCACCCTTTTTCACAACCTCATGTGGACCAGTATACGCAGGTTTAAAGGAGCCAGCCCTAGTGTCGTCTCGGAGGAAGACATGAGAGGCTGTGGCCAAATCTTTAAATACGAATAGTGATCGTCGCGAGTTATGGCGTGAAGCTGGAGATGGTTGCAAGTTCCTGATAAATGTACGAAGTCGAGAAATGTACTCGGTAACGTCAACGGTGTCAGGGTCACTCGGCTGGAAGAAATCTCCAGGCAAACGCAATGGCTCGCCGTAAACCAATTCTGCGGAAGATGATTTAAGGTCCTCTTTAAAGGTACTTCGAACACCTAATAGGACAAGGGGAAGAGACTCGACCCAACTGCTATCAGCGTGGCAGGTTATGGCAGCTTTAAGTTGCCTGTGGAACCTTTCCACTAATCCATTGCATGCTGGATGATAAGCGGTCGTCCGTCTGTGTTGGAAACCAGCAATTTGAGAGAGGTGCTTGAAAAGAGCTGACTCAAACTGTCTCCCACGGTCGGTAACTATCTTTGTCGGACATCCGAAACGTGAGATCCACCCACTGAGTAAAGCCCTTGCAACCGTCTCCGCTGTAATATCCTGTAACGGAATTACCTCAGGCCATCGTGTAAAACGATCGACGGCGGTGAGGCAGTAGCGATAGCCCTGTGAAAGAGGGAGTGGCCCTATCAGATCGATATGGAGATCCCGAAATCGAGCAGATGGAAGCTGGTAAGTGCCAATGGGTGCCGAGACGTGTCGCGTTACCTTGGACTTCTGGCAAGCAATACAAGAGCGAACCCAATCTCTACAGTCGCGACGAATACCTGGCCAAACATAACGACTGCTGACAAGCTTGACGGTAGCGCTGGAACCAGGGTGGTTTAATGAGTGCAAACTCTCGAACACCTGCCGGCGCAGATCCTGCGTTACAAAAGGACGTCTCACGTCACCTCTCACATCGCAGTATAATTCAAGGTTTGAACCAGGCAGTCTAACTTTCTCTAAGCAAAGTGAAGTGTCGCCGTTTAAAAGAGTTTTAAGCTCATTATCGGACCTTTGGGATGCTGATAGTTGATCAAGGTCGACAGGTTGCACTATTTCCTCTATTCGCGATAATGTATCGGCCACGACATTATTTTTGCCTGAAATATGCCTAATATCAGTAGAAAATTGCGATATTAAATCTAAATGACGAAACTGCCTGGGAGAACAATTCTCCTTCCTTGAATGAAACGCAAATGTGAGAGGTTTGTGATCGGTATAGATTACAAAGTCACGAGCCTCCACCATGTGCCGAAAGTGCTTAATTGCCTCGTAAATGGCCAAAAGCTCTCGATCATACGGAGAATACTTCACCTGCGCTGGGGACAACTTGCGTGAGAAGAAACCGAGTGGTTGCCAAGCGTCATCTTTGAACTGCTGCAATACTGCGCCAATAGCAGTGTCAGATGCGTCAGTGACTAAGGACAGCTTGGTATTGCTATCAGGATGCGCCAACATTGTAGCCTGGCAAAGGTCTTCTTTGCACGAGTCAAATGCAAGCAATTCGCTGGCTGCCAGGTTAACCGGATGTGAGCCCTTTACTGAACCAACCAATAGAGCGTTCAGTGGAGCTTGGTGTTGAGCAGCCTGTGGGATAAACCTGCGGTAAAAGTTTACCATTCCGAGAAACCTGCGCAGCTCACGGACAGTTTTCGGGACAGGGAATTCTTTGATGACCGCAACTTTCTCTGGTGGAGGTTTCACGCCAGCTGCTGAGACGTTGTAGCCCAAAAATGTGACCTCCGACGCCCCAAACACACATTTGGCGGTGTTGACTACCATACCATATTTTTGCAGCCTGTCAAAAACCTGGCGAAGATGATCTTCGTGGGTCTCTCGGTCTTTCGAGTAGACCAGAATATCGTCGATGTAGGAAAAAGCGAAATCAAGGCCCCGAAGCACCTCATCGACGAAACGCTGAAAAGTTTGTCCGGCATTACGAAGTCCAAACGTCATGTATGGAAATTCGTATAAGCCGAACGGGGTAGTGATGGCGGTCTTCTCTATATCAGCTGGGTTTAAAGGCACTTGATTATACGCCTTAACGAGGTCTATTGTTGAAAAGACCGTACAACCACAAAGGTTGTAGTCAAAGTCCTGGATATGCCGAATTGCGTACCTGTCCGGGATTGTCCTGGCGTTCAGCATCCGATAGTCACCGCAGGGACGCCAGCCGTTGTCTTTCTTCGGCGCTAGGTGCAATGGCGATGACCACGCTGATTCCGAAGGACGACATGTACCTAACTGCAACATAGCTTCAAATTCAGCTTTAGCGATTTTAAGCTTATCAGGTGCCAATCTACGAGGTGAACAAGCCACAGGCGGTCCCGGTGTAGTGCGTATATGGTGTACGGTGTTGTGCATGACTTTGTTATGTAAGCCAGAAGGACGAGTAATGTCGGGGTATTCGGCTAGTATGTGATGGTATACCGTATCACCAGACATAACTTTAACCGAACATACAGAAAATTTATTAGCAAGCAAAGCCGGGGCACTAAGCATAGTTTTAGCATCTAGTAAGCGTCGATTGCGTACATCCACTATTAAATTATAATAGGAAAGAAAATCAACACCGATTATCGCCCGTGTTACGTCAGCAACAATAAACCGCCAAGCAAAGTCGCGGCGCAAGCCTATATTAAGAATAAAATGTGCATAACCGTACGTGTTTATTGTCGAGCCGTTAGCGGCACACAACTCATAGCTAGTTTTATGACGATGTTCACTTAATAGTTTTTTAGGAAACACACATATGTCACTGCCCGTGTCTACTAAAAATTGGAGCTTAGTTTTAGCGTCCGTGACAAATAAGCGACCAGAATTTGGACAGGCGTCGGCCGCCATAACACACTGCCCTACACTTTTCCCGAATAATCGCACGGTTTTACACACCTGTGCGCACTACTGCCGAATTTCGCATGGTACCAGCACAAGGGGAATTTCCTATAATTTGACAAGGAACGGTTTTCGCGGGAACGGGAAGTGTCACGAGAACGGCGACCGTTGGAGTTTGAATTGCGACGCTCTCTTGCTCTTGACATTCGCTCGACCTTGGTATGCAACGCTTTTATTTGTTGCGTTAGCTCAGCGATCTGGTTTCCCATGACGGTCGAGCTTCCAGGAACCACGGCTGCAGACGCTACTTGAGGGGAAGGAGGGACGACGTCATGTATTCGGTCCGCCAGCTCAGCTACCTCCTCCAAAGACGCCTTGGACTGGGACGCAACAATTGTTTGAGTGCTGCTGGGCAGTCTGCTAGTCCAGATAGTTTTGAGGAACTCCTCTGGGATGTTGGGTCCAGCAAGATGTTGAAGGTGGCGGAGGAACTGAGAGGGTTTTCTATCCCCTAGCTCCTCATGGTCCAGCAGCTGCTTCACCTTCTTTTCCCTGGACGCTGACAGTCGTTTGATGAGCTCTGCCCGTAGCCGCTCATATTTGTTCGGAGCCGGTGGAGAGGCGATAATATCCTCCACCTCGGAGGCGTAGACGGGGTCCAGTTGACTTACAGCGTAGTGGAATTTGGTGGAGTCAGTGGTGATGTTAGCTAAAAAAAATTGGCTCTCTAGCTGGGCAAACCACAGCGCCGGTTTTTCCGGGTAAAAAGGAGGTACCTGTACACTGACTCGGTTCACGTCGCTTCCGCTCGCCGGGGTCTCATCTGCGCTTGTCGATGACTTAGCGTTCTCGTTACTCATCTTGTGTGCTCTGACGGGGTCACCAATGAAGCGGGATAGGGTATTCCGATGCACAGGAATAAAATCCGCCACTCAATATAGTAGGTACGTTTATTGCGTACACACGTAAACACAGAATTACAACACAGAAGGAAGAGATGAGTTTATACACTAAAGACACAGATATTAGTAGCTAAAAGACCTAGACTAGGCACAGCTTTGTTTAGTCGAATTCTAAAGCAGCGGAAGGCATACGAAACACATACAGCGAGAGAAGGTATAGAAACGACTAACTATCTGTCCACCGAGCGCGCGGCCGCGGCTCAGGGCAGCGGCGGCGGGGTCGCCCCACCAAACCGGTCCACATTCCAGCGGCCGCCGATCGGTGCGTAAAATATATATAAGAAAAATTATCGATTTGTCCGCTTGTTCATGGCATAATATTTTATAAAATTTAGATACAAAATTTATTTCTTAACATTTAAGATTCTCTTTTCTTAAGGAATATTTATTACAAGGTTAATTTATTTATTTAATATAAAATTTATCTTTGTAATATATGATTTTATACGAACTATTTTTACATTAATATATATTTTATCTTAGATATAAGTTAACATAAATTATTAGTTTTAAGTTTACTATATAAGCAATAGAATAGGATACTTGTACATAGATATTACAATTTAAGCAATGTAAATTAATTTGTTTTACATTGTAAGCAAAGCGTAAATAGATTTAACTATATTAAACAAGGTAGTTTATTTATAACTAAATCAGAGCTATGTTCTAATGTAGGTACGCTACACTGATATATGTTACAAAAAATATATGATTAAGGTTGAAAATAGTGTTCAAGAAAATATAAAGTATTTTTGGCAATATACGTCTCAGCGCCACAACAGCTCAGCTATACCCAGCAATGTACATTACGAGGGCTCCGTAGCTCAGAATGCGGAGGAATCTTGTGAGCTATTTAGTGCATTTTTTCAATCTGTGTTTCGTCCATCGTCAGTTCCTGATAATTTAAGTGTTGCTGATTTTGATGTAACCATGAATGACAATTCTAATTTTATTATTCACGAGATTCAATTTTCAAGATTAGAAGTCCAAAAAGCTCTGAAAAATTTGGATATTTCAAAAGGTGCTGGAATAGATAATATTCCAAGTATATTCTTTAGAGAAACTGCTACCGAAATTGATCTTCCATTGTGTTATCTCTTTAATAAATGTTTACGTGACGGTATTTTTCCCGACATCTGGAAGAGTGCAAGGGTTGTCCCTGTACACAAAGAGGGTTCTAAAAATGATGTTAAAAATTATCGTGGCATTTCCATACTACCAATCCCCTCTATGGTTTTTGAAAGACTTGTACATAATACCATTTATCCTCTCCTACATGGCACTATTTTGAAAGAACAACATGGCTTTGTTAAGCGACGTTCAACAGTCACTAACCTTTTTACATATGCCTCGGATTTATTTAATGCACTTGATGAAAATAGACAAGTCGACAGTATCTATACTGATTATCGAAAAGCATTTGATTCTGTGGATCATAGAATACTTCTGGAGAAAATTGCTTATAATGGAATCCATGGCAACCTTTGGCGCTGGTTTAAGTCGTATATTTCTAACAGAACTCAAAAAGTAGTTATTAAAGGTGCAGAGTCAGGGTTAACTGATGTTTCTTCTGGTGTTCCTCAAGGGTCCATATTGGGTCCACTCTTATTTGTGATCTTTATTAACGACATTCATCACTGTTTCAAACATAGTCAATTCCTACTTTATGCGGATGATCTGAAAATATATAGAATTATAGATAAACATGAAGATCATCACCTGCTTCAAGAAGATCTTGTCAGATTTAATGTTTATTGTTGGAATAATAAGCTTCAACTCAGTATTAACAAATGTAAAACAATAACTTTTACTAAAAAGAAGTACCCAAGTAAATTTTCTTACACCCTAAACGGTGATAAAATTGAAAAAGTCAATAGTCTAAGGGACCTAGGAGTCACTTTTGACTCTAAATTACATTTTGATATTCATATTCATAATGTAATTGCAAAGGCATATAAGATGTATGGGTTCGTAATGCGTTCCGCTACAGAATTTAAAAATCCCAAAACATATATACATCTTTTCAAATCCCTTGTAAGATCACAATTAGAGTACGGAGTGTCAATATGGAACCCATTATACGATAAGTACAACTACAGTATCGAAATGGTTCAGAAGAAGTTTCTGCGTCGTGTCAACTTTAAACTTTATCATAAGCGAGGTTCTTACTTGGATCTCCTTAAGAAGTACAAACTTTTAGATCTGAGGTCTAGAAGATCCCAACTAGATGCAATGTTACTATACGACCTGTGCAATAACAAGTATGATTGTATCGATATAATAAATAAACTTAGGTATTCAGTACCCTCACGAGCACAATTAAGACCTGTGCGTTTAAAAGTACTTTTCGCTGTTTCCAAGTGTCGTACTAATGCTGGTATCCGTTCTCCGTTGTATCGCTTATGCAACTTATACAATAGAAAATTTAGTAATGTAGATCTATTTAGAAGTAATATAAGGTCATTTAGGAAACTAATAATTGAAATACTTTTATCTGAGGCCACACATGAATAATAGCAACACACAAATATAAAGTTATTTTCATCACACATACGCACTTATTAAACACACACAGTCGACAAAACACACGCCACACACGAACTATCATTTACACCAACACACATAAGTAGTACTACAGACTTCCACACAAACAATATTACTTAGGTTATACTATGTAGAATGTTAATATTTACTTATATAATTATAATTAAGAATGTTACATACCTACTACCCACCATTTTACTATTTCTCACGTTAGAGTTTTTGTACAATATTTAAATTTATAAGTTTTTATAGGTACCTACTTCGAGTCTTGTATTGTAACTATACATTATTAACATAAAATGTAGCCATATTGTTGAGTTTACAATAACTTATTATAATTTGTTAAAATTTTGTAATTTACTAGACCTAAGCAAATTGTAAACTTGTTCATGGTTCTGTAATAAATAAAAAAAAAAAAAAAAAAATATACGTAGAAAACACCCAGCCCAGGACAAATAGACATATTCATCCATACAAACAAATATTTGTCTTGTTCGGGAATCGAACCCAAGAGCTCTGGCGCAGAAGGCAGTAATTCCGTACCTCTGCGCCAAGTTTTCATTACGATTTTATTTAGCGACTAGCTGCTCCCTTAGTTTTACCCGCATGAAATCTGTTCCCGAAGGAACATAGGGACGAAATAGCCTATGACACTCAGGCATAATATAAAGCTTTCAACTGGTGAAATAACTTTCAATATCGGTTCAGTAGTTCTAGAGATATCACTACACCCAAACAATTAACTTTACCTCTTATATGAGTGCAGGTAGACTATCTGCCGCATGCGACCTCGTCCGCATAGACTTTGTGCCCGCTGTCATCAAAATTTTTACCTCTTATTTCACCCTCATCACTTCAAATTTATAAGCTCGGCTAACGTAGCATAAAATTATGAAACAAAGTCGTATTTTAAACATCGAAAGCAAGTAATTAAATATTAATGTTCTTATAGCCAACGTTTTGTCCCAAATGTACACCATTATTAGCTGGAAAATAATCAAGATGAAATGCTTCTTTAAATTATTTTAAAAAATACACTTATTGGAGCAGAACAAATTATTTTGGATTAACAAGATGATTCTTTTCGAAGTCGCACAAAGCAGCTAAGAAAATTTTGTGAAGTTGTCAAAAGTTTTCAGCTGATAATTTAGTACGAAAGCATGAAGGTAATGTAGAGAAACTTTACTTAATTAATGGTGTTGTTATTATTTATTTTTAGCACCTAACTTAATGTTTGTTCGAACCAACTTGATACGAGATACCGAGACACTATAAGCCATATTTTTTTAAGAAATGTGTTGTAATTTTATATTATCATCATCATCATCATGTCAGCCGAACGACGCCCACTGCTGGGCATAGGCCTCCCCCAAGGATCTCCACAACGATCGGTCCTGCGCTGCCTGCATCCAGCATAAAACATAATATTTTACGTTCATTATTGAAAATGTAGTACTTACTTATTAGAAAAAAATCGGCCAAGTGCGAGTCGGACTCGCTCATGAAGGGTTCCGTACCCACTTAACGTAACGATTACGTACACCTAGCAAAAATCGCCAGAAAAAAATAAATTTGTTTTTATAGTATTCGTATGAATGACAAAGTTATATTTGCGGTTTTTGAAAATGTGTTATATCTCAAAAACTTGTAAAGCCTACTTAGCTGTGATAGTTTTCCTTTTAACTTCTTTGCACTTTAAAGCTTAATAATTCACAAACGGATGCCTCAATCAAAAAACTGTCTTTACGAACTTTACGAAATTGCTATCCAACGACACCCCACACTATGGGGTAGACAAGAAAAAAAATTACATATCCACTTCACGTATAGGGGAGGCAACCTAAAAAAAAATTTTTTTTTTAATTTTACTTTACCACTTTCTTGGCGTGATAAATATAATATGTTTATTCATGCCAAATTACAGCTTTTTAGTACTAAGACTCTATGGGCTAGACTGAGGACAGACAGACGGACAGACGGACAGACGGACATGGCGAAACTATTCCTTGTTGACTACGGAACCCTAAAAAGGCCCGTACCACAACTAGCTCCGCGATGGGACTTGAACACACGACCTATCACTGTCCGGGCGAATGCTCTTCGAAAGGCGAAAGAGCATTCGCTTGGACTGTTATTCTGGCAGGACTTCGAGAGAGCACGGACAACAACAACACCCTATAAAATAATTATATAAAAAAGAGGAAAAAACACAAAAGAAAAAAAAAGAAAGTGCAGGATATAAAATAATATGAAACATAAATAAAATTAATAAAAAAATACAATATAATATGAAAATATAAAGTAAAAATGTGAAATTTAAGAAAAATAGTATTATGAAAGGAATTGTTGAGCACTTAGGTTAACCTAACCAACGGTTTCTAGGCGTTATTATTCTAAGGGTGGGGTTCATTGTTACAAAAAAATGCAATGTAGCGAAAGAAATATTTATTTAATCAGCATGTAGTTGTTATGGAAATAAACTATACTGATCTCTTCTCAAATTAATAAAACTCAAAGAATATTAGAAATATCCTACTCCTACTTTAACTGGCACTTAAATGAGATCATTCGATTGTCACACTATAGCTGGGGTACTCTGTCACAGGGTCCGGGGCACAATGTTACAACTTTCAAATGACAGCTAAATGAGCTTTCTAGCAGTAACGTTTAAAAGAGAAAGCCCAATTTCATATCGGGTTTAAGCGGAAAATAGAAGGTATCTTTAAAAGAATAAAGAATATATTTTTCGTTATATTGCAGACCGTAATCCGTCTTTTTCTTGCAATTTCATACCATCTTATAGAAAAATGGAAAATGAAGTATTTAGAAAAAATCGACCCATCTCACAACCAGCTCCGATGGGACTCGAACCCACGACCTTTCGCTTTCCGGGCGACTGCTCTAACCACTGAGCTACGGAGTCGTTGACCATCGGAGCTGGTTGTGAGATGGGTCGTTTTTTTCTAAATACTTCATTTTCCATTTTTCTATAATAAAAATTGCATTGTGAATGCAAAAACTAAAAATTAAAATAATCATACCATCTTCTTAAAAATATATAGGAAAACAAAAGTATGTTAATTGGGGTTCATTTTAACAGTGCCACACTGTGCCCCAGGCCAGGCAAAAAAATAATAAATATTCTTTTAGACATAATAAATATGTACTTATGAATCGTCAACATTTTCCTACAAAACAAACACAACGGTAATTGTCACTAATTGAACTTTTAATCGATGAAAATAAAAATATCTAACTTACCTAAATGCACAAGAAAGAAAAGAATTGGAAAACTTTGTCTTGAATTTTTGTTCGTTTTCACACAACAATCAAATTCTCTTTTTGGTTAAAAAATCTAAAACCCAGTAAAAACAGTGCAAATGACAACTGCTTTAAGATGGCCGTTTATGCGATTGTCAAAACTGTATTACAGCAACGCTACTAAAGTTATAAACAGGGACGGTGACATGTGCACTGTATTGGGCTATTGTGTATTAAAATACAAGCATCCGTTTTTTTCCGGATCGGTAAAATTCAGTGTAGTGCACAAACAAACACTGTGTAACACTGTGCCCATCCTACCCTACTATTATTCTCTCTATCAACGTTAATTTATTTTTATGTTTTGATTGAATCAAAGTTGATACCTATACAGAATAGTATAGTAGGTACCTTGCGCTCTTGTTTGAATCAAGCGTGACACTTGCACAAGAAAATAAAATCCTAAAGAGTAACTAGGTACATTATATTCCTACAAGGGTACATAATATGTATGACTTTTTGAGCTACAATATACTGTCATAACATTTTTGTGCTAGCAACTATAAAAAAGCTTCAGTTAGCCATTGTCTGAGCAAAACGATTTTGCAAATAAATACTACAGTGGAATCTAATCTGCGCAGATAATAGTACAATTAATTTGTAGGCTACCGAAACCGGAAACTAGAACAGTTTTGGTGCTATTTACGGCTGGGTAGGGATCGGGCCGGACTGGCCTGCAGGAATCATACACAAATATTCAAATCAAGGGTTCGATTTAGAATTGCCACTTATTGTGTATGTGTCACCGGGGAATTTCGTATTCTCGCCGAGAGCGGAGTAAAGTAGCAATGTTAGAACTATTTGGTATAACGTTAAAAGGTTATATTAAGCAACTAAAACAGAAGTTACAGTAGTTATTTTTTAAGTAAAAACTTCTTTAGCGGTGTTGTGCACTTTTTGTGATGGGTAATAGTACATTACAGCCGAGGACAGGTAAGTAAGAAATTACATTGTCGAGGATGGCTTTAATCATTCGAGGCAAGGTAATTTGCTTACCGTACAAGGCTTGTATAGTGCTTTTCTCAAGAAATGCGAGGAAATAAAAAAAACTGTTTAACTAAATAATATTTATTAAAATTTATATCACACATGTTCGGGCAATTATTAAATGTAAATGTTATTGTTTTCCCGGGCACACTTATGTATAAATCGCCCATAATAATATGATTTTAATGATGTATCATTTAAATACGCCAACAACACAGATTCTGAAAACGTATGCGCCTTTTTTTTACTTTTCCAAATCAGATCGTAGGTTTTCATATATCTTTCTTTTGATTTTGCTGGCAGTAAGTTTTCTGTTATTAATTTTGCTTCTATACTCTCAAATTTGGTGGAGTAGGTACATACAATGCCTGTATATGTTTCATTGGCAGAACTCATTTTGATAATTTATTACACAATATAAACTGTATTGATATCAAATCAACCGCTGAAAATCATTCCCGCCGTTTTTTAATATTGGTTTGTGAGACCATGTCGAACGGTCATACAGCCTAGTGATACTTACTACTTGCTACTAAAATGCGCAACTTCAATACCCGCTTCTGGGCGGTAGATGGCGCTGTATATATGTCCCATACAAAATTACTCGTCAAGGATATTTTGTCTATGATAAATCTCATTTTGTTTTTTCGATTGATGTTCGTGCTAAGCATGAAGCTCGACTTAATACTGAGGTAACTGAAGTTCTCACCCTGAATAAAAAAGTGTACCCATGGTGTACCCAGCAAATTTGACATTTATGTATGTAGTGGCTGTCAGTTGTCTCATATGACCATACGTATTTTCTTAAAGTGTAGGTGAGACGGAAGACAGCCACTGTGTAATTTTTGGTCCCAAAAAAGTGTTAGTACTGCACTCTCCAGTTACCTCAGTATTAAGTCGAGCTTCATGGTGCTAAGGGTACATAGCGCTTGTGGTACAATACGAAGTAATATACTCTGTGCGCACCGTATTTAAAAAAAAGTTAACCTAATTATGATATAATAATTACCTATATAATAATAATAATAATGTGGCTGTATGGTGCAAATGTCCCTTTGCTTTTTCTGTTTTTATACACAGGAATAACTAAAGAAAAAATAAAGAAAAAAAGTTGGTAGTACCATAGAAAATCACCGCAGTAATGAATTTCAGTACTTACTTACTGCACTAAAATCAGTGCAGTAAGTAAGTACTGAAATTCATTACTGCAGTGATTTTCAAATTTAGAATGTTTACCTCGGAAAAGTGCCACGTACTGCATTCTTTTCTCAAATATAATATTAACATTTCAGAGCATAAGTGTGAAAAAAATGTTAAACTCGCGTCAGGACAGGTGACCGTCAGATCGAAAATTCGTAAGACGGATGATCGAAAAACTGTTAGAAAAAAAGGCAAATTTCGCCACCGTTTCCAAAGTTGTAATAGGTACCTAGCTCAGGTTAGAAAACGGGCGCAATTGAAACCAGAAGACCTCGATTCAAATGAAGTCCGTATAATTTTCTTATTTTTTGTCAAATTCCTTATTTTTGTGATAAAGACTAGGCACCGGCACTCCCGGAGTGCAACCCGTTGTTTTTGTTAATTTGTTGATTGCTAATGTTTGTTTGTATAATCAGGAAGAATATAATATTTGTATATTGTAACAATAAATATTTCAACCTTCTTATACAAACATCGGATAAAATAAAGTATAAGTAAGTACCTATGCAAAATTGTTTCTAAGACTAACTATTAAAAAAGATTTTTTCACTTCTCATGCTCGTAAAGTTCGTGTTTATGTTGGGTATAGGCGGCATAAAATCGCTTTTTATGCTCTAGTGCATAAAGTAAAATCTTCGTCTAAGTCTCAGACTTTAAGACAAAGGCCGTCAGGTAAACAGTCACACACGCAATTAAACTTCGTTAAATAAACTTTATTAATACCTAACGTATTTCATTCAGTTTCTTAAATTTTGTACATAATCCATGTTAAATTATGAAATGAATAAAACTAGGCAAATTTAATGAGTTTTCTAAGGAATAAGTATTTCAAGAGTATTATGGACTACGATCTATGCTAAAGTCACTGTGCTGCCAATGCCCGTATAAAAAAAAAGAAAAAGAAAGTCTTCCCGCCAATATGGCGAAGTCTTAATTTATCTTTTTTGCAATATTGTTATTTATTTTCCTCACACTCGAAGTGAAAAGCAGAGTGTATAACTCGTACATAAAACCCATTTTATGTACTTGTTGTACAATCTACTATTTCACTTCTCATGCTCGTATAGTTCGTGTTTATGTTGGGTATAGGCTGCATAAAATCGCTTTTTATGCTCTAGTGCATAAAGTAAAATCTTCGTCTAAGTCTAAGACTCTAAGACAAAGGTCGTCAGGTAAACAGTCACACACGCAATTAAACTTCGTTAAATAAACTTGTTATTTCATTCTGTTTCTTTAATTTTGTACACAATCCATTTTAAATTACTAACTAAATTAATAAAACTAGGCAAAATTAATGAGTTTTGTAAGAAATAAGTATTTCAAGATCATTATAGACTACGATCTATGCTAAAGTCACTGTGCTGCCACTGCCACGTATAAAAAAAAGAAAGTCTTCCCGCCAATATGGCGAAGTCTTTATTTTTTCTTTTTTGCAATATTGTTATTTATTTTCCTCACACTCGAAGTGAAAAGCAGAGTGTATAACTCGTAGATAAAACCCATTTTACCCTCGAATTGACTATCCACCCTCGCCTACATCTCGGGTAAAATGGTACGTTTTATGCACTTGTTGTACAATCTACTATTATACTTACCCATAGCTTTTTATATTTTATACAAACGGCCGTTCCTTTTATCTTTCGGAACCTATTTCAACTCGTTCAAGACTTAAGGACGAAACAAATTGTATTTTAAAGATTTTAAATTATTTTTATGCATTCACAATGCTATTCTGTAACTAAAGGAAACATGTCTCTTTCATACGATATTTGCAGCACGCATTCTGTCAATCGCGCCAACTGTCATACAACTGACAGTTATGTCAAATGCCATAAGGTTAGGTCTATAGCGAATTTGTAAAATCACTCCAGCCATTCACGCGTGATGCCGCGTGACCTGACCACGAGTAATAGCAAAATAGAAGCATGAAATAACGACTGGCAATAAGTAATGTTGATGTGGTTTAGTTCATGTGTAAGTTTTTTTTTAATATATATAGATATAAAAAAAATAAGTGCATCAATACCATAAGTAGAAGGATATTGTTGCGCGGTAGTCCGTTATTTTGTTTTGGTAAAATACCACGTCCTTCAAAGCATCAAGCTTTTCCCGTTGTCATTACGGAGGGCTGGGGACGTGAGCGGAATATTCCTTAAAATGTGACATACATCTGGATGTGTAATATTGTATACGGACCAGACTTTTACAAATCCGTGACGTACAATCGTAAGATGAGTAAACAAATAACGATGTTTATCGATGATTTTTGTGGAGCGTTTACCTGAAAGGAATGGAATAGGTTACACTTATGTTGATAACTCACAGTAAACCTGGAAATCATGCAAAAAGTTTCAAACCATTATTGATGACCTGTAGACGGAGGCCTGTACCTGACTGGCGTTCGGCAGAATACGATTTTTGGTATTAAAGTTGTAGCGTTCCAGAGTGCGTAATATGCATTTACAAAAACGAAAGCTAAAATCTTCGTTCGCTAATTTGGGTGTAAAAAGAAGAAACTATATTTATCTTAATGTTTCCTTTTTAATTTTAAATTATCTTAGCAGCAAATATAATGAATAGTATTTCTTAAATTGCTCTATTTTTTTAAGCAGTAGGTAGGTACTACGCTTCGTTTCAGTATAACGACATTAGTCTCATAATTCGTAACGTGATTTATTATTATCTTCCAAAGCTCCCGGCAGAAATGCCATACCTACAGCGTTTTTTATTTATATTGCATAATTAAACACCAAGACGCATACAAAAAACGGGACATATTTATTTTCTTTTTTTATAACGATGCCAGGGTTCAAACGAAAAAACATTTCTCTTCAACAGTTAGAGAATTAATTACCTTGTTAAGTAAATTAATAACTAGTTAAAATACAAGATGCAGTCAAGTAAAAAGCAACATCGTCATTTAGGTAATAAATTTAGAAATTCTTAAATGGGGGTATTCACTTTAAAAACGTTAATTGTAAACAGTTACTGAAATTAATTATTGTACTTATTAGGGTTTTTAGAAAATATAAGTATATTAATTGTCGACCGATTTGGCGCAGGGGTAAGATCCTACCTCCTGCGCCAGTGGGTGTGTATGAACATGTCTATTTGTCTGGGTCTGTGTGTTTTCTATGTAGGTATATTAAGTATGTACAAACAAAAAAGTATTTAAGTATATATTTATCCGTTATCAAGTTCACGTAGACACAGTTTCTGAATGAAATTTACTACGTCTTAGATAATTGGTGTGATTGTACGAAAATATCTATTATTTTCATTTACTTATTAAACAACTAATATTTTTCAGGTACTAAACTAAAAATGTTCAAATACCTAAACATCAGACAATGTAACATAATTATATTGATTCAAAGATAAGTAACTCAAGCACTTATAAGGAGGCGGATATCCAAGAGTTTCCACTCCCATTCTTCTTGATCGGGTCAATAGTTCAAACACTTAGAATTTTAGAGTAATAGGCTTATTACACTTGGCTAAATTCAGCATCTAATTAAGCATACATTGCTTTCTTTGAGCTCATTTGTAGCAAGTACAGTGATGGCAGCAGTGTTCCAGAGATCAAGCGCCGCATTGCTATGGCCAAAGACGCTATGACACGTCTTCAAGTCATCTGGAAAAACCGTAGCCTAGGTTTTCGTACTAAAGTGCGCTTAGTGAGAGCCCTGATCTTTCCCATCTTTATGTATGGAGTGGAAACTTGGACCATACTAGCCAGAGAGAGACACAGAATAGATGCATTCGAGATGTGGTGTTGGAGGCGAATGCTTGGGATACCCTGGACGGCCAAACGCACAAATGTATCTATCCTAACTCAACTAAATGTCAAGACTCGGCTGTCCACTATCTGCTTACATCGCGTACTCTCATACTTTGGCCACATAATGCGAAGAGGAGATGACAGTCTCGAAAAACTGGTCGTGGTTGGTGGAATAGAGGGCAAGAGGGCCCGAGGTCGTTCGCCAACCAGATGGTCTGACCAAGTAAGAGTAGCAACCTCCTCAAGCAAATTCCATCAAGCAGTGAGAGCAACTATGGACCGAGACCGATGGAGGCAAATCATAAAAGCAGCCGGTGATCACGATCCTCAGTTATGAGGGAACGATTAAGAAGAGAAGTAGCAAGTGCTGCAATCAAAACAAAAAGCCCTTCCCAGAATCTGGCGACGGCTATAGCGTTATCAGTCGCCAAGTTCAGCTCTTCCTGCTGCATTCGGTGGGCGACTGGGGCATACTAATAAGTGCGCCATAGTTTGCAACGGGGCTCCAGTGTTGCAGTGCAGGGCGTCTGCGTTTTGTCGATGAAGCTCCATCTTGCCATATATGAAAAAATAATATATGTTTTATTGAGAAGGAATCTAACCCACAATAACCAACTCCTCGTTTAATAGACAAAATCAATACGCCATAGAGTCATTTATGAATGCATAGATATCATATAAATATGGAATATAACTTACATAACTTACTAAGATTTATCTATCCGTACTAATATTATAAAGAGAAAAGATTTTTGTTTTTTTTTTGTTTGTAACGAATAAACTCGAAAGCTACTAGACCGATTTTAAAATCTCTTTCACTATTCGAAAGCTACATTTATCCTGAGTAACATAGGCTATATTTGACTTTTTCACGACCGATTTGGCGCAGGGGTAGGATACCTGTCATACCTGCCTTCTGCGCCAGAGGTCTCGGGTTCGATTCCCGAACAAGACAAATATGTGTGTGCATGAACATGTCTATCCGTCTTGGTCTGGGTGTTATGTATGTATATTAAGTATGTATTTTAAAAAAAAGTAAGTATACATATTATATACTTATTCATCCATAAGGAAGGCCAGTGCCCCAGCAGTGGGGACATTAAATGGCTGATGATGATGATGATGATGATGATACATATAAGTAGGTATATATTTTTCCGTCGTCGAGTTTCCTTGGAACTAACTGATCTGATTGAAGTCGGTGTCAAGCCGAAAGTAACAAAAACAAAATATTTAGTGAAACAATAATACACAATATCTCATGCGCGGAGTGGTGTGAAATACATAACAATAGGTAGGTAATGGCTTGGCTTGGCACCGACTTCAATCAGATCAGTTAGTTCCAAGATTAATTAGATAAAGTCCCGCGCTTTCGTCCTTTGAATTGAATGATTCAATTTATTTTTTATTTTTACGTTTTTTTTTTGGGAAGTGAGTTTTTGTTGACAGTTTTTGTTTGAAGGCGGTTTAATTTTTCACACACTCAATATTAAATCATCAAGTAAAGTACTTACTTAGGTAATTAGATTAGATTTAAAATTAACGACAAACGTGGATCCCAGTATTTACCGGAAAAATCTAGTACAGATTCTAAAACCTTTCAGTTTAACGATATAGTGCCACCTAACCGTGCCACATTAGAGTTATGGCACAGTACCTATATAATTCTGTTGAAGCGGTATCTCAGCTCTGTTTCTATTGGCAATGTTGGCTTGGCATCGACATAAGTGCGTGCGTGGTATAGGTAGGTGTTAATCAAATAGTTTGACGCAACACGTGCATACATGCATCGGCACTTGAAATAAATTAGTTTATTGTAGCTATGCGCTCCGTATGCTGCTGGATGGTTTCAAATGCAGCTCAGCCCATGCTAAGTGATATAAAACGTGATTTCGATTTACTCTCGTTAAGTATAGCTAATATTATAATTAATATTAGATTATAGATATAGTATAGGAATCCCTACTTCAGAAACTATAAAGGAGGCAAGACTTACATTAGTTAGATTTTTGCGTCAGATTGTGACTTTTTGCAGCGATACAGTCGCGAACTCGCGATGCATCGACATCGCGGTAAATCTCTATACACACATGCACTACTCAAAATCAGCGATACAATCGTAAATGCCATGCAGGCATACATTCGCGATTCAGCTGCTGCTGACCCTGTTGCCACAGTCATCGTTCGTGCATCAATACAACCGTGCGTATGAATCTGTCTGTGGTATGAATTGATACAAATACTTGTTGAACGCTTCTCTTCTTATTCTGTGTGAACGTTGGTGCCGCGCGGCTGTCAGACGCGCGTTACGCTGTAAAAATTGCAATGTGTAGGCAAAAAATTACTATAATAATAGGTGTAAGTAAGGGCAAGTGGCAATAGCATGTCTGTGTGATTTTCAGACTACCATGTACGTAAGTAAGTAAGGTTACTGCATATTTGCTGTGACTGTGGCTTTCTGTCGCCCCGTGCTACAGTAATGGGGCCTGGTGCCCAACAACCCAATCGCATTATATGCAACTTAACGACCGGAAAATTGTTATTTGTTATGCTATTTACAAAACAAAAACGCGCATAAAACAACACTGTTATTACATAATCCTATTGTCTCAATGCATAATAGCTACGAGAAAACGTCTTTTACATTCATTATGTTAATGGGCACGTGTGTTTTGTAGGTACCTAAGAACTGATTTAATACAATAATTATACAAAACTATGGAATAATTTTGAGATTTATTTTTATGATTTTGCTTCGGAATCTATTTCTTTACATTTGTAAGACGTCTGATTGCTTCCTTACCAAATTACCAAACCTCAAAGGATAATATTATTCGGCATATTCAAATTATCCAGTTACTTTTTTAATTAAAATTCAAATACCAACGCTAAAGACAAAAATAAAGACTAAAATTGAGATACGTTATTCACCTGAAATTCTATTATTGTTCAAAGTGGCGGCGGCAGAACAGGAAATAGGAGTGAGTTCGATTGTTAAAAAAGTTTACAGCGATTTTGTTTCGGCGAATACATATTGAGAGAGAAATGAATTGGAAAAATGGAATTAAAAAAAGATGTTAAGTAGCACTCAAAATATGGCATATTGAGGGCTCAATGATGCACTCATAAAAAATTCCATACCAAGCGAATAAAAGATTTTGTAGCTGCTGAAATTGAATGGGAAATCGTAAATTTATTTTTCCATGATTTAATCTTGAATCATACTAAAATATGTGTGAGTAAATTAAGTATATACATTCATAGGTAGTTATTGAAAAGGGTAGTTATTAAAATACGCAAAAAGAAATAAAGTTTAATCATCTCTGTGGTCTAGTGGTACACACCACCGGTATCAGACCCGGGTTCGATTCCCAGTGGGGGTACATATTATTGTATTCGGTTTGATTGGTGGTGGGGCTTGTTCAAAGTCCGCCTGGCACCACCATCTTATCTAAGTCTGACGCCATATCTATTTAGAGATAAGATAGCCAGTTCCTCAGTAAATGAGGATTCCGGGAGTAGTGCGGTTTGACCCTTATCATAACTTATTAACATCAGGTGAGTAGCGTTGCCGATGCAATGTTATGCTATGTTTTTATTTTTATGGTATGATTTTCGTAACCTGTTTTGTTTTATTAGCCCCCGAGCTACAGGTGTTATTAAGGCTAAGTGCTACCCCGGTGTGGATAAATAAAACTTAACTCTAATATGTTTCAAGGGGTTACCGCAAACAAATGAACCTGGTGCTTTTTTATACCGGCCGGCTACACCCCCTTTTTATAGTGAGGGCAAATACAGTTTTTTCGTATACCGTTGGACTCAGTCAGACGCTGGTCTGTCTCTCGCTGCGCCCAGT
This sequence comes from Crambus lathoniellus, assembly GCA_949710035.1. NCBI lineage: Eukaryota > Metazoa > Arthropoda > Insecta > Lepidoptera > Crambidae > Crambus > Crambus lathoniellus. The sequence goes on from OX453306.1 coordinate 12,301,954, forward strand.
CTTCCGACTAAGCCTAATAGGCTTCGCGTCATGGCTGGGCGGTTCTAACCTCTGCCTCGCCCCCTGACGAGCTCGAATGCTCGAGAGGAGGCCGGACAGAAGGAGAGACCTTTTTCTCAATCTCCCCATAGGATTACCCACTCAGGGTGGGCTGACCAGATGGGGCTGTTGAGTGTAGGCACCACTACCAACTAAACACCAGCTACACCCCTTGGTTTTACCCACGTAATGCCCGTTCCCTTTGGAATATCGGTATAAATGTATAGCTTTTTAGGTACTTGTGAAATCAAAATTAGTTAATTAGTTCCAGGGATTACCTCTTACATTCAAACTTGTTTCAAAATTACTTTTTTTATAATATTAGTGTAAAAGTGTACCTAGCTAGACTATAATTTGACCCCAAGCGCTATGGGTGGGGAGCGAGCGGTTCTAAATAATAGCGCATGCGGTCAAACTATAGGCAAGCAAGCATATCGAAAGGTTCTTTTCTTACAATATTATACAATCGTAAATTTTAAACGTTCACATCATTGGTAAACCGCAGGCCGCAGGTCTGCGTCACATTCGCAGCGTCGTTCAATATACCCCCTTTTCCTAACTAGGCTCGGTAAATATCCATAACGTCTACCACCAACAAAAATAGTATATAACTGTAAACGCTAACGTAAGCTCATGCAAGTATATCGTTAGATACAACACCATAAACATTAGCATACAACTAATCATGTAAAGGAGTAATCACCTTGTTACTCGAGCATCTCATCCCATTTCATGGCGCCATTCACATCATTGGTAAACCACGGTATTAAATTAGCTCGGTAAACAACGATCACAACTCATTCCAACTACATTGGTATTCAAGTGTAACGTGTGCTCATGCGAGTATATCTTTATTTTATTTATTTTACGGAAAACTTACAGCTTAATAAAAGTAAGTACAAAAATGTAACTATAATAGTAAGGGTTAATTATAAGTTTCCACGGAGATTAATTAATTGCTTTAAGGACGGACATTGATTGTATAAAAACTGCAACTAAAAACTAATAGCATTAAAACATAAAGTTTAATTGTTGAAAATTCGCAAGTAATCGTTTTAAATGAATAACTGTCGTTTCGAAAAAAGTCGTTAATTTTCGTTATTACGTTGAAACAGCACACATCGTCAGTCAGATACCTGCAACACTGGGAACACATGAGAGGAGTAATCACTTTGGCTATTTTAAAACAATCTAGCATCTCATACCATTTCATGGCGACGTTCACATCACTGGTAAACCACAGGTCTGCGCCACATTCGCAGCGTGTTTCATTCAATTTACCTCCCTTCCCTAATTAGTCTCGGTAAACAACGATCACAACTCCAACCAAGTTCAATTTGTATTATTGCGAGCTCGACATCACCCGACATGACTTTGGCAACGACCACTACTTTAAAGACATTGTTTAGTAATTAGTTTCCTTTAAATTTGAGAAGGAAATTCTGGCTTTTCTTTGCTTATTTTATATGCAAGTTTAATTTTTATTGCATATAAAAGCAAAAATTATGTCGAGTTCTGATTATTATTTAAAATAGTTTTCTCAGAACTGTAATTCAGAAAGCATAAATGCATTATGTTCAGTGTCTATCTAACTAATTACTTCGAAAGTATCATTATTAATTAAGGTATAACGCAGTTCCTATCTCTTAAAACATGACTTGAGCAAGAAGTAATTATAAGCCCCTGAGCATTAGCGTACAACAATCGTAACTCTTCGGGACACAACTTATATTTTTGCAGGCATCCTGCAAGCGAAACTTCTAGTTTATTAGATTTGAAGTTTCTTTGAACTTAAGCATATCCCAGCGGCTCGCGCATAAACATGCATTATTATGAATTCATATTCCCATTAGGTCTGAAACAGATGCCTTGGCCTAATTAGTCCTAGAAATTAGGTCTCATATTCTGTCAAAAGAAATTTTCATTACTCTATTGCCGTCCTAGTTGCTGAAGTTGCAAGACTGATTATTAAATAGGAGTAAAAGTGGTTGGTCACAATGTAGGTACGAATTTGAGTCCTATGTATGTAATAAAATTAAGAGTAGAATGGATTGTGAAATAAAATGTGTATGAACTCATTTCCGAACGGTCGAGCCCCTTTCATCCGGTGGCGAAGTTTTTTATCATCACAAAGGCAATTTCCATCAAAATGCACGAATTTGGTCCACGGAGCGTGAAGCTGCCCCGCCGCCCGGCCGCCCCCGCAGACTTGTGCGCATAAACACCTATACTATACGCCGTATGTGCACGTAAACAATGCGTCCTGCCTACGCTTTCAATATGAATAAATCTACGGTACTTCTAGTAAGAGTTTATAATCTGATACCTATGCTATGAGATTATGATCAAATAAGTTTTTTTGTGAAAACATCGTTGTTGCAAGATTTGACCCGAACGGACATACATACACATAAAAGATTTTAAACTTTCATGGTCAATTTCACTATAACTATTGTAAAAAACGGGATATTTACCATGTTTAGATTTATTTATGAGTCCCCGATATTTCGGCGCAGTTGCACGCGCCATGATCACGGAGTAACTCTGTGATCATGGCGCGTGCAACTGTGCCGAAATATCGGGGACTCATAAATAAATCTAAACATGGTAAATATCCCGTTTTTTACAATAGTTATACACATAAAAGTTTGTAAAACACCCATAATACTCGAGGATGAAACGATTTTGTTACGAGAAGGAGTATGTTTGTAAACCTACCTTTTACTTAGCAACATATAGCTATTTTTATTTATTTACCAAAATGCAGAACTCAACGATTGTTTAAATAAGTTTAATAAAATAGTAATATTTTTTCTACATTTGTAGCAGAACCTATATAGAAGTGTCTAATCAACGGAATGAATACTAAACGAATTTCAAATCGATGTTTGGTTTGCTCTTTGAATATTCGGCGAAAAATACACAGCGCCGCACATTATACATACAGTACACATACATTATCAGGCAAGCAATATTCAATATAGCTGTATCGTGTGTAGCCCAGCCTATTCACGTTTTAAGCTCTCCTAATTCAGCAAACTTGACTGTTTATTGTATTGCGTTGATCCCAAAAGGGGTCTCAGATTGTCATTCATCGTGATGAACGTTAGGAAACTTGCCAAGTTGCTTCGCGACTAATGTACTAGAATTATGCTAAACTTAATCCGATACAAATGCCTATTATTATCATATAACACATTATAATTGATTTTGGTAAGTACCTAAACTAACATTTTACCACAAAAATTAAAACGAACAAATTATAAAAAGTGAAACAAGATAATTAAAAAGTAAATGAGCAAAGAAGAATAAAATAAACGTGGAATTTTTGGAGTGGAGCAAGTTGAAGGACGAATTTATTTGATAAATGGTTTTATTACTTCGTGAGCGATTTTATCTGTATACATTTTTAGATTTTGTATTTTTTCATTTTACGTCCGATACTGAAAATAATTATTTTGCGATGTTAAGTCTGAAGGTGGAAGCGCACTACTCCCGGAAACCTCAATTACTGAGGAACTATTTTATTTGCAGGTTTGAAGCGTAATAGAAAATCTATGGCATGACAACATCAAACCAGGTAAGTATAATATAACAGCAAAGCAACAGCTGAGTTCACCTTAGTATCGTAAAATTTACCCTGATTTGGATTCCCTCAATATAAAGGGAGTAAACGACAGTACAAACAATTTATCATGATACGAGGTCGCGTGTCAATTCGACGCCCCGTGATAATGCACGTAAACAGGACTTAGTTGAGGGCAAGTGATCCATAAGCGTATACAGGGTGACTTTGAAAACAGTTACGCCAAACAGTCAGAGGGTGTTACGCCAATCAGTGTCCAGGTCTTTATCGTATAACTTGATAAATATTTTACATTAATTACAAACTTAAACACCTAGAAACACTCATTACTTACATATAACTTCAACATCGTTCAAAATTGTCGTAAAAATCAATTTTGAATGCTATCTTCATTGTTAGCATATTATAACCAAAATGATGTCAGAATTATTGATAAATGGAAAGCCACGCACACATAACTGACCCGTTGGTCATTTTTGGAACTACTTACACATATATTTTACAGCCGACAGTAAATTTTGACAGCAAATTTTATATTGCGAGATTTGCGAGTGCCTCCTCAACCACCACTGTCCACTTTTACTAATTACCTTTTTGTAAACAACATAGAACTTTGTCACATTGAAGCGTTCCAGAACAATACTATCAGTACTTACCACATATGACATTCAATATTATAATATGACATTAATTCTATGGTGTTAACATATTATTGTTCGCGACTGTGCTCTTGTTCGAATTTTCGAGTTGTGACATCAATTATTATAGTGAAATGATGTACTTAATCTTCAAATTTGAAAAAACGAAGTGTCCGGTACGTGGGGAAAGTTCATGTAGCTATGAAACAATTAAATATTACTATTTCTGCTTCAAATGTTGGTTTCATATTTAAATCTATACGTTTCTAATTTAAAGACAATTTAAATAAGATATCACTCTGTATTTAAGTAGTAATAATAGCAACGTCGCGTGCGGCCGGCGAGGGTGGCGGGAGCGGGTGGCGGGTGGCGGGAGGCGGGGTGAGCGCAGCACGCGCCCGCGCCGCCAGGTGGGAACGCACCATCTGCGCTCGCGCCGAAACTCAATATGGACAGCAGTGACCGCATTGCCTGTAAAAAAACGAGCAGAGCAAAAAATTTGCATTTTTTAAATCTTTTTTAAGGCTTAGCGTGCCTTGCATAGCCTGATGAACAAAGGCGGTAAATAGGTACCAACTTGATGAACAAAGGTGATACTTGATAGTATAATTAAGCTTCAGCTGTCTCATAACTCAGCTGTCACGTAAAAATTAAAAATTAGTTCTGGTTTAATTTTAATAAATCCATAATAACCTTTTAAAATAGGTATCAGTATCAAAAACCAACCAATCTCTAGATGGTTATTCCAAAAAAATACAAAATTGTTCCCTACTTCCTTCACACAAAAAGATAAAGTAGACTTTTGTCAGATGTATCCTGCTGGTCAATGCGAGAGCATTTACACCGGATCCCACAAGTAACACCTGGGATTGTTGAGTATTACTTGAGCTTACTTTTTGTTTCTTCATCAAGGCTGGGTGAAGGATCAGGAAGCACTCCAATGGTTGAACAACATACCCTGACTTTGATTCGTACTATTCGTAAACACAATCCAAGCGAGTGCGCTTAAATAAAAAGGTAACGAATGTTATTTCATTAAAAAATTACCACCGTCATCAATTTTTCAATCGTGGTCCTAGTAAAGCTTTCAACACTTGACAACTTTTAATCTACATCACCAGTCTATAAAATATTACCACATAACTCATTTGGTCCAGTAGTTTTGGAGCAAATTGGCTGTAACACCTGCACGGGAGCATGAATCATGCTGCATGATGAAATTGATGAACTCGAGATAGGTTTTATCTAAATATATCAAAACGTCAAAAATGACATTTCATCGTAGACAAACCTTTGTTAGGCTGTCAATTATACAGACTTTCAAGGTAGACAAAACTCTTCTCGGGTTTGTCTTGCTACGTGTGCAGGACGGACAGACGCATAAGAGATCCTTTAAGGGTTTCGTCTTTTGTTTTTTGTGAAACCCTAAAAAACACGTCACGTGTTAGACGTCAAATAATGTTGTTGGCAAGTTAGTTTGGCTAGCTTTTACATGAATCCCGTTAAAACTTGCGCACCTCCACAATGCCGCTAACTCGGCCCGAGAACTAATTACACTTATTCAACGCGTTTCGTATTCCGTAATCAATTTCGGTCGAATCCAGCTAAATATTGTCGCGAATTGTTTCCACATTCTGTCGGTTTTCATGTGATATTAATAACACCTTGTATAAATATAATATAGTTTTGTAACAGTTTTTAATATTGAACAAAGACTTTATTAATTTTGACTTTATTAATTTTTCTTTGCAATGATTTTCCCATGTCACAGTTTTCAAGTAAATTACAGTACTTAAGTAGGTACTCTTAAGTACTGTAATTTATTACCTTGTCATTTTTGCCTAATACAAGTTTAGAGTATAATATACAACGTGTTAATGGATAAGCGCAAAACCTCTTAGGTGGTTTAACAACTTTTACTATGGGGCCAACTCTGCAACTCAACAAAAAAAACAGCTATTCTATATATTATTATTTACAATTTATATGAAACAGCTGATTTTTTTTTGTTGAGTTGCAGATTTGGCCCCATAGCACAGAATAATATTGTATTGTAACCCATAAGTAGTAGGAGTTGTTCATATTCATGAGGACAATCACCACCTAAGAGGTTTTGCGCTTATCCATTAAGGCGATACTCGGGAAAATTATGCTAAAGCGAGATAGCAATGAGAAAAAGACGCGCGCGGGAGCGAGTCCGATTTTGCAGATTACGCAAAAAAACCACAAAATCACTTCGTATTGAAAAACTATAGCGATTTTTAAAAAATGCTTCTACACGATCCTATATATTATTGGTGTCCACTAATTAAACCAATTTTCAATAGTATATGTAACCCCATTTAAGAATAATCTTCACTTTTCGTATTTTTAGAGGTCTTTTCGATAAGAAAAAGTGTCGAGTAACGTGTTCGAAAATCGTGTTTTTGAAACTATACGATTCTAGATAAAGGTATGAAGAAATATATATCTTATTACCAGATTTGTAACAACTGTAACCGTCCTATAGTTATAGATCAAAAAGTCCATATTTTTCCGAGTAGCGCCTTAACACGTTGTAGTCTTACAATTCGTCCAATACTCATCTCCGGGAACAGCAAAACCACTACTCATACTATTAAATTGTAAAAAATAAAGAAAAGCTGTATGGTCTGTATGTTACATGTTTTCTACAGATTTACCAAAGAATGAAAAAATATGGTTACAGTATACAATAATGTCAGTACCAACCAACCAACACCCGACGGGAAACTGAATTATTTGAGAGCCTAGTTTTTTTTTTCTATTAAAGGCACTTTGTTGTAAAATTAGCATTGTAAATTCATAAATTTAACATCATAACTATATAGAACATTTAAAACAAAATACAGTAGGTAAACTGAGGTTTTATTATCATCCAGGTTCCGATATAACTAAGTAGGCAATAGATCGAATTTAAAATTTGCTACCGGAAACCCCGTAGTTTTAACCAAAACGTAACCCACCACAAACTGATATCAGAAATACGAATCAGATTAACTACGCCAATGTTTATTCATTACTTTAACATCATGCCATAAAAACGGCGCGCCTTATTATACCTAAATAAATTTGAAAATCGCAAAGTTAAATTCAGGACTGCTCATTAAAAGTTAGCAGAGCCCCAGTAAGGGAGCCCCTATGTAATTAATACGTAGAAACTTTTCAACATAGACAAGATCATGGTTAATATTATATGTAAAGCTCGCACAATTATCCGACATTTTAGATGGCAAAAAAATGTTTAAGTTGTAAACTTTTTCACCCATTTGTAGCTTCAGGAAGAGACCTATTAAGTAGGTGTGTCGTTTAATTCTTTTTTAATACAGTTGCTCAGTGGCGTATTGCAGGGACGTATAGCGTTCGGGATGTGGGCTATTACACACTCGAACTTTTTCTTTACCTTTCCCGAACTCGTGCGTTTTCTTTCCCAACTGTCAAAATATTGTCTATTAAAAAGAAAAAACCAACCACGAAGTTTTTACTAAAAAAAAATCATAGAAGTTTTTATGATTCATGCAAATATTTCTAAAAAGAAGCTACTAATTTGTTTCAATATCAGATTTAAAAGTACTTAATTTTAATTATACATTAACTTAATATTAGTATCGGCCAAATTAAATTTATGAATATAAAAAATATATAAAATTGGCTGTATGACCACAGATTACTAAATATGGTATGACGTGCACTATTTACCATAGTATCTGCTTATAGGAGTTTGCGCAAGATAAGTAAAAAGAAAATGAGGGACCTTTTTTTTTTTTTTTTTTTTTTGTGGCAATTGAGTTTTACTATTTTGCCAATGACAAATATTAAAAGGTAGGGAAACAGGGATGATAATAATAATAGCAAATAAGGGGAGAAAAAAGGATCAGAGGAGTTGGATCAGGTTCGTAGATATTATAAGGAAATAAACATGAGTTGAATGGAAATAGTATGGATACAATAAGTAGGTATAAAATAAATAATACATATTAAATTTTAATATTATTAAGATCGATAAAGGATGATAATGCATTGTAATATTTACAAGGATACATCAATAGGCAGGACATACGGGTAGGAAAGGGAACATCATGTGCTAACAGAGAGTTGAAGAAAACGGAGTGATCATATAGAGGACAAGAAAAGAATATATGGTCGAGGTCTCCAACATCAGTTCCACAATCACACAGGTCACTGGTCACGATATGCAACCTCGCCAGATGAGCGGGGGTGCACACATGGCCAAGACGCATACGCGTGATCATGCTGACATAGGTTTTGTTACATTCTAATTTGTTGTACCAGGGTTTTATGGGAATGCTAGGTTGTAAACTAAAATATATTTTGCCTTTATTAAGAGAAGTTTTTTCAACAAGTTGTCTCCAGGAATTTGTTAAATGAGTTTTAGGTAAAGAAGTCAAATCATGGCAGTAGTTGAGGTAGGGATGTAGGTCACCACATTCCACCGCTTCTTTAGCCAATTGATCCGCTCTTTCATTCCCACTAATGCCTTGATGACTTGGAATCCAAGCCAAAGTAACTGTATAATTTAAATATTTACATTTCCAAAGATTTTCCCTAACGTCACAAATAATTGGATAACAGGGTTTCATTTTGAAAGGAAATTTTTCTATAGCCTGTAATGCACTTTTTGAATCAGTAAATATAACTGTGTTATTAAGTTTCATTAAAATAATGTACTCCAAGGCTTTGTATATACCAAAACATTCCCCCGTAAATACCGAAGTTTCAGGAGGTAATTTAATTTTTTGAACTATATTGAGCTGGGCATGGAACACACCTACTCCTACTTTTTCAGAGGCTGACGATTTTGAAGCATCTGTAAAGATGAAATTTGCATTTCTAAAATGTCCATGGGAATTATGGTTGAAAAGAGTATTTGCTTCTATATCGTCTCTATTAATACCAATATTATAACAAATGTTATGTTCCAAGAACAGAGATTCTAAACTACTTTTAAATAGCGGTAAGACGTGAGACCGATAAATGGGTGCCTCTAAGGCTAGCAGTTTTTTATAACTAATAGAAAGACATATTGGGGGTTTGTGTCTCCAGTAACTAAGTGAGTTTAAGTATTCTTCTAAGATTTGTAGTTTTGGGAACAGAGGGTGATTTGAAAACTGATATGCTTTAATTACAAATTTATCACTGAGTAATTGCCTCCTTAAACTAAGAGGAGGTTCGACACATTCCACTTGCATGGCATTAATAGGCGAAGATTTCATAGTACCTAGGATCAGTCTCATTGCTTTGTGTTGGATAATATCTAGTTTTTGAAAAGCGGCTTTGTTGCCGCCTTGGAGCAAAAACGTTCCGTATTCAAGAATACTCCTTATTAATGCGTTGTAAATCAGCTTAAGCGAAGTTGGATGGGCACCCCACCACACGCCTGACAAACACCTCATCATATTCAAAGCCTTTTCACATTTAGAAACAGCATATTCGCAATGTTGGATGCCAGTAAGCTTTGAATCCAACATAACCCCTAGAAACTTAACATGATCTTTTATTTCAATTGGAGTTCCGTCGTATAGAACGTTGACGTCCGGTGCAATTCGTTTCCTTGTAAACAATACCACACTGCTTTTTCCAACCGACAACTCTAATCCATTTTTGTCCAACCATTGTTTAAGCAAAGTCAAAGAAAAGTTCAAAACTCTACAAGCATCTACGGGTGATTGACAAACATAGTAAAGGAGTAGATCGTCAGCGTACTGAAGAATGTGAATATTATTTAGTGAACGTTCTAAGTCACTAGCATATATGTTATATAACAAAGGACTTAAAACTGAGCCTTGTGGCAGACCCTTACCAAGTACTCTAGTTAGCCTAGTGCCATCAGGGAGATCTAAGTGGATATGTCTTTCTGAAAGCATAAAATATATAAATTTTGTGAGGTTTTCGGGAACTTTAAGGTCTTTTAATTTTTGTATTAACTTATTAACATTGACATTATCATATGCGGAATGAATATCTAAAAATACTGCTAAAACTACTTTATTTTTAGAAAAAGCTAAATGTATGTCAGAAGTTAAAATACTAATATTGTCTATGGTACTTTTTCCTTTCCGGAAACCGAACTGACTGTTGGATATTAATTGATTACTTTCAATGTACCATTCCAATCTATTTTTAACCAAGTGCTCCGCCAATTTGCTTAATATCGCACTTAATGCTATTGGTCGGAAAGACCCCGGTTCACTCGAAGGCTTTCCTGGTTTCAATATCGGAACGACAATTTGTGTCCTCCAGGAAAGTGGGACCTCCCCCGTGGACATAACCTCGTTTACCAATTTTAAATAATATGTTAGTCTCATCAGTCAGATTTACAAAAAATGAATATGGAATACCATCCTCACCTGGAGAGCTGTCTTTTACATTGCCTAAGACCCTTTTAAGTTCCGTAAGGGAGAAAGAATCAGTGAGAGTAGAGTATGTCAATGGCAAGTTAAATGAAACAGAATCGGATGACTCTGACACCGTTGGAGGCGCCAACCGATCCATAAAACTATCCGCTATGGCAGGATCAAGAAGTACTGAAGATGAGGAGTTAAAAGCTGATCTGAATCGTTTAATCTTACGCCACACCTCAGACGGACATGTGTTAGGAGAAAGTGATGTACAAAAAGATAACCACCCATTTCTTTTCTTTTGTTTAAGAAAGTTTTTGGTGCTATCAAGAACCTTACGCAGTTGTTCGTAATTTTCATCTGTCATGTTCTGTTTATATATTTTCTCCATCTCCTTTCGTGTTTTGATAGCCGCAGTACACTCATGATCCCACCAAGGCGGGGAAGGGATTAATCCTGAGGAAGTACCTTTTCTATGAAATGTTTCATCGGCTGCCTCTATAAGGCATTTAGCTAATGCTTCAGTACAGGTTGTTACTCCCGACTGACTAATGTTAGGCAAGTCAATAGTTTTGCCATGGACTATACTTTTAAATTTTTCCCAGTCGCTTTCAGATTGAGTTAATCTATGTTTAAGACGAGGATTGTAATTAGAACCAGAAGGAGTTTTTATAAGGGTACAAATAACAAGGGGGAAATGATCACTGCCAAATGTTGAATTGAGGCGATACCAAGAAATCGCAGAAGCTAATCCTGGATTAGAAATAGATAGATCTACCGCACTTAAACTTTCAGTAGGTTTAGTACGACGAGTAGGAATTCCAGAATTTAAAATACACAGATTATGTTGATCAAGAATATCCAAAACATGTTCACCATTATTATCTGTGGTACCACAACCCCATGAACGGTGGTGACAGTTGAAATCCCCAAGAAGTAAAAAAGGACTATTTACACTAGTTATTAATGGGACAACTTCATTATCAATAATGCTAGAAGATGGATAAGGAATATATACAGAAATAATAGAGACACCATTGTCTAATCTTATACCTATAACATTAATATCTTTCAAGTTATGTGTGGGAAGTGACAGTCGTTGAAAAGATATATTATTCTTAACAAGAATTGCAACTCCTCCATAATCATCTGTGCGGTCTTCCCTGAGGCAAGTGAAACCAGGAATCCCAAACAGAAAACCAGTCTTCAGCCATGTCTCGGACAAGGCAACTACACTTATTTTATGTTTATTAATTATATAAATTAGGTCACTTTTTTTAGGTACTACACTCCTGCAGTTCCACTGTAGGACTTTTAGATCCATTATTATTGTTAATTAAATTTGTGATAATATCAATTATTATAGCAACGTTGGACGGTTTTAATGTATGATTGGTCAACAAAGAATTAAGAAAAGAAATTATTACATCAATTGTTGTATTATTTTCAGAATTTACCTCCTTATTTTGTTTATAAGCGGTACCGTTAGTGCTAGAGAGATGCATATTGTACTCATTGGTCAATTGGTTGTGAGTTCTTTGATCATAACCTTTAATGGTTGACGGGGGCGGACGAGGTTTTATAAATACAGTTTTTTTATATGATGTGTGTTGAGAGTTTGATGAAGCTAAACTATGATTTATGTTATTGTTTACTAAATTTTGTTTTGAACCTAGCACATCAGCATAAGGTTTGGATATAGCTGGGTGAAATTTACTAGCTTCGTTGTAAGAGATGCAGTTGTGAGACATACTTAATTTAATTTCTTTTTGTCTATTAAATTCAGGACATATTTTACTGGTTGCATAATGATAACCTGAACACATTAAGCACACAGCACAGCTTTCGTCAACATTACAACCTTCACCATTATGTTCCTGAGAACATTTAAAACATCTAGGACGGGACCGGCAATTTATCTTTGTATGACCATAACGGCAACAATTATAGCACTGAATAGTAGGATATGTGTATAATTCTACTGGAAGTGCATTGTAGCATATATACACTCTCTTAGGGAGAACTTGTCCATCAAATGTAAATACTACTGACTGTGATGGTTTCCAGCTGACTGAACCGTCAACCTGTGCCTTATAATTTATTCTTCTAATTTTGATGATGTGGCCACAACCAATTGGAACACTAACATTGTCCTTGATTTCATCAGGTGTCCAATCTGCTGGAACCCCACGTACTATACCCATTCGCGTGACATTGAAAGTGGGAATGAAAGCTTTTAATTTAAAATCTTTAAGCTTGTCACTGTTAACAAAACTATTAGCATCATGTGAGGTTGAAAAAGATACAGTACATCTATTTCTACCTATCCGTTTAACACTTCCTGGTATTATGTTTCTGAAATTTGTTTTTTTAAGAAAGTTCCCAAACGTTAGGGGGTGCAGGTAACTACCATCATTAGGAGCAGTTTCTGTTCTTTGAACATGAATCAAATAAGGAGATACGTCTGTTGAAACATATTCCTTACGGCCAAATTCAGCTGTTTGAGTGGGAAGTGGAACTGAGGTGGAGACACCAATATTTTTGCCACTCTCATTTTTACTAGAGATGGCGGGAAAATTTTCTGGACTTTTAAAAACGGTATCAGTAGATGTTTTGTTTAGCCTGATATCATGACCAGAACATTTGCAATCGAACTCGTTATTACCCTGCTCAGAACTCCGTTTCCTTTTCCTATTGCAGTGTTTGCACACTTTCTTTACTTTCAATCTCTTTCGAGATCCAGAGCCTATACTGCTGGCTATTGATTCATCAGTGTCCATTCCATCACCCCTATCAGAAACAATAACATTATAACCCACAGGGGGACTCAGGTCATACCCCAAATCCCCCGGTGGAACATTCAGATCGGGGGGCTCGGTCATGTAGTATCCATATATACAAAATTAAAATAAAAACTTACCAGAGTTAGAAGACTATATACAAATACTATACAAATACAAACTAATAAAATATTATCACCAATTCACCACTCCACTGATCAATAATATAGCAAAAAATTTAAAATGAAATTTCCGAAAATAAAAGTACGTCCGCCCTGTTTAGAGTTTCCCGCGCTTTTTTTCAATGAGGGACCTTATTTCTTAATTTTCTAAATTAGTTTTTTCTGGTTTTTATTGTGGTAGGTACTTAGTATGGTGGAATTAGTGCAATAATGTGGCTTTAATGGAAAACAATGTGGTAAAAGAGAGAAATAAGGAAAGGCGCTCCTGTAGGATTCGGATTGCTTTTGTTAGGTTTCATTTCATTTCATCTCATTTAATTTTATTTTCATTTCATATCAATAAAAAAATTCTACTGAAGCCTTGGCTGTATGATCATAGTTTCCTTTGCCAACCCAGAATGGGTGAAGAAAACAGAAAAAAAGTCTCTGCTTATATTCTTTTACGATTAGTTAGTTGAGTTTATTGTGTTTTATTATTTTATTAAATTGCTTCATTTTTTCGCAATTGTATTAAAAATAGTTGTTCAGTACACGTGCGGAACCGTCATTGCAACTTGTTCCGACTGTCAACCCTCACCTTCGGCTGCGCCTTGGCTCGGGTAGACATTTGTCGGAACTCTTTGCAATGACAGGCTTTCCGCACTTGTAATGAAATATACTATTTACAGTTTTAATTTTCTTCGATTGAGAAGGAATGCTTCATAAAATTTATGCTTCCGTAAAATGTAAATGCAATTATTATTATACTAGCTGTTGCCCGCGACTTCGTACGCGCGGTGTAGTGACTTTTGTGTTAGTTTAGTTTATGTGTGTTTGTTGCTCAGATTTCATAACGCTCTTCTTGAAGTCCTATTCTCTACTAAAAGGGTCTAAAGAATATCGAATATGCAGGCTAGGGTATGAACATGGTATGTTGTTATCATATGCTGCATGAACATAGTTGAGCCCTCATTCAAAGATCTGTCCGTCTGTCAAGAAACTTTTTCTCAAGTATGCGTGGGAGGTATCAAGCTAAAATGTATGTCAAATTAAATACTGAAGTCTGCAATCCCTTAGAGGCGACAAAAAAACAAACTTCTCTTCTCTTCTTCATAACTCAAAAAGGCCACTTGGATCTCGATTTTCTTTTAAATCCCATTTAGCTACTTGTTGTTACCGATCCCGATTTAAATTTAAACCGCTATCTAGGTCGGTTTAGGCTGTCAAATCTCGATTTACAGTAAGTTGTGATAACTTATCTATATTTTCATATGGTTTTTATACGTAAAAATGCATGTATCACACGTAACAGTGTATAATGATAACGATTATTTTGAACAGCCGTTCTTCGTTCTTCGACGTTGCTTGCTAGCGGGCAATAGATCTATTCTACGCGAGGTTCATAAGACTGAACCACACCAAACGATCCATCTTGGATTGGCCAACCACGATCTAAGATTGGGGATCATGGATCGTGAATCTAATTTGTTCTCTTGGTGCTCTTGGATCGCACGAGGCACGTCCACTCCGACCACTACTATGGAGCTCCAGTGGTGAAGCGCACTCTTGCCGCGCGCGATTAGAGCGCGTATTATCGTTTTGCGCATATGCGCGCTTTCACGATTCAAACAGAAGTTCTTACTTAGTGATGCATAATATCAGGCCAATCATATTTTTACTATAAAATGTAAAAGAGATTGTGTGTATCCATACTAATATTATAAATGTGAAAGTGGGTTTGTTTGTTTGTCCGTCTTTCACGTCAAAATTGGTGCAACGGATCGACGTGACTTTTGGGAATATATATGAATATGGGAATAGTTTGGCAGCTGAAAAGTGACATACTTAGGCAGCCATTAGACAGTCAATCTGGATCAATGATCAATGATCAATGATCGCGATGCAGATTGACTGTGTACGAAGGTGATTGACCGCTCGCGATCTTGATCGCAAAATATCTACAAAGTAAATCTCGATCGCGATCAAGATCACGATCAGTGATCGCGATCTGGATGTAATGGCTGCCTTTGGCTACTTTTTATCCCTGAAAAATATCACATTCCCGTGGGATAACGTCGTCGTTTAGTCCGAGCGGGCGAAGTCGCGGACGGAAGGCTAGTATTTTGATATGGAGATATTTCTTCTTCAAGTAACAGGTATAAAATGTAATGATATAGGTACCATTTAATTATTTCATTTTAATCAATTATCACTTATGTAAGCTTTCCTAGTAAATAAATGAATAAATAAGTTAGATAGAAAACTATTTTTAATATTCCTTTATTTTATTGGATGGTACCTACGGCTGAAGGCCTAAGTAGCCAGAGCCGGTTAAATGACATAAAAAATGGTAGGTATAGTGCAATCTTTTCTGTTCCGGTGATTATCTTAGGAACTAAAACAGTTTTCATACGACAGTCCATTTTGACAGCTAATTTCGTATTGCAAGTGGCTCCTCTGTCACGACTGTCACCGGAACAGAAAAGCTTGTGGCACTGTAGGTGTAGGTAACTACGTACTGGCCACTTAGCGTTTGAGCAAATTTTTCAAAACTACATTGGTGACATTTTGTCTACATTGCGACAAACTTATTTCACACAGTGGTTATTTTTTGGTACTAAATATACTGTTGACTGCCTGCAGTCCATTTTGACAGTTAATTTTGTATTGCTAGTGGCTCCTCCAGGACCACTGTCACTGGTTCAGATATATTTGTGGCACTATACTTACTGTAGCGACATCTAGCGTCGAGTGGCAATGCGAAATAAAATTTTTTCATCAATAGGGTAAGAACTTTAGTTTTGGCCACTGCCCCGAGTGCTTACTTAGCTTAAAACATTTCGTTAATAACTTTTGCTTGATAATATACTTTTTATCTATGACTTTTAAGTCATAATAACAATAGTAATAATTCTTTATGACATAGGAATATTATTCAATAAACGCTTTTCAGTTTACATCGAATTAGATGTTTCTTTTATTTTATCTAAGTTAGTTAAGTATTGATTTCTCTATGTATCTTTTAAAATTTGATTGACAAAAACACATCAATCGGCACCCTTCGCACATTTTAAGTTTCAAAAATAGGTTTTTAATTGACTAAAATAAAACTAAATTTCGTAAGTATATGAATACTTAGTTATATGTTTTTACTATGTATGTCCACGAATTTCTCGAAATCTAAAGGCATATCGAGATGATTCTATTTGATTTAAATGTGGTGTATTCTAACTTTGGGAACAGTCTAAGATTCATCAAAATCGGTTTAGTAGTTTTCGTGGGTATGTTATTGTACAATATACACTAAAACTTAGGAAATAAATAGTAATTTAAAAAAATAAACTGACTGGCACCGACCTCAAAAAGGTACCTTAATTATAATATAAATTATATTTTTCCTTTTCAGTTGACAAATACTTTATGGAGTCGGTTAAATTTTTTAAGTAGTTTTTTTGTATTGTAAATTTAAAAAGTTAAAGAAAAGTATAAGATACATTCTTGACAATTTTAGATACCTACTTAAGACCATAGGCGAAAGAAGTGAAAAAAAATTAAAGTGGCAACAGCGGGGGCTTTCACCCTACTTAATATAGATAATCATTCGAATGTACTTTTGTGAAAGGTATATCGTAATCTTACTGACTTCCCGCGCCATCTATTGTTTAGTAGTTATGATGCGAAAGAAGTGAAAAGCATCTTAAAGTGGCAACAGAGGGGGCTTCCCTAATTAGTATAATCATTCGAATGTTCTTTTGTGAGAGGTATATCGTAATCTTACTGACTTCCCGCGCCATCGATTGCTTAGTAGTTATGATGCAAAAGAAGTGAAAAACCTCTTAAAGTGGCAACAGAGGGGGCTTTCACCCTAATTAATATAATCATTCGAATGTTCTTTTGTGAGAGGTAAATCGTAATCTAACTGACTTCCTGCGCCATCTATTGCTTAGTAGATATAATGACGTAAATAACATGAAATTATTTTTATGATTTTATATGAGCCTGGATGGGTTTTAATTTATATTATGTTTTGAAGCAGGTAAAAAAAAAATAACATGATTCATTATTAATTGAGACAGCGATTAAATATAACGTATTTTCATAATCATGTGGCGCCATCTATTTTAGTAAGAATCAGTTTTTGTATTTTTCCGTAGGAATAATTAAATTTCCCGCAATAAAAGGTACCCTATATGTTGACCCGGGTTATAAGCTATTACTACACAAAATTTGGTAAAAATCCGTCCAGTAGTTTTTGCGTGAAAAGCGAACATACAAACAGACAAACAGACAAACAGACAAAAAATTTAATATCAATCGTTTTGGGGTCTATATCCTGTACACATCACATAGCAGTAATTTTTTTTTTTTTATATTTCATGTACAGACTTTTTGTCCGTTTCTGTTTTATTATATGTATAGATTATTTCGCTATATATACTTCTTGAATGTAACCACGTAAAAGCATTCCCCTCACTCAATTAAAAATCATAGGTATGCTAGCTATGCATGCTAATAGCAGAGAGCACAGTCATATCTAGTTTACCAGTAGGTAGTGGCGAGATGTTAGGCCCCAAATCTTCGAGGAAGGCTTGTCGGTGGGTACCTTGCTACTGAGAATAACTTTTAATAGACTATCATATTCGTTTTAGACTTTTTAGTTGGGTTGGTCCCTCAATCACATTTACCCATTTGCAAGTGACGTTCAAATCAATCGTCAGGCAAGAACTATAAAAATTCCACATATTAGAATCTATTCCACAAAGGGTTATCGTTGTGTCCTATGATAATATTGACTCTATCTCCTCACACAAGTATATAATAGATTACTGTTCGAACATTCGTTCGTATATGTATCAAGTTAATAGGAAAAGGGTATATGAAACATTGGGTATATTGATCGGACATCTGAACAAACATTATGAGAACCGTTGAATGTTAACTAAAAAGTAAGTCCACCAATTTTAACAGCTGCTTAATGTTTTTAATGGTAACATGCTCGCGTTACTACTTATTTTGTGTTACTTCATGAATTTATATTAGGTAAAAATTAAATCTGTAGAAATTGTTCATTTGTTTATGTAAGTACGAGTATATAGGAGGAAAATTCAAATTAGTATTTGAAATACGAGACACGTGAAATTTGTTTAGGTAAGTATCATGATCATCATGTCAGCCGAACGACGACGCCCACTGCTGGGCATAGGCCGCCCCAAGGATCTCCATTCTGAATATGATATTATTAACGAATATGATAGGTAAGTAGGTATATAAGAGGAAAATTCAAATTAGTACCTACTAGAAATACGGGACCCGTGAAATCTTTTCGAAGTCCTTCTGTTCTGCATCAAAGGATAAGAAAAAAATCTTTCCGTGTTCTGTGGGATAAGTCATAGAAGTCGCATTTAACTTTGAACATACCAAAATTAAAGAGACGCATTTTTTAAATGTCATCTATGTACTAAGCACTCAGATCAAAGCGATCTAGAGAAATAATCAGCTCCAGCGAGATTTGGCTAGTTTTTTTACAAGATGTTTTTGGTGGGATTTCACTCCATTTTGCAGAAAGCTTCAGTTTCTTAAACATCACTATAATAATAAGGGGCTAAACACACTTTTGTTAAGGCTACATTTACGTATCTCCCATAGTTCATAGCTCTGAGGGTTCTTCATCAGATACTCCAGATTCTCCAGACCTTAAATTTTTGGACTTTAATAGTTGGGGTGCTCTGTTACGGTTTCTCCTCAGGGTCATCAGGTACTCATGGTCTTCCATGACCCTAGTTTTGATAGTTTTCTCTTTATATGGACATAAACCTTACCCCTGTACCAAATTTCAGGTATCTAGGTTTACGCGATACTATTCCTATTTTGATGATCAGTAAGTCAGTGTCGAATTAGCAAAACTTTGCTTTCGTATAACTGCGGAAATAAATTAAAATAAAATAAGCTACAAATTTTAGTTTATGATAATTTCAGAGTTCTCAGCCTACCCAAAGATTCTCAAATAGAGTCTTGAAAATACGCTGAAATAGTTCCAGAAAAGGATGGTATGGCAGTGTTTGCTTCACTACCGTGCCCCCAGATTAAATAAAGCATTAGGTATATATTATATTATTAAAAACCACCGTTGTAATTTCCATTTACTCCCGCTTTTAATTTGCCACTAACTCTCTTCTACTAACTTGTGGTCTCATACGGAGTTATAAATAAAAATTCAATTCAAATTCAAAGTCACTTATCCGTGAATATCAATGTAGCTAGGTACCTACTTTGTTTTCAGTTATATTAAATCACGTTTAACAAGGTGTTTATAGGTCCATAGCTTACCAATATCGTTACGCGTTCGTTTCAGCGCTGCAGCGTCGGAAAAGCTGTCATTATGTTTCGGTAATACGAACCCGAGTGTTATCCTTTTTTCTTAAAAACATAGAACTACATACCAGATAATTTAACAAAATGTAATGGCGTAGGTAGGTATTTCTCGAGTTCCATATTAAAATGAAATCATAATACAGTTAATGCCGAACCATTTAACAAGAAACAGTAGAGGTACCTACCTGAATAGCTGATGTTGATCGCCAGCACAAACATATGAGGACAGCAGTTGGCGCGCGGTTTCTGATTGAACTTACCGGTTTCAGTCGATCAGAATAGCAATTTAAATATGTATGAAGAATATATCGCATCAAAAACATATATGATGAAACGGCAAATTTTCCTTGTGTGGGAACACCCACATGAAATGCCCTCAAAAGTCTGATTCAATCTAAAAAATAGTCTGGAATGTTTACTGCAGTGAATGAGGCAACAGAAATTCGAGGATTCCGGAGGCCTAGCATAAGATAACTCTTCTGCTATGAGATGAATGAAAGAAAGAAAAAGTATGCAGAATGAAAGTACGAGAGGAATAATTAATAGAACTAGAATGAATGAGAAGCTATATTATACCTGTAATAAAAAAGGCTCGGACCCGATGTCTGAGGTAAAAGAGAGAAAAAAAACTCTTCTGCTAACGCAAGAAAGCAACAAGTGCTGCATAACCTCTGTCTGTTTTTTTAAAATAACCAACCATTACAAATGCAAGAGAAAAAAGCATTTATCTAGTCCCATGCTATAAATCCTCTATTATAAAGGGTGTCTCAAAAGTAGGTATAGGATTTGAATTTCGCGCTATTTCCGAAATATTCAAGATGGAGGGTTGAAATTTGACATACGTCATCTTGACACATGTAAAATTAATCGTGGAGCACATGAAGCTCGACTTAATACTTAGGTAACTGGAGAGTGCAGTACGAACAATTTTTTGTCCACCACAAATTACACAGTGGCTGTCTTCCGTCTCACCTACACTTTAAAAAAATACGTATGGTCATATGAGACAGCTGACAGCCACTACATACATAAATGTCAAATTTGCTGGCGACACTTTTTTATTCAGGGTGAGAGCTCCAGTTACCTCAGAGTATTAAGTCACAATAATACAGCGCATAGAAGTTTTACAAATATTTAACGAAAATTTACGATCAATTACAAACACTCGTTGAAAGGTCGAAAAATTTCGTAATTTCAAGAAGAGGTGATGTCAAATGGCCACCGAGATCTTGCCATCTGATGCCACTGGATTTCTTTCTTGGGGCTACGTTAAAGATAAAGTCTACGCCAATGATCCACAAAACATAGACAATATAGACAAAATATTCGCCGAGTTATTGGTGAAATAAGTAGCGAAATGTGTGAAATTAGCAGCGAAATGTATGAAAGTGTCATGAAGAACTTGCTCACAGCAAAAATGCCCGTGGCGGCCATTTCGCAGATATTCTATTCATATAAAATTTTACAAGTCTTTTCTTTAAAATAAAATAAAACTACGAAGAAATTCCAATCCATTCGCGTTTTATTGAGACAAATCATCCTATACCTACTTTTGGGACACCCGTTAGTATCTAAAACAGTTAGCTTATAGCCAACTAGTGTAGGCAATTAACAGATTCTTTGTATGGAGACCCATACACTAATTCCTCAGTCGATGAAACTTTGCTGAGTTATAAAATTGCATGAGCCATAAACTTTTAAATGATTATCAAAAAAAAAACTCACACGGAAGTTAGTTATTTATACATAAATATACAAATCTGTTTATATATTGAACCGAGTAATTTCTCAGTCCAAATTTATTTTACCAAATGAGTTATTTATACTAGTATGTGATACTTGATGAAAATCCAAAACTTTTTTCAAACATGAGTATGCTTGACAACATGGTATAATTCTGTTAAAAAGTTCGACAGAGACATTTTCAGTCCAAGTCACCCCATTATGTTTTTTTAAAATTTGGTGTTTCTGCTGGGATATTTTTTTGGATATTTCATATTATTGTTTTTATACGTTACATGAATATGTCCGGTTAAGAAAGTTTAAACGGAGCATTTTTCCTAAAAAAGATATCAATGAAATAAGACTTTCATTAAAAACTATTATTATTATTTTTTGGAAATTTATACCATACTTTTAATTTATTGATACTTTATCGTGATGTAAAGTTTTTTCTGACTGAGGAATTACTGTGGGGGTCAACTAGCTTCATTGACTACACTAAACATTAAAACACTAACGCCCGAATTCTCGTACGCAAATCATCTTTGGGAGCGTCTCAAACATCATGGCATCTCTTTCATACGTTTGACATTTAAAGTGACAGGGCGATGTGTGAGACCACAGCCTTCTCTATTGTGGTGAGACGCTCCCAAAGATAAGTAGCGTACGAGTATTCGGGCACCAGTGTCGTAACTACCTACTGGTTGCTATGGTAACCATTATATCATCCATTTATAATTAATATTTATTTGCTTTATTTTTGAAATAGGTATATAATAAATGTAATGAGTGTAGATAAAGTAGTGTATGAGACTGCACATAACTCGGTATTATGCGACAGTCACATAAACTACTATTATTAAACTTAAACAAATAAGACTGCCTCTGTTCAAACGGGCGTCTCACCAGTAACTCCGACGGGCACCGCAGGCTTCCACAACTCCATCAGATTTTTGGGTAAAGACAAAAATCCAATTTACATCTCCTTGCTTGCCTCGCAGTTACTTCATTCTTTCTCTCTGTGAAAATAAATCTCCCGTAATTGATTCCGCTTTAGTTCAATTTGTCTTCGTTAAAACTCAATTTCTGTAGTCTATTTGTGAATAATAAATTGCGTACTTCAGCATTGTGCCAGGTTTGTTGTTTTGCGTATGTCCCGCGTGGAAAACAATTTTAACTGCGCTAGGAACAAGTCAATCTAAATTACAGGATAACTGACTTGAAGTCGCACTCTTCACTCGGCGCTCATCGGTTCTCGCCGAGTCGCGCTGGGATTGTCTATTTATTAATGCACGAGCGCTGCTCCCGCCGGCCTCCAGACATTCGAACCGGTAGGTGTTTGCTTTGCAAGCTTACCTTTGTGCTACGGTAATCTAATTTTACCAACGTATGTGAACTCGCCTGAGCTCGCTTTGTTAATACTGGCCACATTGCTGACAGGTTTACCTGAATAGTTCAATACATCAGGTTAACCGAGGCACGTGGTTGCAAATTTGCACAAATAGTTACCCATTCAAAGGTAAGGGCACGTACTTCCAAATTATCGAAATCAACCTATTTTTTATTCAAAAGTAAACAATCAAATATTCTTTATTATGAGCAGATAAAAATATAATGATGTAGTTTCATAAACGATCTTGATTATTTTGTGGCTAGAAACACGATATTCGTATCGTAACTCGACAATAAAAAATTTCAAAAACAAAGAAAATTTTCATTATTTTTATATTTTTTTGGTTTAATACTTCGATTATTAATCTCTAATTCACGAATAATATATAGAAAAATAGGTAATGACATATTGTAGACTATTCTCGGGCTACTTTTTCAAAAAGTGAATTTATGCTCAAAATAACAACAAAAACATCGAAAACATGAAAAAGAAAGTTTTTTTTCATTACTCTTCACACGTAAGGAAAAAGACAAAGACAGAGTTTTTGGAAGATCCTGCCCTTAAGCTTAAAAAGCTGTGTTTGACCTCTCAGGTAACCACAGTATGTCACCGATACCATTTTAAGAAGAAACTACGTTTAGTGTAAGAATTCTGAAAAAGTATGATTACTTACTTGGTTTCTTTATTATATAACAAACTTTTCTCTGAAATCGAATTCTAAAGATAGGTACTATTTGCATTATCGTAGTCGAGAAAAACGAAGTCGCAGGCAGCCCCTAATTAATCAATCTGCGTCAATTATTTGATTACTGTCACTGCTAATATTTAGCTTTTGATGCATTGAAATCCGCTAAATAAGCACATATAGTTTTAATATTATTTTCAATAGTTTGAAATTGTTTTTCGAAAAATTAAAACTCAAATAATCGTCTTACGTCTCTATTTTACGTAGTCTACCCGTGTTATAAAATTTTAAACTACGCAAATCTCACATGAAAAAGCATATTTTCATTGGTTTGTTTAAATATGTACATAGCTAGCAAGAATAAAAGTCAACAACAAGTTTTACTTGGACGGATTTAACTCTGGTTTAACCTTACAATCCTATAATGTCTGAAGGTCGTATAGCCAAGAAACACGAATTTGAATTACTGCTTTATTCACTGAGAATGAGAATATTTCGAGGAATATACCTGCCATAAGAGGTTTTCCTCAAAAGCAAAGATGTAATATTATATGAACAACATATTCATGCATATTTCTGTCACACACAAATATTCATATTTTCAAGACACGGCTTAAACCTGTAATAAAAGTCATAACTACGTATTAAAAATTGCAGATCTTAATATTTCTACCAGAATTAAACTACCCTGACCCTGACCATAAGTAATTAAATTACTTACCCTTAAATGTTTAAATAAATTTCACATTCAGAAATTCACGAAGCTTCTTTAATATGCCTTTTACTTTTATATTTTGTCATTAAGTAAATATTTTTGTCCTTTGAAAATTAATATATTGTAGGTGATTTACATAATATTGAGTTAAATACACACGAGGCTGCCGGCGGCAGTTTCTATCATAATCTTTTCTTTAACAAAGTTTGCTAAGAGCTCTCATCTATAAAGGAAATCAAATTAATTTTATTATTCCGAGTTCCCTTTCTTTGAAAGTAATCAAAACATGAATTTAAACATGTAACGCAGTTCCAGTTATCTGGAATTGAACAGTAAAAAGATAAGGCGCTATAGAGTCGTCAATGTAACGGTCCCACATATTGAGGCCCCTTGGCACGTCTCCGACCCTCCGCTTATCTTCGGGACATCGAGGCTTGAGGGTAAACATCTAATCTACCGCACAAACAAGCTGTCTCAATTGCCTCTAAGGTTATCGAATACTAAATTAAATTGGTTACCACGCCAGGATAAGCCCGCGATGCCCGTCCCGGAAACGTTTGCACGCACTTATACAATCGCAGATGTAAAGCTGAGTTTGCGTTACAATTACACTTTCCTACTAACTAATTAACATGCTTGGTGTTATTAAGACATTGCCTATTAGGTGCACGTAGTTCACCAGATTGTAACTATTTATGCAAAAAAAACAGTATTCATTAATTGCTACTTCTTGCTTGACGCTAAAAATCCACGACCGGTATTAGCTAAAACTCACTACATAAAAACACTTAAAAACAAAAAATAAAATAAACTAAATAAGTATTTATTTAATTTGTGGGATTAAAATGCGCGACTTTTTCTATCTACTCTTCGAACTTTCTGATCTGCCTGAAGTCGGTGCCAAGCCGAATAGGTAGGTATTTGATTCGTTACAGTGAAGTCTGTTAAAAATATAATAATGTTAAGATAAACATATCGCACCATGATTAATGAAACCCACTAATGTAGCCCAGTTGACTTTCTCGGAAACGTGATCACCTGCGAGGAGGTCGGGGCCATTGTAAACAAACAATAATAAATGTTTTCCTTCCAAACAAAGACTCCATGGCATGGGTGTTGCTTCGTAATAGAAAATGACTACGGATTCTCTTGACGTGGTGGGAAGGTTTATCAAGATGACTCAACAAAGGCAATTAGGTTCTGCTTACTGGATCACTTTTCATCAAAAATCATCTTACGGTCATACATAAAATGAAACTTTGTGGTTCTTGTGGTTCTTGATCGCAATAATTTTCTATTTGTTATGCATCAGTTTTCTTCGGTTCACTTTTTACACACAACAGGTTAACACTTAGCCTCCATCACTCCTGATGGTAAGTGATGATAAGGCTGAAGGTGGAAGTGCAACACGCCCGGCATCCTCCATTATTGAGAAACTTGCTAACTTAGGTATCTCTAACTGCCGGAATACAACAATGCTGAAAACAAGTTGTTATTTCGTCAGACTTAGATACAATGGTGGAAGCTTAGCTAACCAGGCGGAGTTTGAACAAGTCCTGCCTGCCACTAACCAAACCGAATACAATATGTACCTACCCCTACCACCATTGGGCATCGAACCCTAATACCGGTTGTGTGTTAGACTACAGAGGGGGTTTCAACAATTCTCTCCCTTTTAAAAAAAGCATCAAATCATCATCGGCGTGAAATATTGAAAAATCCATTATTCACGTTGCTGACTCTGATTGTTAGTCAGTCAGTTTTACCCAGCACATTATTCAAATCATATAATTAAAAATATTCTGCTTCTTACGACTCATAAATTCTACCCAGTCTTATATGAGTTGGCTGATAAAGAAAATCCAGCGTAGTAAATAAGTTACAACACATTTAATTTCATTAGCGGGTTCCGTATCAAAATCCTCGTGTTCACACAGATACCTAATTCATTGGAATAATCTCGCCGCGTAAATATGGACGAGATGCTAATACGCAGGGAAGAAAGCGTTTTAATCAAGTTATTTGCGTAGCAGGTGAAAGTTCACAAATTAGTGTTAACCGTGGCGCGTTTAATAAGCAGGTGGCGCGGCGGCGACGCAGAGGGCGCGCATCTCAATCAGCCGCCGCAGCACCACGCGTGGACTTAACGCGTCTTCTTTGGAAAGTCACGCCGCGTCTCCGGTTTAATGAGTTTTCCTCTAATGCCTCCCTTGCAGAGCAAATTTATGTCATGAATAATAATAGACGCTAACAGAGCACCGTTTAAATCCCGCGCAGACACGTCCGATCATAATCCGCGGAAGAATATCTTAATAAACACTGTTTTAACGAGTTAGCGACAAGTAAAGCTGCGCCGTGTTGTCGTGCCGCGCGCCGCCGCCGCCGCTGCCACCGGAGACATACTCAAATTTAACTTTATGTAAACACTGTTGGGGTTGACTTTTCTTAAATTTACACGTTTCACGTAGGTAATGTACCTAATCATACGGTATCAATTATATTGCCTTTTAAAACCACGAGTCGGGCAGGAGACCCCTTTGGAGACACTATAAGGATTTTTGCACTTTGAAGCACTAACTGCTAAATGGTCTTAGGTATTTTAAGATAAAAATTATATCTTTAATTATAGAGAATTTATCTACCTTTAAAGGTACTTACATCTTACATTTTTTTTTATATAACCCAAAATGTGCGAAAGGTGCCAAATGCCTCGGTTTTCGCCACTTATTGATAGCCAAACTATTGTAAGTATAGCGAAAAATCAACACCAAACCCAAGTTAAATCAATATATACTCTCATGTGCTAGAAACCAATCAATTGCAAAACAATAATTTAAGTAATAAAATTGTAAAAAAAACAAGTGTAATAAATTTCGCATCTTTAACAAATTACTTACTTAAAATTTTCATACAAAAAATGGCGTTAATTGAAAAAAATCGTATGACATAAGGAATTGTAACGTTTGATAATATGAACTACCTTAATAGTACATTACAGCCGAGGACAGGTAAGTAAGAAATTACATTGTCGAGGATGGTTTGAAGCACGAGCCGCAGGCGAGGGCTTTAATCATTCGAGGCAAGGTAATTTGCTTACCGTACAAGGCTTGTATAGTGCTTTTCTCAAGAAATGCGAGGAAATAAAAAAAAACTGTTTAACTAAATAATATTTATTAAAATTTATATCACACATGTTCGGGCAATTTTTAAATGCAAATGTTATTGTTTTCCCGGGCACACTTATGTATAAATCGCCCATTATAATATTATTTTAATGATGTATCATTAAAATACGCCAACAACACAGATTCCGAAAACGTATGCGCCTTTTTTTCACTTTTCCAAATCAGATCGTAGGTTTTCATATATCTTTCTTTTGATTTTGCTGGCAGTAAGTTTTTTGTTATTAATTTTGCTTCTGCTCTCAAATTTGGTGGAGTAGGTACATACAATGTCTGTATATGTTTCATTGGCAGAACTCATTTTGATAATTTATTACACAATATAAACTGTATTGATATCTAATCAACCGCTGAAAATCATTCCCGCCGTTTTTTAATATTGGTTTGTGAGGCCATGTCGAACGGTCATACAGCCTAGTGATAGTGATACTTACTACTTGCTACTAAAATGCGCAACTTCAATACCCGCTTCTGGGCGGTAGATGGCGCTGTATATATTTCCCATACAAAATTACTCGTAAAGGATATTTTGTCTATGATAAATCTTATTTTGTTTTTTCGATTGATGTTCGTGCTAAGCATAAAGCTCGACTTAATACTGAGGTAACTGGAGTTCTCACCCTGAATAAAAAAGTGAACACCAGCAAATTTGACATTTAGTATGTAGTGGCTGTCAATTAACCTAATTATGATATAATAATAATGTGGCTGCATGTTGCAAATGTCCTTTTGCTTTTTCTGTTTTTATACACAGGAATAACTAAAGAAAAAAAAAAGAAAAAGTTGGTAGTACCATAGAAAATCACTGCAGTAATGAATTTCAGTACTTACTTACTGCACTAAAATCAGTGCAGTAAGTAAGTACTGAAATACATTACTGCAGTGATTTTCAAATTTAGAATGTTTACCTCGGAAAAGTGCCACGTACTGCATTCTTTTCTCAAATATAATATTAACATTTCAGAGCATAAGTGTGAAAAATACCTTTTTCACTTCTCATGCTCGTAAAGTTCGTGTTTATGTTGGGTATAGGCGGCATAAAATCGCTTTTTATGCTCTAGTGCATAAAGTAAAATCTTCGTCTAAGTCTCAGACTTTAAGACAAAGGTCGTCAGGTAAACAGTCACACACGCAATTAAACTTCGTTAAATAAACTTTATTAATACCTAACGTATTTCATTCTGTTTCTTAAATTTTGTACATAATCCATGTTAAATTATTAAATTAATAAAACTAGGCAAAATTAATGAGTTTTCTAAGGAATAAGTATTTCAAGAGTATTATGGACTACGATCTATGCTAAAGTCACTGTGCTGCCAATGCCCGTATAAAAAAAAGAAAAAGAAAGTCTTCCCGCCATTATGGCGAAGTCTTTATTTTTTCTTTTTTGCAATATTGTTATTTATTCTCCTTACACTCGAAGTGAAAAGCAGAGTGTATAACTCGTACATAAAACCCATTTTACCCTCGAATTGACTATCCACCCTCGCCTACGGCTCGGATGGATAAATCAATTTTAGAACACTCATCTCCTTTTTCCTTGACGCCACAGTGACAGTCGTGTCAAGGGAAAAGGAGATGAGTTTCTAAAATAGATTATTAATAAAATTGAAATTTTCTAATAAAACACATGTGTAGGTATGTACTCATCTCCTTTTTCCTTGACACCACAGAATAATTCTGTCCGTTCGAAATTGATTTGCCTATACATAATTCCTTCTGCCCACCTCTTAAAATTAATAAATACTTGTTCATAATTTACAGATACAAACTGGTTACAGACAGAGGTGGTAAATTTCACATTTACAATATTAATAAAAATTTATTTAACTTGTATAAATTCCCGAGGAGTAATGTGTAATTTATAATTTTCATACAAGAGAACTCCATTGACAAGTTCAAAATTTAAATCCAAAATACAATTTAACCA
The DNA here is from genome assembly GCA_949710035.1 of Crambus lathoniellus. Classification (NCBI taxonomy): domain Eukaryota; kingdom Metazoa; phylum Arthropoda; class Insecta; order Lepidoptera; family Crambidae; genus Crambus; species Crambus lathoniellus. The sequence goes on from OX453306.1 coordinate 12,331,534, forward strand.
CTGACCATTGCAATAAAGGTAGGTAGCGAGCCACTGCAAAAGTTTGGCTCATTCATTAAGGAATAATATCAAAATGTTGAACAGAGGGATAATAATTGTGGCTAACGTACGTAATCCGGTTAAAATCTTTTGTTTTAAAATTCACGCTCGCTACTTTGAGCAAATACAACTACTGCGGCGCGCCTGTACGAAATCTCTTCTGGAAGAGGTAAATATTTAATTTTACAGCTACATGCCACTCGTGAAACTGATTCATTTATAAAAATATTATTATACACAAAGGTCTTCATTTATTATACTATTAAATTTTCTGTTAAAATTAGCATTTATGGTTATAAATGCGTAGTGTCTGTTAGTGTTACATAATTAGGTATGTAAACAATCACATACACAAGTAGTACTTACATTTCTTTTAAAGCAATCGCTGTACATTAAATTCATTATTGTTAATATTGAATTTCATCATCTTTTTGAGGATCGGTCATCCAAGAAAAAGATGCTTTTCGAACATAACACATTTTTAAGCAATCCATCAACCAAATACCATCAATAACTTAATAAACTTTTTCATAAAAAGTAAATTCCAATGGTGCAAGAAAGTTAGAAGGAACCAACTATTAACTATTCTAGCAATATTTCTGGGAATCGTATTTCATTTTAAAGGTGCTATAAAGGGTCAGTTTTTCTTCATATTTCATACGCTCAAGTGGAACTGAAGGGAAATCGATTTGGTAGGCTTATATCGCGAGAAAATTGGGAGCTGGATTCAGTATTTATATACGTACAAGTCATAGTTAATCAATATAACATAAGCTTACAAAATTTAAATAAAAGGAGTTTAATAATTTACATTGTCACTTCACATGTTAAGAAGTTAGCGACATACTTAATTATTACGTCAATTCCAATAAATAGATAAATTCATATGGTTTATGATGTGTGATTGTGGTGTTGTTGACGAAAGTTGATAAAATATTTGTACTTATATGTACTGTAACAATGGTTATTAAATTAATCTTTCAGACAGAAAGCGATCGCGATATACCTACCTACCTATTTTGAGCAAGACAATTTACCCTCCAGATTATAGTAACAAAGCCATTCCGTTTCATAGCTCATGCCGAGAAGAAATAGGCAGTTACTGAAAGATTTTACAAAACATAGTGGGAGTTGAACGAATAATCAAGCCGGAATTCGTGGGCATCAGCACTATCGGGGTGGAGAGGGCTGGCCCTCAGTTCCAAGTTTTCCCAGGGAGTGTTTTAGCGACATAAATTGCCAGCGCCTATTTACATTACGCTCTCGTAAATTAACATATCCGCGGGTATTCCCAAGCCAACAACCTGAATATCCCCGCAAAATTCACACAATTTACAGAAAAAACAGTGGATACAGTCGGGCAAACGAAATTGTTGAACCTTTTTTAATAAAGAGAACCTTTTCACTTATTTTTCTTCTTTACTCTCGAATTCTCTGTTCTCTTTTACTGCATTTACCTGTTGAATTTAATAATTATCAATGGAGTATTTAAATTAAATTAATACAGCTATTACGATTACGAGTCTACTATAATGCCCCGTACTCAAGTGCTCCATCATACATGTAGTGACAATTGAAATTTATTTGTATAAGATTATAGACGTAAGATTGAGATGAAATCGCAATGATAGATATGGCATTGAGTGCTGAAATGACTGTTTAATCTCCACGAATTCGTCGGCAAGTACGACTGATCACAAGTCACAACAACTGTGTACGGCACGCGAGTCTGCGGGCGCCAGACTCAATAATACTGGTATTGCTATCATTAAACCACATCAGTACCTACGTAAAGCAAAGTTCACCAAAATATTTTCTATACGTAAGTACCAGTAAGGTACATAGGTTTTGCAAACCCATCCATGGCGTTAGCTTTTTTGACGTTCACAAGTGCTGCATCAGCCTAGACTGGATAAAAGTTATTCATTTTCATTTAAAATGAGCTACTGCCGGCGTCATAGAAAAGTTCTCCGTTTGATATATTAAGTAAATACAATAACCTATTTCCTCGGGCGTACATAAAAAGTGGTGCATTTGTCGACCGAATCTTTGACAATCGACAATTGATGAAACAAGCGGAAGCGGCATCTGTTAACCCGCATTTGCTACCATTTTGTTGAATTGATGACCCAATCTCTCGATGTGATCGAAGAAAACGTGCTGAGCCTTATAACCTGCCATACATCGAAACAAAAAATATTGTTGACAATAATTTATCAGGCAATGCAGAACAATAATTTTAACCATTAAATAACATTTAGTAAAACTAATCATGCACCAATTTCACATTAAATTGAGTGACTCTGATGTTTGCCACTACTGTAATCAGGAAAGGGAAATGCCCAGGCACCTTCTGTGTGACTGCGGGCCCCACAAACGCAGTATCCATCTGGGTCGACACATTATTAGCCCGAGAGCCAAACTAATTCGTTCTATGGAGACTCAACAATAATTCTATATCAGTAATTTCTTAACATTGAAAATTAGATTATTTAGTTTAATAAATAATTCATTAGTAATCCACCAATATTTATGACCGCGACATAAAAAAAAAACAAATACAAAGCTTTAAAAAATCTATAAAAAAATAGGCAAAAATGGTATAAGTGTTATTCACTTTACATTTGAATACATTTATTATTATCTTTCGTAAAAGTATATAATCCCCCTATATTTGTAAATGAAAAACAAATAAACTTTAAAAAAAACTCTCTACGTAAACTCAAATTGGCATTACACCTATGTTAAAAATGCTATCAGAAACAACCGACTTCTTCCAAAAGTATTAGTTTCCCGTTTTATAACTTTATGGATTTCGACTTTGGTGCTTAGATATGGTGAACATAAACACATGTTAACGATAAAATTGGTGATAGCATATTTGCTGAAAGAATTGCACCATTTTCGGGGTATAACTTTTTTTATACCTTCCAAAGCTATATTATGTTGGATTCCAAAATATAGTCTCTTAAAATTATATTTAAGGGCCGTTTACAAAAATTTGGCCTGTTATTGAATTTTTTACAAAAATATCGGATAGTTCTTGGGGTATATGCGCTCGGCCTAATTGTTTTTCAGGCATACGTAATTATGTCTCAAAACGATATTTTGTCTTCAAATTTTATACTAATCTTCATAAACCTACAAAAGATGTCATACATTAGATTAGGGACCGGCATAGGTAATTGTCCGTAATTTAATGTGAACCTGAGTTTTCGTATCATAAAAAGGAAACTAGTCCCGTCTCGTCCAATAATATTCGCGTTACATCGGTGGTATGGCCGCGCCCTTAAGCGCCAGATGCGTGCAATATCGTCGTGATGAAACAAGCATTGCATGCGCGGATCCGCCAGATTACCGCGTCAATCAGTGAAACGCCACCATCATCGTCAGTGCGGATAACGACACAAAATTAATCGCAATATTTTACTCTCATAGTTCATAATAATATACACTCACATATGAGGCTTCATTAAGCAACTTATTTGACCTTTTGAAGTTACGCGTACGTACCTTCTATTTATTCTCATTATTGAAATGGAACACTCAATTTATTTAAGCAATAATATAATGTTATGAAAGCGCTCGCTAATTCATAAAGGCTGTATTATTTTAAAGAACTTATTATTCTTATGCCAACTTTAAGCTTAAAAACAGTTTTACATTGTCTTTGTGAATATCACAGAAACCTAATACATACCTAGGTATCTAATCTTATTTTCATTTGTAACAACGTAGAGTTTTTTTTACCTATTACAAGATCTAATAAAAAATATTGTTATTATTATCAAAACATAATAATTCTATGAGTATATGTATAGAATTCACGGTTGTGTATTGAAAATAAGTGCCTAGCAATAACCTAAACTAAAGTTAGCGCTCGCCAATATTTGAAATTAGTAGGCAAAAGCTAACTAGGTGAACATTTTGTAAGGTCTTTCATTGTTCACTTAGAACTTTGTACTTACCCATTTTATGTGCGAACAAAAAATATAATATAAAAAACCAGGTTTCTTACCAAATCGATGCCGTGAAACACCGAAAGTGCACGAATAGGTAAAGAGTATCCAACATAAGAATAAATAGAACAAACGATAGAATATGCCTTTCCCAACATTTTGTACGCACGCGGAGGGTGTCACATAGCGAATTTCGCTGTGTCCCGTTTTAATAAATCTCTATTTACAATTCCGCGCCCGGCGAGTGGAAAGGCTTAAGCTTAGACATTTTTCTTCATTCGCGAGTGTGTGCTAACAAAGTCGCTGTCGCGGCGCGTAGGGGGACATTTACCCTTCTCAATCTTACCAAATTCGGTTATACTTTTCTCGTGACGCGAACGCGCCCACGCAGATTAATATGTAATAAGTATTTTTAATCTGAGCGCTGATTCGTTATTGCTCGCTTCACCTCCTACCTACCTATATCTTATCTACTCATACAAGAAGGTATATACTTAACTGTTAGATGGATGTGTTCATTTAATAACACAAAATGAGTATGTATATATATCTTTGAAATTCGCAATGCTTTGCACTAAAGCACAGTTTCAAAGCATTACTTATCTAACGCACAACCATCTTGCTAGCTTTTCACAAATCATGCAAAATTATCCTTCTAACTCGACAGTGACAAATAAAAGAAAAGTTTTCAGCTATAACTGTAAATTAGGAAACTTTCGGTGAAAAAATTTCTTAACGTGAGAGAGATGCTTTCGTTTACGTGTATAATTACACATTTAAATAAACTATATTGTTTTATTTTCGAATAAGGAATGATAAGCTCTTGTACCAAACAAATTCGCTTTTTTTATCTAATGCACCAAGCGCGCATCGCCGAACATCGCTTAATGGCACCTCAACGAGGCGCGGCCCTTAATTCCACTCGATTACGCCGAAATAAAGCAAACAACAAAGTACCTACAATAATCTAAATTAGTAATTTGCTATGGTCTGTAGGCATTTCCCTTGATTTATGTAAGGGTTCTGTTTGGGCGAAATCGATGTTCCGCGAATTAGGGACATTAAATAATGAATGAAACGGATATGTTGCAATTTCGTAATGTTTTATGAACTAAAACGTGGAAATAGAATGCAAACCAGTGACAGGAAAAGACATTTTAGTCTGGCCGTAACATGCTGGTGTAGGTACTAGTTTATACATAAGCCCTTGAAGCCGCAGTTGCATCGTTCGAGAATACTGAGGATTTTAAATCATAATTTTGTGAACGTTGAGCACAAAGTTACTTCATACGTGAAAAACGGAAGTTAATTAGTCTGTATTTACTTACACTTAAAGATAAAATTGATACCTGTACTATTGCCTGTACTTTACAAAAGAAAATTATTCATCTCTCATGTTAACAATGATAATAGCATAGCCTAAATGTTTTATTAAATTAATAATAAAGCAATTCATTAATCGAATTAAATTATGTAGATAGATACTAGGTATTCGTGTAGGTAACCACGAGAGAAATCTTTGGAGCGATATGTAACAAACTAATTAACTCAACGCAAATTTGCACTAATTGGTAAAATTATGTAAGCATAGAAACAACAGCTTACATTAATGTAGTTTAGACAATATCTATAATAAGTAGGTACTATGTGAAAAAGAATAGCACAGCCAATTCCACAGATAATCGAGTAGGCACCGGCAAAGCTTAAAAATAATAGAATGTAATACAAGCTCAGTAAATCTGATCCTCTTAACGTGAAGAGAGAATCGTGGCCTCGGTCCGAGCAGGCAATTGGCGACAGGCGACGACGACCGACACGCCTCGCCCGCACTTAAAACTCGAGAATTTTGAATTCCTAGAAATGGAGGCGACGAAAATAAGATCAAACTAGAATGGCAAAAGGACTGAGAATCAGAAAAGTGTCACCTTCAAGGTTCAAGGCTGTTGTAAAAAAAAACATTTTTAAAGTTAAATAAATAATAAGGATATTAGATTGCTTAAAACAGAATATGCTAGGAAGACAATTGCAAAATGATTTTTTTTCTGCTGCAGATCACAGGTACCTACGCATCTACAGGCTGTTAGGGGCACCGTTGCAAAAACTTTAACCATGGCTTCAGGCCATCATGCTGAACAACGCACAGCAAGATTTTCTGTCGGAAATGAAAAAAATATTTCGACTCTCCATACAAAATGTCCCGATTAGTTGCTAAATTTGTATGAAAAGACGTTTTTATTTTTTATTTCCGACAAAAATCTTGCTGTCCGTTGTTCAGCATGATGGTCTGAAGCCATGGTTAAAGTTTTGGCAAAGGTGCCCCTAGCACCCTGTATACTAATAGGTACGTATCATAAAGTGGTAAAGATTGTGAGTTTGTGAAGTTGTAGGGGGTAATCTTCGGAACTACTGACCCGATATCTAAAATTCTTTCACTATTAGAATGCAACGTTATCCCTGAGTGACATACTTTTTATCCCACTGCTGGGCCGTGCCCAGCAGTGGCATAAAAAGTAGCCTACGTCTTAGTCCACGCGGGAGAAACCGCGCGCGGGAAGCTAGTAAAACATACCCAAGTTACACTTCTCACCAGAAACATGTGAACGCACCTATCGATTTTTTATTTACTAAACACGACATCATTGTGTATCCGGCAGCGGGCGCGTATATCCCGAAGCGTTTTATATATCTTAAGCACTACTCGTATTCAAGACCCCGACCCACTCCATACGTTGTCCGCCGGGGTCACTCATAAATTTCAATGTACTATTCTGGCCTGCGTACTTTAAGTGAAATATCTGCTCCATTTGGGGATCCAAACACCCAAAACTACTTGATGAATTCCAATACTCTTTCGTGACTAAAAAATATAAGGAGTAACACTATTTTTCCCTATTCAAAATAATGGGTTTGGTTTGCTGCATAATCTAGCCTTTGTGGTTTAAGCCGTAATTATTATAAATATCTCTTACTTACTTACTTAAGAATCTACAAGAACTGAAACTAACAAAATAACTTTAAAAATTACAAAACTTCGTCGTAAATAATAATTTAATACGCAGAATGTAGCAGAGTACAATATAATTCAGAGATACAAAAACAAAAAGAAAAATAATGAAACGATTGTATGGTTGTGAAAAATAATTATTGTGAAAAATATAAGCTGATTATGTTTTTCTTCATTTCAGTTCATTTCTGTTTGAATCGTTCAAGCTTATTTAAAAACATAAACATACTTAACCGAAAAATCCTTAAATCGAAAATGCTAGTTAATTTACTCAGAATATTTTATACACGAAAATATGAAATAAATACTACTAATAAAGAGAAAAGATTTGATTTATTGTTGGTTTGTAATACATAAACTCAAAAACTACTACTCTTTCACCAGTAGAAAGCTTCATTATTTCTGAGTAGCAAAAGATGAGCAAAAGCTATTAGTCTGAGATCCGGCCGTCGGTAACCCTACCTGATCGAGTACCACCATGGCATACTTACTGCGAGGAGTAGGGCAAAAAGTTACGTTAAAAAAAGTTAGGTTGCCTAGCCGCGACCTTACCCTCTCAGTACAGTCATAAAAATAAGTGTGGCTAAAATGATGAGAAAATATGTCATCTGGTACCAGCATGAAACGCTGTTCATACGATCAGGCTCGCTAAGTAAGCCTAAAAAAATGTGCTCTGCCACGCGCCGTCTTGACCACTTTGTCAGTCCGAGCGATTTTAGCGGTGGCTTGCGGGGCGGTTTTCATGTCATGGAGTATCAGTATGAAACTTACGTTTTACTGTAGCTTAGATTAGACCAACCTAGTACCAAAAATACTGGTCTGCCAACCCGCAACCTGACCGTGTTTTGTGTCCGAGCGGTTTTATGTTGGTATTGTTACTTATATCAATAATATAAATGAACAGGGTTATTTGGAAATTCGACCTTAATATTTTCAACACACTTGCTCATAAAGTGAGCCTTATTACATCGATCTTAGGGCCATAAACCGAACTATAACCCACGCGTGCATAATAATATTACAGTACTAGTTGCGTAATAGAATTATTCCTACAAAGTTAAGTAAGTACCTAACTGCAAATTATATGCGAGTAAACAGAGACTTTTCAATTTAACCGGGTAATACAGTATCCCTACAAAGTTAAGTTAGTACCTAACTGCAAGTTATATGCGAGTCAACAGAGCATTTTCAATTTTAGCGGGTAATAGATACAGTTCTTTTTTTGTAACAACAAAGAGGTTTTATACGGCTGAAAATCCATTTACGTTTTTAGAATAAATGAATGTGTCCCTAATTAAGACATAAAACATAATTAAGTATATTATTATCAAATTATTTATAATTCACAATAATTTGTTATAAAACATTTGCATTTTATCACTATTATTAAAAGTACTTAATTATTTTGACGTAGGCTGTATGGCTGTATGTAATCAATCACCTCACATTTGGCGCGTGCAAAAAAAAAACTTGCGCGCTTTTTCCCTTAGTTAATATTAGGTTAATACAATATGTATGCAATAAATGTTTGTTTTTCCTCGCAAGTGTGTTGAAAAAGTGCGTATGAAACTCGTGAGCAACTTACTCACTAGACACTCGGCTGATTTACGCCCTCGCCTGCGGCTCGGGCCCACAGCCTCGTGTATAATGAGCAACCTAAGCTCACTTGTATCATAATATACTATTAAGGACGTTATTATTTAGGTCATTTTTGATATATTTTTTCCAATAATGCACTTTTCTAAAAGTTTTTCACCATTGTTAACCATTTCAGAAAAACTTATTTTTTTTTTTACGAAACACCACATTTTGCTTTTATTTAGTTGTTTTTTATTTCTTTTTCGTACCACAAAGTTACAGTTTTTGCTGTTTTTGAGGAGGGGGTATACCAGTTAACAAAAATAAATAATAAAACTTGAAATAACTGCTATCAGTTTGAAGTGGATGCTCAATAACTATTTAATTTTAGACTTTTTTACACAGTAATCGCAACTTTCACGCACGTTGGACAGGACAAATCTTAGAAAGTTTATCTGCAAATTAATGAAATCACATTTGACAATCCAAAAAGGTATAACACTCAAGGTAAAGAAGCCCAACTAAAGACGTATTGACAGAAAAAACGGTCACGGCTTTGAAAAAAATATTGTTTGATGAAAGGAAAAAATTAAGCATTACATTAAAAATCAAATAATGTAGTATTTTTATTAATCACAACTCATGTTTTACGTGCTCACCTCTACATATAGCTAACACAAAGGATTATAGGCCTTTATTTTGAATTAACGTACAGTACAACAACAAAAATTACATGTATCGTAATTTGTAGTACTCGATAGTAGGATTTTTATTATGTTTTATGGGCTTTCTCTTGGCATCATACTGAACCTTAGGGTTGAGAAGAAGCCTAAGATGGAACGAGCTTACCCAGAAGCAGCCTATTGACTCTAGCTTTAAAAGTTAAAGGATTGTAGTCATTCGGGAAAACAGACGCAGGTATAGGATATTTCATTTGTTGGCGGTGGGAATCAACTATTCGCACCGCCAACAAATGAAAGGTACAGGGCAAAAACATGCAAAGTCACAAAGATAATTAACTGGGAAATTGCAAAATTAATCTTTTGATCCTTGATAAAAGGACCATTTATAAATAAAATATATCTACTTTGGGCGTATAGTAATAAAAAATATTTTTATTCCATAAATTAATGAGTTAGTGGAGAAAAACTGAACAAAGTCAGAAAATACAGGCAATCCTGAAAATACTACTCTACCTTGAAAGTCTATTATTGACAGCAGTACAATAGGTTTGTCTAGGATGAAATGTCATTTTTGACGTTTCGATATAGATAATATATATTAGTAGATTGTATTACAAGGGAGCAAAATAATATATTTACGGCGAGGGCGCTATTTTGAATCCAGAGCGCAGTGAAGGATTCTAGAGTAGAATCTCGAGCGCAGCGAGGGATTCTAAAGTAGAATCCTGAACGCAGCGAGGGATTCAATATACGCCGCCCGAGGTGAAAATAATTTTGCGGCCGAGTAATACACTCTGCTTTTCATCCCCCTCTATAAGAAAAGCAGTAAAGACAACTCAAACTACCTACCTTTCTTTGTCGTTCGGATACATCATAGCGCTAGTCGGGCAAGAAAAAAAATTTGAGTTTTGAAATAAAAAAAAATTTAAATAAAAAAAATATATGTCCATCAGATTCCTTATAAGTATCTCCGGGGATGCCGTAGAGGGTTGAAAATTTTGTTAGGTTTTAGCTACGACTCACCGTTTACGAGATAATCTCAATTTTATAAAATTCCGTTTTTGAAAATTTCTCGGTCATACAAAATCAGTTGAATTTATTTTAAGTACTGCACACCCTTTGCTACACTCCAACCAATGCTTCTTTAATTATGTTCTAAATTCAAATCTCATCGTTCTTGACCCTGTTATGAAGCTGTTCAAAATTCAAATCTCATTTATACCCTCTTGTCATAACAGGTAAAAAATTAATCGTTTTGGACCCTGTTATTAGATAAACAATCATCGCTTTTCGAATCGATGGGATGAAAAATATATTTTATCCCTATCTAACCGCGGGAACGGGTACCACGCGGGTGAAATCGCGGGTAGCCACCAGCCAGTATGAAATAAAATGCAAAATAACCCAGATGGGACACATGTTTTCTTAGAAAAATAATACACATTCGAATGATAAACTATTTCGCGTCGAGAGAAAGCGAAAAACTCGTAATCCTGTTCTAATAAAGCATGAGTATCGGGTAAGCTTTACATAATAAATACAATGCTTGAGCTCGCGATAAGAAGCTCACACGTTCGCAAACAGCGGATAATGCTACCTTGTCAGTACCTCCCCTACTTTTCTCAAATTGCTATTCATTACCATGAATAGATTTTGTTCCAAAATTAAAAAGTCTCGGCGAAGAAAGAACAGTATAATAGACAAGCCAGATTTAATTGGGTCACGAACGGACGGTGTCGAACATGGGCCACGATTAATTGGAAGACTTCTTCCTTTACTTATCACAAGGAGTTGCCTTAAAAATAATGGCCAGCGATTTGTTCAATAATGAAAATGACGATTTTAATTTTGTACCAATTATAAGTTGCGTCGCATCGAGACCAGACTTTGAAAAGGTCGAACTTTCTTGATTTTAAAGTGTAAAGATTATAAGTCGACCTTCAAAAGTCATTATATTTCTAAGCGAACTTTTCTAACGAAAATATGGAGTATATTTTCGTTACGTCGTGGTTATAAAATATTAATTAATAACATAATTCTCGAAACTGGAGAACAATAAATAAAATCTTTGAAAAGATTTACTTGTACTATTTATTACCTACCTATTATTTTCTTATTTTTAGACCGATGACTTTATAAATTTCTCCCCTTTGTATGTCCATCCTCTCCAATATCATGGCTCTGATTTTATATATTTGCGTATAACCACAGATACTTAATACAAGGTGACAGGGAAAATCGACCTATTCCTTGAAAGGGGTTATACTAGAGGTCATTAGCAACAAATTAAGTCCAGTAAACCAGGCGTCAAAACTGGATGGTTACCGAGTTGTGACGGTTCTTCGACTTTTGTATAAAAAAGGCGCTTGCCCAAGATGTAAGTTTTGCGTTCAGCAGCGTTTTCTTTTTAAATAGATACTTAACTTATTTTTCAGATCATTTCAATATTTAGAGTGGAGTAGTTTATTCACAAGTTTCTGGTTTTTGGCAACAAATTCAGAAAATTTCAAAAAAAAATCAAGTACTGTCACACATCTAGTCAAAGTAACCGGATGGTTACTTTGACTAGATGTGTGTGACAGTTTTGACTGTTAACTGGATAGTTTTGACCCCTGGTTCACTGGACTTTATTTGGACTGTATAACGACCGTATAATCGTATAACACCTTTTAAAGAATAGGTCTAGTTTCCCTGACACCCTGTATAACCTTTAATCTTGATATACCTTGAGAGGTTTACCTCAACTCATTTATTACGTAGGTATAATAGTCCAGTCAAAATAAATGTGTTTGTATGGAGTAGGTTGCAATATTAGCACTTTGGGTGATAATTTGGAATAACATAAATGAATACTTGAAAAACCGGAAATCAGAATAATCTCTGGTATTAACTTCGTACTTGTCGGTTAATTAATCAATAAAGTAAGAAAAAATAATTTGGGTGTGAACAAAAAATGGAAAACTGGTGATTTTGTTCATTTTAGAGTTTTTTAGAATGCTTTAATTAAGGAATAAATAATCTCTCGTCTAGGTCGATTTATTGAGTGTATTTCGAATATACTATGTCAAATTATTTCTAACTTTATAACAATAATGGCACACCGAGTGATATTTAATCAAAGCATGTATATAAATAATACTAATAAGTATACCAATTATCACCAAGGTGACTCTGGTACTTTTTTTTAAATGCAGTTATATTTGATTTTAAAATTCGCACATTAAAGTCACCTCGAGTTTTTTTAGTAATCTATGTAGAAATAATTTATATAAACTCAAAACAATAAAAATCCCGTACCAATATGTTATAGTTATCTTATTATAATTATTATCAAAAACGCAAATGAAGTGAGGCGCGCGCGTCATTAAGGCGAGAATTCCCAACCGCAGATACAATTTGAAGAACATCGCATTATCAGTGGGGTGGGACCCCCGTGCGTCTCAGTAGGTATACTTAGCAAAATAAGTAATTTTGAAAATTTATGGCTGTTTTCACCAATCACTCGTTAGGTATTTGTTAGCTAAGAATATCTTAATTTAAACAGTACCTTATGATACTGTTACGTTTCAACAACCAAAACTACTAAAAAGATTCCTAGATAGGAACGTCTTAGTTAAGTTTAATTTCTATATAGAATGTCACTTCTGAAAAATGAATTCTAGCATAGATTAGGTAGGTACCATAAAGTTCCTTTGAAAGTCTTGAAAGTTCTAGGAAACCAACATTTTCCGTAATGTAGATACAAGTTCTCGTATATTTCCACAGTATGAGAGCGCATCGTGTGTATTGGCTTTATCCGTCGTTGTCTTTATGCGTACAATATCACCTTCATCGTCGTCAAAATCGTCAAAGAAATCCAGAAATTCAAACAAATCTTACACATTCATTTTTTATTATACAAATTCATGATTATTTTAAACTTTATTCAAGATTTACGAAGATAACTCAAGTCAAGTTTGACGTTTCATTTGACATTAAGTTGATCCTTAACAATTAGGCGGCCGTTTTCTGTGTCCTAACTTTAGGAGCTTCTTAACTACTTAGGGCATTCTTAAGTTGTGGTGAAACGTAAAAGTTCCATTTAAGAATCGCTTAACGATAAACATTGCCTTAGGAATGTCTTAACGTTTGGTGAAAACGGCCATAAGAATGCCTTTTAAAAAGTTTAAAGTTATGACTATTTATAAGTATTATTTGTTTATTGTATTTCGTAGAAGAGAAGTGGAAATTTCATAACTATGAATAAGGTAATCCGTGGCGGTGCCCGTGATATAGTTTTCTAGGTGTTTTTACGATGTTTGGCGGAGTTCCAAGCAGGAAAGTTGCTCAGTAGTCTCGACGATGTTTACCAACGCACCGCGGATTTCACGGGTAAGTAAGTAAGTTGCACGACGCGTAGTATTCTATTGATCCTGGATGTTAGTTCTTTAAGAATTACCCCACATAGGTACATTTTTAATACTTTTATCCTAACTTAAGAGGTTATACCAGTTATACTAAAATAAACAAATACTCGAAGTTTTATAGTGCGACCAAAATATCTTGAGCATGAAATGTTAATTCGTAGAAAACATTGTAGGTATTGAAAACTATTATCCCTGATTTAATTTTAGACTGTTATTGTTTGTGTCTATCACAAAGTACAGTTCGCAGAATTGTAAAGTTTGGTAATCAAAGTCGTGGAAAATTCTCGACTCCAGCTAAACACTCCTAAAAATTTAGATGACTTCGATATAATACGTTCATACTTGTTTGCAAACATGCGATCGGTCTTGAGACCATAAGCAATGAGTCACACCAATGATTTTTGTTATCAGCATATCTAAAAAATATGTTACTCGAGAAAAATGACTATGTTTTTATTTTTTTCCTATCTTCAAAAATGACTGAGATATTGAACGTTAAAGTACGGCCTCCGAGGAAAATTCGGGTGAACCAATGGCATTAACGTGTGACGTCACATCGCGAGTTGGCCCTTCATATTCTCCTTTGGCTATAAAGTTGCGCTCTCAGGGTTTCGCAATAAATTCATTTATTTTTCTTATAGTTGATCAATGATCAATTTTGTATTGAGCCCATGTGAAAAAACACCTTCAAATACATAAGTTGTATTTTCGTGATCAATAAATTAAATCAACTTTCGTAATGGCGGGCGGTATTCTGTCAATATAAATAGCAACCGTCAAACTTCGATCAACGATAACACGAAGCCGTCAAATGGACAGTAGGTGACAGTTTTAGAGTGCGGCTGCGCGCGGTCGAAATCGAATACTAATCATTTACCACAACCTTAGAACGAAGAAAATGTACTGTAACTAGCGCCAAAAACGCACCAGTTGCGCGAAGATTGCGCATAGACGGACTCTATGTAGGTACAGTTGGACAGAAATCACCCGCAGCAGCCGCAATCCGAGATGTCACTGCGACATGATGTCATCGCAATAGCGCGCAAGGAAAGCAAATTTACAAAAGCTGGTGAAACTTTGCAACGCTGTAACTTTGGAAATCCTGGACAGATTTCGATGAAACAAAAACTGTTATTACTTGCACGAGTACGCGCATTAAATGCAGTAATTTTTATAGTCATATTTTGATGTGTTGGTGTGACTCATTGTTTTGGTTTTAATGCAGACGTGTAGGCATGCCTTTCCAGTGTCAGGCTGCCTTTGTGTTTTGCTAACTGGTATAGTTATTGTATGCTGTCCCAAGGATGCAGTCTTTTCAGGCGTCTTGTTTGCAATAGTTCAATAAGACACTGAGCCAGTTTGTTCTTATGAATACCAATTCGATCTTTATACGAACTAATGCCATTGGCTATGTGCTGTTTGACGGTTGGTATATTCAGATACTCATGGACTTCTTCCATATGAACCATGGGGCATTCATTATTGTTTTGAGCACACTGTTCTGAAATCTTTGCAGAATTCCTATATTCGACGTTTTTGCAGTAAAATGTTTAGCTGGAGTCATGAATTTTCCACCACTTTGATTATCAAACTTTACAATTCTGCAAACTGTACTTTGTGATAAACCTGAAACAAACAAAAGTCTAAAATTAAATCAGGGATAATAGCGACAATTATCCCTGATTTATACCTACGAATTAACATTTCATGCTTAAGATGTTTTGGTCGCACTATAAAATTACAAGTATTTGTTTATTTGAGTATAACCATATTGGAGTATAAAACGCAATCGGCCAGCGTCATACTATGGCAGTGCCGGAAGATGATTGGCAAACGCTGGGGTCTAGCACCCAAACTATTCCTCTGGCTATACAACACGATCATAAAACCCCTGGTAAGCTTATAACCCCTGGTATATTTTAGGGAACGTAACGACCCGACTCACACGACACCACCGCAGGAATATTTAGAGAATGTAGAAAAGAAAGATCTTTTATATGAATAAATTCTTTAACCATTTAAAACTGTTTCCAAACTGAAAATACAAAAAGAAACTTTTATAGTAGTAAAACATTATCAGGTATCTGTGTAGATTGAAAAAATGTATAGTTTCGAAGTGGCCGCACATATTTTTTTGGCTACCAAGCCAAGGCTCTTAGAAATTGCCCATTATCCTTTAGTAATTGATAGAAGATCATCATGTCAGCCGAACGACGACGCCCACAGCTGGGCATATGCCTCCCCCAAGGATCTGGGGGGTTCCGTAGCCGAATGGCAAAAAACGGAACCCTTATAGATTCGTCATGTCTGTCTGTCTGTCTGTCTGTTTGTCCGTCCGTACGTATGACACAGCCACTTTATTCCAAAACTATAAAAACTACACAGTTTACCCAACCGCCTCTGTGGTCTAGTGGTTCATACCACGAATTTCAGTCCCAGAGGTCCCGGGTTCGATTCCCACTGGGGGTACATATTGTATTCGGTTTGGTTGGTGGTAGGACTTGTTCTTAGTCCGCCTGGCTAGCTACCACCATCTTATCTAAGTCTGACGCTATAACAATGATGTTTTCAGCATTATTGTGTTCCGGCAGTTAAAGATAAGATAGCCAGTTCCTCAGAGATTGAGGATTCTGGGAGTAGTGCGCTTCCACCTTCAGCCTTATCACCACTTATCATCAGGTGTGATGAAGGCTAAGTGCTACCCCATTGCGGATAAAAAAAAAAAAGTTGAAACTTGGTAGTTAAATGTATTCTGTTAACCGCTTTACGATTTTATACAAAAATAAAAAATAAAAAAACAATTAAGGGAGGCTCCCCATACATGGAACTAAAACCGAAATATATTTTTTTAATCAAACATATTATTATTCGTGTGGGGTATCTATAGATATGTCTTTAAAAATGACATGCAAGTTTCTCAAACCATTTCAACGAAAATTGGTTTGAACGAGACTATATCTCGTACAAACCAATTTTCGTTGAAAGTTTTTATTAAGATCTACAGCATTTATTTTTTCTAGATTTTTCACTCTTTTACTTCAAAAGTTAGAGGGGGGGGGGACACACATTTTACCATTTTAGAATGTTCTATCTTTCAAAAGGTAGACTTTGAGAAAAAATGGTTTGAGAAACTTGCATGTCATTTTTAAGGTAAGCACTTTTTGAGATATAATATACTATATATTCAAAAACCGCAAAACACTATGAAAAACAAAGTTACCTATATTTTGCTGACGAAAAATTATAGTGGAATTTTGGCTAGGTATAACCAATCGGTACAGTAAGTGAGTACGGAACCCTTCATGAGCGAGTTCAACTCGCACTTGGCCGATTTTTTCTAGTAATAGGTTTATATTAAGTCTTTTAGGCTATTTTCTATTAATACTCAAACGCTATTTTAGTTTTCCCAATAGGTACTACTCGATGGCGGCCAACTTTTTTGTGGGCCGATTTTGATGAAACTGACTGACAGACAGACAAAAACATTGCGTTACTGTTTTCTTGTCAAAAGAATACTTAAAACAGAGTTTCATCAAAATCGGCCCACAAAATAAACGCGCCATCTTGAATATTTTTTTGTATTTTTAAAATTGCGTTACTGTTTTCTTGACAAAATAATACTAAAAACCGAGTTTCATTAAAATCGGCCCACAAACAAAAAAGTTGGCAGCCATCTTGATTTTTATTTTTTTAACATTGCGTTGCTGTTTTCTTGTCAAAATAGTACTAGAAATCGAAATTCATAAAAATTTACCAACAAACAAAAAAATTGGCAGCCATCTTGGATTTTTTATATTTTTAGAAGTGCGTTGTTGTTTTTTTGTCAAAATAGTACTAGAAATCGAGTTTCATCAAAATCGGCCCACTAACAAAAAAGTTGGCCGCCATCTTGGATTTTTTAATATTTAAAAAAGTGCGTTGTTGTTTTCTTTTCAAAATAGTACTAGAAATCGAGTTTCATTAAAATCGGCCCACAAACAAATAAGTTGGCCGCCATCTTGGATTTTTTTATATTTTTAACATTGCGTTGCTATTTTCCTGTCAAAATAGTACCAAAACCCGAGTTTCATAAAAATCAGCCCACAAACAAAAAAGTTGGCAGCCATCTTGGATTTTTTATATTTTTAGCAGTGCGTTGTTGTTTTCTTTTCAAAATAGTACTAGAAATCGAGTTTTATCAAAATCGGCCCACAAACAAATAAGTTGGCCGCCATCTTGGATTTTTTATTATTTTTAACATTACGTTGCTATTTTTCTGTCAAAATAGTACCAAAAACCGAGTTTCATCAAAAACAGCCCACAAACAAAAAAGTTGGCCGCCATCTTGGATTTTTTTATATTTTTAACAGTGCGTTGTTGTTTTCTTGTCAAAATAGTACTAGAAATCGAGTTTCATTAAAATCGGCCCACAAACAAATAAGTTGGCCGCCATCTTAGATTTTTTAATATTTTTAACATTGCGTTGCTATTTTCCTGTCATAATAGTACCAAAACCCGAGTTTTATCAAAATAAGCCCACAAACAAAAAAGTTGGCCGCCCTCTTGGATTTTTTTATATTTTTAGCAGTGCGTTGTTGTTTTCTTGTCAAAATAGTACTAAAAATCGAGTTTCATCAGAATCGGCCAACAAACAAAAAATTTGGCTGCCATCTTGGATATTTTATCATTTTTGACATTGCGTTGCTATTTTCCTGCCATAATAGTACCAAAACCCGAGTTTCATAAAAATCAGCCCACAAACAAAAAAGTTGGCCGACATCTTGATTTTTTTATATTTTTAGCAGTGCGTTGTTGTTTTCTTTTCGAAATAGTACTAGAAATCGAGTTTTATCAAAATCGGCTTACAAACAAAAAAGTTGGTCGCCATCTTGGATTTTTTATTATTTTTAACATTGCGTTGCTGTTTTCTTGTCAAAGTAGTACTAGAAATCGAGTTTTATCGAAATCGGCCAACAAACAAAAAATTTGGCCGCCATCTCGGATTTTTTATTATTTTTGACATTGCGTTGCTATTTTTCTGTCAAAATAGTACCAAAAACGAGTTTCATCAAAAACAGCCCACAAACAAAAAAGTTGGCCGCCATCTTGGATTTTTTTATATTTTTAACAGTGCGTTGTTGTTTTCTTGTCAAAATAGTACTAGAAATCGAGTTTCATCGAAATCGGCCAACAAACAAAAAATTTGGCCGCCATCTTGGATTTTTATCATTTTTGACATTGCGTTTCTATTTCCCTGTCAAAATAGTACCAAAACCCGAGTTTTATCAAAATCAGCCCACAAACAAAAAAGTTGGCCGCCATCTTGGATTTTTTAATATTTTTAACATTGCGTTGCTATTTTCCTGTCAAAATAGTACCAAAACCCGAATTGCAATAAAAAAATAAAATAAAAATAGTTTGTTATAAAACTTAGATATATGATCTTTCGAATTATCACAAAAATAAGTTTTTTGTAAAAAAATTATTTTTGTGACAAGCTTTTTTGCTGACCTTACTTTAATATTGTACTGTCATCCATACCAAACCTATATGCAAAATTTCAGCTCAATCGGACACTGGCAAGTGGGTCAAATTTAGCTCGTAAGATTTGACCCGAACGGACATACTTACATACCTACAATCTACATACATACACTGCAAGTTAAATAAAAGCTTGTAAAAAATCACATCCCCAATTAAAGTGTCAATAATTTTACTCTGGCTAGTCTGCGGACAATACGCAGCAAACTTTTTTGAAATTTAGATAATAAACTGCGAATTTGTGTAATAAATAAACTAACAAGCCTATGTTCCTCTCCAGGCTACAAAGTATCTATATCCCAAATTTCAGCCAAATCCGTTCAGCTGTTTTGGCGTGATCGAGTAACAACCAACATCCAAACATCTAAACTTTCACTTAATCAATTTAATTAGGAAGTAGGATGAATTGCCGCAGCAGCGCGGCAACGCGCCGCGTCTATCCATCCTTTTCACGCCCGATAACTCCGTCTCTCTCGCACACCGACTGGCCATGCGGACGCTCCGTCAAGGTCACGCGTAATTTGGATTTTGAATGAGTTATTTTATTAATTTGCGGTGATTGTGCATTTATTGAGGAGCCCGTGGCGCAGTGGATAGCGCGCTCGGCCTGCGATCGTTGAGGTTAAGCAACGTTCGCAATGGTCGGTCACGGGATGGGTGACCAAAAACTTTTTCATCTCGAGCTCCTCCGTGCTTCGGAAGGCACGTTAAGCCGTTGGTCCCGGCTGCACTTGCAGTCGTTAATACCCACCAATCCGCACTGAGCCCGCGTGGTGGGTCATGGCTCATTCTCCTTATTCATCCATAAGGAAGGCCAGTGCCCCAGCAGTGGGGACATTAAATGGCTGATGATAGTAGATGATATAGTGCATTTATTTATATTTTGAGGAATCTTTCTCATGTTATCAGGGGATTATGATTTTTTTATATATAAAATAAATATGTTAATGGAAATCTTACATAAAAACTGAAGTGACTTTAATGTATGACCGACTTAACGCGAAAAAACCACTTTTAACCAGGTTCCAAGACAGTCACCTAGGTGAAAACTTAAAATAGGTTCGAGGTTTTTATTTATAGTGTTTAAGTAGTAAAATCTCTGAAAGTGCGATTTTGTAAGTCTCATTTTTTACGTCGTGACTGAAAAAACGTTGTAATGTGCAGAATATTGTGCTCACGTCAGGGATTACTTGCCTAACATAATTTAAAGGGTATCAATAGATTAGATTATAATATTCACCTAAAGTGCCTTTTTTGTCTAATTATAAACGGCCAAAACACGACTTTAGGTATTTCTCTCGAACGGACACCAGTATACCTACAAAATCACGATGAGTGCTTAAAATAAAGGCAATATTATTATTTAAAAATAAATTTGTTAAAGGTGCTATTAATGTGACCCCAAACTTTATTTTGCCTGGACTATAATGTTTGTAATAAACGGAAGGCACCAATTTGCCACAAAAAACTATGATAAAGAGAAGTTCTTCTACTTTGTGATAAATTGTGTCAGTGTGTGAAACTTAAACAAATTTTTTGCTGCTAAGTATATTGCAAGTCAACTTTTTAAATACAAAATAAAAAAGTCCCCTTTATCCGACATTCCTTTCTATTTACCACAATACGACAATCTTTATAGTGGGTACAGAAACAGCGGCCATGATTCAATTTTGTTTCAAAAGACATTAAAACTTGCTGCCAGGAATGAAAAATAATCTCGCTAAAATTATAGCTTACAAGATGAACGTCGACAGATAAGGCTAAGCGAGGATTACCTCTGCCGGGCAGGGCTGTGCGAACCCGTGATGTGTATAACTTTAAGTGCCCACGCCAAGTTTCTTTAATAAATATAATGCTATTTTTGCTTCACCTCCATATTTTGTAAGATCTTATTCATCAGATCAATATATAAAAGTCTTCCGTTACTGACTGACAGACAACGCACAGCCGAAACAGACGGAAGAAGCTGAATTTTGGTATGAATGTTCCTTGGGGAGTGTACGGGTGCAACAAGAGAGGATTTTTGGAATCCCCTCCTCCCCCTAATGAGGTAAAAAAGGGGGTCAGAAGTTGCATAAAACTTTTGTGAATTAGTAATTCCACGCGGACAGAAATTGCACAGATGATCGTCTAAAAGGATTATTTTTATATTCAAATTTTAGTTATTTCCCTACAAAACAAATAATTTCAAGAAGTTTCGCTGCAATTAGCTATCCTTACCGCGCATACCACATTTCGATGTGATGAACTAAATATTTCGTCGACGTATAATGTAAAATTAGGAGCCATATGTTTAAGAAGTACAAACAGTGACAATCCTGAAGTAGTCCAGATGTTGTAATTAGTTCAGAAGGAATAGAGTTAAACACTTTTCCCGGTACCCGTCCTTTTCAAAGTTCTTTCAATTAAAGTCATTCGAGTCATAAGTACATTGTTATCGAGTGTAACTAGAAAATAATAAAAAAGTCTGTTTATACAATAACAAACAACCAGTCATTTGATGCAGATAATTCTTAAAGATTTGAAAGGTGTATAACAACTATGATACCGAAGTTCTAGATAGTTCAATAAAGCGTTACCTTTGCAAGCTAGTATTTATCACTTTCAAAGTCATTTACAATTTAAACTAGTTAAGGCTTAAAAAAAAGGTTGGAAATCATATTCAATACCTGTAATATGATTTCCAACCTTTTATAAATCAAAGAATCCCAAACAATCGAACAACAACATTTTTTCGCACAATACTTAGTGTTCGGAAAAGATCGACGTTTCTGAACGCAACTCTAATGTCACGTCAAATTGACATTAGCTGTCACTTGAAGTTGACAGTGACACTTGATTGAAATTCTTCTTGGAAAAAAATGTCGGAAGAATTTTGCTGAATTTGTTAAAAATCGCTCGCGTTGAATGTGCCTGGCATATCGAGTTTGAATACATCTTAAATTATCTATGTGATCCCGTTTTGTACGACCAAGGTTTTGATGCCATCTCTGGAGTGGCCGGTCGCGGATGCTTTGAAAGATAACCTTTTCTACCACATGCGCTTGTTGTCGGGACACTATATCGTAATAAAAAAAGCTCCCACGTGTGTGTCTTTGTGTATCTATTGTTGAAACGCCCAGTGTCTTGTGAACGCTGTTATTTGTGTTATGAGTGAGGTGACTAATTGGTAAGGTCTGCAGAAGAAGACGGAGCCACAGGGGGGGCCCCCCTTACACCACTTCTGCCTTGGAGACGGTCGACCCACAGACCCGTATGTAACCTTACCTTACTTAAAAGTCTCTCCGCTGTGTATCGCAGTCCTATTGTTCAGTTACATCCCCGCTGAAACCAAGATTTGTCCGGAGTCTATACTCATGATAGCCTTCCACTGCGCCAATGCTGACTCCGCGGTCTAGGCAGGGGTGTACTGAACATTTCTTGGTAGCCAAGAGCGTAGCTTGAAGGCCTGAGAGGCCCACGCCAAAACTTTGTATTAATCAGTGCCGTTTGATGACCCAGTCTGGTCCGGACTAGATTAATTTGTACTTGTAAATGGTAATTAACTTGCATTTGAAAAGTAAAGGGCATTCCTTTGTTATTGGTTCCATGTCTTGTAATTAATTGTCATGTATTGAAGTTCCAAAATGTAAACAGATACCTTTCTTTGTTCATAATAATTATTATTTAGTTTTGTCAGCAAACTTGAGTTGTGAATATTGACAAGTTTGTTGCTAAAATAATAGCTAATAAAAGGTCAGCTAATAAGTTTGCACTCAATACTTAGTGAAACTTAAATGATTTGGGACATTGTTTACACATTGAAACTCATTGAAACTTGTGCTTTGAAATAATTGAAATTAACTTGTTGTTGTGTAACAGTATGTTGTGTTGATATCCAAGTGAATTTCAATAGTCAGTGAGTTTTGTTGTTTTCTGATAACCTCCAGATATTTAAGAGTTTGTGTCATTATAAATACTTTGTTGTTGTAATATTGGAATTTTGTGGTTAGTAATAACCTCCAAATATTGGAGATTTTGTGTTATAGTGAATATTTTGAATTTATTGTTTTTGTTGATAAATTTGTGACGTTACAATGACGGCCTCCTCTGCTAAAGCCAAAATACGTTCTGAGTTACGGTGGTTGGCTTCTGCGGTCGCGTTGTTGGATCGACCGGATAGAACGGAGGCCTTGTTGAACAGATACGTAGATCTGCCCATACGTTTGGCTGTTGTTGATGAGCAGTATGCCTTATTTTTGGAAAGGACTGTTGAGGCCGAGGTGGAAATGCGACAAGAAGTCGGTTTGGATGTGGACCAGTGTTATGATTTTGCGGACAGAATTACCCAGGTAGCTCGACCTTTGCAAGTGGCAAGAGAGAATGAACCGAGCCCGTCCCCGGTCACATCTAAAAGTATGCCCCCTCTCTTTGCTAGATTGGCCCCCTTAGACTTAAGGCGCTTTGCTGGTCGTCTAGAGGACTGGGAGGGCTTTATTAATATTTTTGATAGTCTTGTACATGCCCGGGACGATTTGACCCAGGGCCAGAAGTTAGCTTATTTGTTATCCGTGTTGGAAGGGGAGGCCCTTGAATCAGTTCAACATTTGGCCCCCTCGGATGAAAACTACCCTATTGCTAGGGATTTGATTGCCCGTCGGTACCAGAACGTCCGACGTCTGGCGGACAACCATGTTGCCGCCATTTTGAATTTACCCCGCGTTGCCAGCGTGATGCACTTGAGAGTGGCTTTGTTGAATCCGCTGTTGGTGGCATACAACGCATTAAAAAACTTAAAACTCCCAGTGGAGCAGTGGTCGTTTTTGTTACTGCACATTGTCCTGGGAAAGTTGCCGGACTCTGTTAAGGTCCGTTTTGAGCAGCAGTATGGTGGGGATAGTGCGACTTATCTGCCACCCTTCTCGGACCTCTTGACGTTCCTGGAAGGAGAAAGTAGACTGGCAGATAATTCCTCTCTGGCCGGTCCTATGGGACCCGAACGACCTGTGCCACAGAGTAGATCCCCCACCGGACCCCCCCGTAGGGGGCGTATGGCCCCTCGCGCGCCTGGCCGCTATGCCGCCGTCCAGGAGACCGCCCGCTGCTTGTACTGTCGGGAACCGGGTCACAGCACGATCCGTTGTGATAAGTTCCTCGACCAGCGCGTCCAAGGCCGTCGAGCGATCGCGCGACAACGGACATGGTGCTACTCGTGCTTGGGCCTGCACATGCAGCGCGAATGTACCCAAGCGCACCCATGCCGCTTTTGTCAGGGCAACCACCATCCCCTCCTCTGCATGAACAGCCCAGAGGGCGGCGGAGCGCCGCAGCGCGTCGCTGCAGGATCACCGCGTATGGGTGGGGGTCTCGGACCCCCCGCGGTGTTTGCATCCCGCAGCAGTTCTAGTGGCCACCAGAGTGGCCCCAGACGCTCTCCGCCACGTTTGGAGCCTCAAACGGGCGGGGGTCCCAGGGACCCCCCAATGGGAAACCGATCCCCAAGGATGGGGATGAGTTATGCGAGCGTTGCCGGAGGTCGTAGAGGCCCCCCGCGACGTTTTGAGCCTCGCACGGGCGGGGGTCCCAGGGACCCCCCAATGGGAAACCGATCCCCAAGGATGGGGATGAGTTATGCGGGCGTTGCCGGAGGTCGTAGAGGCCCCCCGCGACGTTTTGAGCCTCGCACGGGCGGGGGTCCCACGGACCCCCCCATGGGAAATCGGTCCCCAACTAGGGGGTTCGATTTTGCGAGCGTTGCGGGAGGTCGTAGAAGCCCCCCGCAACGTGTTGAGCCTCGCACAGCCGGGGGTCCCCGGGACCCCCCCTCTGAAAATCGGTCACCGTGCCCCCGCGACTATGGGGCGACGTACACGGTGGATGATAGGCACCGATTCTCGCCGCCGCTCGCCGAATACCCGCGTTTGGAGCGGCGCCCGCCCCGTCTTCAAGGGGCCGGGAGATATAACCCGCCTGATACCGGGCGAGTTGGACGTAGGCAGTATGTGGGAGATTGGGACCCACTGGATCGCTATGAGCGACCCCCTTACCATGGGGGGACGTCTGGGGACCCCACATACTAGCAATCAACGTGTTTACGGTCGATTGTAGCCACCCCTCCAGAGACCGTTTTGTTGCCCACGGCCTCTGTACTTGTCAGGGGATTGAATGGCGACCTTGTGGAAGTTCGCGCCTTGTTGGATTCCGGTGCTCAGGGGTGTGTTGTGTCATCTTGGTTAGTTAGGCGGTTGGGCCTCAAGGTGCACCCCCACACGGAAGGCGTGAGAGGTGTTGGCGATGTGAAAGTCCCCGGGTTGTTAGGGCATGTTGACTTCACATTTACATCACGTAATAAGTCCACGCCAGGCATTAAGACCTCGGCGATTGTGTTGGACACAGTTGTTGGCCGTCAACCTTCAGTTGACTTGGGACCGAGTATGTTGTCTTTGGTGTCTGATTCCCCACTCGCCGATCCAAATTTCTTCCGCCCAGGCCCGATTGATGCTCTCCTTGGAGCCGATGTCCTGGGGCGAGTTTTGTTGACGGGGAAGCGAGTTTTGCAGCCAGATGGCTTGGTAGCTCTGCAGACGACACTCGGTACAGTTGTGATGGGCCCTGCTCGCCGCGTTTTGGATTCCCTTGATGAGGATCGCGGTCTTGTTTTTAATGTGTCTCTCTCCGAAGTGGTGCAGAAGTTTTGGGAGGTTGAGGAACCTCCACCAGCCCCGCGGGTAGACCCAGTAGCGGATGAATGCGAGTTGTATTACCAGAATAACACTGGTCGCCTCCGCTCTGGTCGTTTGATCACCCGTCTCCCCTTTCGTGCCGGCCGACCTCCTCTGGGCGAATCCCGACCGCTAGCGGAACGTAGGCTAGTGGCGATGGAGCGTCGCATGAGCAAGGATCCGGTCTTCCGCCAGAAGTATGTTGAATTCATGCGGGAGTATGAGGAGTTAGGGCACATGTCCGTGAGCGATTTGGATTGGCGCTCCGTTGAGCACTTCTTTCTGCCGCACCACGCCGTTTTGAAATCCGGAAAGATTCGGGTGGTCTTTGACGGTTCGGCTCCCACCTCTACTGGAGCGTCCTTGAACCAGTGTCTGCATGTAGGTCCCAAGCTGCACACGGAGATCTCAGACATTTTGACCAACTTCCGGCGGCACCAAATTGTATTTATGACTGACATCCGGATGATGTTCAGACAAACGGTCATCCATCCCGAGGATAGGAGGTACCAATTGATTTTGTGGAGAGAGAGTCCTAGGGACCCCTTGTTGATTTATGAATTGAATACGAATACGTACGGTTTGGCTTCGAGCCCGTTTGTTGCGATTCGTTCTTTGTTGGAGTTGGCCGAGAAGGAGCGCTTGAGATATCCTCGCGCCTCCGCCATTTTGGCCAGTGACGTCTATGTGGATGACATTTGCACGGGCGCCTCATCTGTCTCAGAGGCGATTGTCCTGAGAGACGAACTCACCGCCCTTTTGAAGTCGGGAGGTTACGAGTTGAGGAAATGGATATCCAACTCGCCTGATGTACTGGTAGGTTTGCCCGAAGAGCACCAGCAGGACCCCCACCTATTCGAAAATGTTGATAATCCCCATGTGGTGACCGTCCTTGGCGTACAGTACAAACCGGTCTCTGACACGTTCACTTATTGTGTGGATTTACGACCACCGAAAGTCTGGACCAAGCGTTTAGTATTGTCTACTGTCGCACGTACCTTTGACCCCAATGGGTGGATTTGCCCCGTGCTGTTTATGGCCAAGTGTTTCTTGCAACGGTTATGGGCTTCGGGTGTGTCGTGGGATGAACCCCTCTCGGACGAGTTACTCCGAGATTGGTCGAGCTTCGTTTCATCCCTCCCCGAGATTAATGAAGTGCATTTGCCGAGGCTATTCCTCCCTTCTGAAAATTGTAAAGTTACTCTTCACGGCTTTTCCGATGCCTCCGAACGTGGATTTGCTGCGGCCGTGTACCTCCGCACCGTTACTGTTGACGGAGTTGTTGCTGTGCATCTGGTGATAGCGAAAAGCAAAGTCGCTCCCCTTCGGACTCGTCATACGATCCCGAGGTTGGAATTGTGTGGAGCTGCCCTCCTAATGCGTTTGTTGAACCACGTATGGCTCACATTAGGTCGATCTATTAAGATACAAGAGGTTTTGGTTCGAGATTCGGTTTTGAAGAGAGCAGTTAGTGGGCTCTCCCGATTACCCGTAGATTGACGTACCGTTCTTAACGGTCCGGGGCGGGGGGATGTTCGGAAAAGATCGACGTTTCTGAACGCAACTCTAATGTCACGTCAAATTGACATTAGCTGTCACTTGAAGTTGACAGTGACACTTGATTGAAATTCTTCTTGGAAAAAAATGTCGGAAGAATTTTGCTGAATTTGTTAAAAATCGCTCGCGTTGAATGTGCCTGGCATATCGAGTTTGAATACATCTTAAATTATCTATGTGATCCCGTTTTGTACGACCAAGGTTTTGATGCCATCTCTGGAGTGGCCGGTCGCGGATGCTTTGAAAGATAACCTTTTCTACCACATGCGCTTGTTGTCGGGACACTATATCGTAATAAAAAAAGCTCCCACGTGTGTGTCTTTGTGTATCTATTGTTGAAACGCCCAGTGTCTTGTGAACGCTGTTATTTGTGTTATGAGTGAGGTGACTAATTGGTAAGGTCTGCAGAAGAAGACGGAGCCACAGGGGGGGCCCCCCTTACACCACTTCTGCCTTGGAGACGGTCGACCCACAGACCCGTATGTAACCTTACCTTACTTAAAAGTCTCTCCGCTGTGTATCGCAGTCCTATTGTTCAGTTACATCCCCGCTGAAACCAAGATTTGTCCGGAGTCTATACTCATGATATCAGCCTTCCACTGCGCCAATGCTGACTCCGCGGTCTAGGCAGGGGTGTACTGAACACTTAGTTCATTCGTTGGAACGTTGTCGTGGGTTTTAACGAAGAAAAACTCTTATTAAAAAGCACTTTTCTCTGCTAAAGATGAATTTAATAAACCGAGATTAGCCGTAATACTTTCAGAATAATAAATCAAATAATAAATAGGTAATGCTAGGAAAAAATAAATAAGTAGAAGAGAAGATTTATAGAAGAAATAAGATTTTAGTAAAAAAATCATTTTTATGACAAACTTTTTGCTGTCTATACTTTAATGTATTTAATTTATTGTATTGTCATCTAAACCAAACCTGTATACAAAATTTCAGCTCCATCGGACACTGGAAAGTGGGTCAAATTAAGCTTGCAAGATTTGTCCCCCACTAACTAACTAACAAACTAACTAACATGGCAAGTTAATAAAAAGCTTGTTAAAACAGGTAATGATTTTAACGGCGTCAAGTGAACGCGGAACACATTGATTTAAAAATATATTTAAAAAAATAACTTTTTACAGCTATACAATGTAGGATCTTATTTAAAAATTCAAACTTACACTAAACCACTACAAATAGGTACACTCGTGCCAAACAAGAGTAGTTAATTACAAAATGTTGACGGAACGCACACAAACGTTCCGCTTGTTCACTTTGCCCGAGAAACTTATCGGCCCTTCGCCTGCCATTCGGAAAATATTTATTTAGCATCCTTTCCTTAAGCCCCGTGGTTCAGGTGCGCGATCGCCCTAACTCAAACACGAGCCAACCATTTAAATAAGGCTGCGATCTCATTAGACTTAGCGGGGCCATGTCGGCGTGTGTCACCTTGGAACAAAGCTGCAAATTAATCTGTTCGCGTTATTACACAGATGGATTATTCATTGTTTTTATTATTATTGTTTATTCACACCGGCTCTAGTATTTGAAAGTATTTACTAAAATTTCAACGCTGAGTGTTAAATTACCTCAGGAATTTGGGTAAGCTATCAATTTCTAAAGGAGACCGGCGAGAATCGCCCTAATATTTTACGAAGTCGTACACTTTCAGAAACATGAAATTTAAATTAATTTAAACTCTTAAAATTAAGTTTTACGAACGCCTGATTTATTAAAGAATGGAATAAAAAGATAAATAATTTTCAAATCGCAAATAATTGACTGAAAAGGGCAAAATAACATTAAAACACTTCATAAATCCGTTTCATTTGACGCAGTACCTAGTCATGTAAAACAATGAAATTTATTATTTACATATTATTAGATACCTACATCAAAGAAGGTACATAACATAAATTAAAAACTAATAAAGATCCGCACGCAAAGCTTAGCGCAGATGGCGCCAGCAGCAGCGGTGCGATACTTACCTATGTCTTTATTAAAATAATGATTGCTTTCGTTATTTGTCTTTGTTATTACCTACCCATTCATCTATTTTAATATTCATTATTTATTAGTGAATCATTATTTGCGTTGTTTTTAAATAAAATGTATAAATGATTTTTTACCCTAACCTCTATATTTTTAGGTTATTAACCATATCTCTGTTGTCCCAACATTAAAAGCATAATATAAACAATTATTTTTTTTGTTAGTCTAGCATAGTTCTTTAAGTACCATTCGATTTTTTCCATGAACGAGACCTATAAATCGAGGTCTGAAAATACATAGAAGTTCGCCAGTCTCCTTAAAATATAAATAAAACTTGCCTTCCGACATTATAAAAAAGAGATACTTACAACATACTTTTTTCTGCTACTTTAAAACGAAATATTTATGTTATTCATATTATAAGTTGTGTGTCAAACAAACAGCCAAACAGGGAAGAGTTAAAAATTTATATAATTATAAATACTAATACGGTCAGAAAAATATACACTTTTCTTTTATATTTCCCATACAAACACCAATATAGTTCAGTTTTTGAATAATCTCAAGATTCGTAGCACAACTACAGCTACGAGGAGATCTACGAATTCCGTAGCACAACGCTACAGCGAGCGTAGCCATGTTCTGTTCTGTGACCATTATACCAACGAGGTTGGTTTTGTATTGAAAATCAATTTAGAGAGCGGCTGAGAGAATCTATTTTTTGTTTCTTAAATTAGTTAATTTCAAAACAGTAAACAGTAATATAAACCATACTAATATTATAAATGTGAAAGTGTGTTTATTTGTTTGTTTGTTTGTGCATCTTTCACGTCAAAACGGAGCAACTGATCGACTTGATTTTCGGTAGGGGGATAGTTTGGAAGGGAGAGTAACATAGGCTACTTTTATTCCGGAAAATTATAAAATAAAAATGCTAATTTTGTATGGAAAATAGTTTTGACTGTCCTACGATAGAAAACTGTCATATCTTCCATGACCGCTTCCGCGTCTGCGCGCGGTCATAATCGGATACTAATCTTTTCCATAAGATTAGCACAAAAAAAATGTACTGTAACTAGCGCTCGCAGCCTTATTTTATGGTGTGATTGTAATAAGTTATTTATTTATTATCCGTCACATACTTAGAAAACTTCTTCTTGATTATTTATTTTCGTCTGTCTAATATTGGTGATACGAAGTACTATAAATAAATAAATAAATAACTTCTTACATTCACACCAATTATCTAAGCCCACGTTAATTTCATTAAGAAACTGTATCATGGAAAACTTGATAACGGATAAATACTTTTTGTTTGTAAATACATACTTAATATACATAGTTAACACCCAGACCAGACTATAATAAAGGTTACTATAATTTATATGGCAAAACAACGTTTGCCGGGTCAGCTAGTCTTTAATAAATC
Organism: Crambus lathoniellus; assembly: GCA_949710035.1. NCBI lineage: Eukaryota > Metazoa > Arthropoda > Insecta > Lepidoptera > Crambidae > Crambus > Crambus lathoniellus. The sequence continues at coordinate 12,362,396 of OX453306.1, forward strand.
TCCTCTAGTATTCTTTTGTTCAATAAACTTTATCATGACAGTTTTCTGTTATTGTTATAAACTTATGACATGACATGTTACTTATTTTAAATAGATATTGATCTGATCACATGCATTGATAATGCTTTGATTTACAATTAAATATTCAATCATCGAGGAGCCTGTGGCGCAGTGGTTAGCGCGCTCGGCCTGCGATCGTCGAGGTTAAGCAAGTTTCGCAATGGTCGGTCACGGGAAGGGTGACCAAAAATTTACTATCGCGAGCTCCTCCGTACTTCGGAAGGCACGTTAAGGCGTTGGTCCTAAAACCTACCAATCCGCATTGGGCAAGCGTGGTTGGTCATTCATGCCCCATTCTTCTACACGGTAATATTTCTTATAAGCCCGGAATTGCTGAAAATAATTTAATCATAACCTCTGTTGACTATGAGAATATCACTCATGTTTGGCTTATGCCATCACAAGGATATTATGATTCCTAAGTACCTAGTATAAATCAAATCTATTAGCATTATACAGGATGACAGTAAAACTCGACCTATTCCTTGAAAGGGGTTGTACTAGAGATCATTAGAAACAAATTAAGTCCAGTGGGGTCAAAACTGGATTACCGAGTTGTGACGGTTCTTTGATTTTTTAGAAATTTTCCGAAATGTTACCAAAAAACATAAATTGTGATAAAACTACTCCACTTTAAACATTAAATCGGTACTTTCCTGAAAGCTGAATGATGAAAGCTCTTGCTATGCACCCATTACCTGAAAACGTATACAAAACAGCTACCCCAAAATACAAAAAATCTGAATTAGCTAATGATCTATACAGATCGGAATTTATTAATTCCACTTCAGCAAACAAAAGGCTGAGGCGAAATATCTTCTTTTAGAGGGACTTCAGACAAAAGCGCAAATTGGAAGGATCAAAGTGGGGTAAGATTTTTGTTCGGCTTAATTAAGTCACGAACGTCACACGATGTTCGGTGGGCATTTCTTTGCACAGGTAATCGCGATCGCAGGGGCATTAAGTCAAACTGTAGTGCGTCTCTCCGGCACTCCGCCACTCGGGCACGTCGCAAATGAACAAGCGACCACGGAAACAAAAGAAAGACGGTATGCTACTCTCCCATTTCGGTAATCGTACTCTGGGTTTTTCAACGATTTTCCGGACAAAAGATTTGCGTTGTCATTGCAATAATTATTTGTTTGGTTTTTTTCGTATTAGCAAAATTCTAGTAACTTCTATTACTGCTTCACAAATAGTTATTTCTAGACAAAAGGTCTTAAATGTATCTATTGAACTCAGATTCAACTATTCAAGAAATCAATTTATTTTATTTATAGCCCAATTTCAGCCGAATCTCATTTCCAATTAGAGAAAATAAGACAATCTGTAAAGATTCCAACTAAATTGAATTGTCATGAACAAATTGGAACACAATCTAAATTTTAGACACCGCCTGTGAAAAATAATTAATTACGCTATTTATTGAAATTATGTTATTTGTTATAGGTACCTATCTAGTTTTTGATGGATTCGACGCCGAAGACTCAGGTGCGGTCTAGGCATGGTTTGGGAGCATGCCTTGAGTAGCCTCATGTTACTTCTAATATATCTACAACAACTTTTGTAGTTAATCTATACGAATATTATAAATGTGAACGGGTGTTTGTTTGTTTGTCCGTCTTTCACGTCAACGGCGCAACGGATCGACGTGATATTTTGGTATGGGGATAGTTTGGGAGCTGGAGAGTGACATAGGCTACTTTTTATCCCGGATAAATATCGATACCCATGTGATAACAACGTGTAGTCCACGCGAGCGAAGCCGCGGGCGGAAGTCTAGTTAGTCTAGTTAAAAATAAAGTGTGTAAAGTGTGTTGTTCATTTATCGACATGTTTTAAGCTGTAGGAATCCTTTAATGTGTCCTTTTATGAAAACAAGCACGCCTACATACTTACTCGTAATACTGAAATAGTTCGATGCCTTTAAGATGATTTAGGTTTATGTAACCTATTTACCCCCTGGGTTTGATTTTCGGAAAATTACGAAATGCGTTGCCTATTTGTTTTTAGGAGTACGGCTACAAACTTTAAAGTTGAAATGTCTATTGTACCCCCCCTGATTTTTCATTCCAAATTTCACCCCTATTTCAACCTTTTAGGGGTTGAATCATGTTCAGCGCGTTAAACTTCAAAATAAATGCCATTTTTGGCTTTTGCAATAGTCATCCCATAAAACCTCAATAACGACATCCATATCGATTTTTAGGTTTATTTATCCCATTTAACCTCTCAAGGGTTTTTTCGAAAAAAATACGAAATGTGTGTTTGCTTATTCGGCCGGATTCCCGGAGGCGCGGGTTTGAATCCCGCCTGAAAGCTACTTGTAGGGCTCGTGGTTTTTTACTATCACATTTTTCCTATACTTACAAAATTGCATTGTGAATGCATAAAAATTATTTAAAATCTCAATTTAATGGCTGTTTCATCTTAATTGACTGTTAAACATTTGTAAAAATGTTTCTTTCGGATGCGAGGGTTTCCTCACATTGATGAAACAACGCTGGCCTATAGTGTAACAAGTGATAGCAAAATTCGACGAGCATCATAAGTGCTGTATCAGCCTAAACGGAATAAAAGTTATTCATTTTCATTTTCGGGGGTGGAATAGGGTATTTTACTGTTGTTGAAATGTAGATATTTAATGATGACGTTAAAAAATATTGCAATTAAGAATACCAAATGTGAAAAAATAATTTGAATCTGTTTTATAATAAAAGAATTATAGTCTGTTTGATTTTGACTATAGCTGTCTCTTTCTAAAACGAAATCTTCTATGGCGTGACTATGACGCTACTAACCCACTGACGTCACTAAGATAGCGTCCTGTCCTTGTCTAATTATAAAGTTTGAAGTCCTATATCTTTGAAAATATTCAAGATAATTCAAAATGAAAACTTGTTTCGTGTAGCTAATATTTCGAAAAACATTTTAAAGAAATAAAAAAAAAACAGTAAAATACCGTATTGTCAAAAACGCTGACACGTAACGTTAATATTAATTTTCAATTGTCAGCCTAAATACAAAATTTTAAGATCCTAACTTCAAAACTGACGGACTTTCATACAAACATTCATCCCCTATTTTACCCCCTTAAGGGTGGAATTTCCAAAAATCCTTTCTTAGTGGATGCATATACTGATGTATAAGGTATCTATATATGCCAAAATTTCAAGTCTCTGGATAAAGCGGTTTGGGCTGTGCGTTGATATCTCAGTCAGTCAGTCTGTCAATCAGTCAGGAATTTGAATTTTATATATATAGACAGATTAAACATATAGGTACTTACTTATTTATAAAGTTTAGTTAAGTCTTCATCATCGGAACTATATTTTTAGAAGCGTGTAAAATTTCCTTCAGTAGACTTAACTCTTGGGTGATATCACCTGGGTACAATGGTACAGTCGAGTTCAATAATTTCTGTGCATTTTTTGACCTTGTCGCATTAAGTTTTTTGACATCGTCTTTTGTACAACTTGTTACAATAATGACTACGACAAAGTTCAAAAAAGCACAGATTTTCTAGAACTCGATTGAACCAACTTGAACTTAGTGGAATAGGTGAATGAGGTCTACTAAGGGTTAATGTTTTCCTTCAGTAGACTAAATTCACCCATTTGGAGACGAATTAAGAATACTATTTGGTAGGTACGCTTAATGTGCCCAGGTGATATCACCCAGAGGAATAAAGTCTACTAAAGGCTTAAGTATGTCATGCTCTCGTTAAACATTCCTGCGGTGGTGTCGTGTGAGTCGGGTCGTCACGTTCCCTAAAATATGGTTGAGCGAAGCGATGGCTGGCTCATGCGTCATGCTCGTGAACGGGTGCTGCCAGTGGGGTGGGTCTGCTCATGTCTACTCGTGTTAAAGGTGTTCGGGATATGGTTTATAATAGTATTATATAGATTTATGAGCGAGCTGGTGTGTCTCATGGTAATTTTGGTACCCGTGTCTTACAGTTACGGCAATTTTTCTAATAATTGTATTATTTATTCAAAAATTCTTTTTATTTGTTAATACTTATAGATTTGAATATGCGGCGCAGCTTGCAGTTTCCTTTTTATTAATCCTATAATATAATATGAATAAGATTAAGATTAGTGTGTTCATTAAACTATTTGATTCCTTGTTTGGTTGAAAATTGTTTACTGTTTTAGGTAATAAGCAAAATTGTACTTAATTCTAGCGGTATTCTGTTTGTGATGGAAAGTAACCTTACTATTATGTGAAGGTCATTTTTCAAATTTGACGACTCTGTATAAGTTAAAACAGGGAGAAAAAAATAGCCCTTGGCGAGTTTCTTGCCGGTTCTTCTCGCTACAAGGTCTCCTGCCGTAGGATTTGCGAACCGATGGCGTAGCTTCATTGACGTTCATAAGTGTTGTTATACAAACCTAAATTGAATAAACGATTTTGAATTATTGAATAATTATTGAATTAAAGGTAAAATTTAAACACACCCAACATTTGGTACGAGACACATAATATTGCCACTAAACATCATACCTATGAAATTATGTATTGTATGAGGTGGTGTTCAATGGGAGCACTCCAGCATATCAATGTGTGCTCATATATCTCAATGATCCTGGCGCGCATTATGTAGCTGTGACAGTTTCATAAAAGAATATGAAAATGTGTACCTAAATTCTACGTCGTTTTTCATCTACTTACTTTTGCTTATGAACGCATGCTTTATGTCTTTATGTTGACTACTTATAATGTGATATAATATGCGACTACTAGAGGTTTAAAATCCCACAATTCTAGGCAGGTTATCCCAGGCTTCAATTTTTTTTTCAAAGAATTTAAAAGACTAATAGGCTCCTCGCGGCTTTACTCGTTATAGTGGGAATATTGGAATAAAATATAGCCTGTCACTCGGGAATAATGTAGCTTTTGTACTACTTGTGAAAGAATTTTCAAAATCGGTCCAGTAGTTAGTTTTAGGCCCGTATTCTAGAACGTCACTTAAGGGCTCTTAGTAAGTGAAAACGCGAAAATTGCCTATTTTCTATTAGCTGTAGATAGAACGTATATGTGATTGGAGGACTGTTTCGAAAACACGATTGGAAAAATTTTGCTCGATAGAAAAAAATCCTGAGATTACCTCTAAAATTTCATATAGATGCACATTACCACCGTGTTTTACAATAATAATTCCTATAAAATCACAAACACATAGGTATTTACCTTTTCTATTTCGTGACTGTTTAGATTAAAAAAAAACTTAAAAATTTTATTAACTTTTTTGATAAAAGTGTAAATTTAGCTTACGATTTTTAGTTTCGAGCTCGTTGATTCCATAGTGATTTTTCGCTGACCGCCAAACCCCCCTTAAGTGGAGATCTGTTCTTAAGTACAGTTAGAAATGGATGCAAATACATGCAACGAATGCATTCATCCCTTTCTAACTAAACTTGAGAAGAGATCTCGTTCTACAACTTGTAAGAAACAAAAAACAAAAATACAAATTTATTCTATTTAAAATATTAGTACCTATCTATGAACTTCTTCGTTTCATTGATATCGATGCTATAATAGGTTAGGTATGTAATAAAAACATAATTAAACACACCCTTAAAAACTGCATTAGTGTAGGTAAAACATGATGTTCAATTTCAAGTGCACTTAATCACTTTAAGGGGGAAAGTTATGATTTATATTTACGCTACGGACCGCATAAGGTTGATGCAAAAAAGACTTGATATAATAAATCTCACGCGTCATAGAGATGCAAGCCTGTGCCGCGGCGTCGCGCGCAGCAGCCCAGAAAATTGGGGCTCCCGAGTCCCGCGACCCGACTACTGCACACGAAGTACACCGACTTGTACTCGGCTACAGTACTGTAGGGAATGGTTGTTTCATTTCTGAGCGTTACAATACTTCTCAGTAGACAACAAGCAGAAAATGAAGACAAGTGCAGTTTAAGTCTTCATTTTACACATACGATATGAAGAATCTAGGTATCCCTAGCGAAAACAGCGTAGAAACGACTTTTTTCTAGGTACCTAATTCATAGTTGAAGATATTGTTACAGACGATATCGACGATGATGTTCAGAAGTTACTAAATGTGTGAAATTTTTTCTAGGGACGAGCTTCTGCATTTCTATTTTTATAATCATAGACTTAATCTAATGATTAGATTCGATTACCATCTAATCGAATCTTTATGGGTGTTACCTACCTATCTATTTTTTTCTAATTTAAGGCGATGATTCCCGAAAATAGGGTATTTTAAATTATGGATTACTCGCAAACCACAAGTACTTACTCAAAATTTGGAAAACATATATTATATGTTATTTTACAGTCTTTTATCTAGTGTTTCCGGCCCTTATATTTTCCATTAGTGATACTTTACTGTAACAAATAAAATTCCAAACATCCGTCTAATAATAATTCAAACATCATAATAATACTTGCAATATAGGTTGGTTTTAGTTAATAAAAACGTATGAAAATAATTGTCTTTGAATAGCCGAGGGATTCCGGCCGTCATATTTTTTTATTTTATTATTTCATTTTTGTGATTTTCGATTCGCGGAGCGCTCGCGAGTTCACAGTTCACTGCCGGCTGCCGCTGGGTCCGCGCGAAGTGTATCGAGCGCGGCAGAGCAATCGTTAGCGTGCCTATTTTGGTCGGGAATCCTCGCCTTAAACGACTCAAATATATCTAGGCTACATTTTTGCTACAAACGCTTCTAAATGCACTTTATAAACTTCGGTTATTATTAACTGTCATAAAGCCATCTTTGATTTTCTAACTTCCATTGCTGGCTTTTAGCTACTTAATTTACTTTTCATGCTATACGAGGTGCCCTACCTAGTACAGACCTAATTTACCTACTGCCATAAATACTTATAATTTTAACAAAATGATCTTAATATTTTATCCGCAAGGTTCTAATATTGGGATAAAAAGTAGCCTATGTGCTATTCCAGCCTTTAATCTATCTCTGTACCAAATAACATCCAGACCAGGGGGGCTACAGGCAAAAAAATATGGATATGGACATGGGCTTCATTTGACATTTGAAACCCATATTTTGTCCGTTTAAGGATCCATATTTTAGCTGGTAGCCGCCGTCGCCAGATTCACAAACTATCGGAAACGTTCCCGACCGACACAGCGGAATGTAGGTATATAGCAGCATTCGAAAGTGGATACGGAACCCGCATTTCAAAGACAAATCACGGAATTGGAATCTGAGTCCGTTTCCGACGGTTTGTGAATTAGAGGGCAGTTCAGCCGTTCTTTGGTAACAAACAACCTAACTTTCGCATACATTATATTAGTACTTAAGATACTTAGATTGAAATACCTTTAAGCAGTGCCATGAATGACCCAATCAGTGTTTGCTTTACCCAACAGACTACGTTTATAAGACAGAGAGACGAAATAAAATGGAGTTTAGTTTTCAATGGAGCAATTGATTGTAGAAATAGCTGTCATTTGGAGCTGGCTCTCAATTAATGAAGTATATTCTCCAGTTGGTTCCCGTTTTGGCTGCAATTCATGTACTGGCTATAAATTAAATTGGAAGTCGCGTAGGCACCTCTGTTCAGATTGTGGATGATTAGCGGATGTCTGTTACTGGCGTTCTAGCTCCTGGATGAATGTAGTAGCTACCTACCTACTACGGACGGAAAAGGTAAGTAGGTATGTCATAAGATAAGCTAGTATTTTTTTTTCATATTCGTACTAAGTATAGGTATAGGAGTAGGTACATACGTGACTACGTAAGATGATTCTGTACTACCTCAAAATTGATTGGCGAGTTTTTTAACATTATTTCATAGTATGAAAATGAGTTACATAAGTATATTTTTAACGTAGGTGCCCTCTACCTTTTCATTGCGTAAGGACAATAACACATTAGATTAAAATGTAGTAGGTAAGTAGGTATCTACTAATCTATAGATGCTACGTGAAAATAAAAAAAATTTCAAGTTGTGCATCTAGGTATGCACAATTTGCACACTACACACACCTACACTTGTTCTTCACAATATCCTAAATTAAGCTTTAAGGCGAGGAATCCCGACTGAAATAGGCACGCTAACGCTTGCTCGGCCGCGCTCGATACACTTCACGCGGACGCAGCGGCAGCCGGCAGTGAACTGTGAACTCGCGAGCGCCCCGCGAATCGAAAATCACTTAAAATTCAATTAAAAATTAACTAATAAAAAAATCAAAATTGTGACGGCCGGAATCCCTCGGCTTATCAAAGGCAATCATTTTCGTATATTTTTCATTAACTAAAACCAAGTATACTGCAAGTAATACGATATTTGGATTACGATTAGACGGATGTTTGGGATTTTATTTGACACAGTAAAATATGACCAATCAAAAAAATACGGCCGGAAGCACTAGATAAATAACTGTAAAATAACATATATTTTTTCCAAGTTTTAAGTACTTGTGATTTGCGAGTAATCCATAATTTAAAATACCCTATTTTGGGGAATGCCCGCCTTAAGAAACGGCACATCACCACTAAACAATCATGTCCGTATGAATTGAGGAGCCACGCCAGATTTTTAAGGACAGCTTTCACCCTTCTTTAGTAACCATGCAGATAATTTTGTTCAAATTCTGAAATTTGTATTAAAAGAGGTAGGTAGGTACCAAAAGTTATATCTCTGCAAAGGTGGCTCCTCAATCTAAACATATAGATTGAGGAGCCACCTAGAACTCGTATAATGTATTGAATGTAGGTTACTGAAAATTATGTATCATTTTGTATCTATCGCGTAGGATATCTACTTACTACAATTTTGAGCCCATTACCTACCTAGTTGGTTCTAAAATTCAAGAAACTATACAACTTTTTTGTTGTGGCTCCTCAATCCTTAAACAATAGAGTAAACTTTGCTAAAGGCAACTAAACTCAAAAAGGCTTAGAAAACCTGCAACTTTTTAGTAAAATGGAAAACAATAGAAGACACAGGATCGATTGCAGTGCACTTTCACGTCTGCAGTGAATGGCCTCAGAGGCCTTGTATTAAGGTCCATAGTCGAGTGGCGGCGCGCTAGAATAACGGCGGCGAACAAGTAGCAATAACCCGACTATTCGAGAGGGCATCGAGGGCCCTCCCGCGTTCGGCGCCCTCTGCGAAAGCCGCCTCTCGACCTAATGCAGCTTACGTTACGTGAGCTAATAGGATCACCTAATCAGGTAGACTTGAATTAAGGACAATCATAATGCATCACTTGAAGGTATTTAAAGTTAATGTGGTTTAAAACCCTTAAAAGAGTGACTAGGGCCTGGCGCACCACCACGGCACGGCCAGCGCCCGAGGAGCGAGCGACACGGCACGCCAAGCGTCGTCGATTTTAGAGTAAGAAAAACTGCATACAAAGATTTTCGCAAATCGAACATTGTTAGTTTTCAAAACAAAATGTTATAAATAAATATTACTTAAGTATCATCATCATCATAAAAAAAATATACTTAAGTATGATACTTAAGTATACTTATATAAATAAATGTTGTACCTACTTATGTTATTTTTAGACCGATAGCGCTAAGTTTTGAGGTTTCAAAAATACTAAAGTTGATGGTTTTTCGCATATAGTTTCCGGACCATTTACCCAACCTTATACTTTATTTTGTGTCACTTTGGGTACATGCTTAAGTGTTAATTTAGGTATTTGTCTTTTCGATCAGTATTGGACGTAAAAGAAAATTCAAGATGAAAATTTTACATTCATGATACTATCGAAGTAGGAACTGATGTACATAGGCATTTTGTGTCATCTCTGTCCACGAGAATCCTGATATTTAACCAAAAACTAACACTTCGCTCTACTAGCTCTTAAAGAATATTACAATAGGTTAAATAGGTGTTACGTGTTTAAGAGTACTGATATCTTTTGTTCAAAATATGTTGTGTCAAATTCATCCACGACTTTTATAGAAATTTAATTTTTTTATTACAACACCCTGTAAAAGCCACAATAGAAAATGCAAGTTATTAGAGTTTACGTGTTTTTGATTATGATGGTGTAACAAAACACTATTCATAATTTGTGTCATTTTTATCCACGAAATCTTATAATTTGGAAAAAACAGACTTCTTCGCACGAAGGGCGAGCGCGGGAAAGAGCGCGGGCGCGGAGCCGGGCGTCGCGCGCTTGTTTGGTAACATTTATTCATTCCTTGCAAGTTGCGACAAAGTGCGTGCGTTGTTCGATTTAATTGATTTAAAAGTTATAGAAGCTGTAAAAGACTAATAGACCGGGAGACGACCGCCGATAGACCTACCTGATCGAGTACCAACATGACATACTCATTGTTAGGAGTAAGGCAAACATTTACGTTAAAAAAGTTGGGTTGCGTAGCCGCACCGCAATCTGGCCCTCTTAGTACTCATGAAAAAAGTGACGCTAAAATGATGATAAAATATGTCATGCACGATATTTAAATGAATAAAACACAAAAGCAATTGTTGCGGTCGAAACGGGCGGACGGCATACGCACGCACACACGTCCGTTCGGTACCTACGATTATCTATGCGAACCGTTCATAAATAAATGTCAATGGTCAATGTGGTCAATATTATTTATATTGACGCTTCGATTTGCTTCGAATCTGAACATGAACTAATATCGGCATACCTACCTACCGCTCTTTCGTTATACCGCTTCTCGATGTCACGCGCCCCGCTTCGAGTAGTTAGTGTACAGGCAGCAAAACAAAATTTATATTTGTATTATTTAAGAAAATTATAAGTTTGACAAAAAGAGATCAAAATAACTATAAAATAAAATCATCTGACAACAAAAGTGAAACTGTAGGGCAAATAATTAATGAAAAGCAATTTAACAAGCCCAAGGAATATATAAAATCAAATTAAATTATGACTATATTAGCGATCCCTTAGACAATGCAACTGCATTGAATGATTATTTTGTAGACAAAATTCAACCAATCCATGAAAGTAATCGGAATGTAACTGCACACATAGACAGAAAACAGCAGTCTATGTTTACGCCCCTTGCCTACCCCATGATGTAAAAGAAAATACAACAAACATGTACATTGAAAAGAAATAGAAAAAAAAACCTCCAGGGGTCTTCTTAAACGAAACAGATACCAAAAATATAGTTTTTGAATTTTTATTCTGTCTGTCTGTCTGTCTGTTGTCCGCGTTTCACGCAAAAACTACGGGACGGATTTTGATGAAACTTTTTTTGTTATACAGCTATTGGTTCTCGCCAACATAAAGGCTATAATTTATTTTGAAGATCGCAATATCTGATGTGGAACCATTATAATAAAACTGTAAACGATCCAATTGGTGATGTGAAAAAAAAATTATATTTTTTTTTAATTTTTTTTTTTAAACTTTATTAACAATAATATTGATATTTAATGGAAAAACTTAAAAAAAACTTTTTTTCAATTAATTATAAGCAATTAAAAATTGATGAAATTTGAAAAAAGATCACCCGACTATAAACGCTCCACGATTAGCTGTGACGTCACAATGTTTAAACTATTTTCCAACAGTACCACAGAGTTTACGTGGTAAACCCAAAGATATTATAATATCTTTGGGTAAACCATGGTCCCTTTTAAAATAGCACTTTTTTTTTATAGGTTTATATTTAGGCTTTAGCTTCTTTTAATATTAGTCACCATCACATACATTGTTAAAATACCAAATTATAGTAGCTCGAGCCATCTCGAGCACTTAATAGTGTTATGGAAAAGGAAATATTGAAAAGTTCGTTTTCAATATTTACCCGACCGAGGATCGAACCTGGGACCTCTAGATATAGCGGCACCTTGAAAACCGGTGCGTACACCACTCGGCCACGGAGGTCGTCAAATGTCGTCTATGTTAAAATAAAAATCCAAGATGGCGGCCAACTTTTTTTTTTGTGGGCCAATTTTGATGAAACTTGATTTTTAGTACTATTTTGACAAGAAAACTGTAACGCAATGTTAAAAAAAAACCAAGATGGCGGCCAACTTTTTTGTTTGTGGGCTGATTTCGATGAAACTCGGTTTTTGGTACTATTTCGTCAAGAAAAGAGTAACGCAATGTAAAAAAAAATTAAAATCCAAGATGGCGGCCAACTTTTTTGTTTGTGGGCCGATTTTGATGAAACTCGATTTCTAGTACGATTTTGACAAGGAAACAACAACGCACTGTTAAAAATATTAAAAAATCCAAGATGGCGGCCAACTTTTTTGTTTGTGGGCTGATTTCGATGAAACTCGGTTTTTGGTACTATTTCGTCAAGAAAAGAGTAACACAATGTTAAAAAAAATTAAAATCCAAGATGGCGGCCAACTTTTTTGTTTGTGGGCCGATTTTGATGAAACTCGATATCTAGTACGATTTTGACAAGGAAACAACAACGCACTGTTAAAAATATTAAAAAATCCAAGATGGCGGCCAACTTTTTTGTTTGTGGGCTGATTTTGATGAAACTCGGTTTTTGGTACTATTTTGACAGGAAAAGAGTAACGCAATGTTAAAATAATTAAAAATCCAAGATGGCGGCCAACTTTTTTGTTTGTGGGCCGATTTTGATGAAACTCGATTTCTAGTACTATTTTGACAAGAAAACAAAACGCAATGTTAAAAATATTAATAAATCCAAGATGGCGGCCAACTTTTTTGTTTCTGAGCCGATTTTGATGAAACTCGATTTCTAGTACTATTTTGACAAGAAAACAACAAAGCACTGTTAAAAATATAAAAAAAACCAAGATGGCGGCTAACTTTTTTGTTTGTGGGCTGATTTTGATAAAACTCGGTTTTTGGTACTATTTTGACAGGAAATTAGTAACGCAATGTTAAAATAATTAAAAATCCAAGATGGCGGCCAACTTTTTTTGTGGGCCGATTTTGATGAAACTCGATTTCTAGCACTATTTTGACAAGAAAACAACAACGCAATGTTAAAAATATAAAAAAATCCAAGATGGCGGCCAACTTTTTTGTTTCTGGGCCGATTTTGATGAAACTCGGATTTCTAGTACTATTTTGACAAGAAAACAACAACGCACTGTTAAAAATATAAAAAAATCCAAGATGGCGGCCAACTTTTTTGTTTGTGGGCTGATTTTGATGAAACTCGGTTATTGCTACTATTGTGACAGAAAATAGCAACGCAATGTCAAAAATGATAATAAATCCAAGATGGCGGCCAAATTTTTGTTTGTTGGCCGATCCAAAATTTTAAGCTCGTCTCAGAATCGGTAAGTGAACACTTTCTTCTAGAAACATGGGTCAAAATACGACCAAAATTTTTGGACTTCCCATACTAAATCGATCGTATAATCAGTCTGTAAGCCTAGCATGACCATCCAAAACTCGATATGTATCGCATGATGATAAAGCGATTTATTGACATTCAAACGTCAAAACCCATAGTCTTTTGACAGTTAAACCGGATAACTTATCATATCATATCGCGTTTTGGTTGGTCATGCTAGAAATCGAGTTGCATCGAAATCGGCCAACAAACAAAAATTTGGCCGCCATCTTGGATTTTTTATCATTTTTGACATTGCGTTGCTATTTTCCTGTCAAAATAGTAGCAATAACAGAGTTTCATCAAAATCAGCCCACAAACAAAAAAGTTGGCCGCCATCTTGGATTTTTTAATATTTTTAACATTGCGTTGCTGTTTTCTTGTCAAAATAGCACTAGAAATCGAGTTTCATCGAAATCAGCCAACAAACAAAAATTTGGCCGCCGTCTTGGATTTTTTATTATTTTCGACATTGCGTTGCTATTTTCCTGTCAAAATAGTAACAATAACCGAGTTTCATCAAAATCAGCCTACAAACAAAAAAGTTGGCCGCCATCTCGATTTTTTATTTTTTTACATTGCGTTGCTGTTTTCTTGTCAAAATAGTACTAGAAATCGAGTTTCATCAAAATCGGCCCACAAACAAAAAAGTTGGCCGCCATCTTCGATTTTTTATAATTTTTATTAACCATATCAAAATCAGTTCAGCCAAACGTGAGATAATCACGGACAAATATAGGTACTTACATACATACAGGGTTAATTTTTGAACACCATCCAAATTTTTAAGCTCGTCTCATTATCGGTAAGTGGACAACTTTCTTCTAGAAACTTGGGTCGAAATATGACGGATCAAACTGAGAACCCTTCTTTTTTGAAGTCGGTTTATATACTAAAACCTTCTCCTAAATGTAACAAATACTTTCCTGAAAACCGTATCAAAATCGGTTCAGCCAAACGTGAGATAATCACGGACAAATATAGGTACTTAAATACATACAGGGTTAACTTTTGAACACCATCCAAATTTTTAAGCTCGTCTCATTATCGGTAAGTGGACAACTTTCTTCTAGAAACTTGGGTCGAAATATGACGGATCAAACTGAGAACCCTTCTTTTTTGAAGTCGGTTTATATACTAAAACCTTCTCCTAAATGTAACAAATACTTTCCTGAAAACCGCATCAAAATCGGTTCGTCCAAACGCGAGATAATCGCGGACAAACATACATACCTACATACATACATACAATACAGATCAAATTGAGAACTTACTTTTCTTGAAGTCGGTTAAAAACCACTACCTAAGCTTGAAATTTTTTATTCTAGTAAGGCTGCATAAAATGGATTTTATGCTCTTGTGCATAAAGTAACTTCTTTTAAGACTACACAATACACCTTCATTTACGTGATATTATTTTTATGAAATATAGGTTATATCTTAATTTAATTACGACATATGAATTACTATCTAAATACATAATAAGGATTATTGCAGGGCGTACATTTACTTAAAAAAATAAAACGCAAAAATTTTAAATATCTTGGCATTACGGCTCAGACCATTAGTCGAACGTCACATAGTGGAAAATTAAAAAAAAAAGGGTGGCGGGAAGCTAATTAATTAGTCAAACAAAACTGCAAACTAATAAGTAGCTAAATTTGTTGTGTTGCGGTAGAAAATTCAATAAGTTATATGAAAGTTATTAAACAATGTCTTCGAGTAGTAATAGTGACGAACAAATAATGATTTCGCCTGAGACTTTAATGGAAAGAAGTGCGAAAAATGTATGAACAGATATTGCCGTCTAAGTTGAAGAAAATCTATCTCACTCAGCACATAACTACGAAAGTTTTATGATTTGGAAGAACCAAAAAAAAACGTAAACACGTTTGCGGAGTGTGTTTTGTTAAGCTATTTTGACGAATTGTTGAAATTAAAATTAATTAAAGTTTCTTGTATATGCTTAATCCTTGTTTTATTTCCTTGCAATCGAAGTGAAAAGCAGAGTGTATTTATTTTGGAGTCCAGATAAAAAAATATTGACTGAACTCTACTTATTTGATTATACACTAGGATTAATAATAATTACTTAACTAATAAAAATGGTGTTATGAAATACTTACATCGAAATGATCTTCACAACAAAAAAAATCGATTTTGTTTTGGGGTTATGACGGTTCACTGCTTGGAACCATTTGTTCCGACGTTCATGGTCTTGGGGAACATTTAAAAACATTTTTTGTCTAGTTCTTTTTCTAGTATTTGTACACATAGGTACGAAACAAGAACGATAACTTTTTAGATTCGACATTTCAATAGGTATGTATTTGAGTATATAGAACAACCAAAACTGTACTTATGTCAAACATCATTGACTTATATGTCAGTTTAAACTGCAATGAGTTGAGTGCAAGTTAACATTATGACGTCACACGCGCTCGTGTTTGTTCGGGAGCTGTTTTAGAGTGTCTTCGGTTCTGGATTCAAAAACTAATTTTTATTTTGAAATAACTTAATAAATGAATTATTGAAAAAAAATAAAAATAAAAATACTTTGTTACAAAACTTATATATGATCTTTCGATTTATCGCAAGAAAAAAAAAATTCACATCCCTAATTCTGTACATTGAAAAGAAATAGAAAAAAATACCTCCAGAGGTCTTCTTAAACGAAACAGATACCAAAAATATAGTTTTTGAATTTTTTGTATGTCTGTCTGTCTGTCTGTCTGTTGTCTTATGTATCACTGCCTGGGACAGATAGTCCAGCTAGGTAAGTCCAACTTCGAGAAAGAGATCTCTCGTCGAATCCAGCTCGGATGGGCAGTTTCTTTGACATATTAATTATTAGGATACAATATGAACTGTTTAATGAATACGATTGACTTTACGCAATTGTCTATCTGATTGTATGTACAGCATTTCATGCTGGTACCTACCTGATGACATAATTATCATCATTTAAGGCGTATTTTTTTCATGACTTTACTAAGAGGGCCAGGTTACGGTGCGGCTAGGCAACCCAACTTTTTTAACTTAACTTTTTGCTTTACTCCTAACAATGAGTATGTCATAGTGGTACTCGACCAGGTAGGGTTACCGACGGCTGCCTCCCGGTCTATAAAATGTTGATAAATATTTTGTGTTATAATTATGTGGTCTTATACTGGATGTTAATACAGTGGTTGTTAAAGAAAGTGGATTATTAAAGTTCAGAGAATATTGTTCATAGACATTCGTTGGTATTGAGATTGCAGACGCGCGCTTTGTACAAAATTCGCACGTAATTATTTATATCTCTAGCTATGGTAGGGTAGGGATAGGTATGTATGTAATTTATTTATGAACGCTTTCGCATAGGTAATCGTAGGTACCGAACGGACGTGTGCGTAGCGTATGCTCCCGCCCGCCGCCGCCGCCTAGCGCCTGCCCGCCGCCCGCCGGCCGGCGCTCGTTTCGACCTCAACGCAACCATTGTTTATTGTGTTTTATTCATTTAAAATCGTACATGATAATGACACAAATTTACAATGTCGATTTTTTATGTCTTGATGATAATGGTTATGTGAACACTAATTATAATATTTTTTTGAAGCATTTGTAGCTTGGAAAAGCAAAATAATTAAAAATCTTGAAATCGCGTGGCCTAATATGGCACAAATTTATTTAATGGGCATATTGTAAGTGATCCAAGATAGGAAATAGTTATTTATCAATTTGAATTTTTTTTCCGTACTGTTTTCTCATACTGACTCTATGTCAGTTTGCACTGGCCGAAGATGGCACAAATTCGGTTTGCACACTCCTCAGGCTATCCTAGACTATTACCATAATTATTTTGAACTTTAAATTTATTTTGCCAGTTTTGTCTGTAATAAAAACAATCAACCACAAATCAACGAATTGCTAAAAATGCAAGTGGCAGATGTAAATGTGACACAAAACGCAATAATAAGCTTCATAGGTACGACTGTACCCAGTTTAGAAATTAGCAACTTTAGAATTTTTTAAACTTATGACCTCAAAATAGGCCAGCGCTATCGGTCTATTTATTATATACGTAAGTTGACTGTGTAGGTTGTTGGGAATAAAGATGTAATAGTACATCTTTGGTTGGGAATATGAGATTTTTTGAAAATCTTTGAATGCAGTTGAACAAATAACTCTCATCTCTTATAGTTTCAAACTCTGCCATACTGACCCGTCCCGATGGATCACCCTGTAGGTATATTAAAAGACACGTTAAGATTGTTTAGGTAAAATCTTTTGCTCCACTGTAGGTTAGGTATATTTTTATTGGATCGGCGCCAAAAATCCTTTGTGTCCATTGAATATTGGAATAGTGGGCCCGGGACCTAATAATTGGTTTCTTTATCAGTAAAATATTTAAATGCAGCTGTCGTTCGTAATATCATTTGACTTAATAGCATTTTGACAGTCATCAATACTCATCATTGACCATACATTATTTACCTATCACTTTGCATAAAATTGCAACTACCTACATTAATCGAAGGGAAAGGTTTTTATATTAAAAAACTTTGTTCGTTGTTTTTTTTAATATTATGATAATGACAGATCCAGCAGTCCTATGCCCAGCAGTGGGCGTCGTTCGGCTGACATGATGATGATGATGATGATGATGAATGACAGATCTTTAGCTACCAATGTTAGTGACACCTACCCTTGATTGAAATCAAAATACCTATTTAAAACTACAGTACGATAAAACAATAAATACTGTATCATTTATTGGAATGAATACAAAGAAAACTTATTATTGGCTATTATTTTAGTCAAATCATGTCAAAGAATTCGCAATATACGAAAATTTATATAGAAATATACGTTTTAATAAAGTATAAACGACTAAATAATTAATAAGTATTATTAAAAACTAACAAAGTTTAGTTAAGTTGTTTATGACAAGAAAATACACAGTATGACGTAATATACCGTAGAATTTTTTTATCAATCCAAACTTCAGGGGTAGGTCATTTACGTGTTTAGAAAAAGTGTCCGGAAAATTTTTTTTTCTTCTATATGTACTTGCCTATCGCGGCAAAAAACTTAGGTATAAAGTAGTGGGGCGGCGACCAATCACAACTCGTAAAACGGGTTTTAGCGAGTTGTGATTGGTTGTTTCCACGGTTCAAAAATTCCACGGTATATACAGTATGTATAAAAGAAACTTTCATTTAATGCCTTATGTAATTATGATACAATAGATCTCAAATCGATTTTGTATAATGCACAGTTTACAATATAAAGATGCCAAAATAAGAACAGTAATCCGGTTCAGCGGATTGCACTCAATGAAAATAAATATAATGCACAATATTTAAAAAAATATTATACAAGTTCGTTTCACTAACGGTACATAAATTTTAGTAATGAGTAGTATACGTTAGGATAACGAAGGAATGTCATCAGTAGAAATTCTAAGAGATTACATAATATCAAGTCTTATTGTTAATTTTCACATTATATTGATATGGCAACAATTTTAAAGTAGCAACTTCAGCCCACTTCAGGTCTTCCGTACTATGAGAGTCCGATACGATGAGTTCCGACTTATTTTGTCCAATTTATCTGTAGATATAAGTTATCTCTACTATGTACAACTGACTCGAACTCGAGATCGAATTCACAGAGTCGTACTCTAGTAACATTAAAACTTGCAATTTTAGAGACTTTCGATTAACGTACGAAAGACTGATCAAGTGCAAGTGGCGGTATGGTAACAAATGGTATTCTTAATATTAGATATAAAATGATCTTTAGCTCATCAGTAATATATTGCACAAACTAACATCACCCCACATCTTGAGCAAGCTTAGAAATTTGTTGCTTTCGCACAATAATTACTGATGTTTTCTTTAAAAATACGGTAGGTAACTAAACTTAGAAGTAGATTCTTCGTATTGTAAGTCACTTATGCTAACAATGGAAAGTATTATGATGAAGATACACTGAATCACCAAATTACGAAAAATAACAAAGTTTTCTACCGTCATTGACCTACTTGTCGAAAAGGGTTTTTTCAAAAGCTTTCATTAAATAAAAAAGCCGCAATTATATGTAATAATTATAATACATTCTTTTTCATAATTTTGAATAATATTCATGTATTAATGCACACATGAGCAATTAAATCGACTCACTTTCTACAATGGAACTAAACATTAAAATTCTTCCAATCTACTTGAGTTTTAAAATATGCTACAATAACCAAAAATTTATTTCTTTACGTTTTATTTTAAACAAACGACAAAAACGTTGAATTCCGAGTCTAACGATAAAAAGATACGACATGCAAACAACTAATTTCAAGGAACAAACGGGGACCTTAAAGATATCATCATTAATGAAATTACTGGTAAAAAATCTGTTATAACAAACCATTTCTTAATGTGGAGTAAGTAAAGTAACTTGTTAAAGTTGTAACCAGAATAGTTAGACCACCACTGAAAGATCGATTCAAAACACATATTTTACACAATCACTAACAAACATTGTTAAGTAAGCAAATAACATATGATAAAAATATAATAAATAAAACAAAAACATACATTAATGGTAACTGCATTCGATATTGCACTTTATTGGTTGATGTTAATTATGCAGTCTCATTATTAATCGCCATGTAACGGTTAAGTCCCAACAATATGAGACGTAAACTCAGTTTAATATAAAAGGAATTTTAACCATCTCAATTACGACAAAAACAAACCTCACTCAACAATGTATCAGAAAAAAAAACTTAATACTTGTAACATAAATAACAATAACCATTTCATTACAATAGGGTATTTTACTGTTGTTGAAATGTAAATATTTAATGATGACGTTAAAAAATATTGCAATTAAGAATACCAAATGTGAAAAAATAATTTGAATCTGTTTTATAATAAAAGAATTATAGTCTGTTTGATTTTGACTATAGCTGTCTCTTTCTAAAACGAAATCTTCTATGGCGTGACTATGACGCTACTAACCCACTGACGTCACTAAGATAGCGTCCTGTCCTTGTCTAATTATAAAGTTTGAAGTCCTATATCTTTGAAAATATTCAAGATAATTCAAAATGAAAACTTGTTTTATGTAGCTAATATTTCGAAAAACATTTTAAAGAAATAAAAAAAAATCAGTAAAATACCGTATTAAAACTGTATCTGTAATCTACAAATATCTAGACCTATGATAACCATGACCTCTTAAAGCAAACTTGTATATCTGGTATTAAAATAAATATTTCTAATATGTAAATCGTTATCACTTTAAATATTGCCCATTCTTAGTTGTATGAATTAGCTATTTATTAGCAACACAATATACATAGTAATTATTAAATCCTTAGCCTAACCTTACACAAGACAAAACACTACAATATACATATTTAAAGCAAGTCTAACATACTACATTCTGGGAATGTTGTTTTATAAAATATGGCTACATACATGTATACTTACGTCATACAAATAATTATAAAAAATACATTATGATTAATCGATCAAGTCCAAAATATGTTTAAACAAGAAATATATAGTTAGATGTCAAATATAATTTAAAGCAATTAAATATTATGAGATTCTTTCTTTGGATATTTGTCAAAAGTCTTGCCATTATTCAATAAATTCTACGCAAACTGTTATATTTCACTGATACAATTTGCCATTAAAATGTCTCAAGCTTCGGTACATTTGCAGTATCCACGAATACCTTATTATTATGCATTAACTTCAATGTATAAGAATGTAAAGTATAATAATCATTGAAAAAATAAAAGATTCCAGATTCTTACGTAACTTATTTATTGATTGATAATTTCGAGGTAATTCCTTTTTTCTAATTATTATTTTATGATACGTTATTTTTGGTTTTGTTTGATATGATAGCCTATAAGCCAAATGCTATTTGAAAGAATCACAGATTATTCAAATAATTGTAAGTTTTCAAAAGTTAATTATCAATTGCAAAGCAATAATTACTGACTAAAACTTAAAACTGCGTTGTCATATTATCGATTTCAAAAATCGTCATTAGTACATTATTCAATACGGAACTCTAGCATACTCATCAGCTTCGTATTTAGAATTTTATTAAAATTTAGGGGCTTAACATACATCGCCCAACAGGCCTTCACTTAACCCTCGAGCAAGCAATTTAAACTTATTTTTACTTTTGCCTAAATAGGTACACTAACATGAGCCACGCCCCATTTTGTAGTTAAACATAAAAAGGATGTAGGTATGTAACTTGCTTAAAATTAAGGAAGGAGTCAAGTTTTAATTGTTTTGTATCAAGTATTGAAACAGTTTCGTAACCAGGTATTTACAAATAATTAATGAAAGATTGAAGTTGATGTTCTGATGATAAAGTTTACCAAAAAACCTTTAAAGTTAAGTTCTTTCTCTGGTTTAAAATATTCGTCAGTTAAACATAACCAAAATGGATATAGATAAATGTAATAGTTGTTCAAAAGGCGTCATCTTAACAATAAATGGAAAATAAATACGGAAGTGATGCGTTAATTGTTTCTTCGTACACAAAATATGCAACTAAAAATGTATTATTTATACGTTTTCCAGGGAAGCGATAGTAATTTGTTTGTTCGTTCACACGTACAATGCGATTATTATAAGAATAGGATAGGGTCACTGCCATGTTGTGACGTAAAGCTGTCAAAGTACTGCCAAACTAACTTCACTTCTTTATGGTGTGCAAAAAAAGAAATTTACAAAAGAAATAAATATGATGCCTCAATAAAACAAAAAAAATATTGATCCTTTCCCTGCTCTCAGCCTACACGAGAGTCAATAGCTAACCTACTGATATAAGATATTATTATTGTTATCAGTTTTCGGTCAGGGGTTAAAAATATATTATATATATATATATATATATATTTATATATAATAAAATTGTTAAGTAATTTTTTACATTTTCTTCAACATCAAACTAAACTATTTCAGTATTTCTCACAAAGCTAAGGAAGTAGATATCCAATTTCTAGATGGAAATAATTACTCTTTTTTTTGCATTTTTTTGCGATCTGTACCTTATTAGAGTGAAGTTTGTCAACAACCCGTCCTATTCTTATGTTAATCGCATTGTATACATATTGATTCAAACAGGTTCAGCATGGGCGTGGCGGCGAGTGTCAGCGGGGTCGAGCGGCGGCGGCGCGGCGCCGGGTTATAGCGGGTGCGTGGCCGCCTCGCCGGGCCCGGGCAGCGCGTGCACGCGCGCCGACAGCAAGTTGTGGAGGATGAACACCGCGGGCTTCGGGCTGCCTTCCATGTCCAGCTCCTGTAAACGGTGCATTTGCTTACATATCGGAATGTCAGCTGTTTTAATCATCATGTCAGCCGAACGACGCCCACTGCTGGGCATAGGCCTCCCCCAAGGATCTCCACAACGATCGGTCCTGCGCTGCCCGCATCCAGCGGCTTCCCGCGACCTTGACCAGATCGTCGGTCCACCTTGTAGGGGGCCTGCCCACGGAACGTCGTCCGGCACGCGGTCGCCATTCAAGAACCTTTCCGCCCCAACGGCCATCGGTTCTCCGCGCTATGTGTCCCGCCCACTGCCACTTTAATGATGCAATCCTTCGAGCGATGTCGGTTGTTTTAGTTCTCCTGCGGATTTCATCATTTCTGATTCGATCGAGCAGGGAAATACCAAGCATCGCTCTCTCCATTGCTCGCTGGGTGACTTTGAGCCTTCTTATGAGACCCATAGTAAAAGTCTGTTTTAATACATACATATAATCACGCCTGTTTCCCATGGGGGTAGGCAGAGACTATGGAGCGCCACCTGCTACGATCATTGCACGCTTTTTTCACTTCATTCACATCCGTCAAATGTATGTTTTAATATCGTCTTATTAAGCATGCAATACCTCATTATAATTATTTGAAACGTGTACCTTCCACAGCCGTATATATTATTGTAAACAATGATGTTTTATATGTAGATACGTTATCTGAACTAAAAAGTGGCGACGAAAAAGTAAGGTAATTGCCCGAAGTTTACTCAGTCACACACAGACCCTTGTCGTGTCAACGCGCTGTAAAAATTATTCGATTACGCCTCAAATAATAAACTTAATGCCTTCCTGTGTTTAGAGAAGTTGCAAAAACTATGCCGGATCTTTAAAAGACAAGAAAATTGATTCATTTCATACGTAATTATTGAAATTATAAATTTAAATTAAAATAAAATAATTAGTGATGGCTTTTACGCTGTTGCCAGTTCGACATGCATGAGCGAGTAAGCTTGTAAAGTTTTGTGAACGCATGAAAAAGAGACAGAAAACTGGCACATAAGACAGTGCTTGCAATAATTGTTTATCTCTTTTTGACACTGGGGGTTTGTGTATGAGTAACATTATTTTGGTGAAAAAGAGATAGATATGCGGAAATGCCTGTTGTTAGGAAGAGATAAATATATTTTGACAACTTGTGCTTGTTTTTTGTTTCTCTTAACGCGTAGTGCGTAATGAAAAACAAATTCGCCATTTTAAAATGCAATTTATTCGAGTGTAACGTGTCTATTAATAAAACGTCATTGATTGTAAAACGATGTTTCCAGATATTAATAGGCTTCCGTAACCCTTACCTACTGTAACCCTGGCCGCACACGGGCCACCGACCACAACTACAAAACGCCGTTACCGACCTCTTTCTAGTAGTTTTGATATGAACTCGACGCACACGGTGACGCCGGTGGTAGCCCGCCACATATCAGTGCACAATACCTGCGTTTAGCATGACAGCAATACACCTTGCAGCTTCACCGATCAGACTACTCTACACGTGTTTCGCCCCAACCCGGCCCGGGGCATCTTCAGGAGTAAGATCGTGTGAAAACCAGTACCCTTGTAAGCTACATGTATTTCTTTTTGCACAATGGTTAGGAACTTCCACCAGGTGACGATTCAATCAAATAAAGTAAAATGGTTTTCTCGGTGACAATTTGAATCGACCGGTATCCCACGTGTGTCGTTGGGTACTCACGATGGTGTCGTCGTCGGCGAAGTGCAGCCAGAGCGCGGCGCGGTCGTCGTCGGCGGAGGCGCGCAGCGCGTGCAGCGGGCGGCGGTACAGCGCGCGCGCGCCGCCGCGCCCCAGCGAGCCCGCCGCCATCCCATGTGTGTCGTTGGGTACTCACGATGGTGTCGTCGTCGGCGAAGTGCAGCCAGAGCGCGGCGCGGTCGTCGTCGGCGGAGGCGCGCAGCGCGTGCAGCGGGCGGCGGTACAGCGCGCGCGCGCCGCCGCGCCCCAGCGAGCCCGCCGCCTCCCACACGCACACGCCGCCTGCGCCCAGCGACAGCCGCGCGCACGCGCCTCGGAACCGGCAACCTTCAATAAAGTCTCCAGTCAAATTGGTCCAAAAAAGAAAAAACGTCGGCCAACGAAATAGTACATTACAGCCGAGGACAGGTAAGTAAGAAATTACATTGTCGAGGATGGTTTGAAGCACGAGCCGCAGGCGAGGGCTTTAATCATTCGAGGCAAGGTAATTTGCTTACCGTACAAGGCTTGTATAGTGCTTTTCGCAAGAAATGCGAGGAAATAAAAAAACTGTTTAACTAAATAAAATTTATTAAAACTATGACAACACATGTTCGGGCAATTATTAAATGTACTTAAATGTTATTGTTTTTCCGGGCACACTTATGTATAAATCGCCCATAATAATATTATTTTAATGATGTATCATTAAAATACGCCAACAACACAGATTCCGAAAACGTATGCGCCTTTTTTTCACTTTTCCAAATCAGATCGTAGGTTTTCATATATCTTTCTTTTGATTTTGCTGGCAGTAAGTTTTCTGTTATTAATTTTGCTTCTGCTCTCAAATTTGGTGGAGTAGGTACTTACAATGTCTGTATATGTTTCATTGGCAGAACTCATTTTAATAATTTATTACACAATATAAACTGTATTGATATCAAATCAACCGCTGAAAATCATTCCTGCCATTTTTTTTTATATTGGCTTGTGAGACCATGTGGAACGGTCATACAACCTATTGATACTTACTGCTTGCTACTAAAATGCGCAACTTCAATACCCGCTTCTGGGCGGTAGATGGCGCTGTACATATTTCCCATACAAAATTACTCGTAAAGGATATTTTGTCTATGATAAATCTCATTTTGTTTTTTTGATTGATGTTCGTGCTAAGGGTACATTGCGCTTGCGGTACAATACGAAGTAATATAATCTATGCGCACCGTATTTAAAAAAAAGTTAACCTAATTATGTTATAATAATAATAATGTGGCTGTATGGTGCAAATGTCCCGTTGCTTTTTCTGTTTTTATACACAGGAATAAAGAAAGAAAAAATAAAGAAAAAAAGTTGGTAGTACCATTGCAGATCACTGCAGTAATGAATTTCAGTACTTACTTACTGCACTAAAATCAGTGCAGTAAGTAAGTACTGAAATTCATTACTGCAGTGATTTTCAAATTTAGAATGTTTACCTCGGAAAAGTGCCACGTACTGCATTCTTTTCTCAAATATAATA
The DNA here is from genome assembly GCA_949710035.1 of Crambus lathoniellus. Lineage (NCBI taxonomy): Eukaryota > Metazoa > Arthropoda > Insecta > Lepidoptera > Crambidae > Crambus > Crambus lathoniellus. The sequence goes on from OX453306.1 coordinate 12,388,287, forward strand.
TTAACATTTCATAGCATAAGTGTGAAAATAAAATTACATACGTATTATTTTTGTAAACAGTATAAAGATTTGTTGCAAAGCAGTTATTCATGTTTGAAAATGAAAAAAGTTTTTTGTCCAAACATGTACCTATGAAGCGTGATTTCCTTCTTAAATTGACAAAATTGTAATCGATTTTTTAAATGTAATTCGAAAACACTTGACTTACTTATTTACGCTGTAAGGACTAAAAACATTAAACGGCTGTAGGTTTGGCCGCCTCTAACGCTCGTACTCACGGAAGGTGAACTCCGGCATGGCGCGCACGGCGTGGTGCGCGCCGTCGACGAGCGCGCCCGCGACGGCGGCCAGGTCGTGCGGCGTGTCGGCGCGCAGCGCGCGCACGCACAGCCCGGCCGGCGTGCCCGCGCGCACGCCCAGCGCCGCCGCGCCCGCGCCCGCCGGCCCCGCCGCCCCCGCCGCCCCCGTGCCGCCCCCTGCTGTGTTGCCTGTGTGATTTTAAACAAATAAAAAAAGCAGTCCGATCCCCTATTATAAGTACCTCTATTACTATAGCTGCAAATACCAAAATCGCGTAACGAGCCAAGGATTAGCTCACAACGCTTCTTACAAGCGACATTCAGAGCAATAGGCTACTTGACAAATCAAATTAAGTATGAAATTTGATCCATCTAATGAATATTTCCTTTAGTACTTGGCTTAGGAAAACGTAATATAGCGATAGATGGATAAGTAAAAATAATTTGAAATATTATTTTTTTATTTTTTATTTGAATTGATGAAAACACTATCGCCTATGTTGTGACGTCATTGGATTGCTAAATTTGTAAACAAATAAACGTCACTTTCACTTTTGCTACATATTAGTAAGGGTGTATTCCACTTATCAAAGATCTTTGTCCAATATACATTTCATCAAAGAATTTGAATGTCGAAAGTACAATTGAACGTCAAAGTCGTCCAATTTCTTTGATCAAACGCATATTGGACAAAGATCTCTGATAAGTGGAACTACCCTAAGGTAAGTAAACAACCATTTGACACTGTTAACACTGTCAAGTGGTTGGTTACAAATTTTATGACGTCAGAACAGAACATGGCGAAGAGCGTTTTTACCGGTTAATAAAAAGCGAAATTTTAAAATAAAGTTTTGTAGGTTTTTATGTTTTAAAATATTAATAAATATTTTTTTTTGTGTAATAGGACAATTATTAATCGTTTAGGACACGAATAAAAAAAGGGTCATGTCAAGTAGCCTATTCTTTCATGATATTATTCATTCTTTCATAACGCGTTCTAACAACTATAAAAGACAACGATATGAACCCTTGCAATCTTTAACCTTCCAATACCCTACCATCGGAATGTGGACATTTAAAAGAAGTGACAACAGTTTCTTTGTTCATTAATTGAAATAAGACTTTATTTAAACCAGATCTTCTGAATCTTACTTACAAAAATAAAACCGCCTTCTAAAAAACCACATCAACAAAGTAAGAAATAATTCCTCACCAAATAAATAACGTAAGTACTTTGAAGTCGGGCTTGAAACATGTACAATTTTTTGTTGTTTTTGTTAAAACCCGCCCGACTTCAAAGTACTTACGTTATTTATTTGGTGAGGAATTATTTCTTACTTTTTTGATGTGGTTTTTTAGAAGGCGGTTTTATTTTTTTATAAAAATATTTTTTATTTCACTCTTTTTAGTGCATCGTGCAGGCAACTTACGTGTTTTCTGGTAAATAGGTATGTGATCAAACTCAAAACCTCCTTTTTCGAAGTCGGTTAAAATACCTTGAGGTATCCCCTTTTTAACAAAACAAGAATCATCTAAATCGGTTCATAAACAAAGGAGTTATGCCTAAAGATACGTATTAAATTCACATAAAGTGGTAACGAAAACGACAGTATTTTAAAGATTTCCTGAAAACTACTGAACCGATTTCAAAATTTCTAAAAATGGGACCAACTTGGAAACCAACCTGATGTAATAACGTTTGAACCATTTCAATCGGTTCAGCCGTCTACGAGTAATCGGTGGACATACACAAAAAAAAAAAAACATACATACAGACGAATAGAGAACCTCCTCCTTTTTTATTTAGAAGTCGGTTAAAAATACTTATAGTATTCCTATATTCATTATTAAGTTAAGAAGAAAATTAAAACTAATAATACTTACAAAAAAACGTTAAAATTAAAACAAACTGGTAGTAAACGAAAACGTTATAAAATGTGCATCAAAATAAAATGTTAGTAAAGTTACCAGTGCCAGCGGGTCCGCGTCTCCACCACGCCAAGCGCGTCGCTGCCAGGCCGAAGCTCTCCGTGGGCGCGCACCACGCCTCCGCAGACCACGGCGCCGCCTCGTATAACCTGGTGTAGTAGGAAATACATTAGGGCTCAATTCCTCCTACACTGACGACGGTCGCGCGTACCAATATGCATTATGTTCTACAATGCGATTATTAGTGTAGGAAATGAAGCTAGTTGACCCCCACAGTAATTCGTCAGTCAGAAAAAACTTTACACCGTGATAAAGTAACAATAAATTAAAAATATTGCATAAATTTCCAAAGAATAATAATAATAGAAGTTAGTTTTTTTTAATGAAAGTCATATTTCATAGATATCTTTTTGAGGAAAAATGCTCCGTTGAAACTTTCTTCACCATACATATTCATGTAACGTATTAAAATGATTTATGAAATATCCAAAAAAATATCCCAGCAGAAACACTAAATTTTACTAAAATATGTATTTTTGGTGTGACTCGGACCGTAAAATTTCTCCGTTGAACTTTTTTACGGAAATGCTATTTTATTGAAGTTTTATAACTACAAAATGAAAATCTAAAAAATTAACCATGTAATTAAACAATTTTTAAAAATTGCCGTTTTACTCGCAGTGGAAAATTTCTCTATCTGTTTTATTTATTGACTTAAGTACACAGTTCACTTTATTTTCAACTATGAAAATATCCAAAAAAAAAATTCAAAACCTTAAAGCATTTTACATAGAAAAACATAATTTAGCAATCGGGAGCTGTGAGTAGGAAGCGAGGCGTATGAGCGGGGCGCGGGAGCGGTACAGGACGGGTTCCCCGCCACCCCGCCACCACGCCGCCGCCCGCCGCGCCGCCGTCCGCTCGCGCGATCTATTCTATATTCACGTATCAATCGTCGAGGCAAAATAATTATGTTGACATTGTCTTTACCAAATAGTTGTATAAATAGTAGACCGAGAGGCGACCGTCGGTAATCCTACCTACTATAGAGTACCACAATGACATACTCATTGTTAGAAGGCAAAAAGTTACGTTAAAAAAAGTTGAGTTGTTGGTGCTGGTTAGGTTGGCGGCTAGGCAAGCCGCAACCTGGCCCTCTTAGTATATTCATGAAAAAAGTGCGGCTAAAATGATGAGAAAATATGTCATCAGGTACCAGCATGAAACGCTGTTCATACGATCAGGCTTGATAGATAGACTAGAAAAATGTGGTCTGCCTCGCGCCGTCTTGGCTACTTTGTCAGTTCGAGCGACTTTAGAGGTGGCTTGCGGGGTGTATCTTACTGTAACTTAGGCCAACCTACTACCAAAAATACTGGTCTGCCGACCCGCAGCTTGGCCGTCTTTTGTGCCCGAGCAATTTTATGTTTGTGTTGTTTCATCTGTTCCCGCATAACTTCTAAACTGCTGATCAATGTCATCATTAAATATTTGCTTCCTAGTCGACATGTTTTTAACTTTACCCTCCGGCTTAATCCAGATCCATTTGCGGCTTACGGGCTTTTTAAAGGAGTTCATCAGTAGGTAGACGTTTTCCCCCGCCCCATAAAGTCTGCCAGCATCAGGCATCTTTCGTTTCGTTGCCAAAATCCAAATTGCCCCACTCTCAACTCATCACCGTAACGTTGCCCCAATTTTGCATTGAAATCCCCTATCACAAACGTGTAGTGGGTTTTGTATAGCTTTGAATGACTTTAGAGATCTCCCCATACATAGCCTCCACTTCAACATCGTTGTGTTTCGAGGTCGGAGCGAAGACCTGTATGATATGCACCATATACCGTTTCGATATTTTAAGTAGGTGGGTAGCGTATCTAACTACCCTGCTCGACACACTCCCTATGGTGACGACGTTGTTAACGAGGGATTTGTGGACGATGAACGCAATACCACCAATGGACTGCTGGTTACCCACCCGGTGGTATAGCAAGGTATAAGTTGAATAGTAGGATAATCAAGACCTCTCCCTCTCTTCGGACCTCAGTTATGTCAATGACATCCCATTGTAACTTGCTAATCGCCTCTTCCAACTTGAAAGCTTCGCGTCGGCCCTTAATGTACGCGTGCTTTAGTTTGCCAGGTGAGCAATTTAACAGGATAGCTTATAAATTGAAAATAATATTAATTTTTTCGAGTTATTTTTTCATTATCTTGCCATAATCCCTAGACGCTAAAGCGCGCGGATGCACTCAGTTATTGTTCGCTTGATTCGATATCATCAGGGTTATTATTATATTATTTATTGTTTTGTATTCGAACAACAGCAATAAAGGCGTAAGTGCCGAGAGCCGTTTCATGCTGGTACATAACTACCAGTACATATTTTTTTATCATTTTAGCCGCACTTTTTTCATGACTGTATTAAGAGGGCCATGTTGCGACTAGACAACCTAACTTTTTTTAACGTAACTTTTTGTCTTACTACTAACAATGAGCATGTCATGATGATACTTGAGCAGGTAGGGTTACCGACGGTCGCCTCCCAGTCGATGGTTGTTTTGCGTTTGCTCGCTATGGAACGATGTATTTTTGTGTGCACGTACAACCAGTAGTACCCTTAGTATGAGTTTGGCAAACTGTATTCGAAATCGAAAACTATCGCTCTATCCCTTCCATGTCGTTTAACTACTTTACCAACATGAGCAGTTCGTCTGATAGTTTTCGTAAACGGAGACAGTTAAAATCAACTCATACTATGGGCACAGGGACATATTCAATGAATCACCTCTTACTTCTTTTTGTGTGCACGTACAACCAGTAGTACCCTTATTATGAGTTTGGCAAACTGTATTCGTAATCGAAAACTATCGCTCTATCCCTTCCATGTCGTTTAACTACTTTACCAACATGAGCAGTTCATCCGATAGTTTTCGTAAACGTAGACAGTTAAAATCAACTCATACTATGGGCACAGGGACAAATTCAATAAATCACCTCTTACTTCTTTTCGTGTGGCTGGCGTCTGGCGTTTCACTGTTCATTTGCAATGCAATCCCTAATCGCTTATGTATTGTTCTAGGTATCCTAGTTTAATAAATAACCAAATAGTAAAAAAAAAATTATAAAAAGTAAAAGCGCTTTAAAAAAATGACAATAAAATTAGAAATAATACTTCTACTAACTGTATTCACACCAAATAATGTAAGTACGAGTATTTTGAAGTCGGGTGTGAAACATGTACACACGGCGGCACATCAGACTATACATGTTGACCTTGAGAACGCCTTTATGCCCTACGTAATAAAAGCTGTTATCGCAGTTCAACTGTTTAACCTGATGTGCTGTCGAGTGTATCCACATGTTTTGGTGTTTTTGTTTAATCCCGCCCGAATTCAAAGTACTTACGTCATTTGGTGTGAATACAGTACCTATTAGAGCTATTATTTCTAACTTTTTCGTGGCATTATTTTGAAGGCGCTTTTATTATTTTACAAAAGTATATTTCATTACGGCCGAAGCTGAGGGTTGACAGTCGGAACAAGTTGCAATGACGGTTCCGCACGTGTACTGAACAACTATATTTAATACAGTTGCGAAAAAATGAAGCAATTTAATAAAATAATAAATAAATAAATAACTAATACATTCACACCAATTATCTAAGCCCATTTTAATTTCATTACGAAACTGTATCATGGAAAACTTGATAACGGATAAATATATACTTAAATACTTTTTGTTTGTAAATACATACTTAATATACATAGAAAACACCCAGACCAAGACAAATAGACATGTTCATGCACACAACTATTTGTCTTGTTCGGGAATCGAACCCGAGACCACTGGCGCAGAAGGTGGGTAGCCTACCCCTGCGCCAAATCGGTTGTCAAAAAAACATACTACTAAACATACTACTACTACTACTAAACATACTAAACATACTACTAAAAAACATACTACAAAAAAAAACAATAAACTCAACAAACTAATTATTTGGAAAATGGCGCCAACCGTAAAAGAATATAAGCAGAGTTTTTTTTTGTTTTCTTCACCCATTCTGGGTAGGCAAAGGGAACTATGCCCAAGTCTTCAGTAGAGCTTTTTTATTGATATGAAATGAAAATGAAATTAAATGAAATGAAATGAAATGAAACCTAACCTAACAAAAGCTATCCGAATCCTACAGGAGCGCCTTTCCTTATTTCTCACTTTTACTACATCGTTTTCAATGAAAGGCACATTATTACACTAATTCCACCATACTCAGTACCACAATAAAAACTTACCCGCCCAAACTCCTATAAGCAGAGACTATGGCAGTGCACGTCATACAGCCAACTTTTTTATATTTATAAAATTTAATTTGGCCGATACTAATATTAATTTAATGTTTAAATTTTAATTAAAATTACTTGTAAATCGATTTAAATGATATTGAAACAAATTAGTAGCTTCTTTTTAGAAATATTTGCATGTATTATAAAAAATTCTATCATTTTTTTTTTGTAAAAACTTCGTGGTTGGTTCTTTTCTTTTTAATAGACATTATTTTGACAGTTGGGAAAGAAAACGCACGAGTTCGGGAAAGGTAAAGAAAAAGCTCGAGTGTGTAATAGGCATAGCCCACATCCCGAACGCTATACGTCCTTGCAATACGCCACTTTTTGAGCAACTGTATTAAAAAAATATTTTCTATTTCACTCTTTTTAGTGCACCATGCAGGCAATGTTAGTAGGATGTACACATAAACCGCATCAATCAAAAATACTTGCCTGTTGAAAAAAGCATCAAAAAAGGTTCAAAAAACATGACATAATCGCGGACAAACATACATACATACGAGTCAAACTGAAAACCTCCTTTTTTGAAGTCGATTATAATACCAAAACCTTCTAAATGTAATAAATACTATTCTGAAAACCGCATCTCAAAGACAAACATACGGGTCAAACTGAGAACCTCTTTTTTAGAAGTCGGCTAAAATTCGAAAAGATTCTCCTAAATGTAACAAATACTTTTCTGAAAACCGCATCTCAAAGTCAAACATACATACATACGGGTCAAACTGAGTACCTCCTTTTTTGAAGTCGGTTAAAATGCCAAAACCTAAACCTAAATCTAAATGTAACAAATACTTTTCTGGAAACCGCATCTCAAAGACAAACATACGGGTCAAACTGAGAAGCCCCTTTTTTGAAGTCGGTTTTTGTACCAAAACCTTCTCCTAAATGAAACAAATACTTTTCTAAAAACCGCATCTCAAAGACAAACATACGGGTCAAACTGAGAACCTCTTTTTTTGAAGTCGGCTAAAATTCGAAAATATTCTCCTAAATGTAACAAATACTTTTCTGAAAACCGCATCTCAAAGTCAAACATACATACATACGGGTCAAACTGAGCACCTCCTTTTTTGAAGTCGGTTAAAATGCCAAAACCTTCTAAATGTAACAAATAGTTTTCTGAAAACCGCATCTCGGAGACAAACATGCAAACATACGAGTCAAACTGAGAACCTTCTTCTTCGAAGGCGGTTAAAATTCCGAAACTTTCTCCTAAATGTAACAAATACTTTTCTGAAAACCGCATCTCAGAGAAAAACATACAAACATACGAGTCAACCTGAGAACCTTCTTCTTCGAAGGCGGTTAAAATACCAAAACTTTCTCCTAAATGTAAAAAATACTTTTCTAAAAACCGCATAAAAATCGGTTCAGCCAAACGCGAGATATACATACAAACATAGTCAAACCAAACCAAAGAATACCATAATATGGTCAAACTGAGAAGCGACTTTTTTTTGAAGTCACACTAGCTACACAAAAATAAGCAGGAAGTGGTTCACCGAATTTGTCCCTGACTCTACAAAGAAAACAAACCAGAAAGAATCACACAGCGACCGACGACACGAACGCGGCCCCCCAGTTGTGCCCCCAGTCACAGGATCACGCGTTCAAGGTCGTACTATTAGCACGAAAACGCAAATTTGCACCCAACTGGTAACGAAAAACGGTACATTATTGCGTAACAGGGGATAGATTTATCTTCGCTTTAAAAATTTTGGTGTTCCGGATGATATTTCTTTTGGATATTTTAGATTTGTGTGTATATGTGACTTTTTAACATAATTTTAAAGATAAATAACGCTGAGCAATTTTCCATATTGAATTATTCATAGTTTATAATAAATCAATATTGGTAATAATTTTTTTTGGATATTCTTACTCGTAACGTCAAATTACATTCTAAGGTCATATAATTAAAAAAAACGATTGAGCAATTTTCCAATGAAAATGAGAGTCAAAAAAGGAATTATCATTCAAAAGCAGTACTAATGTTTGAAAAAAGTTTTGGATTTTTATCAAGTATCACATACTAGTATAAATAACTCATTTGGTAAAATAAATTTGGGCTGAGAAATTACTCGGTTCAATATATAAACATATTTGTATATTTAGGTATAAATACCTAACTTCCGTGTGAGTTTTTTTTTGGATAAGCATTTAAAAGTTTATGGCTCATGCTATTTTATAACCCAGCAAAGTTTCATCGACTGAGGAATTAATGTATGGGTCTCCATACAAAGAATATGTTATAAACAAGAGTAACGGGACTCAACACGACATTTATTATGAAGTACATATTATTATGTACTTACAGCTTGACGTTTCGGCTATGTTGCAACAACCGTGGTCACAAGCAGACTGGCGGTGCGCGACGACGTCTGTTCGGGCGGGCTTGGAGATCTTCGGCCACCCTCAAATTGTCACTTTTTTTTGTTTTTGTCATCGCTAGTGATGGGATTACGGCACACAACACTCACAGTATCGGGGTTTGTTTTGAACGGTAAAACTCGCGGCTTACACTTGTTAATCACTGGATTCCACGCTGATGACAATTTAAACCCGTTGAAATTTTTCAATCGGGAGGACGAAAAAAATTTCAATCGGGTTTCGACGGGTTTAAATTGTCATCAGCGTGGAATCCAGTGATTAACAAGTGTAAGCCGCGAGTTTTACCGTTCAAAACAAACCCCGATACTGTGAGTGTTGTGTGCCGTAATCCCATCACTAGCGATGACAAAAACAAAAAAAGTGACAATTTGAGGGTGGCCGAAGATCTCCAAGCCCGCCCGAACAGACGTCGTCGCGCACCGCCAGTCTGCTTGTGACCACGGTTGTTGCAACACAGCCGAAACGTCAAGCTGTAAGTACATAATAATATGTACTTCATAATAAATGTCGCGTTGAGTCCCGTTACTCTTGTTTATAATTATAATGGAACGCGAAAGTTTAAAATCTTAAAGAATATGTTCATTGCCTACACTATATTATAATAATAGGACGGGTTGTTGACAAACTTCACTCTATACTTATGATAATAATAAATAATAATAAAATAAAATTTATTTGTCTCCCAAACAAAGGTCATCACATCGAGATAACAATAATATAATATAGGTAGTAAGTAACTTATTCTAAATAATATGATATCTCTATTATAGTACAGTTCGCAAAAAAGAGCAAAAAAAAAAGAACAATTATTTGCATCTAGAAATTGAATATATTTTTCTTAGCCTTGTGAGAAATACTGAAATAGTTAAGTTTGATGTTGAAGAAAATGTAAAAACTATTTAATTTTAACTCCTGTCTGTATAATAATATATAACAGTTTTATTTAGTTTTATCGTTCCATCTGTTTTGGCGTGTTTTAGCGAACAAAATGACGGAAGACGAATAATTGTAAGATAATTTAATCACATTTAGGTTGCGCTGTATATGGAAAAGGTACGAAGCCGAATTCAAACCAATAAATTGACGGCCGATTTGGCGCAGGGGTAAGCTACCTGCCTTCTGCGCCAGAGGTCTCGGGTTCGATTACCTACGTTTATACTTACTACGACACTTAAATGCGTCTTTATATTTTACCTCAATTCACGATCCGTAATAGCAACAAATGTCGGCTGCCATCCCTCTGCCTCATCTGAACTGTCTGATCCCCCTGATGCACTTATCTGTAGAAAAAGGATACCCGTTTAGAGACCAGTTGTTTAATACAAAATTATGGGACCGCAGAACAAAGCGGTGCCAGCCCGCCATGTAGGTAGCCTGCACTTACATTACAACTAATGGTGGCCATACACGATCAAGTCGATCGTCTAATCGGCATGGCATATCACACTGCTGATCAAGTAGAACTAACCGTGGGTGGGCGTGGATTGGCATGACATTTATACTTGACGGAACAATCAAAACTCAATTCTTTTGGCTTGATCAAGACGATTGGATCATGCCGTCGATCGTCCAGTCGGCATGACATGACAGTGCCGATTGGATCATGCCGATTGGACCGTGTATGGCGGTTGCGCGATCGAGTTCAGTTGAGTCAAAATTTTGTCGATGGTAGACGCGCGCTCTCACTCAACATATCGTAAAATCTATATATATAAAATTCAAAGTCCTGACTGAGATATCAACGCACAGCCCAAACCGCTGAACCTAGAGACTTCAAATTTTGCACATAGATACGTTATACAGTGTAGGCATCCACTAAGAAAGGATTTTTGGAAATTCTACCCCTAAGGGGGTGAAATAGGGGATGGTTGTTTGTATGAAAGTCCGTCAGTTTTGAAGTTAGGATCTTCAAATTTTGTATTTAGGCTGGCAATTGAAAATTAATATTTACCTGTGTCAGCGTTTTTGACAATTCCACCCCCGTAGGGGTGAAAAGGGGGATGAAATGTTGTATCTGGAAAGTCCTTTATTAAATTTATTATTTAGGCTAATGGTCGGAAAGTAAATCAAATAAGCAAACACATAAGTATTACGTATTTTTTCGAAAATCAACCCCTTAGAGGTTAAATGGGATAAATAAACCTAAAAATCGATATGGATGTCGTTATTGAGGTTTTATGGGATGACGATTGCAAAAATGGCATTTATTTTGATGTTCAACACGCTGAACATGATTCAACCCCTAAAAGGTTGAAATAGGGGTGGAATTTTGAATGAAAAATCAGGGGTAAAATAGACATTTCAACGTGAAACTTTGTAGGCTTACTTCTTAAAACAAATAAACAACCCATTTCGTAGTTTTCCGAAAATCAAACCCAGGGGGGTAAATAGGGGATGAATATGTGTATGAAAGTCCGTCAGTTTTGAAGTTAGGATCTTCAAATTTTGTATTTAGGCTGGCAATTGAAAATTAATATTTTCCTGTGTCAGCGTTTTTGACAATTCCACCCCCGTAGGGGTGAAAAGGGGGATGAAATGTTGTATCTGGAAAGTCCTTTATTAAATTTATTATTTAGGCTTATGGTCCGAAAGTAAAACAAATAAGCAAACACATATATCGTATTTTTTCGAAACCAACCCCTTAGAGGTTAAATGGGATAAAAAACCAAAAAAATCGATATGGATGTCGTTATTGAGGTTTTATGGGATGAAGATTGCAAAAATGGCATTTATTTTGATGTTCAACACGCTAAACATGATTCAACCCCTAAAAGGTTGAAATAGGGGTGAAATTTTGAATGAAAAATCAGGGGGTTAAAATAGACATTTCAACTTGAAACTTTGTAGGCTTACTTCTTAAAACAAATAGGCAACCCACTTCGTAGTTTTCCGAAAATCAAACCCAGGGGGTAAATAAGGTATAGAAACCTAAACCATCTTAAGTACCCTAAAAGTTCTTGGTACCTAACAAGTTCTTGGTACCTAAGCTACTCAGAACTAACTTTTTTATTGTGAAACAGACACTTATTATTTACTAGCTTCCGCCCGTAATAAATAAATTTTTGCTATAGCAAATGCCATAATTTAAGCTTTAACTTCTAAGCTCCTAAAGTACATTACTTATACTTATATTTTTTTTCTGTTCATTTAGTAATGAAGTAAAAAATCTCTTAGGAGTTTAGAAGTTAATTCTACAAATTAGGAAATCGGCTAATATATTTTTTGCTTATAATATGAGAAGGAAATTTAGGAAGGTGTAATAACCCCTTACGCCCTGGCCACGTAGACTAGGCTAAGCGCGGGCGCGGGTGACTTCTGCGGGCGCGGGTGGCATGCCACGTACATTCAGAAGCGGCTACAGCGGCTGGCTAAGTGGACGTATTGAGGATGGCTCTAACTAAAGTGACGCATAGTTGCTTTCACAGCAGTTCGTATTTTATGCACGACATTTTAAATTCAAGAGACGGAGTGCATGAATTAAATAAAGATCGCCATAAATGTGGAGATTTTTTAAATCTTTATGAAGACTATTTCTTCCCATAGTCTTTTTATTACATTCTTTTACTTGTGTTGTGGATGCTTGGATATCGAGGTGGCATATATAGGTGGTCGATTTAATATTTCTGTAATAAAAGCCTCGGTGTCCATAATAAAATCCCGCCGCTCGTGGATTCGTCTAAAAAATATTGTTTCGCTCGATCCGGCCCGCGCTAGCCCTTTTCAACCGCCCGACAAACCGCGGTGCACCGTGGCCAGGCGCAAACTAGCCCATAGCATTGTTTCCACCCGCTCGCCTCGCCCGCCACAGCTGCCGCCGACCGCCGCCGCCAGCCGCAGCCGCTCTAGCCCGCCGCGCGCGCGTCGTGGCATGCTTTATACATTTTCATACGTTTGTTCAATAAGCCAACCACCGCCGCCACCCGCAACCGCGCCTATAGTCCGTCTCCGTGGCCAAGCACTTAAGCAGTCGGTCACATGGGTCACGCGACCTTGTTGTGGCGTCAACATCTAAATTGTACCTTAACACATTGTCGTCCGTCACTGGTGACTCCATGACTTCAAATGAACCTCGCTGCCGATTGGACAGTTAAAATTGATTGTGTGTGGTGTGATATGGACGAACTGCAGCTTGGATCAAGCCTGCAGCCTCAAGCAGATTGGACGATATGCAGCATGGTGTATGGCCACCATAAGCAACATAGAGGCCGTCGCGTACACTTACATGATCTTGCGGCGGCCTGCGCGCGAGCCACCCTGCGTAGCGAACATCGCCGAGCAAGGACCGGAGTCGCGGGCGAGCGCGGGCCAACGCGGCGCGGGCGGCGCGGCGAGCGGCGGCGTGCAGCGCGCGGTGCCAGCCCGCCGCCGCCGCCGCCGAGCCCGCCCGCAGCGCCAGCGCGTGCACCCCGTCCGGCGAATACACCTCGATCGTGCGGTCCTCTGTAGTAACACTCAAATCACATTAGACGGCATTTATTTATATGGCGCTCGGATAGGGTTACCTGCCATCTGTTTAGATAGCGCGAGATTACCACACAATTACTTATTTATGTTTATGAACGTGCCTTACTTATCCATCCAGCAGTGGGGTCAGCATCTTTCTGTCCAATCGAGGAACTTCTCGGCAATATTCCGATCGCGGGTACATACAGTAACGAACGTGCTCGTAGCTCGTGTCCAAACAAATATCGCCCAAAAATAGTCGACCAGCCTGCCTAGCATGACATCATGACCATCATTATATTACACGATATGATAAAGCACGTCATGCTGTCTTGCTTAGACCTTAGTGGGGTAAGCCGCTCATGCTAGGCCGGCTAGAAGTTCCTTGAACATACCATGTGGGATTTTGGTGTTCAACTTTAGAATGTTTTATATAAAGCGACAAAAAATAGATATAATCAGCATCTGTCGCCCATGGGCGAGCTGCTTAAGGACTGTATTGTTTTCCTGAGAAAAAGTTACTAAAATAGCTGGGTAAGGATAAGGAAACATACAAAGTGAAACTTACACCTACAGTTGAGTCAGCCAGTCAGTCAGTTATAAATAAATAAATAAATAAATAACTTCTTACATTCACACCAATTATCTAAGCCCATGTTAATTTCATTAAGAAACTGTATCATGGAAAACTTGATAACGGATAAATATATACTTAAATACTTTTTGTTTGTAAATACATACTTAATATACATAGAAAACACCCAGACCAAGACAAATAGACATGTTCATGCACACAAATATTTGTCTTGTTCGGGAATCGAACCCGAGACCTCTGGCGCAGAAGGCAGGTAGCCTACCCCTGCGCCAAATCGGTCGTCAAGTTATGGTTGATCTAAGTTGCTGGGGAGATTTAAGGCGTATTTATTTATATCTTAAGGGCCCCACAGACGATCAGTCCGCTTGCCGTCTTAGAACGGATTGGCCGGCCGTCTGACGTTCGAAACCTCCATCGGCCAGACACTAGTACGATAATTGATGCCTATCGGCAATACTCGAAAACCAGCTTTGAGGCCACAAACTAGCAGTTGATAGTCGTCTGTTCTATTTTTAGTCGCTAGTTTCTGTCCGGCCGATAACTGTCGACATTGGTCAGCGCCACCCAGCGATCACGCACTATGCCTGCGCATAGCCGTCAGTCCTAAATCTTAAAGGGAACTGTGAGTGTGTGGTCGATTGCCGTGATTGCGGCCAACTGACAGACCGTTGCCAACAGGCGGACTGATCGTCTGTGGGGCACTTTATGAACTTTTTTACCTGGGTCATGATGCCGTAGGTTTTTAGCGACACAGGCCATCAACAAGGGCACGTAGCGCGTGTCGGCGCGGCGGCGGCGCGGGGACGGCGGCGACGGCGGCGCGTCCGCCATGTAGCCGCGCTGCAGCTCCCACCCCACCTCGCTTATGATCGACGCTTTGCGAAAGTACGGCGTTACCTCCCTCAGGTATTTCACTGCAACAACACGTTGAAATGTGTATCAAAATCTGGGTCTTAACTCTTAATGTTTGTACTTACAAGTTGTACAAATACTAAATTGTAAGAGGTTTATACCTCTTGATTATGAATGATTGTTTGGATTGCTTGCATTCAACTTTTATTTAATTATTTATTTATTGGAAGCTGCTTGCAAAAAGTTATAAGGTAATATTATAATAGGTAGGTACCTTATTACTTTTTGCTTTGTATGATTTATTCCTTACATTCCATACTAATATTATAAATGTGAGTTGTCCATCTTTCACGTCAAAACGTAGCAACAGATCGACGTGATTTTTGGTATGGTGACAGTTTCGGAGCTGGGGAGTGACATTGGCTACTTGTTATTATGGAAAAATATCACTTTCCCACGGGAACGGAAGGCTAGTGTGAAATAAAATAAAAATAAGGCATGTAACAAACAATCAAATACAGTTACCATGTAACACTATTAGCAATATATTTAAAAAAAAAAATTGCACTTAAGTGCAATGACCTTACTATCAAATTGACCTCAATACTGACACCAATGAAGAGTTCATCATTTGTATGATGAATGTAATGAACCTGACCCCTTTATAAGTGTTCAAGAGGAGATGAAATTAACAACATAAAAACTACTGCAATAGGGGATCGGACTGTTTTTTTTATTTTTATTTGTATAATTATTTTATTAGAAATATCAGAAACACGACACAGGTATTTATTTTCAAATATTTGACGTATTTTCGGAGATATAATCCTAATTAAATTCCTAATTAGACAAGGACAGCGCTAGACACATGTGAAGTCAGATGTGTCTAGCGAGTAGCGCCATGCTACCGCCATGTAAAATTTCGTTTTAGAAAAAGATAACTAGAGACAGTTTTTCACAATTCAGTAGCTTATTTGCTTGTTAATCAACATTCTGATTTTTTTCTAAAGACTGGAGCAAGTCAGCGCGTGACAGACAAGTATGGAAATGCCTGGAGGAGGCCTATGTCCAAGGACAACCTGACTGAATAGGTACAGAACGGCGATGCCACAACATGTAAATTAAGGAAACAACTATTTTAAGTTTAAACATTTACTTATTAATAAAAAAAATGTAAGGTCAGAGAAAGAAAGGTTTTTATTATTATCTCCTTTATTACATTTAAAATACAAACAAAATTATATTTCTAAATATTAAATTTTTACAATGTACATGTACAACCTTCGATCAACAATAGTACCTACTAGATGAAGGCTCACAAACTAAATGAAAACTTTATATGGCACAGACTGACTTTTTTTTCAACGGAGAAAAAAGGTTACAAATGTTACGATCTTACATTATAAATGCGGCTTTTCTTGACATTTATCAAGCTTTTGACAAGGTTTGGCACAAGGGACTCCTCTGTAAAATCAAAACGAGTTTATCGCACGCACTCATATTACCGTATTCTACAGTCCTATCTAACTGGGAGGATATTTCAAGTTAAAGAAGGTGAAAGTACATCACATTTCCAAAATATACAGGCAGGAGTACCACAAGGTTCTATACTCGGGCCACTTCTTTATACCATGTTCACAACAGACCTACCACAAAACTCAAATGTGACAATAGCGACATATGCTGTTGACACTGCAATTTTGGCGTCCCATGAAAATCCCGCAGAGGCATCCAAAATACTTCAACAAAGTCTCACGGAGACTCACAAATGGCTCACAAAATGGAAAATCAGAGCAAGTGCAACCAAATCGGTCCATGTCACATTTGGTCTTCGAAGGCAGGATTGTCCGCCGGTAAAACTTGGTGAACACCCTCTCCCTCATTGTGATGTGGTAAAATACCTTGGAATTCACTTAGGTCGCAAACTAACTTGGAGAAAACACATACAAGCAAAACGAGACGAACTAAATTTAAAGTACCGGCGCCTTCACTGGCTGCTAGGCAGAAACTCCAGGCTGTCGCTTGATAATAAGCTCTTGATTTATAAGACCACCTTAAAGCCAATATGGACCTATGGCATTCAACAATGGGGATCCGCATGCGATTCTAATATACAAATAATACAAAGAGCTGAGGACTCAACATTTAAGCAAATAGCGGACTTCCCTTGGTTTATTAGTAACCAGGATGTTCGGAAAAGATCGACCTTTCTGAACGCATCTCTAATGCCACGTCAAATTGACATTAGCTGTCACTTGAAGTTGACAGTTCTATCTTGATTGGAATTCTTGTAGAAAAATGTCGGATAAATTTTGCTGAATTGTTAAAAACCGCTCGCGTTGAATGTGCCTGGCATATCGAGTTTGAATTGAATCCTGAATTATCCTTGTGATCCCGTTTTGTACGACCAAGATTTAGACGCCATCTTGACGAGTGGCCCGGTCGCGGCGTTTTGAAATAAAGAGTGCCACCACACGCGTTGTTGTCGGGACGATATCTTAACAAGCAAGCCCCGCGTGTGTTATTGTGTATTGTTGGGATGCCCAGTGTTTTGGGACCCTGTGTGGTATTTGTTTTGTGAGTAAGGTGACGAATTGGTAAGGTCTGCAGAAGAAGAAGGAACATCAGATGGGGGCGCGCCCTCATACCACTTCTGCCCCGGAGACTTTCGACACCACCGACCCGTATGTCAAATTCACCTTAATTTAAATTAAGTCGCTGTGTATCGCAGTTCAATTGTTCAGTTACATCCCGGCTGAAACCAAGTTTTTGTCCGGAGTCTATATTAGTGAAACGCTTCCACTGCGCTATGCCGGTTCCGCGGGTCTAGGCAGGGGTGTACTGAACATTGCTTGGTAGCAGAGCGTAGTTTGAAGGCCTGAGAGGCCCACGCCAAAACTTTGTCTATTAATCAGTGCCGTTTTGATGACCATCTGGTCCGGACTGGATTAATTTGTACTTGTAAATGGTAATTAACTTGCATTTGAAAAGTAAAGGGCATTCCTTTGTTATTGGTTCCATGTCTTGTAATTAATTGTCATGTATTGAAGTTCCAAAATGTAAACAGATGCCTTTCTTTGTTCATAATAATTATTATTTAGTTTTGTTAGCAAATTTGAGTTGTGAATATTGACAAGTTGTTGCTAAATAATAGCTAATGAAAAGTTGTCCTAAAAGGCTTGGGTACTTAATAAGTTTGCACTCAATACTTAGTGAAACTTAAATGATTTAAGACATTACTTACACATTGAAACTTATTGAAACTTGTGCTTTGAAATAATTAAAATTAACTTGTTGTGTTGATATCCAAGTGAATTTCAATAGTCAGTGATTTGTTTGAACTGAATAACTTTTGACTCATAAAGTCAAAGTTAGTTTGTGTCTAAGTTATAACCTCTTGAGAGATAGAGTTATAATCATATACTTGAGTTTTGTTGTTTTCTGATAACCTCCAAATATTTAAGAGTTTGTGTCATTATAAATACTTTGTTGTGGTAATATTGGAATTTTGTGGTTATTAATAACCTCCAAATATTGGAGATTTTGTGTTATAGTGAATATTTTGGATTTGTTGTTTTTGTTGATAAATTTGTGACGTTACAATGACGGCCTCCTCTGCTAAAGCCAAAATACGTTCTGAGTTACGGTGGTTAGCTTCTGCGGTTGCATTGTTGGATCGACCGGATAGGACGGAGGCCTTGTTGAACAGATACGTAGATCTGCCCATACGTTTGGCTGTTGTTGATGAACAGTATGTCTTATTTTTGGAAAAGACTGTTGAGGCCGATGTGGAAATGCGACAAGAAGTCGATTTGGATGTGGACCAGTGTTATGATTTTGCGGACAGAATTACCCAGGTGGCTCGACCTTTGCAAGTGGCAAGAGAGAATGAACCGAGCCCGTCCCCGGTCACATCTAAGAGTATGCCCCCTCTATTTGCTAGATTGGCCCCCTTAGATTTAAGGCGTTTTGCTGGTCGTCTAGAGGACTGGGAGGGCTTTATTAATATTTTTGATAGTCTCGTACATGCCCGGGATGATTTGACCCAGGGCCAGAAGTTGGCTTACTTGCTATCCGTGTTGGAAGGGGAGGCCCTTGAATCGGTTCAACATTTGGCCCCCTCGGATGAAAACTACCCTATTGCTAGGGATTTGATTGCCCGTCGGTACCAGAACGTACGACGTCTGGCGGACAACCATGTTGCCGCCATTTTGAATTTACCCCGCGTTGCCAGCGTGATGCACTTGAGAGTGGCTTTGTTGAATCCGCTGTTGGTTGCCTACAACGCATTAAAAAACTTAAAACTCCCAGTGGAGCAGTGGTCGTTTTTGTTACTGCACATTGTCCTGGGAAAGTTGCCGGACTCTGTTAAGGTCCGTTTTGAGCAGCAGTATGGTGGGGATAGTGCGACTTATCTGCCACCCTTCTCGGACCTCTTGACGTTCCTGGAAGGAGAGAGTAGACTGGCAGATAATTCCTCTCTGGCCGGTCCTATGGGACCCGAACGACCTGTGCCACAGAGTAGGTCCCCCACCGGACCCCCCCGTAGGGGGCGTATGGCCCCTCGCGCGCCCGGCCGCTATGCCGCCGTCCAGGAGACCGCCCGCTGCTTGTACTGTCGGGAACCGGGTCACAGCACGACCCGTTGTGATAAGTTCCTCGACCAGCGCGTCCAAGGCCGTCGAGCGATCGCGCGACAACGGACATGGTGCTACTCGTGCTTGGGCCTGCACATGCAGCGCGAATGTACCCAAGCGCACCCATGCCGCTTTTGTAAGGGCAACCACCATCCCCTCCTCTGCATGAACAGCCCAGAGGGCGGCGGAGCGCCGCAGCGCGTCGCTGCAGGATCACCTCGTATGGGTGGGGGTCTCGGACCCCCCGCGGTGTTTGCATCCCGCAGCAGTTCTAGTGGCCACCAGAGTGGCCCCAGACGCTCTCCGCCACGTTTGGAGCCTCAAACGGGCGGGGGTCCCAGGGACCCCCCCATGGGAAACCGATCCCCAAGGATGGGGATGAGTTATGCGAGCGTTGCCGGAGGTCGTAGAGGCCCCCCGCGACGTTTTGAGCCTCGCACGGGCGGGGGTCCCACGGACCCCCCCATGGGAAATCGGTCCCCAACTAGGGGGTTCGATTTTGCGAGCGTTGCGGGAGGTCGTAGAAGCCCCCCGCAACGTGTTGAGCCTCGCACAGCCGGGGGTCCCCGGGACCCCCCTTCTGAAAATCGGTCACCGTGCCCCCGCGACTATGGGGCGACGTACACGGTGGATGCTAGGCACCGATTCTCGCCGCCGCTCGCCGAATACCCGCGTTTGGAGCGGCGCCCGCCCCGTCTTCAAGGGGCCGGGAGATATAACCCGCCTGATACCGGGCGAATTGGACGTAGGCAGTATGTGGGAGAATGGGACCCACTGGATCGCTATGAGCGACCCCCTTACCATGGGGGGACGTCTGGGGACCCCACATACTAGCAATCAACGTGTTTACGGTCGATTGTAGCCACCCCTCCAGAGACCGTTTTGTTGCCCACGGCCTCTGTGCTTGTCAGGGGATTGAATGGCGACCTTGTGGAAGTTCGCGCCTTGTTGGATTCCGGTGCTCAGGGGTGTGTTGTGTCATCTTGGTTAGTTAGGCGGTTGGGCCTCAAGGTGCACCCCCACACGGAAGGCGTGAGAGGTGTTGGCGATGTGAAAGTCCCCGGGTTGTTAGGGCATGTTGACTTCACATTTACATCACGTAATAAGTCCACGCCAGGCATTAAGACCTCGGCGATTGTGTTGGACACAGTTGTTGGCCGTCAACCTTCAGTTGACTTGGGACCGAGTATGTTGTCTTTGGTGTCTGATTCCCCACTCGCCGATCCAAATTTCTTCCGCCCAGGCCCGATTGTTGCTCTCCTTGGAGCCGATGTCCTGGGGCGAGTTTTGTTGACGGGGAAGCGAGTTTTGCAGCCAGATGGCTTGGTAGCTCTGCAGACGACACTCGGTACAGTTGTGATGGGCCCTGCTCGCCGCGTTTTGGATTCCCTTGATGAGGATCGCGGTCTTGTTTTTAATGTGTCTCTCTCCGAAGTGGTGCAGAAGTTTTGGGAGGTTGAGGAACCTCCACCAGCCCCGCGGGTCGACCCAGTAGCGGATGAATGCGAGTTGTATTACCAGAATAACACTGGTCGCCTCCGCTCTGGTCGTTTGATCACCCGTCTCCCCTTTCGTGCCGGCCGACCTCCTCTGGGCGAATCCCGACCGCTAGCGGAACGTAGGCTAGTGGCGATGGAGCGTCGCATGAGCAAGGATCCGGTCTTCCGCCAGAAGTATGTTGAATTCATGCGGGAGTATGAGGAGTTAGGGCACATGTCCGTGAGCGATTTGGATTGGCGCTCCGTTGAGCACTTCTTTTTGCCGCACCACGCCGTTTTGAAATCCGGAAAGATTCGGGTGGTCTTTGACGGTTCGGCTCCCACCTCTACTGGAGCGTCCTTGAACCAGTGTCTGCATGTAGGTCCCAAGCTGCACACGGAGATCTCAGACATTTTGACCAACTTCCGGCGGCACCAAATTGTATTTATGACTGACATCCGGATGATGTTCAGACAAACGGTCATCCATCCAGAGGATAGGAGGTACCAATTGATTTTGTGGAGAGAGAGCCCTAGGGACCCCTTGTTGATTTATGAATTGAATACGAATACGTACGGTTTGGCTTCGAGCCCGTTTGTTGCGATTCGTTCTTTGTTGGAGTTGGCCGAGAAGGAGCGCTTGAGATACCCTCGCGCCTCCGCCATTTTGGCCAGTGACGTCTATGTGGATGACATTTGCACGGGCGCCTCATCTGTCTCAGAGGCGATTGTCCTGAGAGACGAACTCACCGCCCTTTTGAAGTCGGGAGGTTACGAGTTGAGGAAATGGATATCCAACTCGCCTGATGTACTGGTAGGTTTGCCCGAAGAGCACCAGCAGGACCCCCACCTATTCGAAAATGTTGATAATCCCCATGTGGTGACCGTCCTTGGCGTACAGTACAAACCGGTCTCTGACACGTTCACTTATTGTGTGGATTTACGACCACCGAAAGTCTGGACCAAGCGTTTAGTATTGTCTACTGTCGCACGTACCTTTAACCCCAATGGGTGGATTTGCCCCGTGCTGTTTATGGCCAAGTGTTTCTTGCAACGGTTATGGGCTTCGGGTGTGTCGTGGGATGAACCCCTCTCGGACGAGTTACTCCGAGATTGGTCGAGCTTCGTTTCATCCCTCCCCGAGATTAATGAAGTGCATTTGCCGAGGCTATTCCTCCCTTCTGAAAATTGTAAAGTTACTCTTCACGGCTTTTCCGATGCCTCCGAACGTGGATTTGCTGCGGCCGTGTACCTCCGCACCGTTACTGTTGACGGAGTTGTTGCTGTGCATCTGGTGATAGCGAAAAGCAAAGTCGCTCCCCTTCGGACTCGTCTTACGATCCCGAGGTTGGAATTGTGCGGAGCTGCCCTCCTAATGCGTTTGTTGAACCACGTATGGCTCACATTAGGTCGATCTATTAAGATACAAGAGGTTTATGCTTGGACGGACAGTCAGGTCGTCCTTTGTTGGTTGAAGGCTCCGGCGCACACCTTGGACGTGTTTGTGGCCAATCGAGTGTCGCAGATTTGTAATTCCGACATCGAGTTGATTTGGAGACACGTGCCGGGAACCATGAATCCCGCGGATTGTGCGTCTCGGGGTTGTGTAGCCCCAACCCTAATTAACCACCCCCTCTGGTGGGGCCCACAGTGGTTGATGCGGCCTGAGTCGGAGTGGCCGCCCTCTCCAGCGTTGTCGAACGTAGCCGTTCCTGATATGCGGGCATGCGTCCTGGAGACTAACCCCGCCGGGGAAAAGGATTTGTTGTTGGATCGGTACAGCTCCTTACAGAAGCTGCTTGGTGTTACCGCTTGGATCAGACGTTTTGTGTACAATTGCAGAAACCCACGCGCGAGGCGTGATTCGTCGGTTCTCACTCCGGACGAGCGTAGGGACGCGCTCTTGTTTTGGGTCCGGAGAGTACAAGCTGATAGTTTTGAGTCCGAGATTGAAATTTTGCGTTTAGGCCGTCGCAAGTTGAAGGGCGCGGTATCGCGATTGAATCCCTTCCTGGACGAGAGTGGGCTTTTGCGAGTCGGCGGAAGACTTCGAAATGCGAACCTGCCGTATGGAGCTCGTCACCCCCTTTTGTTACCTAAAGCCGGACATTTGACTCAACTGATAATAACAGATCGCCATGTGAATGCACAACATGCTGGCTGTAATGCTTTGTTGGCCATTTTGCAGCGTGAATTTTGGATTTTGTCTGCTCGTCGAGCCATTCGCACTGTGGTTTTCCGTTGCCTGCCTTGTTATCGATTGAAGGCCGCGACCATGCAGCCCCAGATGGGTGATTTGCCTGCTGATCGCGTCACGGAATGTAGAGCTTTTGCCGGAGTCGCCACCGACTTCGCCGGTCCCTTTACTGTAAAGGCTTCGAGACTGCGTAATGCTAAAACCTATAAGGCGTACTTGTGCGTGTTTGTGTGTTTGTCCACCAAGGCTGTCCATTTGGAAATTGTCTCGGAATTGTCTACCGAAGCCTTTGTCGCCGCCTTGAGCAGATTTGTTTCCCGTAGAGGACTGCCGACATTGATACGTTCCGATTGTGGTACTAATTATAAGGGAACGTGTAATTATCTTAAGGAAGTAGTTAAGTTTTTTGTTGATAATAAAATAGACATTGGAACCACCCTCTCCCGGCGTGGGATAATCTGGAAGTTTAGCCCTCCAGCTTGTCCGACCTGGGGAGGAATTTTTGAAGCTTGTGTAAAGGCTGCCAAGACACACTTGCGTCGCGTGATTGGAGAAACTATTCTCACGTTTGAGGAACTTGATACGGTATTTTGTAAAATTGAGGCCGTCCTCAACTCGCGACCCTTGTGCCCGTTGTCTTCGGACCCGAATGACCTGGAAGCGTTGACCCCAGGTCATTTCTTGATCGGACAGCCCCTTTTGGCTTTGCCTGAATATCCGATTCAGGATGTAGGATCCCATCGTTTGTCGCGATACCAACTTTGGAAACAGATGTCCCAAAACTTCTGGGCACGTTGGTCGATGGAGTATTTGCATATCCTACAACAGCGCGTGAAGTGGACAGATAAAACCACCCCACCCCAGACTGGCGACCTCGTGTTGATTAAGGATGCTAACCTGCCGCCCCTATGTTGGCGAAGGGGGCGCATTGTTAAACTCTACCCCGGAACTGACGGAGTTCCTCGTTTTGCTGAGGTTTTGGTTCGAGATTCGGTTTTGAAGAGAGCAGTTAGTGGGCTCTCCCGATTACCCGTAGATTGACGTACCGTTCTTAACGGTCCGGGGCGGGGGGATGTTCGGAAAAGATCGACCTTTCTGAACGCATCTCTAATGTCACGTCAAATTGACATTAGCTGTCACTTGAAGTTGACAGTTCTATCTTGATTGGAATTCTTGTAGAAAAATGTCGGAAAAATTTTGCTGAATTGTTAAAAACCGCTCGCGTTGAATGTGCCTGGCATATCGAGTTTGAATTGAATCCTGAATTATCCTTGTGATCCCGTTTTGTACGACCAAGATTTAGACGCCATCTTGACGAGTGGCCCGGTCGCGGCGTTTTGAAATAAAGAGTGCCACCACACGCGTTGTTGTCGGGACGATATCTTAACAAGCAAGCCCCGCGTGTGTTATTGTGTATTGTTGGGATGCCCAGTGTTTTGGGACCCTGTGTGGTATTTGTTTTGTGAGTAAGGTGACGAATTGGTAAGGTCTGCAGAAGAAGAAGGAACATCAGATGGGGGCGCGCCCTCATACCACTTCTGCCCCGGAGACTTTCGACACCACCGACCCGTATGTCAAATTCACCTTAATTTAAATTAAGTCGCTGTGTATCGCAGTTCAATTGTTCAGTTACATCCCGGCTGAAACCAAGTTTTTGTCCGGAGTCTATATTAGTGAAACGCTTCCACTGCGCTATGCCGGTTCCGCGGGTCTAGGCAGGGGTGTACTTCACGTCAAGTTGGAGATCAAAACTGTGAAAGAGGTGTTCAACCCTTGCTCGGTACTTTTACCAACCCAAATAAACTAGCGGCTAACCTCGCCACTTCCGATTCTGTGAAGCGCTTAAAACGGCGTGATATCTGGGACCTGTTCCTCTAAAATTAATTTCTGTCTCACTGGTCATGAGTCATGACACGAAAAGGGAAAGTCCTACTGGGGAATCTCCCTCCAAATCATAAATACTTCAAATCATTTGCTCATAGTCAAACGACTGATAGCAAGATAAAATAAGAAAAAAAAACATTATAAATGACAGGAAGCATTCCAAGTTTGAAATACCTTAGTTATTATTGACACTGTCAAAATAATCTACTTATAAATACTCTCAAGTGGGCATATAACGCTCGGCCATGTCTGTCACTTCAACTATGTATCTAGAACTAGGTGTTATTGTTGATTGAAGTGTACAACACTAAAAACTATAACATTTAAAATACAAAAATGCAGTTCCCCAACAGTAGCAAGATCAGGGTCCGGGCTATAGATGTAATAAACCCGTTATTAACCGAAAAACTCGGTTAATTTGACATAAATAATGGTTAATAACGGTTAGATTATTCGACTTTGAACTAAAAAGAGGTTGCAGTTTTACTCGTTTTTTTCAGTTATTTCATTTTGTTATTACCTATGATACTTAAAAAAATTAAAAACTTAAGTAAATATAGGCTAACCTAGTTTTTTTGCATAAAAGAAAAAGAAAAAGGCCAATGTGAGCTGGTGGATAATAACTATCGGTGAGACAGATGTTTACATAGACTGTCACGAAATAATCACTGCCTATAGACTAGGGAAAAAAGAGAACAAAACTCGTCCAATCTTGGTTCAACTCACTTCCAATTGGAAAAAACAACTAATCTTCAAAAACAAAAAGAAATTTATTTTAATTTTTAGTTTTTTGCATTCACAATGCAATTTTTATTATAGAAAAATGGAAAATAAAGTATTTAGAAAACTTCGACCAGTCTCACAACTAGGGGTCACAAATTCGAAAGTATATTTGAAAACCGGGTTTACGGTTTTGAATTTGTGACAAAACCGGTTTTCCGGTTTTTTCGGTGATTTCGATTCTATTATTTAATGTTAATAAAAATCGAATGTCAAGGAATATTCTTAATTAATCAGCCTTAATAATCATTTGTTACAATAATATTACCAATTAGTGCCTCTTGGAACATCCCTTAAAGTCAAATTAAAATTATATTCATCATCATCATGTCAACCAAACGACGCCCAATGCTGGGCATAGGCCCCCCCAAGGATCTCCACAACGATCGGTCCTGCGCTATCCGCACCCAGCGGCAAAGTGGCAAGTTGTACTTACTCTTCGGTCTTCTGTATAACTTGCCGCAGCGTATGAGTGTGGTCTTTGGTACTATAAGTACCTAGCAGGCAGATGAGAAGGCTTTTTCTACTCTTCTACTTAGTCTGCGGTTATGAATTGGGATGATCTAATATTGTTTTTAATTGGCTCAGGCTCAGGATTCTAGAACTGTTTGAGCGCTGCGTGAAACCAATGTTGCGAGTTAGATCATATTTCCAGAAATCTGGTAGAGTGGGAATTTTTGCCAAAAATGTCGACCAAAGTTAAAAACCGTAAAATCGAAATAACCGGTTTTGTCAAATCTTAAACCCGGTTTCAAAAATTTGCTGCAAACCCGGTTTACTCGGTTTTTTCGATTTCGGTGAAACCGGTTTTGTGACCCCTACTCACAACTAGCTCCGATGGGACTCGAACCCACGACCTTTCGCTTTCCGGGCGACTCACAGTGGATCGATCCCATACAAGCGATGGGACATAAGCAAATTAAAAAATCATTTAACGAATTTTGAAAATCAAGTAGGTCCATCGTATTTGCCTAGTTAAAAGCTATTAAAAACAGTATGAGCATTTTCTTATTGGAACCTTATTTCAATAAATATGGTACCTAACGTGATTTCTTAGTATGGAAAATGACCTTATAAATCCTGTAGCTCGAGAGTCCCTTCGTCTTTCGACTTGATTTTTTTATATGTTAATATGACATATATTTGCTACATTTTCCCCAAACAAACTAGGTGCGCGCCGCGCGCCCCTTACGAGTTATGGTGTTGACTAAGTTTTTTTTTCATTAGATATTCAAATATATTCAGAAACTATTATTTTGACATATTTTACCAACGAATCACACTTGAGTGAGACTAACTGAAGGTTGTGCAGGTCATAAAATATCAGTACATTGATAACAGCTTACAGAAAAGCACATTATAAATGCAATCTTTTTCTTTGTATTTCAGAATCGTATTTTCTAATTACCTTATCAATATAAATGTTTACTTATTACTTACCAATCTTACTTATTACACATAATAACGTCATGTACTTTGCGTTCCTCATCTAACCTCACCCTTGAAATTCCACGTCATTCTTCCGACTTCTTTTCCTACTCTTTCTCTGTCCATGCTGTCCGTTTGTGGAACGCGCTTCCTGATGGTATCAGAAAGGCTCCGACTCTAAAATCCATTGAAGATTAAGGTAGAAGTCATTTCCTCTCCCTTACTCATTAAAGTTTATGTATTATCTTATTTTCTCTGTTCTTTTGATTTATTTTTTCTTTCGCCCAAGGTTGGCTGGAAGATATTGCTATTTAGCAATAAGGCCGCCTGTTGTCTGTTTTCTCATAACGCTGTCTCTTTGTGTTATTGTTTCTTTCTTTGTGTGCAATAAAGCTTTTTTTATTATTATTTATTAATAGCTTCCCGTACAATTACAAGATACTTACTTACTTACTTACTCTCATTGTTATACACTTACTGCCGTACTCAGAGACGTCAATTAACTTTTAATGACAATTATATCTATATCTGTCACTTTTTAATGTATAGTATTGAATAAAGTAGGAATGATAATTTAATGCCAATTAAAGTTAATTGACGTCTCTGAGTGCGGGAGTTAGTAATTAAAATAAGCTTTGTTTACTTAATGTCTCATAAGGAACATTTTTGACTGTTTCTTTTTGATCTACCCTCATTACTATGGGTTAACTTTATGAAACCATATAAACAGAAGCTTATAACATATAAAAATAAGTGTTTCCGAGGTTTCCCTACTTATCTTGACCTTTACGTTTCTCTACGTGAAGGTGGTGATCTCCGTGGACATAATCCATTATATTTATCTTGGAAAACAAACATTAATGTTCAATTAAGCGACAATGTAGAAAAAGAACTGAAGTAGTAGTTCTGTTATCCAATCTATTGTAAGTGGACAAAATCTTCAAAAACCCAAGAAAAATGTATACAGAAGAATTTCTACTGATTGGTTCTTTAGGCGAGTCGTTTATTTCTTCTTCGGGTAGATTTTCTTTCAAACCTTCCGGCCACTTAATGTCTGTCTGTAACCAGTAGGAATTCTTCTGTGTAAACTTTTCCTGGCTTCTTGAAGATTTTGTCCAATTAGAATAGATCCGATAACAGAATTTACGGCACCACTCCTTTAGTTCTTTTTCTACATTGTCGCTTTATTGAATATTAGTATTTGTTTTCAAAGATAATTGATTATGGGTCCGAAGATCACCACCTTTACGTAGAGAAATGTAAAGGTCGATATAAGTAGCAAAACCACGGAAAGACATAATGACAATACTCGGATGACGATGAAATTACAACAAATTCAGTTTGAGAAAATTAGGCTTCTATTTATATGGTTTCACAAAGTTAACCATCCATACTTATGAGTTTACCTATACTATGAACGGGTAGCCCAAAAATAAACAGTCAAATAATGTTACTTATGAGACACTAGCCTTCCGCCCGCGGCTTCGCCCGCGTGTACTACACGACGTTATCCCGCGGGAAGGTGATATTTTTCAGGAATAAAAAGTAGCCTATGTCCTTTCTCAGGCTCTAGACTATCTCTGTACCAAAATTCATTTAAATCGGTTCAGTAGTTTAGGCGTGATTGTGTAACACACAGACAGACATTTTCGCATTTATAATATAAGTAAGGATTAAGTAAACAAAGCTTATTTTACTTACCAAGTGTATAACAATGAATAAATAAATTAGAAAATACGACCCTTGACATAGAGAAAGAGTGCATTTATGTGTTTTTCTCTGAGCTGTTATCAGTCTCTAAGCTGTTACTAATTGAAATTTGGTACTAATTGGTACTAATTGAAGGTTAGTACATTAAATATCGGTACATTTAATGCCCTGACCAACTTTCAATTAGTCTCACTCAAGTGTGATTCGTTCGTAAAATATGTCAAAATAATAGTTTCTGAATATATTTGAATATTTAATGAAAAAAAAAACGGTCAACACCATAACTCGTAAGGGGCGCGTGGCGCGCACCTAGTTTGTTTGGGGAAAATGTAGCAAATATATGTCATATTGACATATAAAAAAATCAAGTCGAAAGGGTGGGTAAGCATGCTACACCCTAGACTGCATCCTGTCTGTTTAGCAAAATGGCGGTCAAATGCTTAACCAGTTTTTATAAAAAAAAAAAAAAAAAAAAAAAAAAGACGAAGGGACTCTCGAGCTACAGGATTTATAAGGTCATTTTCCATACTAAGAAATCACGTTAGGTACCATATTTCTTGAAATAAGGTTCCAATAAGAAATTGCTCATATTGTTTTTAATAGCTTTTAACTAGGCAAATACGATGGACTTACTTGATTTTCAAAATTCGTTAAATTATTTTTTAATTTGCTTATGTCCCATCGCTTCTATGGGATCGATCCACTGTGCGACTGCTCTAACCACTGAACTACGGACTCTTCGTCGGAGCAACGACTCCGTAGCTCAGTGGTTAGAGCAGTCGCCCGGAAAGCGAAAGGTCGTGGGTTCGAGTCCCATCGAAGCTAGTTGTGAGACGGGTCGATTTTTTCTAAATACTTTATTTTCCATTTTTCTAAAAAGAACTTTTCTGATGGCATTTATGTAAAGGAAGACTTCCCTAAAGAAGTTATGGAAAAAAGGAGGCAACTGCAACCTAAATTGGAGGAGAAGAGGAAACATAGCCTATGTTAAGTATGATAAATTAGTAATCAAAATCAATTCGAAAGAGAAAGGAAAAGAGGAGCTTGTCTCAATAGGCTGACAAGACGTCATGTAATTTTGTAACCATTTTAATTTTATCTTAATTTGTAGAATTTTATTTGTATTTGTTTTTCATATTTTTATTCATCTCTCTGGGTTTTTTATTAAATTCAATGTTTAATTTTGGGATGAAATTTAATGACCACCAAAAACACAATCGTTACCCTAAACAGCCTCATCCAAAATAATATAATATGTACAAATAAATTAAACCTGTACCAAAATCTTACGGGCTCTTTAAGTCATGCCTGCACTACAAAAACTTTTCATAACCCAAAAAGGCCACGCGTGCACCAAATTTTAAATAGCAAAGTTTTGTGTCATTACTACCCAAATATATCACTACGTTTGCCATAAAATGTATGTGTCACCGAAAAGTAACAAGCACCGCAAATTTATGATTTTCCTAGGAAATTTATAATTATACGGAAGTCCTGTAGAACACGTGATAGGTTAGAAATTTAAGGCGATCGCGAAGCGCAGCGAAGCGATTGCCTTAAATTTCGTGGTTATTTTTTTTTGGAAATTTATAAATTTGCGGTTTTTATTATTTTCCGGTGACATATGCATATGTGGAATGGAACGTGAGGATGGATGAAAGAGAGCATGTTAGAAGTAAGATTCCTTTTTTGATTTTATGTTTTTTCAGGGTGACGGAGTCATTAGAAGGGAGAGACGTAGGACGTTTGGTAAGACGATTGTATAATAACGAAGTGATTTAATAAATAAAGTATTCCATAGCATTTTCTAGTTTTGCTCCAATCCTATAAGTGGGGGCTCGACCGGGATCGGGAATAAATTGAAAATGCCCAGAGAAACGACGAAGGAAAAGATTGAGAGCCAACATGAGGGAAATTCGCTCATGCAAATGGCGGCGGAGCTAGTCCCAAAGTTCAGTGGGCGAAGATAAGATAAGATAAGATAAGATAAAAATATTCTTTATTCACTTAGACATAATAAATATGTACTTATGAATCGTCAATATTTTCCTACCACCCATTCAAGACTTTTTTAACTGACAAGAAGAATGGGCGCAAGAAACTTGCCAGCGTTTCTTAGTTAGGTAACGACATTTACAAAAAAAAAAAAAACATATCGTTACTAATACAACAATTGCTTAGTATAAAAATACATCATATTAAACAGTGATTATGTTATGTGTTACATCATGACCATGCATTGCGGTCATTCAAATAATCGTCTACTTTATAGTATCCTTTGCTCATCAGCGACTCTTTAATGTAACATTTAAATTTATGCAATGGTAGTTCAATTATATGCTGTGGAACTTTATTAAAAAAGGCTATGCTTTTCCCCAGAAATGAGGCTCTGGATTTTTCTAGCCTAAACTTGGGAACGACAAGTTTATCTTTATTTCTTGTGTTAAAGCGATGAATATCGCTCTGCTTTACAAATGTATTATAATACTTTTTCACATAAATTATATTTTCATAGATGTAATGTCCTGCAACAGTTAAAATGTTTATTTCTTTAAATAGATCTCTTAAAGAATCTCTCGATCGGAGGTTGTAAATGGCGCGAATAGCCCTTTTTTGGAGCACGAATATACTTTGGATGTTAGCGGCTGAGCCCCACAACAAAAGGCCGTAGGACATAACACTATGAAAATAACTAAAATAGACTATTCTAGCCGTTTCAATATCGGTTAAGAGCCTTATTTTCTTAACTGCGAATGCAGCCGAACTGAGTCTACTCGCCAAGGCTTCGATATGAGGATCCCATTGTAGTCGCGAGTCTAATATAATACCTAGAAATTTTGTATTGTTAATGAATTCGACCGTATCGCCGTCTAGTCTAATATGAAAATCAACTTGTCTTACATTAGGTAACGAAAATTTTAAACACTTAGTTTTCTTTGAGTTTAATGATAAATTATTACTATTAAACCAATGTGACACTTTTGAAAGAGCACTATTTACTTCGTCAGAACAGTCATCACCTCTATCTACTTTAAAGACTAGAGATGTATCATCGGCAAATAGCACCGTCTCACATAGCAATACGTATCCGGTGACACGCTGGGTTGAAGATCTTGAAAGCAACGCCGAAATATTCAGATGGACCCCGTTGCAGCAACTCTTGGTGGCGCGCAGATCACTAACCGGTACGGCAGAATTATGGTTACGTGCCGAACGCCCCTTCAAAAGTTGGGAGGAGTTTAAAAGTGCCTTACTAAAAGAATTCCCGGACAAGGTGGATTTGAAAGCTTTTCATGTAATCATGAGCGAAAGAACAAAACGAGCAGACGAAAGTTGTTTGGATTATATGCTCGTGATGAAAGAGTTAGGTAATCGCGGACAGATGCCTGACGAAGTTATCATCAAATACATTATCGACGGAATTTTGGACAGAGAAACCAACAAATTATTTCATACGGTGTTACTACATTTATCGAATTGAAGGAGAGATTACGAATATATGAAGAAGTAAAGAGCAAGACGAGAAGAAATAACCAAGATCAAAGATTTAGGCCGCATCATCATACTAAGGATCATCATCATTATCAAAATTCTCAGAGATTATGTTACAACTGCTGGGAAAGTAACCATGTTGCTTCGGAATGTCCGAATAAGAAGAATGGCACAAAGTGTTTCCGTTGTAACTCATTCGACCATTTAGCCAGAGAGTGCGAGAAGGACGGAAGGCAAAGAGTGACCGAGACAGCTGAGACACCAGCAACGACGAAATGGCGACGTGAAGTTGGTGATGACAAGAAAATCAGCGCAGTTCAAGGAACGAGTGGTGCAACGACATGGCGGCGTGATGTTGGCGGCGCTGGGGCGAAAGCGATGTGCGTCAATGTTCACTCTGAATCGAACCAATCCGAAAGTGGGAATCCGGTTGTGCAGGTTGGCAGTAGTGGAAACTATGTTAACGACAACGAAAAGAATGAGTATAGTTTAGTCTCTGAAGTCTATGGAGGGCGTGAAGAGAATAAGATTCTGTCATCAGTGTCAGCAGTGAACTTCAAGTCAAAAGAGACACTGACAACCGTCAGAAGCAAAATTGAAAATTCAAGTTTACGAAGGCCGATAAAAGAAGTAAAGATGTGCAATGAACTGTTTCAAGCTTTGATCGACTCGGGAAGCGATGTCAATCTGATACGTATGGATTATTTTCAAACCATTTTGCCTACACAAAATGTTAAAGATTGCTACACGGTATTTAATGGGTTGGGTTGGGAGCTGCAAGGGTGCAGGCTTTGGGACGTTTTTATACGACAATTGATGTAGATAATTATAGCTTTAATAATGTGTTGTTTTATATTGTGCCTTGTTATGCGATGTCGTACCCCATCATACTCGGGCAGCAGTTTTTAAAGGATGTTGTAACGATTTATGATAGTAATAACCTTTTACTTTTACCGGGTAATGAGCAGTGGATGCGTAACCTAACGTATGTTGTGTCTGATCTTGATATTGTAGGTAACGAGGTGAGTGAAGACGCGCAGCGACGAGTGAGGTGTTTAGTGGAGAATTATAAACCTACTAGCTTTCCGCTCGCGGCTTCGCCCGCGTGGACTACACGACGCTATCCCGCGGGAATGTGATACTTTTCCGGGATAAAAAGTAGCCTATGTTCCTCTCCAGGCTACAAAATATCTATGTCCCAAATTTCAGCCAAATCCGTTCAGCCGTTTTGGCGTGATTGAGTAACAAACATAGTTATTGGACCAAGACAACATCTAAACATCCAAACATCTAAACTTTCACATTTATAATAATAGGTCTTTACATATGAAATTGCCGTTTTTTTTCTTTTGTACATGTAACTTAACAACTTTTATAATATTAGAAATATATAATTTCTTTAATATTGCGTTACATTAAGACCGTATCAAGCAACTTTTGATAATTTAATAACCACGATATTTGATTATTTACATAGAAAAAACTTATTCCGAAAGTTACGACTATTTTTGTTTCCAGAATTTCGTACTTTATTAGTTGTAACTTGGTGAAAAAAAATTTTTTTCTCTTAACGAATGTGTCATTTAGTAGTTAAAATGTCCATAAATACGTGTGTAAAATTTTGTAAATTTACATAATATTAGTCTTTAAATAATAACAAAAACGTTAGTATGGAAAAAAAATAATTACAGAAATCTCCATACAAAACGGCAATTTCATAGGTAAAGACCTATTATTAGTAGGATATTAGTAGGATGAAGACGAAGGAAGCACCGATAGAGCTGTGAATTGTTCTTAAAGATGATATACCAGTTTCTCAACGACCAAGAAGATTGGCCTTAAAGGAGCAAGCCGAAGTGAACGAGCAGATAGCTAATTGGCTCAATGAGGGCATTATTCGAGTAAGTCAGTCAGAATATGCTAGCCCTTTGGTTGTAGTTAGAAAGAAAGATAATAGTGCCAGAGTTTGTGTTGACTATAAATAAAAAGATGGTTAGGGATGAGTATCCTTTGCCGCTAGTAGATGACCTTATTGACAAGTGCAGGTCAAGCAGAGTGTTTAGTGCTCTAGATTTGAAAAATGGGTATTTCCACTTGAAAGTCCATGAGGACTCTATCAAATATACGGCGTTTGTGACTTCAACGGGACAGTATGAATTTTTGCGTGCGCCGTTTGAGCTGTCGATATGCCCTAAAGTTTTCACGAGGTTTATCAGTATTATCTTTAGGGAGCTGATGGAAAGGGGTATATATATTATTGATTTTCATAGATGATTTGGTAATTTTAGCTGCAGACGAGGATGAAGCAATTGAACGTTTGTCTAAGGTGTTGAGGAGAGCTTCTGAGTATGGCTTGAACATAGGCTGGAAGAAGTGTCAGTTATTGGTAAAGAAGGTTGAGTATTTGGGCCATGAGATTGAGAATGGAGAAGTTAAACCAGCACCAGGAAAGATAGAAGCCGTAATGAAGTTTCCGGAGCCACAGAATATAAAACAACTACAAAGTTTTATTGGACTATGTTCTTATTTTCGTAAGTTAATTTATAATTTTGGTATGCTAGCACGACCGTTGACAGAAATGCTTAAGAAGGACATGGATTTTAAGTTCACCGATGAACAGAGAAGATGTTTTGCAATATTAAAAGAGAAGCTAGTATCCAGACCAGTGTTGCAAATTTTTGATCCGAGATTGTCCACGGAATTGCATACAGATGCATCGGTTATTGCGTACTCTGCAATTTTAATGCAAAAGAGTGTCGAAGATGGGGAATTGCATCCAGTCTATTATATGAGCCGTAAAACGACGCTGCAACAGAGTAAATACGCAAGCTATGTGCTAGAGGCAATAGCAGTCGTAGAAGGCATTAAGAAGTTTAGGCACTATTTATTTGGAATAAAGTTCAAAGTTATAACGGATTGCAAAGCGTTCCAAATGACAAGTAACAAATAATATTTGGCTATGTCAACTATGGTAGCTAGATGGGTGATGTTTTTACAAGATTACGAATTTACGATTGAACACAGGGAGGGAAGTAAGATGAAACATACAGATGCGCTCAGTAGAAATCCTGGGGTGAATGCAATTTTTTCGGCATTGCATGACAATCTTAGATATGCACAAGAACAGGATGAAAGTTTAAATGCAATCAAGGAAGTGTTAAAGTTACGACCCTACCAAGATTATTTTATAGATTCGGATTTATTGTATAAAGGTGAAGAGAAGAAGTTAGTTGTACCTAGAAGTATGGAAAACAATGTGTTTAAGGAGGTACATAGTAATGGTCGTTTCTCTAAAAAGAAAATGATGGAATTTATTGGTAAGGACTATCACATTGAAAACTTGAGCAAAAAGATTGATGATTTTATTGTGACCTGTATACCATGTTTGTTGGCAACTAAAAAAGGAGGAAAGCAAGAAGGATTTTTAAACCCCATTGACAAGCAGGAAGTACCTTTACACACCTTACATATTGATCATATAGGACCGATGACGGAGACGAAGAAGATGTATAACTATATATTGACTGTTATTGACGCTTTCACTAAGTTTACGTGGATTTTCCCGACTAAGAGTACTACAACTAAAGAAGTATTGGATAGATTAAAAATTTACCAACAACATTTTGGTAACCCGTGTAGAATTGTTACGGATAAGGGAACTGCATTTACTAGTGGGGATTTTAAGGAATTTTGTCGAGAAGACGGAATTCAGCATATTACTATTACGACTGGTGTACCGCGGGGGAACGGACAAGTCGAACGGGTACATAGAACAATTATCTCGGTTTTGACAAAGTTGTGTGTCGAGGAACCAGCCCTATGGTATAGGCATGTAAGTCGCTTACAACGTGCCTTAAATAGTACTTATCACCGTAGCATTGACAGTACTCCTTTTGAACTGTTGATAGGAAAAAAGATGAAAACGAAGCAGGATTTGAAAATTTATGAGTTATTGGAACAAGAAAGCAGAGTTAACTATTCAGAAAGTAGAGAGGAACAACGTCGTAAAGCAAAGCTGCAGATTTTAAAAATTCAAGAAGTAAATATTGTGTAATTTTAATAAAAGGAGGAAGGCTAGCACCCAATACCAACTGGGTCAAGTGGTGGCTATTAAGAGAACGCAGTTTGGGGTAGGGATGAAGCTCAAACCTAAGTTTCTTGGCCCATACAGGGTTGTGAAGATCAAAGGGAAAGATAGGTATGAAGTGGAAAAGTTGGACGCTTCCACTGAAGGCTCAAGGAGGACGTCAACGTCGGCAGATTATATGAAGGCCCGGCCGGCTGATGCAGACCCTTTGTAAGTTGTTATCAGTTTTTTATTTTTGTTTCGATTTAGATTTATTGATTTGGTTTAAAAAGCATTCCTTTTTAAAACTGCTGTGTCCGAAGTTGGTGGATAGTTTTGTGTAAAGTCATTTTTGTGAGTAGTTAGTTTTTTGTTTATTGCTAAGATGTTGTTATGTTATTATGGGGTTTGGCTTTAAGTTGATTTTATGTTAAGGAGTTGTGTACTTTGGTTTGTTTCATTTTAGGGTTGTAAATATAGCTGCTAGAGTCAGTCTGAGGGCAGACTGAATGCAGGATGGCCGAGTGTGGAATGGAACGTGAGGATGGATGAAAGAGAGCATGTTAGAAGTAAGATTCCTTTTTTTGATTTTATGTTTTTTCACGGTGACGGCGTCATTAGAAGGGAGAGACGTAGGACGTTTGGTAAGACGATTGTATAATAACGAAGTGATTTAATAAATAAAGTATTCCATAGCATTTTCTAGTTTTGCTCCAATCCTATACATATAACCAAGTAAGTATATTATATTGATGACAAATTGGTTGAGTCTCGCGGCTTTATTCCCACCCCTCCCACCCGTCGCTACCCGTCACCGCTAATTTTAAAATTACACTGAGGACTGCCTTATTAAGTTTTAAGTTTATTTGTATGTAAACTGCCGCTTTTAATTTATTTAATTTTTTCACATATTTCCTATAATTTAATTTAATTTTACTATTTTTATAATTTGATAATAATGTTCAAGCATGTTATTTACACATATCTGTGGAGTTGCAGTATAGCTTATTTACCAAAATCATGTAAAATCTGAACAACTATTACTGTAAATCTGTTTTGTGTAATAAAATGAAATAAAAAAAATCAATTGAATCAAATAAAAAATCTATGCGAACTTATTCCTAGCAAATCAAGCCTCTAGCGCCACCTAGCAATGGTAAGCTAGGTGGTGGTTAGCGTAAAAACCCAAGCAAACCTTAAAAAAACCGTTAATAACGAGGGTGCTAGTCAACGATATACATATAATATATTATGTACTAACGCACGTGCTAGTTCACTAAAGTAGTTTGAGAAAGTTGTACAGTAACTATGGTCTCAAGGAAATAGAAAGATTAAGTAAGTATTGGTGCAGGTATGGGGATCTGTAAAGAAAAGAGGCCTCAATTAGACAATAGTATATTTTAATCGTCATAGGTTGTGTTTATCGTTTGATGATGATTCATTTGCAGTAAGTAATAAACATTATTAATCATAATCATAATCATAATCATAATCATCATTTATTGCGCAAGAAACACAGGTATAAATTGAAATAAAAGACAGATCTTAAAACTAGATACAGTTCCACTGGCTTCCACCTTTAAAGGCGTTACGCAAAACAAAATATGTCAAAATTTGAAATAAGTAATGTCAAAGTTTAATAATAGTTTCTACATGTGAAAAAATTTAATTTAAATCTAAATAAAAAAAGCCAAATTATACATCATTTATAAATAAGAATAGCAATGTCAAAAAAAAATCGTCTCACTGTTATTAATAACAAAATATACAAGTCAAATTAAAAATGCATTATTATAGATTCACATTTTTTTACAATCTAAAAATTCTTTTAAACTATAAAAATTGTGGGAAGTAAGCCAGTTGTGAAGTTTTCGTTTAAATAAACCACAATTATTAATAGATTTTAATTCTTCTGGAATCTTGTTGTAGACCATGACACACGTAGCGATACAGCTCTTATTATATTTGTCTGATTTTGGAATACTTTCCAGTACAATTCTGTGTGGGTCTCTACGTTGCCTACCATCAGAGGCTTTTTTAAATAAACTCATATGTTTGTAAACAAAAACACTAACTTCCAAAACATAAAGACAAGGAAGTGGCAATAGACCAAAACTCTTGAAAAGTGGTCTACAGGATTCATCTCGTCTAACACCACCTATGGCTCTTGACGCATTTTTTTTGAGCAATAAATACTCTTTCCCATTCAGTGCAGTTTCCCCAAATGACAAGGCCATAGCGGAGGATTGAATCTACATACGCGTAGTACGTAAGAATGGCAGTTTTTTTATCGGTCACCTTTTTAACCTGACTTATGGCATACGAGAACCTATTGATTCGCTTACAGAGATCATCCACATGTGAACTCCAGTTTATCTTATCATCAATAGTGATCCCCAGAAATTTGGTATTGGAAACTTCTTTAACTTTAGTCATATGTAGCTTAAAATTATACTTGGTATGCTTTGATTTATTAAATTGCAAAATAATAGATTTATTAAGATTAATTTTCAAATTATTATCATCAAGCCAAACACATAAAGAGTCAATTGTATTATTAATGTCAGTTTCATGTTGAGTAATTGAATTATTAATATTATTATATTTATCCGTGGTCACTATAATCGAGATGTCATCTGCATAAAGAATACATTTATGGTCAATGAAATCATTCAAGTCATTTATGTACAGAAGAAATAAAACGGGCCCCAAAATACTTCCTTGTGGAACACCGAATTTATTTTCGCAAAAGTCAGATGTAAATGTCACCAATTCTTGATCTATTATCTTACTAACGCAAACGCATTGCTTTCGATTTTTCAAATATGAACTAAACCATTTTTGTAAAATGCCTCTTAGTCCTAACATTTCCATTTTTTTTTATAAAATGTCATGAGATACATAGTCAAATGCTTTTGTCAAGTCAACAAATAAGCCTGTTGTCAACTATGAGCCTGTTGTCAATTATGTCATACTCCTCGACAGAAACAGGCAGATGTGCAAGGTTGCTTTATCACACCTCTGCGGCAAATGCAAGCTGCCGTTTTAAACCCTGCCTTACAGCCGCATGAAAGGAAGTCTTTGCAGGCCTTGAGAACAGCCTCTAAGGTTATCAGCATGTGCGTGAGCTAATCCCCTTCTTGCTGCCAGCCGTAATCCGTTGGAGAAAGCAGTTCAACTTCTCCAACATGTGCGTTTCTCCAAATAAAAGTTTGGTAATGCGCTCGACGGATATGCAAGTGAGCTGTATATGAAGTTGGTGGCAGTGCTTCAGGAGATGTGGCTATAGAAAATAAAACACTATCACTTTGTTCCAAATTCAGCGGATTCGCTATAAAATGGTGAAAATATAGCTAAAATTAAAAAAAAATAAAAACCTTGAAATTTGCATAGGTGTTACTCAAAAACTATAAGACCTATAAAAATAAAATTTATACCACGTGGTAGGTAATTTTCATCATCATTTCAACCGTACGACTCCCACTGCTGGGCATAATTTAATGTAGATTAATTTTGTCATTGATAGTTTTCTTCTAGATCTAACAGTTTTTGTACAAAACGGAGAAAACCGCGGCAAGGGACATATTTTCAATGAAAAGGGGGGGAATTTGGTCTGCCACCGGGCAAAATCGAGCTCAGCAGGGCCGAATTAGTCTAAGAAAACCCGGTGTCAAACTGGTACATGAAATGCCGTTCAAAGTCCTAAATTTCAAAAATTCTTCTAGACTAATACGGGCCGTGTCCAGAAGTACTGCCTTCTACATCTGACTCTTGATCCAGCCCTCTAACACAAGCTTCTTAAGGTGTCTTGTGTACTTACTGTGCACTGCCCACTAAACAGACACCTATGATTAAACGGATAGAAGACCCTATCTGTCCGCAATGCAAAGAAAGAGAAGAAACAAGCTACCACTTCATGGCAGAGTGCCCGATGTACGCATCACTGCGCTGGGAGCTCTTTGGAACGGACAAGCTTAAGGAAGAGGATCTAAAGAAGTTAACGATAAGTCAACTCAGCAGGTAGGTACTGTAAGCGCACAGGTAGGTTCGAGGGTCCGACGCCGGTGGGGTAAATGATAACCCGCCTCCCCCCTGATTTTCCAGGTTTTAGGGGACTTGGGGAACTGGGTGAAATGGTCCTGACCTAGGTGACTGATCACCCGTTCCGGCTTCGCTGGCGTCCCCCCTATAAATAATAATAATAATAAGGTGTCTTATTATTTATTATTATTTGCTTTATATTTATGTTTTCTCAATTACTTGGTAAGTTTATTTATTTATTATTATTCCCTTTATTACATTTTAAATACTTACAAAATTATATTTCTAAACATTAAATTTTTACAATGTAAACACTAAAAAATATAACATTTAAAAATACAAAAATGCAGTTCCCCAACGGTAGCAAGATCAGGGTCCCGGCTACCGATGGTTAAGGATCCAGAGACAGGGACCTTCTCACTATACGGGCCATGTCCAGAAGTACTGCCTTCTGCATCTGACTCCCGATCCATCCACCTAACGCAAGCCTCTTAAGGTGTTTATCGAGGCTCTTGGCTATCAGACCATGGGCAGATATGACTATCGGAACAATAATTGCTGAATCAATGTCCCACATGTCAACAATCTCGTGAGCTAAATCAAGATATTTGTTTTCTTTATCTTTTTCA
Source organism: Crambus lathoniellus (assembly GCA_949710035.1). Lineage (NCBI taxonomy): Eukaryota > Metazoa > Arthropoda > Insecta > Lepidoptera > Crambidae > Crambus > Crambus lathoniellus. The sequence goes on from OX453306.1 coordinate 12,429,484, forward strand.
GCTTTCACAAGGTTGTCGTCATGGGGAACAGTTATTATTATTATTATACGTTCAGATGACAGGTGCTTAAAGTGCATGTACTAAATGCATGTTGATAAGTACATGCATTTTGTTAGTCATTAAGGGTATAAAATAGTAGATTGTACAACAAGTGCATAAAACGTACCATTTTACCCGAGACATATATATATTGTGGATAGTCAATTCGAGGGTAAAATGGGTTTTATGTATGAGTTATACACTCTGCTTTTCACTTTGAGTGTGAGGAAATAAATAACAATATTGCAAAAAAGAAAAATAAAGACTTCGCCATATTGGCGGGAAGACTTTCTTTTTTTTATAAGTGGCATTGGCAGCACAGTGACTATAGCATAGATCAGAGGTAGTCCATAATGCTCTTGAAATGCTTATTCCTTAGAAAACTCATTAATTTTGCCCAGTTTTATTAATTTAATAATTTAACATGAATTATGTACAAAATTTAAGAAACAGAATGAAATATGTAAGGTATTAATAAAGTTTATTATTATTTAACGAAGTTTAATTGCGTGTGTGACTGTTTACCTGACGCGACAACCTTTGTCTTAGAGTCTGAGACTTTAGACGAAGATTTTACTTTATGCACTAGAGCATAAAAAGCGATTTTATGCCGCCTATACCCAACATAAACACGAACTTTACGAGCATGAGAAGTGAAAAATTGTTTTTAACTTATTTTAAGATCTACCGAATAGACACAAGAGATTTCATAAAAATCAGTCAAGCCGTGACACGAAAACTTTACTTGAAGATTGGTTTTCAATTTTTAATTTTTATACTGTACCTAGATGTTACAATGTTAATAACATAACATCTAAAATACTGTGCTGCACTGCTCTAACAATTACCTACTTTATTCTGTTCCACTTACCTTCTAATTGAACCATTTTTCCAGCTCTTTTTAATGCTTTTACAGCTTCCTCATGAGTTGCATCCTTTAAATCCTCCCCGTTTACTGACAATATTGCATCACCAACATATAACTGTTCAGTAAGATCTGCTGCCATACCTTTAAATATTTTTGATATCAATATAGGCATATTATTTTCTATGCCACCTTTTATTGAAATACCCAAACCATTATTGTCAGACTTCACTACTTGCACTATACGTTTTTGATTTGCTATTGCTTCGGGCACTTCTGTAAAATCACTGTTTGGAGTCTCTACATTATTATTATTGATAGATCCGTTGAGTGTTGTAGTCGCATCATATCCGTCGTCCAAGCATACACTGAAATAATCATCTTCTAATGAGCAATGGACTCTGTACCAGACTCCACGCACCAATGTTTCCAGTAGTCCAGAACGAACACATGTTGCATTTGGACTATCGCTGCCCCCACTAGACGCGCCGTTTTCCACCATAATTTTATATATATTTTTATAAAACACCAAAAAAGTAACTTGACAATCCAAATACAGTAAAAATGTCTTCACATCCAAATAGAAATAAGAAGCCCTGATATTAAGAATCCATTAGCATTAAATGGACAAAAACTCGTTTCATTATAGAGAGAAGAGAATAGCATTACAATTTGTATTATTTTTAAATGAAATAAAGACACAACTTCACACGCACTCATTGCACAATCAATAAATAAATTTGACCACAAATTATATAGACTAGTACAGATAGGAATCAAGCCTTATAGCGGCCGTTTGTTAGTGAATGACGGACCCCGATTAGAGTTTGACAACATAGTGCTGCCAGAACTATCGACACCCTTGATTCGTTATCGATAGTTGTGCAAATTATCGACGTTTGGTACAACCCTAGTAATATATGATTTTAATTAAATTCTGCTCAAATAAAAAACACATTTGATGAAAGAAGGCATTTATTACTTGAAATTATAATTTTATTAAATACAAAGTACATAAGTATAAGTTGAGATTTATACAAGACAAAGAATGAGAGTAATGAAATTACTTACTAAATTAACTAAGAAATATAAATACTTTATCAGCCACAGGAAAAATTAAACTGCTTGCAAATATTTATTACGCACAAATGCTAATGCTATTTTTCCTAGTAGTTTTATTTAGTATCTGCCATTTCATTATTTACTGTTAATATCACTTTCAATGCAAGAAGCAATAACCTAATTCTAATAGTTAAACATTTAATGCAGTAAGTAATCAATATAGCAACTAACAGCAGTAATTTGCACCATATTTCTGATTTGATAACTTATTACCGCAAGAATAGGCAGACACGGGCATCTTCGCAGCACTCCACGAACCTCGTTGAGACTCAAGTTATCTGAAAAGATTAGATTTGGTTAGTATAGATTCTACATATTGTTACTATAATCTGCCATACATAACATTTTATAAACAAATAAGTGATAGTTGAACTCAGTGGCGTGCATTGCATATAGGCATTTAAGCAGTGCCTACCTCGCAAAATCGAAAAAATTACCATTAAATTTTAGTATCTGTGCTCCGCAATTATTATTGGTTGAGCTCAATAAATTATGATACTTACCTAATTTTTATTACTTATAACCACTGACCTCTATTTATTAGTGCTTATAACAGAAACTTCCTTCATAAAAAACGCGCAGTGCGCGACAGTAGGCAGCCGCCCGGCTGCCTACTTGAATCCTATACAATTTACTAACACTGGCATTAATAATTTTTATTTAAATGAATACGACGAAATAAAAATGTCGTACTTCCCACGCGTAATACACTGACGTTCGACCTTCGCAATTTATCACCATTAAGTAGGCATACATACTAAAGCACCGGCGGTGTCTATATTTAGTTTTGTTTTTTGTCCAAAGATGGCTCTGTACGTTTCTACATGGCGGTGATACTTTGTTTACTCTATTTACATATTTTGCTACCTAGGTACCTACTGTCGTCCTTAATTTAAATGTTGTACGTACAGTATACATTGCCGTTATACTTCGTTGGAATCGTTGGTGGTTTTATACACTGACCATGAGGAATTGTTTGTATAAATATAAAGTTCAGAAAAGAAAGGCACACGCCACATAGGTCGTGAGAAACTTCTTTGAAATTTTGAATATTCAAATTTTTTTTTTTTACATTTATGCCTAGCCTATAGCTTAGACACCACGCGGCGTATAGTGCCTACCTATTCTGAAAAGCAATGCACGCCACTGGTTGAACTGAAAAGTTTGTAAATCAAGAAAGAGTAGTGTGTATAAAGCACATTTTGTTTGTTGTGCCGCTATGCACAAGTTATAGATAATCAATGTTTATAGTTAATAACTGTTATTAAGTAGATAAGCTTTGTACATAGACTGATCAGAGGTAGTATATATAATTAAGTAAAATCTAAGATAGTAGGTAGCAGTAACAGTTATAACATAGTCATAAGGCAATCACAATAAACCATCATTCGTACCGACAACAATCATATATTATCCCACCGGTACATTTGTTATAATTCTGTTCTGTTTGTCAGAATCAGAAATATGAATTTGATGATAAGGCATTTTAAATGTTTTGACAAAGTTATTGAATTACTTACACTGTTATTTTCTCTTAACAACTTCACTAAATTGAAACTTGTTAAATGTGACAACTGACTATTTAAATTTAATCCCAAGTAATCTACTGTGCTTTGCCATTATCACCATATGATATCACTTCTAAATATATGTTGAAATAAGGTATTAGGAAGGTTTTTTTAAGAAAACTAATCAATAATTAATTATACATACCTACTTACATTCATATAAAAAGAATAAACAAACATTACCTACCTTTCATTCATAACTTCTTCTTCAACATGTCAATGACAAGTATAAAATCATATGTTGTTGGCCCAAAACTGTGCCACTCTCACTGCGTTATCTGCAGCAAACATGAGGTCCTCACGCGTGCAGGTTTCCGGGCATGCATGCAGAGCAATCAATGAGGTGGGCCATGGTCTGTGGAGTGTAACCACACCTGCACGCGAGATCCGTGTTACTGGTGAAGCCCCACCTGGACTTAACTGTCTTTACTTCGACCAACTTGGGTACGGAGTCTATTTAAAGATCTCCATAATGATCTGGGAAGTTCAAGGCCAGGAGAGAGCTTTTCCTGGATGAGCACATATGGGTGTGGAAGGGTAGCAGAGTTTCCCCACAGTTTAACTTTGGTTGAAGAGGCCTCCGTGGTGCCAGGCATGACGCACTTGTAAAAACTATTGCGACTCTTTAGCCTTTGATAAATTTCATAACTTTCTGAGAAACCGAGTCTTCTTTACTCCGGTTAAGTTGTGAACTGTATTTTCTTTTGTTTTGGTTAGTTTTAAGAAATATAAAGTTGAAAAATGGAAAATGAAGTATTTAGAAAAAAATCGACCCGTCTCACAACTAGCTCCGATGGGACTCGAACCCACGACCTTTCGCTTTCCGGGCGACTGCTCTAACCACTGAGCTACGGATTCGTTATGAGAAGCGTCGAATTTATCCAATACTTCTTACACGCTGTATAGTCAGCGTTAATTTCATCAATGTGGAGATATTACTACCCTCACACGCGAAAGAAATACCTTTCCAGGTATTTGGCAATCGCTAAAGATGAAATTACTATTGCAACTTATTTTAATTTTTAGTTTTTTGCATTCACAATGCAATTTTTATAATAGAAAAATGGAAAATGAAGTATTTAGAAAAAAAAAAAAAAAGCGAAACCGGAAAGCGAAAGGTCGTGGGTTCGAGTCCCATCGGAGCTAGTTGTGAGACGGGTCGATTTTTTTCTAAATACTTCATTTTCCATTTTTCTAATATAAAAATTGCATTGTGAATGCAAAAAACTAAAAATTAAAATAAGTTGCAATAGTAATTTCATCTTTAGCGATTGCCAAATACCTGGAAAGGTATTTCTTTCGCGTGTGAGGGTAGTAATATCTCCACATTGATGAAATTAACGCTGACTATACAGCGTGTAAGAAGTATTGGATAAATTCGACGCTTCTCATAACGAATCCGTAGCTCAGTGGTTAGAGCAGTCGCCCGGAAAGCGAAAGGTCGTGGGTTCGAGTCCCATCGGAGCTAGTTGTGAGACGGGTCGATTTTTTTTCTAAATACTTCATTTTCCATTTTTCTATTATAAAAATTGCATTGTGAATGCAAAAAACTAAAAATTAAAATAAGTTGCAATAGTAATTTCATCTTTAGCGATTGCCAAATACCTGGAAAGGTATTTCTTTCGCGTGTGAGGGTAGTAATATCTCCACATTGATGAAATTAACGCTGACTATACAGCGTGTAAGAAGTATTGGATAAATTCGACGCTTCTCATAACGAATCCGTAGCTCAGTGGTTAGAGCAGTCGCCCGGAAAGCGAAAGGTCGTGGGTTCGAGTCCCATCGGAGCTAGTTGTGAGACGGGTCGATTTTTTTCTAAATACTTCATTTTCCATTTTTCTATTATAAAAATTGCATTGTGAATGCAAAAAACTAAAAATTAAAATAAATATAAAGTTGCCTCTTGGAATTACCTAAAACAACAAAACTCAAATTTAGGTTAATGTAATAAATAATTTTTACATAAAACTACGTAAATAGATTTACTTACGTGTACCGAAGGCATCTTCGAATAATGTATCCATATTTCTGTAAAGAAATATCTGAGAAAAAGTGGAAAAACCTCTAAAGAATACTAGAAAACCGAAATGAGTAAAAAAAACACAAACTAAATAAACGTCATCTTGAAATTCTTGAAAAAAGTGACAGCCTTAATTTTAGCCAATGGGGGCACCCCAACAAAATGGCGGTCTTAATTATAGCCAATGAATGGGTATCGGGGCTACCGGCCACTAAGTATTGACCTATTCTATGGGTGATTCCAACGCCTGAATTTGACCACAGACTCGACTGTTGTCATAAGTTTTTTTTTAAAGCTATGTTCTTGATAAAGCCAAAGAATCTAAATTAATTCAGCGGGGCCAACGGCAAAAAAATATGGATATGGTCATGGGCTTCATTTGACATTGGAAGCCCATATTATGCCCATATAAGGACAAAATATGGGCTTCAAACGCCAAATGAAACCCATATCCATATTTTTAGCAGGTACAGTCGTCACAAATTAAGATGCCCGTTTTGACACATGGTAATGACCCTAGAATGTAACTTGTTACGAAAACCAAAAAATCAAATATATGCTGATTACTTATCAAAGGTGTATGAAAATAATATGTTACATTTTTTAACGCATCATAAATTAAGGTAAAGTGTATTCCGCGTATTATTTTTGCGTTTGTTCTAAAGTAAACGCAGATTCGATTAACTACGAAACGTATCGAAAAACAGTTACGTTCTCAGTCTTTATTTTTTTAAATACTAGTGTTGTAACCGTTGTGTGCAGGATTTCTCCACCTTCATTCAATTCTATCGAAATAATCGTTATAACCACTTTAATAGATTAATTTGTCAAATTGATCTTTTTTGTGTGAAAACTAGATTGGCGCTTAAAGCATTAGTGAAATTATGATTTGGCAACAACGATTTCGATAAAACGGTTTCTAGGCAAACGCACACTTATCCAAGGAGCACGTTTCGAATGAAACGAATGAAAACAAAAATTCTTTAAATAAAACCTAGACAACGTTGCACACCTCATCATGTCGAATCGTCACGTTCACCTTTCCAGAGATTTAAAACACGTTTCGTTCGGCTTGTTCGAAGCGTTCGCATCGGCCAAGCGTGCGTTCACCATAAGCGGCCTGGCCGGCCTGTACACGTTGGTCCAACCACTGGCCAATACATCGTACATTGACACTTTTGAACGAACAAGACGTTTAAAAAGGTTCTTTCAAAAGTGTTAATATACGACGTATTGGCCAATGGTTGGGCCAACGTGTACAGGCCGCTATAATAAGTAATGTAGCTACTCTATGACCATGTCTATGCTGTGAGCTGTAGTTAAAATACTTGCACTTTTAGAGCTAACGCGCACTTGTGATTTTTAGTGGACCGCTAGTTTAGTCGGAATCGTAAGACGATCGTGATCAAACTGTCGGCCGATAGTTTGGTTTTGAGAACCTGCGAGCACTTGTGATTTTTAGTCGACCGATAGTTGGTCGATAGTTTAGTTGAATCCGGGCGCGCGCTCACATAGTCCTTCATGCACAGGCCGATAGTTGTCCGATAGCTGTTGTATAACTGTAACTATATAGTTGTAGTAGGTAACTATTGGCCAGTCATTTCCAATAGTTCGATACTGAATGCGCAGTCTACCGATAGGTGGGCGATAGTTTAGTTGAATGCAGTGCGCGCGCTCACATAGTCCTTCATGCACATTACCGCCCGGCCGATAGTTGTGCGATAGTTTGATCATACAACTATCGGCCAGTCATTTTCGATAGTTTGATCGGTCGGTAGTTTAAGCGCACTGACGATTGCCACTGCCATATAACTCTACTGAATTCGAGAACGACCAAACTATCGCCCGATTAAAAATCACAAGAGCGCGTTCGCTTTTATATAAATTATGCAATTTAAGTGGATTCGATTCAAGTTTATATAACATAAAAGGTCAATTTATACTTTAATAATATGTTTATTAATAGTAAAAGTACCTATATAGTAAGTTTAACATTTTATAATAATAACTTTAGTCTTAATCCACATAAGTTACAAACTTACTATAATCGATTAGTTACTCAGAACCTTAATCGATTAATCGCGAGAATCGATCACAGACTCGTATGGTTACATGCCTAATCATGTCACTTTAGCATGTGTCAAAACGGGCATCTTAATTTGTGACGACTGTAGTCCCCCCAGGGGGTCTACCGGCTAAAAATATGAAATTCAGATCCATATTACTGATTTCAAGCCCATACCCATAATATGGGCTTCAATTGGAGCTACCGGCTTGTAACGGCTGCCATTTTTACTTACTTCTTTCATTGTTTTATCCATAATAATCGCACCAACGGTCTATTCAGTTCTATTGTATTTATGATAGGAGCTGTCAATGTCAGATGCCACTCAGCTGTCGGTTTGTTTGCGATGTTCCGAAGTAACCTCAGAACAATAACTAAAGCTATAGAAACCGTACTAAAATAAAAACTGTGTATCAGCTATCGTACTCACTTTAAGTAATTCAGCATACATAAGTAAGAGTGAAATAGACAATCTTTGTGAGTTTCTATTGTTTCTGTCATTGTCACAAGCTCGTAAAGTACAAATGTCAAATGGTTCTAATTGATTGTAATATAATACTACCAAAATAAAAATACGTCTTTGTTGAGAACGTAGCTTCTGAGGTATGACCAATTTAATACGAACGTATTACAATGGTCGAACAGCTTCGCTGGCAGCTAAAGTGAAAATTTATTAATTTACAAGGAATTCGGTGATAAAACAACAGGAAAGTGTGCATACAGGCTCTCTAGAGAGCTTGCATTCCGTGTCTAGGATGGTTTGTGTTGTTCTAGACTGTTAGTCTAATATATCACGGAAAGAAAATTCGGATGAGATTGAATCATTTCATCGGTAAGTTTTGTTTCAAAATTCAAATATTTTTAAGATTTTAACATCAGTATTATCCGAAAGTTTTAATAAATTAATATTATCAATAGAAATGTACGTGAGTTTTGGTCTATTTTTTATATTTTCTTGCATTTCTGTTAAAGTTGTTAAGGTTATGATAGTGCTGTGATTTTTCTTTATCGATGTTAACAATTTTTACTTCTTTCAGATTTCCCAAAGATGAAACTATTATAAATGATTGTATACGCCGTATTTCAAAAATCAACTGGACAGCAAAAGTGAACAGTCACGTTATGCGTAACACTTTGGACAACAATCATTTGAGCCAAATGAGAACATTAAAGATGTGTTTAAAAGAAAAAATGGTTTCTTTATTTTAATTAATTGATTAATTTCCTTTTCAGCTTAATTCACTCTAATGTTTGCAATAAAAGTAGGCGAAGGAACCATCATTACTATGTGCAATTTTTTTACTTATTATATTATCAACTAGCGGATCCTCGCGGTTTTACCCGCGTGGTACCCGTCCTCGGGATAAAAGATAGCCTGTGTAGTGACACAGGCTATCTTTTAGGAGGAACCTTCCCGAGTGCGGGAAGGATGTAACTTTCTAATAGGTAGTAGAAAGAATTTTCTAAGTCAGTGCAGTAGTTACTGAGATTAGCACGTTCAACCAAACTCTTCAGCTTTATTATAATATTAGTATAGATTACTGAAGACTGCAAATTTTTATAAAAGAAAGTGGTACTGCATTTATAATATTGCAGGTGCTATACTTAATTATTCATTGGGTCTACTCACACGTACCACAACCACACAACTGTGGGCGGGGTGTATTTTGTATTGGAAATGAATACCTAGTACAATTTACACGTAGGTACCACATTTTGCGTGTGCGTTACCGCCGCAAAAACTTGTGCTTTAGAGAGATGAGACCTTATCAGATAATTAGTGTGTCGTGAGGAGAAATTTGTTTACTAATAGCAAAATTTGTGTGAATTGTAGTTTTTGAGATATTTGACAAAAACAGTTTTTGCCAGGGTCACGTTTTAAACGTTACCCTGGCAAAAAAAGTTGTTTTAGCTCGGAACTAAATACATGAATAGATAGCTTTTGTTGCGTTGTAAATGTTAGCAAACAGCAAAAATTGTGTGTGTTATGGTTCTTGAGTTATTTGAGTTTTTGCTGGGGTAACGTTTTGAGATTTCCAATATCTCAGAAACGGTTCAACGCAGAAGTTTGAAAAAAATACCAGTAAGAGACCTGAATTTGTTTAAATTTGTTTAAACATTAGTTTTTGATTTGGTTGTCGTAAACCAACGTAATTAAATGTTTTCGAAAATCAGAAAAAAACTGATTTGTGAGTAAACTATTACAATTACAACCAAACAAACAGCTGCAAAAAATACCCGTGGTAGACACTTATTATGTCTAGAATTTTAGATCTTGTAACTTTACACGATTTAAAGATATAGATAAATTTGATTAATTTTACACTGGTCGTACTTTAGAGATCGAATACACAGTTTCCATAACATTATAGCACATGGCATACATTAAACAAATTTAAGTAATTCATGAACATTTGTTCCTGTTAATTTTAGCTTTCAATTACAGCTATCATGAAAGGGTAAGGCCGCCAAATAATGCTGATTTGCTAGACGACGTGGCGTCCAGCAACTTTTTGGTAAAAATATTTAAAACTATCAAATTTTATAGCTTTCCTCTTAAAAAAGGATCATTTATATAAGTGTCTAAATACGCAGACGACTGTAAAACTACTTCTTTCCATTTAATAAAAATATTTTTTAAACGGGAATACACAATTGCTAGAACAAATAAAAGTGTCCCAAATGATCCCCCATACACAATCGGTATTAATATTAAATTTCTGTTCATTCCACTGGCAATTAAAATATTTTCTTTGAAGAACCACCTATTTTAGACATTGTTCATTTACTTTACTACAGTTTAGCAATTAAAATAATAATCATTTTTATATTAATAATATTGTCCTTGTATTTTATGCTTTTATGTTACCGATTTTAAGTTACCATTATCTTGTATAACACGAAGTAATTGAGCAGTAGAATCCGTTTTTAATAATTGGCAACACCAGTACCTTACTTGTTTATGGTATGACAATTACCTGTCGGCCATTATTGAGGTGCTACTTGAGTTTGTTTGCCCCAGGGGGTCTACCGGCTAAAAATATGAAGTTCAGATCCATATTTCTGATTTCAAGCCCAGACCCATAATATGGGCTTCAATTGGAGCTACCGGCTAACTGTTTTACCGGATCTGGATTTCGCGAGTGAATGATAGTCGCGTCTTGTTGCATCATATCAAATAAATACCAATATTTAACAAAATATTATTATTTCTCTGCATTTTTTACTCTTATTATTTATATTTTAAATGACAACGGACAAAGTCGATAAAAACAATTAATTTAGTTCTTCATAGTATTAAAAACAAGTATTCCTAAAATAAATAATGTACGTATCAATTAATAACCAAACGCAAATGACAAGCCTTTCTACAGTATTCCACTTATGAAAGATCTTTGTCCAATATGCATTTCATCAAAGAATTTATCAATGAAACCATAGAAATGAAACCATTCGAAGTTGTCCTCGTCCAATTTCATGGATCAAATATTTGATAAGTGGAATACCACCCTTAACTTTACTTTTTGAATTATGTAAATAACACAAATTAATAAAATATAACGAAAAAGGCATATCTTTGAGGGTCAACTATGGTTTCTCTTCGATTTGTGTGCGCTAATTACGTGAACAATTTGACAAATGACCCCGTCATGGCAAAATTTTGTAGAAGTTATTGTTTGGTTGGGTCATTTTGTGGTTAATGTTCTTCATTTCCTCTTATGATACTACCCGTAAGGCTCATTATCAGAGCAAGGTTGCAGATATTTATCAAGATTTAAAGAGAAGCAGACCGAATGTTCCTTATAAGTTTAATATTGACATGATGGAATGGACGGCTACTCCAAGACAAGAACATTGTTTACAAGATGATAATTACAGAGAAAATCATTCAACAGAACCTTTAAAAGATAAACAGTACAAAGTATACCGTAATAATGTCTTAAAATATGTGTTGTGAACTTGTGACAATAACAACTTGGTTAATAAATGCATGATGATACCATTTTGTAGTTCTTTATTTTTGGTTATTAATTTCTTGTACTTACCTACTTATACCTTTGTGTTTACATAAATTATTAGTATATTGTGACAAATTCAGACTAAACAAAGCCAATATTCTCAATTAAGAAGTGCCACAACACAACCCTTCCAGAATTGAAAATAAGCAATGTTTAGTTTCTTGAATTCATATTTTTAACACTTATTTATGTAACATAGGTAGGTACTTATTTTTTATCATTATCTTTATTTTATATAAACTTGCTATGAAAGAGAAATAAAATTACTATCATTTATGAGGATGATTAAATAGTTAGACCTGTAAATACATAAGTTATTTATTTCTTCAGCGGCCAAATGTTATTTTATTTTCTATGATTTTTTCAGTTTAGCACATTTTATGTTTTCAGTTGCTAACTTAAATATAAATAAGTGGGTTTTTGACATTACAATTTAACAGCAATTAAGAAAATTAACAAATTGTCTATCAACTCATAATTTTATTTGGAAAATATGAGCTTTAAGCGCTGTCTCCTAGAGTTGCACACAAAAGACAGGTATAGATGTGCATTGTAGCTATGCTATGTTGTACTTAGTAAGTACAACATAGCATAGCATATTATGTAGTTGTACTACTTACTACAAAATACTTTTACAAAATAGCACATAACGTGGATTAGGTACTTTGAATAGAAATTGCTAAATAAATAGGTTAATAATATGGATTATTTATTCAGTAATTCTGAAATAATTGCATCGTCCCGAAACGAAAAACAGACAAACTAGAGTTAGTCTGTTAAGTATAGAGTATCTAACAAATGATAACAGATGGGAGCTTTTATTGAAATTTATAACTTAAACTTCTATCGATTAGGTTAAAAATAAAAATTTATTTGTTCGACAGAAATGATTAAAAATAAGCAATGATTAAACTGTTCAAATAAAATAAAATTCCTTTATTTCAGACCATTTCTTTGCTTACTGACTATTTTAGTACAAAATCACAATATTAAAATTAAAATTGAAAAAGTAAATTAAAATAGGCTACTTATGTTAACATAAAGTTTCACCTAGCAAAATATGGAGAGACTAACTTCTCTCCACTCTCCTCAGAATGCCTTTGAAATAAGAAGCCAGATGCACTGCAGAAACGTGGAAGCGCCAACAAGGATTTAAAGATGTTACTGTATAACACACGCAGGGCATTGTAGGAAAGCTGGATAAAGTTTGACCACAGACTACTGGTATAAAAATGTTGACAATAGGCTTTAAATAAAGTAAAATTTACTTCTACTGTACACCAAGCAAACCTGTGTCTCACCATGTTACCACTGACCAACAAAGCCCTGCATCCCTATCCATCTATATCAGAATAAATTGTCAAAGTTTCAGTTACTATATGCCCAAGGTATTTAAACTGACTTACACGGCCCAAAGGAATCCTGTTCAAAAGTAACAGGGGCACATTTTCAAGTCTCTTAATGTTACCCCTGAAGATCATGAATTCACTCTATTTCTCGTTGTACCTTAGGCCGTGCTTCCATATATAGTCCTCGCAGGAGCTTTTTGGGCCACCCAGCGATAGGCAGAGCAGCACAGCACCATGTCATCAGCATAACTGATATTATTCACACAGACATTATCTATATAACAACCATGTGTGCTGCTCAGCCCAGCGATGAGCTTGTCCATATATACATATATAAGAGCGAAGTCAGCCCATCCTGTCTAACACCACATAAACTCTTCAGAGCATGTATTTCCCCACTTTACCACATTTTTCTGATTACCATACCAATGTGCCAGTAGGTACATTTATAACCTCAGCCAACGAGAAACATCTTTAAGTTTTGTCCAAAGGTCCAAAGCTTATCATAACTACATAACACACAAGATCAAATGTTTTGCTGAGGTCTTAAAACATGCATTTATAGGAAGGAGTTAGCTTTATAACATAATAAATAACAGAGAACTTTAACACAGCTCAATATCACTTGTAAAATAATATGTCAATCAAATGCACTTTCCGTAGACAATATCCACAAAAAAGTCGCTATTGATAATATCACACAACACAATTACTCCAAGGAGGATAATAAGTATTATCTAGCACTTCAGCACACTTCAGCCCTTCAGCCAGAATGGTGGCTAGGCTAGGCTAGTGATTTGGTTTAATTTTTGTGTTTCGGATAAAAATCCTCAAAGCAGTAAAAACAAAATATATAACCGTACCTACATAAAATAAAACTTTCCTATTTTTGATTTACATAGTATCTTCATTACTTTAATTAAATGCCTAATTTTTATCAAAAGTAGGTCAACAATTTATCTTTAAAGTTATGTAAATTCCGATAACGAAACAAGAAACGAAAATTTGAATTTCGCGGGTAAAATTCCATTACATGACTTCGAGAGAAAGGAACAGCGAAATAGCAATTTGTGTTTGTCTCTTTCGCTCCATCTTTTCGCTCCGCTTTTAAACTCTCTTCTGCTAAAGTTCAACGTTTTACAAGTGCTAGGGGTATATTTACTATAAATGAAGTTGATTACACTCAAAAGTAGCAAGTTATTTCACACAAATTCAGAAATTAAACTTTTCCATGAATCTTCCGATACCAAAATACTCGCCTGCTTCATTTGACATAACGATATGAATCTGGGTTTCGAGTTTTTACTTTTTAATTTTTACAAAATACCGATTCTGGGCTTCAACTGTCAAAAATGTATAGAGAATTTTCTTCGTCATTCACTCTTTTTCTGACATATGGGTATGGGAAGAAATATGAAGTCCATGGAATTAGGCGGTACCGCCAAGTTCAGATTATGGGCTTCAAATGTCAAATAAAGCCCATATCCATATCCAGATTTTTTAGGCGGTAGACCCAGATCGTGCTTACGTTCGCCGCAAAAAAAGTGGTATGTGATTTTAAGGTAATATTTGTATCGTTTTGCTTTAATCGGCAGATTATTCGATAAATATAATCTATAAATTAGAGTTTTAAGTTATAAAAATTTATAAATTATTCATTATAGTGTCATAGATTGAGCGTCTTTTGAAAAGAGAAAGGTTTTATGTTACTTTTAAGTTACTTTTATGTTACTATTGTTGTTTATATTTAAGTTACGTAACATAAAAGTGATGTTAAGCCTAATGCACATTTGGGACTGTAAAATTGCAGTGAATTAACGCACCGCAGATTTATATTGATTGTTTCTTAAATTAAATCTTATTAAAGTGATTACTGATTTTAAAAGTTGATTTTTTATTCCCCATAGCACAAGTAACTTTTTGTAAAATTATGTACCTATTAAGAATTATTGATAGTGATATTATAGTTTTTCATATGACAGATGCATCTCACTCCCGCTCAAAAACAAAAAAGTTAGGGAGGAAATACAAAGAGGGAATCCTGAAAAATATACAAAACAGGATAAAGAAGAGAAAAAGCAAAAATGGCGAGATTTGACTCAATAACAGTAAAAATATTTTATTGATTTTTAATTTAATTAGAGAAGAATTATAATTTTTAGGGCGTTATTATTTTGTTTTTTACAAAAAAAATAAAGGTTAAAAAAATAAAACGAGTTTTACTGAAGTTAGTAACATAATTATTAATTTTTCGAAAAAAAAATGAATATGTCCTATTGTAGACATCCCCTTTGAAACTTTTGTGTTACTTTTAAGTTACCCGGTAACTTATATTTTTAAGTTACTTTTATGTTATATCAGGCCAATTTGTCGGCCTTACCCGAAAGATATATCAAAAACAAGATTGAGACAGCAATTCTTTAATAGGCCGACCAAATTGTAAAGGTCACTTATAAGCGACCGCACCATACGTACGGGCTATCTTCGTAAATTAGCAGCTTAGTATCCGATGTTTTGTACAGTTACGCAGAAAAACGTTATTGGTAAAGTATTGATTCTACTAGTTTTCTATTTTATAAGTAAAAATCATGTTTATTAATAGTAGTTTTAAATAATTTAATGATTTACGATAGTTATTAGTTTAAAGGCAAATAAATAAAGGTTGGTCAGTAGTAATCTATATCTACCTAAGTAGGTAATAATCTCAGTAAGCAATTTATAGTGTGATTTATTTGTCAGTACCAATCATGTACCAATAAATACATTTAAAGTAATTTGTTGTTTCTAATTAGTCAAACCAATTGTTTTATTTTTATACCACAACGCAACGAAAACGCCACGCTAAACTTTTTTAACTTTTGCGATGCAAGTCGGTTCTCGCCTCGTTCGCCTATCGCAAATATTAACCGTTTTAAAGTCCATTGAGCGTTTTCACATTGGATTGGACGATAACGGTAACGAAACGATATCGTCACGATATCGTCGGACTGGCAGTTTGATCAGTGATCTGGCAATCACTACTAAATGCTTTCACACTGTGTCGTTCGTTACCGTCAACGATATTGTCTGTCGTGCCGATATCGGTGTAGTATCGTGTCGGTGTCGTTATCGTCCAATGTGAAAACGCCCATTCGCTTAGATAATGTCGCCCTTTTATCGCACCGCATTGGCACGTGCCGCTTTTTGTCAAAGGTTGCCGCCGCATAAACAAAAGAAGCCGCGTGCGGCGTACACCCGCAATTGAATTGGATGTTGGGATTCGGCATTTATTAAATTATATTTTCTTAAATAATCTATGTTTATTATAAATACAGGTGGTAACGACGGTTGTGACTTGTGACAATTCAGGCGATGATGAGTAATCATAATAATCATATAAAAATTATTATTATTATTATTATTTGTAAATCACTTATTTAACTTCTTTTTATATAAAAACTAGCTTTCCGCCCGCGGCGTCGCCCGCGTGGTATACCCGACGTTATCCCGCGGGAATGTGATATTTTTCCGGGATAAAAAGTAGCCTTAGTTTCTCTCCAGGCCACAACGTATCTGTGTCCCAAATTTCAGCCAAATCCATTGAGCCGTTTTTGCGTGATTCAGTAACAAACATACAAACATCTAAACATCTAAACTTTCACATTTATAATATTAGTAGGAAGTAGGATATACAAATTTTCATTAAGATTGACTTTGATACCCAACTTGAGTGTATTATTTTATATCTGCATTTTATAGCAAGAGCCACAATGCCGTGCTAACTTTACACAACATGTCAAGCCAAGCCATAGTCATATTTTGACACTTGGACTGGAAGGTGACTATTGCTTAACCAACCTTGTCGTGGAAGTGGCACCAAATCACAAATTATATAGACTAGCCACCAATTTGTAACCTATCACGTGTTCTACAGGACTTCCGAAGTAAACTCGCTCTCTGAAATGTCAACGCAGCCGTGCGTAATATTGTCTTGACGCGAGACGAGATGGGAACGCTCGCTCTTCCAACCCAGCCAACGAATTAGTCTGTGTCGTAAACAATGAGTCACACCAACACATCAAAATATGACTATAAAAATACGGTATTTTACTGTTTTTTTTTTATTTCTTTAAAATGTTTTTCGAAATATTAGCTACACGAAACAAGTTTTCATTTTGAATTATCTTGAATATTTTCAAAGATATAGGACTTCAAACTTTATAATTAGACAAGGACAGGACGCTATCTTAGTGACGTCAGTGGGTTAGTAGCGTCATAGTCACGCCATAAAAGATTTCGTTTTAGAAAGAGACAGCTATAGTCAAAATCAAACAGACTATAATTCTTTTATTATAAAACAGATTCAAATTATTTTTTCACATTTGGTATTCTTAATTGCAATATTTTTTAACGTCATCATTAAATATCTACATTTCAACAACAGTAAAATACCCTATTACTGCGTTTAATGCGCGTACTCGTGCAAGTAATAACAGTTTTGGTTTCATCGAAATCTGTCCAGGATTTCCAAAGTTACAGCGTTGTAAAGTTTCACCAGCTTTTGTAAATTTGCTTTCCTTGCGCGCTATTGCGATGACGTCATGTCGCAGTGACATCTCCGATTGCAGCTGCTGCGGGTGATTTCCGTCCAACTGTACCTACATAGAGTCCGTCCGTGCGCAATTTTCGCGCAACTGGTGCGTTTTTAGCGCTAGTTACAGTACATTTTCTTCGTTCTAAGGTTATGGTAAATGATTAGTATTCGATTTCGACCGCGCGCAGCCGCACTCTAAAATTGTCACCTACTGTCCATTCCACTTATCTGACGAGCACTCTAGGAACAGTTTTTACGGGAAAATGTTTTTTAACAATTTTCCACGCAATTTTTCCATATATATTTCTCACCGTTAAATTAAACTTCCCCCTGGAATACGACAGACATTTTAAAACTAAAATCGGCCCAGCCATTTTTTAGTTTTTGTGAGACTAACGTACATTTTATATTTAAAGATAATCTGACCAGCGAACTTTTGTACGCAACTGTACTAACAAAATATCCATAACATCCCGTTCATTTAAGATGGTTACGCTTATGTATGGCGCGGTCGCTTTTACGTGACCTTTACAATTTGGGCGGGTTACTAGAGAATTGTTGTCATGTTCTTGTTTTTGATATATCTTTCATGATAGCTGTAATTGAAAGCTAAAATTAACAGGAACAAATGTTCATGAATTACTTAAATTTGTTTAATGTATGCCATGTGCCTTAATGTTATGGAAACTGTGTATTCGATCTCTAAAGTACGACCAGTCTAAAATTAATCAAATTTATCTTTATCTTTTAATTGTGTAAAGTTACAAGATCTAAAATTCTAGACATAATAAGTGTCTACCACGGGTATTTTTTGCAGCTGTTTGTTTGGTTGTAAATGTAATAGTTTACTTACAAATCAGTTTTTTCTGATTTTCGAAAACATTTAATTACGTTGGTTTACGACAACCAAATCAAAAACTAATGTTTAAACAAATTTAAACAAATTCAGGTCTCTTACTGGTATTTTTTTCAAACTTCTGCGTTGAACCGTTTCTGAGATATTGGAAATCTCAAAACGTTACCCCAGCAAAAACTCAAATAACTCAAGAACCATAACACACACAATTTTTGCTGTTTGCTAACATTTACAACGCAACAAAAGCTATCTATTCATGTATTTAGTTCCGAGCTAAAACAACTTTTTTTGCCAGGGTAACGTTTAAAACGTGACCCTGGCAAAAACTGTTTTTGTCAAATATCTCAAAAACTACAATTCACACAAATTTTGCTATTAGTAAACAAATTTCTCCTCACGACACACTAATTATCTGATAAGGTCTCATCTCTCTAAAGCACAAGTTTTTGCGGCGGTAACGCACACACATTTTGCCGTCATTATCGACCGCGTGCGTAAGTAATACCACAGATAATTTAATACTATACTAGTAGTAATACCGACCACCACCAGCGACGACGCTGTGAACTAGCAGCCGGCCACACCGCATACGATACGACGTATACGTATCCACATCACAACTACTGGCGACAACGCAATCACATTGACATTTTGTCCCACAACCACAATGCAACTGCGAAAAGCTGCATCGACACCACATTTTGTCGCTGCGATGTGGTGTGGTTGTTTGTGGTAGTTACGTGTGCGTCGACACATTGTCATTGACATGTAAAATGGTTTCAATCAAATTATCAAGAAAAACGAATACGCTCACAAAACACCACGAACACCAACATGTGTGGGTCATCAGCTTCCTCATAAGACATAGAGAAATTCTAAGCATGCTCTATTTTGATGCAAAGTTGGTGCAATCAAACGTCTCAGTAATAATATTAGTGCAACCACAAGTTCGTTACTATGAGTTGTTTTTTGTGTGTTAGCTGGAGAAATGTGTCACCAGCTTACACATGCCGTTAAGGAAAACCAGTGAGATTAGGGTTTTAGACTATAGTCCAAAAGTTAATGCACAATTGGTGCAATTAGAACCAGAAAAACTAACCGTCACACTCTAATACTGTTGAAACTACGATCATAAAAGTGTGTGCGAGCTGGAGTACCGTGTCTCCGGCTTGCACATCTGTATCTTCGTAATTATATAAGGTACGATGATGTGTTATACCTCAAAAGTTGCTGCAAAATTGATGCAATAAGAACCAAATTTATCAAATCTTTAGGTAAAATAGTTTTGGAGCTACGAACCGATAAGTATGTGTAAGCTGGTGACACGTAACACGGGCTGACACATAGTGAATCACTGTAACTGTATAAGTAAGAGTTTCGTATTATATATAAAAACAAACCTTATAGTTGGTGCAAACACGAGGCATAATTTCAAATCTCTGCATATTTATTTAGTTAATCTTTATTGCAAAATATATAACAAATGGCGGACTCAATGCTGATATGCATTCTCTTCCAGTCAACTGGAAAGGGTGTCAGGAAGAAAATGAACAGCAGCAATAAAAAAATTGACAGTTAAAAGAAAACAGAAGGAACTAATTAAATGCAAAAAAAAAAAAACTAAAATTAAATAACAAATGAAAATTTGTAAATGCTTATAATATATGAGTATTAAAAGGTATACATACTAAAGTAGCAATAACATGATATATAATTTATACATACACATATTATACATACAACTATAAATAAATAACACATAAAGTCAGAACAGATCTATCACGATAAGTGTAATCAGCTCGAGTAATGTTCGCGGACCATTTTCTTGAACACGCACTTACTTGGGGCACTGCGGATATTTTAAGGGCAAATACCACAAAATTTAAAAAAAAGCGCGGCCGCCATCTTGGATTCCAAAACGCACATCAAAATCGAGCTAAGCATCCCTAAAAACCACTTACATGACACCAATATCACAAAACTGAAAAAAAAGCGCGATTGGACATTATTTCTTATTCTACGATTAAAATAAGGTGTCTAGATTAAGATTGGTATAATTTGGATAGGAACAGGGAGTGATTTGACACAATTAATCAAAGTATTTTAATTAGATGTCAGCTTGCCTCCAGGAGGCAAGAAACCATTGGAGCGGGTAAAAACACTTGCCTCTGGGAGGCAAGGAACCATTAAGTAAATAATATGTTAAAATTTAGTATAAGCACGTATGAGCAGTTTTCAGGCTACGCTTTTGCATTAACTCTCGAGAGATGGCACTAGTTAAAATTTAAGAAATGTATTTTATAAGAATTTAACCGGCCATGGCTTCTAAGTAGTGTTCCCGAATACTATATATAGGCTTTTAACCCTAAATTTTAACATATTATTTACTCAATGGTTCCTTGTATCAAGGCATCATCCAGAGGCAAGTATTTTTACCCGCTTCAATGGTTTCTTGCCTCCTGGAGGCAAGCTGACATCTAATTAAAATACTTTAATTAATTGTGTCAAAACACTCTCTGTTCCTATCCAAATTATACCAATCTTAATCTAGACACCTTATTTTAATCGTAGAATAAGAAATAATGTCCAATCGCGCCTTTTTTTCAGTTCTGTGATATTGGTGTCATGTAAGTGGTTTTTAGGGATGCTTAGCTCGATTTTGATGTGCGTTTCGGAATCCAAGATTGCGGCCGCGCTTTTTTTAAAATTTTGTGGTATTGGTGTCATGTAAGGGGTTTTTAGGGATGCTAAGCTCGATTTTGATGTGTTTTGGAATCCAAGATGGCAGCTGCGTTTTTTTTTGTATTTTGTGATATTGGTGTCATGTAATGGGTTTTTGGGTCTGCTAAGCAATTATTAACTGTCCTAGTTTTAATAAATTTTTCCAGCGCATTTAATGCCGTTAGTCACGAAATTCTCCTAGCTATGCTCGGTCGGTTAGGTATTTCTTCTATGGCACCTACTTGGTTATCTTCCTATCTTGGCGATTGCCAGCAAGCCGTGCGAGTAGATCGGACGCTGTCTGACTGGCTCGACTTGGAGGCTGGCGTTCCACAAGGCGGTGTACTCTCCCCTCTTCTCTTTTCCTTGTTTATCAACTCTCTGACCTCTCATTTCTCCTCTTCTTTCCATCTCTATGCCGACGATCTACATCTTTATGCGCAACATAATATCCACAGTTTAAATAATGTTGTCGCGCTAATCAACTGTGATTTGATGAAGATTTCTGTGTGGTCGACTAATTATGGCATATCAGTTAACGCACCTAAATGTCAATCTTTAATTGCTGGTAGGGTAGTTCTCGACAGCTGTCATGCGTAAACTGGAATAGTATCTACAATTTGGTATTTAACGGCGTGATAACATCCTACTCACAACAAGTGAAGGACTTGGGTTTGACTATATCGATGCCTGCCTCTCTTGGAAAGATCATATCGAACAAGCATGTCTCAGAGCCACTCTAGATCTCTCTATAGGTTTAAGTTCTTTCTGCCTACCAGTATCAAGATTGCTCCAATACAGACGGTTGTCTTACCTATAATTGTCTACGCTGATGTCTGTAGTACCTACCTCAAAAGAAAAAAACCTTCTCAGTAAGTTGGATCGTTTCCTTAAAAACTGTATTCGTTTCATATATCGATTACGTAAATACGATATCTCTCAACACCGTCAGCAGCTCAATTTGCTCCCTATTCGCGAGCGTAGGAACGTTAGAGTTGTCTGCATGCTCTTCAATATTCTATTAGATCCACTTACCCCAGATTAATTGAAATCCAGATTTCAGTTTCTGGGCGACTCTAATGAACGTAGCCTTCGCTCTAGTGACAACTTTCTCCTGAAAACACCATCCCACTCTTCTGGCTTCGTCTCCCAATCATTTTCTTTTTCGCCTGTACAACTTTGGAACGATTTGCCCTTAAAATATCCGCAGTGCCCCAAGTAAGTGCGTGTTCAAGAAAATGGTCCGCGAACATTACTCGAGCTGATTACACTTATCGTGATAGATCTGTTCTGACTTTATGTGTTATTTATTTATAGTTGTATGTATAATATGTGTATGTATAAATTATATATCATGTTATTGCTACTTTAGTATGTATACCTTTTAATACTCATATATTATAAGCATTTACAAATTTTCATTTGTTATTTAATTTTAGTTTTTTTTTTTTTGCATTTAATTAGTTCCTTCTGTTTTCTTTTAACTGTCAATTTTTTTATTGCTGCTGTTCATTTTCTTCCTGACACCCTTTCCAGTTGACTGGAAGAGAATGCATATCAGCATTGAGTCCGCCATTTGTTATATATTTTGCAATAAAGATTAACTAAATAAATATGCACGATTTTGATGAAACTAGGTATTTGGTAGTATTTTGACAAGAAAACAGCAACTTTTCCATACAGTAGGCCCTTGAAGTTGAGCGATACCGACACCTGTATAGGTATTAACGTTAGTACGGAAGGGTTGTCTTAAAATGTGAAGGTAGATGTTTTAGGACCCCGAAGGTATTGTGGAAAAAAAAATCGGGGCAGGAAGTCTCAAAATTTATTATTTTACATGCTTATATTTTATTTTAATTAGTCAATTTTAACATTGCGTTTCTTATTTCTTGTCAAAATAGCACCAAAAACCGAGTTTCATCAAAATCGTCCCACAAACAAAAAAATTGGCCGCCATCTTGGATTTTTAATAATTTTAACATTGCGTTACTGTTTTCTGGTCAAAATTGTACCAAAAACCGAAGTTCATCAAAATCGGCCAACAAACAAAAATTTGGGCGCCATCTTTCATTTTTTACATTTTTGACATTGCGTTGCTATTTTCTTATGCAAATAGTACCAAAAACCGAATTTCATCAAAATCGGCCCACAAACAAAAAAGTTGGCCGCCATCTTGGATTTCTTACATTTTTAAAATTGCTTTGCTGTTTTCTTGTCAAAATAGTACCAGAAACCGAGTTTCATCAAAATCGGATAACAGACAAAAATTTGCGCGCCATCTTTAATTTTTTTACATTTTTGACATTGCGTTGCTATTTTCTTGTCAAAATAAAACCAAAAACCGAGTTTCATCAAAATCGGCCCACAAACAACAAAGTTGGCCGCTATCTTGGATTTTTAATATGTTTTACATTGCGTTGCTGTTTTTTTGTCAAAATAGTACCAGAAACCGAGTTTCATCAAAATTGGTCCAAAAACTTAAAAGTTGGCCGCCATTTTGGATTTTTAATATTTTTAACATTGCGTTGCTGTTCTCTTGACAAAATAGTACCAGAAACCGAGTTTCATCAGAATCAGCCCACTAACAAAAAACTTGGCCGCCATCTTGGAATTTTCAAAAATGTTATCATTGCGTTGCAGTTTTCTCGTCAAAATAGTACCAAAAACTGAGTTTCATCAAAATCGGCCAACAAACAAAAAAGTTGGCCGCCATCTTGGATTTCTAATATTTTTATCATTGCGTTGCTGTTTTCTTGTCAAAATAGTACCAGAATCCGAGTTTCATCGAAAACGGCCAAGAAACCAAAAAGTTGGCCGCCATCTTGGATTTTTAATTATTTTAACATTGTGTTGCTGTTTTCTTGTCAAAATAGTACCAAAAACTGAGTTTCATCAAAATCGGCCGATAAACAAAAAAGTTGGCCGCCATCTTGGATTTTTCAAAAATTTTATCATTGCGTTGCAGTTTTCTTGTCAAAATAGTACTAAAAACCAAGTTTCATCAAAATCGGCCCACAAACAAAAAAGTTGGCCGCCATCATATTATTCCCATAGGATAACGTCTCGTTCTCGTGCAGTCCACGCGGTCGAAACCACGGGCGGAAGGCTAGTCACAATATAAACCTGTGAACTTCGCCATATCTATATACCTTTTTAGTAAGTTAGTCAAGCAAGATGTATAAAATGTAACTCCTTTTTTTCGGCGAAGTAAGACTTCGTACAACTATACGCGTGACAACCCTTACAGTATTACAACTGTCTGGACATCGGCGGCATTTTCGCCAATGTCAAACGCGATCTAGTAAGTATACTGGTAGTAGTGTAATCATTTCGCACCGTTCTATGAATGAAGCCTTCTCTCTGTAATAAATACGTAGAGTGCTCGTCAGATAAGTCTGCGCGCGGTAAAAATCGAATACTAATCTTTTCTATAACATTAGACCAAAAAAATGCACTGTAACTAGCGCCAAAAACGCGCCAGGCACGTGCAGAGTTATCTGACACACACTCTAGTAGGTTTTATAGGTACCTACATAAATTTTACCTTTCTGCATTCCTCTATGTTTATTATTGTGCCAAATCTAATTATTTCTTTGCTTTATCAACAAACGAGTGTGAAGTTTCTAACGCCAAAATTAAAAAATTACTTGTAATGAAACTATCTGTTTCTCATAAAAAGGTTAGGAATCAGCGTACTTATATCAGACGGCTCCTGGCCTAAAATTTTCAGAACAGAAATGAAAACGATCGAAAGCGCAATTAAAGTGACTCTTAATAACACCAGCTCTTAAGTTTAAACTCGTTTGAAACAGTGTAGCGCACGGAACGGCAACGCCGCACTTAGCTGCGTCCAAGACCATTATTTTGAATTTTTTGGCGGGAAAACAGTTTTTTGCCTATAATTTTGAAACTAAGACTCCCAGAGATTTGAAATTATGCCTCGTGTTTGCACCAACTATAAGGTTTGTTTTTATATATAATACGAAACTCTTACTTATACAGTTACAGTGATTCACTATGTGTCAGCCCGTGTTACGTGTCACCAGCTTACACATACTTATCGGTTCGTAGCTCCAAAACTATTTTACCTAAAGATTTGATAAATTTGGTTCTTATTGCATCAATTTTGCAGCAACTTTTGAGGTATAACACATCATCGTACCTTATATAATTACGAAGATACAGATGTGCAAGCCGGAGACACGGTACTCCAGCTCGCACACACTTTTATGATCGTAGTTTCAACAGTATTAGAGTGTGACGGTTAGTTTTTCTGGTTCTAATTGCACCAATTGTGCATTAACTTTTGGACTATAGTCTAAAACCCTAATCTCACTGGTTTTCCTTAACGGCATGTGTAAGCTGGTGACACATTTCTCCAGCTAACACACAAAAAACAACTCATAGTAACGAACTTGTGGTTGCACTAATATTATTACTGACACGTTTGATTGCATCAATTTTGCATCAAAATAGTGCATGCTTAGAATTTCTCTATGTCTTATGAGGAAGCTGATGACCCACACATGTGTGGATGTGTGGGTCATCAGCTTCCTCATAAGACATAGAGAAATTCTAAGCATGCACTATTTTGATGCAAAATTGATGCAATCAAACGTGTCAGTAATAATATTAGTGCAACCACAAGTTCGTTACTATGAGTTGTTTTTTGTGTGTTAGCTGGAGAAATGTGTCACCAGCTTACACATGCCGTTAAGGAAAACCAGTGAGGTTAGGGTTTTAGACTATAGTCCAAAAGTTAATGCACAATTGGTGCAATTAGAACCAGAAAAACTAACCGTCACACTCTAATACTGTTGAAACTACGATCATAAAAGTGTGTGCGAGCTGGAGTACCGTGTCTCCGGCTTGCACATCTGTATCTTCGTAATTATATAAGGTACGATGATGTGTTATACCTCAAAAGTTGCTGCAAAATTGATGCAATAAGAACCAAATTTATCAAATCTAATCACACTACTACTGTCCACTGGCCGCTTGTCACTGGCTTGCCATTGTCACGTACTAGTTTACGACAGCTCAGCCAGTGGACAAGCTCGGTCAACGCAAAGCACGTATGAGCAGTTTTCAGGCTACGCTTTTGCATTAACTCTCGAGAGATGGCGCTAGTTAAAATTTGAGAAATGTATTTTAGAAGAATTTAACCGACCATGGCTTCTGAGTAGTAGTATTCCCGAAGACTATAGGCTTTTACCCCAAAATTTTAACATATTGGTCCTTGTCTAGGGCTATGCTAAATGCTAATGAGGTAGCCTTCCCTTGCTCGCATCTTAAAATACAACAATTGAATTTTATTGTATTTTTCGCACATGTGAGCACGCTCCAAATATAAGCTTGATGCTAGCCATTTTAAAAAGGCTATAGGCCTAAAGGAGCCCCCACACGGTCAGTTCGACTGTCGGCCTAGAACGGATCGGCCGTCTGACGTACGAGACCTCCATCGGCCACACTAGACTAGACCGGTCATTGCCTGTCGGCAATAGTCGAAAGCCGGCTTTGAGGCCACACACGAGCAGTTGATAGCCGTCAGTTTTAGTACTAATCGGTAGTTTCTGCCCGGCTGATAACTGTCAATATTGGCCGCGACCACACACTATACCTGCGCATTAGCTGTCAGTTCTATACCTTTTACGAAACTGTGATTGCGGCCAACTGACAGGCCGTTGCCGACAGGCGAACTGACCATGTGTGGGGCGCTTAAAACCGCCTTTAGGCCTTTAGGCGACTGTAGCCTTTTTTCTAATAATAGGTTTATATTAAGGAAGGCTAAAGCTTATTTTAGGCTAGGCCTGAGTACGCCGTCATAATAATTAACTATGCCACGCAATGTTAAAATATTAAAAAATCCAAGATGGCTGCCTTTTTTGTTTGTGAGCCGATTTTGATGAAACTTAGTTTTTGGCACTATTTTGAGAAGAAAACGGCAACGCAATGTTTAAAATATTAAAAAATCCAAGATGGCGCCCAACTTTTTCTTTGTGGGCAGATTTCGATGAAACTCGATTTTCAGTACTATTTTGACAGTAAAAGAGCAACGCAATGTTGAAAAAATCAAAAATTGAAAATGGTGGCCTATTTTTTTGTTTTTGGGCTGATTTTGATGAAACTTGGTTTTTGGCACTATTTTGAGAAGAAAACAGCAACGCAATGTTTAAAATATTTAAAAATCCAAGATGGCGCCCAACTTTTTCTTTGTTGGCAGATTTCGATGAAACTCGATTTTCAGTACTATTTTGACAGTAAAAGAGCAACGCAATGTTGAAAAAATCAAAAATTGAAAATGGTGGCCTATTTTTTTTTGTTTTTGGGCTGATTTTGATGAAACTTGGTTTTTGGCACTATTTTGAGAAGAAAACAGCAACGCAATGTTTAAAATATTAAATAATCCAAGATGGCGCCCAACTTTTTCTTTGTGGGCAGATTTCGATGTAACTCGATTTGTAGTACTATTTTGACAGTAAAAGAGCAACGCAATGTTGAAAAAATCAGAAATTGCAAATGGTGGCCTATTTTTTTGTTTTTGGGCTGATTTTGATGAAACTTGGTTTTTGGTACTATTTTGACAAGAAAACAGCAACGCAATGTTAAAAATATTTAAAAAATCCAAGATGGCGTCAAAATTTTTTGTTTGCTGGCCGATTTCGATGAAACTCGTTTTTTGGTACTATTTTGACAAGAAAAGAGCATCGCAATGTTAAAAATATTAAAAAATCCAAGATGGCGGCCTACTTTTTTGTTTTTGAGCTGATTTTGTTGAAACTCGGTTCTTGGTACTATTTTGACAAGAAAACGGTAACACAATGTTAAAAATATAAAAAACTAAGATGGTGGGCAACTTTTTTGTTTGCGGGCCAATTTTGATAAAACTCGGTTTTTGGTACTATTTTGACTAGAAAACAGCAACTCAATGTTTAAAAATTCAAGATCGCGGCCAACTTTTTGTTTGTGGACCGATTTTGTTGAAATTCGTTCGGTACTATTTTTACAAGAAATAAGTTACGCAATGTTAAAATTGTATGAAGAACCGATAGTTTGATTACAAGTAATATTTAAATGGTGTTAGAAACTTTACTCACTCACATTTGTTGATAAAGCAATGAAATAGTAGATTTGGCACAATAATAAACATATAATAGTGCAGACAGATTAGATTTATGTACCTAGGTATACTTAATACGAAAGACCTTTCTAAAATGTAAAATATTCCTTTGATCGCTACAAATTACAGGGATAATCTAAAACTATGAATAAATAATTTGTTAACAAGTAGGTACACTTTCATTAACGTAATTTTACGCATTCAATAAGCGATTTTCTGACAGGCCATTTAAAAAAAAGCTTCCAAAAGCTTCACTAGATGGCGTTGAACGAAGTATGTACATGTCTATGGTATATTTTGGTATGAATCATATTTAATTTAATTACTTTTTAAAAAAGCTAATAATAAATTAAATAAGTACTGACGGTGACGCCCTACCACAAGCTCTAATAGCAGTTATTTTTAAGTTGAGTGAGTGAGACGCCGCTTTACACGCCGTATAGCGGCGTCTCACTCTCTCAACTTAAAAATAACTGCTATTAGAGCTTGTGGTAGGGCACCTGATAGGTACTACTGTGATGAACAGAAACGAAATAGGTAAATTTAAAGATTATGGTAAATAAATAACATCTGTCTAACGTGTAAAAAAACTCTTTGATATTAAGTAATATGTTTTATTTATTTATTTTATTAAAACATGTGATTGTTGTTTATTTTTCTTTTTACGGTAGCATTCAAA
Organism: Crambus lathoniellus; assembly: GCA_949710035.1. Lineage (NCBI taxonomy): Eukaryota > Metazoa > Arthropoda > Insecta > Lepidoptera > Crambidae > Crambus > Crambus lathoniellus. The sequence continues at coordinate 12,458,480 of OX453306.1, forward strand.
TGTCTATGATCTATGCTTCGTGACTTCCGTAATAAACTCCGCAGGCTTATTACCGATCTTAAAGTGACAGTTGCAATCGCGACAATTAACAATTAATCTCTCCCAAAACACATATTCATATTACGGAACGTAGATCACTACGATTAGCGCCACAAGCAAGCGATTTGTAAATTAAAATTGCATGAAAGGTACCGTACCGTACTGTACCGATTGCAAACCAACCGCAACTAGTAGCAGTCGCGTTGCAATTGTACAATTAGCAACTGGTTGCTTGTTTTGGTAATAAGCCTGCGGTTTATTCCTACCCAACAGTTTTTGACAGTTATCATTACTTAATAATTATATGCGTGGAAAATAATTTTATTGTATTTTATTCACGATTATTAGGTACAAAAAGTAATAAAGGGACTTTACGTACCTACCTAACGTTTAGGTACTCATGTCATGTTACAAAATTCTATACAATCATAAGTTTTAATATTGTTGTAAATTTTATTTTAGGTCTAATAAACTAATCTGAAAATATCCGTAGGTATAGTATGTAGGTACTTATCGAGTTTTTTTATTCGCCGAATCGCGTCAAAATATAAAATCTTGACAAAATTATGTCGGAAAATACCAACTGCTTAGAGAAATTGTGCATTTATTTATGGCAACACAGCGCGCTCGCACGGCTCATAACTTAAAACAAAACGTTCAATCAACTGTTTTCATTTCTCTATTTACTCTCTCCGGCGGTAAAGATCACAGACAGATGTGCTTGGTTACGAATTACGATGTGGAGTGCAGTGTAGTGCAATAATAACATTTTGTTAAGAGATTACTTACATTGAATTTGGATCGGATTGAATTTTTAGAAAATATAAAACATTATAGAGTACACTGCTATGTAGGAAACTCAGATTGGTTAACTTACGATGATTTGGAAGTAAGTATTGAAAAACAAAACGGTAAAACTATAGTAATACCACACTGTGTTATTTATTCAATAATTTAAAAAATGTCAAGATGGGTTTTAGAACCTAACTGATGATTATTATCATAATTTGTACGTAAGCAATTAAAATGTGATTGATCTGTGATAACTTAACTGTTTAAATTAGATTTAAGAAATATTGTATTTGATTGTTATTTTTTGATAAAAGTTGTCTATTGAGACCTATTTGTCTCTAAACTATAATTTTATCTACTCTACTATCCTAGTGATGTCGAACGTAGTAACCACTCATAAGTACCTAGTCTGTGATACTGCCATTAATAAAGAAGACAATTTCATGTTATTATTTAATTGTAAGTTGTAAACATATGAACATAGGGGCTGAGAATAAAGAAAATACTTAAACCTACATTACATACCTACCTATGAATAGTGATTTTAGACGACACCACCGGTGGTATAGTCCTGGTGGTCTCGAGTGGAAGGAACGTGCCAAGCCACATATTATAACGAAGCAACTTTATTTATATTCTTATTAATAAAGCTCCTATTTCAAACTTTAAAACGTTTTTATTTTACCAATCAAGTTGTTTAAACTGTAGTAATTTTTACTGATTTTAGTATGGCCTAATGATTGAAAAGGTGCTGCTGCCCATCTTCTAATAGCGATTTCCCTTAGTTGACTTTTACGACACCCACGGGATGATAGGGGGTAGTGTTATTCTAGGCCGGCACCTACACGGCCTTATAATTTATTAGGGGTGGCATATTAGGGGCAAGAAGTATCAAAATAAAATATTTTACAAGCTTTTATTAAGTTTTAATTTGTCAATTTTAACATTGCGTTACTTATTTCTTGTAAAAATAGTACCGAAAACCGAGTTTAAATAAAATCAGCCCACAAACAAAAAAGTTAGCCGCCATCTTAGATTTTTATAAATTTTAACATTGCGTTGCTGTTTTGTGTCAAAATAGCACCAAAAACCGAGTTTCTTAAAAATCGGCCCACAAACAAAATATTTGGGCGCCATCTAGGATTTTTTTATATTTTTAACAGTCCGTTGCTGTTTTACTGTCAAAATAGTACAAAAACCGAGTTTCATCGAAATCGGCCAGCAAACCAAAAAGTTGGCCGCCATCTTGGGTTCTTAATATTTTAAACATTGCATTGCCATTTTCTTGTCAATATAGTTCCAAAAACCAATTTTATCAAAATCAGCCCAAAAACAAGAAAATAGGCCGCCATTTTGAATTTTTGAATTTTTTAACATTGCGTTGCTCTTTTACTGTCAAAATAGTACTAAAAATCGAGTTTCATCGAAATCTGCCTACAAAGAAAATTTAGGCGCCATCTTGTTTTTTTTTTAAATATTTTTAACATTGCGTAAATTGCGTTGCTGTTTTCTTCTCAAAATAGTGCCAAAAACCGAGTTTCATCAAAATCGGCCGCCATCTTGGATTTTTAATATTTTTAACATTGCGTGGCATAATTAATTATTATGACGGCGTACTCAGGCCTAGCCTAAAAGAGGCCTTAGCCTTCCTTTATATAAACCTACTAGCTTTCCGCCCGCGGCTTCGCCCGCGTGGACTTCAGGACGTTATCCCGCGGGAATATGATATATTTCCGGGATAAAAAGGAGCCTGTGTTCCTCTACAGGCTACAAAGTATCTGTTTTCAAAATTTCAGCCAAATCCGTTCAGCCGTTTTGGCGTGATTGAGTAACAAACATACATACATCCAAACATCTAAACTTTCACATTTATAATATTAAGTAGGATTATTAGAAAAAAGGCTACAGTCGCCTAAAGGCCTAAAGGCGGTTTTAGGCCCATAGCCTTTTTAAAATGGCTAGCATCAAGCTTATACTTGGAGCGTGCTCACATGTGCGAAAAATACAATAGAATTCAATTGTTGTATTTTAAGATGCGAGCAAGGGAAGGCTACCTCATTAGCATTTAGCATAGCCCTAGACAAGGACCAAAATGTTAAAATTTTGGGCTAAAAGCCTATATATATATAGCCTATATTCTTCGGGAATACTACTACTCAGAAGCCATGGTCGGTTAAATTCTTCTAAAATACATTTCTAAAATTTTAACTAGCGCCATCTCTCGAGAGTTAATGCAAAAGCGTAGCCTGAAAACTGCTCATACGTGCTTTGCGTTGACCGAGCTTGTCCACTGGCTGAGCTGTCGTAAACTAGTACGTGACAATGGCAAGCCAGTGACAAGCGGCCAGTGGACAGTAGTAGTGTGATTACACTTTTTTTTTCGCACCGTTCTATTAATGAAGGTCTCTCTGTAATAAATATGTAGTAGTTTTTATAGGTACTAAGAAGCCCTATACTGGGATTCTATTGAATAATAAATGTATTAGCGATATAAATCTTTATTTCGGCACCGTGGCCGATCTATTCTATGTATACTACAACACGCGACCGCGGAATCGTCTGGACTAAAACAAACTACTCGCGTAATGACAATGCATTCGATATTTTTGAATACTGATTTAAACATAAATCAACCATAGACAATGCAAGGAGGTATCATATCCTAACAATATGATACCACATGCCGCCGCCGCAACAAAAAAAACCTTTCTTACTAAAGAAATGTTTTTTCCTACATGGATTACCCTAAAGCGAAGGCCCTGCCTACCTTGGAACGATATCACATCAATAAGACTGGTCCTCACTAACGGACAGCCAGGACAATGGTCGATATAATTATTAATTTCCTGTAATCAACACAAACCAACCATTGCATTGGCTTGACATACCAAAACCAAGGGAAAAGGTCTGCCCAGCCTTCAACCTAACCTTAATACATCATATGTAGTTACAATCAAAGCTAACCCTAGCTCATTTAAGCATTAACTAAGTCGAAATTCCAAGATCAAACATGTCAGACAAGCACCAATAATATATTGACTACGAAATTACCCAAAAATAACCCCTCATCTCAAAAGGTGCCCGACAACAAGCTTGGAACTTCATAAGCCTGTGGTAACCTCAAGCAGACTGTCTACTAGGGGCTACCACAGTTTATGTAGCGTGGTGTCGACAACATTGCCAGTCAGGGTTAGAGGGATTCTGCAACAAACAGGATATGACCCTGGTCCTTATTGGACCATCAGGGTTTCCTCCCCCCTCACCAACAAATGTTGACGTCACCTCGTTCCTTAAGTGACATCGAAACAACTTACAAACTAACTAAAACGGAAATAAAATGAAACACAGAAGTGTTACTTTTGTGGTCCAGATCATTAACGAAACGTGATGTCAATATCAACATAAGTTAAGGTCAGGGGATTCTCACTCCTAATTAGATAATAGGTCATCCTCCTGCCTTATCCCATGAAATTAAAGAGACACGACACGATGTCTACTAATTAGTAAAAACACCAAAAAAAAATTATTTATTACACAATAAAGACAACAATTTTTTTTTTAATTAAACATATTTTATAAGTGGACCACAGGACACTTCGTGGGCTTCAGGTGCAGTATTTCCGTACATGAAAAAGAAACACATATTAATACAAATCACACAATTATACATTTCAACTATCTAACAATCACTATTATAAAACATCCTAAAATCCTATCCTATTTCTATACCTATTATAAAATGAATCTATAAAAGAAAATTTGTTTTTAAATTTAATTTTATATGTAACAAATTTCATTCGTTTCTTATTTCGTAAAGAACTAATATTACATAACGAACTTATATTGGATTTCGAAATACTATTCATATTCGACTTTTCAAACTTTTTCGCGCCTTTCTTCATTTTACTGTCATTCCTATTTTTATTCATAAAAAAACTTTTTTATCTAGGAATGACATGCGAACTTTTTTCTGACATATTACTTTTTCGAAAATTACTTTGACATCCGTCGTTCGAGACATCTATCACTTGTGACTGTTGTGACTCATTGTCATCAATGTCAATCGATGTCAACATAAAATTCATGTCAACATTAAATTCAAAATTAAATTTTTTGTAAATTATACAACATTTTTCAAAATTCAAAATTATGCTATTCCTGCTAAGAAAATCACAACCCAACACTATGTTTGGTACAATGTCCCTCACAACAACGAATCGCTGTGTAAACAACACGTTATCTATCAAGAAACATACATTAGTTTTCCCTACTATTGAAAGTTTTCCACCACTCACGATTTGTAGTTCAGCGTTCACCATGTCCACACTGAGACCTAGACTGTCTACTACCGTCTGTGATATTACCGACACACTCGCACCGGTGTCCACCAAGGCGTCTATTTTCTGACCACGACACTCAATAGATAAAAACGGCGTACGCTTACTTGTGTTGTGATTGTCCTGTACCAACATCAGCTGCATACAATTCTCTTCTCTACTTACAACAATATTATTATTAGATTGTGGGGACGTCTCGGTCGTCCTCCAAGATGATGTCGTGATGGGCATCATCGGGGCTTGAGCTCTACAATCAATAAATTCACTTTCATAAAAATCATGGGGTTTTTCGTTTGGCGTGCGAGAGGCACATTGATTGGGAGTTGGCACATTCTCTAACTCCGGCACAAAATAAACACATTGATTAGATTTATCACCACTGCTAGAATCACACATATTAGGGGCACATTCCTCGAAGCACTCAAGGTTATACCACTGTCTCACTACTTTTTTCAAATGTGTTTTGTCGACGTAGATTTGCGACATCAATTTGCTGCGTGTGACAACGTCGGTTGTCCGCAGGAATTGTTGTATGAACAACTGTTCTGTAATTGCGTTCCCAGCACGAGTGGCCAGAATATCCAACGCATACAGGTATTCCAACGAATTTTCGTTGAAATACTGCTTTCTCGCAAAAAATTCAGCAAGTGGGTCCGATACAAGACCAAACTCCCTGACAAATTCCTTCTTCATTTCGTCGTAGTCTTTCACCGCATCGACGATCTTGTCGTAGAAATATCGGGCTGCGCCCGTGCAGAAAGCTCCGACGACGATTTTCTTGGCCTCGCCTTCGTAGCCTTGCAGAGCCGTCATCGCTTCGTAGCTCCGAAAAAAAACTTCGACATCTCCGTGGATGCCGTCGAACAATAAGACCTCCATGGTCTTCCTAGTTTCCTCTTGGGAATCTGTAACACAAAATCACCGTATAGTTGCGTTCTGCGTAATACCCGGCGCCTCCACCATAAGAAGCCCTATACTGGGATTCTATTGAATAATAAATGTATTGGCGATATAAATCTTTATTTCGGCACCGTGGCCGATCTATTCTATGTATACTACAACACGCGACCGCGGAATCGTCTGGACTAAAACAAACTACTCGCGTAATGACAATGCATTCGATATTTTTGAATACTGATTTAAACATAAATCAACCATAGACAATGCAAGGAGGTATCATATCCTAACAATATGATACCACAGTACCTACATAAATTTTACCTTTCTGCATTCCTCTATGTTTATTATTGTGCCAAATCTAATTATTTCTTTGCTTTATCAACAAATGAGTGTGAAGTTTCTAACGCCAAAATTAAAAAAAATACTTGTTATGAAACTATCTGTTTCTCATAAAAAGGTTAGGAATCAGCGTACTTATATCAGACGGCTCCTGGCCTAAAATTTTCAGAACAGAAATGAAAACGATCGAAAGCGCAATTAAAGTGACTCTTAATAACACCAGCTCTTAAGTTCAAACTCGTTTGCAACAGTGTAGCGCACGGAACGGCAACGCCGCACTTAGCTGCGTCCAAGTCCATTATTTTGAATTTTTTGGCGGGAAAACAGTCTTTTGCCTATAATTTTGAAACTAAGACTCTCAGAGATTTGAAATTATGCCTCGTGTTTGCACCAACTATAAGGTTTTTTTTGATATATAATACGAAACTCTTACTTATACAGTTACAGTGATTCACTATGTGTCAGCCCGTGTTACGTGTCACCAGCTTACACATACTTATCGGTTCGTAGCTCCAAAACTATTTTACCTAAAGATTTGATAAATTTGGTTCTTATTGCATCAATTTTGCAGCAACTTTTGAGGTATAACACATCATCGTACCTTATATAATTACGAAGATACAGATGTGCAAGCCGGAGACACGGTACTCCAGCTCGCACACACTTTAATGATCGTAGTTTCAACAGTATTAGAGTGTGACGGTTAGTTTTTCTGGTTCTAATTGCACCAATTGTGCATTAACTTTTGGACTATAGTCTAAAACCCTAACCTTACTGGTTTTCCTTAACGGCATGTGTAAGCTGGTGACACATTTCTCCAGCTAACACACAAAAAACAACTCATAGTAACGAACTTGTGGTTGCACTAATATTATTACTGACACGTTTGATTGCATCAATTTTGCATCAAAATAGTGCATGCTTAGAATTTCTCTATGTCTTATGAGGAAGCTGATGACCCACACATCACATAACACCAACGCATGGATGGAAGCAAAGCAATCCGCAGACCTCACAGAAGAAAAACTTTACCACAGACAGATTAATTTGACAGTTCCCTACAACCGACCGACACTCAAGTCTCTTTTAGGCTGAATGAAATAATCCTTTACCATAATATGCTGAAAAAATTAGGTTGTGTTAGGGTTACAGCGCCATCTAGTGCATCAAAAAATTACTGCAGGAAACTCTCCCATTATCTAGCACCCTAAGCACACTTCAGCCATAATGGTGGCTAGGCTAGGCTAGGTATTTGGTTTAATTTTTGTGTTTCGGATAAAAATCCTCAAAGCAGTAAAAACAAAATATATAACCGTACCTACATAAATAAAACTTTCCTATTTTTGATTTACATAGTATCTTCATTACTTTAATTAAATGCTTAATTTTTATCAAAAGTAGGTCAACAAGTTATGTAAATTCCGATAACGAAACAAGAAACGAAAATTTGAATTTCGCGGGTAAAATTCCATTACATGACTTCGAGAGAAAGGAACAGCGAAATAGCAATTTGTGTTTGTGTCTCTTTCGCTCCGCTTTTAAACTCTCTTCTGCTAAAGTTCAACGTTTTACAAGTGCTAGGGGTATATTTACTATAAATGAAGTTGATTACACTCAAAAGTAGCAAGTTATTTCACACAAATTGAGAAATTAAACTTTTCCATGAATCTTCCGATACCAAAATACTCGCCTGCTTCATTTGACATAACGATATGAATCTGGGTTTCGAGTTTTTACTTTTTAATTTTTACAAAATACCGATTCTGGGCTTCAACTGTCAAAAATGTATAGAGAATTTTCTTCGTCATTCACTCTTTTTCTGACATATGGGTATGGGAAGAAATATGAAGTCCATGGAATTAGTCGGTACCGCCAAGTTCAGATTATGGGCTTCAAATGTCAAATAAAGCCCATATCCATATCCAGATTTTTTAGGCGGTAGACCCCGCTGCCCGCATCCAGCTGGTTCCCTCGACTTTGACTTGATCGTCGGTCCACCTTTTAGGGGGCCTGCCCACGGAACGTCGTCAGGCACGCGGTCGCCATTAGAGAACCTTTCCGCCCCATCGGCCATCGGTTCTCCGCACTATGTGTCCTGCCCACTGCCACTTCAATTCAACGATGCAATCCTTCGAACGATGTCGGTTGTTTTAGTTCTCCTGCGGATCTCATCATTTCTAATTCGATCGAGAAAGGAAATACCAAGCATCGCTCTCTCCATTGCCCGCTGGGTGACTTTGAGCCTTCTTATGAGACCCATAGTAAAGGACCATGTCTCGCTTCCTTGTGTCATAACTGGCAACACACACTAGTCAAAAACTTTCGTCTTGAGACATTGAGGTATTTCGGACGTAAATATATATGCCGGAGCTTCCCGAAAACTGCCCATCCGAGGATTCCGAGGTGGATTCGGCGAGAGATCTTTTTCTCGATGTTGTACTCCGTCTGTCCTAGGTAAACATAGTGGTCAACAATGGGCGATTTTCTGAAAGCTCAGCCACTAGATGGCGCTGTCCCACCTATGCAGTTAGAAGGAACGGAACGTTATAAATTTTACTTTGATGCGACTTTTTTACGTAAAACGGAACGTCAGACTGATGTTATTTATTTACCTAAAACTTTAAATTTACCTATTTCGTTTCCGTTCCTCACAGTAGTACTTATTTAATATATTATTACATTAGTTTCCTTTGGGTTTTTAAAAAGTAATTAATTTAAATATGTTTCATACCAAAATATACCATAGACATGTACATACTTATTCAACGCCATCTAGTGAAGCAATTGAAAGCTTTTTTTTTAAATGGCTTCTCAGAAAATCGCTCATTTCGAGTGTAATATTCCGAACATTAACTGGAGCGAGTGCAACATGGGCATTGGACATGATTTTCGTCTTAACCATGTTCATCTTAAGACCCACTCTTTGAGAAGCATTACTGAGATCTTCGAGCATTGTGTTCAGGTTTTCCAAGGTCTCAGCCATAAGAACTAAATCATCGGCAAACCGTAGGTGTGTTAGATACTCGCCATTGATGTTGATGCCGCATCCTTTCCAGTCCAAAAGCTTAAAAATATCCTTCAACGCATCTGTGAACAGTTTCGGAGAGATGACGTCTCCCTGTCTTACACCTCGCTGTAGTTGGATAGGAGGATTAGAGCTCTGGTTCTGTAATCGGACTGACATGGTGGCGTTTTGATATGAGTACCTCAGCACCTCAATGTACCTGTAGTCTATTTGGCATCTCTGGAGAGACTGCAGCACCGCCCAGGTCTCAATCGAATCAAAGGCTTTCTCATAGTCCACGAACGCCAAGCAAAGTGGCAAGTTGTACTTCTCGGTCTTCTGTATAACTTGCCACAGCATATGAATTTGGTCTATGGTACTATAGCCTTTTTGGAACCTGACTTGTTCTGGAGGTTGGAAGTCATCAAACCTGCGAGCGATACGATTCGTAATGACTCTCGAAAACAACTTATAGATATGGCTCAGAAGCGAGATGAGTCTGTAGTTCTTCAAGAGAGTCTTATCACCCTTCTTGATAATCAGCATCATATCGCTTCTGCCTTGCCTTTGGCGTTTTGCCCTTGAGGATGACTGAATTGAAAAGCTTCTGGAGGACCTTAAGTATTGGCTTTCCGCCCGCTCTCAAAAGCTCTGTTATGATTCCGGCATCGCCCGCCGCTTTGTTGTTTTTGAGCTGCTTGAGAGCCATTTTAATCTCGTACAGGCTGACGTCCGGGATATCTTCTGTATAGTGTCGGGTAAGCTTGGCTATAGACTGACTTACTTTCAACAGGTGTTTGCGTGGAATATAGTTGTCCATCGAAAGTCTCAATCTCCCTTAAGATTTCAGATGTTGACGAAATGATAATACCTTCCTCAGTTTTCAGCCGCGTCAGTGAGCGATTTTCTGAGAGGCCATTTAAAAAAAAGCTTCCAAAAGCTTCACTAGATGGCGTTGAACGAAGTATGTACATGTCTATGGTATATTTTGCTTTAATCATATTTAAATTATTTACTTTTTAAAAACCCAAAGGAAACTAATAATATATTAAATAAGTACTACTGTGAGGAACAGAAACGAAATAGGTAAATTTAAAGATTAAGATAAATAAATAACATCTGTCTGACGTTCCATTTTACGTAAAAAAGTCGCGTCAAAGTAAAATTTATAACGTTCCGTTCCTTCTAACTGCATAGGTGGGACAGCGCCATCTAGTGACTGAGCTTTCAGAAAATCGCCCATTGACTTTGCCCGATAGACAAATCTTTCACAAACACTTAGTTAGGAGCCTTTGTTCCGCTCAATGGCTTCTTTAATACGCTCGGTATTAAATTGGCGAAGGTCGCTAGTCAAAGACTTAGATATCTGTCTATTAAGCAGCCGATAGCGATAGGCATCTGCTGAGTTCTGTAGTTTCATTTCTTGTCTCTGATCCATGAATAGGAGAGTCTGGCTGAAGAGTTTCATCAATTTGGGACGGCGGGTTTTATAGTACTTAGACCCTACCGTGCGGACAGTATCCACCACCATGTTGTATAGATCGTCCACATCTATGCTATTCTCAAGGGCTTTAAAGCGGTTTTGAAGTTCGAGCTGAAAGCACTTGGGGTTTTGAATTTGAGCAGGAATTGTTTCGTGGTTCGTGGATTTTATCAGTCGCAATCTTTCAAGCTTGATGTTGATATTCAATATGCCTCTGACCATGCGGTGATCGCTTCCTGTCTATTATATGATTATCAACAAATTATAAAATTGTAAGACACAAAAGAAAATCAATATTTTAGTAGTCTTCAGTCTTCATATAGGTAAATTATTGTAATGAAATCAAATAAAATCACATGTGATTCATTTTCTTTGGCAAAAATATAATAAATACTTTAAATTAAGAGGATCAGTATCATCATTAATTCCAAAACTTTCAAAAGAGGACTTTCAAAGATTTCTGTGACTGACCTAAATTTAAATTTGGGATCGTGAGTGACCTTTTGAATTTGGGATCGCTGCACGACAAGGCAGCGACTTAGTAATTTGCATTATCCACTCAATGGTTCCTTGCCTCCCAGAGGCAAGTATTTTTACCCGCTCCAATGGTTTCTTGCCTCCTGGAGCTAGGGTTACCAGATGAAAAAAACAAAAGTCCTGAGAATAGGCCTGATTTCCATTGAAAAGCCTGAGTTTGAGAGCGGGGGAGGGGGGGGGGGGGGGGGTGCAATAAATCAATAATTAAAGAAAAAACCTTACTTAAAAAGCTAAATTAATTATTACCAAAGGAAGTTAGTTTGTTCTAAAAGATCTGTAAAGATCTTTTAATCTAAGCATTTATTTTACTATTTCTTTTGTATTTTATTGGAAATTCTGAAAATCCTGAGATTTCATGACTTTTGCAAAATCCGGCCGCAATCCTGAGATGAGTCCAAAAATCCTGAGATCTCAGGCCAAATCCTGAGATATGGTAACCCTACCTGGAGCCAAGCTGACAGCTAATTAAAATACTTTAATTAAATGTGTCAAATCACTCTCTGTTCCTATCCAACTTATACCAATATTAATCTAGACACCTTATTTTATTCGTAGAACAAGAAATTAGTTTATTTTATAAAAATTTGGCGGATTATATTAGATTGAAGTTCGCCGACTTGCTTGCCTCCAGGAGACAAGGAACCATTGCGTGATTTAGGCAATGTTAGCTAAGTATGGAAAAATAAAATATAAAAATATCATTAAATATATTGTACTAAATATGTTGTATTACATTGATATATCCTACTTGTTATGCCCTCAATATCCATAAAAAGTATATATTTAAAATTTATCTATGTGGGAGAATGCACATTTATAATTTGATTAATTAATTAAAACATCACAATTATTTGATTATTTGATTTATTTGTGGATTTTTACTACAATTAATTTAATGAAGTAATTTAATTGATATTAATAGTCGCTAAACGACTCGTAGTACCAGTGACACGTGCAGCTCCCCACTACACCACTGAGCTTGTTTACGCTCGGCCACAAATTATATAGACTAGTACTATAAAATGGCGAGCGTCAGTGTCGACGGCCCCCCAGTCCTCTCAGTCGGCGATTACCCCTTCCGGGAATCAGTCGAATTAATTTCACTTCATTCCCGGCCACGCCCACTTTGGGCGTCAGTCGTATTAAATTCATATATGGCCGGTCAGCCCTTCAGGATGTCGGTCATTTTCAGTGCGCACTTCACTTAGGTGAGTGACGCCCTGCGCCACGCCCCTCCTAGGGGCGTGGTCGCCTTCGATAAGCTGAAATACCCATCCAGGTAACAGCTGTTTTCAGGCAGTGTTTAGTCGGTAAGAGTCCGACATAACCATTACAGCCGGCTGTAATGGTATCCATGAGGATTCACTGCCTCCTTCCCCCGTAGTCCGGAAGGTTGCCGGATGAGCGATTGTTTCAATAGGAAACGGTCGGTCGTTCGACGCAAAAAAAAAAAAAAAAAAAAATGTCGACGGCTCAGAAGTTGTCCAACCAGGCGTTGGAATCACCCATACATTGGATCAAAACTTAGTGACTTCAATTTCCACGATCAATTCATTGGCTATAATTAAGACCGCCATTTTAATTCTGTGCCGCAAGTGAATCCCATTGGCTAGAATTAAAATGGTCACTTTTGACGTCTAGTATATGCAGTGTTGCCGGATTGGGGTGATAACCCTCCAAATTCGGGGTTATTTTAGGCAGTGTATAAGCCAAACTAACATATAAAAACTCTTTGCGTTCGCACGAGTAATAAAACCTCGTTGCTGTTCGATTAATATAAAACTATGTATTTAAAAAGTGTGAAACAAGAGACTATCGAAATTAGTCGTGGAAAAATGGTTTTTGTAAAATATTATAGAAAATTGGAAAATACAATATTATTAATTTGAACCAGCTAATTGTTTTTTATTACACACAAATAGTGTGTACATTTGGTCCTTCGATGTCGGATTTTATGTTGTAATCCGCGGGCCTTAGTAAAAGTGCAGGTTTTGTAAGAAGAAAATCACGGATTGCGGATCGCTATACCGAACGTGATTTTATTTTGACTGGATTGGAGACCAGTCGACAGCAAGGAGGCTGTCAGGACTGCGAGCTGGTGAGGCTACCTGGTTGTGGACCCGAAGGTGTTATTTTATGCAGCAGTGGTGCTGCTCGGAGAAACCCAGGTGACCGCGGCCGTGTCGTACTAGACAAGGACGGTGAGATATCTACTCTGCGTGTGTGAGTGAGATGCAAATACGTTGTGAGTACTTTTATTTTCAATTTGTTTGATCCTGAAACTTGCTTTAAAAGAAGATTTTAACTTGAAAAAGCATGATGAACGGAAACTTAAGGAAATAAGTTGAAGTTTATGTGTTTTTAGAATAGTATTATTTAATTTCAAATATAATTTGGGTGATTTTGTGGGTTTAAAACCTTGTGTATTAATTTGTTGGTACCAAAGTGATTTAATTTAGCTTTTTCAATAAGTACCAAGCCCAAGATTTGAGTAAATAACGTTGTTATCGTTTAATAGTGTATATTTCTCAATTGTTTGTTTTGTGTTATTTTAAGTTGTATAGTTTTAATTGTTTGTTTGTGTATTGTTGATTATCACGATGGAAAACCTTATCCATTACCAAGAAGATCTGTTTGCGCGTCTAAATAAGGCACAGGTTAATTATAAAAAGAGTCCTAAGAGTCGCCTTACTAAAGACTACGTAGAGTGTAAATTAGAACTACTTGAACAACTGTGGCTTGAGTTTTCATCTGGTCACAAGAATTTAATGTGTTCAGTATCTTCTCCGACTGAATTAGCCAATACAACCTACGTTAAAAATGAGGTATATGATAAGTGCGAAGAGATTTATTTTCTATACAAAATGGAATTAAAATCTTTATTGCCAACTTTTGTAAATAAACAGTTTATTTGTACAGATACCGCTGTCTCGTGTAATATAAACTCATCGCAGGTAAAATTGCCTAAAGTCCACATTCCTAGTTTTTCAGGAAAGTACTCGGAATGGAATACCTTTCGAGACTTATTCTCTTCCCTGATACATAACAATAAATACTTAGTGAATGTTCAGAAATTATTATATTTAAAAGGATACTTACAAGGGGAGGCTGAACAATTATTACACAATATTCCTATAACGGATGTAAATTACGAAAGGTGTTGGAAATTACTGCAGGAGCGGTATAGTAACAAAAGATACATATGTAATTATATTTTGAAAAAGTTGCTATCGCAAAGAAACATTGTTAACGAGTCAGCTAGCGGGCTGAAGGAATTATTAGACACCACAAATGATTGTTTGTCAGCACTGTCTAACATTGGTATTAATACCGACAGTTGGGATGTACTTGTTGTACATATAATTACTTTAAAGTTAGATTTAGAATCTCGACGGCAATGGGAGTTTTTCGCGGCTAGTAGTAATTCTGATGTTTTACCGACTTTTAAACAGTTTGAGGAATTTCTGAAAAATCGTTACCGTGCCCTCGAGTTTTTAGAAACCGGAAATAAATCTTTTGTTAATAAAAATGTTATGTCTAAAGTACCAACAAGTAATATTAATTCGATGCTTGTAAGTAAAGTCAATTGTAAGTTTTGTTCAGAGGAGCACAAACTTAGCTACTGCGAACGTTTTAGAAATGAATCAATTGACTCGCGGCGTGACTTTGTGTTTGATAATAATGTATGTTTTTGTTGTTTGGGTAGCAATCATTCTTCCAAAACTTGCCACAGTAATTATAAATGCCGTATTTGTGGGAAACGGCATCACGTCCTTTTGCATCCTACCGGTGAAGGTATGGAAGGTGATTTATTTGCAAAGGACAAGGTCTTGTTAAACGATACATCTATGCATGAAAATATTGTAAATAGTTCTTCCTCGTCAAATACTGACAGCGCTGAATCGGTTCCAATAGTCTCTTGTGTTTCGACTAAGCATGTTGTACATAACCAAGTTTTACTACCGACTGCGTTAGTCAACGCAAGGTCGACAGGTGGTCAGATGAACACGATTCGCGCATTGTTGGATCAGGGATCACAGTCATCTTTTGTGACAGAAACTGTGGTTAAACAGTTAGGTTTAAAGAAGATTCCTACGGAAGAAGTAGTTTGTGGAGTCGGTGGCGATAGTGGATTAATATCCAAGGCAGTTGTAAATATAAAAATATCGTCACGTGTAACTAAAAATTGTATTTTAAATGTTAAAGCTTATGTACTAAAATCCATAACCACGTTGTTGCTGACAAAGGAAATTAAGGCAGTGGATTGGAAGGATTTAAATGAGATTGTTCTCGCGGACCCTGGCTATCACACGTCAAATCAGATTGATATGTTGTTAGGTGCAGAAGTGTATAGCCAGGTACTTCTAGATGGGGTAAAGAAAGGGCCACAGTGTTCGCTGCTTGCACAATGCACGTCGTTGGGATGGATTCTGTCTGGTGCCGTTGAAGCCAGCAGTTCACCTTCTGACAGAATAAACGTTATGCATTGTCAAGTGAGGCAAAAGGGGCGCACTCAAAGGCTAGTGCAAGTTACTCCGATCACAAAAAAGTTGCGACGTATGTTTATGTCTTGACTCTTTCCTACCGGTGAGTTGCTCCGCCTGATAAGTTTATTTTGTGCAGATCGCTATATACTTATGCGGAACGATTTTGGTTATGTCAGTATCTGACAAGGGTTTATCATCGGTATCGGACATGTTTAAGTCTAAGGAAAATAAACTACACCATATATAGGCCTTCGGTTTATGTTGAAATTATTGCAACTCATTTTGATGTGTTAATATTTTTAGAGATGCTCGTACAAGGTGCACTCTAAAACGACCAGTATATAAAGTTTGTCTCCTCCCTGTTGTTTATTAAAATGTCAATACTATTTTATTGTTTGTATGTGTCTGTTAAAGTATTTTTTGTATGACTATTTATACCGTGGTACGGTGGGCGAAGTATTGTTAATTAGTATTGGAAACATTATTTGTAAAATTTATTGTTGTGTTTGCTTTAGTTAATTTTATAATTTAATCATCGCACTGTGTCATGGTGGGCGATGATCCTAGACTAGTTATTAAGTTTTTAAGGACAAAATCAGTTTGTCCTTGGTGGGCAATATGTATAAGCCAAACTAACATATAAAAACTCTTTGCGTTCGCACGAGTAATAAAACCTCGTTGCTGTTCGATTAATATAAAACTATGTATTTAAAAAGTGTGAAACAAGAGACTATCGAAATTAGTCGTGGAAAAATGGTTTTTGTAAAATATTATAGAAAATTGGAAAATACAATATTATTAATTTGAACCAGCTAATTGTTTTTTATTACACACAAATAGTGTGTACAGGCAGTGGAGGGCATTTTTGGGAGGAAGCGTTTTTACTTTGGGGGGAATTGGGGGATTTTTTCATGGCATAAGTATTATTTTGAGTGTGTTTTAGCGTATGGAACTGATTATATATCGCAATCAGTGTTCTTGGTGCAAGTGATCTACTCTGCCACACTCTAAAAAAAAGCTTATCAAGTAATCAGTGAGATAGAAGAACGACTTTTCAAGTGTTCCGGCTTGTTGTGGGGCTTTTTCTTAAAAATCAGCGTTTTGGAGGATTTCGGATTTTCGGGATTTCAGAGAATGCAACATGGGCATCTGGCAACACTGAGTTTGTGTTTTTTATAAAATTCATTTCGGTATTTCGGTTTTCTTTCTTTCTATTATTATTTAGTTCATAACATTTCATTTTGTATTGTTTTTAGAAATAAATAATGTATACGGTATTCGAAGGTGCCTACGGTACGTGAGTAAATACTATTTACGTAGTTTTATGTACTTATCAATAATTCTAAAGGTAGGTACCTAATTTGAGTTTGTTTTGTTGTTTCAGGCAAATTCCAAGAGGCAACTTTGTATTTCATAAAACAAACCAAAAGAAAATACTCAATACTCAATCATTTATTGCTAACTACAGTGTACATAAGGTGGTAAAAGCTTATAATCTAAAAATCAATATGGATCCTTTCGGGTACGCAACTTGGTGGAAGAGGAGAGGAAGCGTCTTTAAAAAATACAAAATACAGTTAACAATCCGGAGCAAAGATTTTCAGAAAGTTATGAATGAAAGGTAATGTTTGTTTAATTTTTATATATGAATGTACCTAACCTATGTACATATTAAAATTAATTATTGATTAGTTTGTTGAAAAATGATCCTAGTAATTTCAATATCCATTTAGAAGTGATATCATATTATGATATACTATTAGGTACTGCTTTACAGTAGTAGAGTTACCTTGGGACACATTTAACTAGTTTCAATTGGTTGGAGTTAGTAAAGTTGTTAATACTAAATCGAGAGAACATAACAATGTAATTCAATAAATTTGTTAAAGCATTTAAAACTGACTTATCAGCAACTTCAAATTTCTGACTAACGGGATAGAATTATAACAAATGTTCCGGCAGGAAAAGAAATGATTGTGGTGTCGGTACGAATGACGGTTTATTGTGATTGTCTTATGACTGTGTTATTATAACTGTTACTGCTACTACCTTAGATCTTACTTATATATACTATACACATCTTATAAGTCTATGTACAAAGCTTATCTACTTATTTACTATTATCTAGAAACGTTGATTATCCATAACTTAATAATATGTGCATACCGGCACAACAAAACATGTGCTTTAGCCACAATACTCTTTCTTGATTTACAAACTATTCAGCTTTCACTTATTTGTTTACGAAATGTTATGGCAGTAGCAACAATATCTAAAACCTATACTTAGTAACAAAATCTAATCTTTTCAGATAACTTGAGTGTCAACGAGGTTAATGGAGTGCTGCGAAAGATACCAGTGTCTGTCTATTTCTACGGTAATAAATTATCAAAACAGAATAATTATGGTGCAAATTACTACTGTTAGTTGCTATATTATTACATACTGTATTATAAATGTTTAACTATTTTAAGTTATTGTGTTTTGCATTGAAAGCAATAGCGTTTGTGCGTAAAAAATATTTGCAAGCAGTTTAAGTTCTCTTTTATTGGCTATTAAAGTGTTTAGCACCCAGAAAGCTCCATTAAAGTTAATGCTTCACAATCTATTGCTGTCACTTTTTCGTTGTCAAGAAAATAAGTGACAGCAATAGATTTGATGAGAGCTTTCTCCAACTGAGTGTTTAATTCTTAGTTTATCTAAAATTTCAATGTAAGTAGTAATAATTTAATTACTCTCATTCTTTGCCTTGAATAAATCTTAACTTACACTTATGTACTTTGTATTTAATAAAATAAACTATGTAGAGTAATAAACGCCTTTTTTCATCAACAAATGTGTTTTTTTTACTTGCAAAATTTATTTAAAAATTAATATCAATAGGGTTGTAACTAAATGTCGATGATTTACACATTTATCGATAACGTGTCAAGGGCGTCGATAGTATTGACAGCACTATGTTGTCAAAATCAACGGGGAAAGCTGTCATTCACTAACAAACGGCCGCTATAAGGCTTGATTCCTATCTGTACTAGTCTATATAATTTGTGTTGTCCAAGTCCAACTGTCGGACACAGCACATCGGTGCTCTGAACTGTCTTTAGTGCCAGGTATGACAATATTTTTATCAATAATATGAATTCCGTGTAAATAAATGATTACGTAATTTATGTTGATATGTAAATAGGATATCATTTGGATTTTTGGATACATGAATATGGTAATTGTTTATTAACCATAATAATTATTCTTGTGTCTTTTGCTACACATAAATTGTATTTATGCTTATACAAATGGTATATTTGGTTGTATAAACTAATAAATTGTAAGATTATGCTTATCTATTCCTTATTCTTTTATTTTCTCCCACATCTACTTACAAAAAAGAAGTCGATACGAAATCGATCCATACTTTTGTAGCCCGTAAGGGTGATTCTTTACTTACATTTTTATATCTTTAATTAAACAATATTTTTCTAGAGGAGAGTTATCTTTTTTTTTACTTTTATCTAATAACAACATTGTAAACTATTATTTAAACACAAATTGGTCTGTAATAATTGTTTATTTATTAGTATTTATTGCATGTTTTAAAAAGAAATCGGTAAAATATTTCCTTTTCTGCAACTTCAACTCGCTGTTTCTAATTAAATCGTAATAAAAATCCATCTACAAGTTATACAATCTTATGGCAAATTTAACTAGCATCAATAATTTGTTTTTATTAAATCCTTCTAGTTTTTGAGTAAAACTTAATTTAAAGCCGAGCGAGCGAAGCGGAACGGAGCGGAGCTTTGCTGAGGAACCATTGCCCCGTAAGCATATATAAGCGTGCATAACCATTGAGTGGTTATCATCTGTATAAAACGACTAAGAAGAAGAACGACAAAAACTCTACTGGGAATTTTGGGCAATAATTTCCAATTTCCATCGCTTTTCATTTTCGATGAGAAGCAGCGATTAGTCGATTAGTTGGTGTCCATCGTTCCAGCAGCGCCACGGTCTCCGATTTGCTTGAAAAAAATACACCATGCAGGCCAATTTTTTACCAGTCGGGAAAAAATACGATTGATTTTTTCCCCCCACTGGATCCGAGGATATACGGGGATTTCTGTGGCGCTGCTGGAACGACGTCGTCCTGGCAGCGCCCCGCTATTTCTCATTAATTACAAAAGCTATAATAAATCTAATAAGACACATATTTTTGGCTTTTTTTTCCATTTCACATAAGCTAATGTCCACCTGTAAATGTCGACAGATTCAGGAGTAATCGTAGGTCACTTGGGGCGCTGCTGGGACGACGTCGTCCCAGCAGCGCCACGGCCGAATCTCAGCAATTCGATTTTTTTACTGAAAACAGTGTGCCTGTATATTTAGTTCCTTCATCATAGGGTACGGAAAAAATTGAATTTCTACATTTCATCATGGAATAATGATTTTATAGGCATCGAAAAATTATAACCTCAAAAAAAATTAATTCGTCATGTCAAAATAAAACAAACGCTAAAAAGTGTGTTCAGCAGATCCATCGAAAATAGTAATCGGATGCGTAATCGATGACTTAGCGATTAGTTCTGCTGAATGTGGCCAATATGTCTGCTGCTGTCACATCAAATCAACTTATTTTATTAATCTGTGTCACATGGCTGTTGCTGTCGCTGTCACTGTCATGGTGTCATGTTCATTTGAAAAAAAAAAACCTTTAGGCGGGAGGTTTGATTTATTTTATTATTTTGCGAAAAATCTTTTTTCCCAAGTAATTACACGCCAAGTTTTGCATAAGTTCATTTCAAACGTTTAAAAAATGGGCTCCGATAGTGGAGGCACCGATCCCAATCGCGGGAACAAGAAGAGAAAAGCAGGTCCAGTGACCGACTTTTCTGATGATGATGATGAATCCAAACATGTGCCCTACTATAAGAAGAATCACATAAGGAACTACCCGGAAAATTCCCCAGGAACAGTTTTCCCTGTTTATATTAAATGAGTGTGAATGACTCAGTCAAGTTTGGTAACAAGGACCCAATATATCTTAATAACATTTTCAGTCGCTACAATAAGGGAGTAAAGGAAATAAAAAGAGTTAATGCATTGCGGTATGCTATTATATTTGATAATGCGAAGAACGCTAACTCTCTTCTTACTAATTCCTCTTTTTTGGCATCTTATGATATTAGAGCATTCATTCCAGCTTCCACCTCCGAATGCATAGGAGTCATCAAGTTCATTCCTGTTGATCTCAGTTGCAAGCACCTTTTTGATAAACTTATCAGTTCACAGGAGATATTAGCAGTACGACGATTCACTAAGAGGACTCCAGATGGAATTATTCCACTCCAGACAGTATCAGTGACGTTCGCAGGTAATATGCTTCCTGAGCATGTAAACTATGGTCTCTGTATAGTACCTGTAAATGAATATATTAGGCCGGTAATGCAATGCTATAAATGTATGGGTTTTGGTCATACTACCAAATTTTGTAAACGTAACATAGTGTGTTCAATATGTTCAGAACCACATTCTTATAAAGATTGTACAAATCAAGACAAACCCTTTTGCATTAACTGCAAAGGTGACCATATTGCCGTGGCAAGGACTTGTCCAGTGAAACAAGAAAAAATTAATGAAAATAAAAATAAAATAATGAACAAACACACCTTAGGGTCTTATTTTCCTGCACTGAACCTGAACAAGTCCTATGCTAAGGCATCTGGTAAACCTCAGCCAATACAGAACACCAAAACCACTGGAAAAAGTAAAGATACAAATCTTTTTGTTGATATCATTAACAATGAAAAGATACTTACTGCTATAATTGATACATTATTAATGTTTGCAAACAAGGATAACAGCCTTCCTATTAATACCTCTACAATTAAGGAAATGTTTATAAAAAAAATTCTCAAATAATGGATAGTAATTCACTTGTAGTTATACAGCACAATATTCAAAGCCTTAAACCTAAAATTCCCTTTCTTCATGAATTATTTAATTCCCTGAAAGTTGATATATGTGTATTAAATGAAACTTGGCTTAAACAAACAGATATCATTAATTTTAGAGGTTACAAAATATTTAGAAAAGATTGTGCTAATGGCTATGGTGGTGTTGCCATCTTATGTAGGAATAATATTAGATGTTCAGAAATTGCCGTTCCTAGTACTGAAAAAATACAAATGATAGCTATTAACGTACAAACTTCTACTAATAGTTCTTTAACAATCCTCGGTGTATATTGTCCTCCACGTAGTGGTCGTTTTCCTGTAAATATGATAAAAAACAGTATTCAGTCTTTACCAACCCCTTTGTTAGTGATGGGTGATTTTAACGCCCATCACACAGCATTTGGGTGTTCTACTGATAAGCCTAGAGGTATACAGATTTATGATATGTTGGATGAACTTAATATGTACATTTTAAACAATGGGCATACTACGACGCTTCCTCGTCCTAACCAATTGGCATCCGCTATTGATATTGCTTTTGTGTCACCTAACCTTGCACCATCGGCTGAATGGTCTGTTCACACCGATGATACTCTGGGAAGCTATCATTTTCCTACAATAGTCACATTAGAAATTGATCACGATGTTACTGAAAATTCCGAAGCTAAGGAAAAATTTCTTTATAAAAGGGCAGACTGGTCAGGTTACATGAAAAAATCTCGAACTCTTTTTAACAATATTGATTATGAACAAGACCCTCTTAAAGCTTATAATGAATTTTGCATCTTACTTAACGAATTAAGAAATGAATTTATACCTGTACATAAAGTAAATAATAGTATTGATTGTAACACTCATACATCTAAATTTCATAAGCCAATGCCATGGTGGAATGAATGCTGCAGTGATGCGGTCAAAGAATCAAAACTTGCTCTACATATGTACAGACGCTATCCAACTATAGAAAATTATATAAGTACTATATAAAAAAATTAGACGCAGCCAAAAAACTTATAATTAAACAACAGAAATGTCTCAGCTGGCAAAACTTGTGTTCTAACTTTGATAGGAATACGCCAATAAGTAAAATATGGAAATTTGTTAAAATTTTTAATCGAAAAAATACCTCTCCTAAGCATAGAGATGATTCATTCATACCAGATTTTTTCGATAAGATAGCTCCAGATGCAACACATTTAGACTCCGAACATCTTGGTAATATATTTGAATATAATGAAATTAACAATCATCTTAACGCTCCATTTACACAAGCTGAATTCAATTTATCTCTGAATAAAAAGAAAGATACATCAAGTCCTGGACTTGATAATATTCCTTATATTTTAATAAAACGACTTGACTTGGCAGCAAAGTACATTCTTCTCCATATTTTCAATAGTTTATGGGTTAACGGTTTAGTACCAGAGCCATGGAAAGCTATTGCTGTAGTTCCTATTTTGAAATCAGAAAAAGACCCAAGGTTTGCTGATTCTTATCGTCCAATCTCTTTATCCTCTTGTATGGGCAAAATTTTTGAAAACATGTTAAAAACTAGATTAGAATTGTATGCAGAATCTAGATCGATAATACCTAATGATCAATTTGGTTTTCGCAAAGGCCGCAGTACGATTGATAGCATTTTGAAATTTAACGGTGATATTCAGGAAAGTTTTAATCATAACAATTATTTAATTTGTGCTTTTCTAGATGTAAGTGGTGCCTTTGACAACGTAGATTTATCTATTTTAGTAGAAACACTGCACAGCTTTAATATTCCCGGTAAAGTCTGTAAATGGATTTTTGATTTCTTCTACTCGCGTTCTGTATATATTAAGTTCAACAACAATTTATTTGGTCCCAAAAATGCATTTAAAGGTGTACCACAAGGAGCAACTCTATCTCCATTGTTATATTTATTATATACGGCTTACATACATAAATTTGTATCGCTCTCTGGATTATCCATGCTACAATATGCAGATGATATTGTGCTGTATACTACAAACAAAACTTTATTACAAGCTGAAATAACTTTAAATGAATCATTAAAGCAATTGTATTTGTATTATAGAGGTCACCTTAAATTAGATATCAATCCCTCTAAAAGTTCTGTCATGATATTTAGTAGAAAAAATGATTATTTTAATTCTGTAAATATTGCATATAATTCTGTAAATATTCAAATTGTAGATGAAAAACGATTTCTTGGAATAATTTTTGATTCCAAACTAAATTTTGCCTCACATGTATATAAAACTGTTGATAAAATGCAAAAGTCTGTATATATAATGCGGCATCTAGCTAGTGTTACGTGGGGTATGGACCCCAAAATATTGAATGTTCTATACAAAGCAATAGTGAGAAGTCATTATGATTATGGACTCATTGTTTATGGAAAATATATATGCCATTATTTGTATCGCAAACTGGAAGTAATACAAAACAGAGGATTAAGATTAATTACAGGGGCCATGTGTTCCACGCCAATAAATTCTTTAGAAATAGAATCAGGTATTCCTCCCATTTTTGTAAGAATGAAATATTTAATCGAGAAATTTTATATTAAAATTTTAGCTAATAAAATGTATGTAAATATGTATGAAACCAATAATATACTAAAATGTGAACATATAAATGAATTAAAGTTGATATGTAAATACATTGACCATAGTGATAAATGGGATTTGAGTACATTACAGATTCAAACTACTACTCCCAGTGTTTGCTCTAAGCGAATAGCTAATAATGCTGAATTTGTAGAGTATGTAAATAATGAAAAGTCTGGACATCGTAAAATTTATACAGATGGTTCTAAAACTGAAGAAAGTACTAAAGCTGCATATTATGATTCTAGAGCTAAATTTGGAAGATGTTTTATGCTGGATAAGAATGCATCAATATTTACAGCAGAAGCCTATGCCATTTATACCGCTTTGATATATATCAGAGGAATTAGAGACGATAAACAGTTTCTGATAGTAACTGATTCTCTCAGTGTTCTCACTTGTCTGGAGAATATACATGTTTCATACAAGAATAACATTTACATCACTAAAATTAGAGAATTAATGCAAGAGACTGGACAACAAATAAGAATTGAATTTATATGGGTTCCATCGCACTCTGGAATAACAGGCAATGAAACAGTTGACAGATTAATGAAGATTCAGCACCCTAACAATAACATTTCATATCCAACGCCATCGGTTCCCATGACAGATTACTTTACAGTTATAAAGTCCCGAATGTACATCAACGAAGATTGGGCAAATACTAAAGAACACAAAGGCGCTTGGTATGCACAAATACAAAGAAGTTTACCTCCCAAACCGTGGTATTTCAAATGGAATTCGCCATCGAGAAAATTTATAACTACTCTGAACAGACTGCGATTTGGTCACGGAAAGTTCCCTGCACACTTAAAACGAATTAAACTTACCACCTCGGACGAATGTGAACACTGTCATTCTGCAATAGCAACTATGGATCATTTAATTCTTCACTGTCCTGCCTTCTCTATTCAACGACTGCTGCTAGTGGATGGCCTAATGAAGATTTACAAAAATGAAGATATACCCCGCCTCTTGCCATCGCTGCTACAAAAAGAAGAAACATACGAATGCATTTACGATTTCATAGTTTCCACGTTTAACTTTATCTGAACATTTTGTAATACTTTAAGTTTGTTAGTTGATGTATAAGTATTCGCACTAATTTATAGTTATTAATATTGTAATAGATAAGTTTTTAGCTAATATAAGAATATGTAATTTTAGATTTGGCTGTATGGCATATGTCAAGGCCGTTAAAGTAATAAATAAAAAAAAAAAGTCATGTTCATTGTCATCAATTGTCATTGTGCAGTGGCAGCACTGCAGTACATTTTGACTTTTGAAACTATTGATTTTTGTTACATTCAATAAAAAAATCAAATAAGTTTATTTATTTCAGCATGTCCTCCGATATGACTGCACTTGAACTCCTAAAATTAGGAGATACAGGAAGAACTAGGCCTTTCTTAGCAGTGTATTGGCCACATATACTTGGAACATTCTTCGGTATTGGTTCGGGCTGTGCCATCAACTTTGGCACAAGACGTCCCCTATTGAGTGGTATTTATTACATAATAATAATTACAACACATTTAGAATATTCTTCATTCAGTCTTAATTAATTCTGCTTTGACAGGAATACAAAAGCACGTCGTTGGCGTTGCTGGATGGGTTGCACTCTTAAACTTCGTCCAAAATAAACGTGCCGATTATTTAGCCGAGAAAAACGCCGTTTTTATTCATTACATTGAGTTGCACCCCGAAGACTTTCCCGTTCCAGGTAAATATTAAAAGTGATAAATGAACATACCTAGCAAATACTGACAATATTTAGCCTTTTATAAGATAATTTTGACTTGTGAACTTATCTTTATTCCGAACATTAGTTGTGTTTAGTTTATTTTACCACCTACAGATACAGTCATTATGACAATTTATAAGATGGGGGGGGGCTACCGTCTAAAAAAGTTCCCAGTTTCATTAAAGACTTGTTTAATTAAATGTCAAATGAAGCCCATGACCATATTATCCATATTTTTTTGCCAGTAGCCCCCCCCCCCCCCCCCAAAACTTCAGTTAGCTGACTGCTGCAGAACATGCAATAAAATTTTAACAAACTTTGTCTATTATTCTTGCAGAAAGAAAAAGGATTGGAGAAATTTTGGAACCATGGGTCCCAGTTCGCTAAATTAATATAATTGTTATTACATCTGGTTTAATGATGGAAGTAGTTGAAATAAGAAGCTTTATAGAATAAAATTTTGTTTTAATATATGTATTAAAATCACATTTGTTTTCATTATTTTGTTGTTGTTCTACTCCCCTGATGAAAAAAACACAACTGACACATTGGAAAACTTAGTACACTGTTTTCAAAGAGCACTATAGCTTTTAAGGCCAATGATACTGGAACTATCATAGCCCTTATGGTCATGCAAGTAATGTTGTGCAAGGGCATTGAGGTATTCAAAATTTTCTCCACAGATGGCACAATTGTGACTTTCACTTGCATAAATTTCCTTTAAGCTTTTTTGTCCATATGCAACCAAGTTTTGATCATGCTCAACTGAGTTTTGTGGTGGTTTATCATGGATCAGGTGCTGTATATTATGATGATTTATATCTTTGGTAGGATTCATGGGAATTAGTGGCATATCTTTGCCAACATCTAAGCCAATGATATCAATATTTGTGCTATTATTGTAATTGTCAATTTGTACCTTAGTAGTAGTTTGAGAAGAAATTTGATGCTTTTTCATTTTATGTAGTTTCTGAAACAAAATAAAAAATATATAAGTAACATGATAATGTTACTTACTTATACAATACATAATTATATTTATTCATATGAGGCATGATACTTACATAATCTCTTAAGTGTATATAAGCAGCCCCACATAAATCACATTTAAAGTTTTTTACACCTCTGTGTTTGTTCATGTGTCGCGTCAATTCACTGGAAGTTATGAATGACTTGGAGCATAATGAACATGTCTGAAACATTCAATAGGTTTTAAAGTTTTTGTCAGCTTCAAAAGTCAATAAATATTACATATACCATAAAATGTAAGTTACCTACATGATCTCTCTGGCCAGTATGTATTTTAAGATGTGCTTGAAGATTTCCTTGGGCTGAAAATCTTTTGCTGAAAAATAAAATGTATGATAAAATATTGTGGCGGGGCAGCTAGTTAAAAACGCAGTCTGTCCACAGATTAAGTAAGTTCCAAAATAAAAATACTGTGAAAATATAGGATAAAAATAATGTGAAATAGGATAGTAACACTATCATCACATCAATCTGTTGCTCCGTTTTGACGTGAAAGACGAACAAACGCACAAACCCACTATCACATAAAATTTAGTTTTTTTAGTATCAGTATGGATTTTTTCACCACTCTAGTCCAGATTGCATCATGTGGACTTTCAACAAGTGGACATTCCTTTAGTAATGAAAAGGAGCCAAACTTTGATAAAATGTAGGTAACTCTAAAACATACATCTTTGATTACCTGCACACTTCACACTGGAATGGTTTCTCGCCTGAGTGGACACGTAGATGAATAGTTAGGTTGTGCTTTTGAGTAAACCGACGAGGACAATACACACATTTAAAAGGTTTGTCGCCTGTGTGAGTTCTAAAATTTATAAGGTATAAAATATAACATCATTATTAGCTATTTAAGTTTAGGATAACTGCTGGTGAAGCTTATGCCTCCATTATAATAGATATAGAACAAAGCATGGACTGTTTCTCACTTTCTATTTTGGTGTGGTAAAAATAGTACCTATTCACTATTTCAAACAACTTTGTTTTGTTTATGACTTGTGATGAAGCTAAAGATCAACATCAGTATCACATATCTATAGAAGACCTTAGAGAAGTTAGTTATAGTATGTTTATGTAGAAACCTACTATATTTCATCACAATGAAGGGTTGCTAAATAATGGGCTAGATTTCATAAAATGTATTCAATACAAGATATTTGAAATCATATATTATTTAAGTAATAATTTACCTGACATGCATATCCAGTTGAGCTTGGCATCTAAACTGCTTTTGACACTGAAAACAGGTATGTTCTTGCTTGGGCTTTGGTTTCGGACCTCGTTTTTGCTTTTCAGACTCTGGTTTCTTTTTATAATTACAGCTACTTTTCCTTTGTTCTGGTGATTTACATTTGCTGTAAAATATTATTGAAATTAAAATTTTACTTGTTACACTGTAATACATAGTAACTATTTAGTAATCTGTGCTATATGTAACTAGCTAAGATGAGAATATGGAGTGTAGAGGTAAGGAGGACTATCTCCATCACAGAACACACATACCACAAGGGATCTCTATTGTGAAAAAATTTCCATCAAACTGCATTAACCTTTTGACCGCCAATGTCTTCTATAGAAGACAAAATAAAACAAAAAAATAAATTATTACTTATCATCTGCATATTAAAGTCTTAGCGTACACCACAAAATAAAGAGTTTACAGAAGGACCGCTCCCACCATTTTTGAAAATCTATACCTATCCTTGTCTGACTCACTAGGGTTGCTTCTGTATTGATTCTGAATTTAAAAAGGAGTAAGTAGTAAAAGTTAACAATCATACATAAATAAATTCATTTATACATACATCGTAACAAGTTGACATGCCTTAGATGCTGCTTAGATGGTAAACAGAGCATCTAATATCCATTTAAAGTCCCGACGCCACACACGACGAAGACAAGATCCTATTGTACCTATACCGTACCTATTATGTTGTAATGTATTCCATTCCTATATGTTATAATGTACTCTATGTACAAGATATAAATATGGTGTGATAGTTATCCCACTAAAAACATAAACGTGAAAAAGGCACTAAGTAAGTTCGACGAAAACATAAAGGTAAAAAAGGTGCCAAGTTCAGCGAAAAATAGTTGAAATCTAAATGGGTTACAAGTTCCATAAATTTTTTCGTTCAAGAACTTCAAATAATTAATATTTTCTTAAATGTTGAATTTATAACTTGTCATCTTCAAAAATTTAAAAACCTTTATAACGCAAGAACTGTATCAAGCAATAGTGGTAACTATTTTGAAAACAAGAAAGTGTATTTAAATACCTATGTTGTGTTTTTATCGTATATAGGTAAATAAAAAAATATAAGTAGTTTAATAGTCAAAGTCAAATTTGTTTATTCAATTTAGATTGGTTTTTACAATACTTGTGAACGTCATAGAAGCTACGCTATCGAGATGTAAACAGGTTCATATTTGTTTCTGGCGCAGCTGTTCTTCATAGTCTTTTCTTGCACTTAAGAATATCGTTTTTCAGCTTTCTTTTTCTGGGAGAATTTGCAGAAACGTGAGTTGCTATTTGTGAATTTGAGTCACATTTAACTTTTTCATATTGTGTACAAGATTCATTAGTCTCCACAGTTGCTTGCGATTCTTCATTTAAATTTTTTTTGACAGGTAGCAAAAGTTTGGGAATCGAACTGTCCTGAAAAAGGCACTAATGCCTTTTTCAGGACAGTTCGGTTCGATGTCTTGATTATAGAATTGGTTTCGAAATGGGCCTCACAAACTCGAAGATATGTTGACCATTTGTTGCGTACATCTTCTCGATCAATTAAACTTATCCATAAGGTTCGTCTGAAAAAAAAATCATTAGATTTTTAAAATGAACTAGTTAGTTTTGCAACGAAAATAGCCTATGGCACTCCTACGATTAAGACGTTAAAATAAATAGGTATACGCATAATCGTGCGTGGTTCGTTTTCTCCTGAACTTGGCTGGCACACTGCCGTGCGTCAAAAAAAACTTTACTGCAAGTAAAATGTTATTTGGGGTAAGTATAATGACTGGCGTTCTCTCCCAAACTTGGCAGGCACACTGCCGTGCGCCTAGATAAAGAAAACTTTACTGCAAGTGAAATGTTATTTGGGATTTATTGATTGGCGTCCTTTCCTGAACTTGGCTGGCACACTGCCGTGCGCTTAGATGAAAAAAAATACTGCAAGTAAAATGTTATTTGGGGTTTAATGACTGAAGTCTCTAAAATGTAAGTAGGATTTCATAACACTGCTAAAATAAAAGAAAATGCAACGACAACTTTTACTTGAAAATTCGTCAACATGACTTAATTGTGGCTGTGTTCGCTGAACCGCCAAGAAGTTTTGAGAATACTATAACATCTAAATAAGGACCATAGAACCCAACTACTGGCGTTTTACCACAACCAGCTAACTATAAGATGAATGTGTATGGTTCATCGTTGTTATCAAAGCGGCTAGTCCCAAAAGTACCTAGGTATACTCACATACCAACAAGAGAAAACAGTTTGACATAACTTACCTTTCAATATCGTTTGGAAATTTAAAGAACGTGTATGCACAGTTTTTAGTCGTATTTAGACAACCAAATACACTGCAACTGTAATAATATTGGTTATTAATTTTTGTTAATTAATGGTAAAATAGGTATATAAGTGTCACAGTGACACGTAGCGGCGCGGACGTGAAGTGATCAATTAAATGCTCTTTGGAACTTGCGATCACTGACCTCTTTGCGATACTCGCGACTGAGTACTGTCCCAAACTGTCCCATTTTGCCTGTATATGTGACGTCTATGTGTGCGTGACGAAAATGGCACTTTGTTCTAAGCGGACTCTCTGCTAGGGCGACCGCCCGCCCGCGTAGTTACTTTGTGGCGTACACAAAAACGTTTGTCTTCTATAGAAGACATGGCGGTCAAAAGGTTAAATTAAGGTGGCGCTGTAGTAGGAACCTTGTTCTGCTTTGTTGTGGAGCACTTTTCAAAATAAGAAACAAATATACAAAATCATTAATTTACTGCATTTTATTGACTGTTTAATATTTATAATATTTAAAAAAGGCATATCTACATGAATAAAATGAGGGAATTTCATGTAAGTCTAGTCACTAAAAATATTAAATTTTCTAACACTTTTTCGACTTTCCCCCCCATATGAGATAGTTCTCCTTCCCTTCTACACTCCATAGATAAGAAGTATAACAGCTGTCTTTGTTAATTAGTCACTTTTTTTTCGACCTACCATTTCTTGATAATAGTTGTGTGTGTAGGCATCTGTAAAATAAAAATCATAACCTTGAAGCCTCAATGGAAATGTTATAATAATATCAAAAACCTAATAATGATTGTACTTACAATAGGATCTGTCATGACAGCAGCATCACTGCATCTGGTTAATGATCATAATAAAATAAAGAAAAGTAGTTTTTAAGCATAATAATACAGTGTATTTGATGGTTAATGGAAGGTACTCACTTTTCCGGCACTCTTAAACCAAGATACTGCCGAAGTCGTAGATCGGCACTCTCACAGGTTTGTTTGAAATGATAAGCTATTCCTAATTTATATATACAATTACTACACATTTGTTCTGGCAAACCATCGTTTTTGCTTATCTGAAATAGTAAAGTAAGTAAGTAATTGTGTCACCGAGCAATACAGTAAAACATGAATTTCTCATTCATCATTATAAAAGTTTTAGGCGAAAACAGATAGCGAGTCTTCAGTCTTACCCTAATAACCGAACAGTACTCTATCATATCGCATAAAGACAAATTGAAATTCTTTGTAAATATTGATGACATAACCCCTTCTTCTAGACATATGCGACAGATTTTATTCATTTTTCTTAAATATTGTATTGCAAACACAAATTACAAAGCAAACAAACAAAGCAAAGAAACATAATCTGGCAAACAAGACAGCACAGAACACAAGCACAGAACAGCACAGCACAAACCTGAACTGTCACTCACAAATTATAGACCTCACAGAACAAAAACTTTACCACAGACAGATTAATTTGACAGTACAATCGACCGACACTCAAGTCTTTTTTAAGCTGAATGAACTAATCCTTTGCCATAATATGCTGAAAAAAGTAGGTTGTGCCAAGCCCCCAGTCTACAAATATTATTCTGTGCCCCAGTCTCTGAGTACTGAATCCTATGGAGATGGCATACCTACGAAAAATTGAAGCATACACACACACACAAGCACACATACCGAGAAACCAAAATGGCGCCTTTCCGTAGTGCTGCCCTATTTGTACATCGATATATTTATTGATG
This sequence comes from Crambus lathoniellus, assembly GCA_949710035.1. NCBI lineage: Eukaryota > Metazoa > Arthropoda > Insecta > Lepidoptera > Crambidae > Crambus > Crambus lathoniellus. The sequence continues at coordinate 12,491,008 of OX453306.1, forward strand.
AAGTTATAGATACAAGTATTTTTGTGACTACCTACCTATATCACCCTATATTTTATAAAAGCAGTTTCGTAATCACCTCGATAATTTAAAACGGAATTATAGTTTATTATTATATACCTAGTTTTTTAGAATAATAAAACTTAATAATGTTCCTAAATTATACCTACATTTGCACATAATTAAGTTCTTTTTGACAATGACACAATGTGTATGTGTTTGTGCATGTACGCACACAATCATTGGCCCGACCGCGCGCGTGAGACGCAACAACTGTAAAGCCGGTTTGCGTTGCTCGCAGTCGCAGACGGCAATCACACGCAAACCGGCCCTGTACACGATGGCCCATCATGGTCGGCCAACATGATCGGCCATCCTGTACTGGGGGCTTCTAGGCGAGAAGAGCCGCCAAGTGCTTCCTCATCTATAATAATATCGTAAACAGGAAAGATTTGATTGGTTGTTGTTTGAATTTAATAGGTTCCAAAACTACTGGACTAATTTAGATATTTCTTCGACCATTAAAAAGCTACATTCTTTCCGAGTGACATAAGCTATATTTTATCGTTATATTCCCATGGGAACGAGTACCATGCGGGTAAAACCGCGAGGATCCGCATGTTATTATTAAATTTATTGCTTGTTATAAGTACATAATGTATCAAAAATTCAAACGCAGATATAGATTAAAAATAAGGTCCTGTAGTTTATTTACAAACTAACCTTAGTAAAATATAGTTCATGTTGCAGTAGTAGTAGATAAAAGACCAACCTACTATATTTTACTGAGGTTATAGTTTGTAAATAAACTACACGGCCTTAGCTTCAATCTGTACGATTGTAGATACATTAATACTTAGCGAGCAATAAATTTGATTGAGGGCGCCCCACTTGTCGGCTCTACTAGCCTTTACTTAGAAACTGCAATTTTATAATCAAATTTTTTATGTTTTCTGAGTCACGCGTCTATACAAATGCGAGACCTCCATAGAATTCCAGATCAAAGGTCGCGAGAACCAGTTTAAGTAAAAAAAGGTAATGAAATAAAACAAAAAGCTCCATATTGTAAAAACCTATTATGTTTATACAACAAGGATTGTTTTTTTTTTTACATAACACACATTACAATATAAATCACAAAGGAGAATGCCTACTAGGTACCAACCTACCATAGAAAAAAAGAAATGTCTCAAAAAAAAACAAGCATTATTAAGTAATAAAATAATAAACAGTTTGAATCGAGATACTTTACTAATTATTATTTTATAAATAGCAAGCAAGCATATTTTTTTTAAATATTTAGAATATAGCGAAGCGACAGCTAGTGGTAAAAAAATATACTTACTTTTAATGTGCTAGAATAAATGTAAGTTGGACAACAACTTTACAGCAAAATGACATTAAAAAAACACGTTATATATAAGTATCCAGTTTTTGGCAACCGGAACAGAAAACGTTGTCGCACTATAATTTCGATTTTGCCAGTGGCCTAATTAACGTCTTTTCCAAAACTTAAACTGTCGTTGACGTTTGAAACTGTTCTTCAAAATGAAAAGAGCACATAAAAATAGTTTTCGTACGAGTCTTTAAATTTTCCTTTCGCATTGTATCCAGCCATATTTTTCTTTTTTTGTTATTTTTAGGCAACCTAAAACAATAAAAACAGTTTAAAATTAATACACTCAATTTACACTTGAATTTGAAAATATCGATAATTCGATAAGAAAAATGCTATAAGGACAACTCTAGCGCAAAACAAACAGATTTATATTTTCTTGAAATACACCAACAAAACTCACCAAAATAAGTAGTAAGCTACATTTGGTATGAATTCTAAGTAAACTATTCACAGGAAAACCAAAACACAAGGCATTTATTGTATTGTTTTGGTGTTTTTGCAAAATAAATAGTACGTACCGGTCTAATGTAATGTTTGGACGATTTTCACTTTTTTTGATGCCACAAACTACCACACTGCAATTAGACATGTTCCTTGTTGCTTTCTCTCACTTATTAATACCTTTTATTCACATGAAAGTCTCAAATTAAAAGACTTTTATCACAAAACACTGCAAATACAATTCGCGTTGACAGCTCACATACCGAGAAACCTAAATGGCGACCGGCTTCAATCATGCATTACGATGACGTCACGTTTCAATGTTGCCAAAAAATAGGTCGAATAAATATATTGCCGTCTCTTTTTACATGAAGTATTGGAGGTAAGATAGAACAAGATGGCTACAGGTTTATGAGTACAATGTTGATTTAGCTCATATTTGTATAACCGATAGTTCATATAGAACAATATGCCATCTCCATAGGATTCAGTACTCAGAGGCCCCAGTACAGGTTGGCCCAAAGATGTACTAATAAACAGCATAGATGTATTATTCCTGTAGATGGAGCATAAAAATTTGAACGATTCCTTCTATAATCGACTCTCGTCTCTCAAATGGCGACATTTCGTGTGTTAAAAAGAGATAACAATAGCCCAACGTGTGCGTCTTAGGCTACGTTCCGTTTTGCGCCAACAGCGATAATATTACTGATATCGCGCTCACACATCGTTCCGATTTGTTGTGAGCGCGACAACGAAAGCAGTAATTACGTCACGGATGACGTCACTACCGCCGCCATTTTGCGATCACGGTGATATCGTTCTCAAGCGTTAGCACTGTGAGCGGGCTGTCATATTTGACGTTTTGTTGTCAAACGTCATTGTTTGTTGTGGTTTTGTTTGAGTAATCTCTGCGTTTTAGGTTTTATTTAGGTATTTTATTTGTTTATCCCGAAGCAGAAAGCCAGAAAAATGATAGTGCTTATTAAAGATGAGACGACGGGTAGAGACATTACTCTAATTTTAAGCACGGATCACTATCATCATCGCTGTCCAATAAAACGTTTACTAATTGACGAATATCCATACTAAACCGGTGATTATTTACTTACAAATTCAAATCAAAACAACGCTCGCTCGCGATGCGTGCAAATAACCGTTCCAAATTGAAATCGCGTCAACAGTGCTGTCAGCGCGATAATCAAATCGGAACAGCTTTTAGCGCTCACAGCGCCAACAGTACTATTGACTCAAAACGGAACACGGCCTTAATGAGCCGCGCGCCACTTAAAAGTCAACGTCATATTTGTTTGTTAACCAGCTGGTTACAAATGCTTCAGAAAGAAAATCTTTTTTTGTAGTAAAATATAGAAAGATTTGATGGTGTGGTGCGGTAAATCTGTTGTTTGTTACGAATGGCCTGTACTGTTCCCGGTTATTCAAGCAGAGTGAGCGTTTTGAAAGAGAATAATGAACACATATCATTTCAGAGGTAAGTCACACTCATTGTTTTGTGTTTTTGCGAACACATTTTTATAACTTACTGGTCCGTATTTGCAAAAACTAAATCGCTGTACGTGTATACACAGTTTAACATTGACTTGGTTGAAGAAAATCGGATGTTTTTAGGCTAAAAATATATAATTTAAAGCCAATTGGGATTTTTTGACATTTGACCAACCTGATAGTGTTGTAGTCTGATTTTATTATGTAATATCGATAAAAAATTGTAATGTTAACAATTTTGTATTTAAACTTAATTTTTCTCAATTTTAAACAGATTTCCCACCGCCGCGCCGCCGTCGATGTAAAGGAAACGTGAATAAGAAACGTAAGAAAAAGCGACGATTGGAGACCTTCGCAACAAACAAGAATATGCTCATTGCTCGATGCACTTATTAAAGCAAATTGTGGATTTATACTTGTATAAAAATTAGCGTGAAATCTGTTTTTTTTTTAGTTGATGTCATTCATCATAGCAGATTATTGATTTAATAAATTGATTAGAAATCTCGTTCAGTTTTACGACTATACCTTCTAGTATCCTACTAATATTATAAATGTGAAAGTTTAGATGTTTGGATGTTTGGATGTTTGTTACTCAATCACGCCAAAGCGGCTGAACAGATTTGGCTGAAATTTGGTACACTGATACTTGGTAGCCTGGAGAGGAACATAGGCTACTTTTTATCCCGGAAAAATATCACATTCCCGCGGGATAACGTCGTGTAGTCCACGCGGGCCAAGCCGCGGGCGGAAAGCTAGTTTATAATATTAGTATGGACTATGGAAAACGTACTCACCATCTCCTTTAAGTTGTACTTGTCATCGTTGCCGAAATACTTGGTCCTCTCCCCTGACGCGTGCGTCTCGGCCTTGCGTTTGCCCCCCTTACTTCTGGCGTCGCCTTTAGTGCTCGCCAAAGGTCTGCTGTTGCCTGTACTGGTTGTTGACATGAGCATGATACCTTGAAAAGGAATGATAAATAAAAAGGGTAAAGCACTGACCTCTATTGTTTACACACTGCCGGCCTAGCATGAGCGGCTTTTATCACGTGATACGATATGGTACATCATGCCGTCTTGCTTACACCTTAGTGGGGTAAGCAACACAACTTGCCGTACCATATCATATCGCGCGATAAAAGCCGCTCATGGCTGGCTGGACTGGCTGTCATAAAATATTTTTGATAATAATTTTTTTTTTTTTTTTTAATATATTTTTTCTTCTTAATTGAGAATATTGGCTTTGTTTAGTCTGAATTTGTCACAATATACTAATAATTTATGTAAACACAAAGGTATAAGTAGGTAAGTACAAGAAATTAACAACCAGAAATAAAGAACTTGCAAAATGGTATCATCATGCATTTATTAACCAAGTTGTTATTGTCACAAGTTCACAACACATATTTTAAGACATTATTACGGTATACTTTGTACTGTTTATCTTTTAAAGGTTCTGTTGAATGATTTTCTCTGTAATTATCATCTTATAAACAATGTTCTTGTCTTGGAGTAGCCGTCCATTCCATCATGTCAATATTAAACTTATAAGGAACATTCGGTCTGCTTTTCTTTAAATCTTGATAAATATCTGCAACCTTGCTCTGATAATGAGCCTTACGGGTAGTATCATAAGAGGAAATGAAGAACATTAACCACAAAATGACCCAACCAAACAATAGGTAAATTCTACAAAATTTTGCCATGACGGGGTCATTTGTCAAATTGTTCACGTAATTAGCGCACACAAATCGAAGAGAAACCATAGTTGACCCTCAAAGATATGCCTTTTTCGTTATATTTTATTAATTTTGTGTTATTTACATAATTCAAAAAGTAAAGTTAAGGGTGGTACTCCACTTATCAAATATTTGATCCAAGAAATTGGACGAGGACAACTTCGAATGGTTTCATTGATAAATTCTTTGATGAAATGCATATTGGACAAAGATCTTTCATAAGTGGAATACTGTAGAAAGGCTTGTCATTTGCGTTTGGTTATTAATTGATACGTACATTATTTATTTTAGGAATACTTGTTTTTAATACTATGAAGAACTAAATTAATTGTTTTTATTGACTTTGTCCGTTGTCATTTAAAATATAAATAATAAGAGTAAAAAATGCAGAGAAATAATAATATTTTGTTAAATATTGGTATTTATTTGATATGATGCAACAAGACGCGACTATCATTCACTCGCGAAATCCAGATCCGGAAAAACAGTTAGCCGGTAGCTCCAATTGAAGCCCATATTATGGGTATGGGCTTGAAATCAGTAATATGGATCTGAACTTCATATTTTTAGCCGGTAGACCCCCTGCTGAGCGTGCGCTTTTGTCTGGAGGGAAGAAATTTTTGCCATATTTCGACTTATGCCGAAGTTTCATAGCATAAACAAAATTCTAAGGCCGTGAGCACTTTGGACACGATTAGTACTAAAAACTGTCAGAAAAGCGGATTCTGAACCGCCCAATTACATTATTCATTATTATTCAATGCGGCGTAGTTTCGATCAGCCGTATTGAATACGGCGTATCTTGAATCCGCCGCATTACAATGCGGTGCTGTTTTCCAATACAGCTAGTTGCTATGTAATACGGTGAAATATACAATACGCCTGCGATATATACATATGCATTGTAATTTTATGTATCGCATTGCATTTAACTTATTTTTAAAGGTTTTATCGATAATTTGTAATAAAAAAAAACCACAGCACTATCATTGCATCATCATCATCTAATGTCATCTAGCATTGCATAGTCAAAATGGAGACATTCACTAATTACGACGCAACAGATTAACATGTATGTTTCTTTCTATCTTATGACAATTTGATAGTGTTAGAAGGGGTAAAGGATGGGTGAGTTATAGCTTATTTTTGTGATCCATCTACAGGAATAATACATCTATGCTAATAAACGTAGATGGATAGTAGAAAGTGAAATGTACAATGCAGGTTGCATCTCTTTTTAACTCACTATGGAAGTCATTTGAAAAAAAGAGACAAACATAGTAGCTGTGTTGCTACTTAATATCGAAGTGGCACCGTTTTGTCTATACATACTTACTTATTATGATATAGAGCTATAGTGATGCACCATTCGTAATGAAAAGTATCGATAACTTCATTTTATCAGTTAACAAAATGAAGACCTCGTAGCTAGTTAGTCCTTTCTTAGACTGTATTTTATCCCGGAAATTTCAAGAGTTTCCTCGGGAATTACAAGCGGAAGGGCAGCTAGTTTTCTACAATCTAAAACCTTTTTTGGATAAAAATAACGATGCAAAAGTGAATTTGTGTATCTGTTTATTATAGGAGATGTAGAGGAAAAAGAAAATCAATAAAAAAATACTGTACTGAACTGTACCGTTTGTTTTCATAATATAAATACTTTACTAATGGAAACTCTAGTAATGGAAAGATAAAACAAACATCAGTTTATTTTTTATGTTTAAAACAAATTTACATCTTCTCAATCTTACTTAATTATTATTACAGTTATATATATCGCAGCCAAATGGTTGAATTCGCCATTCAATTAAACGCCTACCAGGCCGATAATTTTTTCCGTAAGCTATTTTATCTTCCCATAAGTTGACGGAGTCATAAAAAAAAATAACCGCGAAATTTAAGACGATCGCTTTGCTGCGCTTCGCGATCGCCTAAGATTTCTAACCTATCACGTGTTCTACAGGACTTTCGAGAGGTACATGCTGCTATACTTAACCATCCGGCGGATCCAACCATCCGCCTGCGACATATACATTATATGAAATTGTCTCTGAATGGGTCCGCTTTTTAGGTTTGTAATATAAATAGTAAAATACATAAGTTTAAAATGAGTATGTGAGCAAACATTAACAAAATTTTATTCATAAGAAACGAATTAGAATCTTTCTGGGGCTTGCTTGACTATGTGAAGAAAATCTGGTAGGTTCCGAAATGGTCGATGTCAATGTTCTCATTGATCGTGGAACTCGTGATCGTGTGTCATTATGTTTCCTGTTAACAGAAAAAAGTTAGACATAAGTATGTATAAAACATGTTACAAAATTAACCAAAAATCAAAAAAATTGCAGCTAGAGTGTGTGTCAGATAACTCTGCACGTGCCTGGCGCGTTTTTGGCGCTAGTTACAGTGCATTTTTTTGTTCTTATGTTATAGAAAAGATTAGTATTCGATTTTTACCGCCCGCAGACTTATCTGACGAGCACTCTACCTACACTGCAACTCTAGTGACGATCAGTCAACCTGACGTGAGTGAGCCCAATACAAGAGGGCCATAAGATAATAGAACCGATCTTAGTTAAAACAGAAAGATTTTTTTAAATATTTAAGTGCCGGATTGGAAAAAGTTACATTTTTATACCTAAAATCCTTATAGGAAAAATGTGTGATAGTAAAAAACCACGAGCCATATAAGTAGCCTTCAGGCGGGATTCGAACCCGCGCCTCCGGGAATCCGGCCCGATGCTCTGACCAACTAAGCCACCGAAAGGCCCACACGACTCGTCGAATCCCGCTATCACTTGCCACGCTGTAGGCCAGCGTTGCCTCATCAATGTGAGGAAACCCTCGCATCCGAAAGAAACATTTTTACAAATGTTTAACAATCGATTAAGATGAAACAGCCATATTGAGACTTTACATTACTTTTACGCACTCACAATGCAATTTTGTAAGTATAGGAAAAATGTGTGATAGTAAAAAACCACGAGCCATATAAGTAGCCTTCAGGCGGGATTCGAACCCGCGCCTCCGGGAATCCGGCCCGATGCTCTGACCAACTAAGCCACCGAAAGGCCCACACGACTCGTCGAATCCCGCTATCACTTGCCACGCTGTAGGCCAGCGTTGCCTCATCAATGTGAGGAAACCCTCGCATCCGAAAGAAACATTTTTACAAATGTTTAACAATCGATTAAGATGAAACAGCCATATTGAGACTTTACATTACTTTTACGCACTCACAATGCAATTTTGTAAGTATAGGAAAAATGTGTGATAGTAAAAAACCACGAGCCATATAAGTAGCCTTCAGCAGCCTGAGGCAACGCTGGCCTACAGCGTGGCAAGTGATAGCGGGATTCGACGAGTCGTGTGGGCCTTTCGGTGGCTTAGTTGGTCAGAGCATCGGGCCGGATTCCCGGAGGCGCGGGTTCGAATCCCGCCTGAAGGCTACTTATATGGCTCGTGGTTTTTTACTATCACACATTTTTCCTATACTTACAAAATTGCATTGTGAGTGCGTAAAAGTAATGTAAAGTCTAAAATCCTTATTTTAGGTATAAAAATGTAACCTTTCTAGTTCTATTATGTGAGCAGGTTCCTAACTATGTCAGACGAAGGCACTTTTTATTACTACCTATCCCATACCTACGTGCCAAGCTACACCTAGTCCGACAGCGCAACATAAAGGATACTAAAAGATCGGCCGTCCATGCAAAGTAGCAAAGTTGTGCAAACTAATGGGTCCTCCGGGCTATGTCAGTAGGCGCTTTAGCAATTACTTTATCATTTTTTACTAAAAATAACTATTATTTCTTAAAACAAAATACGGGTATATTTTGTAAAACCTTGTTTATAAAATAATCATACATTATCTATACATACCTATGTACCTACATCATATACTTAGGTACACTTCTAATGAAATAAATGAATAGCTTAGGTACAGAATGAAATTTTATAGATAACACAAATTCAGAATACAAAAATTACCTGCTGAACATTTGCTGGTTGATTTTTAAAAATCCGTATCAGCATAAATCCGTGCATATTGTTTGTAGCACTCGTTTTTTTTCATAATGCTAACTGCATAGGTACTCTTGCATTTTTTTGGGGGAAGCCAGTCTGCTCTTCCTATATTTTCAACCACCTCAATTTTAAATCGGAGTCTGACGGAAAGCTGAAAATTAAACATATTGTTGTTAAATTAAATTTGCCATACGAACGAAAAAATAGGTACTTACAGACATAAAATAAAAGTACTATGATTGAATACTGAGAACGAAAAAATATTGATTCGATTATCGATATCTTATCTGCAAAGTACCAACACTACAAGACCAATGGCGAGTAAATGAAATGTCAAACAAAATGTCGATCGAAATCTAACAAAAGATTTTCATTTATTTGTTTTATCATCAGGTATAGTTACGTGTATGAAAATAAAAGATAAGAGTTTTCTACAGTATTTTTGCAAAGAAAGGCTTACCAAAAATGGCCTGATTATTTGAATAATTGGAAAAAACGGAGGTTCACTCACCGATAAAAGGATATTATTCCGAGTTTGTCCTTTAAATTACTGTAGGAACTTTTGCAGCTCTTTACAGCACAAGCCATGGTGTTTTGGCAATACACACAGAAAGATTTTTTTCACTAATCTTGCATAAATTAACCACAATTAATAAAAAACCACGACACTGATGTAGTCCACTCTGGCCTACAGAAACTCGGCTGGTGGCGCGCTAGGTTTCAATACGGAGCGTTGCCTATATTGCTATCTCTTTTCAATGCACGCTGAACTGTCATTTAGGAGGATAGGAAAGATATATCGTTTCGTTGTTCAACTTTTTAGTATCCATCTATGTTTAATACTACATCTTTGGGTTGGCCGATCATGGTCGGCGACCATGACTAATACCATACCATACATCGTACATTGACACTTTTGAAAGAACCTTTTTATGCCCCCAGTACACGATGGCCGATCATGGTCGGCGACCATGACCAATACATCGTACATTGACACTTTTGAAAGAACCTTTTTAAACTTGTTCGTTCAAAAGTGTCAATGTACGATGTATTGGTCATGTTTGCCGACCATGATCGGCCATCGTGTACTGGGGGCATTAAACTTGTTCGTCGTTTTCAACGTGTACTGGGGGCTTTAGGGTTACAGCGCCATCTAGTGCATCGATAAAACTTATCGATGTAATATTCGGTATATACCACTGCATTTGAATCACTATCACTTCAGTATAAAGTGCGATTTTCAGCTTACCTTGGTTTTCTTCGGAGTCCGACGAAGAAGAAGATGAATACACGATAACCCGGCGTCTATTTATAGACTTATTTTCTAATTTTCTGATTTTACTCACCCTTCATCCCCATCGTGGCCAATTCTGACCACGATATATATTGTCACCGTTCCGTCAAACCCGGGGCGGCCAATATTGACCAGGCGCCAACCGGCACAGATTATATTTTTTTACTCCATAAAGGAGTTTATGCTTGTATGGGCTACTTTTTTTTTTTAAAAGCTAAGTAAATTCCCTATAAGCCGTAAAAATTTTATCCCTCTGCGTGTACTATTTGGCCACTCTTTGAAAAAATAAAAATTTTCTTTCTTTCGCGCTGCTCCCTTCGAAGTGAATCGTAGTAATTGTGTTCTCCAAGTTATTTCCAAGGAAAAAGCAAGGTAAATTGTGTTTTATTGTTATAAAAAGTGTTATTTTAGTGTTTTACATAATAAAATATAGGAATCAAATCGAAAATATAGAAATTTTCGAGCTCAAAACTGAAACGGTTTTTTCGCCATGTTTTCGTATTTCTAAGTGTTTTCGTGAAGTTTTATGATATAAAATGGCTAAACCACGTCATAATAACATGTTTACAGTAATTATCTTTCCGAATAAATGTATATTTTATGAGTAATTGTGTTAGGTACATGTTAGGTATTCCATTGAATTTCGTCCAATTTAGGTTTGCCGTTGAATGACACAACTTGAACTTTATTTATATGACGCTAAGGTCTATCGACAAAATCTCGTCGACCAGACTTATTTTGTCACAGAAGTCGCTAGGGCCGGGAAAGGTTCTTACTAGAAATTGTTACTATCGACTTTAGATAGGTAGGTATATGATATGATATGATATATGATAGGGTATATGATTATCTACCTAAATGTATTAGGTACTTTATTGTACAGTTACATCAAGTATGGTAAAAAGGTGGTAAGTAAGTAGGTAGGTAGGTAGGTAGGTAGATAGGTAGGTAGGTGTAAATGTACACAAATGCAAACAATATGATTATCTACCTAAATGTATTAGGTACTTTATTGTACAGTTACATCAAGTATGGTAAAAAGGTGGTAAGTAAGTAGGTAGGTAGGTAGGTAGGTAGATAGGTAGGTAGGTGTAAATGTACACAAATGCAAACAATATGATTATCTACCTAAATGTATTAGGTACTTTATTGTACAGTTACATCAAGTATGGTAAAAAGGTGGTAAGTAAGTAGGTAGGTAGGTAGGTAGATAGGTAGGTAGGTAGGTGTAAATGTACACAAATGCAAACAATATGATTATCTACCTAAATGTATTAGGTACTTTATTGTACAGTTACATCAAGTATGGTAAAAAGGTGGTAAGTAAGTAGGTAGGTAGGTAGGTAGATAGGTAGGTAGGTAGGTGTAAATGTACACAAATGCAAACAATATGATTATCTACCTAAATGTATTAGGTACTTTATTGTACAGTTACATCAAGTCAAGTAGAGGACAAAAGGCGGGCTTATCGCTAAAAGCGCCGCATTCTCTACCAGCCAACCTATGGGAAAAACGAATTTTATTATTTCTTTTTTACAAATAAATAAATATTATCTCTTATAATTGTAGAATGTGGAACCCAGGCGAGTCCGAAGCTCCCGACTACTTTCTGTCCGAGCTCTATGGGCCGGACAGCCAGCAGGAGGAGGAAGTGGCTGGCAGTACTGACGAGGAGTATGAGGTAATGAATCTTTTCCTTACTAATATTAGAAAAGTGTTTGTTGGCTGGCTGGCTGTCTGTCTGTCTGTCTGTCTGTCTGTCTGTCTGTCTGTCTGTCTGTCTGTCTGTCTGTCTGTCTGTCTGTCTGTCTGTCCGTCCGTCCGTCCGCCCGTTCAATATTTTGAAATATATATCCTTTTTGTGTTTATTTGTACAGTTACCGCCGGGACTTTATGGACCGCCTCGTCGCTACTGCCCCGCCGACTCCTCGCCGGTCTGTCCGCCCATTCAGCGGGAGAGGTCGCCCGTCCCGCTTCAGCGGGAGAGGTCGCCCGTCCCGCCCGTCCCGCCCGTCCGGCCTGGCCGCTCTGTGTCGTAAGTTTTATTTTTCATTGATTTGAAGTAGCGCTAGTATTTGTCTTGACAACAGCTTTTTATTTCAGGCCACAGCAGCTTGTAGCGCGCCGCTCGAGGTCGCCGCTCGAGGTCCGGCGTGCTCGCGCTGTGGTGTCCGTCCCGCCCGTCCGGCCTGGCCGCTCTGTGTCGTAAGTTTTATTTTTCATTGATTTGAAGTAGCGCTAGTATTTGTCTTGACAACAGCTTTTTATTTCAGGCCACAGCAGCTTGTAGCGCGCCGCTCGAGGTCGCCGCTCGAGGTCCGGCGTGCTCGCGCTGTGGTGTCCGTCCCTGTGGTGTCCGTCCCGCCCGTCCGGCCTGCCCGCTCTGTCTCGTAAGTTTGATTTTTCATTGATTCATTTGTTTATATCCTGATGAGCGCTAGTATTTGTCTTGACAACAGCTTTTTATTTCAGGCCACAGCAGCTTGTAGCTCGCCGTCCGACCTCGCCGCTCGAGGTCCGGCTTGCTCGCGCTGTGGTGTCGGTGTCCGTCCCGCCCGTCCGGCCTGCCCGCTCTGTCTCGTAAGTTTGATTTTTCATTGATTCATTTGTTTATATCCTGATGAGCGCTAGTATTTGTCTTGACAACAGCTTTTTATTTCAGGCCACAGCAGCTTGAAGCTCGCCGTCCGACCTCGCCGCTCGAGGTCCGGCTTGCTCGCGCTGTGGTGGTGTCGCCCGTCCGTGCCCGCTCTGTGTCGTAAGTTTGATTTTTCATTGATTCATTTACTCGATTTAGGTATCCTGATGAGCACTACCTGACCTGACCTGACCTGTATTTGTTTTCATTGATTCATTTACTCGATTTAGGTATCCTGATGAGCACTACCTGACCTGACCTGACCTGTATTTGTTTTCATTGATTCATTTACTCGATTTAGGTATCCTGATGAGCACTACCTGACCTGACCTGACCTGTATTTGTTTTCATGGCACGGTATCTTGACAACAGCTTTTTTGTTTCAGGCCAATGCCTCTAGGAGACATTGTGGGCATCTTTGACGAAGAGGGCAGGCCGATGGACATCGACGTCGAGGTGGTGGGGGGGCAGGAGGAGGAGGAGGAGTGGAGGCCGGAGGAGGTGGAGGTGGATGGTGAGTCGAGTACCCCCGACGGGAGTGATAGTGAGAGTGTCAGTAGCGTAAGTGTGAGAGGAAGTGTGCGTGGAAGGGGTCGTGGGGTACGTGGGCGTGGACGTGGGCGGAACCCGAGCCGCGGTCGTCGTGGAGGGGTGCGGGGGGGGCGGGGAGGGGTGCGGGAAAGGGCGCCGGGGAGGGTGCGGGAAAGGGCGCCGGGGAGGTGGGAGTTGGGGGACCCCCTCCACGAGATTTGGCAAACGGATGCCGACGTCCCGCCTGAAATTTTGCGAAAGGCGATGGCAACGATGAGGATGCGAGAGGAGAGAGCACGAGATGCTAGTGCTAGAGATGAGCGAAACAGACGCGTAAGGGACGATTCGGATACCGAGGAAGAAAGTGAGAGCGAGGAAGAAGATGGATCTGCAGACGCCAATGTTGGACGTGGTCTCTTGGAAGGTCAGAACCTCCGGTTCGAATGGGCTCCTATGGAGTCCTTTCAGGGCAAGGAGGAAGATTTTAGCGTACCGCGTACTGGTTCGGTTCAGTCATATTCTTCGGAATATGATGCCTTCCGTTCATATTGGACGGAAGACATCCTAGACCTGATGGTGACCGAAACGAACCGATATGCTGCTACAATCGATTCTGTTGCCTTCCAGAATAAATGGTACCCCACTTGCAGCCACGAAATTTTATGCCTCTTCGCGTTCTGGATGATGATGGGGATTGTCAAAATGCCAACCTTGAACAGTTGTTTTTCTGTCAATCCCCTCCTCAAGACTGGGGCATTCAGACGTATTTTCTCGCGAACGAGGTATGAAAATTTGTCGAGGGCATTACACTTCGTAGAGATTCCCGTTGCAGCAGATCAGAACCCATCCAACGCTGGCGCTGCTATTAGCAGGGACCGACTATACCGCTTGAGACCGATTTTAGATCATTTAAATTCAAAGTTTCAGGCGAATTATATTTTAGACCGGGATATTAGTATTGATGAAAGTTTAACCCTTTGGAAAGGAAGGCTCGACATCAAGCAGTATATTCGGACCAAAGCTTCGAAGTTTGGGATCAAAACCTTCGAACTGTGCGAGAGTGTTACTGGGTACCTGTGGTCTTTCATTGTCTACACAGGCAAGAAAGAAACGCCGGATCTAGTACACCATCCCTCAGTTTTGAAGAGCACAGCTGTTGTAAAACAGCTAATGGGTCCCTTACTTCACAAAGGTCATCGGTTATTTATGGACAATTGGTACAATTCACCTCATTTGGCCCGCTATCTCAAACTCAATGGTACTGACTGCGTCGGTACCTTGAGACCATCAAGAGTCGACGTTCCCGCTCTAATAAATATGGCTCCGCTGAAACGCGGTCAATTAGTAGCAAGGCACTCTGGGGACGTGTCAGTTTTAGCATGGGAAGACAAGAAGAAAATAACCATGATTTCCACATGTCATGGTTCATCAACTGCCTTGCCTAGAGTTCCGTCCAAAACTCTCTCCCGACCAGTCCCCTTTAAACCGCAAGTTGTGCTGGATTACAATAGATTCATGGGAGGAGTTGATTTGAAAGATCAGATGCTGGAGCCATATTTGTTAGAGCGGAAACGTTGCATGAAGTGGTATATGAAACTCTTCAAGCGCCTGCTTAATGTTTCAATACTTAACTCCCGCATTTTGCTTGAGTCTTCTACTCAACGCAGTTACGATCATTTAGCTTATCGCTTGCAACTTGTAGATTCTATCCTCACTCGCCACCTGTCTCTCTGCCCTGCTGGCAGAACGTATCAATCGTCTGCCCGATCTTCCGCTCTCCAAGTCGGTCGCATTTGTACATTCACGCATTGGCATGTTCGTCTGGGGCAAACGGACCTCGGTGAGGGACAACAATCCCGCCCTGAGCGTAAGCGATGCGTTGTTTGTGTGAAGGCGAAGCGAGGACGGAAGACGATGTACAAGTGCAACCTCTGCGAGGTACCTCTGTGCATCGACGAATTAGACTGCTTCAGAATTTACCATTCAGCTTCTTATTGTCCCGTATAATAAGAAGATGAATGGTAAATTCTAAGGTTCTAATGGTAAGTAAGTAAGTTTTTAGTTTTTTTTTTTTATTTTTTTTGTAAGTTTTTTCTTTCCTTTTTTCATTTCATTTCATCCTTTCTGTAGTTGCTTTGCTTTGCTTTTTTCTTTGTCCATAAATAATTGTTGTTTTGTACGGGATTTTACGGAAACAGCGGACGTAGTATGATGCTTTTGTTGATTGTTGAGTGAATTATGTGATGAATGATTGCTATTTTTTTATGAATTTATATTATGAACTGTCTTTTTATGAATTTATATTTGCTTATGTCTTTTGTTGTTTTATTAGTTTGTTATCTGTTCTATTTACATTTGGAAAATACATACATATCATTGTTCATATAACTAATGGCGTAGCTTTTCGCCTTTCACAAGTTCTGTAAATGATGTTTACATTTGGAAAATACATACATATCATTGTTCATATCATCTGAAATTGCAAGTTCTTTTTATTGACAGTTCTTCTTATAACAGGTAGTCATATTATGTACTTTTTGTGATTGAAAATTATCTATTACGGTTGAAAATGTTTGTTGATGTTGTTTTTATTACTACCTGATTATATGTTTTATATGCTTATATCCACCAAAAGCGTGGTATGGGCAAGTTTATGAAATGAATGAAAGTTGAAGGGGAAGTAAAAGTTAGAAGAGTGATGGATATGGATGTTGATGGTTGGAAAGAAAGAGGATGGATCGAGAACAGGTAGATGGATGGACTGTGTCATGTGTGGTTGTGTGAGAAATGATATGAGTGTGAAGAATGTGAAGAATGTAAAGAATGACAGAGGTGAAAACTGGGATTAGGATTAGGTACGGATATGATGGTAAAATATCCACTAACACGTGATCATTGTGTTACTGTATGTCGATTAGCGCATGTTTCATAGATATACGTTCAAAACGTGATCATTGTGTAACTATCGATTTTCAAACTGAAATATCTCAAAAAATATATCACTTACGACATTTTGTCAAAGTAAGTTTGCTGTTTGTAACCATTTTCTCTGTCGATTAGCGCATGTTTCAAAGATATACATCAAAGCGTGATTATTGTATTACTAAAAATATGTTTTGACTTTCAAACTGAAATATCTCAAAAAATATATCACTTACGACATTTTGTCAAAGTAAGTTTGCTGTTTGTAACCATTTTCTCTGTCGATTAGCGCATGTTTCAAAGATATACATCAAAGCGTGATTATTGTATTACTAAAAATATGTTTTGACTTTCAAACTGAAATATCTCAAAAAATATATCACTTACGACATTTTGTCAAAGTAAGTTTGCTGTTTGTAACCATTTTCTCTGTCGATTAGCGCATGTTTCAAAGATATACATCAAAGCGTGATTATTGTATTACTAAAAATATGTTTTGACTTTCAAACTGAAATATCTCAAAAAATATATCACTTACGACATTTTGTCAAAGTAAGTTTGCTGTTTGTAACCATTTTCTCTGTCGATTAGCGCATGTTTCAAAGATATACATCAAAGCGTGATTATTGTATTACTAAAAATATGTTTTGACTTTCAAACTGAAATATCTCAAAAAATATATCACTTACGACATTTTGTCAAAGTAAGTTTGCTGTTTGTAATCATTTTCTCTGTCGATTAGCGCATGTTTCAAAGATATACATCAAAGCGTGATTATTGTATTACTAAAAATATGTTTTGACTTTCAAACTGAAATATCTCAAAAAATATATCACTTACGACATTTTGTCAAAGTAAGTTTGCTGTTTGTAATCATTTTCTCAGTAAGGTAAATAAAGAAAAATGCCATTTCTCATGCGTTTGTATTTTTATGTATGCCAGGCTTCATACAAATGTGTTGTATCCTCTAGTTGATTTTATTATGTGTTTCCTATGTATATTGTATATATTGTAATTGTATTAGTTGTAAATAAAACAAAATTATACCTAAAATGTGTATTTCATTTATTCAGATCAATAAGTACGAAATAATAAGTGTCGATAAAACATCGAAAAGTCATGTGTCACATCCCTAGTCATTGAGGTAGTTTTTATGATGTTGTGGGTCGGATTTCAAGTGTTGTTTTTATAGACTTCTTCGGTATATTTTGATAGGATTTGTTTGCGTAGGGATAGAATAACTCTTTGTTCTTCCTTATCAATGGATAACTCGTTCAATTTTGGTTGGGTTCGGAAGAATTCAGTCAATGTTTATTGCTGCACTTTGACCATGTAGAACTAATATACTGTTGAGTTGTTGTTTTCAGTTTTAGTACCTGAAAATAGATAAAACATTCATAAGCCAAACACACTTTACATAATGAAAAAATATAGCCTAATTCCGAAGTTATCAGGTTTTTCGTAAAACACGGCAACTTTTTCCATTTTACCTAGAATCGCGGGCGGTGCGTTCGTTTATAGTAAGATCGACGGCGGGCTTGAAGGGATAAAGTATGCTAATTTATCTGCCTTACGCTTAGGCATGATGAATTCTAAAGCTTAAACTGAAAGTAGGTGAACGATAATCTATTTTTAGAATATTCGATGTGCTGGTTGCCGCGCACGAAAAAAGAATGAGGCTTCATCGGGCCGTCCCGACCACGTAGGTTCGTTGGGTAGTTAGAAAACAAATTGTGTCGAAGTACCTTCTCTAAAAATGTGCGTAGTGTTGCCTGTAGGATAAAAGGACTACTCGTGTGATTATATCTGAAGAATGAAGTGAGTGAAATATAATGATAATTATATTCAGTTTAATTATTTTAACTCAAATAGGAAGCTAATACGTGCTAATACGTACGTACGACTGATTCCTAGCACAGCAGAATGCAAGAGAGAAGTGAAAGTGATTTCATAGGAACGAGAGACTGATCGAAGGAATGAGCATTTGAGTGGGGATTGAATGAACAATTATACTTTGGCATTTTCTAGTCATGTAACTTTCCTTTGAATTATAAAAATATAATAAATAATTATTAATCTTATTGATTAATTTTTGCCAATTAAATTAAATAATAAATCCTACAGCCTGTTATCTAGTAACAACACGCGGCGGTGGTGTCCTTATAGCCGTTTCGAAATCTATAAGTTCTAAGAGAATGGACCAGTTCGAGAGTTGTTATGAGGATTTATGGGTATCTGTTTGTTAGGGCCTTAATCAACGGCAAAGTTGTGGAGCTCCTGTTTTGTGCAGTTTATTTGCCTCCCCCAGTGGCGGTCAAGGTCTTGGAAGAGTTTCTTGAGAACTGTAGTACGTCAACACAATCATATGAAAATAATACTGTGATTATAGGTGACTTTAATTTAGGTTTTGTAAATTGGAATTATGATGTTAGTAGGTAGTAACAAACTGGTTCCGTCTAATTATTCTTGCGGTTTAGGTTATCAATTGATTGATTTCTTGTCACTTAGTAATATGTGTCAGTTTAACAATGTTAAAAATCACAATAACCAGATTCTTGATCTAGTATTGTGTAATTCGAGTGATCTTAGTGTTACAGAATGTCAATGTCCAATAAGTAATCTCGATCGTCATCATCCTGCTCTTGAAATTGATATAAATGTATCTTTCCCAAATCTTTTAAAAAAGAAAATGTTTGCCACTCACAACTTTAAAAAAGCGGATTATTCATTAGTGAATTTAAAATTAACTCAAATTGATTTGGTCCTAGAACTGAGCCCCTTGCAGGATGTCGATTCTAAAGTGTCAAAATTTTACAATATAATGTATTCAATAATTGAAGAGACTGTTCCTAAAACGTGTGTCCGTACGTCAAAATATCCAGTCTGGTTTACTCGTGGCTTGATAAGCATGATCAAAGAGAAGGAAAGGATTCGCAAAAGATATAAAATTTACAAAAATCCTAGAGATGGTTTGGAGTTAAGGCTTTGTAACCGCCGCGTTAAGTCTATGATATCATCCTGCTATTCTAATTATCTTCAGGGAATGGAAACGTCCATTCAAAACGATCCTAAGAGTTTTTGGTCCTTTGTTCGTCAGAGCAAGGGTCATTCATCCGGTATTCCTGGGGAAATGAGCCTTAACGATAAAACGGCGAAGAGTGCCGCAGGAATATGTGAACTTTTTGCAACGCATTTCTCCACGGTATTCTCTGAACCCGATAACTCTACTCCCCCCCCCCCCCCCCGTTATTGCTGATAAATACCCTCAATGCTCCCTCAGTAATATAGATATAACTGAACATCAGATTTTGAAGCTCCTTAACTCTATTGATGCCAGCAAAGGTGCCGGACCCGATAGAATTCCTCCATTATTTATTAAAATGACTTCCAAGTATCTGACCCTTGCTCTGAAACTCATCTTCGAACAATCTCTCAAGTCGGGAGTTTTTCCGTCTGAGTGGAAACACTCAAACGTTATACCAATTTTCAAAAAAGGGGCTTTAGATGACGTCAGGAATTATCGAACAGTATCAATTTTGAGCCTGTTTTCTAAAATATTTGAACGTATCATTTGCCTTGTATTAACGGACCATTTCAAAAATATCATCGTCGACCCTCAGCATGGTTTTTCTAAGAGTAAATCGACAGTCAGTAACCTGGCAGATTATGTCACAGATATAACATTAGCAGTGGACACTCAACAACAAGTAGATTCTGTTTACACAGATTTCTCGAATGCATTTGACAAGGTTGACCATGAAATTTTGCTGTCAAAGCTCAAATCCTATGGTATCCATGGAGACCTTTTACGTTGGCTTAGCTCGTATCTCAGGGATCGCGCACTAAAAGTAACTGTTAACGGTTATAAATCTTTTGAGTACACTGCTCTGGCGTACCCCAAGGTTCACATCTCGGACCGATCCTGTTTCTGGTGTTTATAAACGACATCTCAGATTCCATCAAATATAGCCGCTTCTTGATTTTCGCTGACGATTTAAAACTATACAAGGTTATACAAAGTCAGGTGGACGTTTCTTCATTACAAAAGGATGTCAATGCTATTAGTGAATGGTGCTTAGTTTTTTAAACTACATATTTATTTTTTACTTTTTAGTTTAATAAATGGCAAGCTATGGATGGATGGTATGGTGAAAAAAAACCCTTACTTTCTCCCTGCTCCATCATCAGACCCTCACCACCAAGTGTAGCGATTAGGTCTCATCAGAACGAAACAAATGAGCCCAAACTCGTGGGGTTTCCTAGTGGTCAATAAGGAGCGCCACTGACTTCCTCCCTGCTCCATCATCAGACATTCACCCACCACCAAGTGTAGCGAATAGGTCTCATCAGAACGAAACAAATGAGCCCAAACTCGAAGGGTTTTCTTGTGGTCATTAAGGAGTTTCACTGGCTTCCTTCCAGCTCCATCATCAGACCCTCACCACCAAGTGTGACGAATAGGTCTTATCAAAACGAAACAAATGAGCTCAAACTCGAGGGGTTTCCTATTGGTCATTAAGGAGTGTCACTGGCTTCCTTCCTGCTCCATCATCAGACTCTCACCACCAAGTGTAGCGAATTGGTCTCATCAGAACGAAACAAATGAGCCTAAGCTCGAGGGGTTTCCTAGCAGCCATTGAAAAGTTCTATTGCCAACCTCTTGACTCCATCATCACATCAGCTCGATGGAAGCAAATTATTGTATTGTCATCGGATTCATATAGACTTGCAAAGTTTCAAATCAATACGACACTTAGAACCAAGTAGGTTAAAATTGATCTCCAAGATTTTTTTACATAGGTCCGGTTGCTCGAAGCTTGGTTAGGGTTAAATTATGGTTAAAGTAAAATTAACCGGCGGTCAAATTTAAAAAGCGTTGTTGAAGCAGCGGTTACTTTAACGAGCAGTCAAATTACAGATTTAACGGCGGTCAAAATAACCGACAGGGTGGGGGTGGTTTAAATTTTGCCATTAGTAATTAAGGGAAGGTTAATAAAATAGTACAGTACCCCGAGTAACAAATGTATTTTTCTTTTACCGATGTCAAAATTGACATCAGTTAAATTTTAACTTTTGTCAATTTTGACAAAAGTTAAATGTACGAGCAACCGGACCTTGTTACATGTGAAGCTAATAAAAGTGTGGTAACAAATAGGGTGCCGAATAGGGATTAGTTATTATGAGTGACGTGAGATAAAAATGGTGTTAAGGCAAGTTCCGCAGTCTAGTGCACAGTTAGGCGGAGGTCTTCGTACCCGTAGTGTAAGTTTGTATGTCAAAAAACGCAAACTATTTCGATTCCGTATTTATGTCAATTTGTATGAAAACTATATAAGCGCGCTACTCGCCGCTAGAGGCGCTAATACAGTTTTCATACAAATTGACATAAATACGGAATCGAAATAGTTTGCGTTTTTTGACATAAAAACTTACACTACGGGCACATCATCATCATCATCATCATGTCAGCTGAACGACGCCCACTGCTGGGCATAGGCCTCCCCCAAGGATCTCCACAACTACAGTACGGGCACAGTATGTAAGTTATTACTTACTAGAAACCCGGTGAGTTGATTATGAATATAATTATTTGTTAATGCTTTGCCTGATGTGTAGACGAGCTCCAAGATCTGTCGGCTGCGTGTACCATGGTAATTCAGTGGGAGATATACTTTATTGGTTAATGGGGGGTTTACACGTACAATACAATACAAATTACTTACATACATTCAACAACACATACACTTACAATCTTCTTAGACGAGCACTCTTGACAGAGTGGTCGTGGCTGTCGATGGGCAGGGTTGCGGCTCGCCGTCGCCACTCGCTCCCAGGGCGGCGGCGGGCGGCACGTCGAGCGATGTCTCTCCATTTTGTTCGACTTTCAGCGCTGCGAAAACATTGTACTGCGGTCGACTGCGTAGTCTTCTTAATAAGGTCGATCCAACGAGTCGGAGAGCGACCTCGTGGTCTCTTCCCCACACTTACAATATACACTTACAAAGACATATTTTGGAGTTGGCTAGGCAGTTGGAGAGAGCATTATGACAGTTGTCTCATCGCAAGTCATTTCCGGTTAAATGATTTAAGTTAAATATTTATTTTCCTTTTACTGTACTGTACTGTTGTATTTGCATTGTTTTCTTTTTGTGTAAGTACCAAATTAAGAAGAAACATAATGTAAGTGGCCGATGTTATAGGTTAACGTTTAACGCCGATAACGTTGTTATTGTAGAAATATCTAGGATTATAGGATTATAATAGATGGGGCGTCAACCCCTCCCCCCTCAGAGGGTGGGGGGGCTTATTTTGGTACAAAATATGAACTTGGATCGATGAATTCGCCTGGATTAGTAGCGTTGAGTCACACTAGGTACACCCATCGTGACCCTATACCTAGATTTATGATTAGTCGTCGCTTTCTTTGAAAGCAAAGACTTATTATAAATCTATGACTACTTATACCGTTCAAGTAGTTAGGAGCTATACTTACTACCAAATTTCAACTCATTCCAATTTTCTGCGAGTGAACCGCTTTACGATTTTATAAAAAAATAAGGGGACTCCCCATATTTAAAATAACGATACGCCAGCCATTTCGCGTCCAAACTTGTTGATTTGTATGGGGTTTCATGTGTCATATCGTTAACTTTAAGATAAGTGTCGTGAATGTGATAACAATAGTAGATTGTACAACAAGTGCATAAAACGTACTATTTTACCCGAGAAGTCAATTCGAGGGTAAAATGGGTTTTATTTACAAGTTATACACTCTGCTTTTCACTTAGAGTGTGAGGAAAATAAATACCAATATTGCAAAAAAGAAAAAATAAAGACTCGCCATATTGGCGGGAAGACTTTCTTTTTCTTTTTTTTTATACGTGGCATTAGTAGCACAGTGATATCATATCATATATATCGTCGGCGGGCTGTGAAAAGCTTGTAAGTCACAAATTTAGTGAAAAACACTTTTAGTTGATTTTCGTGAGAAAACCTCGTAATACATGTCTACACGGAACGAAACTCAGATTCTATAATTGTAGCGCCATCTATTGAAGTAAATGAGAACCTCGTGAAAAAGTCGCGTTGACCAGTGTGGTTTGAAAAGCTCGGCTACGCGGTTCATCCCGTGGTTTTATTCATAACCTCTTATAAAAATATATTTAGTATGGAAAAAAATGCAGAGCTTGTAAGAATGTATACGTGTTTATCATACGTAGTATACGACAGTACTAAGATATTTTGTTGTCTATGAAAACCTCTCAAGTAACATTAGACACTTTTCTGTAAATTATTTGCGAATATTTGTCTTCAGAATCATTGAATAATGTTTTAAACATGAAAAATCCACTAAATGTTTTACTTGGCTTCATTCAAAAATTTTCACTGTACGGTTTTTTTCATCTCCTGTAAAATTTGGAGTAATGCACATGCGAGGTTTTCACAGCCCGCCGACGATATCAAGTCTATCATTCATTACGCACCCCTGACAACTGGCGAATTAGGTAGTTCCTCTATAACAAAGTTTGTGAATGAATAGTTGTGAAATTACTTACCTACCTATTTTAAATTACCTTGCATTTAGATAGGTAGATAACAAAAATATTTAATACTTATAACATGAAGATAACAAAATATTTTATTGAGTAAAATAATAACAAACAATAAAAACATGTACTTAAAATAATGTATACTTAAACAATTCATACGTACTCTAATAAATACAAATTTTACTTAAACATCGTGTTTAATAACAGTGTACTTAGTGTCGATCGCTATATAAACAACGAGATATTACTTACTGAAATACTTAGGTAAACAAAGATGTGTTTATATAGTAAAGTTAAAAGTTATAATGTTATATTATGTGCCTGACGAGCACATTTTTATTTGATTACATTGTTAAGTGAATTAGGTCCATATTTAAGCATTTGCAACAGCTGTGAGTAACCTCACATAAATTTCGATGCCCCGCAAAAATATCGAAGCTTCAAGGAATTCGTCGTGATCGTGAAGCAGCACGGGAGTGTTATTCATCGGAGAGAAACCTATTGCGGGGATTCCTGCACGCCGTATGTAGCGACTGTCAGTGCCTCCAGGAAATATCCTGACATCCAATTTTAAGTCCCTGAAAAAATACAATAATTCACCTATTATCGCCATTGAGTTATAATGTACTAACGTAGGTACAGGAACGTGCTAGTTATGCCAAGCCTTGGTTTGCGGAACCCTATTAAATATTCTAATTTTGCTGTGCCCGACAGGGTCCATGATGTTCACGATTTGTTATTTTTAAGACCTAACAACCATTGTGGAATAGCAATAAAGAATTGAGAATTGAGAGTGTAAGTATCTACTAGATAAACATATTAAAATCTTATCCACGACGTTAGTACATTATAATATAACTCAATGTCCACGACTCACAATAAATCTTCAACATCTTTAACTCGAATTGAGCAAGAGCGTGTTAAAGGTACTTAGCTTACATTTCATCGGCTGCGCTTTTGAATGCCACCCAATATGGATTTGAAGCATCTGTTTTAGTGCACTCCACGAAAGGATTTCTTTGTTCAAATTCATATGTTATACCGTGCCCAGCTTCCTCGAACCACTGCTTGATCTAAAAATATAAGAATTCATTAATTTAATAGCTTTCCGCCCGCGGCTTCGCTCGCGTTATACGACGACCGACGTTACCCCACGGGAATGTGATGTTTTCCCGGGATATAAAACGTTTAAAAAAACATGTAACCGCCTTCAAAAAGAATCTTCAAATAAAATCAACAAACACTAAAAAACGAAAAAAAATATTAGAATTTTTAATTAAAAGGATTAAAATGTGTGACTTTTTCTAACTTATCTTGGTACTTATTCAACTGTTTGAAGTCGGTGCCAAGTCTAATAGGTATTTGAGGTAAATACGTCCTACACGTCACGCTTGGGACCGGGTTTTTTTTAAATGTTTGTTATTTCACTCAGTATAATTCGTTCTTATTTTTTTAATTAACATTTATAATATTAAGTTGTATGGATTGCATACACAGACAATCACATTACAGACACACTGTGATTGTATACGATCTTTGAGTATTCAAAGTATACGATAAACAATTTTTATCAATAATAATAACGTTACCCTTACCATATTTTCAAATTGCGAGTGGTCAACAGTCACTGCTAGTCGTATATCGAAAACTGCTGTCAGCTTTTCAGGGACGACATTTGATTGAACACCTCCCTGCGTACATTGAGTAAGTATATAAAAAAAATGAGTTATTATAAGTAATAGGTAACACAACTTTATTTAACCCCCGACGCAGCGCAAAGGCAAAGAGGGGTGTTATAAAGATTATAGCCTATGTAA
This sequence comes from Crambus lathoniellus, assembly GCA_949710035.1. Taxonomy (NCBI): domain Eukaryota; kingdom Metazoa; phylum Arthropoda; class Insecta; order Lepidoptera; family Crambidae; genus Crambus; species Crambus lathoniellus. The sequence continues at coordinate 12,516,867 of OX453306.1, forward strand.
GTATATATGTCTGTCTGTCTGTCTTTTTATTTCAATGTTTTTTTTAATGGGCGATTTTCTGAAAGCTCGTTTTGATTAGCTCAATAGATGGCGCTATGACCTATGCAGTCACAAGGAACGGAACGTTATAAAGTTTACTTCTACGCGACTTTTGTTTCATAAAACGGAACGTTTTGTTTATATTTTTAATGTTCGACCTCATGAAATTTAAGAACCCAGAGTATTTGTACAATAAGCTGAATTTTCGCACTCTTCACATACAGTATGGGTCAGGCGTTGGCAGGTCAACTCGCCCTCTATTGGCATGTCACGTGCACAGGACTGTGGCTTTTACAGGTAGTTTCCGCTACCAGGCGACTAAGTGCTGAAACAATATACCCCCTCCAATGAGGCAATTGACATAAAAATTTACATTCAAAAACAATTTTAAAATGGCACTATTAGAACTACAAAGTTTAAGTACGCACAAATAGTCGTTTGGTTGCGGATTCTGGTGATTTTAATTTTAATTTGATTGAATTTATTTATATTTATTTTTTATTTCAGTTTTTTTTAATCTAATTTGTAATTTTGAACTGATATTAATTTTATGATTTTATTATTTTTTATGAATAAGTAAATGTACTTTTTTATTTTTGACATTGACTTCAATTATTTAATTATTCAAGAATTACTCTATTTCAATTATTTTATTTATTTAAGGCATGATAATATATTTTATTTATATTACACTATATGGCTTATTATTATTTGTTTTTTTTATTATTCAGAAATTTTACCTACTTATTTACTTACTAATTTTTTGGATCAATTTTATCAAATTTAATTACTTATATTTTATTATTTTTTAATCAATTTCGTTGAATAGATGGTATTTTTAAATTAATAAAAGGGCGTCCGATTTTGTTAATGCGTCCCCTCGCGTTTTTCTTCGGGCGAAAGCTGAAAACCAGTGTTTTGTTCTTTCGGGGCAAAATATACGCTGAGCTTTTGCCTCTTTGCGTCGCTGTGACAAACATGCACACATATACCTGCTTAAGGCGATTCTCGGAAAAAATGTGCTGAAGCGAGATAGCAATGAGAAAACGACGCGCGCGGGAGCGAGACCGATTTTGCAGATTAGGCAAAAAAAAACACAAAATCACTTCGTATTAAAAAACTAAAGCGATTTTTAAAATAATGCTTCTGTACGATCCTCAATATTATTAGTGACCATTAATTAAACCAATTTGCAATAGTGTAAGTAACCCCATTTAAGAATAATCTTCACTTTTCGTATTTTTTAGAGGTCTTTTCGAAAAGAAAAAGTGTCGAGGCAAAATCATAAAATCGTGTTTTTGAAACTATACGAATCTAGATAAAGGTATGAAGAAATATATATCTTATTGCCAGATTTGTAACAACTGTAACCGTCCTATAGTTTTAAATCAAAAAGTCCATATTTTTCCGAGTAGCGCCTTAATTATATACCTGCCTTGTTAGTCAGTAAGTAGGTAGTTGGTTTGTTTCTCCTTCCTTTTCTTTTGTTCATGTGCATGTTATGTTTGTGATGCAAATAAATGATTTTATCTATCTATCTATCTATTTTGCTAGATTTTTGCTGCTTTGTTTTGTTGAACGTTGCTAGCTAGCTAAAGCAGCTAAAGTTAATATCGTTCTACCCGACGTCACAAAACAAGAACTGTTAGTAACTATTGTTTTATTTAAAACTAGTGGCCGCCCGCGGTTTCACCCGCGTGGTTCCCGTTCCCGTGGGAATATCGGGATAAAAAGTACATATAAACCTTCCTCTTGAATCACTCTATCTATTTAAAAAAACGCATCAAAATCCGTTGCGTAGTTTCAAAGATTTAAGCATACAAAGGGACATAGGGACAGAGAAAGCGACTTTGTTTTATACTATGTAGTGATTGACTTAAAGTTCCAAAAAGCGTATGATGTTCATATCCATAAAGTTACGCGGTAGCCCCCCTGTATGTACCTACCTACCTATGTGATTTAGTTGGAATTGGATTATAATTTAGATAGCGTTATTAAATAGAATTTTCGTAAGAATATGTATGTTTGTCCACGGTCCACGAATTTCTAGAAAACTAAAAGTCAGGCTGTGCTGTGCATTCTGCACACTAGCGCCGTTATTGAAAAAAAAAACATAGTGCTCAAATAAAGACTTTTCTGTTCCGGTGACAGCCGTGACAGAGGAGCCACTTGCAATACGAAATGAGCTGTCAAAATGGACTGTCGTATGAAAACTGTTTTAGTTTCAAAGATAATCACCGAAACAGAAAAGCTTGTCGCACTATACTTTCTATTGCTTTATCTATATTTTATAGCTTGTCGTTTAATTTAATTAATTTTTATTGCTAAATGTGGCCACTTTTCGCAAAAAAACTGAATTAAACACTAAACGACAGGCTAACAAATATTCTTTAAACGATAAAAAGTACCACAACCACAAAGCTTCTTCGGAGTGCACTGCAGAGAGATATTTTACAATTTAGTCTTTATTTAGGCACTATGATTTTTTTTCAATGGCGGCGGCGCTAGAGTGCAGACTGCACAGCCTTAAATCAGGTGTATTCCCATTTAGGGAACAGTCCAAGTTTCATTAAAATCATTTCATTAGTATATTATTGCAATAAAGGTCATTCAGATACAAAACCAGAGGTAAAATAGAAATGAAATGAAATGAAATGAAATGAAATTTTATTTGCTTTGAACAGGGTACATATAAAAGATGACAACAGTTTTAAGAAAAACAATGATAGTGTGATCGCCCACTCAGCTATAGTCAATAGCATGCAAAAAGTGAATTATTAATTGAAGTTAATACAATGTCTGTTAAATAAAAATCATCAAAATACAAAAATGTCAAAATTACACGAAACAACATGTCAAGGTAAACTTATTAAACATGTCAAAATTAAACGAACGACAGGTCGTAGATAAATTATGAAACATGTCAAATTAAATAATACGAGATAAAAAAAAAATGTCAAAAGTAAAAATTAATTCTTGGACCGAGTAGAACAACTTATCCATAAGCCATATATGCAGAGCAGTCTTAAATTTATTAAAAGGCAATTCTGTAATGGACTGCGGAATCTTGTTGTATATTGCGATCCCCATGCAGTAGCAATTCTTTGTAATCCGTGTGCTTTTTGGAATTATGTCAATGACTAGCCTATTACAGTTCCTAGTATTTCTGGGAAACGTATCCTTGGCAGTTTTAAAATTGCTTAAATTCAATTTCACAAACTTCGCAATCTCAAAAATATATAGGCAAGGCAGTGGTAAAATATTTAACTGGTTATAAAAAGGCTTGCATGACATATCCGGTGCAATACCACATATAGCCCTAATGCATTTTTTCTGTGCCACAAATACCCTTTGTATGTCTGTACTGTTGCCCCAGATAATGAGGCCGTATCGTAGCACAGACTCCACGTATGCAAAGTAAGCTGTAAGGGCAGTACTTTTTGTAGCTACTTTCGTCAATTTAAAAATAGCAAAAACAAATCTATTAATTTTATTGCACACCTTATTCACGTGTGGTTTCCAATCAATTTTTTGATCGAGTTCAATGCCGAGAAAAGTGGCATTACTTATGTTTTTTAAAGGATTATTTAAATAATTTACATTTATTGTCAGATTATTATTAAAATTAATATAATTTGTTTTGTCAATGTTTATGATTAAATTATTATTATTTAGCCAATTTATTATAGATTTAATTGTTTCATTAATGTCATTATTATGGTCAATTATATTATTCTTTTTATTATCTTTGGTAGTAACTACAACTGATATATCATCCGCAAATAAGATGCATTTATGTTTCGTAACTTTAGGCAGATCATTCACGTAAATTAAAAACAAAAGAGGACCAAGTATACTGCCTTGAGGAACACCAAATTTATTTTCCCTGAAATCAGAGCGGTATTTTTTTGTTACTTGTTTATCATCCAGTTGGGTGATTTCTACCGATTGCATCCTATTTTGCAAGTATGATTTAATCCAATTTAGCGCTTCACCTCTAATTCCACAACGTTCTAACTTTATTAACAGTTGACTGTGGGATACAAAGTCGAAAGCTTTCGACATATCGAATAAAAGAACTGTGGTTAAATTTTTATCATTTATGCTACGTAAAATGTCATTTATCAGAGTAAAAGCTGCGTGTGTAGTCGATTTATTTTTCTGGAAACCAAATTGGTTGTCGTTCAAAACATTGTATTTTATAAAGAATGATATAAGTTTATTATACATTATTTTCTCATATATCTTTGCTAGAATCGATATCATTGTTATTGGCCGAAAATTATTTAGTAGTAACTTAGAACCTTTTTTAAATAGAGGCTTCACAATTGATAATTTTAGTCTCTCAGGGAAAGTCCCAGTTTCAAAGGATAGATTGATCAAATAAGCTAGCACTGAAGCTATCTGATCCTTACACAATTTAATCACTTTTGTATTTATTTCATCGAACCCTTCTGAATTCGTATTGTTTAATGCCATTATATATTTTTTAATGTCATATTCATCAATAGAATTATTTAAATTGTCATTTATGATTTTATGTCCATTCAAGTCATTATTATTAAAAATATTATGGTCATTATTATTTTTATTATTGTCTTTATTTGTCATTGTTATAAAAAAGTCATTAAAAATAGTAGCTATTTCATTTGGTTTATTTACAATTATGTTTTTGTGTTCTTTTTCATTTATATAATTGTTACATTGTTATTCAGGAGCCGTTTCACTTTTTATTACCTTCCAACTTGCTCTACAGATGTTTTTACTTTTTAATACATATTTATTATTTGTCTGTTTCTTAGCCATAAATAAGCACTTTTTCAATAATTTAGAGTATTTTTTATACTGTGATTTATTTTGTTTGTTTGTTTTCTTATAGTATTTTAACCTTAAATTTCGATTTGTAAGACAACTCTTCCTGATACCCTTTGTAATCCAAGAAAGATTTTGTTTTGTGTTTATTTTTACCTTGTTAGTCGGGAAACAAAGCTTGTATAATAAGCAAAACCAGTCATAAAAATTATTAAATGCTTTGTCAGGGTTTTTTTCGTTAAAAACATCCGAGAAAGTTGAACTCTTTAAGTAGCGTTTGAATATTTCTATGTATTCTTGGGAGTAACAACGTTTTAATGCAAAAATAACTCTTGGTATAACTGGCTTAGCTTTGCTATCGAAGACTAAAATCTGGGCCGTATCGTGGTCAGAAATACAGAGTGGAAGTAAAGAACCCGAGGCATTTGGAACATTACTAAAAACGTGATCTATGCACGATTTTCCTCTTGTAGGTTCAGTAATGTGTTGTTTTAGATTAAAAATTTTTAGAACATCTGATAACTGTCTAGATTGCTTATTTTCAATTAAAGTATTGATGTTAATATCGCCTACTATTATTATTCGTTTCTTTTTGAATTTTTGTAAATAAGCGTACAGTAATCTCTGTAATTTATCAAAAAATATTTCATAGTGTCTTCGTTTTGTAGCAGTCGAGGACCTATATATGCATACTATAATGTTTTGCACCGGTATACTAATTGCACAGCATTCAAAATGAAAAGATTGTGAAATTTCGTCAAAGTCACAAATTTTAACGAAGGACATTCCTTTTTTTATCAAAATACAAGACCCCCCTCTTCTTTTTGTTCTTGCGAAATGAGCTGCCAGTTCATAATTATTGATGATTATATTTTTCTCCTCACCTTTTTTCACAAATGTTTTCTTTAGAGATGTACATACTTCGTTCAACGCCATCTAGTGAATCTTTTGGAAGCTTTTTTTTAAATGACCTGTCGGAAAATCGCTTATTGAAAGCTGGTGCTTTGACTGAAATAATGTACACCCTTATAAATAAAACACTTTCACGGATTTTTTCACGCAATTTATTCAACAACTTAGTTAAATTTTAGTTGTTTTTATTGAGATTTTTTTGGTTTATCCGACGTTTCGGCACCTTTCCAGTGGCCGTGGTCACGGAAAACTACCCACTATTTTTTGATTTTAATAAAAGAATATACCCACTCTAATTGTCTTTGTTTTTCGTTCGGAAACAGGATACGGTTAGGTATTGATTATTTTAAAATTATATTTAATTATAACAAAATGATTTATTAATTTAATATTTTGATTTGTTTAAGTAATTTGGATAATAATTATTTATAGCAAAGCAAAAAAGTTACTGACTCGACCACCAGTTCACAAAAGTTGGAGCCCTTCGGAGAAAGAACTGGCAAGAAAACTACACGAAGGGGGACGATCTCCGTTTATTAAAATTATTTGCAAAAAGAACTAACCGTATCTTTAGTTCTTGCAGTGTGTGGTTTAGGTTGTGACTTCACTTGATGGATTATAGGGTCCCAAGCTGGTGGTATCTTCCAACCATCTTCTCTATTGAAATTTGGGTATTTGCTAATTTCAATAGCCTCGCGCATCAATCTGGGAAAGTATCTTGGTTCTCTAGCGAGGATCTGCGGTTTGTCAAACCTTATATAATGGTTGGTTCCCTCAAATGAATGTTCACACACTGCAGACTTATTATCGCGCCTATGTTTGATGTCAGCTACATGTTCTTTAACGCGCGTCCCTATGCTTCTCTTTGTTTGCCCAATGTAGGAGAGCCCACAGTCACATCAGCCTTTACAGTTAGCTACCGTAGGGAAATCTTTGTTTCAGAGAGCTCGCGGCATAGCTGTGATGATGAACACCTGCAGGTTGCAGGCCCTTTCAAGTTGCAGGCGTTTACAAACTAGATTGTGACTGTGGGCTCTCCTACATTGGGCAAACAAAGAGAAGCATAGGGACGCGCGTTAAAGAACATGTAGCTGACATCAAACATAGGCGCGATAATAGGGTATTACACGCTTTTTTGAAAACTGTCTAAAATCAATCCTGAGGTCGTAATGAACCAGTAAAATTTTTATTTCTATGCTATGATACCAAAAAATGCCTTAATATCTAAATTCATTTTTGATTTTTAGTTTTCGAGCTAAAAAGCTATCCGCCATATTGTATCGGCTCGTGACGTCACTCGGATAGTAGATTTGTAAACAATACGACTCTGCGTAAGCCCAAGTAAAACATTGTCGAAAATAATGAGTTTTAATGTAATATCCATTGGTGTCTTGTGCCCGGGTGCAAGAATTCGAGTATAAAAACTCACAAAATTTATGGATTCATGTGCCAACTGATATTAAAATGAGAAAAACTTGGTTGAAATTGGCAAGAAGATATCCAAAAGCAGTTTTCACAAAAACTAGACTGTATTTCTGTGAAGATCATTTTGATGTGTATGCGATATATATATAATATAATGGTTAATAGAGAATAATAATACACAAAAGAAAACTTGGTGTTCTTCAAGAAAGTTGTAATTTGTTACATACAAAACAAACGTCATATTTATAGGTTATGTTTTGAACCTAACTTTAAAAAACCTACATAAATATATTAAATTCCATATCTTAGCTGGAAAATGATACGGAGATTTATACACAGTATAAGATAATGGGTTCTGTGAAACGAATTCGGATGAGGCCAAACTGCAAACCATCCAGATTTGATTGCCAAGACTGAAAACACAAATCCACTCCAAGTGAACCTCAGCAGGCCTTTATTAAAAGGCAAAAAAAGAATGTCTACAATTAAGGAGATTGAAGAGGCCATAAGAGAGGAGAATGATGTTGTATCAGTCAGTACCATCTTGTAGTCAAGGTAATTTATTTAATTTTTTGTGAGTACCTAATTTAAGCAGATGTTATAAATTATTAACATTATCAATAAGACAAATATTATACTAACCATATTTTACTATTAGTTCCAGATTATATTTTGACATCTGACAAGAATAATAAGTGTCATGACATGACAAAGAAGTCCAAGTAGTACAAGCCCAGGAACATAAAAGCAGTTCAACATTGTCGGATGACACACTATAGAAGTAGAAATGTGCAGACTTGTATAAAAAACAAAGACATTATGACATCACCTTTGAAGACAACTACACAATTGTCTCGTTGACTTGCATTGCAACATCACCCTTTCATCAACATTTATAGTCTACCGGCCACCTGAGAAAATTCCTTCACCAACCTGAATCTCATTGGTATCTCTTCTGTATACCTACAACAGGTATGGATGTGTTCAGGGCGTTGTGTAAATCACGAAACTGCTTGTTCCACCACAAAAAAACATTACAACAAGCAGGTAGGTATACAGAAGAGATACCGACAAGATTTTTCAAAATCTGGTTGTGGCCGACCTACTATTTATTGTATCTCAGGAAAGCATGAGCAAGCAACTTGCAGTTTTCTTATTAGTAATCTTAAATTGAATGAGATAGTATGCCCATTTAACTATTTGATTTCTTGTTTATTTGAAAATTGGTTTACTGTCAAGTATATTATATGTAAGAGCAAATGTAACTAACTTCTTAAATTAAGTGTGAAGGTCATTTTTATCAATCTGTCGACTGTATGAAAACAGGCAGAAAAAGATTGCCCTTGATGTGTTTCTTGCCAGTTCTTCTTGCAAGGTCTCTCGCCGAACGATTTGCGAACCGATGCTGTAGTGTAGCTTCTTTGACGTTCATAATGCCCCCAGTACACGATGGCCGATCATGGTCGGCGACCATGACCAATACATCGTACATTGACACTTTTGAAAGAACCTTTTTAAACTTGTTCGTTCAAAAGTGTCAATGTACGATGTATTGGTCATGGTCGCCGACCATGATCGGCCATCGTGTACTGGGGGCATAAGATGTGTTTAAATGTACACCCTTGGCAAATTTTGGTGCAATAAAAAAACAAAATGGCGGCAAAAAAGGTCTATCTGTCTGTACCTACTTACTTATATTCGTAGTGCCTAAACGGATCAAGCGATTTCAATGCGGTTTTTTAATTTTGTAATTTAAAAAGGATAAAATAAAAATAAAATTGTAATAACCCCCGTCACAAAAAAACGTCAAAAAAGTTTAAAAAAAAACTCTCTCGCAAAAGGAGAAGTACTATTATGGTATTTACTTATACCTACCTACGTTAGGGGTCCCCCGAACGAGAGTTTTTTTTTTGCTTTATTGAGATTTTTTTGTGTCGAGGTTTTTATTTACGTGAACATATTATTATTGATTGAATCAGGCGTTACTTGGCGGATGTCCCCAAGTCTATATAATTTGTGATGTCCCCAACCATTGTGAAAAAGAAATTTGTTAGTTAGCTTACTTACGCAAGAAACACAACATGCATGATTCACCGCCCGCCCGCCAGAAACTATCAACCTGCAAATAGCAATACATACCCTGCATTATCCATCGCGGATTAGACTACTCAACACGTGTTTCGCTCCAACCCGGGGCATCCTCCACAGGTGTTAGATTGTGCGAAGTCCAGCACCGCAATCGTGCTATAAATGGTGTAAAGCCAGACACCACCTTTTTTATGATTGTATTTTAGTACTTACATAGATCTGAGTTAAATTAATCGTAGTGACGTCTCCAATAGTCAACTTAGGGTCGCTTTCAAGTATTTTCTTTTGTTCCTCCCTGAGATCCATGAACTTGTCAATGACGAACCTCAACTATAAAACATTGGTTTAATTATCTGAAGGGTTTGTTTGTACACATTAATTTTATATAACGTGGATTTTTTTTCAATCCAAACTTAAGAGGTAGTTAATTTTACGCGTTTAGAACAAATTACCGTTTTTTTAAATATATTCTTTTACGGTATAAGGTAGAAGTACATCTACCTTATTATCGGTTGATGTTTTAGATATTAAAGTAAAACATTTCTAACAATTTAAAAATTAAAACAATAAAGAAAGATAAAAAATTATTATCTATTAAAACAGCTGATCGCACCGTGCGTTGACCTGGTTAACCACACGCGTAGCTGTACGCTGTACGTGCATCTCGCCCAACCTCATCCGATTCTACATCTGTATAGGTACTATGTAGATGTCATACTACCTAGAGTTAAAAGTATAAAAATAAAAAAAAGTAGGAAACTTATTCTAAACGCTTAAAATGACCTACCCCTGAAGTTTGGATTGATAAAAAAACCACGGTATATTTGCACCTAAGATTATTAAAAATATAATTATGAAATTACCTTTTCACCTGCTGTATCCGGAATCAGCAGAGAGCCATGTCCTGGCTGTCCAGGACAGTGCACATGTATTTCTTAAAGGGAATAGAAAACAATATGCTAAATTACAAAATAAATTAAGGCCTACTACCCCGCACAGCGATTTTTTAATCGCGCAATTTAAAATACGGGCTGTTATATTAAACTACTGTTTTATTATATAGACTGTGATATTACCACAGAATAAGCAACTTTTCATACAGTAGGCCGACGGAGACGTCTAGACAGGTCAATCGTGCGGGGCTTGCGGGGTGAGACGGGGAAGTGGTTGTCCCGAGTTACATACAACGCCGTTCATAGTAACTCGGGACAAGTCTTCCAGGGCTATCACGTCTTTATCGTTGTAATTTATTTTTTAAATTAATATTATGGTGCATACGACATGTAGTGTGAGTGCGTGCAAATCTTCATCTCACTTATTAAAAAAAGGCAATTTCCAAAATCCAAGATGGCGGCCAACTTGGTTTTTGGTACAATTTTGAGAAGAAAACAACAACACAATGTCAAAAATAAAAAAAAACCAAGAAGGCCGCCAACTTTTTTTTTGTAAGCCGATTTTGATGAAATTTAGTTTCTGGTACTATTTTGACACGAAAAAAACAACACAATGTTAAAAGTATAAAAAAATCCAAGATGGCGGCCAACTTTTTTGTTGGCAGGCCGATTTCGATGAAACTCAGTTTCTGGTACTATTTTACAAGAAAACAGCAACGCAATGTTAAAAATATTAAAAATCCAAGATGGCGGCCAACTTTTTTGTTTGTAAGCCGATTTTGATGAAACTTGGTTTTTAGTACAATTTTGACAAGAAAACAACAACGCAATCTCAAAAATAAAAATAAACAAAGATGGCGGCCAACTTTTTTTTTGTAAGCCGATTTTGATGAAACTTAGTTTCTGGTACTGTTTTGACAAGAAAACAGCAACGCAATGTTAAAAATATTAAAAATCCAAGATGGCGGCCAACTTTTTTGTTTGCAGGCCGATTTCGATGAAATTCAGTTTCTGGTACTATTTTGACAAGAAAACAGCAACGCAATGTTAAAAATATAAAAATTCAAGATGGCGTCCAATTTTTTGGTTTGCTGGCCGATTTCGATGAAATTCAGTTTCTGGTACTATTTTAACAAAAAAACAGCAACGAAATGTTAAATATATTAAAAATCCAAGATGGCGGCCGACTTTTTTGTTTGCAGGCCGATTTCAATGAAACTCAGTTTGTGGTTCTATTTTGACCAGAAAACAGCAACGCAATGTTAAAAATATTAAAATCCAAGATGGCGGACAATTTTTTTGGTTTGCTGGCCGATTTCGAATAAATTCAGTTTCTGGTACCATTTTCACAAGAAAACAACAACGCAATGTTAAAAGTATAAAAAAATCCAAGATGGCGGCCGACTTTTTTTGTTTGCAGGCCGATTTCGATTAAATTCAGTTTCTGGTACTATTTTGACAAGAAAACAACAACGCAATGTTAAAAGTATAAAAAAATCCAAGATGGCGGCCAAATTTTTTGTTTGTAAGCCGATTTTGATCAAACTTAGTTTTTGGTACTATTTGTACAAGGCAACAGCAACGCTAAATTAAATATACATAAATGTTATTTAAATTTTTAGTTTTTTTTGCATTCACAATGCAATTTTTATCATAGAAAAATGGAAAATAAAGTATTTAGAAAAAATCGACCCGTCTCACAACCAGCTCCGATGGGACTCGAACCCACGACCTTTCTTCTTTAGCGATTGTCAAATATCTGGAAAGGTATTTCTTTCGCGTGTGGGGGTAGTAATATCCTCACATTGATGAAATTAACGCTGGCTATACAGCGTGTAAGAAGTATTTGATAAATTCGACGCTTCTCGTAACGACTCCGTAGCTCAGTGGTTAGAGCAGTCGCCCGGATAGCGAAAGGTCGTGGGTTCGAGTCCCATCGGAGCTGGTTGTGAGACGGGTAGATTTTTTCTAAATACTTTATTTTCCATTTTTCTATGATAAAAATTGCATTGTGAATGCAAAAAAAACTAAAAATTTAAATAACTTGCCATAGTAATTTCTTCTTTAGCGATTGTCAAATATCTGGAAAGGTATTTCTTTCGCGTGTGGGGGTAGTAATATCCTCACATTGATGAAATTAACGCTGGCTATACAGCGTGTAAGAAGTATTTGATAAATTCGACGCTTCTCGTAACGACTCCGTAGCTCAGTGGTTAGAGCAGTCGCCCGGATAGCGAAAGGTCGTGGGTTCGAGTCCCATCGGAGCTGGTTGTGAGACGGGTAGATTTTTTCTAAATACTTTATTTTCCATTTTTCTATGATAAAAATTGCATTGTGAATGCAAAAAAAACTAAAAATTTAAATAACTTGCCATAGTAATTTCTTCTTTAGCGATTGTCAAATATCTGGAAAGGTATTTCTTTCGCGTGTGGGGGTAGTAATATCCTCACATTGATGAAATTAACGCTGGCTATACAGCGTGTAAGAAGTATTTGATAAATTCGACGCTTCTCGTAACGACTCCGTAGCTCAGTGGTTAGAGCAGTCGCCCGGATAGCGAAAGGTCGTGGGTTCGAGTCCCATCGGAGCTGGTTGTGAGACGGGTCGATTTTTTCTAAATATTTAATTTTCCATTTTTCTATACATAAATGTTACAATTGCCACAGTATAACCAATTTTTTATATAGGAGGCCAACGCCCTTGAAGTTAGGCGATACCGACGTCTGTATAGGTATTTCCGTAACTACGGAAGGGTTGTAACAAAATTAAAATGCGGCAGGTACATTTTGGTGTATTGCGAAATAAAATGAAATAAATAATTATGGTTAGCATTTTAGAAGTATCAAAATAAAATATATTACATGTTTTATTCAGTTTCACCAATAATTGTATCTGTCTGTCTGTCTGCCATGAAATTTTGCAAGGTAAATTTGACCTACTCCTGACGTTTGAATGGGTTGAAGTTTTGTTAAAGAAAAATATTCAGATTGGAAATAAGCCGATTCATATTTCTTAACCTTTAAAGCGCCTTCGTCTATATATCAAAATCATCCCATGTCACAATCATTATTTTCAAACTCTGTAACTTAATTTCAATTATTATTTTATTTACTTATTTCTTTTTTAAATAGGGTTTACAGCTGTCAAAAACACAGTAAATTACGAAGGGTGTTACGTCGTAATTTACTGTGCTTGTGTTAAAGCAAATTAATAATTAATTAAATCTTTTACTTGACATGATGATGATGATACTTGACTCTGTCTCAAGCTTTCAAATATAAACCTGTTACATTTTAATAAGCGAAAAGAGAGAAACCAAAAAAAAACGGCCACCGTCTTGACCATTTGTTTTTTTTACATTGTGTTAAGAACGGTTCTTCTTCTTAATCGTTCCCTCATAACTGAGGATCGTGATCACCGGCTGCTTTTATGATTTGCCTCCATCGGTCTCGGTCCATAGTTGCTCTCACTGCTTGATGGAATTTGCTTGAGGAGGTTGCTACTCTTACTTGGTCAGACCATCTGGTTGGCGAACGACCTCGGGCCCTCTTGCCCTCTATTCCACCAACCACGACCAGTTTTTCGAGACTGTCATCTCCTCTTCGCATTATGTGGCCAAAGTATGAGAGTACGAGATGTAAGCAGATAGTGGACAGCCGAGTCTTGACATTTAGTTGAGTTAGGATAGATACATTTGTGCGTTTGGCCGTCCAGGGTATCCCAAGCATTCGCCTCCAACACCACATCTCGAATGCATCTATTCTGTGTCTCTCTCTGGCTAGTATGGTCCAAGTTTCCACTCCATACATAAAGATGGGAAAGATCAGGGCTCTCACTAAGCGCACTTTAGTGCGAAAACCTAGGCTACGGTTTTTCCAGATGACTTGAAGACGTGTCATCGCGTCTTTGGCCATAGCAATGCGGCGCTTGATCTCTGGAACACTGCTGCCATCACTGTTTATTTGAGCTCCCAAATAGATGAAATTGTCCACCTTGTCGATTCCCTGGATACATTCATGGGCACCTATTAAATTGAATAAAGTTAAAGAACGGTTATCTTGTCAAAATAGTACAAAAAACCGAGTTTTATCAAAATCGGCCCACAAACAAAAAAGTCGGCCGCCATCTTGGATTTTTAATATGTTTAACATTTCGTTGCTGTACTCTTGTCAAAATAGTACCAGAAACTGAATTTCATCGAAATCGGCCAGCAAACGAAAAATTTGGCCGTCATCTTGAATTTTTATACTTTTAACATTGCGTTGCTGTTTTTTTGTCAAAATAGTAACAGAAACTAAGTTTCATGAAAATCGGCTTACAAAAAGAAAGTTGGCCGCTATCTTGGATTTTTAATACTTTTAACATTGTGTTGCTGTTTTCTTGTCAAAATAGTACCAGAAACTGAGTTTCATTGAAATCGGCCTGCAAACAGAATAGTTGGCCGCCATCTTGTTTTTTTTTTATTTTTGATATTGTGTTGTTGTTTTTTTGTCAAAATTGTACTAAAAACCAAGTTTCATCAAAATCGGCTCACAAACAAAAATGTTGGCCGCCATCTTGGATTTTTAATATTTTTAACATTGCGTTGCTGTTTTCTTGTCAAAATAGTACTAGAAACTGAGTTTCATCGAAATCAGCCTGCAAACAAAAAAGTTGGCCGCCATCTTGAATTTTTTAATAATTTTAACATTGCATTTGCATTATTAAATTATTTTATTAATTTAATATCGCAATACCAATGTACCCACCCGGGGTCATAAAAGGTCCACCGTCACATTTTAAAGTGACAACCCTTACGTACTTACGTAAATACCTATTCAGGCGTCGGCATCGCCCAACTTCAAGGGCGTCGTCCAACTGTATAGAAAGATTACTTAAACTGTGATATTACTAAGTACAGGTGGCCTACCACAAGCTCTTAAAGCAGTTATTTTTAAGTTGAGAAAGTGTAGAGCGGCGTCTCACTCTCTCAACTTAAAAATAACTGCTTTAAGAGCTTGTGGTAGGCCACCAGTACTCTGTACTTAGTAATATCACAGTCTATATATTTCCCTTCCCTATACGCTATGGTAATATTATAGTATTCTTTGACTGTACCGTTATTCGAAGCCTAATTTATACATGAGAGTAACATACTTGATTTCCGGCCTAAAATCATGTACAACAACTCCAACCATTGGCTAGTTCCGTCCAATCAGCGTTGACTTCCGGTTCGCGCCATCCCTACCACTTTACAATTCGACGTGTTGTTCTTCTTAATCTCTGAGTACTGAATCCTATGGAGATGGCATACCTACGAAAAATTTAAGCATACACACACACACAAGCACACATACCGAGAAACCAAAATGGCGCCTTTCCGTAGTGCTGCCCTATTTGTACATCGATATATTTATAGATACAAGTATTTTTGTGACTACCTACCTATATCACCCTATATTTTATAAAAGCAGTTTAGTTTAGCAGCGTAATCACCTCGATAATTTAAAACGGAATTATAGTGTATAATTATATACCTAGTTTTTTAGAATAATAAAACTTAATAATGTGCTTAAATTATTCCTACATTTGCACATAATTAAGTTCTTTATGACATGAAACAATGTGTATGTGTTTGTGCATGTACGCGCACAATCATTGGCCCGACCGCGCGCGTGATGCCGCGTACACACCGCGCCAACGAACGCCAACGAATGGGTTTCGATGCCCTTCGTTGGTCCTGTTTGGACGGTTTGGCGAACGCCAACGATCGTTCGTTGGCGTGTGCCGGCGATCCGGAGCGTGGCGGTAACATCAAAGGAATTAAGCCATTACAGTCGTCACAAAATAAGATGCCCGTTTTGACACATGCTAAAGTGACGTGATTAGGGATGTAATCATACGAGTCTGTGATCGATTCTCACGAATAATCGATTAAGGTTCTGAGTATCTAATCGATTATAGTAGGTTTGCAACTTATGTGGATTAAGACTAAAGTTATTATTATAAAATGTTAAACTTATAGGTACTTATACTTCTTAAACTATCGACCGATCAAACTATTGAAAATGACTGGCCGATAGTTGTATGATCAAACTATCGGCCGGGCGGTAATGTGCATGAAGGACTATGTGAGCGCGCGCACTGCATTCAACTAAACTATCGCCCAACTATAAATAAAACACTTTCACGGATTTTTTCACGCAATTTATTCAACAACTTAGTTAAATTTTAGTTGTTTTTTTGAGATTTTTTGGTTTATCCGACGTTTCGGCACCTTTCCAGGGGCCGTGGTCACGGAAAACTACCCACTATTTTTTTGATTTTAATAAAAGAATATACCCACTCTAATTGTCTTTGTTTTTCGTTCGGAAACAGGATACGGTTAGGTATTAATTATTTTAACATTATATTTAATTATAACAAAATGATTTATTAATTTAATATTTTGATTTGTTTAAGTAATTTGGATAATAATTATTTATAGCAAAGCAAAAAGTTACTGACTCGACCACCAGTTCACAAAAGTTGGAGCCCTTCGGAGAAAGAACTGGCAAGAAAACTACACGAAGGGGGACGATCTCCGTTTATTAAAATTATTTGCAAAAAGAACTAACCGTATTTTTAGTTCTTGCAGTGTGTGGTTTAGGTTGTGACTTTACTTGATGGATTATAGGGTCCCAAGCTGGTGGTCCCAACTTTGGAAGGGCGCACGGACGTAATATTATCGCGCGTTGAAGCGATTTTTTGACGCCTTGAAACAGAACTTATGGAGTTTCCCTAATCCGTTCACACGCGAGCGATTTTTTTACGCGGCGTTATTTTATCGCACATTGCCCGATTGACGGCGCGACGCGATGGACGCGATGGAAATACAACATACGGGCAGCCCTATTGGCGTTCATACAAGCGTTTTTCTAATGCTACCTACTGTCAGTGGGTAACTATTTTACGTCATTAGGTTTATTTTCATTTAGGTGATACCTACCTAAATAACCCAAGGACTCATTTGGGAATCTTGTCGCTGTATTTTATTAAGGCCAACAAATAAGCAGTAGTTTATCAAATGAGCTGATTGACATTCTCATATTAATCGAAGAATTTTTGAGGAAATCGTTGAAGCTCGCTGTACTGAGTGTAAAATTGACCAGTAAGATAACTCTCTCTGAATGAAGAGGATGAAACCAGTACTGCCTTCTATTTGCTTATCGTTTCTTAATGTCGTCCGAATTCATGATAGGTACGCCTGCAGTCCGCACCGTGTGAGCACAAAACGCCAAGCGATTTTTTTACGTCTATGCGAACACCTCTGGTTCCTAGGCGTTGACGTTGCGATATCGCCCCGCTAACGCAACGCCTTTCTGCACGCCCGTGCGAACGTGGCCTTACTTATTATAGCGGCTTGTACACGTTGGCCCAAACATTGGCCAATACGTCGTACATTTACACATTTATATATCGTCGTCGTACAAAAGAACCTTTTTAAACGTCTTGTTCGTTCAAAAGTGTCAATGTACGATGTATTGGCCAGTGGTTGGACCAACGTCTACAGGCCGCTTATGGTGAACGCACGCTTGTCCGATGCGAACGCTTCGAACAAGCCGAACGAAACGTGTTTGAAGAAATCTCTGGAAAGGTGAACGTGACGATTCGACATGGTGAGATGTGCAAGGTTGTCTAGGTTTTATTTAAAGAATTTTATATTATTTTTCATTCGGTTCATTCGAAACATTCTCCTTGGATAAGTTTGCGTTTGCCTAGAAACCGTTTTATCGAAATCATTGTTGCCAATTCATAATTTGACTAATGCTTTAAGCGCCAATCTAGTTTTCACACAAAAAATATCAATTTTACAAATTAATCTATTAAGTGGTTTTAACGATTATTTCGATAAAATTGAATGAAGCTAGAGAAATCCAGCACACAACGGTTACAACACTAGTATTTAAAAAAATAAAGACAGAACGTAACTGTTTTTCGAGATGTTTCGTAGTTAATCGAATCTGCGTTTACTTTAGAATAAACGCAAAAATAATACGCGGAATACACTTTGCCTTAATTTATGATGCGTTCAAAAATGTAATATATTATTTTCATACACCTTTGATAAGTAATCAGCATATAATTGATTTTTTGGTTTTCGTAACAAGTTACATTCTAGGGTCATTACCATGTGTCAAAACGGGCATCTTAATTTGTGACGACTGGTGGCCTACCACAAGCTCTTATAGCAGTTATTTTTAAGTTGAGAGAGTGAGACGCTGCTATACGGCGTGTAGAGCAGCGTCTCACTCTCTCAACTTAAAAATAACTGCTATTAGAG
Source organism: Crambus lathoniellus (assembly GCA_949710035.1). Classification (NCBI taxonomy): domain Eukaryota; kingdom Metazoa; phylum Arthropoda; class Insecta; order Lepidoptera; family Crambidae; genus Crambus; species Crambus lathoniellus. Next base: position 12,535,338 of record OX453306.1, read on the forward strand.
CTTGTGGTAGGCCACCTGTAGATCGAACTCGGTGTGGACGGTGGCCGAAGGCCAACGAACGAACGCTCAGTTGAAGCATAGTTTCTACCAAGTGTTGCCAGCGAGGTCTTGTCAAAAGATACCTGAAATGTACAAAAAAGTAACATTTTCTTTATATATTTTTTTATTACAGTCAGGAATCTTTTATAAGTTATTTTTATTTTTTTACAAAATCAACTCCTACAAAATTTCATACAAAACAAAATCGAAACTAGAGTGAGTGAGTGAGTTTATGGAAATAGGAATTAGGAATCATAGATATAGTATTTAGGAATGGATGGAGGGAAGAAACTTTCTCACCACGAGCAACCGACAAGATACGAACGAATCGCATTGACCGGACGAGTAAGTGTATAATAATAACAACGGACGGATGACTTCATGCATTGGTGTGAAAAAGAGAAACAGATGTTAGATTGAGGAGTTGTCCTACAAATTTTTTGGGAGTTGCACACTTTGTTTCATGAACATTCTGAAAAATCACGTAAAGCGATTATCACACTGCTGCGGTTTCCATTCCGGTGGACGGAGATGCGGCGGATTTTTTATGCGCATCAAGATTCTACAGCCATAATTAAGAAGCGCACTACCACAAACCGGAACGGTGTGCGGTGCAGTGTGAGAACCGCCTAAATGTAACTTAAACTAAAAGTAATCACGGAGCTAAAAATCATCTAAAAGTAATCAAAAGTAACCTGGCAACACTGGAGCCGGAATCAAGTGCCAACGATCGTTTGCTCAACATTTGTTGTTTGTGCTTTGTCCTTCGATAGCCAACGAGCGTGCGGTAGCCAACGCTGAATATCCTTCGTTGGCGTTCGTTGGCGCGGTGTGTACGCGGCATGAGACGCAACAACTGTAAAGCCCCCAGTACAGGATGGCCGATCATGTTGGCCGACCATGATGGGCCATCGTGTACAGGGCCGGTTTGCGTGTGGTGTGATTGCCGTCTGCGAGCAACGCATACCGGCCCTGTACACGATGGCCAACATGGTCGGCCAACTTGATCGGCCATCCTATACTGGGGGCTTAGAGCCCCCGGTGTGGGAGTTTGCGTGTGATTGCTGCTAAAGGTGTGCGTTATATTCGATAACGCATATAGCATAACGTTAAAAAATATAACTATCGCACCTAATATAAAAATATAACTTATTCTGCTATTGCTATATTAAATTATATCAAGCAGGGCGCCCGCCGCACGCCATCTAGTGTATTCGAAATGAACAAATGAAATTAGCGATGCGCGACTCCGAATAATACTAATACTAATCATTCGACTCCACGAATCATTCGACTAAGTCGACTGCGATTGAGATTATTCGACTGGAGTCCAGTGTCCAGTCGCGTTCGGATTCGGTTCGACTCGCGCTTGGTGGGGTGGGCGGGATCGAAACTATTGTGCTTTTAATACTGTGCTGTGGGAATGATTAATGAATGAATAACCTATCGTTTTTTCGTTTCGTTCCGTATTGACATTAGTAGTTACTAATTAGTAGTCGTTTTTTTTTTTTTTTTTTTTTTATTCACAACGGGGTAGCACTTAGCCTTCATCACACCTGATGATAAGTGGTGATAAGGCTGAAGGTGGAAGCGCACTACTCCCGGAATCCTCAATAACTGAGGAATATTGAGGATATTCGTTATTCGAATAAAGACATTAGTATACTACTAATTTTGCATTCGAATGGCCAAATTAGTAGATAAGAATTAGTCGAAAAGGAAAATCATTCGGAGTCGCGCATCGCTAAATGAAATGACAGAACTGAACGAATGAACTGTGTTCTTCTCTATCCAGCCGTTATTCCAGCCGCACGCGATGCAAGTATTGCTCTCTCTTTTCTTGGTAAACAAATCTATCAAAATTCAACTCTATCAAATAGAAATAGAGTTGAACTTTGAAAGTTGGAAAACCAAATAACGCGTTATATTTGAAACAGTTGAGACAGACTCTAATGTCTTATCAATAAGGACTAATATCATAAATCACGTACGACATGCGATTTGAACGAACATGTTATTTTTCTGCTATAACATTTAATACTGTTATTAGAATATTTAACTAATGCTGTCCTGTGGAATTCTTGATCGCGAACTCACGCTCGCTCGGGGCTTAAAAAGTACTTAAGAATTCTGTTTTTAATAGCGTAATATGAATTTATTCGTGTTGATATTTGTAAAATAGTGGAAAAATTAATAAAGAATAGTACATTATAACTCAATGTAAAGAATTGGTTTATTAATAGTAAGTAATTGATCATTAAGTAGTGTAAAAAACATTAATAACTTCTTTGAGTTTAACATAGGTTATAATAGGTTATTTATTATATTAGGTACTTAATACTAATATATTATAGCATTAAAAATAACCTAATATTTTAATGTAGCATAACGATATGCTATAATATACGAATATAACATAATAGCACACCTTTAATTGCTGCCTGCGAGCAACGCAAACCGCCCCTGTACATGATGGCCCATCATGGTCGATGAACATGAGTGGCCATCCTGTACTGGGGGCTTAAAGGCGAGAAGAGCCGCCAAGTGCTTCCTCATCTATAGTAATATCGTAAACAGGAAAGATTTGATTGGTTGTTGTTTGAATTTAATAGGTTCCAAAACTACTGGACTAATTTAGAAATTTCTTTGACCATTAGAAAACTACATTCTTTCCGAGTGACATAAGCTATATTTTATCGTGATATTCCCATGGGAACGAGTACCATGCGGGTAAAACCGCGAGGATCCGCATGTTATTATTAAATTTATTGCTTGTTAAGTACATAATGTATCAAAAATTCAAACGCAGATACAGATTAAAAATAAGGTCCTGTAGTTTATTTACAAACTAATCTTAGTAAAATATAGTTCATGTTGCAGTAGTAGTAGATAAAAGACCAACCTACTATATTTTACTGAGGTTATAGTTTGTTAATAAACTACACGACCTTAGCTTCAATCTGTACGATTGTAGATACATTTATACTTAGCAAGCAATAAATTTGATTGAGGGCGCCCCACTTGTCGGCTCTACTCGCCTTTACTTAGAAACTGCAATTTTATGATCAAATTTTTTATGTTTTCCGAGTCACGCGTGCCCGTTCCGAGGAGCCCGTGGCGCAGTGGATAGCGCGCTTGGCCTGCGATCGTTGAGGTTAAGCAACGTTCGCAATGGTTGGTCACGGGATGGGTGACCAAAAACTTTTCATCTCGAGCTCCTCCGTGCTTCGGAAGGCACGTTAAGCCGTTGGTCCCGGCTGCACTTGCAGTCGTTAATACCCACCAATCCGCACTGAGCCCGCGTGGTGGGTCATGGCTCATTCTCCTTATTCATCCATAAGGAAGGCCAGTGCCCCAGCAGTGGGGACATTAAATGGCTGATGCTGATGCTGCTGATGCTGAGTCACGCGTCTATACACATGCGAGACCTCCTTCCAGATCAAAGGTCGCGAGAACCAGTTTAAGTAAAAAAAGGTAATGAAATAAAACAGAAAGCTTTAATTGTAAAAACCTATTATGTTTATACAACAAGGATTGTTTTTTTTTACATAACACACATCCATACTAATATTATAAATGTGAAAGTGTGTTTGTTTGTTTGTTTGTTTGTTTGTTTGTTTGTTTGTTTGTCCGTCTTTCACGTCAAAACGGAGCAACGGATCGACTCGATTTTTGGTATGGGGATAGTTTGGGAGCTGGAGAGTAATATAGGCTACTTTTTATTCCGGAAAATTATAAAATAAAAATGATTATTTTGTATAGAAAATCGATAAACTGTCGTACTATACAAAACTGTCATTTCCTCCATAGCCGCTTCCAAAGAGGTACCTATGTCAAAGAGTATTGTAATCACTGACGTTTTAGCCGCTTTGGATTAGGTACCTACTTTTTAATAAGTGACATTTGTTGCAGGCAGTGTATAAAACTTCTTCGCGATCATTTATTTTCATTTGTCTATCTTTAATAGATGTTGGTGATACGAAGTTTACCGGGTCCACTATAATTAATATGGCAAAACAACGTTTGCCGGGTCAGCTAGTTACAATATAAATCACAAAGGAGAATGCCTACTAGGTACCTACCTACCATAGAAAAAAAGAAATGTCTCATATAACGAAGCGACATCTAGTGGTAAAGAAATATACTTACTTTTAATGTGCTAAAATGAATGTAAGTTGGACAACAACTTTACAGCAAAATGACATTACAAAAACACGTTATATATTATTTTATAAGTATCCAGTTTTTGGCAACCGGAACAGAAAACGTTGTCGCACTATAATTTCGATTTTGCCAGTGGCCTAATTAACGTCTTTTTCAAAACTTAAACTGTCGTTGACGTTTGAAACTGTTCTTCAAAATGAAAAGAGCACATAAAAATAGTTTTCGTACGAGTCTTTAAATTTTCCTTTCGCATTGTATCCAGCCATATTTTTCTTTTTTTGTTATTTTTAGGCAACCTAAAACAATAAAAACAGTTTAAAATTAATACACTCAATTTACACTTGAAATTTAAAAACATCGATAATTCGATAAGAAAAATGCTATAAGGGCAACTCTAGCGCAAATCAAACAGATTTATATTTTCTTGAAATACACCAACAAAACTCACCAAAATAAGTACCTAGTAAGCTACATTTGGTATGAATTCTAAGTAAACTATTCACAAGAAAACCAATATTGTAACATAATAAATGTCATTTTATACAAATTGCAGCCGATTGAATACGATATGAACTGTCAAATTAATACGATTACCTTACGCAATTGCCCCCCTGTTCCTTGTTGCTTTCTCTCACTTATTAATACCTTTTATTCACATGAAAGTCTCAAATTAAACACAAAACACTGCAAATACAACTCGCGTTGACAGCTCACTAGGGTTGTGAAAAAATAATCGATTATTAAAAAAATCGATTATTTTTCTTTAAAAATCGATTTTTAATAATCGATTTTTTAAATATGAATAATCGATTATTAAAAAATCGATTATTTATTTTCTTATTTCCAACAACAAAAACGATTTTTTTTCAGCGCCATGCCGCGCCGCCATCTATCACGTTTAACAAGTACCATCTAGAGCCGTCCGTAGCGTAGCGTAAGGTGGTATTCCACTTATCAGGGATCTTTGTCCAATATACATTTGATCAAAGAAATTGGACGTCGAATATATGAAATTGGACGTCAAAGTTGTCCAATTTCTTTGATCAAATGTATATTGGGCGGCGATCTTTGATAAGTTGAATACCACCCGTAGGTGGGCATTAATGGCCGGTACACACGTTTCGATCCGACCACCCCGATTCGGGGGGCTACCGCGTAACTTTATGGGTATGAACTTCATACATTTTTGGGAATTTTAAGTCAATTTTATAAAGAAAATAGCCGCTATCAGTTCCTTGTTTTCTGACGTCGGGTATAACGATAACTTGCTAGGCAAAGTTCAAAAGAACAAAGCAGCAAAAATCTATCAAGATAAGGAATTCAAATGACAGTTAAAGCCCATACCCATATCCAGATTTCTTAGCCGGTAGCCCCCTTGGTCTGCTAACCTGTGGGGGCTTCCGCGTAACTTTATGGATATAAACTTCATACGTTTTTTGAAACTTTAAGTCAATTTTATAACAAAAATAGCCGCTATCAGTTCTTTGTTTAATGACGTCGGCACGTGAGTAAATACTCCATCAGAATCCAAGCTGCTACGGCCCGCTGTTGGTACACTCACACATAGCGCGGCGTGTGCGCGTGACCTCTCACCAACACGGATTTACCGCCGCGCCGCCGGGGTAAGAACTGGTCTGCGCGCCGGCTCAGTTGCGGTATAACTGACAGGGCCGCTGACTGTCACATTTCGGTGACATAAAAATTTGAAACACGTATATTCTGTTTTCCCGAATGACTACAACCCTGTTATTTTTAAAGCTAGAATGAATAGGCTGCTTCTGGGTAAGCTCGCCCCATCTTAGGCTTCTTCTCAACCCTAAGGTTCAGTATGAAGCCAAGAGCAAGCCCATACTATATAAAAAAAAATAAAAAAAAAACTTGATATTTTTTTTATAAAATCAACCTAAATTATAACAAAAAGCCTCATGTTAAGATTTACCCTCATATGTTCCTAATTTTAAGTTTTTCTTCGGATTAAATTTAACTTTTCAACGGTTTTTTTTAAGTGCCATAAAAAAAATCGATTTTTACATTAAAATCGATTATTTCAATACAAAATAATCGATTTTATTAAAATCGATTTTTTTCTGAGTAGAAATAATCGATTATTAAAAAATCGATTTTTTTATATGGAAGTCACATCCCTACAGCTCACATACCGAGAAACCTAAATGGCGACCGGCTTCAATCATGCATTACGATGACGTCACGTTTCAATGTTGCCAAAAAATACTTAGGTCGAATAAATATATTGCTGTCTCTTTTTACATGAAGTATTGGAGGTAAGATAGAACAAGATGGCTACAGGTTTATAAGTACAATGTCGATTTAGCTCATATTTGTATAACCGATAGTTCATATAGAACAACTAGCGGCCGCCCGCGGTTTCACCCGCGTGGTTCCCGTTCCCGTGGGAATATCGGGATAAAAAGTACATATAAACCTTCCTCTTGAATCACTCTATCTATTAAAAAAAACGCATCAAAATCCGTTGCGTAGTTTCAAAGATTTAAGCATACAAAGGGACATAGGGAAAGAGAAAGCGACTTTGTTTTATACTATGTAGTGATATGCCATCTCCATAGGATTCAGGTGGCCTACCACAAGCTCTTATAGCAGTTATTTTTAAGTTGAGAGAGTGAGACGCCGCTCTACGGCATGTAGAGAGGCGTCTCACTCTCTCAACTTAAAAATAACTGCTTTAAGAGCTTGTGGTAGGCCAACAGTACTCACGAGTTCTTAATAGACTCTACACACGTTCCGATCCGACAGCCGATTTGGTCTGACCAAATCTGGACGTGTGTAGCGTCGTCGTCCGACCATAATTATTGGTAGCCATAACACCTCATCAATAAGTGCTGCTTTTAGTAAATATTTAGCATGTTCTAGTATTTTAATGAAATTAACAGAAATGAAAAAAATAATGAAAATTGAATTCTTTAAAATAATAAAACATTAAAAACCGAAAATCATTTTCTTTTTATCTATCTATTGCAAGCAAATCAAGGTTTTCAGTATTTATAAATAATATTAATATTGGGAGATTAGCAGCGTGTGTAGCGGCTAGCAGCTAGCTACACACGTTCCGATCCGACAGCCGATTTGGTGCGAGCGAACCTCAGTGCAGTACCCCTAGTGTAAGTTTTTATGTCAAAAAACGCAAACTATCGTGAGTCCGTATTTATGTCAATTTGTATGAAAACTGTATCAGCGCCTCTAGCGGCGAGTAGCGCGCTTATGCAGTTTTCATACAAATTGACATAAATACGTACTCGCGATAGTTTGCGTTTGCTTGACATAAAAACTTACACTAGGGGTACAGATCTGAACCGCGCCTACACACGTTCAAACCAAATCTGCCGCACCAAATCTGTCGGCGCTACACACGTTCCGATTTGGTCTGGCCGCACCTAGCTGTTGTTGCAGTGTTGCCAGCCACTGCTAATCTCCCAATATTAATATTATTTATAAATACTCAAAACATTGATTTGCTTGCAATAGATAAGTAGATAAAAAGAAAAATATTTCTAAATCAAAACCAACCGGTCAAATCGGCTGTCGGATCGGAACGTGTGTAGAGTCTATAACGACGAAGTAATTAAAAGGAATAACAAAATATCGCAAATGATTTTTAAATACAGAAAACTTAGAATATTTATTTTTACTTCTTAACACAATCAATAAAAGATTTAAACTATAATAATGTAAATTATTTCATGAAATCACGTAGGTACCTACCTACCTACATGTTATTTTGTTAGAAAACATATAAATATGTCATTTTATGGAACATTATATATGTACTTTTAAAATTATTACTTATACTTATATAGGACTTAATATATTGACAAAAATAAACTAACTACCAATTTATCTCTCACTTTTCATAACAAAATCATACCATTCGAGAATTTGCCTGTACTGCAATGAAAATTTTAAATGCAAGAAAAAATATAATTTTATGAAAGTTCACGAAGGATTTGATTTAATAAAAAGATTTTTTTTGTTGATTTAACCAGAAAAAATGAGTTAAATAGTTTATTACATATTTTTTTGATCTTATGGTGTAAAAAAATGCATGTTAAAATTAGAAGTTAAAAATATATATAGGTACTTACCGAATTTAAGTTGACGAGTGTTTTGAGACACGCAAGATGAATGATAGATGAATAAATATTTCTGTTGATTCAATCAGTTTTTTTATTTTATTTAATCACCTAAGTAAACCTGTAACCTGTAACCTGTACCTGGCTGTACTTTTGATATTGGGGGCAATAGAGCATACTTTCAATATTTGGGGGCAGTGGGGAATGTCTGAATGAAATATTAAACTGACCCCGGGGGCTATGGAGCATAAGTCAAAAAAAAATCCACCCGTCTCACAACCGTTTTTTTCTAAAAAAGATACTTCATTTTTAATTTCTCAAGAGTAAAAATTGCATTGTGAATGCAAAAAAGTAAAATTTATATAAATTAGAACGTTTTTTTTATATATATCACAACGGGGTAGCACGTAGCCTTCATCGGACCTGATAAGTGGTGATAAGGCTGAAGGTGGAAGCGCACTACTCCCGGAATCCTCAATCACTGAGGAACAGGCTATCTTATCTCAGACTGCCGGAACACAATAATGATGGAAACATCATTATTATTGCGTCAGACTTAAAAGATAGCCAGTCGGACTATATAAGAACAAGTCCTACAACCAACCAAACCGAATACAATAATAATGTACCCCCACTGGGAATCGAACCCGGGACCTCTGGGTCTGAAATCAGTGAAGACCACAGAGGTGGTTAAACGTCTGTTAAACTTCAATACTAATTATTATTTATACATACGCCAGATGCTTCGTTCGCCGTTAAATATAATGAATTCTTCAGTGGGACTGGCCATGCCTTCATCTAAAGCGAAACCGACATTTAGTTGTTTAAATTCTTCGGTCAGCACAAATATTTTCATGCCATCATGGCCACCGATTTCTTCATCTACAAATAAAATGAGTGTATTATAAAGTAAGTTTATTAGCTTTTATAATAATAACAAATAACATAATCGCCACCACCTTACCCACCCACTCAGGCGCGAATCGTATAGGGAGGGAGAGGGAGTCGCTTAAGGCAATAATAATATAATATCTTACTAACCTGGAACAAAAGATACGTGAAGTGTTCTCTTTAAGCTTAATCCGGATTCCTTCAATTTCCTTATGGCTTCCAGGTACTGAATGCCTACACATTTCATATCTTGGGATCCTCGTGCAAAGATTTTTCCATCTTGATCAATATGACCACTAAACGGTGGGTAAGTCCAACTATTCTGAAATGTAACGGTTTTTGATGACGATTTATGAACCGTCGTCGTTTCATTTTAATAATTTACATTACTAACATAAATAGCGGTACTTACCACAAACACCGGAACCACATCCATGTGTGAATTCAACAAAATAGATGGCAATGACGGATCCTGGCCTAACCATGTCAACACCACAATCGGTTTCTTCTCTACCAGTTCATAGATCTTGAAAGACAAACCCAGTTCCTTTGCCTGTCGTTCAAGAAATGCAAGACAGTCATCTGGAGAGATTTACAATATCTTTGAACCCAAGAACCTACACTAGGAGTTGATCTATCGACAAACAACACACATTTTGTCCTTGAAATTATGAGGCCGGCAACCGGTGAGCTCCCCATTCTAACATAATGATTTGAAATAAGAGCGTTATTTTCTGAACTTGTGAAGGTTTTCGGATTAAGACAGTATAAAGGGCGTCCCAAAACTATGCGACATGGAGGGAAAGTACCTTACCTACCTTAAATACTGAACTGAAAGGAGACCTCATTTTTATTTTTAAAAGAAAATGAACTGCTTTCAAAGAATTTTAAATAATCGCCTATCTGAACTGGAAATCGAAACCGCTGAATGTAAAAAAAATAAAAAATTACCGATCGCAAGGTTCGATTATACCTAAGCAATTATATATTATTTCCCTATCATCAATGTTTGATAATGTGTTAAGTTACACCACCTCGATTAGTTTAAAAATGTTTGAATAATTTGGTGCGGTCTGTTCCACCATGTGGCATAGTCGTGGGACGCCCCCAGGGCGTCCAATGACTAGTATTATTAGTAGAATTAAGGGCTTATTACACTTGGCTAAATTCAGCATCTAATTAAGCATAGATTGCTTTCTTTGAGCTCATTTGTAGCAAGTGATGCAATCAAAACAAGCAATGTATGCTTAATTAGATGCTGAATTTAGCCAAGTGTAATAAGCCCTTAACGTTTTTATTATCTACTAGCGGCCGCCCGCGGTTTCACCCGCGTGGAATACATGACGTTATCCCGAGGGAATATGATATTTTTCCGGGATAAAGTAGCCTAAGTTACTCCTTATTACATCAGCTACCTGCCAGTGAAAGTCCCGTCAAAATCGGTCCAGCCGTTTCAGAGATTAGCCGGAACAAACAGACAGACAGACAGAAAGATTCATTTTGGTATATGTACCGTATATATAATCATACTAGCGGCCGCCCGCGGTTTCACCCGCGTGGTTCCCGTTCCCGTGGGAATATCGGGATAAAAAGTACCCTATGTGTTATTCCAGGCTATAATCTATATCTGTCGCAAATTTCACCCAGATCCTTTCAGTAGTCAACATCACTAAATGTTGTGTTATATCATTCACGCGAAAACGCCTACCACTTCACTACAATTATAACGTTCAGTCGCAAATGCTAAATAGGTGTGGTGTTGTAAAAGATCTCGGCGTCCTGTTTGATGCGGATTTGTCATTCAGAGCACATTACGACTCCGTCGTGGTGAGATGTAACCAGTTGCTGGGCTTTATTTTCAGATCGTCTAAACATCTCAAGAACCAGTACTCCTTCATTTTACTTTGGTGCAGTTTGGTACGTAGTGTGTTGGAGTATGGGTCTGTGATATGGTCTCCTTTTTACCAAACTCACATTGAGAGACTCGAAGGGCTCCAGAAAAAATGTCTTAGGCTAGCATGCTATCAATCGAAACTGTCTACTAGGCAACTGTCATACAATGATCTCCTGCAAAAATTCAATCTCACAAGTCTTCAACTCCGGCGATTACATACCGATATTCTTTACCTTAACAAAATATTGAATTCACATATCAATTCTCCCGATTTGCTCTCAGCCATAAGTATCAACATCAGATACAGATACCGTAATCCTAAAATATTTACACTCGACGTCTACAAAAATAATACCTCCTATTATAACCCTATCGTACGCATGTGCAGAGTGTATAATGAGATAGCGGTTAAATACCCTAGCCTTGATATCTTCGACCATCGGTTCCCTAATTTTAAACTATCTGTCAGGTCAACCGTTCTATCTGAGTGATCGCTGAGTTCCTGCCTTAGTTATTTATTACTGGTATTATTATTGTCATTTATTAATTTTAATCCAATTTTTTTATAATAATCTGTACATAATTCAATTTCAATTTAATTTAACTCTACTTTTAATTTTATTCTATTTCAATCAATTTTTAATTATTTTATTGTTACTGACCCATTTTAATGTTTTTATTATCTTTTATTTATTAATTTAATCCAATGTTATTTTTTTTTAAATTTAGATTTTGATATGTAATTCATTTTAATTTAATTCAATCTCATTCAATTTTTTAATATATTTTTTTTTAATTTAAATTACCGATATCAATGTTTTTATTATCTTTGTTCACGATTCTAGTTATTTAACCTAAGTTAGTATACATATTTAATCTAACTGTGTGCATTGCTTTGGATTGCGTCCCAGTTCAAAACTTTTATCTTTTTATCTTTTTACTTTATAATTGGATGTTATCTGTTTATGTGCCTATTAAATAAAAAAAAAAAAAAAAAGTAGTTTTTGCGTGAAAGAGTAACAAACATCCATACATCGATACCCACAAATTTTCGCGTTTATAATACATTACACGACGCTATCCCGAGGGAATGTGATATTTTTCCGGGATAAAAGTATCCTAAGTTACTCCTTATTACATTAGCTATCTGCCAGTGAAAATCCCGTCAAAATCGGTCCAGCCATTTCAGAGATTAGCCGGAACAAACAGACAGACAGACAAACAGACAAAAATTGTAAAAAATGTCATTTCGGTATGTGTACCGTATATTATTATATAATTAATATAATTATATTCTTGTAGTAAAAAGCGGTTATTAACCGACTTCTAAATAAAAAAGAAGGAGGTTCTCTATTCGTCTGTATGTATGTTTTTTTTTTTTGTGTATGTCCACCGATTACTCGAAGACGGATGGACCGATTGAAATGATTGAAACGTTATTACATCAGGTTGGTTTCCAAGTTGGTCCCATTTTTTGAAATTTTGAAATCGGTACAGTAGTTTTCAGGAAATCTTGAAAATACTGTCGTTTTCGTTACCACTTTATGTGAATTTAATACGTATCTTTAGGCATCACGGGATACCTCAAGGTATTTTAACCGACTTCAAAAAAGGAGGTTTTCAATTTGATCACATACCTATTTACCAGAATGCAAGTAAATTGCCTGCACGATGCACTAAAAAGAGTGAAATAAAAATTATTTTTATAAAAAAATAAAACCGCCTTCAAAAAAATTACATCAATGCTATTTTATTAGATGGGTCCGCCCCACTACACTAAGCGATCATCATTCAATTCATGAAGATTTAACAGTCTAACCACTTACACGCGGGTACCAGTACCAATTGCCCTGCAATATTTAGATAACAGTGTGTGGGTTATGAATTGCAACGAGAGGAGAGGATGCTTGTTATAACTACAGAACAGAATATGGTATACAAACAAGAAACTACCGTATCACAACATAGGATTTTGACAAAGCTTATTAAAAAAAATAGAGTGTGTGGTGGATTTAGAATTTCTGAAAGTCAAATAAGTTATCGACTGTAAAGTTGGGCCCTCGGTTCACACATAAAGTATTGAGAGCCTCAGAGCCCACCTGTAGTACCGCATGAACTATCGACACTACAGAAAAAGTCTTTCTTTGGGTCAAAATAACGAATATCAGTTGCTTTACATGATCGTCTGTAATATCAATATTAAATAAACACTGAATTTCAAATTAAGATCCAGCAAACTTCAGGACTAACACTAGTGACTATGTTACTCAAAAACACGACGACGTCACACTAAATGGGGTGACCTGCCCTCTGATTCACAAACCGTCGGAAACGCTTCCGACACCGGAATGTATACTCTGTCACTGTCACTCACTATAGAATAGACAAAGACAAAGCAAAGAATTCTAATCTGATTCCGTTTCCTACGGTTTGTGAATCAGGAGGCAGTAGCAGACTTGGCCCCCTGCTCTGCTTCTGGTCCTGACCCGCGATTGGTGTGCTCAAGCCTTTAGCCGAATTAAACCACTTTATCTCAACTTATCGTAAAGTAAATGCAAACTTTATCTAATCAAAAAGTAAGATAAATAGGTACCTACCGTCGTTGGAGAAATCAAGGAGAAATAGTCATTCATTTCATTAATCTACTCACCATAATTGACATTCGGTTGTACACTGGGAATTCTTAAATACTCCACGAAGTTAATAACCGACTGGTTGTTCTGGTATTTCTCAGCCATATTATTTAACTTTTAATTGTAATTATTTTTATTTTGTTTGACTTTGCATTTAGGCTGTGTGACAACTCTAACCTTTACTACTTATCTGCAACAATGTATTTAATGTACGCGTCCGAGTACGACAGAGTCGCAAGCGCTTCTATTTATTCAGTTCAGTCAGCCAGCCACGTCGTTTTAAAATTTAATGATCTCAGACACCTACTGCGTGCTGGCTGTCATGATTGTCAAGAAGTCAATGTTTAATACAAAGAGTAGAGTAGGTAGCTATTTTTGTAATCTTTAGCTACAGTGTCTGATAAGTCTTGTGGTTTTACTACGTACTTACGTACCTACTTATATTTTATCTTACGACGGGTTTTGTCAACGCTCTTTTATAATCACGTACCTACCTACGCAGGCAATGTGGTTGAGAATTTGAGATGCTTGAGACTATGCTTGAGATTTGCTAAACACACGTGGGCATTTTTCAAATCTTTTGACCATTGCCATAACATAATGTCCACTGACTTATAAATTCTCTTATTTAATAATTATTAGTGTAAACATCATGTTTAAAATGGCAATCGATAGGTAGGTAGCAAATTTAAACAAAATTAAATTAAAATAGAAAAATAATTAAAATAAAATCCTAATAAAAAATAAAAATATAACTACCTACATGTAAAGTCCATTCGCTTAGGGCATGTAAAGTCCATTTTTAATTTTCTGTTATTTTCATTTAAATACTAGAACATGCTACTTAAATATTTACGAAAAGCAGCACTTATTGATGAGGTGTTATGCCTTTATTATAAATAATTATTTAGTTTTACGACAGATTGCGAGTTTTTAAATAAAATTAACGAAAAAACTAATAGATAAAAGATTTTTTGCACAAATTGCCATAATTAAACCTTTCGTTTGTTCAGTCAAACTCATGAACGAGCATTAAATTGAATACTCTGAAAATCCCTTAAACGTAATTCGGCATTATTTTCTCCCTAAATCTAGGGGAAAACCTCCAAAATTGTCAACACTGCCAAGTTGGTCCGGTCGGAACTCAGAACAATAACTAATAGCCGCTACACACGTTCCGATCCGACCGCCGATTTGGTCTGGAGCAGACCAAATCTGGACGTGTGTAGCGTAGTCGTCCGACCATATTCGTGTTTGACGCGGTCGGCCGGATTTGGTTCGCACGAACTTCACTTCCTACCAAATCGGAACGTGTGTAGGCTTCCGACCGGACCAACTTGGCAGTGTTGACAATTTTGGAGGTTTTCCCCTAGATTTAGGGAGAAAATATGTAAAAGCGGAAATATTTAAAGCAGGTAAATTACGTTTAAGGGATTTTCAGAGGATTCAATTTAATGCTCGTTCATAAGTTTTACGTAGGACTGAACGAACGAAAGGTTTAAATATGGCCATTTATGAAAAGATTCTATTTATCTAATTGTTTTTTTAGAATATTATGTTTAAAAACTAGCAATTTGTCGTAAAACTAAATATATATAAAAAGGGCATAACACCTCATCAATAAGTGCTGCTTTTAGTAAATATTTAGCATGTTTAGTATTTTAATGAAAATAACAGAAAATTAAAAAATAATGAAATTGTTTTTTATAGTAATAAAACATTAAAAACCGATAATATTTTTCTTTTTAATTTATTTATTGCAAGCAAATTGATGTTTTCAGTATTTATAAATAATAATAATATTGGGAGATTAGCAGTGGCTGGCAACACTGCAACAACGGCTAGAGGTCGGCCAGACCAAATCGGAACGTGTGTAGCGCCGACCGATTTGGTCTGGCAGATTTGGTTTGAACGTGTGTAGGCGCGGATCAGATCTGCAGTGAAGTTCGCCCGCACCAAATCGGCGGTCGGATAGGAGCGTGTGTAGCGGCTATAAAGCTTTAGTTATTGTTCTGAGGGTCGGAAGCCTACACACGTTCCGATTTGGTAGGAAGTGAAGTTCGTGCGAACCAAATCCGGCCGACCGCGTCAAACACGAATTTTGTGATTCGGCATTTATTAAATTATATTTTCTTAAATAATCTATGTTTAATAAAAATACAGGTGGTTACGACGGTTGTGACTTGTGACAATTCGAGTGATGATGAGTACTTAATCATAATAATTATATAAAAATTAATAATAATTACCTATTATTATTTGTAAATCACTTATTTAACTTCCTTTTATATAAAAATATACAAATTTTCATTAAAATGGGCGCTTTTCTGAAAGCTCAGTCACTAGATGGCGCTGTCCCACCTATGCAGTTAGAAGGAACGCGACTTTTTTACGTAAAACGGAACGTCAGACAGATGTTACTTATTTACCTAAATCTTTAAATTTACCTATTTCGTTTCTGTTCCTCACAGTAGTACTTATTTATTATATTATTAGTTTCCTTTGGGTTGTTAAAAAGTAATTAATTTAAATATGTTTCATACCAAAATATACCATAGACATGTACATACTTATTCAACGCCATCTAGTGAAGCAATTGGAAGCTTTTTTTTTTAAATGGCCTAAAAGAAAATCGCTCATTGACTTTGGTACCCAACTTGAGTGTATTATTTTATATCTGTAATTTATAGCAAGAGCCACAATGCCGTGCGGGTGTACCGACACTATCGACAGTTTTCTATGTTGATTGACTTTCTTTTGACCATTCAAGGCAAGTAGGTAGGTAGGCACTGTTCAATTATTGTTAATATACATAACCTCTCTACTGGCTGGGTGCGCGCGTGCCGTTTCCCCCGTCTGGCTCACCTCCCCGCGGGCCTCTGACGGGGCCTCTCACACGGGTGGGAACAGGTGCATTCTGAGTCGTCAAAAACATGTTCCGATTAGTACCTACATTGATTTTAAAAGATACATATTATTGTTTTAACACGAAAGTCGTTTAAAGTTTTCCACCAAGTATCTAAAAATAACTGAAGTTTATTAGAATCATAAGTTTTAGTGTACCTATTTTATATAAAATATTGTGATGTGAAATGTGAAGTCATCTATAAGTACTATCACTACATAGTATAAAACAAAGTCGCTTTCTCTGTCCCTATGTCCCTTTGTATGCTTAAATCTTTGAAACTACGCAACGGATTTTGATGCGTTTTTTTTAATAGATAGAGTGATTCAAGAGGAAGGTTTATATGTACTTTTTATCCCGATATTCCCACGGGAACGGGAACCACGCGGGTGAAACCGCGGGCGGCCGCTAGTCTATACTATAATATTATAAAGAGGAAAGATTTGTATTTTTGTATGTAACGAATAAACTCAAAAAGTACTGGACCTATTTCGAAAATTCTTTCACCGTTAGAAAGCTACAGTCTTCCCGAGTGACATAGGCTATATTTTATCCCGATATTCCCACGGGAACGAATACCACGCGGGTAAAACCGCGAGGATCCGCTAGTAAAATATACTTTCGTAACGTCAGGTGAGTAACGTTTTTGTATAGCATTTGTTTGAAGAAAATAAAATAATATTCAAGTCATGTAAAATTTAACGCTTGTAGCCCATCATGTCATGGTCGGCCAACATGATCGGCCATCCTGGTACTGGGGGCTTTAGGGGTGACAGGCCGCTGCCGACAGGCGAACTGATCCATCTGTGGGGCGCTTTAGATACCTACTATAGTAGTCACTTCAGTTGGGTGTCAGTCTATGACAAAGTTGGAGGTTTGATTCGCGGGCCAAAAACAGTGTGAAAAACTTTTGCCAGAACTTGATTTGGTATTGCAGCAGGTAAGTTATTTCTTAACTACTGTTTGTTTGAAACCAATAAACAAGTCCAACCGAATAAACACCGCAAAATCTCTCTCAAATTCGAAAATATTTTGGTGGGCAATGTCAAATTACTTTTTCTGAAGCAGTATTTACAACTTTGCCCACTAAAATATTACCGTTAGGGTTGTCTCCTCCGCGTTAAAAACTGAAAGAGTGATAAATAGGTATAATCATCAGCAAACAAGTTGAGCCCTGACGCAATGTATACTTTGTTTTAAACATAATACGTTGGAATGAGAATACGTTGAATTGTTATGAGACTTTAAAATGAAAATGTTCCTATTACCTATAATTATACTTCATGCTTCGTCCTCAAGATTAGCTTGATTTAACACTTGTAGTAGTACGCCCTAGTAATCGCCAATTTCACACTATATTGAGAATATACCTACTTATAAATTAAAAAAGTAATAAAAGAAAATTATTATTTTTTAAATTTCAAAAGTGGGTAGTCAACACCGATCTGGCTCAAGCGCCCATCATAGCTGTCATTCGCTTTCTAGTGCGTCGCCGATTCACATCTAGTTTTTAAATTGTGTTAAAAAAGTTGTTAGTTGTTGTTAAAAGTGATTATTTAGGATGCCCAAACGCAAAAAAGATAACTGTGAACACATTAAACGAAAAATTATAAGATTGGAGAGAAAGTTGGAGCAAAAAAAGAAGCACCACCACCGGTGAGATTTATCTTGTTCTGAGTTATCGGAACAATTCTATCGCTCGTCGTCCTTATCTTATGGTACGTTATGTATTTTTATACATTTATAAGTCACTGGCCTTGACATATTATATTGCATATTGAGGTTCAGTGACCTGGTTTTCTAACGTTTCGCAAAAAATGCAAACGATAATTACGTTCAACGATAAAACGGTTTGACTATTTAACTACCTACTTATTACTAAGTTTGTAAAATAAATACTTTCAATAAAGTGTAACAAAATTATTAATTAATTTTAAAGTTATAATTGAACATAAATGCATTAGTTCGTCACAGACTTTTACAAGTTCTCGTATAAGTAGATTTCAAACAGTTTGCGGGCAGTACTTTCTATGAACTGGGACTGCTTCTTACTGAAAATAATTCACATAAGTGACTAAGCTAAAAAAGAGCTTTGTACTCTAAAGTATTATGCTTATTATGATGTGTTGATTTTCAATAGTTTTTCAATAGTTTGCGGACAGTACTTTTCTTTTGAACTGGTACTGTTAAACAGTTTGCGGGCAGTACTTTCTTTGAACTGGGACTGCTTCTTACTGAAAATAATTTACATAAGTGACTAAGCTAAAAAACAGCTATGTACTCTAAAGTATTATGCTTATTATGATGTGTCGATTTTCAATAGTTTGCGGACAGTACCTACTTTTTTTTTCGAACTGGGACTGTCTCTTACGAAATTTAATTGCATACCTAAGGTTAAGCAATACATAATCTCAAATATTGATAACATAATCATCATTATATACACTGCAGTCACTGGGTCCTACAAACAGTACAACGGGACTGTTATAAGGTACCTACTACTAAGTGTAGTTTGCGGACAGTACGTGTTGTTATAACTGGGGACTGTCTCTTACAATATTATACTGACATGCTAAAATTGTATGAACATGAGGCTTACTCTGTCCCTTACATACGACCAAGAGGTCATAGTTGACCTCGACGCACCATGTTCTAAGGGTTAACCTGAAGGACAATTAGAACAAGTACTTGGAACCAATCCCCAGTACATCCCAGTCTGAAAACATTACAAATATACAGGATGGTCATTCGTCGACTGAGGCTACGAAGCGTGATCTACCTTCAGATCAAACGTCTGCTCTTGAAACAGAAAACGTACACTTAGATAGTGAAGTATTAGAAATATTAGGTACTGACCCTACTTCAGTCAGGAGTGCTGGAGTTTTCCAGCACTGGGTCACAACAGGTATTAACAAAGAATTGCGTAAAGAACTCGTAAGTACATGACCCCAGAAAATTGCAAATTGATTGACCCACCTGAGCTTGATCCTAAGATTAAAGCAGCTGTTACAGATATTATTGCTAAACACAATAAGGCCATTCAACTGAAACAGAAGGAATCGACTGCTGGAAACACTTGTCTGGTAAAATCTATACTATTATATTGTCTGCAAATGAGAAAAATACAGCCTTGCTAAAACACTTATGGATTTGGCAAAAATTATGTGTGATTGTCAACATTCTAATTCAATTTACAATTTTTTTTCTGAATGCCGTGAAGATGGATCTAAGGGATTCTCTTCAAAAAATCAAAATTGATAAACAATTATTCGGCGAAAACTTAAGGGAAAACAAAAAATCTGCTAAAGCTATTAACAAGTCTAGCACAGACCCAAAGCAATCAACGACACAAAAGTTTCCTAATAAGTAAGTTATACAGTTCTTCGCGAAATTTAAACTGGAAGGGTCCGGGTCCTAGTCGCAGGCCGACGGGCCCTCCCAGGACGAAGGAGCCTGCAACGACTTCGACGCGTAGACGGCTCATCAACTTATCGAAGCAGTCGCAGTATCCGTGGCAGAGACAGAACAACAGCCGACGCTAAATACGTTAACGCATGCAGGTCGTTTATCATTATTCTATAAAGAATTTTTAATGATTACCAAGGACCCACTGGTTCTTTTTCATAAAAGGGATATAAGATTCCCTTCAATCGAAAGCCGATGCAACCTGTATCACCGTCAACCCAAAAATGTAGTGAAAAGGAAAAGGCTCTTTTCATACACGAAATAAAAAATTTGCTGTCTCTGCAATTTCAGAGATCTCTGAATCTGATCAATATCTATCAACTATTTTTTAGTACCCAAGCCAAATGGGAAAATGCGCTTCATCTTAAACTTATCACTAAATAAATTTATTGACTCAAGACATTTTAAACTCAAGGATTTAAGAACAGTAATAAAATTGATACCGAGAGATCGTAACCGTGCACAGTAGACCTGAAAGACATACTTTTTGTTAAAAATTCACAAGGAAGACCGAAAATATCTAAGATACCAATTTGATCAAAAAGCATATGAATTTAATGTCTTATTATTTTGTTTAAACACAGCTCCTTTTTTCACTAAAGTCATCATGAAACCGGTCATGAAATACTCATGATTATATGGTTACCTGTCAACAATATATTTGGATGACCTCTGTCTAATATAAGGGTCTTAAAACTTACAAGATACCGTAAAGTTGCTTACAAGCTTAGGTTTCATTATAAATACCGATAAAAGTAATTTTATACCTTCTCAGTCTTGTAAGTTCTTAGAGTATAGTTTAAACTAAAAGAAATTCTAGGTCACTTTGCCAAAATTAAATTAGCAATACAAAAGTTTTCTAAGTTAAAAAGGTGTAAAATTAGAGAATTTGTTAGTTTTATTGGACTGTTAATATCCGCCTGTCCCGCCGTGAAATGCAGCTGGTAGTATACTAAATTATTTAAAATATGTATAATTAGTACATGGATATACCTTGTTACTTGGAACAGGATTTCTATTGGTGGAGCCGCACCAAAATAAAAATAGACAAGTATGACCTGGAAGTTTTTCAGGTGCCTCAACTACGGGGTGGGGAATTGCATGTGGAGACCACAGAGCTAGAGGTTTATGGAGTGTAAAAGAAAGTAGCAGACAATAAATTATTTAGGAATTCTTGCTGCGTTTATTGGTTAAGATACTAACTGTCAAGTACTTCTACGAACTGACAATACCACGGTAGATTCCTACGTAAACCGTATGGGTGATATACACTCCCCACACCTGACAGAGATCGCAAAAGACCTCTGGCAATGGCGTAAACGTAAAAATCTTTACGTTTTTGCATCTCATATTCGATCTTCAGATAATACTATGCAGGCAGACCAAGAATGGCAGCTAGCTGATTATGCCTTTCAACAAATTGTTGAAAAGTTTCATAGATATTTTCATTGATACGCTAGTCGTTAAAAATAATAAATGTCCAAGATATATATCCATGGCATAAGGATCCGGATGCATACGCCGTAAATGTTTTTTTTTTTCAGTGTCGTGGTCGAAATTAAATTTTAATGTTTTTCCTCCTTTCACAATGATGCCTAAATGTTTAAGAAAGATTATCTCTGACAATGCCACAGATATAATAGTTGTTCCATTTTGGTCCACATAAACGTGGTATCCACTATTTAAGAGTCTTTTAATAAGTAAACAATTCGTTTTCAAAGCTGATTCAAACCTAATTTTGTCTACAAATTCCAGCCGCAAACAAATGCGCAACTCCATTGCCCTGGTGATGGTGATGATACGAAGAGGCGTCAAATAATTTTCTCTGGACGTCATGCTTAACCCCTTTTTTGGATAACTCGTATAAACAATACGAAGTTTGCTAATAAAAGTGGTTTATTTATTGTCAACAAAATAAACTAAACTTATACGAAAGTATCAATTCCCGATATACAAAATTTTTTGCATCTGCTTTAAACAGTGGCGCTCAGTATGGCACAATTAACGGTTATCATTCTGCTTTGGCTTTAATAACTAAAATTGATATATCACTAAATCAAGAAATAAAAAGATTTATTAAAGGAGTTTTTCGTACCAGACCTCCATCCCCTAAATTTAATGAAGTCTGGAATATAGCACAGATTTTAAATAGTCTTGAAAAGTGGTTTGCTAACGAAAGTTAGAATCTGGAATATATATATATATATATATATATATATATATATATATATATATGTATATATTTAAAAAAAAACACATTGCTCGTTATACCATTCTATAACGAAAAGCCAAGTATTTGTCCTGCAAGAGTTTTGATTACTTACCTTGAAATGAAAATGTTTCTCTGTCCTGATTCCGACAATTTATTTATTAGTTACCGAAAGCCATATAAGCCTGTTACGTCACAAACCTTATGGGCGTTTGTGCACTACACTGAATTTTACCGATCCGGAAAAAAACGGATGCTTGTATTTTAATAATTAATTATTATAAATAATAGAATTTATTTATTTCGTGTAGTTTAGGGTTCGAAACATTGAAACTACACGAAATAAATAAATTCTTACTATTATAAATGATTAAATTATTAAAATACAAGCATCCGTTTTTTTCCGGATCGGTAAAATTCAGTGTAGTGCACAAACGCCCTATGTCGCCGCTCCATACAAGTAGCGCCATCTACCGAGCGACGTGCGACAGTGTAGAATACGCTGAAAGAAGCCGTTGAAAGAATCCCGACCACACCGCTCTTAACCGCTACCACTCTCGCTATACTCCCATATATTTTATTGTAATTTCCGAATAAAACTCATATTTCACGTATAATAAATAATTCATTGGAAGCCCGAAGACCCCCGTTGCCCACCATATGGACCTACGAGCCGAATATTGAGAAGAAACGAAAACTGAAATTCATATTCATCGCACCAGCGACGCCGACGTCTTCATTCTTCAGCAGCTCAACGGTCAGGTCTTTGATCCCATCTTCCAACAATCCTAATACGAATTTGTCTCAAAACAGTGTGTCATTTTTTGTATTCTAGCTAGTGTCGTGCGTAATTAACTTTGCGTGCCAGCCGTACCTACGCTACGTATCTTCATAAAATAGTGAGTACCTTACCTTTACTTGAACGTAGGCCTCTAAAATGGGTGGTGAAGATAATTTGTCAGTGCCTGTAGCTCGTTCAGTTTCTCCTACGAGAAAAACTGATCTTTCTGACCTAAAAAAGCAACGCGGTAGCTTGAAGGGAAGATTAACGAATTTAAAAAAATATTTAAATAATTTCAGTTCTATTAGCCCATCTCCATTACAAATAAAAGAGATTAAATTTAGAATGCAATCGGCTAATGAGTTTTATAAAACGTTTAATGACGTTGAAAGCAAAATTGAGGTTTGTTCTCCTGATTCAGACATTGAATCGAACCAGGAGTACGTAGATTCTTTCGAGTCATTATATTTTAGTATTTTAGCAACCGCTGAAAGTATAACTGAAAGTGGAGAAACTGGTAATTCAAAATGTAACGGCCATTTATCACGAGCTAACGTCAAACTGCCTGATATAAAGCTGCCTAGCTTTGATGGATCATTTGATCATTGGTTAGAGTATAAGAATTCGTATATAACCATGATCCACCAACGTTCAGATCTAGACGAAATCCAGAAGTTCCATTATTTGCGATCGTCACTCAGCGGCTGTGCAATGCAAGTAATAAGTGCGTTAGAATTCACTGCTAGTAATTATATACATGCGTGGCAATTATTGGAAAATAGATTTCATAATACTAGACTTCTGGTGCATAATCATTTAAAATCATTATTTTCTATTCCTACTTTAAAACATGAATCCCACGCTCAGATTAGGAAGTTAATAGACAATGTATTAAGAAACTTACGCGCACTTAAAACATTAAATGAACCCACCGAATCATGGGACACTATTGTTATTTATTTAATTGTTTCAAAGTTAGATTTTGCCACTGAACGCGATTGGGAAAATCATAAAGGTTCTATTCTAAATGATTCAGATAGAAAATTAAAGTTAGAGGATTTGCTTTCATTCCTTAAAAACAAGGCAGACATGTTAGATATGATAAACGCAAGTCATGATAAACCATTGTCATTGAATAAGCCTACGAATATTATAAATGAGAACAAACAGTGTCAGAACAAACTTTCTGCGCCGGTACACAGTTATGTATCGACAAACCATTCTAATTCAAAACGCAAATCATCTAACTTTAACAACAAACTTCCTAATAATTGTATTTTGTGCAACGGGAATCACGGTCTTTATTCGTGTTTTAATTTTTTAAATATGTCGGGTAGGGAAAGAATTCAATTAGTTGACGAGAAACAGTTATGTCGTAACTGTTTACGTTCCGGACATTCGATAACAGAGTGTGCGTTCGGACCGTGTAAGCAATGTCAACGCAAACATAACACTTTACTTCATATAAACGATAAATCGGTGCATAGGGAGCCCGTAGTGACGACACACGCCGCCGGCCCCTCCACCGCACTTCATTCCTTATCATTAAGCGCTGACGATGACTCAATTCATTCGCAGGTATTGCAGCCTGTTTTATTGTGTACGGCGTTAGTAGATATTATTGATAATGATAAACGTATTCACACAGCCCGCGCGCTGTTAGACAACGGTAGTCAACACAGTTTCATATCAGAAAACTTATGTAAACGATTAAATGCGTCCTGTATACAGTCCACAATTCATATTTCAGGTGTTTCACAATCAGTGACCCAATCAAATCAACAATGCGAGATTATTATGCGTTCTAAATTGAGCGATTATAACAGAAAGGTTAAATGTTTTGTCTTGAAGCGTATAACATCCAGTTTACCCTCGACTAGCATAGATTCCGATCTGATACGTATTCCTGACCATATCCAATTAGCGGATCCCACTTATCATATTTCATCGGAAATAGATTTATTAATCGGGGCGGATCTGTTTTGGGACATTTTAACTGATGGCAAACTTCGATTAGTTAACGGGCCATACCTTCAGAACTCGAAGTTAGGTTGGTTATTGTCTGGGCCATTATGTACCAAAAATTCATATAATATCAATCAAACAAATTCATATAATATCAATAAAACAAATTCATATAAAAATAATAAAACAAATTCATATAATAACAATCATAGTATTTGCAATTTTAGTCACTCTATAGGTGAACAACTACAACGATTTTGGGAAATAGAAAATGTACCACAGTTCTCTAACGTTCTCACTCATGATGAACAGTTGTGTGAGGAGTTGTTCACTCACACAACCAAACGTGAATCAGATGGTAGGTTTTCTGTTCGAATTCCACTAAAGGAATCGCCTGAATTATTGGGTGATTCATACAACTTAGCGAAAAATAGATTTCTTTCATTGGAACGTAAACTTGAACGTAACCCAGAATATAAACGTATGTACTGTGATTTTATCAAAGAATATTTATCTTTAGGTCACATGACTCGTATAGAAAAAATAGATGAGCCTCATTTTTTCTTACCGCATCACGGTGTTTTAAGAGAAAGCAGCGCAACAACTAAATTGCGTGTCGTTTTTAACGGTAGTGCTGCAACTGCATCTGGCAAATCGCTAAATGATATTCAGTTGCCGGGTCCAGCTCTTCAAAATGACATATTTTCAATTCTTTTACGTTTTAGGCAAGGTAAATTCGTAGCTTGCGCGGACGTGGAGAAGATGTTTCGTCAAGTTTTGATTCAACCAGATCAAAGAGCGTTGCAGCTCATACTTTGGCGTGACACACCAACAGATCCTCTGGGTGTTTACCAACTGAAAACGGTGACGTATGGTACTGTTTCAGCACCTTATCTAAGTATGCGTTGTATACGTCAACTCGCATTAGAATGTGATGATGACGTCATATCAAAAATAATTTTAGAGGATTTCTTTGTGGATGATTTGATAATTAGTAATGATGATCAACATGAACTTTTGTCTATTTGCGAAAAAGTATCAAATATTTTGCAGTCTGGATGTTTTCCACTGCGTAAGTGGACATTCAATTCTGATGTAACTTGTAACGCACCTGATAATTTATTTGCGAGCGAACATACGCAAAACAAAACGCTTGGGATTGGTTGGCATAACGATACTGATGAATTGCATTACACTACAAATATAAAGGAGTATTCTCATGCATCAAAATTAACGAAACGAATGATGCTATCTACCATTTCACAAATATATGATCCTTTGGGATTACTTTCTCCTGCGGTAATTATATCTAAAATATTGTTGCAAAAGTTATGGCTTAGTAAGCTCGATTGGGATGACACAGTCCCATCAGATATTGCGTCATTATGGTGTAAATTTATAGAAACATTAAAATATTTAAACGTTTTAAAAATTCCACGTCATGTAAAAAGCGATAATGTACAACATTTAGAGCTTCATATATTTAGCGATGCATCGCAAAATGCTTATGGGGCCTGTGCTTTTATTCGTTCATATAGTGATAATTCAGATGTCACCGTGAGGCTTTTGTGTGCAAAAAGCAAAGTGGCTCCTTTAAAATCCATCAGTATACCGCGTCTGGAGCTTTGTGGTGCACTGGTGGGCGCGAGACTTTATAAAAAAATAATAGATTCATTAAGGTTGAAATTCACTAATGTTTATTTTTGGACCGACTCAACCATCGTTATTGGTTGGATGGGCATGTCACCTCATTTACTAAAGACATTTGTTCAAGGTCGCGTCACGGAAATAAACGAAATAACAGGAAATTCCACCTGGTTACATGTCGCGGGCAAGGATAATCCAGCTGACCTGCTATCTAGGGGGCAGACACTGGATTCACTAATAAGTTGTGACTTGTGGTGGAGTGGTCCGTCATATTTAAAAGTTAATAATAATGATTTTTCAAGAAATATTCGTGATAATTTAATTGATATAAATAATTTGCCGGAATTAAAGTCTCAATCTCAATCATATAATTTTGCTACCGTTTCTCAATGTAATATAATTCAATTCGATAAATACTCGTCATTCAATAAGCTTAGACGCGTATGGGCGTTTGTATTACGATTTTTATCAAACATACGTAAGCGTCATCGGGACAGCGTAGATGCAGGTGTGTGCGTGCCGTTGATGCCGCAAACCGGTTTCTTATCTGCGAGTGAATTGAATGCGTCGCAGCGCTTATTAGTCAGATGCGCACAGCAGCAATCGTTTCCCGAGTTATATGAATGTTTGGTAAACAATTTGCCAGTAAAAACAAACAGTAAAGAAATGAATAGTATTTCCGGTTTGAATGTGTTACTAGATGAACATAAGTTAATACGTGTAGGCGGTAGACTTGTTAATTCCACTAGTTTCGAATATAATAAAAAACACCCGATTTTATTGTCAAGTAAACATTTACTAGGTATCAGTTTTGTTGGTTAGGTATGAACATTTACGTTTGCTTCACGCCGGTCCACAGCTGTTATTGTCCAGTTTGCGTGAAAATTTGTGGTTACTTGGTGCTAGAAACTTAATTAGGAAAATAGTACACGAATGTGTCATGTGTAAACGAATCAGAGGTAAGACATTAAATCCAATAATGGGAAACTTACCATCTGAACGATTGGAACCTGGATTTCCGTATTATTGCAATTACCTGCAAGTTAGCTGGGCAAATTTTTATTTCTTGTTTAAAAGAGCGGTGATATCAAAGTGTATTTTTTTAGTATTTGATATTTTTTATATTACCTATGTATTATCCTACTAAGATATAATGTTTAAGATAATAATGTAGTACCCACGTTGATGATTAAAAACCAAAGATCATAAGAAACTTGATGTTATGACAATATTTTCTTAAAACAATGTCATTACATACTTATCTTTTTACAAATTTTTATCACTTTCTCTAAACATCCTACATTTGTAAACCAAATCGCAGAGAATGAAGCCGTGAAACATAATTGAATATCAAACGAACTTACCAAGTGAAGTTCGATCACAATTATGTGATCGGCTTCATGCGATTTATATACACCCTCCCTATTCTATAATTAATAATATCATGTATTTATTACTTACCCTTCCCTCTATTTGATAAAAATCTATAAAAAGTGCTTTAAACATAATGATTCGAATGTGACAGGTAACCAAACAGGAGGCCTACCACAAGCTCTTATAGCAGTTAAAAATAACTGCTTTAAGAGCTTGTGGTAGGCCACCAGGTAAGTTAGGGACCACGGAGTAGAGGAATGTCTACTCTGTGAATCTGCTATTGCGGAACACCTTATCCACTCGGGGCCAAATCACTGGATTGAGTTTTAGCTGAGCTGGTGGCCTACCACAAGCTCTCACACCCAATTGCAGGAAGCTCCATTAAAGTTAAAGCTTAATTAAATCTATTGCTGTCACTTTTTATTTCTTGACAACGAAAAGTGACAATGGAGCTTCCTGCAAGTGGGTGTTAGAGCAGTTATTTTTAAGTTGAGAGAGTGAGACGCCGCTATACGGCGTGTAGAGCGGCGTCTCACTCTCTCAACTTAAAAATAACTGCTATAAGAGCTTGTGGTAGGCCACCTGTTCGTTGCTAACTCGTCGGTTCTTGAACCGAATGACGATCTCTGATTGGTGCAAATGGCCCGTCGCTGTCATATCGCGCACTCGCGCCAAATTTAAAAGAGGCTATTTTCACGTTATTAGAATTATGATGTATCATTTTATATGCTAAGTTATATTAAATAGTATGATGTTGCTTATTAAAGCTTTAAATTACAGTATTTGAGGAACTTGTTTCGATGCTGTAAAACTTAAAATAATGTTAAGTTACAAAATCCGTGGCCGAGTTAGTAAATTACGTGTCAAGTTATTAACCAGAAGGACAAGTTAAAATAATTGTTGATCTTTACTTGCCGCTTTGTTTAAAATATTTAGTGGGCGTTGTAAAAAAGATGAATTAGTTTATTAGGGGCTAATATATTTTCCCCGTGGCTTGGTTATAAAAAAAGAAATTTAATCACGTGGCCAATTAAAGATTCTGTGGCTGTACTTATTATTTCCCGGTAGTAACAAGGGCAACAAACGCACGGAACGGCTATAGCGCGCGCCCCAGGCCCCGGCCGCGGCCGGAGTGCGCTCGAGTGAAGCCATGGAACGCACCCCTGAACAAAATGCTCGAAGTGGGGGAAGGGTGTAATTTAATTTTTTTTTTTCATCAAACGTTGAAAACTGCGATTTAGGACAAAAAGAAAAAATGTTTAAGAATGTGCAAGCAGCGCGCTCTTTCATGATACCCCATATGCCCTAGTAGCCCCCCACTTCGAATATAGTAGGGCAAACATGATCTCAAACTACTCCAAATTTCAAGTAGATAGCATTAGTAGTTCTCGAGATAGGTATCCAGTTGTGCGACAGACAGACAAAGTTGCACCATACAAGTTCCTTTTTACCATTTTGGTTCGGAACCCTATAAAGGTTTCTATTAAAGGTGCGTTGAAGCCAGCTCATTTCAACTATCTGCATTTAAGACAACAGATTACTGTGAAACGTTTATTGCTTACAAATATGACATAAATGTATACCTATTAACCCATATATGCCCAGTGGGTCGTTTTTGTCCTGTAAAACAGGTTTTGGAAAACGAGCGATTTTGTGAATCAAAACGCTTATTTACTACGCCTAGCGCCATTTATCGATCTATCAAAGTATTATCTACCAAACAAAACAAATATTTTTGATTGGCGGCTAGTTTTGTTACTACTGGTGACAGTTCTTCTCTTGACTTGATTTTTGGTGGCAAAAAAGTCCGGTTCTGCTGAGAATAATGCAAGTTATATTTTTTTCTACGGTAATAAACCTATTATGTCGTTTTTATTATAAAATTAGATAGATTATCTATCTCATAACCGTGAAAGTGTTATGAAATACATGTTTTTTACACAGATATAGTTTTCAAAACATTTGTGGGTCGATAACGACCCCTTGGGAAGAAGTGTATTTAATTGCAATTTGATTTCTAGGTCTAGAAGACCGCTAAACCAAACAATATCATAAACGAGTTGGAAAATTTTAACTCCGACGATGATATACTAGGTGCTGATATTTTTATTGAACCTCCTGGCGATGGCAGGGTATCTAACGGTGATTCCGGAGATAAAGAGGATATATTTTTCCATCATTTATCCCGTCGACAGTTACTCGCACCTGCAAGTATAACTTTGAAGCATCCATTTGCCGAGGAAACCGCGTCTAGCTTCAAGCGAGGATGAGGAACCCAATGATAGACCTCCATTGCCACTGGAACAAACAAGTCGCGGAAGAACATGTGGGAGAGCACGCGGAAAAGGACATAAAAGAGCACGCAGAAGAGGGAGAGGTATAGTTACTCAATGCCAAGCGGGTAGAGAGAGATCTTCCCAGGAATAATCGTGAGTGGACCACACCCCTTCCTAGGTCTGTTACAACGTTCTCTGAAAATAGTGACCCTATCACATTCTTTGAGCTCTTTTTCGATTGTGAAGTAATCGTTCACATAGTCAGACAAACCGTTATATATGCTGTTCGAGCGGGAAATATGAATTGCTCTTTGTCAGACAAATAAATATACTTGAAAAATGGAAAATGAAGTATTTAGAAAAAATCGACTCGTCTCACAACCAGCTCCGATGGGACTGGTTGTGAGACGAGTAGATTTTTTCTAAATACTTCATTTTCCATTTTTCAACCATAAAAATTGCATTGTGAATGCAAAAAAGTAAAAATTTAAATAAAATAAATATACTGCTTTATTGCAATCCTTATTTTGTCTGGTTATATTCCGTTGCCACGATGCCGAATGTACTGGAAAACTAATGAAGATACCCATAACATCCTTATCCTTCGAAGAGATATTGCGCTATTTTCATGTGGCTGATAATAGCGAACTGCCTGAAAATGACAAGATGGCAAAAATACGCCCGCTAATTGATATGCTAAATGCAAAATTTCTCCAGTATGCTCCAATTGAGAAGCAAATAAGCATTGATGAATCCATAGTTCCGTATTACGGTAGACATGGTTGCAAACAGCACATCAAAGGGAAGCCAATAAGATTAGGGGTCAAAATGTGGATTGCTGCGACGAGACTGGGCTACTGCCTTTGAAACAGAATTAGGAAAGTCATATTATCAATAAACTGATGGCTAAAGTACAGGAGGAGTTTCCTAATACGGATTTATCTGTCTATTGCGACAATTATTTTATTGGACTGCCATTGGCCAGCGATCTCAATGAGAAAAACGTGTTTTTCTCAGTTCTCAGTTCAAAATGCTTATCTCAGTTTCATTCTTGAATTTTGCCTTGAATTATATGAATAATTATGAAATTAATAAAGCATTGGTATTTTTATTCATCGTAAATTTAAAGTAACACATTTGACCCAGGGGTCGTTTTCGACCCATTAAAAAAAACACCCTTCCCTCAGTGCCACCTCAAATCTTCATTTACAGTCTTCATAAGAACCCTTCAAGTATCCACATATCCAAAAACGGAAGAAATCGGAGAAAATAATAGTTCTGGGCATATATGGGTTAAAGGCAATAATAGATAAGAAAATTAAAAAATATACAGGTACCACAAAATAATAATCATAGTATTCCTAAAATTGGCCTTATTGTACTTAAATCTTATATACAACTTGTAAAAATATGAATATTCGAAATATTACACTCAAGAAATTAATTTTACTTCTTTGTATTCACAATGCAAATTGTTATAGTTAAAGAATAAAGTATTAGATAAAATCAACCTGTCTTGTAACTAGCTTAGATGGGACACAAATTTGTCTAATACTTCATTTTTAATATTACACTAACTTATGGTTATTATTCAATGCAAAATATTATTTACAAAAATTCATCACACCAATCCTTCAGACACTGGTAGCAATCGGCTGATTGTTTGGAATTCGCACTGCATGTCTCCTTCATCCACTCCTGGAAAAGTTCTTTATCCTTTTTCAGTACTAGAAACTGCCCAAGCACCACATATGCCTGAAAGAAAGCATATTTAAACACTTAAAACACAGTGAATGCATATAAAATTACTAGGTACACATTAGTAAAATTTGTTTAAAAATGGTTTGAACTGTCAATATTATCACCATCATCGAGATCAACCAACGCTCTGACCCAACATTGTTAAATTGTTCTATGTGATTTACTACATACTACTACTAGGTACTACCTATTTATAACCGACTTCAAAAAAAGGCGGAGGTTCTCAGTTCGGTTGAATTTTTTTTTTTTATTTTTTTTTTTTTAATGTTTGTTACCTCATAACTTTGTCAATTATAAACCGATTTTAGAAATTCTTTTTTGGTTTGAAAGCATATAGTTACAAATTGGTCCCATTGTTATACGGTCAGGATCTGATGATGGCATCCTGGAGAAATCAAGGGAACTCTTCAAATATTATAGGCACACCTATAGCGATTTTAGTATTTTCTTAAGTAACTCGTGCATTTGCTTTCGGTAAGCACCATTTGGTGAAGAGTAACTGATGATGAAGACCACATATGGCCATCGAAAACATTAATTAAATACTAAATATGTTACGGGCGCAATACGATTCCTTTAAGGTTCATAAGTAATTTTCAAGTATTTGCGACTGGTAGTCATCATCTCACGATGATGAGCTGGTGATGGAAGGTACAACTCCTCAATAGTTAGGAGTTGAAGGATAATTCTTTAAATATCGTTGAAACGTAAATATTTGTAGTTGTTACCTTTCAGGTTATTTAGTTAAGCTGATGATGGAAGGTAAAACTCTTTAACGCTTAGGAGTTAAAGTATGTTTTTAAGTACTACAAGCGCAAATAGAACTTTAGGTTGTATTCTTTCAAGTAATTTAGGTTAGCTGATGGTGGAAGGAAACTGCATAACAGTTAAGAGTTGGAGGGTGGTGCTTGTCTGAGTTCTAATTTAGATATGGGCTATAGTCGTTGCACATTGAGCTACCCTTGCTCATTATGCGGTTTCTTTTAGTAGATTTCTTACACTAAAAAAGGAAAAATAAACAAAATTTTTCAAAAAAAATTAAACCGCCTTCAAAACAAAACTGCAAACAAAAACTCATTTCCCAAAAACACGTAAAAGTGAAAAATAAATTGAATCATTCAATTCAAAGTACGAAAGTGCGGGACTTTTTCGAATTAATCTTGAACTTACTGATCTGATTGAAGTCGGTGTCAAGCCGAAAGTAACAAGAACGAATACTTAAAATTCAATTTCATTTCATTTCAAAATAGTGAAACAATAATAAACAATATCTCATGCGCAGAGTGGTGTAAATTGTAACCTATCAAATACATATTAATACTAATATCTATTTGGCTTGACACCGACTTCAATCAGATCAGTAAGTTCAAGATTAATTCGAAAAAGTCCCGCACTTTCGTACTTTGAATTGAATGATTCAATTTATTTTTCACTTTTACGTGTTTTTGGGAAATGAGTTTTTGTTTGCAGTTTTGTTTTGAAGGCGGTTTAATTTTTTTTTTAGAAGGTTAATACACTCAGTTGAACCAAATCAGATGAATCCACAGAGTAGGTATTGACTGCTTGTTTGCTTCAGACATATGCTTATGCTTTTTATAAAGTTTAGAGCTATCTTATACAAAGTTTCTTCATCTCATCCGTAAGAGTATTGCTGCCTGCTGGGCAAAGGCTTCCCCCAAAGGATCTGTACAACGATCGGTCAGGTCCTGCGCTGCCTTGACATTGACCAGAGATTGAAGATTTTATACCTAATGAATAACTAACCTTATCAAACCCTGCAGTTTCGAGCCTTTTACCCAGAACTTCACCCACACCGGCGAGATCTGTCACCGGTTTCTCGCCCATGGGCTCAGCGACAAAGTTTCTATGTTTTTGCGATGTGCTCGACATTCTTGTTTCTTAATGAAAACAACTGCACACTAAAAAATATTTACTAATAAAATTAATATAAAAGGA
Source organism: Crambus lathoniellus (assembly GCA_949710035.1). Lineage (NCBI taxonomy): Eukaryota > Metazoa > Arthropoda > Insecta > Lepidoptera > Crambidae > Crambus > Crambus lathoniellus. The sequence continues at coordinate 12,569,404 of OX453306.1, forward strand.
TGGTGTCCGGTAGAATAAGAAGTTCATTTATTTCATAAAAATTATACACAGTAAAATACCGGCATTTGAAATAAAATTAAAATGGCGTCGCCGTCCACCAGACCAGATACAAATAGGAATCAAGTCAAGCCATCTCCGCTAGGAGTATGTGTTCTGTGCAAGCCATAGACAGGCGTTGGTCACCCATTTAGAGCCCCCAGGGGGGCTACCGCGTAACTTAATGGGTATGAACTTCATACGTTTTTGGGAACTTTAAGTCAATTTTATAAAGATAATAGCCGCTACTAGTACCTTGTTTTGTGACGTCGGGTATAACGATAACTAGCTAGCAACGTTCAACTGAACAAAGCAGCAAAAATCTATCAGAATAAGGAATTCAAATGACAGTTGAAGCCCATACCCATATCCAGATTTCTTAGCCGGTAGCCCCCCAGGATGGCCGATCATGTTGGCCCATCATGGTCGGCCACCGTGTACAGTTTTATATAGTTTGCGTGTGATTGCTGTCTGCGAGCAACGCAATCGATGGCCCATCATGGTCGGCCAACACGATCGGCCATCGTACTGTACTGGGGGCTTAATAAGGTGTTTACATCGGTCGAGCGAGTTAGCCTGCTTTTTGTCCCTCGCTACTGGACTCGGCTGCCTACTCGACCAATGTAAACTAAGATATAGTGTCTTATCTATGGCATAGTAAAAGGTGATACTTATTTTTTATTTTTTTATTTATTTATTTAGCTCACAAAACAAGTTACAATGGGCGATTTTCTGAAAGCTCAGTCACTAGATGGCGCTGTCCCACCTATGCAGTTAGAAGGAACGGAACGTTATAAATTTTACCTTGACGCGACTTTTTTACGTAAAACGGAACGTCAGACAGATGTTATTTATTTACCTAGTTCGTTTCTGTTCCTCACAGTAGTACTTATTTATTATATTATTAGTTTCCTTTGGGTTTTTAAAAAAGTAATTAATTTAAATTTGTTTCATACCAAAATATACCATAGACATGTACATATTTATTCAACGCCATCTAGTGAAGCAATTGGAAGCTTTTTTTTTTTAAATGGCCTCTCAGAAAATCGCTCATTACTTAAAGAAAATATAAGTACATTACAGCAAAATATAAATCTAAATGAGCGATTTTCTGAGAGGCCATTTAAAAAAAAAAAAGCTTCCAATTGCTTCACTAGATGGCGTTGAATAAGTATGTACATGTCTATGGTATATTTTGGTAAGAAACATATTTAAATTAATTACTTTTTAAAAACCCAAAGGAAACTAATAATATATTAAATAAGTACTACTGTGAGGAACAGAAACGAAATAGGTAAATTTAAAGATTTAGGTAAATAATTAACATCTGTCTGACGTTCCGTTTTACGTAAAAAAGTCGCGTCAAAGTAAAATATATAACGTTCCGTTCCTTCTAACTGCATAGGTGGGACAGCGCCATCTAGTGGCTGAGCTTTCAGAAAATCGCCCATTGGAACTCTTAACATGTGGGCATAGTATCCATAGTATGATCCAAACATTGCACCTATACAGTTAAAGGGCATTTCTACGGAGACGACCGAATGACCTACTGGAGCAAAAAAAGTACCTTTAAAATTGAATTAGGTACTTATTAGGTATCACACATATTTATAGGACTCTTGACCAGATGGAGAGCATATCTAGAAGACCGCCAGGTTTTACATATCTCCTCAAAAAAATCAGAAAGTTCAAAAACGGGAAGAATTTCGCTTAAAATGGAGTGTCCGGTTTCCAGAATTCACTCGTTATTGTTTCATAACTTTTAAAACAATAACTTGCTCATTATAATTCTCACATTCACAGAACAAGGGATACACAATAAAGCCATATACGTTAATATATTTATTGTACATCCTTGGGTTTTCATACAGTAACTCATTTAAATTTTGTCCGTGGGGTGTGCCTCAATTCGGTGAAATTTACTTTTGCTTACCTATATCACTAACTAAGCGCTGTACGAATGCACACTACTGATTCTCGCCACCCGGGGGTTACGCCCGAGCGGCCAAGGTGTGTGGATGGGGGACCTGTCGCATTGAGGAGCATTTTTCGAAGGTTCGAAATCTTTCGGTGTTTTTGGGGTCGGGTCATTTCTCAAATCGGTGTGCGACATTAATTCTGTTTATGAAATATTTAATGAGAATTGTGGTAAATTCACTCAATTAGAGTTGAAGTAGTAAGGGGTGATAGGTACGTACACAATGAGAAGTCCGAAGTACAGCACAGAAGAAACGTTTAATTCACGTACACAGTTCACAAATACACTACAGCGAAATAGATAGAAGGAGTAGTAGAGAGAAGAAGTACAGTTTATAGAACGGAAGAGAAGCACAATTAAATTAACTACGTATTGTATGACTATGAGTAAAGCTGGTAAAGCGGTAAGCATAAATAAGTGCGCAGGCGCAAGGCATCGGAGCTAGCTCACGACTGGAGTCCGCGGGCAACCGCGGGGTGAAAGGAATGTGAGACGCGGGGCGGGCGACCGGGCGTCGAAACAATAGACTCCGGCCGGCCGCACGGCGAAGCTGACCGAACCTGTTATCTATACAGGATAATTTTTTTATCAGTGCACAAATTTTTAGGATCGACTCAGAATCGGTAAGTGAACAACTTTCTCCTAGAAACATGGGACGAAATACGCCAAAAATTTTTGGCCTTCCCATACTAAATCGATCACGTGATAAGTCCGATTTCTATGAAGAGTCAAAAATTTTTTGTCATATTTCGACCTATGTTTCTAGGAGAAAGTTGTTCACTTACCGATTCTGAGTCGATCCTAAAAATTTGTGCACTGATAAAAAAAAATTCCTGTATATAAAATATTGAAAACTGTCCGCGTGTGCACAATATTTAATTATTAAAAATATTTATTTTTAATATAAAAAGGTTTTCTGTATTACAATAGTAATAACGTGAAAATAACATATTACTTACTAATAAAAATTACTTAACATTTTTTTCCTAAAGGTTTAACAAAATGCACAATAAAATATACAATAAAATAACATTTATAAAATAACAATGTGGTACGCCACATCACCCCCTTCCAGACCGTCACTACGGGCGATAATAGTCAGGAAAGCGGACTGAACGTCCAGACCGAGTAACTTTATTACTATCCCGTTCTTCGGTTATAGGTGACTTAGGAATGGTCGTAGTATTTTGTGTGTGTGATTTTGTGTAAGCGTGTGTGGTGTTTGCATCCTGCAGTATGTAGGCCGGTTTTAATCTGTCTACCGATACCGTGACGAAATTACCATTGATGAGGAGTTTAAAAACTTTTTCTCCTCGCTCTAAAACTTCATAAGGACCGTTATATGCGGGTTTTAACGAACCTTTAACGCTATCATCCCGAAGAAAAACGCGATCACAACTTTTCAAATCTTTGTAGACGAAAATACGCTGGGGACCGATATGTCGTGAGGCTGGAGAAGGCTGTAACTTTTTAGCGAAGTACCGCAGGCGGGCTAAATAACTAGCTGGATCCGTGGTGTCATCTACATCTGGGTGAAAAATTTCCCCAGGTAACCTGAGGGTCTCACCGTACAGTAACTCAGCAGGAGTTGCTCGCAGGTCCTCTTTGTAGGCTGCGCGGATACCCAACAGAACTAGAGGAAGAGATTCTGTCCAGTTTTCTTTGGCGTGACAGGTAATTGCCGCCTTAAGCTGTCTGTGGAATCTCTCCACTAGCCCATTGCACTGCGGATGATAGGCGGTAGTGCGCCTGTGGTCGAAGCCTATCATTTCAGACAAATGTTTGAACAAAGATGATTCGAACTGTTTCCCACGGTCTGTCACGATAATGGTCGGGCAGCCAAATCTAGCAATCCAACCGCTTACCAAGGCCTTTGCAACCGTTTCTGCCGTTATGTCTGGTAGTGGTATCACCTCAGGCCAACGCGTGAATCTGTCGACGGCGGTGAGGCAATGAGGCAATAACGATACCCATGTGACAACGGCATCGGTCCAATGAGGTCTATGTGGACCTGTGCGAAACGCGCTTTGGGTAGCTTGAAATTTCCAAAGGGGGATGAGACATGGCGAGTAACCTTCGACCGTTGGCATGGCAAGCACGACTGAGCCCACTTCCTACAATCTTTTTTTACCCCTGGCCAAACGAAGCGTTCAGCGACCAACTTGGCTGAGGCATTAGCACCAGGGTGGCTCAAACTGTGTAAGCTGTCGAAAATTTGCTGACGGAGCTTGTAGAGGGTGGACTGTATTTAGTAGGTGAGTTGGTGACGAAGATGTAAATAAGAACACAAATTCGTCGATAAGGTCGTTGGTTTTATTCTGTGACCAGGTCTTTTTCTTATGCACTAAACTTAACAGGTAGGAGGCTTAAATTACTGAGTTATAACCAAAATACAGTTCGTGAAGTACTTAAATAACACTTGAGAGTTCACACAAAATCACTGCACTAAGTTAAAGTTCTAAGTTCTACGTTCGTGTCTTTTCACAGTTCTCACTTGAGCACTACAGTAATCTTTTAGACGAGCACTAACACTAACACTACTTTGCGTCCTTTATTGCACTATAAGCGTCCGTTCGCACTATAAGTATCCGTAATCGCGGCTACACAACACGCGGAGACGAGGTACTGACGATATGCGATCGACAGTACAGGACACAGCGTCCGTAATCGCGGTCACACAACACGCGGACACGAGGTACTGACGATATGCGGTCGACAGTACAGGACACTTCACTGTCACTGGCGAGACGTGGTCGACAGTACTTGATGACGTTCGTCGACTAGACACGTAGACACGTTCGCGATGACGATGTACGAGGGGCGCACGATCTTCCGTGCGATCGCGGTTCACAGCGGTATACGAAGGGTGCGGTTCACTGAACTGGTGTAGGTACTAGCGCTGGTACTGTAGCTCTGGAGCTCTTCTTGTTTCTTCGGAGAGATCTTCTTGAGAACTGAGCCAAATTGAAACTGTGCCGGCACGTCAGCCGAGAGCGTTATTTATACTGCGCTGTGCCGGTGTCTGGAACATTCGCGAGGGCGCGAGCGCGGGTCGCGCGCGACTCCTTGAATGTTCGAGCAAAGGCAGTGTGAGATAGCTGTCGCGATATCTCGCTCGCGCGCTTGAGACGGTCGCCGTCGCCTTGCTCGCTCGCACACATGAGACGGCTGCCGCCATCTCTTTCACACGTGGGAAGGACGTCTTTACCTGCCCCGCACGTTCCGCGCCGCCTTGCTCTCGATCATTCGGGACTATACGTCTTTGAATTTTATGCGGGAATATTCTATAGCGGCGCTTTTTCAGGCTGTCGTCAACAGAGCTGTTTGGACACATATGGCCGAATATTATCAACGTCTATGTGACAGTACAGCTCAGCATCAAACCCAGGTGGCTGGACCTTCCTGAGCTTAAGAGAGGTCTTGTTACTGCCCAACAGCTCCCGCAGTTCACGATCATTCTCTTGAGAGAGGGCTAGCTGGGTAAGGTCAACTGGCTGGGTTATCTCCTCTATACGAGACAAGGTATCAGCCACGATGTTATCCTTACCCGATATATGCCTGATGTCTGTTGTGAACTGCGAGATGAAGTCCAGGTGTCGGAACTGCCGCGGAGAACAATGATCTTTCCGGGGTTGGAACGCAAAGCAGAGCGGTTTATGGTCCGTGTAAACGACAAAGTCCCGTGCTTCAACCATATGACGAAAGTGTTTTATGGCCTCATAAATGGCCAAAAGCTCTCTGTCATATGGTGAATACTTTTGCTGAGCTGGACTGAGCTTACGTGAGAAGAATGCCAGTGGTTGCCATGGTTCTCCTTCCTCACACTGTTGCAAAGCCGCTCCAATTGCAAAATCCGAGGCGTCTGTTACCAGCGCAAGTGTGGCATTGCAATTGGGATGTGCCAACATAGTGGCCTGACACAAACTTTCCTTACACGCGTTGAATGCTGCCAACTGCTCAGGTGTAAGGTTAATAGGGTGTGAGCCTTTAACTGAACCTGCCAGAAGAGTATTGAGAGGGGCTTGATACTTTGCTGCACCTGGTATGAAACGCCTATAAAAATTTATCATGCCAAGGAACCTACGCAGCTCGCGTACGGTTCGAGGCACTGGGTGGCTACGAATAGCATCTACCTTACTCGGGAGTGGCGTAGTACCTTCCTTAGAGATCCGGTAGCCCAGAAAAGTTACTTCGGAAGCCCCAAAGACACATTTTGCTGCATTAATCACCATGCCATACTTTTGGAGTCTCGCGAAAAGTTGCCGTAGGTGGTCTTCATGCGTTTTGGAATCCTTGGAAAACACCAAATAGTCATCCAAATACGCATAAACGAAATCAAGTCCCCGGAGCATCTCATCCACAAATCTTTGAAACGTTTGGCTGGCGTTACGAAGTCCGAACGTCATGAACGGAAATTCGTAAAGCCCAAACGGTGTTGTGATGGCAGTTTTTGAAATATCGTCGGGGTTTACTCTAATCTGATTGTAAGCTTTCACTAAATCAATCACGCTAAACACTTCGCAACCTGAAAGAGTGTGTGAAAAGTCATGAATGTGTCGGATAGGGTATCTGTCCGGCACTGTTCTAGCATTAAGTCTCCGATAATCCCCGCACGGTCTCCAACCGTCATCTCTTTTAGGCACTAGATGAAGCGGAGAGGACCAAGCTGATTCTGAGGGTCTGGCTATACCATTACGAAGCATAGTTTCAAACTCCTCCTTAGCAATTTTTAATTTATCAGGCGCTAGACGACGCGGTGTAGACGAGATAGGTGGGCCGGGTGTTGTCCGAATGTGGTGTAATGTATTGTGTGAAGGTGTGCGGTGTATGCCTGGTGGACGAGTGATGTCGGGATATTCCCGTAGTATGTGATGATATTTCGACTCACCAAAAATCACCTTAACCGAAGAAATTACCTCAGACGAACGGGCAGACAAAGCCGGGGTGGTAAGACTAGTATAGTTGTCAATCAATCGTTGGTTCCTGCAATCAACAATCAAAATATAATGACTTAAAAAGTCTACTCCTATTATCGCCCTAGTGACGTCGGCGACAATAAATTGCCAAGTAAAGTCACGGCGCAAGCCTAGGTTTAGCACAAGGTCCGTATAGCCGTACGTACTAATATTGGTACCGTTCGCCGCACACAATTCAAAACTTGTTTTTCGTCGCTGTCCGCGTACAAGAGATCGGGGGAAAACACATAAGTCACTCCCGGTGTCAATCAAGAATTGCACTTTCGAACTTTGGTCCGTTACGAACAAGCGACCGGAACTCGGACAATCGTCGGCCGCCATTACCGATTGCCCCGCACATTTCCCGATGTATTAAAATCGCACGGAGATATACACCTCGTCGCTTTATCACTAAACTTCCAGTGGTACCAGCATAGAGGGTACTTTCTGTAATTGGACTGGGAACGTCTCGAAGTCGAACGGTTGCGACGGTGGTGGTGGGTAGGTGAGCGAGAGCGACCACGGGAACGCGACAGTCTATCAACCTTCGCTGTAAGGGCTGCAATCTGCTTCGTCAAAGCCGTGATTTGCGGGTCGACTGACCGGTCACTCTGATTCGACACAGCGGCGACAGCGGATGTCAAAGCTACCTGGGGTCCAACGACGTCCTGGATACGGTCCGCTAAGTCGGCTAGCTCTTCCAGGGCAGCATTACACAGTCTTCTGAGAACACACCTGTCCCCGCTCCATTAGAGGTCTTGGAGGCATTGGTGTATATCAGAAGCGCTCTGTGTTGTGCCTGAGAGCTTTGTAAGTCATTCAGTTGTATTTTGTATTTCTTATCAAGGATGAAGGATGGTTTGACCTTATCACACACCGCCTCCACAAGGAGTATGTCCAACCATTCCTCCAGTTGGCCCTTTATGTGTGCTACCTTTGGAAACCTGAGGGTACCTGGGTGTTTCAGTCTAAGTGCTGCTTTTGCCTCTTGTTGCACGTGAAGATGCAGTGGAGTAAGGTTAAGCATTACCTCCAGCGCTGCAATTAGAGCAGTGTTCATGCAGCCAGTGTAAGCACAGCAGGCATGTCGTAGAAGACTCTGTATTTCTTTGCTCCTACAGTCTGAGCAGCTTTGGGCCACCAGAATATGCTTGAGTACCCATTGTTAGGATGGTGACATCAGCGTAGCCTATGGTGTAAAAGTGACTTGAGTTAAGGAGTGAGAGCAGGTCGTCTACTACCAGTTTCCATATCAGTGGAGAGAGGACGCCTTCCTGGGGGCCTCCTCTTGCCACATGCGTCCTTTGGTTTCCATCACCGGATACCTGTATCAGCCTGTTGCAAAGCATGTTGACAATGCATCTGTTGACACCTCTCCTTACCAGCGCTTTCTCAATGCTGCTGAAGGTAGTTTTATGAACGGCCTCATTAATTTCGAGGAACGCACCAAGGCATATCAGTTTGTTTTGAATCTTACTGACGAGTTCATTGAGTGCCAATTCTGTGGATTTGCCAGCACTGTAGGCGTGCTGGTGCTTATGTAAAGGATGTACAGATTGTATTGTATCTCGTAAAAACCATTCACATACCCTTTCCATGGTCTCCAGCAGGAAGGAGGAAAGGCTATAATGGGTTGGAAAGTTTTCAGGTTCGTGTAGTCGGACTTTTTTTCCAGGACCAGGTTTTGGTATGAATACTACCCTGACTTCCCTCCAGGGGTGTGGGATGTAGCCATGCGCCAGGCAGGCTTGAAAAGCAGATGGGTAATGACCGCAACGAGTTGCTGATCCCCCTATTGTAGAAAAAAAAAAGATGGTGTCCGTCCCTGTTTACTTAAAAGGCGAGAAACTATTTATTGCGCATCTTACCTTTTCTTGGTTATCACCCTTTTAGCGATAGACCAGAGGTCATCTGTTGGGTGACTTGTTACGTCCTGCCACTCGATATGCTGTAGAGGCTAGCAGTTTGGGAAGTGAGTTTGTAGGAAAACGGCATTCGTCTCCTCCTGATCCAAAGTCATAGAGCTATCAGGTTTACGCAGGTTGCCCAGTAGGCCAGGACCCTGATTCGATATTACCTTAATTACCCGGTTTGCTTGTTATGTGTAGTTTATCCGGCTGGTGCCTTGCCATTATCACGTAGATCCTTTTACTATTTATGTATTAATAGGGTAGAACAATGCAAAAACAATTATGGATAGAGACTGCAAGTGAATGGTGAGCCACACTAGTAAGAGGTGGTTTACCAAATTTATCCCTGATGCTACATAACAAGCCATGGAACGTTCTGAAAGATATTTTTTTTAGGAAAGAAATTAAATAGTTTTGTATTGGAATGGATAGGATGCGATTTAGATTCTCCATAATTTATTAAAATTCTTCTTAAATAAAAATTAAGACTAATTCTTAGTTCTCTATTGAAAAATCAAACATGTAGATTTGAATTTTTGTTTTTATTATTTATATTTCAATTAAAGATAGAAACATTAAATATAGGCGCACTTTATCCTAAAATTAACTAATAGACTATTAAACTAATAGACCAGCAGTCAGTTAACAAAACGTTTATGGTATTTATTATTTTGATCATTGAAATCCATTGTTTCTATATTAGGTACATCAATTCTAAATTTGATGGGCGATTTTGAAATTCGGTGGTTTATTTTCTCAATTCGGTGCATTCTCAATTAGGTGCTTAACTTTTCTCATAAACCACTTCTCAATATTTAGTCCCATTGCTATTTTCAGATTCAGGATGAAATAAACTTAATTTTTTATTATTTAAACTACTTAAAAAACCAAATATTAAATCAAGCACCGAATTGAGAAAAAAAGAACCCTTTTGTAGAAATGCTCTAAACATTTTTTACAATTTATTACTAAAACATGACAATTAATATAAACAATATGACATTAAAAAAAACTGTTACGATACAATACTGCTTACTTCTCTTTGAATGGGCGATTTTCTGAAAGCTCAGTCACTAGATGGCGCTGTCCCACCTATGCAGTTAGAAGAAACGGAACGTTATAAATTTTACTTTGACGCGAGTTTTTTACGTAAAACGGAACGTCAGACAGATGTTATTTATTTACCTTAATCTTTAAATTTACCTATTTCGTTTCTGTTCCTCACAGTAGTACTTATTTAATATATTATTAGTTTCCTTTGGGTTGTTAAAAAGTAATTAATTTAAATATGTTTCATACCAAAATATACCATAGACATGTACATACTTATTCAACGCCATCTAGTGAAGCAATTGGAAGCTTTTTTTTTTTTAAATGGCCTCTCAAAAAATTGCTCATTTAAGAAGCGTTGGACAAAAAATATCCAACGAAGAGTGATCCTTTAATATACTAAGCATGAAGCTCGAAAGTAACATCTTATTTTATATTTTATTTTAAGAGCGATTTCATTACAACTCCATTTCAATCAGTTTACGATCGTGACATAAAAAGGTATCGCCCTAACCAAAGATGTTAACGTTCACAAACGGATGGAAGACGGATTGCGATCGTTTGGATCGGTGAATGAATGATACCAGGTGGCCTACCACAAGCTCTTATAGCAGTTATTTTTAAGTTGAGAGAGTGAGACGCCGCTATACGGCGTGTAGAGCGGCGTCTCACTCTCTCAACTTAAAAATAACTGCTATAAGAGCTTGTGGTAGGCCACCAGTGATGTTACTTTTATGAATGAATCTTTTCAAAAATAGTGTCAAGTTGTCAATGTCAGTGTCATCCAACTGTCAAATACAAGGGATTTTGTGGCGGTTGATTGTGGTGCGTTGCGTGCACGTTGCGTGTGTTGAATTGGTGATTTTCTGTTGAGGTGCAGGCTCGTTTTGAAATTACAACTTTTACAATATATTTTTACTTTGAATTATTTCGTAGTACTTTTCAAGTTTTAGCGCACTTGGCCTGCGATCGTTGAGGTTAAGCAACTTTCACAATGGTCGGTCACGGGATGGGTGACCAAAAAACTTTTCATCTCCAGCTCCTCCGTGCTTCGGAAGGCTCCCTGGGGGGCTACCGCGTAATAGCGTACAAGCTTTTAAAACATATAGATTGTTTAATGTAATAAATTTGTTGGTTTTGACTTGATACAAAATTTATTTTTCACACTTATGCTCTGAAATGTTAATATTATATTTGAGAAAAGAATGCAGTACGTGGCACTTTTCCGAGGTAAATATTCTAAATTTGAAAATCACTGCAGTAATGAATTTCAGTACTTACTTACTGCACTGATTTTAGTGCAGTAAGTAAGTACTGAAATTCATTACTGCAGTGATTTTCTATGGTACTACCAACTTTTTTTCTTTATTTTTTCTTTAGTTATTCCTGTGTATAAAAACAGAAAAAGCAAAGGGACATTTGCACCATACAGCCACATTATTATTATATCTTATTTAGGTTAACTTTTTTTTAATACGGTGCGCACAGAGTATATTACTTCGTATTGTACCACAAGCGCTATGTACCCTTAGCACCATGAAGCTCGACTTAATACTGAGGTAACTGGAGAGTGCTATACGAACGATTTTTTGTGACCACAAATTACACAGTGGCTGTCATCCGTCTCACCTACACTTTAAAAAAATACGTATGGTCATATGAGACAACTGACAGCCACTACATACTAAATGTCAAATTTGCTGGTGTTCACTTTTTTATTCAGGGTGAGAACTCCAGTTACCTCAGTATTAAGTCGAGCTTCATGCTTAGCACGAACATCAATCGAAAAAACAAAATGAGATTTATCATAGACAAAATATCCTTTACGAGTAATTTTGTATGGGAAATATATACAGCGCCATCTACCGCCCAGAAGCGGGTATTGAAGTTGCGCATTTTAGTAGCAAGTAGTAAGTATCACTAGGCTGTATGACCGTTCGACATGGCCTCACAAACCAATATTAAAAAAACGGCGGGAATGATTTTCAGCGGTTGATTAGATATCAATACCAAATCAATACAGTATAAATTGTGTAAATTTATCAAAATGAGTAATTCTGCCAATGAAACATTACAGACATTGTATGTACCTACTCCACCAAATTTGAGAGCAGAAGCAAAATTAATAACAGAAAACTTACTGCCAGCAAAATCAAAAGAAAGATATATGAAAACCTACGATCTGATTTGGAAAAGTGAAAAAAGGCGCATACGTTTTCGGAATCTGTGTTGTTGGCGTATTTTAATGATACATCATTAAAATAATATTATTATGGGCGATTTATACATAAGTGTGCCCGGGAAAACAATAACATTTACATTTAATAATTGCCCGAACATGTGTGATATAAATTTTAATAAATATTATTTAGTTAAACAGTTTTTATTATTTCCTCGCATTTCTTGAGAAAAGCACTATACAAGCCTTGTACGGTAAGCAAATTACCTTGCCTCGAATGATTAAAGCCCTCGCCTGCGGCTCGTGCTTCAAACCATCCTCGACAATGTAATTTCTTACTTACCTGTCCTCGGCTGTAATGTACTATTATTCTTTTTAGGACATTTGAATAAAAGCTTGATTTTAAATAAAAGGTTTTTTTAAATATATTTGTTACAGTGCCTACTTATTTTACGTGATGTTACACGTTTTCTTTTGGAATTGCAATGATTAATTTTATTCTCAGAAGCATCGGTATCCAGGAGGGATCGTCTGGATCGTCGTCCATCACAAAGAAATCGGTACACAAAAAAAACTTACCTAAGGTCTGCAAATATGTACAAATAACACTAAATATTAATAAATATACTTAATTATATACACTACAACCTAAATGATCCTATTATTTACACTTAAAATCAATTTAAAATTAAAGACGCTAAAAAACTCGACCGCCAACTTCAAGGTTTCCCCGCGCTTTTTTTCGTCCCAAGAGTTTGAATAAAAAATAATTTTCTTTTTTTTTTTAATCCACTTTTAATAAAAACACACAAAAGGACGTATATTTCTTTATTATGTTTATTTTTTTTATAAATATATTCCTATTGTTTACATTTAATACATTAATGTCAAAAAAGGGCTACTTTTTTCTTCCATACAATTTGTTGATGTCCGCAAACGCTTACTCGACACAAATGATTGGTATTTACAGTTTTTTATGACTATAACTTTTTATTTTCGCATATAACTTGTTCTATTGGATCATAGCTACAAAATTAAAACTAAAATAGGCTACAATTTATCAGTTCTATTGTTTTTATTCACAAATTTATAGGTGTCCCAAATTCTGTTCAGTTGTAATACTTCAGGTGTGCGACGCGATATTTCTCAGACTTTATAATAATCTACCATAAAGATTCATTTATTTATAGTGGCAACACTGGCCCATCATGCTTGACAGTTTCAAATTCAAATTCAAATTCAAATTCAAATTATCTTTATTTGCCAGAACATTATTTAAATAAACAGGTGATATGTTATTTTAAATTAAGTACAAATGTTCGCCTTATACTCAAAAGCATGCAAAAATATAAAATGTCAGTTAGTTAATGTCAATAAATCTATTTTAATTTTACTAAATATAAATGAGAAGTCACAAGATTTATCGAGCACCTTCAAATTCTCTCAAGGAATAAAAACATTTTTCAAGTAACCATTTGCGTAGCTCCGATTTGAAACGATTAAATGGCATCTCTCTAATACCTTGAGGTATCTTATTAAATACTTTTATTGAGTTTATGTAACAGTTTTTGTCGTGCATAAAACCTCTGCATGGTTGTGTTTTCAATTTAGTAGGGTCTCTTTGTGTATATTTACTATTTTCGCTACTCTTTTTAAATAAGTGTGGGTGATTTTTTACAAAAAATTCCAACCTCCAAAATATACATGGATGAAACTGTCAGTATTTGAAGTTTTTTAAAAAGTGGTCTGCAGGAATGCATTTGACCAACCCTACAAACCGCACGTACACATTTTTTTTGTGCCAGAAAGGCTTTATTAACGAGGGTTGAGTTTCCCCATAGCAAAATGCCATATCTGAGAATGGAGCCTACATAGCCATGGTAAGCCGTAAGGGCCGCGTTTTGGCCGACTGTTGTGCTTAATTTTTTTAGTGCATATACGAATTTATTTATTTTACCACATGTCATATCAATATGCTGTTTCCAATTACAGTTTTTGTCAAGAGTTAAGCCTAAGAATTTTGATGAATTATTGTTGTCTATTTTATGTCCATTGTATTGGATATTTAATATTTTGTCAATAGCGTTGTAGTTAGAGAATTGAATGTAGTTTGTCTTACTTAAATTAACGCATAGTGAGTTTTCCTCTAACTTTTTAATTATGTTACTTAATGCTAGGTTTATTCTAGTTTCGTAGTCTTCGTGTTTCTTGTCGTCTGGGATTATTAGAGTTATATCGTCAGCAAATAATATACACTTTTCGTTTGTCGCATTAGGCAAGTCATTAATAAAAAGGAGAAAAAGCAATGTTGATAAGACGCTACCTTGAGGCACGCCCTTATTACTGCTCAGAAACGAAGATCTACATGGCATGAGGACATTTTCTTTATTAATTGCTGCTACTTCTACACATTGCGTACGACCATGAATATAGCTCTTTAACCACTCCAGCGCTTTACCCCTTATACCGTATCTTTCACATTTGTCTAAAAGTAATTCGTGATTAACCATATCGAAGGCTTTGCTAATGTCTAAGAAGATAACGGTGACAGGTGTTTTTTTGTCCACTAGTTCAGTTATAGCACTGACTAACGTAAAAGCTGCAAGAGTTGTTGATCTTCCCTTTTGAAAACCGTTTTGTTCCTCTTTTATTATTTTAAATTTATTTACAAAATCGATAAGACGCCAGTACATAATCTTTTCTAGTACCTTAGAAAAAATCTGTCCAAGACTTATAGGTCTATAATTAATCAATTCTAGTTTGTCATCTTTTTTATGTAGGGGCTTAATAATCGACATTTTTAAGCGGTCTGGAAATTCACCCTGTTCCAGAGATTTATTAAAAAGATAAGTCAGAACACCTACAATTAAGTCAGCACAATTTTTAACTATGGCGGTGGATACATTATCATATCCAACGGAGTTTGTATTTTTGAGTGAATAAATACATTTAAGAACCTCATCGTCAGTGCAGGCAGCTAAAAATATGCTACTGCTTGTCCGTTCTATTTTACTGCTAGTTTTATTTTCCATATCAAAGTTGTTTTTAGTTATTTCGGTTGATTTGATGAAGAACTGGTTAAATAAATTTGCAATGTCAATACTACTACGTATTATTGTACCATTATTGTTGATTGCACTTATTCCCCCAACTGTCTTAGTGTTATCTCCCTTAATTATATCCCAGGATGCTTTGCATTTATTTTTTGACTTAAGAATATAATTGTTATTTACTTTTCTCTTAGAAGTATTAATGCATTTTCGAAGCAGTTTACTATACCGGGTATAATTGGCTTTGTTAAAATCTGAGTTATTAGCGTATAGTCTATTTTTAAGTGCCCGCTTTTTTGCACAAGATATTTTGATACCTTTGGATATCCATTTTGGTCGGGATGAGTTATTATTTACCTTGACTTTAATTATTGGGAAACAGAGATTGTATAGAGTGGTAAACATGTCATGAAATGCATTAAATGACTTATTTACATCCTGTTCGTTATAGACATCATTCCATGATAAATTAGATAACAGTTCCCTAAACTTGCATATGTTACCTTGACTATAGTCTCTTCTCAATACAAACCAGTATCGTTTCTTTTTTGTTTTACCACCTGGAAAACACAATAATTGGGCCGTGTTGTGGTCAGATAAATGAAAAGGCTGAATTGTACCGGTGGCCCCTTTAATATTACTGACTATGTGATCAATGCATGACTTTTTCCTTGTAGGTTCAGTTATATGAAATTCAAAGTTATAATTAAGCATTAAGTCTTTAAATTCTTGCGTTATATTACTATTTTTTAAAATGTCAATATTCATGTCACCGGTCAAAATTATTCGTTTATTTTTTTTCGTCAATTTGTGTATAAGCTGTTCAAGTTTGTCAAGAAATAATTTAACATTTGAATTTGGTGTTCTGTATATACATACAACAATACATTTCAAAGTATATAAAATATTTAGGAATGTACAATTTGGAAAGTATGAAGTTGTCTTTTGTAACAAATTATTGATTTTGTGTTCACTTAGATGTTTGTTATTATGGATATTTAGGATAATTATTTTGATTCGTTTTAAGTACTTTAATAAAGAGGTAAGTTCTATCATTGTTTTTGTAGGGTCAGTATCATTTTCCCCGATACATAAGATCATATAATTATTGGAGCAGTCTTCAACATTATAACATGATTTTAATATTTGTTCTGTAGGTGCAAAAGGTTGTATAAAAGAGGTTATACTGTATTTTTCATAATTAGAGTTTTTCCGCGAATGGCTTAGTTGTGACGCCAAGTTAATACATTGTTGGCCACCATATATATAGTCGGGGCGTAGGAGCCGTAAATAACCATTTAGTTGTAATAATATTAGAGTTGATGATATGTCAACAATATGTATCAGGTATATGTTAATATACATATTTGAAAAAAGTTATAACACTTTCGAACTTATGGTAGGTATACTTTAGGTATTCTCATTAATTCATATTAATATTGATCTAAAATGGAATATTATGCTTTCAGCTGTCATAATGTGTTGGTAGCTTCATGTTAAACAGTTTTTATAAATGTTAGATATCGGCGAACCAGGTAAACAAAAAGATGATCTTAATTTTTCGAGTATAGAATTAAAATGCTTTTTAATTTATAAAATTAGCACTATGATGTTATATAAACTAGCTATTAAAAGATTATAAGTGTAAAATTTCCGCTTGCGTGAGTTAATTGCATTTTATATCGCAGTAGGACTGATATTAAACTAAAATCTCTAAAGTTGTGTCTACGTTTTCATACCAATCAACGAAGCTATATAACAAAAGATTATAAAGTTTCTCGATCGGCTTTAAAAGAAATTATAAAATGCGCCAAATTTTCAAACTAGCGCGGGGCGGCGGCCGGCGGGCGGCTCGGAAGCGCACCAACGACGACCCCCTCTCCCCGTCGCCCGACCGCTGCATACAATCTTATCTTGTGATGTTTTCTGCGCACGGAAGTGTATAGCTGTACAGGACAAGTTCGAGTAAAGGGTACTATTATATATTCTGTGGTAAAGGTCCGTTTATATTTACCTACAGAAATAAAAAATAATTAATTAAAACAAAATAAAAACGGTACAATGTCCAAATTGTCAAGCTTGACGCACTCTTGACTGTACACAAAAAAATATGTTTCTTGTTTTGTACTTCAAAAGTTGGTTTCAAAAGGTGGCTGGTTGGTTCAAAACTTGATTTTTGATGAATGTTGAAATTTAAATTGATATTTTTAAAATATATGAGTTTTTGTTGCTATCTATACTGGCTTTTATTTAGTGCTTATACTTTTATTCTGGTTAAAAGCGTTTTTAAACCCCTTTGTTCCAATTTTTCCTTTTCTGCATCCCCTCCCCACCAAATACCCTGCTAAGTCGAAAAATATATAATATCTTTATAAAAGAAAGAAATAAAGTTAAAGACTATAAATATGAAGGTGTAGGTAGGGTAGGTGTAGGGTAGGTGTAGGGTAGGTGTATGGTAGGTGTAGGGTAGATGTATGGTAGGTGTAGGGTAGATGTAGAGTTGTTATAGGGTAGGTGTAGGGTAGGTGTAAGGTAGGTGTAGGGTAGGTGTAAGGTAGGTGTAGGGTAGGTGTAGGGTAGAAGTAGGGTAAAAGTTGAAGAAAATACAGGACAACGTCTGCCGGGTGTGTTCGTCGTGTTTTATGTAAAATGAGTCACACCAACACATGAAAATATGACTATAAAAATTACTGCATTTGATCTATATCTTTTTCTGTAGGTCGATTGGCATGTCTCACAATGAGTCACACCAATGATTTTTGTTATCAGCATATCTAAAAAATATGTAACTCGGGAAAAAATAATCTATTTTTATTTTTTTCCTATCTTCAAAAATGACTGAGATATTAAACGTTAAAGTACGGCCTCCGTGGAAAATTCGGGTGGACCAATGGCATTAACGTGTGACGTCACATCGCACTTCCGTATACCTGCATAGAATCCTTTGGCTATATAGTTGCGCTTTCACGGTTTCGTAATAAATTTATTTATTTTTCATAGATGAAATGGTTAAGAAATTTTGTATTGAGCCCATTGTGAAAAAACACCTTCAAATAATGTTTTATTTTCGTGAATAATAAATTAAATCAACTTTCGTAATGGCGGGCGGTATTCTGTCAATACATATAGTATCGACAGTAGGTGACAGTTTTAGAGTGCGGCTGCGCGGGGTCGAAATCGAATACTAATCATTTACCATAACCTTAGAACGAAGAAAATGTACTGTAACTAGCGTCAAAAACGCACGAGTTGTGCGCATATTGCGCACAGACGGACTTTATGTAGTTACAGTTAGACGGAAATCACCCGCAACAGTCGCAATCGGAGATGTCAGTGCGACATGACGTCATCGCAATAGCGCGCAAGGAAAGCAAATTTACAAAAGCTGGTGAAACTGTACAACGCTGTAACTTTGGAAATCCTGGCCAGATTTCGATGAAACAAAAACTATTAGTACTTGCACGAGTACGCGAGTACGAGTAATGCGAGACGAGAACAACCGGAGATTATATGCCTAAGGGATTCACCCGGACGATGGCACGCTCGACAAATATCCACTGTGCCATCCCTTAGGATATACTTTCGGTAGTTATTCGTCATCACAACCTCATCCATAATTGCACAGACAAAACCTTCGGTTTCACCAAGAAGATCACCGAAGCGGAGCCAGGATACTGAGGCAAACAAATCTACGTCGGGCCCATGGAGAGCCCGGTAGAATCTACCATGTAACTCCTTGCTTTGCCACACAGTGCTGCGGTCGGAAGTACTAAGTACTACAGGTTTGCGCCAGTTTTCTTTTGCTAAAAATAGAGGAGTCAGTCCATTGTCAACAGCAACTACATCTCTATGAGACCCAATATCGACTTGGAGAAAATACTCCCTAAGATTGCATATCTCGCGGTTATGCAATGTCTTAGCATTTAAGAAGCCACGACCACCGCACTTCCGCGGGATATACAATCTCATGGTCGATGAACGTGGGTGATGCATGCGGTGTGCTGTTAGCAATGTACGAACTTTTCTATCATTTTCTATCACTTTTCATCCAGTTCAGTTTGAGTCCATTTAAGTATGCCAAAGGAATACATCAGTAGCGGCATGACCCATCCATTGTATGCGCGAACCTTGTTTCCGCCAGACAAAAGACTTTTAAGGACTTTTGAGAGGCGCCCCAAGAAACGCTCACGCAACGACTGTTTCATGTCAGCATCGTTGATGCCTAATGCCTGTGACATACCTAAATATTTATAGGTTTCGTTAACGGAGAGAGATCTAAGATTAATAGAATCCGAGAGTTGTATACCCGTGGATTCCATTATCTGACCACGCTTTACATGCATGACTGCACATTTGTCCACACCAAATTCCATTTTAATGGCGTTACTGAAAGCTTCAGTTACCTTCAGTAACGCTGTCAAATGAGAACTGCTATGGGCAAATAGTTTCAGGTCATCCATGTATAGCAGGTGTGATATTACTTGACCATTTCTCCGTAAACGGTAGCCTAATCCTGAACTCTCGAGAAGTGTACTCAGAGGGTTCAAGGCCAGACAGAACCACAATGGACTCAGACCGTCACCCTGGAAGATACCTCGCTCTATTTTTATAGGGTCGCCCTGACCTAGAACCCGTCGAGATCCTGGATAGAAAAGGACCGTTCTCCATTTTCGCATGCACGATATCAAGAAAGTGCGTAGAGTTGTATTTATTTTATACAACTCCAGCACCCTCATGAGGCACGAATGCGGCACGGAATCATAGGCCTTCTTATAATCTATCCAGGAAGTCGACAGGTTCTTTCGGCTTCGACGAACCTGTTGGTTAATAGCCATGTCAATGAGGAGTAGCTCCTTAGTACCACGGGCCCCATTCCTACATCCATTCTGAGAGGCGAACATAATAGAATTTTGATCAATGTGTTTATTAATCTTCGACCTCAAAATGGACGTAAGAATTTTATAAATTGTTGGCAGACAGGTGATAGGTCTATAGTTTTTGGGGTCCGCAGTACTACCAGATTTATGGAGCAGATGGGTTATGCCTGTTGTCATAAATTCTGGAAGCGATCGAGATAATAAAGCACTTTGAAATTGAGATGCTAAGCAAACGTGCGAGCTAGGTAACCATTTATACCAGAAATTGTGCAGTCCGTCCGGGCCTGGAGATTTCCAGTTGGGTAAGGAACGAACTGCACAAACTACGTCTTGGTAGTCAATGGTTACTTCATTCATCTCAGGTATAAGCTCACACGAACGCTCAACATCCCTTATCCACGCGCCTTCAGAGTGAGTGACAGGCACAGACCAGATGTTGTGCCAAAAAGAAATCATGGCATCATCATCCGGCCGATGCATATCAGTATCACTCTGATTCGATCGCTCCCAGGATACATAAACACATCGTTGATCTCTCTCGAACATGCGGTTCTGAGTAAAGCGATCGACTCGCACCCTATACCTTCGAATACGATTAGCCCATGCACAAATTTTCTGCTTCAGGAAGTCGATGCGCTCTGTGACACATGAAATATAATTTTGAGGACTAATACCAGTCCCCAGGAATGCACGCTTCACAAAGCGCATGACCCTAGGGCGCATGTTGCCCTCCCTAAAGCAGCTGAACTTACCGATGAGTACCCTAGCCTCACTGATACGACGTTCAATCCTACACTGCCAGGCTGGTACAGCCAGACGAGAGCGTGTTGCTGTGTCAGTATTTGGAAATTTGACATGAGCAACCCGACAAGCCGTAATAGCCGCACAATACAAGATCGAATGAGTATCAACCAGGTCTTCACTACTATCAAAGTAATTTGATAGTAGTGAATCTAAAGCACACATCAGCGCCCTATTTTTTTTGTGCATGGGAAAACGCGGAAGCCGAGGTCTAAGGTGAATCGAAGTCGATCGAAATTCCAGAACTACATCTTCAAGAGTACTCCTCAGTATATCATTGTATTGGGGACTTACAGTAGTAACCATATCATCTCCACCACCACCATCAGCAACGCCAGCTTGCAATGTGGTCGCGGCAGAAGCTTGAGTTGCCGCCTGCGATGCAGTAGTACTGATATGGTTACGTTGCACCTCTGTACGGAGCCGATCAAGTACAGAGTCATCCAACAAGTGACCCCGTTGAATGGCTCGCACCTGATCCGACAGTCGTTGAGCCGAAACGTTGATAGATGGTTCGAGAGCCTGAAACAGAGAAAGCATCCGAACACGATACGCAGTAAGATTAGTTCCTGCCTCTGTTGCCTCAAAATATGCGCGCATGACATTTTCATTGATGGAAATTGTCCATCGCATGCGCTGCACTCCACCGGGAGCGGGGGCCCTGACCGGAGCCGTTTGCCCCAGAAGCCCCAAACTCTTCGGTGGCCGGCCCCTCCTCCGGCGTACAGGTGGTGGCGACGTCGGCGGAGAGAAGTACTCGTCACTATCGCTCGACGCAACTGCAGATGTCAGCTGAACACACGGCACTGAGGCAGTTGCCGATTATTATTATTATTATTATAACTGGCAACATACACTGGTCAAAGACCTTAGTTATGAGACATTGAGGAATATATGCCGGAGCTTCCCAAACGCTGCCCATCCGAGCTGCATTCGATGAGAGATCTCTTTCTCGAAGTTGGACTTACCTAATTGGATTGTCTGTCCTAGGTAGACATAGTGGTCAACAACTTCGAGTGTAATGTTCCTAACATTAACTGGAGCGGATGCAACATGGGCATTGGACATGATTTTCGTATTATCCATGTTCATCTTCAGACCCACTCTTTGGGAAGCATTGCTGAGATCTTCTAGCATTGTGTTCAGGTCTTCCAAGGTCTCAGCCATGAGAACTACGTCATCGGCAAACCGCAGGTGTTTTGGGTACTCCATACCCTGACGAAGCACATCGGCCACAGCATCCGCGCAAGCTGAGGGATCGCTAGAAGAAAAGCAAACATGCCGCCATGGATAAGACGCAAAAAAACAACGCATCTCTCCCCAATCTGCTGACTTGTAACGCCATATTCGCCGGGAGCCTTTAAAGCTTGGATCGGGCGGAAAATACACCGACACCGACTCCACCACACAATGGTCGGAACTACCAAGTGGTGGCGAAACCGATACGGAGTAACGGTCCGGGTCTGTTGTCAACAGAAGGTCCAAAAAATTGGGTGTGTGCCCATCGATGTCCGGTATTCTAGTGGCTTCCTGGACCAGCTGGGTGAGATCTAGCGTCAAGGCCAGTTTACGTGTTTTACGACCAGGGTGGTCGGTTTTCACAAATGGGAACAGCCAGTCCTCGTGGTGGGCATTAAAATCTCCTAGAACCACTAGTTGAGCGGATGGGTACCGCTGTAGGGCAACATCAGCTTTCTCAATGATGAGGTTGGTAAGCCTGGTTGTCTCGGCGTCCCCGCTGTGCGAACGGTAGACACAAGCGTAGAGAATTTTCTCTAAGCCAGTGTCCACTAGAACCCAGATGATGGAGAGGGTGGGGTCTTCAAGATCACGGAGACGCAGATAACAAATGTCATCGCGTGCATACATGCAAACACCGAGCTTGGATATCCGATGTAAAGCCTCAACATATCCCAACAACCAGTCGCTGCAATCAGCACTACTGGCCTGACCCGCCCTTCGGAATGGCTTCACCAGCCATCAGCACTGGAACACGATCAGTTGAGACCGTTTGGCAGTGCTGTTTTTGACTGATGGGTGGTAACACGCCGCGGCCAAAGCCTACCACCTGGAAGGGGTTTACTCCTTTAGCACCACCCAGGGGCCACGTGTGGGACATCGAGGGCTAAATCCCACGGACGCGAGTAAACTTGGACCCCCAATCTTTTATATTTTTGCTGGAGAGACACGAGACGGGCCAAATTTTTACATTAAATTGTTTTTGATGGGATCTCATTTCCCTTGTTAGGAAAACTATAAGCTGGTATAACTTGTTTGGGTCGCTTACTTTGAAAATGACGGACTTCCATAAAAATTGTCAACTCCTATAGTTTCCACATTTAGGGATGGATATTTTCTGTTTTTACTTATCTCCACGTCAAAAAACATCGAACCTTTGAGGTATACCTAAAGTTGCAAGACGAAACGAAGGAAGTCATGTTAGTTACACCATTTATAACTCGAGATCTGCTGGACCGATTTTCATGATTTTTGCTTTTTGGATTTTGTATTCGCTCGTCAGGAATAGGATAATATAAAAAAAATATTGGTAGGCGTAGGGTAGGTGTAGGGTAGGAATAGGGTAGAAGTAAGGTAGGTGTAGGGTAGTTGTAGGTGTAGGGTAGGTGTAGGGTAGGGTAGGTGTAGGGTAGGTGTAGGGTAGGTGTAGGGTAGGTGTAGGTAGGGTAGGTACAGATTACTAAATAGTTACTATGTAACAGATAGTTCACTCCGCTAAGGCTCTTTGTCTATTGGCATGACTCACAGTTGTACACGACACGAAACCATGACATTTTAGGTAAGTACCTGCAACTTTAGGCATGATATGCTCCATATTAAAATATTCGATGGAAGTGGTCTATCTTTTTGATGATCAATGAGGCAGTGAATTAGTGACGAAATATCGAAACATTGATAAACCTTAAAAACCGTTAAAGGTAGAAACTTGTAGTTTGAATTATACGCCGTCTACATAACGCAGCCAATGTAATCCTATATATTATATTATATTATAATATTATAAATGTGTAAGTTTAGATGTTTGGATGTTTGTATGTTTGTTACTCAATCACGTCAAAACGGCTGAACGGATTTGGCTGAAATTCGGAACACAGATACTTTGTAGACTGGAGAGAAACATAGGCTACTTTTTATCTCGGAAAAATATCACATTCCCGCGGGATAACGTCTCGTGCATGCAGTCCACGCGGGCGAAGCTGCGAGCGGAAAACTAGTGTAATATAAAATTTAGGTAGTCCCTAACAAGTGCTCGAAAATGCGTTGAGTTGCTTCGAGAAAAGGGTGTACGGCCGGCCGTGTTGGTCTGCACTGCACGACTTGGCGGGAGACACTGCCATGCCCCCTGATGAAAAATACTTTAACAACCTGGGGCCTATTGCATAACAAAGTACAAGCTAATACTATTAGTGGTTTTGGTTGTAACTTGTACTTTTATGTTGCATAATAAAGTACCTACAAGATACAATTATACAAGTATCTAAGTACAAGCTAATAATATAAGTAAATTCAACCTATAACTTGTATATTTCTGTTGCATAATAAAGTAGCAGTAATAAACTACAAGTGGCAAAATATCAGTACTAATAACTAATATAATTAGTGAATTTTACTAGTTTCTGTTGCAATATGAAGCTTAAAATACAAATTATTCGAAGAAACTTGTAATTATTTCTACGCACCTAAGGGGCACCATATTATTAAAGTATTTGTTGTAGTTTTCGTTGTAGGTAGTAAACGTTGATCGAAAATGTATCTTCAGTTGATTGAATTATCAGCAGACGAAGAAGATGAATTGCTCCTACAAACAAGGCAACAGTGTAAATTTTACAGAAGCCCTATTTCCTCAGAAGGAGAATCATCATTTAATGATGATCATTAGAATTTATTTTCTTTGATTTTAGTTTTTATTTTATATATGTACCTAGCTATATAATATTTTTTTTTATTATTATTTTAAACTAGCTTTCCGCCCGCGGCTTCGCCCGCGTGAACTACACGACGTTATCCCGCGGGAATGTGATATTTTTCCAGGATAAAAAGTAGCCTATGTTCCTCTCCAGGCTACAAAGTATCTATGTTCCAAATTTCAGCCAAATCCGTTCAGCCGTTTTCGCGTGATTGAGTAACAAACATCCAAACATCCAAACATCCAAACATCCAAACATCTAAACTTTCACATTTATAATATTAGTAGGATTAAAATAACCCTGGTTGTGCACCCAACCACATAAAAGTCTCCAGATCACCCTAAGGTTGACTGGTAGAGAATGCCTAAGGCATTAAGTCCGCCATTGTACAATTGTGCATTAAGAATGAAATAAATAATAAAATGCACATTTTTAATTTTCTTTGCTCTTCTCTCTTACCAACCATTTTCCGCGTGTTATAAATAAACAAATAAATTATACTTTCGGAAAAAGTTTAACGTTTCTGTTCCCGCCAAGATTTTTTTTTATTGCAAAGGCTACAGATGGGCAAAGGTTTGACTCACTCAGCCAATTTGTATACTTGTAATTTTGTATCTTTTGCTTATAATATTAGTACTCTTATTACAAGATAGTATAAATTAATTATGCAACAAAAAATATGAGTACTTGTAAATAATGATGAATTCGCTTGTAACTTTCACGATAATATTAGTAATTCATGCAACACAATTTTCTAATATTATTAGCGAAAACACAAAATAATTATGCAACACGAAATAACGCAACTAGTAACTTGTTAACTAGTAACTTGTATTATTCACTAATATTATTAGTCTAATTATGCAATAGGCCCAAGGTAGTATAAGGCGATACTCGGAAAAATTGTGCTGAAGCGAAAATAAAAAGTGTCGAGCCAAATCATAAAATCGTATTTCTGAAACTATACGAATCTAGATAAAGGTATGAAGAAATATATACCTTATTACCAGATTTGTAACATCTCTAACCGTCCTATAGTTTTATATTAAAAAGTCCATATTTTACCGAGTAGCACCTTAATGAAGGTAGGTAGAATCATACAAACTTAAGATTTTTGTAGGTAGGTAGGTATAAAATATCTACCTACGTATTTTTTATTTCATTGAATAAAATAAAAATTACGTAGGTTGATATTTTATAATTTTTATTGGTTATTAAATTTTTTTTATAATATAAAGAGCAACAGACTGTGAAAATATATGTAAGTAGAAAGTAAGGTATTCGTAAAAAATACACTAGTTCGCACTTCGCAAATCGCGCGGCCGCGTCGTCGGTCGTCGCGAGTCTCGCGCGCGCGCCCTTTTATCTAGCAAAGCGTTCGGAAATAAATTCTTTTATACATCGCTCAATAGAAAGCTGGAAAGTTACACTTATAATCTTTTTTGTAGTTATTCATTACATTGCTGTGATAAAGTACCATCAACTTTACAAATTTTAATTCAATATTGGCCACACCATGACAAAAAAAATATATATTTATTTACGCATGATGTTTAATTGTATAATATTTTAC
This sequence comes from Crambus lathoniellus, assembly GCA_949710035.1. Taxonomy (NCBI): domain Eukaryota; kingdom Metazoa; phylum Arthropoda; class Insecta; order Lepidoptera; family Crambidae; genus Crambus; species Crambus lathoniellus. The sequence continues at coordinate 12,595,739 of OX453306.1, forward strand.
ATACCAGTAAGATGGTACTTTTAGATGATATTTTTTCAATATCAGGATATTTTAAATCAATAACTACCAAATTAAAAGCATTTTTCAGTTTAGGTATGTCCCTAGTACATGAGGTTTATAAAATCTTAATAGCACTAAGATATAAACATTTTATACAAGATGCTATCCATACTTTCCATTTTAATTCTATATTCACTATTTTTTTACACTTCTATATATATGTGACTATTATCTAAAGCAAGTTCTAGTTTTTTATAATTTTTTGGAGTTTAACTCTACGACATATTCCTAATAATATATTAAAAATTTGCAGACTTCACTACATAGTATAAAACAAAGTCGCTTTCTCTTTCCCTATGTCCCTTTGTATGCTTAAATCTTTGAAACTACGCAACGGATTTTGATGCGATTTTTTTTAATAGATAGAGTGATTCAAGAGGAAGGTTTATATGTACTTTTTATCCCGATATTCCCACGGGAACGGGAACCACGCGGGTGAAACCGCGGGCGGCCGCTAGTTAATAATATCAAAACCAATTTTTCTTCAGCCACCCGACTAATATAGATTTTATTGACTTTACAGACATTAGATACTATGCATTAGATTTACTACTAGCGACATCTAGTGACGAGGTGCGCGGGAGAGTTGCCTCATTTATAGTTTTTAGGTCGTTTGGTAAATTATTTTCCGTGAGGTTGATGACTTCTTCAGAGAGTTGTTGCGTAGAGGTTTGGTGAAGAGTTTTTTCATGTCTTGGTTGTTTTCCTTTTTCATGTGATGTTGGTGTGTTAAAGTTGATTGTACTTGCAGTTTTTGTTTTTTTTTGTTTAGGCGTAGGTTGTACTCGCGCCGGAGTTCCAGTGCATACTTTCTTGAAATTTAATATTGTATTATTCTGTTCAGTGACTTGCTTCTTCAAACTAAGAATTTCCAGGGCTAAATTGTCAATTTCTTTGTGTGCAATTTCTAGCTGGGACTTGAGTTCCGTGATTTCCAATCGTAATAATTCCGTGTCGGTCTGGCATATTGTCGATATATCCGGTAGACTTTTCCCCATGTAATCGGAAAGAGTTGATGAAAATGACGTATTGCAGGAGTCATTGGATAAACTTCTTTGTTTTTTCTGTTTCCTCATCGTAATATAGGCGTTTGAAGTTGGTGTCCTAGATGAAACGGCGTCCTGGGCTTTTGATATACAGAAGTCACATTTCCACTGCTTTTTATTTTCTTCGGTCATTATAAAGAAACGTTTTTCAGCTCCAACGCAGTCGATATCATAACTTGTATAGCATATTGAACAGGTTAAGAATTGTTTCTTTGGAAGTATTTTCTTACATTTTCCACATTTTCCAGCCATTTTAAAATATTTTCGTAAGTTTAAAAAAAAAAATAATATTCGGAGTGTAGCCAATTAAAAATATGTAATGCCCCCAGTACACGATGGCCGATCATGGTCGGCGACCATGACCAATACATCGTACATTGACACTTTTGAACGAACAAGTTTAAAAAGGTTCTTTCAAAAGTGTCAATGTACGATGTATTGGTCATGGTCGCCGACCATGATCGGCCATCGTGTACTGGGGGCATTAGGAGCGACTCCTGTGGTTCGTTCCTGGTAGCTGATGCGCTTGTAAATGTTGAGAGTTGATTTTGTCAATAGTCTCAGTGTTATACGCTAGGTGGCACGATTAGAAAGTAGCCTTTTGTACTGAATAATCGAGCTTCCGCTACTCACCGCTAGAGGGCAAATGTGATGCTTTGCTTTTATAGCCGCTACACACGCTCCTATCCGACCGCCGATTTGGTGCGGGCGAACTTCACTGCAGATCTGATCCGCGCCTACACACGTTCAAACCAAATCTGCCAGACCAAATCGGTCGGCGCTACACACGTTCCGATTTGGTCTGGCCGACCTCTAGCCGTTGTTGCAGTGTTGCCAGCCACTGCTAATCTCCCAATATTATTATTATTTATAAATACTGAAAACATCAATTTGCTTGCAATAAATAAATTAAAAAGAAAAATATTATCGGTTTTTAATGTTTTATTACTACAAAAAAAACAATTTCATTATTTATAAATTTTCTGTTATTTTCATTAAAATACTAAACATGCTAAATATTTACTAAAAGCAGCACTTATTGATGAGGTGTTATGCCCTTTTTATATATATTTAGTTTTACGACAAATTGCTAGTTTTTAAAAACAAAATATTATAAAAAAACAATTAGATAAATAGAATCTTTTCATAAATGGCCATATTTAAACCTTTCGTTCGTTCAGTCCTACGTAAAACTCATGAACGAGCATTAAATTGAATCCTCTGAAAATCCCTTAAACGTAATTTACCTGCTTTAAATATTTCCGCTTTTACATATTTTCTCCCTAAATCTAGGGGAAAACCTCCAAAATTGTCAACACTGCCAAGTTGGTCCGGTCGAAAGCCTACACACGTTCCGATTTGGTAGGAAGTGAAGTTCGTGCGAACCAAATCCGGCCGACCGCGTCAAACACGAATATGGTCGGACGACTACGCTACACACGTCCAGATTTGGTCTGGAGCAGACCAAATCGGCGGTCGGATCGGAACGTGTGTAGCGGCTATTACATAGCACTTCTCATCTGTGACTATTTTCTAGTTCAGCTATTATCCGTGAGGTTTTGTAGGGTACAAAGTCCAAAGTTTTCGTTTTTGAAAAAATACCAACGGTCTGGTGGAATACTTTTCGCAAATATCACTACACAAAAATTGCTTTCACTGGTATGATTCAGTTAAAAAGCTTCAAAACCGTCACTCAAAGCGATTTCGTTTAATAAACTTCTTTCTTTGTGTTATTTTCCGGTATTCTTGTCAGAATATTATTATCTCACTATTAAGACACTACACTTTTAGGATACTTTCACAAACACTTTTACAGACGAATTAGGGATACTGGCTTAAGCCAAGAGTATTTTTTTAAATATATATTAACTTTAAGTATTTTATTTGAAATAAATATACAGAGATGGTGTTTACTAGGCTAGCAGCGCCATCTGTCCTCACATGTGTCCTGTCTGTTTGACACATTTCTGAACGATTCCACCCATTCTATGATTCCACCCATCTTTTTTATCGTGTCATTTGGAAAAAAGTGCTGGAACCTGCCGAGTGTCGTTAAGAAAAGGTAAGGTTTATTCTTTTGTATTATCATTAATTGAATAGCTATCTTGATTTGTAGTTAAAAATCAAGTAAAACATTAATTTCTTTTATGAATTGTGACAAATTTCGAAGGATAAATTCATTAATGTATATGTTATGATTTTTTTTAGGTTAGGACGTGTTAAAAATTCTATCCGTTGTGCGACAAAGTGACACAAATTTGTGCGACGTGTCACAACGGAAATTATAAAGGGAAGTGTAAATTGTTAAATTTAAGATTAATTTCATTTATTATCACTACATATTTTTGCGACCTCTAAGCACATATAACTAATACTTGGATGGATACCTGGATGATATTAAAGTATGAAAATGCAAAACTTTCTTACTTATATAAATAAAAAATCCAAATTTGCGTAAGTAGCGCCATCTTTTCGAGACTTGAGTTTTACCGAGCGATAGCAACAAGCATCTTAATTGATTTGTGATATTTGCTAAGAGCTAAAAATAAGTTTATTAATATGGAAAAATAAAAAAATATGCACAGAAATTCATATTTTTTATTTAATAATAATATTTATTTTATCAATTTATTACACACAATAACGAAAACTGAATAAACAAAACACTAAAAAAGACAAACACAAACATAAACACAAGAACTAAATACCCCTTTCTAAAATGCAAAAACACAGTCTTTGTGTACAAAGGTTTACAAATTCCGTTGTAACACATAATTTCAGCAGTGACACATTCCGTTGTGATCTCCTTTGTGCGATTAGTGCAAAAAATATAAGCCTTACCCATTTATCAGCTGGCCTGGCCGACCACAGTACCTATTTAAATGGGTCAAACGATCAGTATACTTAAATCACAAAATAAAAATTTACTGAGTGTCTAAGCACGTACCCAGGATTTTTTGTTGGGGGGGGGGGGGGGGGGGGGGTTATCTCGAAAATAAATCCTACTAATATTATAAACTAGCTTTCCGCCCGCGGCTTCGGTCGCGTGGACTTCACGATGTTATACCGCGGGAGGGAATATGATATTTTTCATACCGCGGGAATATGATATTTTTTCGGGATAAAAAGTAGCCTATGTTCCTCTCCAGGCTACAAAGTATCTGTGTCCCAAATTTCAGCCAAATCCGTTCAGCCGTTTGGCGTGATTTAGTAACATGCCATGCGCCACTAGTCTATATTATTTGTGCATGCGCCCGCTGCCTGAAAAGCCGCGCGAGTTTATCTATTTTTATCGTTTTTTAGATTATTTACACAGAGATAAATTAAACGGCAAATTGATAAATGATATTTTTATTATTATAAGGTCCACCATTAATATCTACATACTTACATTATAATACCACAGAATATATATAAGGGTGGTATTCTATTTATCATAGATCTTTGTCCAATATTGCATTTGATCAAAGGAATACCACCCTTATTACCATAGTACTAAGGGTGGATCCAATTTCTTGGATCCAAGAAATTTGATAAAATATTTGATAAGTGGAATACCACCCTTAGTACTATAGTAATAAGGGTGATATTCCTTTGATCAAATGCAATATTGGACAAAGATCTTTGATAAATGGAATACCAGACTACCACCCTTATACAGAAACAGAAGGTTGTTAGGTGTCCGTTTTCACGGATGTTTCGCATAAATTCGCTGGTAATGATATTTGTTTATTATAATATGCAATGTCAGAAAATGTAAAAGCTTATTATTTTATTTACATTCTACAGTCGACCTGAAAGTTTTGTCATAAGTTAATTTTATTACAAATTCATATATTATTTTCCTTACATACATTACTATTATAAAGATCATTTCCTTTAAGGAATTTTAGTCAAAGGGTTCTGTGGTTTGTAGAGTGAGCAAAACAAAATTAATAATTTATCCAATTTAATACATAATAACAAATTATATTATTGTAGAAATATGTAATGTTAGGCCATCACTACAACAAAAAATATGAAAAAGAATATTAATACCCCAAAAACTTTAAACATGAGAGCTCTGTTTCCAGTAACACTTTGAAAATACTTCATAATTTCTCTGTGACCAGCTTCTACATTCATCTCTGCTTCTTGAATGTTAGCATCAATTCTGCCAATAGCTTCGTCTTGCTCTTTAACCATGTGAGCTAACTGTTGAAATATTCCTCCCAACTCAACAATTGTGCTTTCAATGTTATGCATTGTCTCTGCTCTTTGCTGGACATATGAATCGGAATCATCTCTCAATGCCATCTGCTGCATTTGAAGACTTGAACCAGCATCACTAAAGTCAATACTTACTTCATTTTGTTGTAAAAGTGACGGAACTTCCGACACTACTGGAGCTACTCGGGAAAATTGTTCACGTCTACTGTTTTGATGCTTCAAATTTTCTGATCGCACCTCCAATACCTAGGAAAGATATTATTATTATTATTTATACGGGGGACGCCAGCGAAGCCGGACGGGTGATGAGTCACCTAGGTTGCAACCATTTTACCCAGTTCCCCAAGTCCCCTAAAAGCTGAAAGCAGGGTGTGGCGGGTTATTATTTACCCCACCGGCGTCGGACCCTCGAACCTACCTGTGCGCTTACAGTACCTGCTGAGTTGACTTATCGTCAACTGCTTTAGTTAGATCCTCTTCCTTAAGCTATGCATGTTGTCAGTTATAATCTCCAGGTAAACAAACATGCAATTATAATAAATAACTAGCTTTCCCTAGTTTTTCATTATAATATTTATAGAAAAAGGAGTAAGTATTGTCAATAATTTCATATCATGAAGGTGAAAAGTAATATAACGTATTACCTGTTTAAATTGATTACTCATTGATGCCAGCCGAGATTGCAGTGCAACAACAACACTGGATGAATGGCTGTGCATGCTGCGTCTGCCTCTTGGCATTTCTCCCAGTCGAGCAATTTGTTGATTCAGTGAGCTCAGATCTCCTTTTATGATATATGTAAGCTCTTGTATTTCAGTGGGACAATCGTCAAATAAAGATTTTTTCTTAGCCACTGAAAACACACAAAGGATCAGGGTTGAAAATAATCACGATTTTTTTTTTTATCAAAAAAATCAGATTTTTTTAAATAAATCGTGATTTTTTGATTTATTTGATTTTTATTAGATTATGCAATATTTACCCTAGTTTTTCTTATGGGCAACATTTTTATTTAAGTAGGTAGAATTGATGTACAACAACGCCAAAAAAGTAAAATGTTACATCAACCCGAAAAAACAATTTGAGTTTCGAGTGTAAATTTTGTTTGGCGAATATTTTTGAATGTTGATTTTTATTGTGATAAATAACTTAGCTTGCATGTATCGTACTTTGTATTAACATTGTTTTCCAACATTATAGTTGATTAATAATACCTCCCAGAGCATTTAATAATATTCTATCGGATATTGATTTAAATCAGTGATTTTTATAAAAAAAAAACATGCAATAAAAATCGAGATTTAAATCATGCAACCCTGCAAAGAATAAAAGTTTAAAAGTACCCTTTACTTGTGAGTAAAGGTAAACCTGTGGGTTTAATAATATAGAAAAGGAAATAACATCAATTCACTGTAATCAAGATAGATTGTTAAAATTAACAGTTTTAGTAGTATACTAACAACAAAGCAAACAAGTGTAGTATTTAAATCTTTATAAAATATTTTCTACAAAAAATATAATTTTGCTTTTATACTTAAATCTTATGTATATAGTACGAGCTTTGAATGCGATATTTTTACAGGATAAAAAGTAGCATATTATGTCACTCTCCAGCCCCCAAACTACTCATACCAAAAATCACATTGATCTGAGGCCCGATTCTCATGCATTCGAATTTTTTCAGTGTGGTAATTCGTATAGGAACTTCCTATTGAAAAGTTAGAACGTTTCAAACAAACTAAACTGTCCCACATGTCAACAAATTCATTTTGACAGCTAAGTCTGTACCACTTGTTGCGTTCGACTGGTTTTCGATCAAACTATTTCGATTGTGAAATTCTGACAATACACAAACTGTGTTATATTTGAATTTCGAGCTTATAAATGTGAACTTTTGAATGCACATGCATTTGTTTCTCCCTACATTTTATAACATTTTTATATGGTTATTTTAGTAGAAAAATCTGAAGATCATTCTGTGTCATGCAACACTATGTAGAGGGAAGTGGTCAAAAACTCCATATCATTATTAAGGATGATTAACATGAATAAAAATAAAAACCAACCACAATAAGACATTGTGAATTGGAGTAAAATAGATAGATGAAGTGAATCTGCCACCATTTAGCAGTTTATGGAATTATTTGTATCAATAAACAAGCACTACGTAGTAAGAAATTTCTCAGAGATTCTTGCATCCCAGAGAAAGAAACTTTACCTAGGTATAAATCTCTGATCTATACCATATTATAGTATTCCACTATACCTAGGGAAAGTTACATTCTAAGTATCCTAAGAAAAAGTTAGCGAAAAGTACTAACAAATATTCTTGATAAACTTACATAAGGCCAATTTCTCCAATTTAGCATAAGTGCTTGTAATATTTTTACTGATAACTTTAGCCATACTCATGAATTGTGAGTAGGTTTCAAGGACAGCTGCCTTCTTTTCATCTCTTATCACTGGTCGTGCTAAAGTTCTACCTTGCAAACTTCGCACTGTAGAGATAAACTCATTTGTACGATCTCTTGCTGCCATTACAGATTCAAACACAAACTCCTCAAGAAAATCAAATTTGTAGTCTTCTTCAAATCTAATCTCTTGAGACCGAGAATTGATTTGATAATGACCCGGAGTCACGGCTAGTTTTATGGTTTGAAATCCTTTCTTGTCCAATTTATCGTAAGTGTCTTCCGAGTTATCCTGTACTGGCAAGGCACGTTCAGACAAGCTTCCTATGTTCCGGCGGCGAGGTAGCATTGCATGCTAATTAACAATTCCAAACAGTAAAATAAGTTGGTGCTTATTTTACAGAACAATACGTAAGTAAACGAAATAAAATAGTACGAAACAAACGTAGGTAACCAATCCCAAACCCAAACCTCTAAACCACAAATTATATAGTGTAGCTCTAAACAAACACCTTTATCCCGAAATTCGTGAATTTATGACACTGACAGTCAGCTGACAGAAAATTGTCACGTCATTTAATTTTTTTTTTGTAAAGGCTGATTTACATTAATCGTATCGTAGATCGATCCAGCGTCACTGGATCGGCATGGGGCAGACCCATAAAGTTAATATACCTTAGCGGAAGGTATATTAACTTTATGGGCAGACCATGGCCCGCTATTATTTCTCGGCTTCTTGCAACGAGTGAGATAGAAGATGGCTTCTTTCTGGCTGAAGCGCAAACAGCCGAGAAATAATAGTAGCGGGCCATGACGCATGGACGCATGTAAACGGCTCGATCGTAGACATACTGACATTGCGGAGGTAACAACACGTTTTATCAAAAATGAATTTTTCGCGTCTTAAAAAGCGAAGGCAATTAAATTTCATAATCATTCCTACGCAAATATTGTGTACCGTCAATGCATACGACATGAGACTTGAATATAATTTGAGACAAAACTTCCGCAGCATATATTATTGCGTGTGATATCATTACAATCAATACTGACAGTTTCTTTCCAAAGTTGTTAAGTGTGAACGTCATTTTGCTGTCAAGAAGAAACTTGGACACAGCAAGTGGCATTCATTATCTCAATGAATCATTGAGATAAAAGAATAGAGGAGACATCTCAACTAGAATCTTTGCAACACGAGTTGAGTCCACGTGGACTCAACTCGTTTAGTCTGTGGCATAATTTGTGGTGGCAAGCGATAGACGCAACCATAGATTTAGAATGTACAAGATACACAATGACGGCTCGAAGATGTGACTAAAAAAATTATGTACATGTGTTCATGAATGTCTATGTGTGAGTTAAAAATAGTGTTGTCCAGGATATACTTTTACATTATCGATTGTTTCAGTAGGTAGGCCTTGTTATACATCGTTCGTCAGGAAATTTTAAGTTGGTACCTACGTCACACGTTACTAGCGCCCCCAATAGAAATAAATCATTTAGGTACTCTACTTACACAGACCATTAAGAATAAGTAGGTACTTAATCTCAAGGACTTGGATCGAAATTATTGAGTGTTTGGCGCAAATATCTAAATATATAGTCTAATCTGCTTTTTAAATATTTTAGCCGAAAGTATAGACAATAAATTATATTTGTGTAAATGGTCAGAACTTCAGAAGTCGTTTAGTGGTAAAGAATTAGTAAATTAACACTTAACAAATACGTTTTAAAGCCGGTTTTGTTCTTTTTAATATATATTTTTTCATGTTTATACTCAAAACTCAAAATACTCAATTGAGTATTTTCCGCAAAAGTTAAAATAATTATTTTGATTTAAGTCCTTGAGACTGAGTAAATGATTTATTTCTACTTGCGGCGCTTGTGTGAGTGACGATCCACTGGAACGCTTAAAAATCGAAGAGGAAGCGAAAAATAGAATTCACCAATTTGACTGCGACATTTAATGCTCTCTCAATGTAGTGAGACGTTTAATAATACAAGTACACGAAATTAAAACACTTTGTGAGGGGGTTTCTTCTTAGAAGTCTTCGGAAGTGCAGGATAACGTAGTTGAAGCAGTAAAAGATGGTATGATACGGGTAGCAAGACGTTTATTACAAAGCAAGCCGATAATTACAGCTCTTTCCAGGAGAACGAGAGTATAGGTGGATGCAGTAGCGTAAGCGTCGCGTAAGAAAGCTTTGTAGTTCCAGTACAGGTACAGCTCTTTCCAGGAAGACGAGAGTATATATGGATGCAGTAATAGCGTAAGAGAGCTTAATGAGCTTGAACAAAATTTGTGGGCTTCTGGGTTAGCTCGCTCCATCGTGGATCCTGTCTTAGCCCACCATGGGCTTGATTGGGATCAAGATCAAACCCAATAAAAGTAAAAAAAATAATATAATGATTCAATTTTACCTCTATTTCAAGAAAAGATAAATAATAATAATGTATGACGTCGGCAATCTTTCTTTCCTACTATTTATCTACGATTTCAACATAATCTTGGCTAAATTACTTTGTATTCATGTCACGATGTCAATAAAAAACAATTTTATTGTTTTTATCGATACTCGTGACGTCACCGCTTTGTCAAGCACTAGCGTAACCATCAATTTACTATTTATACATAATTTCTTCGCAAATATTGTTTTAAATCACGATTTACACTCAAACAGAACATTACTATTTAATATTCTACTGTAAACATCTTTTTCTGAGCCGATTTCTGTCAGATATTTGATAAATTAAGGTTCGAAAACTTCCAATGATAAAATCGTTTTTACCTGTGAAAAGTGTATTTATCCGGATTATTGCGTCTTGTAACTCCACATTCACGTACATTCACGTACCGAACATGTCACCATAATTGCACTTTTCACTTGTAATCGAAGGATTACTACAAATATGCTCAAATTGTAACGAGACGTTGAACAGCTGGGACGCTATGGCCTCTTACTCGTGAAAATAATGACATAGCGGTACTTATTTGCTGTCTTTTTCTCTCTTGGACATTTATAACTTGATTAGGGTTTCTCGCTCCCACGCTTCGTAGATCTTTTTGCGTAGCGAAAAAATTCTACATCTATGGACGCAACAACACGTGTGTGTACTCTGTTCTATTTTATTTAAAAATGCCGATATCGTCGGCGGGCTGTGAAAACCTCGCATGTGCATTACTCCAAATTTTACAGGAGATGAAAAAAACCGTACAGTGAAAATTTTTGAATGAAGCCAAGTAAAACATTTAGTGGATTTTTCATGTTTAAAACATTATTCAATGATTCTGAAGACAAATATTCGCAAATAATCTACAGAAAAGTGTCTAATGTTACTTGAGAGGTTTTCATAGACAACAAAATATCTTAGTACTGTCGTATATAGTGCCACAAGCTTTTCTGTTCCGGTGACAGTCGTGACAGAGGAGCCACTTGCAATACGAAATTACCTGTCAAAATGGACTGTCGTATGAAAACTGTTTTAGTTCCAAAGAGAATCACCGGAACAGAAAAGATTGGCACACTATACTACGTATGATAAACACGTATACATTCTTACAAGCTCTGCATTTTTTCCATACTAAATATATTTTTTATAAGAGGTTATGAATAAAACCACGGGATGAACCGCGTAGCCGAGCTTTTCAAACCACACTGGTCAACGCGACTTTTTCATGAGGTTCTCATTTACTTCAATAGATGGGGCTACAATTATTGAATCTGAGTTTCGTTCCGTGTAGACATGTATTACGAGGTTTTCTCACGAAAATCAACTAAAAGTGTTTTTCACTAAATTTGTGACTCACGAGCTTTTCACAGCCCGCCGACGATATGTGGGTTGAGGTACTGTTTAAATAACTCAAAAAATACTAATAAAACCCAAGGAATTACTTTTCACTAGTAAGTACTCACTAAAGTATCTAATAACATGCTACTGAGTAATTATTTCATTAGGTCGCCGAAAAATTAAGCGACGGCCATATTTCGATAGAGTCATAGATTAACAAAATTGGTTATTTTGTGGTGCAGAAGTGACAGTTTAAACGTTTTAGGTACTAGGTTTTAGGTGATTACTTGGGTTCAGGTTTTGATGGAAGTTTGATGTTTTTTTGTTATTGAACATTTGAACATTGAACTTACATTTATACTGCAAGTTAAATAAACGCATGTAAAATAATTAATAGTATTCATGTATTTAAACGTATATAAGTACCAAAAATAAACTCGATTAGTAAGTATTTCTCTCACGATGTCAATGTTTAATCTTAAAAAAATAATTAATTAAATAAAATATGAATTCTCATAAAATGTTGTAGGCAGAAAACACGCACAAAAGCTATGTCTGTTCTGCAATGTTTGATCTATGTCTGGTTGCACTACTATTGGTTGCCGCTTTCTGCACGGGCGCTTTCGATTGGTCGCGAGGCTAACTCTTAGCTTAGCAAAAATACTACAAGATTTTTGTTTGGGATAGCTCAGTGTTGCCAACTTAGCACTTTCGGTGCTAGATTTAGCACTATTTTCATAAGTCCAGCACTAAAACAACGGCATATAGCACCTAGCACCAAATCTAGCACTAAATAGTATCTACTCATGCTGATTTTTTTCTGGTTACCGCAGAACAAAAGGCAGTCACGTCACGCCACGCGGTCAGTAACAAAACGCTTTATGGAACGGCAATCTGATATAATTTGACCTGCCTGACTAGATCTTCTTTTAAGATAGTTAAGTCTTTCTTTGTCTTGTTTGTTGATTGATGATTTGCTTCTTTAAAACGGACGAAAAAGCTTAGTGCGTGGTGAGTTACGAAAATGGATATTACTTTAACAAAAAGTCAGTATGCTCAAAGTTTCAGAAAGAAGTGGGATCGTTCGATCCTGAACGAAATACAAGAAATGGCTTAGATAGACCACTCGGTAATAGCTTGAAAGCAATGTGTTTATTTTGCAAAACAGAAATGAATGCAAAAATAATCGAAATAAGCGTCATTCACAATAAAAAATTTTTTTTTATATAATTTTATGATTTTTAAAAATAATCTAGCACTATTTTTGGAAATCCATACTTATCTAGCACTATTTTAGATGACGTTTAGCACCAATTTGTGGTATTGAGTTGGCAACCCTGGGATAGCTTCTCTAGTACGTTAGTACATTATAACTCAATGCATTCATTGAGAAATTGCCGCTGAATTTTTATTCCAATATATTTCTGAATTACATATGCCTCAAAACTCTGGTTATTGGTAAAAAACTGCAATGATTCATATCAATTTAATAATCCCATCTTGTGAGACACTTTACCAAGGATAATTTGAGAGCTTGTTTGACATTTTTGGCATAGTTTTACCAAATTTAAATTAAATTTTCTCACAGATAGAAGTATTTTTTTTATTGGAAGGTAAATTGAGACTGAGTCTCAAATTAGGTGCATAGTCTCAAATAAACAGCAAGTCTCAAATTACCTTCAAATACCTATTTTTCTGGGTGTAGGTAATAATTATTTTAGCAAGGTTTGTTTTTTGTTCAAGGTTAACAGTATATGGCAACGCGTCCGGGTAGACGAAGAGCCCCTGGAGCAAAACCTTATAGAAATTACCCGTGTTTTTATAGAAATATATGAGTTGAGCTAAGTGCCAAACACATAATAATATATCGAAAAAATCTTAAGTTGTTAAGAAAACTGAGAATGAGAGCACAAAAACATGTGGTTAATTTGAGACATGTCTCTGTTGGTGTAGTTGGACATCCCTATTGTTATGTCACCGCACTAGCGCTTGACGGTTATGATTGTTCTCTGTGTGTCTTCTTCTTGTGCAATGGCTTGTGATGGCTTGGCGCCACAAATACATCATAATTCCATAATGGTAATCTTTTATTTATTACAATGACTACGGACACAAATATGGTGTCAGGTGGGGCTCTGCCCTCACTCCCAGAAATGAAGTTTGAAGGAAAATTGAAGGAAAGTTTTAGCAAATGGATCCAGCGGTTTGAAATATACATCTTGGCCAACGGTTTGGAGTCAGCCTCAGAAAAACGCCGCATATCTATATTGCTAAATTTCATCGGCGAAAAAGGCATTGAAATCTACAACACCTTTAATCTTCAAGGAAATGAAACGTTACAAACAGTGATTGATCTATTTAAAGCGTATGTTTCACCGAAAAAGAGTCTACTTATGCTACGTAACGAGTTCTTCACGCTTTATCAAAAAGATATGAGACTGGAAGAATATTTCCGAAAAGTTATTAACTTAGGAAAACAATGTGAATTTGGAGAACTAACGGAAAGTTTGACAGTAACAAAGTTAATTGCAGGCCTTGACCAAAAGTACAACAACTTCAAAACAAAACTAATTGCTGAGGAGGATGACAAACTAACCCTAACTTATGTGATGAAATACTTAATATGTGCGGAAGCATCTAGACAGTTTGTAGAAACTCAGAAGATGGATATTGGAGAGGAAGCAACTGTGTACTATGGAGGTAACACGGGGCGCAAGAGCGGACCAGCCATGGCAAATTCAACGAAAATTATTAGAAACTGCCGAAATTGCGGTCTAAATCATAATATAAACATGTGTCCAGCTTTCGGCAAAACTTGCCATAAATGCAATAAATTAAATCACTTTGCTAAAATGTGTCGGAGTGCCACAGCAAGTAAGAAACAAGTTCATGTCCTGAAAGAGGAGGCTCCTGAAGATGATCTGCAAGGTGATGATTTCTTCATAGGAAGTATATCAACAGGTAATGAAATACTGCAAGAATTTACAATAAACAGTGTGAGAATTGTGATAAAAATGGATACTGGGGCGGCATGCAATGTAATAGGTAGTGAATTATGTAAACAAATTGGTGTTAAAGACTCTGAGATTCAATACTGTAATAAAAAAGTAGTACAACTGGATGGTAAGAGAGTGCCAGTGCGTGGTACATGCTGCTTAGAAATTGTTCATCCAAATAAAAATAAATATAAAATAAAATTTGTTGTCATAGAGGGTAAAATTCCGACTTTACTAGGATGTCAAACATGTTTACAATTTGATTTTGTTTCGGCCAATACAGATTTAGTTAATATACTTAACCTAAGTTGTAAAAATGAAAAAACCTCAATGTTAATTAAAAAATTAAAAAATGATTTCAGTAGCTTGTTCGATGGGGGTCTTGGATGTGTCCCAGGAACCACAAAAATACAATTGACTGAGGAGGCAGTACCAGTAGTACAGGCTGCAAGACGAGTTCCATTTTCACTATTGTCTGAGCTACGTGAAGAATTGACCAGAATGGAGACAATGGGTGTTATAGAGAAAATAGAAAAACCAACAAAATGGGTAAATAATATTGTTTTAGTAAGAAAACCAAGTGGTAAGTTGCGAATATGTATAGATCCGAGAGCATTAAATAAATATGTAATTGAACCAAAATATCAATTGCCAACAATTGACGAAATTAAAAGTAAAATGCAAAATGCTAAAGTGTTTGCACTGTTAGATGCATCTAATGGATTTTGGATGTTAAATCTAGATGAAGAGAGCTCAGACCTATGTACTTTTATAACTCCATTTGGTAGATACAAATTTCGCAGGTTACCATTTGGAATCAGTTCGGCACCAGAAGAATTCAGTAGGGTAATTGCACAAATGTTTGAAAATGTAGAGGGGGTTATTCCCTATATGGATGACCTATGTGTCTGGGCTGAATCAGTAGAAGAATTAAATGAGAGGTTAAGAAAAGTAATGGGAATTGCAGTAAAAAATGGAATAAAATTCAATAAAGACAAATGTAAATTGTTTGTATCAGAACTACTTTTTGTGGGTCAATTGTTTACAACAAACGGTGTCTCTCCGGATCCAAATAAAGTACAGGCAATAATGAAAATGGAACAACCTAAATGCAAAAAAGATCTGGAAAGGTTCCTCGGTATGTGCAACTACTTATCAAGATTTATTTTAAATTATTCTAAATTAAGTGAACCTTTACGTGTGCTTTTAAAAAAAGACATTGTGTTCTTGTGGGACACTAACCAAGAAAATGCATTTAATTCATTAAAAAAGGCATTGTGTAGTAGCCCTTGTTTGGCATATTTTGATACTAATGAGAATATGGTATTGTCAGTAGACAGTTCCTCCACAGCTATGGGAGCTGTAGTATTGCAGAGGGGTAAACCAATTGCATTTGGGTCTCGAGCTCTCACTCCAACGGAGCAGAATTACTGTCAGTTAGAAAAAGAAATGCTTGCTATAGTGTATGGGTGTAATAAAATGCATCAATATATGTATGGTCGTAAAGTTCTTGTGGAAACTGACCATAAACCCTTAGAAACTTTATTTAAGAAACCGCTGCATAAAGTTCCAGCTAGGCTGCAACGAATGATGCTTGCCGTACAAGGCTATAACCTTAATGTTCAATACAAACCTGGGCGGTTCATGTATATTGCAGACACATTGTCACGTAGTTGTTGCTCTGATAATGTAGAATCTAAGATGGAAGACTTGAAAAAGAATATTATTTGTCATGTAAAGTTATCTCGAGATTGTTTACCGGTCTCCAATGCCCAACTTGTAAAATTACAGGAGGCTACTAAACAGGATTTAACTTTAAGCACTATGATACAATACATTAAGAATGGCTGGCCAAAAAATATGAAAGATTTGAATGACGATTGTAAAATTTTTTGGACATTTAGAGATGAGCTTACAGTCTTGGATGGTATCATCTTAAAAGGGAATTTAATTGTTGTCCCTAAATTATTAAGGTCTGAAATGATAAAGGTAATTCATCAGGGTCATGTTGGTATTAGTACCTGTAAAATTCGAGCAAGGTCATGTGTTTTTTGGCCAGACATCAATAAAGATTTAGAAAAATATGTTGAAAAGTGTGAGGCTTGTGCAAAGTATAGACCAAACTTACAGAAAGAACCACTAATCAATCACCTTATTGAGAAAATTCCCTGGCATAAGGTTGGCATTGATATCTGTACTTTAAATAACAAAGATTATCTTGTGATTATGGATTACTACTCAAAATTTATAGAGGCTTGTAAACTAAATAATTTGTCAAGTGATTGTGTCATTCTCAATTGCCAGTCAATTTTTGCAAGACATGGCATACCAGCTTATGTTATTACTGATTCAGGTACCCAGTTTACATCTGAAACGTTTCAAGTATTTGCTGACAGTTATAAATTTTCACATGTTATAACAAGCCCAAAACATTCACAATCTAATGGCCAAATTGAGAGTGGTGTAAAAATATTTAAAAATATAATGAAAAAATGCAAAGAAGATGGTTCAGATCCACATTTAGGGTTACTTAACTACCGGAATACACCTAAGTCATATATGCCATCTCCTGCACAACTGCTGTACTCAAGAAATCTTAATTCATTATTACCATTACCTAAAATAATGTTAAAGCCTAAAGTTATAGTATGCGATAAAAAATATAATAATCATATACAGGGTGTAAAAAAATATTATGATAAAAATTCAAAATCTTTGCCCGAGTTAAATATTAATCAAAATGTTTATTTTAAAAAGACTCTAGATTCAAACTGGATAAAAGGAAAAATAAGTGGAAAATGTGTTGAGCCAAGGTCTTATACTGTGTTGGATGAAGTAGGAAATACTTACAGAAGGAACCGAAAATATTTAATGTCATCAGAGTCTGAATGTAGCCTGAATGGTAGGATTTGTAGACCTACTATTGATGCAAGTCATGTGATAAATTATGATTATGAAGCTCCAGATATATGTCCTCCCAAGGGGCAAGAGTTTATAAAAGGAAATACTACCACTCAGGCTGTTAGTGAGGAATCTTGTCATCTTCCCACAGAGCACAATAGCTCTAAGGATTGTTGTGATATATCTGTTGATTCACCATTAGTTGATAATAATATATTGATAGAACATGATGATAGCCCTAAGGATTGTTTTGATACAGATGAAAACAAGATAAACACTGATGAAGCAGGTTCAAGCTATGTATCACGAATTGGTCGTATAATTAAGAAACCTGACAAGTACAATGATTATGTTTTGTGTGATTCAGAATCTGATTCAAGTCTGAGCCAATCAGATAATGAATATGTTCAATGTTGTTCTTCTGATACTGAATAAGTTTAATTGTAAGTTTTGATATAAGTACTTGATTTTCTTATCACAATTTTATTATTATTAGAAAAGGGGGGATGTTGGTGTAGTTGGACATCCCTATTGTTATGTCACCGCACTAGCGCTTGACGGTTATGATTGTTCTCTGTGTGTCTTCTTCTTGTGCAATGGCTTGGCGCCACAAATACATCATAATTCCATAATGGTAATCTTTTATTTATTACAATGACTACGGACACAAATAGTCTCATTCTCTATTTTATGTAAAATAGTTTTTTTGTTTTTTGACAATTTTTGGACGATTTTATTTTTGGTTTTATTTTATTTTGTTTATATTTGACATATTCTAACCATTTAAAATTGTAAACCAGGTTTTGCAGATGAAAATTTGTTTTTTATAATTTCTCGAGTTGTATTCAACATATTTACAAAATTATTAGTGGAAATTCAATATTTCGTTATTTTTAGTGTCTCATGTTAAAAGCAGTGAAATGTTACATGAGATACTATGAATTTGTTATACTGTCTCATGATTTGAGACAACGACAAAAAAAATAAAAATAAACTCTAGCATACTATTTTGTCCACGCATGTGATATATAATTTGTGCATGTGATGTGCTTCTTCATCCTGAACCATAGACTCAAATTTATGTTATACTTTGATAGCATTGTATCAAATATCAAAAAAGATATAATCAATTACTGCTGAAAACTGTCTCGTTGTATGCATTTACGGTACTAGCTTTCCGTCCGCGGCTTCGCCCGCGTGGACTACACGACGTTATCCCGCGGGAATAGAATATTTTCCGGGATAAAAAATACAAAGCATCGGTGTATTTCAGGCAAATCCTTTCAGCCGTTTTGGCATGATTGAATAACAAACATACGAACATCTAAACTTTCACATTTATAATATTAGTAGGAATACTGTAGACCGCAAATCCTTGTTGCGGTAAAATGAGAGAGTTTCTTTTGACGTTTCATCGTGCAGTTCAAAAATTTGTACTAGATGGCGCTACCCCACTATAGCGACCTAACTTTTTCTGAAGAAGTAAACGAAAAAGTACCTAATAGAAAATAGCAAAGAAAATAGTATGTCTGTAGTAAGGCGTACATTAGACGGTCATGCAACAATCAGTCAATTCCATCACTCATGACTATCTAACCAATCGGTATAGAGGAACTTCGGGCAGCGTTTATGAATGGTTCATTTTGATTAGCTAAAAGAATCGTGAATGATAGCAAACTGACAGCAAAACCTTCAGTCTAATGGGCGCCTAATAGGAAGACTAAAGCGGCCCATTCACGGCAGGCCGTCCCGCCCTAGTTCGCACGGACGTAATATTATCGCGCGTTGAAGCGATTTTTTGACGCCTTGAAACAGAACTTATGGACTTTCCCTAATCCGTTCACACGCGAGCGATTTTTTTACGCGGCGTTATTTTATCGCACATTGCCCGATTGACGGCGCGACGCGATGGACGCGATGGAAATACAACATACGGGCAGCCCTATTGGCGTTCTTACAAGCGTTTTTTTAACGCTACCTACGTCAGTGGGTAACTATTTTTACGTCATTAGGTTTATTTTCAATTAGGTGAAACCTACCAAATAACCCAAGGACTCATTCGGGAATCTTGTCGCTGTATTTTATTAGGGCCAACAAATAAGCAGTAGTTCATCAAATGAGCTGATTGACATTCTCATATTAATCGAAGAATTTTTGAGGAAATCGTTGAAGCTTGCTGTACCGAGTGTAAAATTTACCAGTAAGATAACTCTCTCTGAATGAAGAGGATGAAACCAGTAGGTACTGATTCTATTTGCTTATCGTTTCTTAATATACCAAACGGCGATTGCCAAGATGTCGTCTGAATTCATGATAGGTACGCCTGCAGGCCTGCAGTCCGCACCGTGTGAGCACAAAACGCCAAGCGATTTTTTTACGTCTATGCGAACACCTCTGGTTCCTAGGCGTTGACGTTGCGATATCGCCCCGCTAACGCAACGCCTTTCTGCACGCCCGTGCGAACGTGGCCTAAAAGAGCAGCTCGGCGGCCTAGCGACCTGGGGGCTACCGCGTAACTTTATGGGTATGAACTTCATACGTTTTTGGGAACTATAAGTCTATTTTATAAAGAAAATAGCCGCTATCAGTTCCTTGTTTTAAGACGTCGGGTATGACGATAACTAGCTAGCAATGTTCAATAGAACAAAGCAGCAAAAATCTATGGGGGGCTACCGGCTAAGAAATATAGATATGGGCAGTTGAATTCCTTATCTTGATAGATTTTTGCTGAAATTTATTAAAATAAGGAATTCAAATGACAGAAGAAGCCCATACCCATATCCATATTTTTTAGCCGGTAGCACCCCTGGGTCCAGTAACTGAGGTACTACTCGACTCGCCTTGCACCGTTTACATTGGTAAAGTAATTGGGCCCAGAACCTCTGGTAAAAGTACTGGGCCCAGTTGGTTTTCCGAGCGAGTCAACGGTTTACACAGGGCGAGTAGGCAGACGAGTCGAGTTACAAGTGGTGGGGAACAACTTGGCCGAGCAACTATGCTCCGCGCGAGACCACTCGACTCGCTCAGTAGGTCTAGCACAACTTAGCGCGACTCTTAGTCGCGCTCCTTTCAACCAATCAGCACTTCGCCTTAAGTCGCGCGCGCTATCTACGAGCGATCTGATTGGTTGAAAGTGCCCGCGACTCTTTGTCACTCGAGTCGCGCTCAAGTTGTGCTAGCCCTACCCAGTTTACTCGCCCTTTCGTTTACATTGGTCGAGTTAGCCTGCTTTTTGTCGCTCGCTACTCAACTCGGCCGCCTACTCGACCAATGTAAACTAGGCTTTTACGCAGGATGGTGAATGTTGTCGCAGGAGGCTTCTGCAACAACATTCACTATCCTGCGTGAGGCGAGACGGATGGCGGGGCGGCCTGCCGTGAATGGGCCGCTTTTAAAATAATCAATCATCGACCAAAGAGTACATTATTATCCCACAGATAAGGTAGAAAGTGAACTTCAATCACAAAAACCATGCAAAAACCATACAGATTAATTTGACAGTACAACCGACCGACACACAAGTCTTTTTAAGGCTCAATGAACTAATCCTTTGCCATAAATGCTGAAAAAAGTAGGTTGTATTAGAGTTACAGCGCCATCTAGTGCATCGAAAAATTACTGCAGGAAACTCCCCCATTGAGAATGTAGGTTCCAATTTAATGATTTATTGATGCCCGTTTTGACACATGGTAATGACCCTAGAATGTAACTTGTTACGAAAACAAAAAATCAAATAAATGCTGATTACTTAACAAAGGTGTTTGAAAATAATATGTTACATTTTTAGCCCCCAGTACAGGATGGCCGACCATGGTCGGCGACCATGACCAATACATCGTACCTACATTGACACTTTTGAAAGAACCTTTTTAAACTTGTTCGTTCAAAAGTGTCAATGGACGATGTATTGGTCATGGTCGCCGACCATGGTCGGCCAACTTGTACTGGGGGCTTAAAACGCATCATAAAATAAGGCAGTGTATTCCTGCCGCCTCCAAACTATCGTCCAACATTCCAACACTCCAACATCCTTCAATCTTGTCCCAACTCACGATCGATCAAAACAGACCCTCCACACATCGGCCAATATTCTGCCAACCTCATTCACTATTAGGACGTTGAAGTGCATGAAGTTTGACTTATTACTCTGAGGTAACTGGAGCTCTCACCATGAATAAAAAAGTGTCGCCAGCAAACTTGACATTTATGTATGTAGTGGCAGGTAGTGGCTGTCAGTTGTCTCATATGACCATACGTATTTTTTTAAAGTGTAGGTGAGACGGAAGACAGCCACTGTGTTATTTGTGGTATTCAAAAAATTGTTCGTACTGCACGCTCCAGTTACCTCAGTATTAAGTCGAACTTCATGTTGAAGTGATAAGTGCCTTTGCGCTGTACCCTTTGTGTGCATAAAATAATTTTTTGCAAGTTCTTAACTGAAATAAAAAAAAAAAATCATGACGGAAAAGAAGATGGTGGATGTTAAGTATACATAGTAATAGAACAAGGTAAGTAGGTATTTAGTTTAAGCTTGAAATAAATTATTGTAGGTAAGTAATCCATTAATTGAGAGGTGACGAGACTGAGTGTGGAGGGTCTGTTTGTGCGTGTTGGCCAACTCCTTTGATCTGGGTACGATTTACCGCCATCGGACCGATCTCGCCCCAACACGTTCCAACATCGTCCCACATTCACGAACTACCTCTCCACACGTGGAAGGTTGGACGAACAGTTGGAGTGTTGGACGATAGTTTGGAGCCGGCACCGATTTCCGCACGTCTCGAAAAGCAGTTAAAGCCCCCAGTACAGGATGGCCGATCATGGTCGGCGGGCGACCATGTTGGGCGACCAAGTGTATTTTTTATTCAAATGATAATAAAATACACTTAAATTCACAAGATGTGAGTATTCTGTTTTGTTATCTAAAATTAAGTAAATAAAAATAAAATTAATAAAACGTTATTAATACATTATTATTATTATCTGGGTTCAATCCCCGCACAAGAAATATTGATATGATGTAAGTATTTGTTTTTTCTGTGTCTGGGTGTTATGATATATATGTCTATTATTACTTTAATGCATAATTACATTTATATAGACATATTATACAAGATCCAGACTCTATTAAATAGAATCATTCTCGTAATAAATTAAAAACGCTGTAAATGTAAATTGCATAAGCCGTCATTGCATACACATCCATCCTCACGGCCAGTCCAACGCAGAATGAAACCGGCGATCGTGTGAACACTGTCACTAAATGATCGCCGGTCATGGTCGCCGACCATGGTCGGCCAACTTGTACTGGGGCCTTAAGCCCCCAGTACAGGTTTACATGCCTAACCAATCCAATCATGTCACTTTAGCATGTGTCAAAACGGGCCTCTTAGTTTGTGACGACACGACTGTACAAGTCTGTATAGTGCGACAAGCTTTTCTGTTCCGGTGACAGCCGTGACAGAAGAGCCACTTGCAATACGAAATTAGCTGTCAAAATGGACTGTGTCGTATGAAAACTGTTTTAGTTCCAAAGATAATCAACGGAACAGAAAGGCTTTGCGCACTATAGTTCTGTAGCTCAGAACAATAACTGTGACAATAACTAAGTTATTGTTCTGAGTCATAGATACATCTATGGTTCTGAGTGCTGTAGTCGGCGTTGCCAGATCGTTCCTTTTGGAACATTTTGCGTTATATTTTACAGTGACGCGTTCCTTTGTCGTTCCTATTTTTTGTGCGTTCTTTTCGTTCCATTTTGGATCTCTGTATTCAGCTAGTTGTAAGTAGTGCAGTTTTGTTAAATACCTACTTACTTACCGAAGTCTTAGGCTGTATATATGTTTCAATGCCTTATTGCTTTAAAAACAATAATTGACATTTATATGACATTGAAAGTGAGTGACTGACTGCTTGTTTGATTGTCAAGCTAGAAACACATTTCGCTGGCGCAGCGCGATCGGTTTCATACATTTAGTACGGCTAGAAACACATTTCCCTGGCGCAGCGCAGCGCAGCGCAGCGTATACGCTCGGCTCCGATTTCGCCAGGCCCCCCACCACTTTCTAGCATTGTATCGTCAGATGCACGTCAGATGGCTCGGTAGCGGACTGCGCAGCGGAGCTCTGCATTTTGCTTTATAATACTTATGTTCTCCGATTTCTCCGTCAATAATGGGGCCTATTTAAAAAATATTTTTTTTTGTTTAGAAGAGTCACCAATTCATTATCATGTAGGGTTGTTAATTATACTGTTAAAACAGTATTAAAGTGTTTTTAGTACACTATACTTTTTAATTTTATAACAAAAATAATGTATAATTCTGATTTGAAAATAAATTACACTACAAAAATATTTCTTAAATCGGTTCAGTATTTTTTGAGTTTATCTATTACAAACAAACAAAGTGTAGTTATAGTATTAGTATAGATATAAATTGCATCTCGTATTCATTCATCATCATTTTATCACCGTAATCATCAACATATATTTTTTTTTGGATTTAATATGTTCAATTAAGAACAGAAATTGTTTTCAAAACATAATGCAGATGTTAGCTCGGCAACGACTCGATTGACACTGATTAAAAATTTCGTCAGGACGCGCTGCGCCACACTAGTAAAGTGTGCACATCCGGGTCGACGCTGCGCTGCGCTGCGCCAGCGAAATGTGTTTCTAGCTTTATTTGCTATCTGTGCAACCATTTCCCCATTCCCGTTTCCCGCTTTGTCCGTTCCTTCGAAGGTTTTTTGGCTATTAAGAGTAATTAGCATATTTTCTTTCCTTTTTTTTGTTATAAGGATAGAGTAATGATTATGGATTACTTTTCGATTTTGACCGCGCGCAGACTTGTCAGGCGCGCACTCTACATACAATAAATTTTTTAGGGTTCCGTATCCGTATCCAAAGGGTAAAAATGGGACCCTATTACTAAGACTTTGCTGTCCGTCTGTCTGTCACCAGGCAGTACTTATCTCATGAACCGCGCGTGAACGTGTGTAGGCAGACATCATAGCATCTACACACGTTCCGATCCGACCGCCGATTTGGTCTGCTCCAGTCCAGACCAAATTTGGACGTGTGTAGCGTAGTCGTCCGACCATAATTATTATTATTCGTGTTTGACGCGGTCGGCCGGATTTGGTTCGCACGAACTTCACTTCCTACCAAATCGGAACGTGTGTAGGCTTCCGACCGGACCAACTTGGCAGTGTTGACAATTTTGGAGGTTTTCCCCTAGATTTAGGGAGAAAGTATGTAAAAGCGGAAATATTTAAAGCAGGTAAATTACGTTTAAGGGATTTTCAGAGGATTCAATTTAATGCTCGTTCATGAGTTTTACGTAGGACTGAACGAACAAAAGGTTTAAATATGACCATTTACGAAAAGATTCTATTTTTCTATTTGTTTTTTTAGAATATTTTGTTTAAAAACTAGCAATTTGTCGTAAAACTAAATATATATAAAAAGGGCATAACACCTTATCAATAAGTACTGCTTTTAGTAAATATTTAGCATGTTTAGTATTTTAATGAAAATAACAGAAAATTAAAAAATAATGAAATTGTTTTTTTATAGTAATAAAACATTAAAAACCGATAATATTTTTCTTTTTAATTTATTTATTGCAAGCAAATTGATGTTTTCAGTATTTATAAATAAGAATAATATTGGGAGATTAGCAGTGGCTGGCAACACTGCAACAACGGCTAGAGGTCGGCCAGACCAAATCAGAACGTGTGTAGCGCCGACCGATTTGGTGCGGCAGATTTGGTTTGAACGTGTGTAGGCGCGGATCAGATCTGCAGTGAAAAGTTCGCCCGCACCAAATCGGCGGTCGGATAGGAGCGTGTGTAGCGGCAGACACCTCGGCCTCAGTGTTGCCAACTTAGCACTTTCGGTGCTAGATTTAGCACTATTTTCATAAGTCCAGCACTAAAACAACGGCATATAGCACCTAGCACCAAATCTAGCACTAAATAGTAGGTATCTACTCATGCTGATTTTTTTCTGGTTACCGCAGAACAAAAGGCAGTCACGCGGTCAGTAACAAAACGCTTTATGGAACGGCAATCTGATATAATTTGACCTGCCTGACTAGATCTTCTTTTAAGATACCTAGTTAAGTCTTTCTTTGTCTTGTTTGTTGATTGATGATTTGCTTCTTTAAAACGGACGAAAAAGCTTAGTGCGTGGTGAGTTACGAAAATGGTTATTACTTTAACAAAAAGTCAGTATGCTCAAAGTTTCAGAAAGAAGTGGGATCAAATCGTTCGATCCTGAACGAAATACAAGAAATGGCTTAGATAGACCACTCGGTAATAGCTTGAAAGCAATGTGTATATTTTGCAAAACAGAAATGAATGCAAAAATAATCGAAATAAGCGTCATTCACAATAAATTTTTTTTTTATATAATTTTATGATTTTTAAAAATAATCTAGCACTATTTTTGGAAATCCATACTTATCTAGCACTATTTTAGATGACGTTTAGTACCAATTTGTGGTATTGAGTTGGCAACCCTGCTTGGCCTAGGGCGACCGCCGTGCCCGCGTAGTTACTTTGTGCCTTGGCGTTCGAAATCTCTAATCACCACTGGCAACACTGGCTGTAGTGTTTGTCTGTGGTGTTTGTTATAGTCTCTGAACAATAACTAAAGCTTTAGTTATTGTTCTGAGGTTATAGTGTGGTCATGAAGCTCGACTTAATACTGAGGTAACTGGAGGGTGCAGTACTAACAATTTTTTGAATACCACAAATAACACAGTGGCTGTCTTCTGTCTCACCTACACTTTAAAAAAATACGTATGGTCATATGAGACAGCTGACAGCCACTACATACATAAATGTCAAATTTGCTGGCGACACTTTTTTATTCAGGGTGAGAGCTCCAGTTACCTCAGAGTATTAAGTCAAACTTCATGAGTGTGGTTATAGTCATAGAGAAAGATATGTTAAGCCCCCAGTACAGGATGGCCGATCATGGTCGGCGACCATGACCAATACATCGTACATTGACACTTTTGAACGAACAAGTTTAAAAAAGTTTTTTCAAAAGTGTCAATGTACGATGTATTGGTCATGGTCGCCGACCATGATCGGCCAACGTGTACTGGGGGCATTATAGGTGTGTTATGCCCCCAGTACACGATGGCCGATCATGGTCGGCGACCATGACCAATACATCGTACATTGACACTTTTGAAAGAACCTTTTTAAACTTGTTCGTTCAAAAGAGTCTGTTACTGACTACACCGAGGTACGCGCGAAATTATATACACGAACGTTTTTTAGAAAAAGTATATTGAGAAAAGCTCACAGAAAACACAAACACATAGATATAAAATCACAGAAGTAAAACCGAAAAGACAAACTATTTACAAAAAGCGACGTGGATCGTCGCCGGAGGTTGATCGCGGACTAAAGCGCGCCAACGGGCACTTCTAAACTCTAATTTTCAAAGATTTTGGCGCCAACAGCCGCGCTTTACGCGGGCACGGTACTTTTGTTCCATATTCAAAATGGACACAGACTATGTAACTAGAAATACAAATATTCTAGACACTAAAACACACATGACACAGACTACATATATTTACAAAATAAGGCCATAGATTAAAAATAATAGGTACGTTGCCGTCGCTAACACTCTCCCCCCTAGTGCTGGTTTAGCACTCACCATTTCTAAGGAAAAGTGCAACACGTGTGGCAGACCGGCGTAACACACCTGCCGCTGTTCTAATGTCGACCAGTCTAACTCTTTCATCGCTACCAGTGTACACGGCTTCAATCACGCCCTTTAGCCAAACATTCCGCGGAGAATTAGGATCTACTATTAGAACGCAATCACCAACCTGCAGGGGCGGCTGCTCCTGTGTCCACCTCTTTCGATGCAACAAACTTCACGGTAGGTCTCAAACGTAGAATCCAGTACTTCTGTTTTATTTCGTTAACCACCGTTTCTTGGTTTCCGTGGGCAGCCTTA
Organism: Crambus lathoniellus; assembly: GCA_949710035.1. NCBI lineage: Eukaryota > Metazoa > Arthropoda > Insecta > Lepidoptera > Crambidae > Crambus > Crambus lathoniellus. The sequence goes on from OX453306.1 coordinate 12,623,138, forward strand.
ACGTGGTAACTATGAACAATAAGTTGTGCTACCGGATGACGCCCATCTAATATTGCAGGTCTTTTTGTTTCCAGGTCTACGTCTATCGCTGCATCTGCCCGACCGCCAACACGGAGAAGTCCATAATCGTCAAGAAACGGAAACAAAGCAAGTAATTTCCTTGTACGAAGTAATGGTTTACCTTTTTTTTATCAAACCAATTTCGTCGGCAAAGGACGCTGCCTTAGCGTATCTGATTATCATACGCTCTGCCTGTTCCATCATACTGCAGTCCACGGCTGCGCTGCGCTTCCTAAAGATATTTACAGCTTTAAGTACAGCGGCTGTAGCCTGCTGCAGCCTCAACCATGAGGAAAAACGGTTAGAGTCAGGTACGGGTATATCAGTATGAACAACTTCCTGAGTAGTCACTGCAACAATCGCCGACTCAACTTCGCTCATAACAGGTTGAATGATATCAATTGGCCAGTGTTCTTCAGCGTCATACAAAAAATTAGGACCTGAAAACCAATTACTATGAAATAAGTTTTGATCGAAAGTCTCTCGCGTCCCTAAGTCGGCAATATTCATTTTAGTTGGGACTAGGGATGGGTAAATTTCATGAAATTTTTCTGTCAGTGAAATTTTTCCGAAAAATTTCATTGTTGGTTGAAAAATTTCACTTAAGAGTGAAAAATATTTTAATTGAATGTGATCCTCGAAACTAATTTATAAATAATACAATATAGTGATTTATGAAGCGTTAAATTGTTTTAATGTCAACAACGTCACAAAATCAACAGAAAAATAGTATTTTAGTTAATATATATAAGGCTCAAAGACCGAAAACGCTCATTGAGTGAAAAAACAGCTTACGACGCGTTGTGGGCACTGTAAAACATCCACATCGCGAAATTCGTGTTACGTTACGGCTCTTATAAAAACGCCCACAACACAACGCATTGTGGCACACACAGATAGACCACATAGCGCAAATCGTATCGTGGCTATCATGCGATTCGACCACAACGCGTTGTGGCATTGAGGAAAAACCATGACGCGTTCTGGCACCTAGTTGATGCAACCACATCACGACGAACTGTAACTTATTTTAAAAATTAATTAATTACTTAGATTAACGGTTATTTTGCGCAAATAGAAGAGTAAAGTGCAATTTTTAAGTATTTTTTCATGGCCTCAAATATGAGCATTAAGTTATGGATCTCGATATTGCTAACTGTGGCCACTTATGGCACTATTGAGATTCACGATTTATTGCTTTGCTTAAGTTTGAGTTCATAAAAGTATATTTGTAAAATGCATTTTATTTTTTTATTTGCGCAAAATAACCGAAACTTTTAATCTTTTATAAAATGTAATTGATTTATTTCCATTCGTGGCGCTACTGAGCTCATATATCCTACAACGCAGCTGTGAACAGTTTGGGAGAGATGACGTCTCCCTGTCACACACCTCGCTGTAGTTGGATAGGATTAGAGCTCTGGTTCTGTATTCGGACCGACATGGTGGCGTTCTGGTATAAGCACCTCATTACCTCGATGGTACCTGTAGTTTATTTGGCACCTATGGAGAGACTGCAGCACCGCCCAAGTCTCAAACGAATCAAAGGCTTTCTCATCGTCCACGAACGCCAAGCAAAGTGGCAAGTTATACTCTTCGGTCTTCTGTATAACTTGCCGCAGCGTATGAATGTGGTCTATGGTACTGTAGCCTTTTTATTCCTGAAAAATATCACCTTCCCGCGGGATAACGTCGTGTAGTACACGCGGGCGAAGCCGCGGGCGGAAGGCTAGTCCTACTAATATTATAGATGTGAATGTTTAGATGTTTGGATGTTTAGATGTTTGGATGTTTGTTACTCAATCACGCTATAACGGCTGAACGAATTTGGCTGAAATTTGGGACACAGATACTATGTAGCCTGGAGAGGAACATAAGCTACTTTTTATTCCGGAAATATATCACATTCCTGCGGGATAACGTCGTGTAATCCACGCGGTCGAAGCCGCGGGCGAAAAGCTAGTTTGGTTCTAATTCAAATATCCATTTACAAATGGGTTGAAATAGAACCTAAGTAAGTATTAATTCATTGGGTTGGGTACGCGTGCGCTGTACTTTAGAAACTGACTACTTAGATCAGGATCGGGAAGCTTACGCAATAGGTACGCTTCAATCGTACAAATTATTATAGTAATTCTCCCTAATATTGAGTTCTAGTAAAAGAAAACACATTAATTTAGTTAAAACTTAAATCAAATATTGTTAATTATGCATAAAACTACTCTACTTCAGAGTTTGAAAGAACAAAAATATTTTTCACGCATATTTGAAATTTTTCACCCCAAAATGAAATTTTTCATATTTTTCACATATTTTTCAATTTCATTGAAATGAAAATTTTCAATTGCCCATCCCTAGTTGGGACGTACCTCCACTCTTGTAAGCGCGTCAAATCATCTATTTCGCCTAATCGATTAGCTTCAAACACTTTATAAGTTTTAGTATTGTTTCTAAGCCAATGTAGCACAGTAGTTGAGTCTGTCCATAGAAAGCGACGATCGACTGACAACATATGTTCTTTTGTGATTGAATCTATAAGCTTAGCGGCCAATAATGCAGCCTGTAACTCGGCTCGCGGCATCGTCAAGGGCTTTACAGGCATCACACGGCATTTACTCCCAATAAGTGCTACCCTTATTCTGCCATTATCGACCCAACGCCAATAAGCTACGGCACACATTGCTTTGGCAGAAGCGTCGCAGAAAACATGCAATTGAACCATATCGTAACAATCACCCGTCGTCGTAGCAACAGGAATTGTCGTAGCATGTTCGTAGCGGTCTGTCGTAGCGCGTGTCGTAGTCGCGGATTCTTTGATAGCTACGGGGGTTATGACCTTAGCGGAGTTAGTAGTGACGGCGGGGTCATCGTCCTGGTTTGTTATATCTGTCTTAGAGTGTGTTAAGCAGACTGTTGAAAGGCAAGCAGTGTGTTTCGCCCCCTGTAGTACGGGCACGGGCACAATACCGTGAATGCACCAGCCTAAGGGAGTTAGCGTAGCAGACGGCTCATTCGTTTTTCCTAACTTAACATGTAAAGGTAATAACAAATGGTAATTATCCTGCCCTATTAACAGTTCCGGCTTAGAATCAGACAAACAAAACTTATCCTTAATATCTAACAAATGACTAAACTTATTGCAATCAATAGCTGAACATTTGTGAGGTGGTAAATTAAGTTCATCAACACTGCGCATTCTAATATTAGTTAAATTACTGTCCATACCTGAGAAAGTCACATTCATCACCGTAGTGTTGCATACCAGTTCGTTCCCGGTCCATGCGCCGCTCACTCGCATTGACTGCGGGCGGCCGCCCAAACCTGCGCGCGCAGCCAAGTCACCGCTTATCAGTGATACCGTTGACCCATCGTCAAGTAGGGCGGACGCGGTAAACACTCCGTTTGGTCCGTGTATGCGCACAGGAACGACCTTTAGTAACACTTTGTACTCACTCGCGTGTATATGCGTTACGGTTTCACTACCACTTTGGTCATTGTTTGCACTATCGAGACTAGGCTCGCGCACTATCGCACTATTACACTCGCGACTTGCAGGTACAGTATAATGCAAAAGTTTATGATGAGCTTGATTGCAACCGTCTTTGTCGCAGACGGGTGCCGGGCAGGTGTCTCGGTCGTGGCGGGCGTTGAGACACTTAAAACATATTCCATTTCGTTTCACGTATTGCCATCTTACTTTTCGTAACGCCCGTTTGAACTTCTTACAATCGGTTAGTTTATGAGCGGCATGTTTGCAATAATTACACTTATCATCAATACTGCTGCGCTCTGACTGTACTAAGACTGTCTGATTGTAAGAGTGAGGCTTCGGTCTTCGGTCTTCAGTGTTATTATGTCCCCAGTATTATGTTGGCTGTTGTGGATACCTTTATGGCTTCTTCTCTCAAAAAGGTTAATAATAACATGAGGCGAGAATTCTTGTTTTGAGTGATCAATTGGTAACTATAATCGGTCCATTTCGCTAGTAGTACAGACGGCAGCTTACTCAGTATACTGGATACAATACTCATTCCATATAAATATTCTTCACGTCCGACTGCTCGTACTGCTTCTACAAAGTTTTGTATTTTGCATGAAAATCTAACGATATCCTTCTGATATTCGTTCGACATGGGCGGTAACCTTTTCACATCTTGTATTATTCTTGATAATAAATATTCTGGGTTACCGAATCGTAGCTCCAAGGAAGCTATTATCTTGGCGGGAGAGGTCCCACTTATAAGAAGAGCAGATACTGCTTCTTTTGCGGCGCCCCTAAGGCACTTTCGTAATCGCCATAGGTTTTCCTTATCGGTAAAGTTACATACTTCCGTCGACTCGTCGTACGCCTGTTTGAACTGAAGCCATTCCAAAGGTTCACCCGAAAACTCAGGTAAGTCGCGTGGTGTGCATAAGCGGCTCAGTAAGTTGGCATTACCTCCAGTGGCTGAGTTAGATGTGACGTTTTTAAGCGCGCTAGCTAGCATTTCAATCGTAGCCTCCGACGTACTGGCGTAGTTTTCCAATGGCCGTGCCGGTACGGATGGCGGGAAAACTTCCGGTGCAACCAGTGCACTACGTGGCTGCTGAGGGCTGCTTGTTCTCAGCTCGGGGTCCCAGACCTGCTGCTCCGACAGTGGTTGTGTCGCCGTAGGTGCCACCCTATGGGGCTGCGGCGACGCTATCAGAGTGTACCATGGCGTACGTGCTGGTACTGGGCGAGGCTGTGGCGGTTCGTCGGCTGCCGTTGTAACGGTTCAGAATCGCACCTGAACTATCTCGAATATTTCTTAAAGATTTAAAAGTCAAAATGTATTAATGTTACTTACCTCAATAACTTTTAATAGTATAAATGGATCCTGGTGTGGGAATAAATCACAAAGTCAAATTGGGTTGTGTCAACTGGGTTGTATTGAACAAAATTAGCCATTTACCATGTTGTTGCGCTGGGAATTTGCTTCATACTTTGTCAACACAGTGTATATGGGAGGGAGATTCTGTCTATAAGGCTTGGGGCTTGTTTAGTGGTTTCAGATTGCTTGAGGTAAACACTGAAAAAGAAACGGGTTAATGGTAGCGGAGCAGTTGTGGTCATTTGCATTTAATTTGGAAGTTTTATGATTAATCTGAGGAAGTTAGATACAGTAAATTTGTTTGAATTAGCGAGAAAATATAGTTAATAAATACCTGAGATTCAGGGATTGAAACAACGATGTTTCACAACAGTTGGACTCTGTGACAAATTATTTCATATAAGAAGATGCACTTTGTTGAGGGTTTTGTCAATCGAATTTGCTTCACGGGAGTGTGGACAATACTTGTATTTCGATATTGGTTCACGAAATAATCGACACGAACTGTTATTAGTTAGTAAAATTATAAATCTTGTTGTAAACAAATGTCATGTCAAAATGGAATAATCCTGTCCAAGTGCAACGACAACTAGCGGCAGAGTTGAGAACTAAGACAAGTCAAATGACATCACATAAATATAGCGAGAAGGTTTTTACTCACAGAATGTTAAATTAACATTATGTAAAACTTAAATAAAAATATGGGTTAAATAATCAAAAGTACAGAATATTGGTTTCTATCTTAGATAAGGTTCAAAGTTTCAAATATGTTTCTTTGGCTAGAGGTGATACGTTCGGAAATTATGTTCGAACAATTACCATTTTGATAATAGTTTTCATTCATAAATAATAATAAAAAAAGGGATCATACAAAATAATGTGTTTATATTATGTGAGAAGGTAATATTTTGAATAGTTTAGTAAATTCTATAACTTAACTATCAAAGGTTTCTGAACGAAAGCCAAGCTGGGCGTTCAGGATGTTTGAAATGGTTTGGCGTTAGACGCTAGATGGCCTATCAGTTTTGTGGGGGGGTGAATAGGGATTTTCAATGAAATGTCTCCTATTGGGTAGGCAGGAATAGTTGGGTTGCCATGTTGTGAGAAATAAATACCTTATTTATAAAACAGGGAGAGGGGGTAATTATTGATGTATGGTATTCACACTAGATTAAAAGTAAAATACTTTAATTGTTGTAAAGGGGAAAAAGAAATATTTATAGGAAATAAAATTTGGAAAAATGAATAATAATTATTCTAGAATGTACAATTAAGACATTAAAACTAATAAACCTTAGTCAAATTAGTATTTCAAAGTTAAATAATTAGACATGAGACATTTAAGAGACGGATTAGAAATATACTGAAAAGTTTCCATTAAACATAGGGGTAAAATTTCCCTGAGAGTGGGGAGAATTTCTAGGATGTAAAAGAAAAAAAAAGAAAAAAGGACGCCACTTTTTGGCGCGTTTTGGGTAGGGCTATATAAGCGAAAAGGACGCGACGCCCGGCCTTACTTCTCCGAGATAGACTTCGAGGCAACACGTATGGAAGACGAAGCACTTTTTGAAGAAGTTTTCATTTTAAATCAAGCGAGAAGTAGTCTTCAAGCAAGTGTACAGTGAGTCCTTGCACCATAGGGCGTTTATTGGGTTCGCGATCTTTTAAACGTTTTAATTTTGGAATTCTGACTGGTAAATTGGATCCGAAATTAAAAGGTCTAGTTTGTTTACAGAAAGCATTGGTTGCGCCGATCACGATTCGAAAATTGCCGCGTTATTTTTCTTAAGTTGCAACGCCGATTTTCAATTGTTTTAATTTAAATAGTTGTTGACATTCCCACCTGACCTGTCCTTATTGCACATACCGTGTCTCGCATACAAAAGCGAGACAGCACCACACCGCCCTCTAGCGGGAGATGTAATAAAAAAGACTTTTCTGTTACGCAAAAATGGCCACCGCGCGCGCATCGATCTCCCGCTTTAATTATTGATTTGACGGCCTAAACCATACAAACATTTCGAAAAAAAGACCATTTTGTGAAGTGCCTACCGTGCTCCGCGTAAGGAAACCAACCCTGCTGCATCAGCCACGACCCTGGGACGTCCCGGCAGCCTACATCGTCTCTCAACGCCACGAGGCGGCAAGGTATTGTGCACTCCTGGTTTTCCTTCTTTTTTTGTCAACAATCGCGTTTAAAATTTCATTTGTTTTTCCCCGCATCGCAAAATTACAGTCCATTTTTTAAATTCGATTCGCCCGCTCAACCATTTCTGGTCCTTCGAGCCGGATTTTCTAGTCCATCCATATGGAATCATCCATTTCGCTATAGAAACCGCTATACTTAGTTTTGTTTTTATTCCATTCCATTGGGAACGGACGCATACTCAATAGGTAGGTAGGTACTTAGCTACTTATTAGTTTTGTTCCATTTGGGAACAACGCATTAGTTTTTTATTCCATTGGGAATCAAACGCATAGTTCATAGTTTTTATTCCATAGGGAATAACGCATAGGTACATACTGTTTTTTTCGCTTAATAAATAGTTAGTAGTCTCGACAGCACCGCATAGTAACCGGTACGGTACATATTTTGTGCGCGGGTAGGTAAGTACCTACTGATTCGCTCGCAAAATCAGAATATATTTCTACCGTGCGTCGCGTAGCTGTTCATCACCGCTTTCATTTTAGATTGCTCGTTAGATTTTGCATTTCGCAATGCCTCCGAAGGCGATTCCAGATCCAGACTCGCAGTTAAAAATATTACACGCTAAGAAGGATAGCCTTTTCAAGCGTATGCAATCGATTTGTGATTACTCATCGAGGATAGCCGATGAAGCAATAAAAGATTTGTTTTTATCCTCGATCGAAACCGTAGATACTTTGCGCGCAAATTTCGAAAATGTTCTCGATAAAATAAATTTGCTTGAATTAGAATTAAATCCTGATTTCTTATTAAGTTATGACGCCTTGTCATCTTTCGAAGATTTAATTTGTCGCATAAAACGTGTCGCTAAGTCATTGCAAGCGCCCGTAGTAGTTACCGATTCGAAACCCGGGCCAGCCGGTTTTGATTTGATGAAACGGGACCGACCTAAATTACCGCCTATACAAATACCCGAATTTGATGGCGATATTAAAAATTGGCCTTTGTTTTTCGCTAGTTTTGAAAATACGATCCATAATAATAATTCGTTATCGGATCACGAAAAATTACATTATTTAGTTAGTAAACTAACCGGGAAAGCAAAAACCGTTTGCGCCGGAATAACGTTTTGCGCCGAAAATTATAGCTTGATTTTGAACACTTTGAAGATCAAATACGAAGATAAACGCTTAGTAACAACCGCTTATTTAGATCAAATATTTAATTTGAAAAATAGTTCTTCGTGCAATGAACAAGACTTAGAAAAATTCTTAGATATTTTTGCATCCGCTGTTCGCGCCCTCAAGAATCTCAAGGTTAATGACCTCTGTGACTTTTTGTTTTTGTATATTGGTTTAAAGAAATTAGATTCCGAAACCGTTCGCTTGTTTGAAATGGATAGACGTGGCCATCAAATACCTAAGTTCGACGATTTAGAAACTTTCGTTCGTCAACATATTAAAATTTTGCAACGAACTTCGTTAAATCACGGAGTAACGAAAAATAGTCTTAATAATCGTAGTAGTAGTATTAAGCCCACGAAGTCCACGCATTCTTTTGTTAATTTTGAACCCACAAATCCGCAAGTGTCGCATTCGAAAAATTGTTCTTTGTGTAAAGGTCACCATGACCAACTTTATAAATGTTCGGAGTTCAATAAACTCGCTCCTAGTGATCGCTATAAATTTGTTCGTTCTAATAATTTATGTATTAATTGTCTCAGTGACAAACATCGTGTTTCATTTTGTAATTCAAATCATTTTTGTCGCAAGTGTAATGGTAAACACCATTCATTATTGCACTTCGAAAACCAATTTAAATAAGGTTGGTACCTCGCGCGTTAATGGTAATAATTCGCTCGTAGTTAGCAATGTACCCGCCGCCGGCGCCGTGTCCGGTAATTCGTTCGTCGATTCCGGCGGCTGCGCGAACTTCATGCACCGTCCGCCCGCTGTGTCGTCACAGCCGCCCGCGCCGCTCGACTCGGAGCGCTCTCGCGGGTTTCCGTCCCCGTCCGCGTCTAGCGACGGCGACGCCACTGCAGCGCGCCTCCAGCCGAACGATGTTACTTTGTGCTCGCTATCGAGTTTGCACACAAGCCCTACTACGGTACTTCTCGCAACCGCTCGAGTTATTGTTTACGATTCACAAGGTAGGGGACATAGTGTTCGCGCACTTTTAGACAGTGCTTCTCAAAGTAATTTTATTAGTAAAAATTGTTGTAGTCGTCTTGGTTTGCATATAAATAACCGCCCTGCCTGTAATGTTGTAAAAGGTATTGGGGGTTCCACTAAAGCCGTTCAAGGTTCTGTAGGGATTAAATTCCACTCGCGTTTTGATTTTGATATTAGTTTTTCGATGGATTCGCTAGTCGTCGATAAAGTTACCGAACTTTTACCGACTGTCGCAGTCAATACCTCATTGTTGACTAATTTTAGAGATTTACCTTTGGCCGATGATACTTACGCCGTTCCAGGAGATATTGATTTGTTAGTTGGCGCTTCGATTTTCCCGCACCTCCTGTTGCAGCATAAGGTTCAAGGTCACGCATCGCACCCTGCGCCGCTCGCCTTAGAGACGGTTCTTGGTTTTGTTATTGTTGGTTCCGCACCCGCTTGTTTTGATTGTAACTCGACAGTGTCATATTGTTGCGCCGTCGAGCCGCTGGACTTAGCCGTTCGTAAATTCTGGGAGATAGAAGAAGTGAACGTCCCTCCTATTGTCAGCCCTGATGATAAACTTTGTGAAGAGTTTTATAGTCGCACGACTACTCGCGATAGTGATGGTCGTTATATTGTCGCACTCCCCTTTAAGGGTGATGTTAATTCGCTTGGAGATTCTTTTCAGTCAGCCGAAAAACGCTTCTTTTGTTTAGAACGGAAAATGCAGGTATCTCCAAAGTTGAAGGAGGCTTACGATAGCGTAGTAGTTGAATATTTGGAAAAAGGCTTTATTTCACCCGCGCCTCCCGAAACTGAAGAGACGAAGCACGCTCCTTCGTATACCATTCCGCACCATGGAGTTGTCCGCGAGGATAAACTAACCACCAAGTTGCGCGTTGTTTTAGATGGCAGCGCCAAAACTAGTTCGAATGTTTCGGTAAATGATATTTTGTATAGTGGTCAAAATCTCCAAGGTAATTTGTTCGAAATTATAGTTAACTTTCGCTTGTTCGCTGTCGCGCTTTCAGCCGACATCAGACAAATGTTTCTTTGTATTGGTGTTCGCGAATCGGATCGCCGATTTCAACGCATTTTGTATAGATTTTCGCCGCAGGAACCTTTACAGGTTTACGAATTTAATCGCGTTTGTTTTGGACTTAAATCCAGTCCCTTCCACGCTCTTCGCACTGTCAAGCAGCTTGCTGCCGATGAGGGCGATAGGTACCCGAAGGCTAAGGAGACTGTAGAAACTGGTTTGTACATGGATGACTATATTTATTCTGTACAGAGCGAAGATCAAGCTGTCGCAACTGCGGCTGAAGTGATTGATCTCATGAAGGCTGGTCATTTTGATCTCGTAAAATGGAATAGTAATTCGCAAACGGTCTTGGATTCGATTCCACCGTCGCATCGCTTGTCAACTGTCAAGGAGTTTGATGGTAATGATACGCAGAAGGTTCTCGGTTTGTGTTGGTCACCCTCGTCCGACATGTTTAGTTTGAAAGTTTGTCCTACACCGTCAACCTGCACTAAGCGCACCATATTGTCGTGTGTCGCACGCATATGGGATGTTATGGGATTTGTAGCACCTGTCGTCTTGTATGCAAAGCTTCTTATAAAAGAACTTTGGCTGTCCAACTGTGACTGGGACGACACTCCTCCTGACCACATCATTAAATTGTGGGACCGCTTTAGAGCCGAGCTTCCGATGCTCGAGCAAATTAGAATACCGCGCCACGTTGGCATCTCAGATGAGAGCATTGTTACAGTTTTAGGTTTCGCAGACGCTAGTGAGAAAGCGTACGGGGGTGTTGTGTACTTCCACGTTCGTAACGGTGATGACATTTCATTCCACCTTATCAGCGCTAAATCTAAAGTAGCCCCTAGTAAAGTAGTCTCTCTCGCTCGTCTCGAGCTGTGCGCTATATTGCTGCTAGCCCAGCTCATTAGTTCGATTGTTAGTAGTTGTCGCAACCGCATGAGTATAGACAGAGTTCTCGCATTCTCGGACTCAACCGTCGCTCTGTGTTGGACACATTCTTCGCCCCATCGTTGGGATACATTTGTCGCAAATAGGGTGGCAAAAATTCAGTCGGAATTGGCGCCGCAAAACTTTTATCACGTCTCAGGTACGGATAACCCTGCCGATTGTTTGTCTCGTGGGTTAACACCTGCACAAATTTTGAATCATCCGTTGTGGTTCCATGGCTCTTCCTGGTGCCAAGCCCCACCTGATGAATGGCCTGTTAGTCCTTTCAACCCCGCGACTGTGTCAACGCCGCCAGAGGAAAGAAAAACCTCTTTAGTTGCTACCGCACCGCTGGAAAAATCGCCTATCTTAGCGTTGGCTAGCCGTGTTTCATCGTGGTCGATTCTTTTACGTAGTGTTGTTTTTATTTGTCGATTTTTGAAAATCCTTCCTCGTCGCGAGCACGTTACCGCCTCTGACTTAAACAAGGCTGAATTAATTGTGCTTCGTGAACTTCAGCGATATTATTTTTCGTCTGAAATTAGAAATTTGGAATCAAATAAAGCTTGTAGTCGCGCTTTTCAACATTTGAAACCTTTTTTGAATGACGGTCTCATTCGAGTTGGTGGTCGTTTGAGCCAGTCCGCATTAGAATATGATCAAATGCATCCTATAATTCTCCCGCGCAAGGATCATATTGTTGATCTTTTAGTCGAATATCACCATAGGGTGAATTGTCACGCTGGTCCAGATTTATTAATGTCGATTTTGCGCCAAAAATATTGGATTCTATCCGCCCGCAATTTAATTCGTTCGATAGTTCATAGATGTATTCCGTGTTTTAAACTTCGCCCGAAGTCAATCGCACCCGAAATGGCCGATCATCGTCCTTGTCGTGTCGTTCAGGCTGCCAAACCGTTCGTACACACAGGTACAGATTACGCTGGCCCCTTCAGGGTTACAGTTTCTCGTGGTCGTGGTATACGCTCCACGAAAGCTTACGTTTGTCTATTCATTTGTATGACGACTCGCGCTGTTCATATAGAATTAGCTAGCGATTTGAGCACGCCATGCTTTATGGCTGCCTTTAAAAGATTTTTGTCGCGTCGAGGTTCCGTATCTCGAATGTATTCGGACAACGGTACGAATTACGTAGGAGCACGTCGCAACCTTTCCGAACTACATAATTTTTTGCGCTCGAAACATTTTAACACGGAATTTGCCTATGTATTAGCTGAAAACCGCATTGAGTGGTCGTTCAATACGCCCGCCGCAAGCCACTTTGGTGGAAATTGGGAAACTAATATTAAGAGCTTAAAGATGCATCTGTTTCGCGTTATAGGCGAACAGATTCTTACGTTTGAAGAGCTGAGCACCGTGCTCACTCAAGTCGAGGCCGTAATGAATACGCGTCCTCTTTGTAGAACCCTGTCTAGTGATCCCTCGGAGCCGCTTGCACTGACTCCAGCGCACTTTTTGAATGTGACACCGTTAAAATACTTCCCCGCTTTAGAAGTAGAGGAAGATCGACTTCATCTACTCTCGCGTCACGCCTTATTAGATAAACTCGTTCAGTCGTTTTGGAAGCGTTGGAGAACAGACTATTTGCATACGCTACAGTCACGTCAGAAATGGAATACTCCATCGAACCCTGTTACTGTCGGTACTGTCGTGGTTATTTTAACTGAAAATATACCTCCATTACATTGGCCTCTTGGGGTAGTAGAAGAAGTTTTCCCCGGGTCAAATGGTATCACCCGTATAGTTCGTGTTAAAACCGCAACTGGTTCGTACTTGCGACCAGTTATTCGTCTTTGTCCTTTGCCTAATCAACAATAACTTTAACCACATTCTTAATTTAACTTGTTCGATTAGGTTTAGCTTAGTTTAGTTTGATAGCATTTTGTTTAGTTAGCAGTTAAAGCTTAGTTACAACTGTATAGTCAGTTGTTCTTCTTATTTTGAAGGTAACCCTTCAAGCCGGGGGGGAAATGGTTGCGCCGATCACGATTCGAAAATTGCCGCGTTATTTTTCTTAAGTTGCAACGCCGATTTTCAATTGTTTTAATTTAAATAGTTGTTGACATTCCCACCTGACCTGTCCTTATTGCACATACCGTGTCTCGCATACAAAAGCGAGACAGCACCACACCGCCCTCTAGCGGGAGATGTAATAAAAAAGACTTTTCTGTTACGCAAAAATGGCCACCGCGCGCGCATCGATCTCCCGCTTTAATTATTGATTTGACGGCCTAAACCATACAAACATTTCGAAAAAAAGACCATTTTGTGAAGTGCCTACCGTGCTCCGCGTAAGGAAACCAACCCTGCTGCATCAGCCACGACCCTGGGACGTCCCGGCAGCCTACATCGTCTCTCAACGCCACGAGGCGGCAAGGTATTGTGCACTCCTGGTTTTCCTTCTTTTTTTGTCAACAATCGCGTTTAAAATTTCATTTGTTTTTCCCCGCATCGCAAAATTACAGTCCATTTTTTAAATTCGATTCGCCCGCTCAACCAGCATTTCAATTAAAGTAAATTATTCCCAAGTAAAATCCTAGAAAATGGGCTTAATTTGAGTCAGAGAGGGTTGGAAGCATAGAGTTTGTTTCTTCAGGAGTACATTTTTATGTCTCCGGGCTCCAGGCAAGGCTCACGGGAGGTCGCTAGGTAAAGAAAGTCTGGCATTGTGGAGTGTCAGATGAGTGTTCATTGGATAACGCTTAGTAATTTCCACATGGTTTGATCAGGCGGGCTGTTTTCATTGACAGTTTTTCAGTTAACACGTCTGATGGCGCGGGGCGTATGCCCCAGATTTGGAGGCAGTTGCGGCCTGATTGAACCATACCTACCTGTAGGGTGTCTATCTGTTCCCTTCCCAAGCAGATGGACCACGGCATGAGCGATAGGATTTTAGGGGGCCCACTCACCCAAACTTGACAGAATTGGGGCGTCAGAACTGGCGATACAGGCGCCAGGTTTGTGTTTGTTAGGAAAGTCGCATTTAGTCGGAAATTAGGCAGGTAAGTACCTACTTAGAATCACGAGCTAGGTAACTCGAAGACCTTTGTTCTGGCAGAAAGGGGGAGGTCTGCTGGGGCAAGGCTACGAGGGGAGTCTGGTATACAGAGTAGGTAGAAAGAGTAGGGTCGCTGTTAGGTCTATAAGTAGCATTATGTGTTATCACAAATATATCTACGATCAAATCCGAATTTTGTTGACATCCCTAGCCATAGATTCTTGTGACAGACGAACAAACCCGGGCAATTTGACAGAATGATTATAGATAGTGGGGAAAAGTCCGATTGACAGTTTCCAGCAAAATGGCTGTCTTTTATCTAACAAAATAATGTTATATCTTAAGAAGAGCGATTAGGTAAATGGTTAGTGCGTTGTAGCAATGTAGTCTACAAGTTGTATGATTTTCAGTGAGGTTTGTAAGAAATTAATAGATTTGAAAAGGAAAAGGTGACCAATGGATACCTAGTGCTTTCAGTATTTGGGAAATGATTTGTGAAGTAACAGTGCTAGTGGAACAGTCCAAAGAGCTTGATTAGAGTAATCTTTATAGGTTCACACATTGCAAAGATATGAAGGTTGAAATAATCTATCAAACATAAGTGGAGAATCTAAATTTACCTATATATTTGGCTTGACAACAGGTAATATATTCCTATGATGCAAAAGGCACCTATAATAATCTATAAATTGAGCTGGTTGCGGAAGAGTTCTCTGGATCAGACTACTGCTATATTAATGTATGAAAAGGATTTTGTTCAGTGGCGGGAGAAGATGTTTAAACTCGAAGGAACTCGGTGTAATGTTGGCCAGTGTCTTATGGAAGCTGATGTGGATTCAAGGTTTTCCAGATACTAACCTATTGAGTTGGAACATGATTCTATTTTAGCCATAAATTATGTAAAGCTATCGGGGTGAGGCGAAAGCTTCTGTCCAATTTGGTTGGATTCTTAAGTTATTTCCAAGACCAGTCCAATGGTGAGATTAAGGATATATTACCATGAGCGAGATTCTTTAGAGACAAATTTTAACCAACAAGTTGCAAAAGTTCAATAAGATCCGAGTCAGACACATAGACATAACTAGGGAATTTAGTTCTACGGGGAAACTTGGTCATAGAAAAGGTTAGGAGAGTCTATATTTATATGTACTTACTATGAATTAGATTTGAGTTCTCTCATCTCAGGAGTCAGACTTGTTAGTGCTCCTAATTTAAGCACTCAACCTGTTGGATTTATCCCAATAAGGATTATTCAACAAAAGGAAAAGGATATATCAATTAACGTTAACTTTAACTGCTGCTGCCATGAAGGAGAAAGATCTCTTCATGTAGACTAACAAGTCGCTTTGAAGCATTTAGCTTGGTCCTCTTATATATATATATACATAAAGAATTGACGAACATGACAGCTTGACTTTATATGTTGAAGTTTGTTTTTATATGAAAATGTAATAAAGCAGCGCCGGAGGAGGGATGTCCAAGTCTGGTGACGAGTTCCACTGTTATGGGCGGCGGAGGTGCCCTGACTTTACCGGTTAAATAATATTGCTGGAGCATTTGTATTAGGCCAAGATGGTGATTAAGATCAATAGACTCTCTTCACCCTAATGATTATACCAATTTCCATCTCTGACTTTGCAAGCAAAACCATATGCTGAAGCTAATAGGTACTATTATAGATGTAGTGTTTCCATCTTCTAATAGATATAACAAATTTTCATCTCTAACTTTGCAAGCAAGGCCATATGCCTAAGCTAGTAGGTACGGTTATAGATCTGATATAGTGACTCAGTCTTCCAATAGATATAACAAATTTTCATTTCTAATTTGCAAGCAAAACCATATGCTTAAGCTAATAGGTATTATTATAGTAATTGTGTCTCCATCTTCATATAGGAATATCAAATTACATTTCAAACCACACATGCCAATTTCACCTTAGACCTTGCAAGCAAATCCGGATGCTGTTACTAGTTTCAGTTCCATTGTAACCTAAATTATTAAATTCCACCAGTTTTAATAGACAGTTAACCTTGGGTCAGTAACCAGAAAATTAGCATGGTGGACTCAGCAAAATAACTCACCAGGTTTTCAAAGTATATTAGACCTAGGAATCGGTTAGGACCTAACTGTTAAATGTCCAAGCAATGTAGGGGTAAACTAATGTAGATTTATACAAGAGTATTAACTTATTTTGAGTGTCTTTGTCGCTATAAATGAGGTTAGAAAATTAGAAGCAACGGCCATGTAATATGAACAGCTGTTAAGTTGATGTAGGCATATAGGCAGTTCAAAGTATGAGTTAGTTAGTAGTAAGGTTAGTCTCTGTCGCTTCATTTAAAAGATCATGGGTCTACGCTTTACAACCAGGGTTCTCCATTACGACATCACAGGCCACTTCAGATTTGATTCAGAGCATCCATAGTAGTTATCTATATATTAATCGGACAACAGTTAGGTATTACAGCGTTCAAGCTAGCTAGGTATTTTAGTAACTAATAGAATTCTTGACAGAGGTTCAGTATTAGCTTAGAGTAAATACTAGAATGGTTTGTTAGTATATTTAGGTCATCTATTATTATTTAGGCTAAGCGATTAGTAAGAATAGGTAGGTGTTACAATTTAGTAGTGCCGTTACCAGGATTAAAAATTAACACATATTATAGCAAATCTTGTATAGGAATAAGAAAATAAGACAATATTTACAAACCTTTTTAATGAGTTTAGCATATAAATTACATTGGAGCTCTGAGTATTTCTGAAGGTAAGTGGCTAGTTTACATTGAGTTGGAATAGCCACAATTTGTTGTTTAGTGCAGAAGGAAAACTGAAGCGACGGGGTTAATATTAATTATTTAATCAAACTTCTGTTAAGCGTCCCCGGGCAGGATGGTTCTTAATAAGGGTCTTTTGAGAACTGTTCATAGGTCTTGATTAGGTTTAGTTAAGTATAGCAACTTGTTTTCTGAAATGGAAGAAATAATTCATTATTGTAATATGCTAGCAAATTCAAAAATAAGAAAATGTTTATCTTTTCAGAGATTTCATAGGTAGTAATGTTGAATTTTAGTTAGATGAAATGCTAAGTTGGATTGCATTCTGTTAGAGAATAAATAATTAATCACATAATTAAACAAGTACTTACTATTAATTGTCTTTTTATTAAAAAGAACAATAGTTATAATTCTTGAGTAACATCATATTGTGGTTTCATAGATTACCAATATTATCTCTGTTGAAATTCGTCAATAATTAGGTAATTTAATTGTCGAAAGCCGGGCAGGTGAATTCACAAACTTGTATAGCACAATTGTATAGTTGAAAGACTTTTGAGTAGAGGTTATATGGAGCTAATCAAAGAGCATGTATGGGGAACACATGGAGAATGACATTTGTCATTGACAAGGTTGTTTCTCTCCTTAGTGTTAGCTCTGGGTAGGCGAACGGAAAAATTATGGGAAACTGTATGGACCTTGTTAAGTACAAACTTTGTATGGGCTTGCATATTTGTATACAAATAAATTATAGAGACACGTTATATGACAAGTAGTACGGTTTTGATGTTTAGTAAAGACTGGGAGCTACCGCGTTACTTTATGGGTATGAACTTCATACGTTTTTGGGAACTTTGAGTCAATTTTATAAAGAAAATAGTCGCTATCGGTTCCTTGTTTTGTGACGTCGGGTATAACGATAACTAGCTAGCAACGTTCAACAGAACAAAGCAACAAAAATCTATCAGAATAGGGAATTCAAATGACAGTTGAAGCCCATACCCATATCCAGATTTCTTAGCCGGTAGCCCTCTGTTCACAAAATTAGATTTTGAGGTTGTTTCTTGGAAAGGTCGATATTTAAGAACATGAGTGACAGGATAGATTTTCTAGCTCCAAAAGCTTCGCTAGATGGCGTTGAGCGAAGTATGTGCATGTCTATGGTATATTTTGGTATGAATCATATTTAAATTAAAAACCCAAAGGAAACTAATAATAAATTAAATAAGTACTACTGTAACAGAAACGAAATAGTTAAATTTTAAAGATTAAGGTAAATAAATAACTTCTGTCTGACGTTCCGTTTTACAAAAAAAAAAGGGTCAAAGTAAAATTTCATGTTTCGTACCTTCTAACTGCATAGATAGGTGGGACAGCGCCATCTAGTAATCGAGCTTTCAGAAAATCGCCATTAGCACAGCATCACAAGAATGGTAGGGCAGTAGTTACATTTTTAATCAACGGGGGTCGCCACGGGTATTTTCGATCGAATAGAATTTGGTTAGTAACTGAAATAATAATGGTAAATAAGGCTGAATGTTATTGATAAATGAATTATAGCAAAACCTTGTTTTGTTTTAAAAGGGGCAAATTCTTTTAGCTAACAGGGTAATTACGCTACTGTGTGATAGATGTCGCTACCGGTAGGTTACGAAAAATTGTGGTTCTTATTAATTAATTAAAATGGGTTATGTTATGTATCAGAATCGTGCAAATTAATGACTATGTGATGTGCGGTCCGAGATTGTAGTTTAAAGGCGTGTTTGAAAATGTTATAAAAAAAAAAAATTTAGGATAGATAATGACATACATTAGGTGAAATATTACATACATATATTAGTTGGGGAGGGGGGGCGATCACGTTGTTCTGTGGTACGCTATTTTTATTGTTGTTAGGATATAAAGCCAGACATGGCTTAAAGAACTCGCATCCAAGCCAAAAACATTGAAAAAAAAAAAAAAAAAAAAAAATTGTTGTTAGGAATGTTTTTGTTTTCATCAAGAAAATTTATGAATTATTAAAGGTTGAGTGTCATCTAAGTTTGTGAAATTGTTGAAAATGCTGAAACTGTCTGAAGGATAGATCTGTGGTTGTGTTTATCATTATTGTGAAAATATAACCTAAAAAAAAGGACATTAAATAGTTATGCAAATAGGTTTTAGTGTAAATCATTGTAAGAGTTATGAATTTGAAGTAAGAAAATAGTATTTTAGTTAATTTATAGTTTGTACAAGGTATTTCAAAGGGGTAAATAATTAAAGAGTTTGGCTTGGTTGAAAAATGTGTCTTGATGAGAGTGATTTCTCATGGAAATAAGTGGATAATGAAAACTGAAGAAGTGTTATGAGGTCTGGCTTTTCATGGTGTACATAAGAGAGGGGAGACCCTTCCTGACTTATAGATTGATAACAACCATTTTGGTAAGTTAATCAGAGATTTAGTTTTAATTAAATTGTTGAAAATTTTTAGAATTAGACACAATTGGTACCTACTTGTATATGGACAGCTTAGACTCAAAGAGGGTAATTTTGTTTGAAGGGAACGGTATTTGCAATGCTAAATAAGTCAACGGATAACTTAGTAGGGACGGTTTGATTTTTCAAACGCTCGGTTAACTTAAAAGTTGAAAATAGTTCAGAATTAAAGAGAAATCTTGTCTCGATGAATGATAAAACTATTATTTTGTATTTTGGGGTCGGTGATAAAGTTTTAAAGAACAAAATTAGATATGTCAGTGGGTAATGATTAGACTCCTAACTTAGTGGAAGAGAATTATATTGCTACAAACTAAAATAATGTTAGCTTAGCTTGTTAAATGTAGTTATGGATATATTTAAAAGGTAAGGTACCAATATTTAGTGGGTTTTGTATCAAGTTAGGACAATGAGGTAACATTACTTCTTACTTCTTAAAACTTGAAAAATAGCTATTTGGGTAAAAGAATGGTTTCTTTTACTAATAGTTAGGTATTAGAATTCATGAAATATGAACCAAAAGGAATTTGTTAGTGAAGATTTTGGATTGGCGAGATTAGAAACATTAGATTCAATGGTTTCTAATTTGAACAGAAAGTAGAGAGAATTTCATCTAAAATGGTTCAGTGAGTTTGGAAAAAACCATAATAGGATAACTTCATAATTATTAAACAATCTAATATATGAACAAGAAGGGAAAAATTACTTGGTTTAGGTAAGTAATCAAAATTTTCATCCGGGAACATAAAACAAACTTAGATGTTGGTTATAAGACTTGCAGAAATTTTATTATTTTAATTACAGTGGTTTTGATTTCAAGTAGGAGTTGTTGTATGGATGAAAAAAAAAATATCCTAGAAACCAGAGCAATTATACAGATGCAGAAAAGGGAACTTATTTATACATGTTAATTTCAGTAGATTTATTTCAGTTTAAGATGTCAAAGTTAGGGTATGTACACAAGTGCAACAAGTTATAGTAATAGTTATCCAGCGGTTAAACTAATGTATTCATACAGACTGTTAGGATATGGATGGATAAGTAGGGTTGACAAGGGTGGGGTTGTGTGTTAGTCCGGAACATTATAGATAAATAGGTACTTAACAAGAATAAAATAGGGTTAAATAATTCTTTACCTTTCGTTGAAATTTGAGTTAGAAAATTCAACGACGGTTTAAGAAGGAATACAACAATGTTATAAAATAAATCAAGTAACTATTCTTATGTCAATGAGAATTATAGGAGATTGCTTGCCTAACTAATATTGCTTCTCTTAGGTATCCAGTTAAGTTTTATAGGTTGCTATGCCTAAAAGTAGGTAGTAAATATTACAAATTAGCTTAAATAGGTAAATAATGTAAGAACCAAGTGTGTCGGTCAGTTTGTCTGACAGTTTTTGGGGTCGCTGGCGTGATGTAGTGAACAACTGTTGACTATTTTTAACTAGTTATGGGTAGCATTAGTGTTACAGGTATGCTGGGAATATTCATAGACTAGTTGTATATTCTCTATAGAGAAAAAAAAAGGATGGATTTAATTGAAATATAGTATGCCAGCAGTGGTCCTCGTTCACTTGACATGATGATGTTGAATAGGGGGTGGTGAATGGAGAAGGAAAAGAACTTTCATACAGGCGACGTGATTGGTTTGTTGTTCTTTTTATCAATCTTGGTTCTATATTAGTAACTAGATATACGTTCTTAGTTGAACCATTGGTTAATCTTAATAAATTACTTTGTGATAGGACTATAGGTACGTTATGGTGAAAAGAAATAACATATGGTCTAGGGTTTGGGTGTTATTAGGGATTATTATTATTA
Source organism: Crambus lathoniellus (assembly GCA_949710035.1). Taxonomy (NCBI): domain Eukaryota; kingdom Metazoa; phylum Arthropoda; class Insecta; order Lepidoptera; family Crambidae; genus Crambus; species Crambus lathoniellus. The sequence goes on from OX453306.1 coordinate 12,644,416, forward strand.
TTATTCTTATTTATTCGGATAAGCAGTGAGACAACTGATAGATGCTGGTAGAAAAAGTAAGGAAATTGTCGCTATGCTAAGAGTACCATTGTGTGGACACTGGGGAATATTTTATTAGAATGTTAGTCATACATAAATTTTTTAAATTGAAAATTTACTAGTTGCATTGAGAGAACATCATTCTCGACTATCATCCATAGGGTAGAGATTGGTACTTGCAATTATAGGGAAAGAAAAAAATATATGATGGCTCCAGTTTAGGCAAACGATGAGACATTTGAATTGATGTAACGAATTAAATGTTATTAGTTAGTTAATCTTTTTGTAATTTATATGTGTATGATTTTCAATACAAAATGATTATAGCTAGAGGATTGTTACGGGTTCCGCTAGTGTCGTGTTGGGGCTGTTCCAGTGGGGTTTGGGAGGTAATTTATGTCACTTAATGGTCAAGGAGAGTTTTGTTGGTTCGGCCTAGCTGGGGGGGTTGCGGACATGGTTATCGTAGACGAACGAACTAGTGGGCAAACAACTTTGTCTTTTTATAATATCAGTATAGATAGTGCAGCTAAATTTTATAGTATGTTGGATTGGGGGTCGTGGAAAAGTGTAACTACAGTTACAGGTTAATCAATTAGTAGGGTTTAGAATTAATGTAATTAAAGATACTAGGAATTCTATTTAGGTTAGTATTAAGACCTTAGAATTAAGTAAGCTATAGAAAATTATATTAAGTGGGACGTCCATATGATAGGTTAACGACCACTGGGGTCGAATGGTTTGGAAGTCACTATATGTAGAGGTCTCGGGTTCGATTCCTGCACAGGTGATTGTTGTAGACAAACTGTTCAGTGTTGCTTTGGGGCTTGGAAGTGTGACGATACCCGTCGATGTTTGGTATTTATGATATAGGTACCTACTTATTTTGTAACATAGAAGGATATGAGCAGGATAAGCGAAATAAACGTTATTAATTAATATCATTATTAGTAACCAAAGTTAGAGATGGATAATGGGGTTTATAATGGGGAAAATTATTTACTAATTTTGAAATATGGTGTATTTTTCAATTAGTTAAATGAGTTAAGAATATGTTTTAAGGGATAAAGGCAGGTTATAGTTATAGGAATCTTAAAGGAACCAATATAGGTTGTACTATAGTGTAAAGGTTGGTTGCGAATTTGAAGTAGAAGGAATTTAATTGTTAAACAAAAATGCTTCTTAGTAGAAGTCAATTCTCATGCTCTATACTTTAAAAATTAGGGCATAAGGTCAGGTACTACTTAAAAGTGGGGGGGGGTCGAAAGGTTAAAGTTGAATTCCATGAATAAACTTTGACCCTAAATTAAATTAGACGTTAACACCAAACGTGAATTGGAGTTAAAACCAAAAATAGGATAAGCCAAAACCAAATATGTCATTTGAGGGAATAAGGATTTTTATAGTTTTTTATAGACATAGTTAAGGAAGACACTTGGTAGAACTTTTGAAAAAAAACTTAATATTAGGTACTTATCAGGATTAAAATGTTAAAGTTATGTTAATAATGTGAATTTTACAATTAATATTTAAAAGAGTTATATAGGGATGTTAGTTGATTAATAATTTAATTTTTATGTACCTAACATGAATTGAGCTCTGACACGTAATGGACTTAATAGATGGTAGCAAGAAGGTGATAAGTGTTGATAGGTTAGCAAAATTCGCTGATAGTATTCGGATAGAGAGTAGTGGGAATAGACTTTTAGTAGTTTGGCTAGGTTAGGGAAGTTGTTAGATGGAAAAAAAAGGTAAGCGTTGATAGGTTGGTCGGTACTGCGGTATATACCTATATTAATATATATTGGGGGTATTTATATATTTACTTAGGTCGGTTTTATAGTTCGATGCAACAGTGATGGTAGTGATGTGTTTCAAGGTTGAAATTGTTATTACGAAAGGGGTTTTACGTTCTTAATTATGGTAAATGTTAGGATTGGGTTGTTAAATTTTGTTACAGAGTTTTAATTCAATTGGTGTAATATTGTCATGTTTTAGGTGGACAATTGAAATTTGCTAACGGGTAGGAAATGTTGGTCGAACATGTACAATTTTGGCTTTGGGTCATTATTAGCAAAGGAAAGGGATAGTATTCAGTTATGGTAGATAGTCCAATCATGTGTTGGAGTCAATTCATGCATTTTTAATGAACCGATTAACTAAAAAAAAAAAAAAAAAAAAAAATATATTAATTTCGAACAAATCTGAGCGAAAAGTTTTGTTAATAAATTAAACAAAAGAGGAGTTCTTATATTTATAGGGAGGGGAAAGGAAAATAGAAGAGGTGACAGTATTATGAGGATCGGTAGTATTAATTTTACAAATTAATGTTAATAGCTTTCTAGGGCAATATACTACAAGTAATCAGGTGAAACGTTGGTTATGTTCATGGTGGCGCGGATGTGAGTTTGAGGAAGGACGGAATTGTTAAAAAGTGACGAAGAGTGGAATCTGTATATATAAAAAAAAAAAAAAAAAATGTAAGTGTATATATATATATATATATATCTATTTTATATATGAAAAAAAAAAAGATTCAAAATATGAGGCCATGAGTGTAAACAAATTGGGAAGCCTGATTACAACCATTATTATTAACCCAAAAGATAAGATCCGCACACAACAGCACGTGATAGGGATAGGCGTAGAGCACGTGTTAACAGACTTGAATTTTGTACAGTGGGACTTTGGTGTTAGGATAAATAAAAAAAAAAAATATATATACAAACAGTGTTTATGTTTGTATCTTGTCCCGGTGTAAACGCCTGTACTAAATTTACACTTCACGTGGGTCAGGACGGGCCATGTTTAACTCGACAACTATACACTCTCCAAAGTGATATCGGAGGCTATTCCAGAGTTTTGAGTAAGCTTTTTGACAAAAAGGTCTTTGTATATGCTTCATTTAGAAGGGGGCGTACAGAGATATGCAGGGGCACTTTGGGGGTATAAAATGCTGCGCTAGAACGCCATGTAATCGTAAGGTTGGATTACAGTTTATACACCAAGGCGAGTTTATTCTAAACTACGGATTCACAACCCGTACCTTCCACCATGCTTTGTACGTCTCTGGTGTTGGATATACATACGATGAATTTGGATAAAGCAATAAAAATCACTTAAAGCTCGCTTGATAACTTTTGATATTATTTTGGTCTAAATACACTCTACACTCTTAATTACATAATCACTAGGGCTCACTAAAAATTGATTCGATAGGGGTCGGAGGCCGCAATGTCCTTTGGTAGGACAAAGAGCATTGTGTTTTTCTTGGTCCAAATTGATTCAATTCTTTGATTTTGGGAAAATAATAAGAGAAAGGGATATATATATATATATATATAAAAAAAAAAAAAAAAATATATATATATATATATTGATATAAAAATAATAATAATATATATATATAGATATTAAAAAAAAAAAAAAAACATGTCTATATATATATAAATATATGTGTAAAAAGAAATATTAGAGATTTGGATAGAAAGAAAAATTCTACTCCGGATCCAATACTTGGTACTGTCACCTTTGAAGAATTTTGGGGTCGGCTGTAACGGTTCAGAATCGCACCTGAACTATCTCGAATATTTCTTAAAGATTTAAAAGTCAAAATGTATTAATGTTACTTACCTCAATAACTTTTAATAGTATAAATGGATCCTGGTGTGGGAATAAATCACAAAGTCAAATTGGGTTGTGTCAACTGGGTTGTATTGAACAAAATTAGCCATTTACCATGTTGTTGCGCTGGGAATTTGCTTCATACTTTGTCAACACAGTGTATATGGGAGGGAGATTCTGTCTATAAGGCTTGGGGCTTGTTTAGTGGTTTCAGATTGCTTGAGGTAAACACTGAAAAAGAAACGGGTTAATGGTAGCGGAGCAGTTGTGGTCATTTGCATTTAATTTGGAAGTTTTATGATTAATCTGAGGAAGTTAGATACAGTAAATTTGTTTGAATTAGCGAGAAAATATAGTTAATAAATACCTGAGATTCAGGGATTGAAACAACGATGTTTCACAACAGTTGGACTCTGTGACAAATTATTTCATATAAGAAGATGCACTTTGTTGAGGGTTTTGTCAATCGAATTTGCTTCACGGGAGTGTGGACAATACTTGTATTTCGATATTGGTTCACGAAATAATCGACACGAACTGTTATTAGTTAGTAAAATTATAAATCTTGTTGTAAACAAATGTCATGTCAAAATGGAATAATCCTGTCCAAGTGCAACGACAACTAGCGGCAGAGTTGAGAACTAAGACAAGTCAAATGACATCACATAAATATAGCGAGAAGGTTTTTACTCACAGAATGTTAAATTAACATTATGTAAAACTTAAATAAAAATATGGGTTAAATAATCAAAAGTACAGAATATTGGTTTCTATCTTAGATAAGGTTCAAAGTTTCAAATATGTTTCTTTGGCTAGAGGTGATACGTTCGGAAATTATGTTCGAACAATTACCATTTTGATAATAGTTTTCATTCATAAATAATAATAAAAAAAGGGATCATACAAAATAATGTGTTTATATTATGTGAGAAGGTAATATTTTGAATAGTTTAGTAAATTCTATAACTTAACTATCAAAGGTTTCTGAACGAAAGCCAAGCTGGGCGTTCAGGATGTTTGAAATGGTTTGGCGTTAGACGCTAGATGGCCTATCAGTTTTGTGGGGGGGTGAATAGGGATTTTCAATGAAATGTCTCCTATTGGGTAGGCAGGAATAGTTGGGTTGCCATGTTGTGAGAAATAAATACCTTATTTATAAAACAGGGAGAGGGGGTAATTATTGATGTATGGTATTCACACTAGATTAAAAGTAAAATACTTTAATTGTTGTAAAGGGGAAAAAGAAATATTTATAGGAAATAAAATTTGGAAAAATGAATAATAATTATTCTAGAATGTACAATTAAGACATTAAAACTAATAAACCTTAGTCAAATTAGTATTTCAAAGTTAAATAATTAGACATGAGACATTTAAGAGACGGATTAGAAATATACTGAAAAGTTTCCATTAAACATAGGGGTAAAATTTCCCTGAGAGTGGGGAGAATTTCTAGGATGTAAAAGAAAAAAAAAGAAAAAAGGACGCCACTTTTTGGCGCGTTTTGGGTAGGGCTATATAAGCGAAAAGGACGCGACGCCCGGCCTTATTTCTCCGAGATAGACTTCGAGGCAACACGTATGGAAGACGAAGCACTTTTTGAAGAAGTTTTCATTTTAAATCAAGCGAGAAGTAGTCTTCAAGCAAGTGTACAGTGAGTCCTTGCACCATAGGGCGTTTATTGGGTTCGCGATCTTTTAAACGTTTTAATTTTGGAATTCTGACTGGTAAATTGGATCCGAAATTAAAAGGTCTAGTTTGTTTACAGAAAGCATTTCAATTAAAGTAAATTATTCCCAAGTAAAATCCTAGAAAATGGGCTTAATTTGAGTCAGAGAGGGTTGGAAGCATAGAGTTTGTTTCTTCAGGAGTACATTTTTATGTCTCCGGGCTCCAGGCAAGGCTCACGGGAGGTCGCTAGGTAAAGAAAGTCTGGCATTGTGGAGTGTCAGATGAGTGTTCATTGGATAACGCTTAGTAATTTCCACATGGTTTGATCAGGCGGGCTGTTTTCATTGACAGTTTTTCAGTTAACACGTCTGATGGCGCGGGGCGTATGCCCCAGATTTGGAGGCAGTTGCGGCCTGATTGAACCATACCTACCTGTAGGGTGTCTATCTGTTCCCTTCCCAAGCAGATGGACCACGGCATGAGCGATAGGATTTTAGGGGGCCCACTCACCCAAACTTGACAGAATTGGGGCGTCAGAACTGGCGATACAGGCGCCAGGTTTGTGTTTGTTAGGAAAGTCGCATTTAGTCGGAAATTAGGCAGGTAAGTACCTACTTAGAATCACGAGCTAGGTAACTCGAAGACCTTTGTTCTGGCAGAAAGGGGGAGGTCTGCTGGGGCAAGGCTACGAGGGGAGTCTGGTATACAGAGTAGGTAGAAAGAGTAGGGTCGCTGTTAGGTCTATAAGTAGCATTATGTGTTATCACAAATATATCTACGATCAAATCCGAATTTTGTTGACATCCCTAGCCATAGATTCTTGTGACAGACGAACAAACCCGGGCAATTTGACAGAATGATTATAGATAGTGGGGAAAAGTCCGATTGACAGTTTCCAGCAAAATGGCTGTCTTTTATCTAACAAAATAATGTTATATCTTAAGAAGAGCGATTAGGTAAATGGTTAGTGCGTTGTAGCAATGTAGTCTACAAGTTGTATGATTTTCAGTGAGGTTTGTAAGAAATTAATAGATTTGAAAAGGAAAAGGTGACCAATGGATACCTAGTGCTTTCAGTATTTGGGAAATGATTTGTGAAGTAACAGTGCTAGTGGAACAGTCCAAAGAGCTTGATTAGAGTAATCTTTATAGGTTCACACATTGCAAAGATATGAAGGTTGAAATAATCTATCAAACATAAGTGGAGAATCTAAATTTACCTATATATTTGGCTTGACAACAGGTAATATATTCCTATGATGCAAAAGGCACCTATAATAATCTATAAATTGAGCTGGTTGCGGAAGAGTTCTCTGGATCAGACTACTGCTATATTAATGTATGAAAAGGATTTTGTTCAGTGGCGGGAGAAGATGTTTAAACTCGAAGGAACTCGGTGTAATGTTGGCCAGTGTCTTATGGAAGCTGATGTGGATTCAAGGTTTTCCAGATACTAACCTATTGAGTTGGAACATGATTCTATTTTAGCCATAAATTATGTAAAGCTATCGGGGTGAGGCGAAAGCTTCTGTCCAATTTGGTTGGATTCTTAAGTTATTTCCAAGACCAGTCCAATGGTGAGATTAAGGATATATTACCATGAGCGAGATTCTTTAGAGACAAATTTTAACCAACAAGTTGCAAAAGTTCAATAAGATCCGAGTCAGACACATAGACATAACTAGGGAATTTAGTTCTACGGGGAAACTTGGTCATAGAAAAGGTTAGGAGAGTCTATATTTATATGTACTTACTATGAATTAGATTTGAGTTCTCTCATCTCAGGAGTCAGACTTGTTAGTGCTCCTAATTTAAGCACTCAACCTGTTGGATTTATCCCAATAAGGATTATTCAACAAAAGGAAAAGGATATATCAATTAACGTTAACTTTAACTGCTGCTGCCATGAAGGAGAAAGATCTCTTCATGTAGACTAACAAGTCGCTTTGAAGCATTTAGCTTGGTCCTCTTATATATATATATACATAAAGAATTGACGAACATGACAGCTTGACTTTATATGTTGAAGTTTGTTTTTATATGAAAATGTAATAAAGCAGCGCCGGAGGAGGGATGTCCAAGTCTGGTGACGAGTTCCACTGTTATGGGCGGCGGAGGTGCCCTGACTTTACCGGTTAAATAATATTGCTGGAGCATTTGTATTAGGCCAAGATGGTGATTAAGATCAATAGACTCTCTTCACCCTAATGATTATACCAATTTCCATCTCTGACTTTGCAAGCAAAACCATATGCTGAAGCTAATAGGTACTATTATAGATGTAGTGTTTCCATCTTCTAATAGATATAACAAATTTTCATCTCTAACTTTGCAAGCAAGGCCATATGCCTAAGCTAGTAGGTACGGTTATAGATCTGATATAGTGACTCAGTCTTCCAATAGATATAACAAATTTTCATTTCTAATTTGCAAGCAAAACCATATGCTTAAGCTAATAGGTATTATTATAGTAATTGTGTCTCCATCTTCATATAGGAATATCAAATTACATTTCAAACCACACATGCCAATTTCACCTTAGACCTTGCAAGCAAATCCGGATGCTGTTACTAGTTTCAGTTCCATTGTAACCTAAATTATTAAATTCCACCAGTTTTAATAGACAGTTAACCTTGGGTCAGTAACCAGAAAATTAGCATGGTGGACTCAGCAAAATAACTCACCAGGTTTTCAAAGTATATTAGACCTAGGAATCGGTTAGGACCTAACTGTTAAATGTCCAAGCAATGTAGGGGTAAACTAATGTAGATTTATACAAGAGTATTAACTTATTTTGAGTGTCTTTGTCGCTATAAATGAGGTTAGAAAATTAGAAGCAACGGCCATGTAATATGAACAGCTGTTAAGTTGATGTAGGCATATAGGCAGTTCAAAGTATGAGTTAGTTAGTAGTAAGGTTAGTCTCTGTCGCTTCATTTAAAAGATCATGGGTCTACGCTTTACAACCAGGGTTCTCCATTACGACATCACAGGCCACTTCAGATTTGATTCAGAGCATCCATAGTAGTTATCTATATATTAATCGGACAACAGTTAGGTATTACAGCGTTCAAGCTAGCTAGGTATTTTAGTAACTAATAGAATTCTTGACAGAGGTTCAGTATTAGCTTAGAGTAAATACTAGAATGGTTTGTTAGTATATTTAGGTCATCTATTATTATTTAGGCTAAGCGATTAGTAAGAATAGGTAGGTGTTACAATTTAGTAGTGCCGTTACCAGGATTAAAAATTAACACATATTATAGCAAATCTTGTATAGGAATAAGAAAATAAGACAATATTTACAAACCTTTTTAATGAGTTTAGCATATAAATTACATTGGAGCTCTGAGTATTTCTGAAGGTAAGTGGCTAGTTTACATTGAGTTGGAATAGCCACAATTTGTTGTTTAGTGCAGAAGGAAAACTGAAGCGACGGGGTTAATATTAATTATTTAATCAAACTTCTGTTAAGCGTCCCCGGGCAGGATGGTTCTTAATAAGGGTCTTTTGAGAACTGTTCATAGGTCTTGATTAGGTTTAGTTAAGTATAGCAACTTGTTTTCTGAAATGGAAGAAATAATTCATTATTGTAATATGCTAGCAAATTCAAAAATAAGAAAATGTTTATCTTTTCAGAGATTTCATAGGTAGTAATGTTGAATTTTAGTTAGATGAAATGCTAAGTTGGATTGCATTCTGTTAGAGAATAAATAATTAATCACATAATTAAACAAGTACTTACTATTAATTGTCTTTTTATTAAAAAGAACAATAGTTATAATTCTTGAGTAACATCATATTGTGGTTTCATAGATTACCAATATTATCTCTGTTGAAATTCGTCAATAATTAGGTAATTTAATTGTCGAAAGCCGGGCAGGTGAATTCACAAACTTGTATAGCACAATTGTATAGTTGAAAGACTTTTGAGTAGAGGTTATATGGAGCTAATCAAAGAGCATGTATGGGGAACACATGGAGAATGACATTTGTCATTGACAAGGTTGTTTCTCTCCTTAGTGTTAGCTCTGGGTAGGCGAACGGAAAAATTATGGGAAACTGTATGGACCTTGTTAAGTACAAACTTTGTATGGGCTTGCATATTTGTATACAAATAAATTATAGAGACACGTTATATGACAAGTAGTACGGTTTTGATGTTTAGTAAAGACTGGGAGCTACCGCGTTACTTTATGGGTATGAACTTCATACGTTTTTGGGAACTTTGAGTCAATTTTATAAAGAAAATAGTCGCTATCGGTTCCTTGTTTTGTGACGTCGGGTATAACGATAACTAGCTAGCAACGTTCAACAGAACAAAGCAACAAAAATCTATCAGAATAGGGAATTCAAATGACAGTTGAAGCCCATACCCATATCCAGATTTCTTAGCCGGTAGCCCTCTGTTCACAAAATTAGATTTTGAGGTTGTTTCTTGGAAAGGTCGATATTTAAGAACATGAGTGACAGGATAGATTTTCTAGCTCCAAAAGCTTCGCTAGATGGCGTTGAGCGAAGTATGTGCATGTCTATGGTATATTTTGGTATGAATCATATTTAAATTAAAAACCCAAAGGAAACTAATAATAAATTAAATAAGTACTACTGTAACAGAAACGAAATAGTTAAATTTTAAAGATTAAGGTAAATAAATAACTTCTGTCTGACGTTCCGTTTTACAAAAAAAAAAGGGTCAAAGTAAAATTTCATGTTTCGTACCTTCTAACTGCATAGATAGGTGGGACAGCGCCATCTAGTAATCGAGCTTTCAGAAAATCGCCATTAGCACAGCATCACAAGAATGGTAGGGCAGTAGTTACATTTTTAATCAACGGGGGTCGCCACGGGTATTTTCGATCGAATAGAATTTGGTTAGTAACTGAAATAATAATGGTAAATAAGGCTGAATGTTATTGATAAATGAATTATAGCAAAACCTTGTTTTGTTTTAAAAGGGGCAAATTCTTTTAGCTAACAGGGTAATTACGCTACTGTGTGATAGATGTCGCTACCGGTAGGTTACGAAAAATTGTGGTTCTTATTAATTAATTAAAATGGGTTATGTTATGTATCAGAATCGTGCAAATTAATGACTATGTGATGTGCGGTCCGAGATTGTAGTTTAAAGGCGTGTTTGAAAATGTTATAAAAAAAAAAAATTTAGGATAGATAATGACATACATTAGGTGAAATATTACATACATATATTAGTTGGGGAGGGGGGGCGATCACGTTGTTCTGTGGTACGCTATTTTTATTGTTGTTAGGATATAAAGCCAGACATGGCTTAAAGAACTCGCATCCAAGCCAAAAACATTGAAAAAAAAAAAAAAAAAAAAAAATTGTTGTTAGGAATGTTTTTGTTTTCATCAAGAAAATTTATGAATTATTAAAGGTTGAGTGTCATCTAAGTTTGTGAAATTGTTGAAAATGCTGAAACTGTCTGAAGGATAGATCTGTGGTTGTGTTTATCATTATTGTGAAAATATAACCTAAAAAAAAGGACATTAAATAGTTATGCAAATAGGTTTTAGTGTAAATCATTGTAAGAGTTATGAATTTGAAGTAAGAAAATAGTATTTTAGTTAATTTATAGTTTGTACAAGGTATTTCAAAGGGGTAAATAATTAAAGAGTTTGGCTTGGTTGAAAAATGTGTCTTGATGAGAGTGATTTCTCATGGAAATAAGTGGATAATGAAAACTGAAGAAGTGTTATGAGGTCTGGCTTTTCATGGTGTACATAAGAGAGGGGAGACCCTTCCTGACTTATAGATTGATAACAACCATTTTGGTAAGTTAATCAGAGATTTAGTTTTAATTAAATTGTTGAAAATTTTTAGAATTAGACACAATTGGTACCTACTTGTATATGGACAGCTTAGACTCAAAGAGGGTAATTTTGTTTGAAGGGAACGGTATTTGCAATGCTAAATAAGTCAACGGATAACTTAGTAGGGACGGTTTGATTTTTCAAACGCTCGGTTAACTTAAAAGTTGAAAATAGTTCAGAATTAAAGAGAAATCTTGTCTCGATGAATGATAAAACTATTATTTTGTATTTTGGGGTCGGTGATAAAGTTTTAAAGAACAAAATTAGATATGTCAGTGGGTAATGATTAGACTCCTAACTTAGTGGAAGAGAATTATATTGCTACAAACTAAAATAATGTTAGCTTAGCTTGTTAAATGTAGTTATGGATATATTTAAAAGGTAAGGTACCAATATTTAGTGGGTTTTGTATCAAGTTAGGACAATGAGGTAACATTACTTCTTACTTCTTAAAACTTGAAAAATAGCTATTTGGGTAAAAGAATGGTTTCTTTTACTAATAGTTAGGTATTAGAATTCATGAAATATGAACCAAAAGGAATTTGTTAGTGAAGATTTTGGATTGGCGAGATTAGAAACATTAGATTCAATGGTTTCTAATTTGAACAGAAAGTAGAGAGAATTTCATCTAAAATGGTTCAGTGAGTTTGGAAAAAACCATAATAGGATAACTTCATAATTATTAAACAATCTAATATATGAACAAGAAGGGAAAAATTACTTGGTTTAGGTAAGTAATCAAAATTTTCATCCGGGAACATAAAACAAACTTAGATGTTGGTTATAAGACTTGCAGAAATTTTATTATTTTAATTACAGTGGTTTTGATTTCAAGTAGGAGTTGTTGTATGGATGAAAAAAAAAATATCCTAGAAACCAGAGCAATTATACAGATGCAGAAAAGGGAACTTATTTATACATGTTAATTTCAGTAGATTTATTTCAGTTTAAGATGTCAAAGTTAGGGTATGTACACAAGTGCAACAAGTTATAGTAATAGTTATCCAGCGGTTAAACTAATGTATTCATACAGACTGTTAGGATATGGATGGATAAGTAGGGTTGACAAGGGTGGGGTTGTGTGTTAGTCCGGAACATTATAGATAAATAGGTACTTAACAAGAATAAAATAGGGTTAAATAATTCTTTACCTTTCGTTGAAATTTGAGTTAGAAAATTCAACGACGGTTTAAGAAGGAATACAACAATGTTATAAAATAAATCAAGTAACTATTCTTATGTCAATGAGAATTATAGGAGATTGCTTGCCTAACTAATATTGCTTCTCTTAGGTATCCAGTTAAGTTTTATAGGTTGCTATGCCTAAAAGTAGGTAGTAAATATTACAAATTAGCTTAAATAGGTAAATAATGTAAGAACCAAGTGTGTCGGTCAGTTTGTCTGACAGTTTGGGGTCGCTGGCGTGATGTAGTGAACAACTGTTGACTATTTTTAACTAGTTATGGGTAGCATTAGTGTTACAGGTATGCTGGGAATATTCATAGACTAGTTGTATATTCTCTATAGAGAAAAAAAAAGGATGGATTTAATTGAAATATAGTATGCCAGCAGTGGTCCTCGTTCACTTGACATGATGATGTTGAATAGGGGGTGGTGAATGGAGAAGGAAAAGAACTTTCATACAGGCGACGTGATTGGTTTGTTGTTCTTTTTATCAATCTTGGTTCTATATTAGTAACTAGATATACGTTCTTAGTTGAACCATTGGTTAATCTTAATAAATTACTTTGTGATAGGACTATAGGTACGTTATGGTTGAAAAGAAATAACATATGGTCTAGGGTTTGGGTGTTATTAGGGATTATTATTATTATTATTCTTATTTATTCGGATAAGCAGTGAGACAACTGATAGATGCTGGTAGAAAAAGTAAGGAAATTGTCGCTATGCTAAGAGTACCATTGTGTGGACACTGGGGAATATTTTATTAGAATGTTAGTCATACATAAATTTTTTAAATTGAAAATTTACTAGTTGCATTGAGAGAACATCATTCTCGACTATCATCCATAGGGTAGAGATTGGTACTTGCAATTATAGGGAAAGAAAAAAATATATGATGGCTCCAGTTTAGGCAAACGATGAGACATTTGAATTGATGTAACGAATTAAATGTTATTAGTTAGTTAATCTTTTTTGTAATTTATATGTGTATGATTTTCAATACAAAATGATTATAGCTAGAGGATTGTTACGGGTTCCGCTAGTGTCGTGTTGGGGCTGTTCCAGTGGGGTTTGGGAGGTAATTTATGTCACTTAATGGTCAAGGAGAGTTTTGTTGGTTCGGCCTAGCTGGGGGGGTTGCGGACATGGTTATCGTAGACGAACGAACTAGTGGGCAAACAACTTTGTCTTTTTATAATATCAGTATAGATAGTGCAGCTAAATTTTATAGTATGTTGGATTGGGGGTCGTGGAAAAGTGTAACTACAGTTACAGGTTAATCAATTAGTAGGGTTTAGAATTAATGTAATTAAAGATACTAGGAATTCTATTTAGGTTAGTATTAAGACCTTAGAATTAAGTAAGCTATAGAAAATTATATTAAGTGGGACGTCCATATGATAGGTTAACGACCACTGGGGTCGAATGGTTTGGAAGTCACTATATGTAGAGGTCTCGGGTTCGATTCCTGCACAGGTGATTGTTGTAGACAAACTGTTCAGTGTTGCTTTGGGGCTTGGAAGTGTGACGATACCCGTCGATGTTTGGTATTTATGATATAGGTACCTACTTATTTTGTAACATAGAAGGATATGAGCAGGATAAGCGAAATAAACGTTATTAATTAATATCATTATTAGTAACCAAAGTTAGAGATGGATAATGGGGTTTATAATGGGGAAAATTATTTACTAATTTTGAAATATGGTGTATTTTTCAATTAGTTAAATGAGTTAAGAATATGTTTTAAGGGATAAAGGCAGGTTATAGTTATAGGAATCTTAAAGGAACCAATATAGGTTGTACTATAGTGTAAAGGTTGGTTGCGAATTTGAAGTAGAAGGAATTTAATTGTTAAACAAAAATGCTTCTTAGTAGAAGTCAATTCTCATGCTCTATACTTTAAAAATTAGGGCATAAGGTCAGGTACTACTTAAAAGTGGGGGGGGGTCGAAAGGTTAAAGTTGAATTCCATGAATAAACTTTGACCCTAAATTAAATTAGACGTTAACACCAAACGTGAATTGGAGTTAAAACCAAAAATAGGATAAGCCAAAACCAAATATGTCATTTGAGGGAATAAGGATTTTTATAGTTTTTTATAGACATAGTTAAGGAAGACACTTGGTAGAACTTTTGAAAAAAAACTTAATATTAGGTACTTATCAGGATTAAAATGTTAAAGTTATGTTAATAATGTGAATTTTACAATTAATATTTAAAAGAGTTATATAGGGATGTTAGTTGATTAATAATTTAATTTTTATGTACCTAACATGAATTGAGCTCTGACACGTAATGGACTTAATAGATGGTAGCAAGAAGGTGATAAGTGTTGATAGGTTAGCAAAATTCGCTGATAGTATTCGGATAGAGAGTAGTGGGAATAGACTTTTAGTAGTTTGGCTAGGTTAGGGAAGTTGTTAGATGGAAAAAAAAGGTAAGCGTTGATAGGTTGGTCGGTACTGCGGTATATACCTATATTAATATATATTGGGGGTATTTATATATTTACTTAGGTCGGTTTTATAGTTCGATGCAACAGTGATGGTAGTGATGTGTTTCAAGGTTGAAATTGTTATTACGAAAGGGGTTTTACGTTCTTAATTATGGTAAATGTTAGGATTGGGTTGTTAAATTTTGTTACAGAGTTTTAATTCAATTGGTGTAATATTGTCATGTTTTAGGTGGACAATTGAAATTTGCTAACGGGTAGGAAATGTTGGTCGAACATGTACAATTTTGGCTTTGGGTCATTATTAGCAAAGGAAAGGGATAGTATTCGGTTATGGTAGATAGTCCAATCATGTGTTGGAGTCAATTCATGCATTTTTAATGAACCGATTAACTAAAAAAAAAAAAAAAAAAAAAAATATATTAATTTCGAACAAATCTGAGCGAAAAGTTTTGTTAATAAATTAAACAAAAGAGGAGTTCTTATATTTATAGGGAGGGGAAAGGAAAATAGAAGAGGTGACAGTATTATGAGGATCGGTAGTATTAATTTTACAAATTAATGTTAATAGCTTTCTAGGGCAATATACTACAAGTAATCAGGTGAAACGTTGGTTATGTTCATGGTGGCGCGGATGTGAGTTTGAGGAAGGACGGAATTGTTAAAAAGTGACGAAGAGTGGAATCTGTATATATAAAAAAAAAAAAAAAAAATGTAAGTGTATATATATATATATATATATCTATTTTATATATGAAAAAAAAAAAGATTCAAAATATGAGGCCATGAGTGTAAACAAATTGGGAAGCCTGATTACAACCATTATTATTAACCCAAAAGATAAGATCCGCACACAACAGCACGTGATAGGGATAGGCGTAGAGCACGTGTTAACAGACTTGAATTTTGTACAGTGGGACTTTGGTGTTAGGATAAATAAAAAAAAAAAAATATATATACAAACAGTGTTTATGTTTGTATCTTGTCCCGGTGTAAACGCCTGTACTAAATTTACACTTCACGTGGGTCAGGACGGGCCATGTTTAACTCGACAACTATACACTCTCCAAAGTGATATCGGAGGCTATTCCAGAGTTTTGAGTAAGCTTTTTGACAAAAAGGTCTTTGTATATGCTTCATTTAGAAGGGGGCGTACAGAGATATGCAGGGGCACTTTGGGGGTATAAAATGCTGCGCTAGAACGCCATGTAATCGTAAGGTTGGATTACAGTTTATACACCAAGGCGAGTTTATTCTAAACTACGGATTCACAACCCGTACCTTCCACCATGCTTTGTACGTCTCTGGTGTTGGATATACATACGATGAATTTGGATAAAGCAATAAAAATCACTTAAAGCTCGCTTGATAACTTTTGATATTATTTTGGTCTAAATACACTCTACACTCTTAATTACATAATCACTAGGGCTCACTAAAAATTGATTCGATAGGGGTCGGAGGCCGCAATGTCCTTTGGTAGGACAAAGAGCATTGTGTTTTTCTTGGTCCAAATTGATTCAATTCTTTGATTTTGGGAAAATAATAAGAGAAAGGGATATATATATATATATATAAAAAAAAAAAAAAAATATATATATATATATATATTGATATAAAAATAATAATAATATATATATATAGATATTAAAAAAAAAAAAAAACATGTCTATATATATATAAATATATGTGTAAAAAGAAATATTAGAGATTTGGATAGAAAGAAAAATTCTACTCCGGATCCAATACTTGGTACTGTCACCTTTGAAGAATTTTGGGGTCGGCTGTAACGGTTCAGAATCGCACCTGAACTATCTCGAATATTTCTTAAAGATTTAAAAGTCAAAATGTATTAATGTTACTTACCTCAATAACTTTTAATAGTATAAATGGATCCTGGTGTGGGAATAAATCACAAAGTCAAATTGGGTTGTGTCAACTGGGTTGTATTGAACAAAATTAGCCATTTACCATGTTGTTGCGCTGGGAATTTGCTTCATACTTTGTCAACACAGTGTATATGGGAGGGAGATTCTGTCTATAAGGCTTGGGGCTTGTTTAGTGGTTTCAGATTGCTTGAGGTAAACACTGAAAAAGAAACGGGTTAATGGTAGCGGAGCAGTTGTGGTCATTTGCATTTAATTTGGAAGTTTTATGATTAATCTGAGGAAGTTAGATACAGTAAATTTGTTTGAATTAGCGAGAAAATATAGTTAATAAATACCTGAGATTCAGGGATTGAAACAACGATGTTTCACAACAGTTGGACTCTGTGACAAATTATTTCATATAAGAAGATGCACTTTGTTGAGGGTTTTGTCAATCGAATTTGCTTCACGGGAGTGTGGACAATACTTGTATTTCGATATTGGTTCACGAAATAATCGACACGAACTGTTATTAGTTAGTAAAATTATAAATCTTGTTGTAAACAAATGTCATGTCAAAATGGAATAATCCTGTCCAAGTGCAACGACAACTAGCGGCAGAGTTGAGAACTAAGACAAGTCAAATGACATCACATAAATATAGCGAGAAGGTTTTTACTCACAGAATGTTAAATTAACATTATGTAAAACTTAAATAAAAATATGGGTTAAATAATCAAAAGTACAGAATATTGGTTTCTATCTTAGATAAGGTTCAAAGTTTCAAATATGTTTCTTTGGCTAGAGGTGATACGTTTGGAAATTATGTTCGAACAATTACCATTTTGATAATAGTTTTCATTCATAAATAATAATAAAAAAAGGGATCATACAAAATAATGTGTTTATATTATGTGAGAAGGTAATATTTTGAATAGTTTAGTAAATTCTATAACTTAACTATCAAAGGTTTCTGAACGAAAGCCAAGCTGGGCGTTCAGGATGTTTGAAATGGTTTGGCGTTAGACGCTAGATGGCCTATCAGTTTTGTGGGGGGGTGAATAGGGATTTTCAATGAAATGTCTCCTATTGGGTAGGCAGGAATAGTTGGGTTGCCATGTTGTGAGAAATAAATACCTTATTTATAAAACAGGGAGAGGGGGTAATTATTGATGTATGGTATTCACACTAGATTAAAAGTAAAATACTTTAATTGTTGTAAAGGGGAAAAAGAAATATTTATAGGAAATAAAATTTGGAAAAATGAATAATAATTATTCTAGAATGTACAATTAAGACATTAAAACTAATAAACCTTAGTCAAATTAGTATTTCAAAGTTAAATAATTAGACATGAGACATTTAAGAGACGGATTAGAAATATACTGAAAAGTTTCCATTAAACATAGGGGTAAAATTTCCCTGAGAGTGGGGAGAATTTCTAGGATGTAAAAGAAAAAAAAAGAAAAAAGGACGCCACTTTTTGGCGCGTTTTGGGTAGGGCTATATAAGCGAAAAGGACGCGACGCCCGGCCTTATTTCTCCGAGATAGACTTCGAGGCAACACGTATGGAAGACGAAGCACTTTTTGAAGAAGTTTTCATTTTAAATCAAGCGAGAAGTAGTCTTCAAGCAAGTGTACAGTGAGTCCTTGCACCATAGGGCGTTTATTGGGTTCGCGATCTTTTAAACGTTTTAATTTTGGAATTCTGACTGGTAAATTGGATCCGAAATTAAAAGGTCTAGTTTGTTTACAGAAAGCATTTCAATTAAAGTAAATTATTCCCAAGTAAAATCCTAGAAAATGGGCTTAATTTGAGTCAGAGAGGGTTGGAAGCATAGAGTTTGTTTCTTCAGGAGTACATTTTTATGTCTCCGGGCTCCAGGCAAGGCTCACGGGAGGTCGCTAGGTAAAGAAAGTCTGGCATTGTGGAGTGTCAGATGAGTGTTCATTGGATAACGCTTAGTAATTTCCACATGGTTTGATCAGGCGGGCTGTTTTCA
Organism: Crambus lathoniellus; assembly: GCA_949710035.1. Lineage (NCBI taxonomy): Eukaryota > Metazoa > Arthropoda > Insecta > Lepidoptera > Crambidae > Crambus > Crambus lathoniellus. The sequence goes on from OX453306.1 coordinate 12,663,095, forward strand.
TTGACAGTTTTTCAGTTAACACGTCTGATGGCGCGGGGCGTATGCCCCAGATTTGGAGGCAGTTGCGGCCTGATTGAACCATACCTACCTGTAGGGTGTCTATCTGTTCCCTTCCCAAGCAGATGGACCACGGCATGAGCGATAGGATTTTAGGGGGCCCACTCACCCAAACTTGACAGAATTGGGGCGTCAGAACTGGCGATACAGGCGCCAGGTTTGTGTTTGTTAGGAAAGTCGCATTTAGTCGGAAATTAGGCAGGTAAGTACCTACTTAGAATCACGAGCTAGGTAACTCGAAGACCTTTGTTCTGGCAGAAAGGGGGAGGTCTGCTGGGGCAAGGCTACGAGGGGAGTCTGGTATACAGAGTAGGTAGAAAGAGTAGGGTCGCTGTTAGGTCTATAAGTAGCATTATGTGTTATCACAAATATATCTACGATCAAATCCGAATTTTGTTGACATCCCTAGCCATAGATTCTTGTGACAGACGAACAAACCCGGGCAATTTGACAGAATGATTATAGATAGTGGGGAAAAGTCCGATTGACAGTTTCCAGCAAAATGGCTGTCTTTTATCTAACAAAATAATGTTATATCTTAAGAAGAGCGATTAGGTAAATGGTTAGTGCGTTGTAGCAATGTAGTCTACAAGTTGTATGATTTTCAGTGAGGTTTGTAAGAAATTAATAGATTTGAAAAGGAAAAGGTGACCAATGGATACCTAGTGCTTTCAGTATTTGGGAAATGATTTGTGAAGTAACAGTGCTAGTGGAACAGTCCAAAGAGCTTGATTAGAGTAATCTTTATAGGTTCACACATTGCAAAGATATGAAGGTTGAAATAATCTATCAAACATAAGTGGAGAATCTAAATTTACCTATATATTTGGCTTGACAACAGGTAATATATTCCTATGATGCAAAAGGCACCTATAATAATCTATAAATTGAGCTGGTTGCGGAAGAGTTCTCTGGATCAGACTACTGCTATATTAATGTATGAAAAGGATTTTGTTCAGTGGCGGGAGAAGATGTTTAAACTCGAAGGAACTCGGTGTAATGTTGGCCAGTGTCTTATGGAAGCTGATGTGGATTCAAGGTTTTCCAGATACTAACCTATTGAGTTGGAACATGATTCTATTTTAGCCATAAATTATGTAAAGCTATCGGGGTGAGGCGAAAGCTTCTGTCCAATTTGGTTGGATTCTTAAGTTATTTCCAAGACCAGTCCAATGGTGAGATTAAGGATATATTACCATGAGCGAGATTCTTTAGAGACAAATTTTAACCAACAAGTTGCAAAAGTTCAATAAGATCCGAGTCAGACACATAGACATAACTAGGGAATTTAGTTCTACGGGGAAACTTGGTCATAGAAAAGGTTAGGAGAGTCTATATTTATATGTACTTACTATGAATTAGATTTGAGTTCTCTCATCTCAGGAGTCAGACTTGTTAGTGCTCCTAATTTAAGCACTCAACCTGTTGGATTTATCCCAATAAGGATTATTCAACAAAAGGAAAAGGATATATCAATTAACGTTAACTTTAACTGCTGCTGCCATGAAGGAGAAAGATCTCTTCATGTAGACTAACAAGTCGCTTTGAAGCATTTAGCTTGGTCCTCTTATATATATATATACATAAAGAATTGACGAACATGACAGCTTGACTTTATATGTTGAAGTTTGTTTTTATATGAAAATGTAATAAAGCAGCGCCGGAGGAGGGATGTCCAAGTCTGGTGACGAGTTCCACTGTTATGGGCGGCGGAGGTGCCCTGACTTTACCGGTTAAATAATATTGCTGGAGCATTTGTATTAGGCCAAGATGGTGATTAAGATCAATAGACTCTCTTCACCCTAATGATTATACCAATTTCCATCTCTGACTTTGCAAGCAAAACCATATGCTGAAGCTAATAGGTACTATTATAGATGTAGTGTTTCCATCTTCTAATAGATATAACAAATTTTCATCTCTAACTTTGCAAGCAAGGCCATATGCCTAAGCTAGTAGGTACGGTTATAGATCTGATATAGTGACTCAGTTTTCCAATAGATATAACAAATTTTCATTTCTAATTTGCAAGCAAAACCATATGCTTAAGCTAATAGGTATTATTATAGTAATTGTGTCTCCATCTTCATATAGGAATATCAAATTACATTTCAAACCACACATGCCAATTTCACCTTAGACCTTGCAAGCAAATCCGGATGCTGTTACTAGTTTCAGTTCCATTGTAACCTAAATTATTAAATTCCACCAGTTTTAATAGACAGTTAACCTTGGGTCAGTAACCAGAAAATTAGCATGGTGGACTCAGCAAAATAACTCACCAGGTTTTCAAAGTATATTAGACCTAGGAATCGGTTAGGACCTAACTGTTAAATGTCCAAGCAATGTAGGGGTAAACTAATGTAGATTTATACAAGAGTATTAACTTATTTTGAGTGTCTTTGTCGCTATAAATGAGGTTAGAAAATTAGAAGCAACGGCCATGTAATATGAACAGCTGTTAAGTTGATGTAGGCATATAGGCAGTTCAAAGTATGAGTTAGTTAGTAGTAAGGTTAGTCTCTGTCGCTTCATTTAAAAGATCATGGGTCTACGCTTTACAACCAGGGTTCTCCATTACGACATCACAGGCCACTTCAGATTTGATTCAGAGCATCCATAGTAGTTATCTATATATTAATCGGACAACAGTTAGGTATTACAGCGTTCAAGCTAGCTAGGTATTTTAGTAACTAATAGAATTCTTGACAGAGGTTCAGTATTAGCTTAGAGTAAATACTAGAATGGTTTGTTAGTATATTTAGGTCATCTATTATTATTTAGGCTAAGCGATTAGTAAGAATAGGTAGGTGTTACACCGTCGTCACCCGTCGCTGTGCGGGCGCGTTTGGCAGCACCGACGGTGCCGAGGCGCGACTCTCAACATGCTCAAGCTCAGGCTCATTTTTGATCCCGTCTAACCACTCCTTGACGCACACTGTAGGAACATCGCTAGTAGGAACTTCTTCGTCTTGTGAACTGTATTCATTTTCTTCGTCGAGACCCGCAATATTCAGCTCTAATTGTTTGTCTATCAGCTCCATTCGTATTTTAGCTTTCTCTTGTGCAGCTTGTAATTCCATTTCGAGTCTATGAAGAAAACGCAGACTCCAGATAACACTTATATAATTATTGATCCAACTTACAGGTACAGGCATAGTACAGGTATAACAATATAGATACAGTCGACGTCTTAGTGAACTTATCCCCTCGAGGCTAGTTTGAAGAATGACCTCTCTTTGCTCGTTAATCGGGCTCAAGCCTAGCTACCCCCACCGATTTTACCACAGATTAGCCTATTAAATTTAACAAAATGGCGGCAAGAGACGGCATTACCAGTGTTGCTATTAAAAAATAAGAAAAACCTTCTAAAATCATGACATTCGGCCATCTGATAACGTGCTGTCTCCCGACGCACATATAAACATTATTTGGAATCAATTAATTAGGTAAGTATACAGCTAATATACTGATACACAACTATTCTCAATAGTTAAGTCTTACAACTATGTACCTATTTAGGTTAATCTTATAGTGATAAAAACCTTAAGTTAAAACTTAAAACATAAATGAAACAAATACATTATATTACACAATGCTCAACAATAAACTTTTAAGGAAGCCGATGACTTGTTTAGAATATAGATATTATCGTGAAAATATTGTGTTAGTAAATCGTTAAGTACCTAGGTAATACATGTAATTAAATAAAATAAATTATCAATAACAAACTAATCTAAAACTATTTGAATCAATGTATAAATTAACATAATCATGACATTCGTTAACAAGCGACTATTATTACTTAGAAAACTTATTTTGAAACTATTACTTGTTATATAATCATGTGTAAGTAAGTATATGGAATGATTAAAGTAAAGTCTGGTTATAATCTATAAGCATTAGTTATGGGTCATAAAAGAAAAATGGATTAGCTTGGTACTAGTTTACATCAATGCATTGTCAGGAGCTACATTCAAGAATATTAGATGGTGTCAGAAGCAAAATCCCTAAGAATGTTACATTAGGAATAGGTAGGAACAGAATTTAACTTTAACCTGATAACTAGACACCCTTATCACTTCACCCAAATAGTAGAAAAAGCAACTACGAGTCATGAAAGGATTAAAGACCTAATATTAGATGAATTTAACTATCGCTAAGTTTGACCTAGTTTAGTCCTTACAAAAACAACTGTAGGCCTCTGCACAGTTACCAATTTTTACCCAGATATGATTAACAAACCAAGTTATAGATACGTATTTACCATAGTGCACAATTTGTATTAAATCAAGATATGAATTAGGACAACTAAAGGAATTATTTAAAGGCATGTTCGTAATAGGCATTATTACCGATTAATTTAAATATTCTTACAAGGAAGTTACACTAATAATGAAGATGGCGCAGATACAATTTGAACCGTCACAGCAACAATTTGCTTTTCCAACTTGTCAACCAGTTGTCCAAGGTTTCCAGAGCATTCTTCTCCAGCACCAAATCTTAAATGCATCTATTCTCTGCCTCTGTTAGAATAGTACAATACATGGTTCCACTCCGTACATGAAAATCAAAAGATCATATTATTATCATTTCTAATGAAAAAGTTAATGATTTTAAACAAGTTCGCAATTTAATATCAAAACTTAAAAATGTCTACAAGGTATCCTCATACGAGCATGACCCGCATTCTTATCAACAAATATTCATATTACTATGAATAATATTAGTGTAAATAGATTTAATAATTATAATTGGGATATGAAGAAGTATATTACCATGGATAGAAATAGGACAAGTAAAATCATGAACAGCTTTTCGCCCAAATGAATTAACAACACGATGATTTCCCGTGGGAATAAAATATCCTCCCGGGGTCAAAAGAAGCCGATATGTTATTCCACAGTCAAAAGATTTCAAAGATCCGTCCCGCCGATAGCCGTGATTGGGGAACAAACATACAAGCTTTTGCAATCATAATATTAGTAAAATGAGATAAGATACATGACATGATAATATATACTTCAATATAATTCAACTTCAGTATCAGCGATCCACTCGTCTCAATATCCGACTTAACAACCACAGCCCACGATGATCACCATCATCACAACAACGATGACCCTGTGATCTGCACCTTCAGTATCATATTATCTCCTCTCATTACCACAGCACGTAAACTCTGCTAACTCCAGTTTGTATGCTGTGTTGGTTCGTACGTTCAAGGGTAGCGGGATCCTCATTATTATATTAACTCGATGCTAGCTCATGATAAGTACCTACTGGATGCTACAATTGTCATCTGAAAGCAGTAAACTCACAACACACATAGTAACCAAATCAATTTTATTAATCATTCGAAAGAAATAGATGTATCTGATAATGAATCAATAGAAATAAATGTAACTATATGAATTCTCATATTCTTTTATAAACATTAGTAGGTAAGGTACTTAGTACCTTCAACCATAGTAGAAACAAATGTTCAACTGACCAGATCTAAAAAAAATATGGAAATGATTACTACAGAATATGTGAAGGAACTTCAAAGGTCCGTGAGGATGGTAAACTGCTAAGAATTTTAGTATCACGAGCCTACCAAATGAGACGGTAAATTTGACAGATCTACTTGATTTTTGGTTTAATAAAGATATTAATGCTCATTAAGATAACAATAAGTTAGATTCACATAATTTGAAATAATATTTTGTCAATACGTACACTAGGACGGTAGTATTAAAATCCTCAAAAACTAATTTTAAATCATACCGCCAATAACAACAAAAACACGGCAAAACTAACTTGGTATGCTACAGCAGTGGTTACTTGTGGCTTTATTTGTTAGAACAAGTTTAAAACATGAATAAAAATGTTTGCATGAAGATGTATAGAACATTTTAATAAATTGAGAGGTGTGATTGAGCAATAATCGTTTTACTTTATTTTGCTTAATTAGGAAAACATCAGTTACAACTTGACAGTGTAATAAACACGATCTACTTAAATGCACTATGGACTGTTTACATGTTTTTGCATTAGAAACATCATTTCATCACTATGTTAATGAAAACAACTAGAATAGATATCAGTGAATGCTTCTTGCAGTGCTGTCTAAGCAACTAAGTATCTCTGCTTTTGACTTGCATCTAAATCATTAAGAGAGATCTAGAACACTACGCAGTACGCACAAATAGCAAAATAGCTTCTAGTGATTTTGGCTGTAAGATTTTCCATCTGTCTAAACCAAAACTGAGTTGCCCGGAAGAAACCGCAGTAAGACGATAAGGCCACCATTTGGTTTACAATTTGTTATCTTTGTATTATTATTATTATTTCGTGTGTGATTGTTCCGTTCGTAATATTGTGTACAAATAAAGAATTAATCTATGTATCTATCAAACTAGGTACTTAGATAAAGAATCTTCGACGTTCCCGGAAAAATGTAAAGAATGATGATTTCTACTCAGTCTTATGGCTTTATTGTCTAATTATGTAGAAGACTCAGAAAAGTATGTTCCTGATAAACTTTCTCTAGCACTCATCCACAATTTAGTTTGAATTTAAATTAAATTTGAGATTTAATTTTGCCACTAAACTCAAATTTAAAAAGTCAAGCATAGTGAATTCTTTTAAATTAAGCTACATGTAACAAAAATAATAGACGAAATGTCCACTTGAACAAAGCTACAAAAAATAAAATAAGTAATAGGAAATAGTAAATTTTGGATATCTTTGCATACCTACATTGCTTCCATCCCGAACTAAGTAACTCAAGCACTTGTGTTATGGCATTTGGGAACGACGGGGATTACCACATACAATCGGGCAGAATGTTGAAAAGTCCGCTTTAAACATACACCCGACAGGGAATCGAACCCGGTAGGTACCTCAGAGACAGCGGCACCCCGAAACCTATGCGTACGTACACCGTATCTACAACACTGCTATGGAGGTTGTTAAGCTTATACCAGAAACTAATATTGTTTCCATAGTTAAAAGGTCTATAACAATCTAAGGTCCGGTTGCTCGAAGCTTGGTTAGGGTTAAATTATGGTTAAAGTAAAATTAACCGGCGGTCAAATTTAAAAAGCGTTGTTGAAGCAGCGGTTACTTTAACGAGCAGTCAAATTACAGATTTAACGGCGGTCAAAATAACCGACAGGGTGGGGGTGGTTTAAATTTTGCCATTAGTAATTAAGGGAAGGTTAATAAAATAGTACAGACAACACTTTTAACCCTAAAATAACCAATGTATTTTTCTTTTACCGATGTCAAAATTGACATCAGTTAAATTTTAACTTTTGTCAATTTTGACAAAAGTTAAATGTACGAGCAACCGGACCTAAGTGACACAGATCACAGTTTATAAAAGTATTACCCAATCGCAATCTTATAATACTAAATTCGCGACTTTAATAGTGTGCTCTTATTCAAAAGTGAATCGTCATCATGTCTAATCTTATCAAGATCAGAAATACCTACATCCAGTCCTGCGTAAAGGTCACCTGGGCATAGACCTAGGCATAGAAAAACAAACCTAGCTCATGGATATTGACCACTCATGAGAATCAAGATATGGTATGGATTTCGTATAAATGGAAACTAAGGTAGGTAATTATAAAAATCTTAACTAGGTAAGACAATAAACCCTACTCAAATTGTGGAGCATGTGGATACTTATTATGCAAGGAAAAAGAAATGATGCAAACATAATTTAGTATATAAATATCCTTATAAGTAAGTAGGTACTATGTTGCGATAATTAGAGCGCATATTGACAATAATACTTTAAAGGTATCTACTGCTACAGCTGTGGTACCTACTAGATACTCAATGTCAAGCATGTAGGCAACTGTAGATTTAAAAGGCTTTTCATTCTTCCCTAAGGGTATTTTGATAACATCTAAATGATTCTATGAAAAGATAAGTTTTTATAGTTTTGTTTTGTTTTAGTTAGTTTTAGACCTTTACAAACTTTATTTCAGGGGGTGTTAAAATCAATTTAGTCGGTTATGCGAGATGAAAATTAAATCTTAAATAGCTTTATTCGATATGCAAATAAATAAACATGAAACATTTTAATCAAAACAACTTCAATACTTTCCCATAAACAAAATGCTCTGCATCATCTCAAATCCTCTTTGACCAGATTCAGCTACGAAGAAGGGTATTCCTCCTTCGCTCAAGACTCCCCTGGGTCGGCCACGTCACCCTGGAGGCCTACCAAGCGGCGCACCAGGTGGCGCGGTGCATTATTCGTCCTTAGATGCTATTTACCTTGGAATGTATACATTATTCATCGGCAAAAGATCGTTCCGTGTCATTCTATAATAAAATCATTAGGTTATCAACACAATATGCCCTTCAGGAAAATTCATGATTAATACTGTTCACTAGCTACAGTAGCTACCTACATCCTTTATTATTTACAAAAACCATTTCTTTTATTAAGAGCTACTTATCTAGTGCAAAAATGTAAAATGAGTATTGTAAAAACAAGAATAAAACGTTTGAAATTATCATTGTTCTGTTGTAGTTTCATTTAAATCTAATAATCTTAAAAATTGCCATACGGGTAGTAAACCAGTATGAAATATAAGTAGGTACTCATTTAACCAGCCTGTGAGAAACGTAGGTACTCACTTAACATTTGAACATATTCAGACGAATGTATGCCACCAACATACATCGTTCGTACTCTAAAATCCGGCGAGTGTATGCCACAAACATATACCGCCCCCTTAATTCCGACGAGTGCATGCCACAAACATACATCGTCCCCTAATATCCGACGAGTGTATGCAACATACATACATCGCCCTTTAATATCCGACGAGTGTATGCAACATACATACATCGCCCCCTAATATCAAATTCAATTTAATGCATTTCAACAAACTAATTCAATGTATCTCTTGTAACCAGTGAGCATGCATAGCTTGCTCACTCAACCCAATGAACACCTTATATTTGTTCGCTCATCATTAAAAATTAAAAATATTCACATTAGAGATATCCAAATTCACATAAAGACTTTCATATTTAAATATTTAAAGAAACCATATTAAAATATTCGTATTTAAAGTCATATTCATAGTTCAAGCAATTTATATTGCTATTCACGGTGTTCATATTAATTTAATCCACAAAATTTGTACCTATTAATTAATATATCAATAAATAGAAAGCCAGAATTCAATTGTAAGCAAGTAATACGTACCTATTAAACCAATCTTACCAGGTAACGTAGGTAACCAGTAAGCATACATGACTCACTCAACCCAGAGAACAACACGTTCGCTCAATACATTAAAAAACAAAGGAAAATTTGTAATAATTAAACTTAATAATATTAAGATAAATGAAATGTAAGCAACCAATCATAAATTATTCTTACTCTTTACGACTTCTTACTAGCTTCATAACTTATAGTTTTCTTTTATTCACTGTTAGTATTAGATACCACGTTAAAACATGGATTGTATGCAAAAATTAGTAGCCATAAGTGATTTTACTCTGTGCAACAGTAAAGGCTATCAAAACTTAGCACTAATTACTTAAAACATTACATGTAGGTACACAGCCAAAACTGCCAGTCCTAGCTCCATGTGTAAGATTATAAACAACATAAACAGCAAGTACCTACTCTAATAATATAATAATGCTAATCATCTCCATTAATTCTGTACAATCCACATTTAATACATCATGTAAATTAAACAACAACAATCAAGATATTATGCCAGATTCATGGTACGCTATGATCGTGCCATACGAAAATATCAACTACATACCCGCGTTTAAAATTATGTAAGTATAATCGGAGGGTAGCCCCGACCGTACACGAACACAATTAATCAATTCAAATAAAAGTGTGATCTAGTTTATGTCCGTTCCGTCGGAGAGTAGCCCCGACCATGTACGGAACACAATCCGCCACACAAATATTCCAATTTTAACGCTTTAGATTTAACTAACACGATCGGAGAGTAGCCCCGAACACGAGTTAGTAAAATCTTAGTACTAAGCTACGCATATAGACTTTTTAAATTATGTTAGTATAGTCGGAGGGTAGCCCCGACCGTATACGAACACAATCAATTAAAACACAAATGCGATTTAGTTTATGTCCGTTCCGTCGGAGAGTAGCCCCGACCATGTACGAAACACAATCCACCGCAAAGGTATTTAAAATGTCATTTAGATAAAAAAATACGCATTAACATGGAATCTGGAATATTTATCCTTTCTCTGCGTGAAGAGAATAAAATAACTCGTTTGGCATTACTATAGCACAGAATAAGCAAATTATTCTTATTATCAGGTTTAGAAATAAACTTACGTGGGTACTTTACCGCTTCTGAAATATGAAGAAAACGCAGACTCCAGATAACACTTATATAATTATTGATCCAACTTACAGGTACAGGCATAGTACAGGTATAACAATATAGATACAGTCGACGTCTTAGTGAACTTATCCCCTCGAGGCTAGTTTGAAGAATGACCTCTCTTTGCTCGTTAATCGGGCTCAAGCCTAGCTACCCCCACCGATTTTACCACAGATTAGCCTATTAAATTTAACAAAATGGCGGCAAGAGACGGCATTACCAGTGTTGCTATTAAAAAATAAGAAAAACCTTCTAAAATCATGACAAGTCGTTTTCGCCTCACTTGGGAGGAAGATGTTGACGACTTCCTGGACCTGATGCTATTGGTAGACGTCCGTCTCTCCAGGCTCTTTTTCTCATTGCTCAGAGCAGGTGCAGCATGCGAGACTGGCCCAGGAGTAACTTCCTCGGAGGTTGGCTGCGATTCCTCACGTTCGCGGCGCGTTGAACTTCGCGTGCGTACATTTTCGGTCGGTGTTCGGATCATCATATCAGGCTCGAAGTACCACTTTGTTACTGACTACACCGAGGTACGCGCGAAATTATATACACGAACGTTTTTTAGAAAAAGTATATTGAGAAAAGCTCACAGAAAACACAAACACATAGATATAAAATCACAGAAGTAAAACCGAAAAGACAAACTATTTACAAAAAGCGACGTGGATCGTCGCCGGAGGTTGATCGCGGACTAAAGCGCGCCAACGGGCACTTCTAAACTCTAATTTTCAAAGATTTTGGCGCCAACAGCCGCGCTTTACGCGGGCACGGTACTTTTGTTCCATATCATAGAATAATATTACTCACAAGGAGAAGAATGTCAACTCCATACAAAAAAATGGTAGACCATTTCGACTTACGCCATCTGTCGTAATCCCCAACGAAACTAGCATGGCGGGGAATTTCAAAAAATAGTAGGCGGGAAATTTGAAACCCAACAACTTAAAACTAGAGTTTCAAGCGTTTCTTCCATGTAGTATTCTTCCGTTTGAGGTATAAGTTATACCTCAAACGGAAGAATAGTACATGGAAGAAACGCTTGAAACTCTATTAAAATCAACATAGTAACAGTTAAGGTTATGGAAAACAAGTGCATATAAATTTTATATGTTTTATTACATTCATTTTTTCCTAATATCGTGGATGTCGCTTCCTTGAACAGGCGATTTTTTAGAGTAGAGTGTCTTCTGTCATATGAAAATTACATTATTTACAATGTGAAAAATTACATTATTTACAATGAAAATCGAGTTTCTTCTTGTTTTAAAGTGTTCCGCAACTTCCATATTCTTTTGACATAAGAGTCTACACTTCTTAAACAATTCTTGCTAGTTTTTTGATTTCCCTTGATTACTGGAACTAATATACTGAAATAGAAATAAATAAATATTAACTTTGATGCACACTCGGGGACACAAACAATAAGATAAGGGATATCAAAACTATGGTGCACAAAGTTTCTAATACTTCATGGTTTGATGGTTATAATTTATAAGTAATTGTTAATTAGGATGAATAATTACTTTTACTTTTTGCATTCACAATGCAATTTTTATTATTGAAAATGAAGTAAGTATTAGAAAAAGTAGTTGTGAGACGGGCCATTTTTTTCTAATAATTTCATAATTTCAATTTCATTTCATTTTCAATATGTTGAATAATTCAAATTATTACACTCAAACAACAAATATATTTTGAAATGTAAACAGAAACTATAGAAAATAATGTGTTCCTTATAAAGTTAATTTTAAACTTGGATTCATGCCTTTCCTACCAAAAGACATATTATGGACAAATCAATAAACAGCAATTGTCATGAATAGTAACTCTATTATTATTAAAATTTCAACAATAACACTTAGTTCTCTAATTCAGTAAAAAGGCAGTTACCTCCACTCATTGAACATCTGGAACAGCTTGTCACTTAAACTTTTTCATTGCAAAATCAATAAATGAAAAATATTTTAAATGTTTGTTGCATAACAGTTTTGATGAACATCCTCGGACTGCCTCTCGCTGCCATGATAACAAAACTTGGCCCATGCTACACAACTAAAACAAAACAAATTTAAACATAATATTATTTTAGAAAAATCCAACTACTTAACTACTATGTATTTATCTAACTATGTATTGTAATAAACTCTATGTGGAGTTAGTGCAGTCAAACCGCCAACAAAATAAACTATTTAATGTGTGATGGTGCTCCCACTAGCACTATGCCCAGCAGCGGGCGTCGTTCGGCTGACATGATGATGATGGTGCTCCCACATCGGTACCTACCTATTTGCAACTCTTGCTGCAAGATTTGCAAATAGGTAGGTAAGGCAAACAGATTCCAACTTTTTTGTTTGCTATGAAAAGTTTATGTTCATGCCCCGGGTGGAGCTCGGATATTGTTAACAAATATAATATGTGGGAACTCCATATGATAAACGGTTAAACTAAAAAAACAAAATTGTTTAAAAATCATATTATGAAAATTATTGTATTCTCCTTACCGCAACTTGTTAGTTGGTCCAGTCCAGAGTTGGGAATCCTATACAGCTGAATGTCCGAGTCTTTTTTCGGTGATCAGCCACATTTTAAACATATTTGTCTAATGTTATCAGCCTTATTTTCAATAATAACGAAACTATTATTATTATCAAAACAAACAAACGCCATTTTATTTGCTTGAAAATTTCAATGTTGCCATTGTACTATGCAAATAACATACTACGAATGATAAATTAAGTAAATATTATTAAAAATACATGTTTTTTTAACCTACTACTGTAATGGTCCGATAAAGCCATTTATTTCCCTGTTTAATTAGTTTAAATTGATAAAAAATAATAACAAAAAAACCAAATTGAAACTACCAATTTCACTTCAATAAAATAATTCCTTTAGATTGCCACACAGAACAATCCCCAAAGGAATGTCGCCAAATTCCCATAGAAAGTTGACCCCCAAACAAGATTGCGCACTCATGAGTTACAGACGAGCCGAGCGAGATAGGCCTATTATGGTGTGCGTCCCTCTCTAATGAGAGAGACGTGAGTGACTACACGATTTGATTTTTTCGAGGACAATTTATAGTTAACCAGACTTGGCTCACGTAGGATTCGAACATCACGCTTCCTAGGGAGCTCTTGTAGCTAAAAGAAACATACATTTAAACATCCGAACTCACTTTTTATAATATTAGTTAAGATGAGGACTCCGCGAGGCAAAGCATTTGCACCACTTATGAGGCAATAATGTGACAATCGACACATACACATTATGCTTTATAAGCATACTTACTTTTGAACCGACTTCAAAAAAGGAGGTTGTCAGTTTGACCTGTATGTACTTATATGAATTGTATGTCAGTATTTCTGATAGGCGTATTTTGCTAAAATGGATAGAAATAAAAAGTCCACGTACAGTCATAAAAATCTGTTTATTAGTTAGACTATACATTGCTAAACAAAATTGTCTTGCGGATCTTTTGACGCATGGAGGCTTTATGTTCAATTAATTTTAAAGATTCGTTTTTTGCGTACCTACTTTTTACCCTTAAATTAAAATATAGATGTTATAATACATTTAATAAGTTCTGTTTCATGCCTATTTTCTGATAAAGTTCTTCTTCTGCTGAGTATTGTGTAATTTTTCAGGTATGACGTTAAGCCAACCTTTTTTAATTTCTTCATCTTTAGGAAATCTGAAACAATGAAAATTAATTTTTGGGTTAAGTAAGAAAGTAAATTCCAGTCTATAGATTACAAACGAAATGGACACCCTACTATACGCAAGAATAAAACTTTGGCTAAATACTTAGGTACCTATGAAAAGATACACCGCTACGTTTATATGATGCGCTTTTGCATCCTTTCACACATCAAGTGAGTACCTTTGATATTGATTTAAACGTAATTTTAAAATGATAATTAATATCCACACACTAACTTTACACACATAAATTAATTTGCCGTCGCCATATTGATGTTGTTTTTATTTTTATTAAAATTGTCCAGACGCTAAGTGTTGCAAATTTATTATAATTAAAACTACCATAACACCGACTCTTACATTAAACAAGTAGTTTTTCAAGGTTTTAAATAATACAAATGAAATGGACTTTATTATTATCAGCTTAACATTCCTTTTAATTAATTAATATTTTAAAAATTCTCGAGAACAGGAAATATGAATTTGAATTAAGTTCTACTACAACCAAAAATATTTCATGGTGGCAGCCCAGTAGACAGGGATGCAATCCTATTTAGGAGCCTCTCGCTCGGCTCGTTTTTCCGTTTATCGTAATGTCATACGAAAATAAACCTTATTGTAACTGCATAGAATCGAATTGACATTGCTTTTATTTTTATAGTGCACAATCTTGTTATATTATAATATCTTTGGATATCGTTCTCAAGCGTTAGCACTGTGAGCGGGCTGTCATATTTGACGTTTTGTTGTCAAACGTCATTGTTTGTTGTGGTTTTGTTTGAGTAATCTCTGCGTTTTAGGTTTTATTTAGGTATTTTATTTGTTTATCCCGAAGCAAAAAGCCAGAAAAATGATAGTGCTTATTAAAGATGAGACGACGGGTAGACACATTACTCTAAATTTAAGCACGGATCACTATCATCATCGCTGTCCAATAAAACGTTTACTAATTGACGAATATCCATACTAAACCGGTGATTATTTACTTACAAATTCAAATCAAAACAGCGCTCGCTCGCGATGCTTGCAAATAGCCGTTCCGAATTGAAATCGCGTCAACAGTGCTGTCAGCGCGATAATCAAATCGGAACAGCTTTTAGCGCTCACAGCGCCAACAGTACTATTGACTCAAAACGGAACACG
Source organism: Crambus lathoniellus (assembly GCA_949710035.1). Lineage (NCBI taxonomy): Eukaryota > Metazoa > Arthropoda > Insecta > Lepidoptera > Crambidae > Crambus > Crambus lathoniellus. The sequence continues at coordinate 12,678,388 of OX453306.1, forward strand.
GCCTATATAGACTAGTACTTGACTAGTACAGATAGGAATCAAGCCTTATAGCGGCCGTTTGTTAGTGAATGACGGACCCCGATTAGATTTTGACAACATAGTGCTGCCAGAACTATCGACCCTTGATTCGTTATCGATAGTTGTGCAAATCATCGACGTTTGGTACAACCCTAGTAATATACTATTTTAAATTCTGCTCAAATAAAAACCACATTTGATGAAAGAAGGCATTTATTACTTGACATTATAATTTTATCAAATACAAAGTACATAAGTATAAGTTGAGATTTATACAAGACAAAGAATGAGAGTAATGAAATTACTTACTAAATTGACTTAATAGATAAACTAAGAAATATAAATACTTTATCAGCCACAAGAAAAATTAAACTGCTTGCAAATATTTTTTACGCACAAATTCTAATGCTATTTTTCCTAGTAGTTTTATTTAGTATCTGCCATTTCATTATTTACTGTTAATATCACTTTCAATGCAAGACGCAATAACCCAACTCTAATAGTTAAACATTTAATGCAGTAACTAATCAATATAGCAACTAACAGCAGTAATTTGCACCATAATTCTGATTTGATAACTTATTACTGCAAGAATAGGCAGACACGGGCATCTTCGCAGCACTCCTCGAACCTCGTTGAGACTCAAGTTATCTGAAAAGATTAGATTTGGTTAGTATAGATTCTACATATTGTTACTATAATCTGCCATAACATTTTATAAACAAATACCTAAGTGATAGTTTAACTGAAAAGTTTGTAAATTAAGAAAGAGTAGTGTGTATAAAGCACATTTTGTTTGTTGTGCCGCTATGCACAAGTTATAGATAATCAATGTTTATAGTTAATAACTGTTATTAAGTTAGATGATGATGACTGATGAGAGGTAGTATATATAATTAAGTAAGATCTAAGATAGTAGGTAACAGTTATAACATAGTCATAAGACAATCACAATAAACCATCATTCATACCGACAACAATCATAATATTATCCCACCGGTACATTTGTTATAATTCTGTTCTGTTTGTCAGAATCAGAGTATGAATTTGATGATAAGGCATTTTAAATGTTTTGACAAAGTTATTGAATAACTTACACTGTTATTTTCTCTTAACTTGGTATTAACAACTTCACTAAATTGAAACTTGTTAAATGTGACGACTGATTTAATCCCAAGTAATCTACTGTGCTTTATCATTATCACCATATGATATCACTTCTAAATGTATATTGAAATAAGGTATTAGGAAGGTTTTTTTAACAAAACTAATCAATAATTAATTACACATACCTACTTACATTCATATAAAAAGAATAAACAAACATTACCTACCTTTCATTCATAACTTCTTCTTCAACATGTCAATGACAAGTACAAAATCATATGTTGTTGGTCCAAAACTGAGCCACTCTCACCGCATTATCTGCAGCCAACATGAGGTCCTCACACGTGCAGGTGTCCGGGCATAAAGAGCAATCAATGTGGGCCAGGGTCTGTGGAGTGTAACCACACCTGCACGCGAGATCCGTGTTATTGGTGAAGCCCCACCTGGACAGGTTGCCTTTACTTCGACCAACTTGGGTACGGAGTCTATTTAAAGATCTCCATAATGATCTGGGAAGTTCAACGCCAGGAGGGAGCTTTTCCTGGATGAGCACATATGGGTGTGAAAGGGTAGCAGACTTATCCCACAGTTTAACTTTGGTTAAAGAGGCCTCCGTGGTGCCAGGAATGACGCACTTGTAAAAACTATTGCGACTCTTTAGCCTTTGATAAATTTCATAACTTTCTGAGAAACCGAATCTTCTTTACTCCGGTTAAGTTGTGAACTGTATTTTCTTTTGTTTTGGTTAGTTTTAAGAAATACAATGTTGCCTCTTGGAATTACCTAAAACAACAAAACTCAAATTTAGGTTAATGTAATAAATAATTGATACATAAAACTACGTAAATAGATTTACTTACTTGTACCGAAGGCATCTTCGAATAATGTATCCATATTTTTGTTATGAAATATCTGAGAAAAAGTGGAAAAACATCTATAGAAGTAGTTCTGAGTTCTTCCAGGCGTTGGAATCACCCATAGAATAGGTCAAAACTTAGTGGCCGGTAGCCCCGATACCCATTCATTGGCTATAATTAAGACCGCCATTTTGTTGGGGTGCCCCCATTGGCTAAAATTAAGGTTGTCACTTTTTTCAAGAATTTGAAGATGACGTTTATTTAGTTTGTGTTTTTTTACTCATTTCGGTTTTCTAGTATTCTTTAGATGTTTTTCCACATTTCTCAGATATTTCTTTACAGAAATATGGATACATTATTCGAAGATGCCTTCGGTACACGTAAGTAAATCTATTTACGTAGTTTTATGTATCAATTATTTATTACATTAACCTAAATTTGAGTTTTGTTGTTTTAGGTAATTCCAAGAGGCAACTTTGTACCTATTTCTTAAAACTAACCAAAACAAAAGAAAATACAGTTCACAACTTAACCGGAGTAAAGAAGATTCGGTTTCTCAGAAAGTTATGAAATTGATCAAAGGCTAAAGTGTCGCAATAGTTTTTAAAAGTGCGTCATGCCTGGCACCACGGAGGCCTCTTTAAAGTTAAACTGTGGGAAAACTCTGCTACCCTTCCACACCCATATGTACTCATCCAGGAAAAGCTCCCTCCTGGCCTTGGACTTCCCAGATCATTATGGAGATCTTTAAATAGACTCCGTACCCAAGTTGGTCGAAGTAAAGACAACCTGTCCAGGTGGGGCTTCACCAGTAACACGAATCTCGCGTGCAGTTGTGGTTACACTCCACAGACCATGGCCCACCTCATTGATTGCTCTGCATGCCCGGACACCTGCACGCGTGAGGACCTCATGTTGCCTGCAGATAACGCGGTGAGAGTGGCACAGTGTTGGGGCAACAACATAAATGATTTTGTACTTGTCATTGACATGTTGAAGAAGAAGTTATTAATGAAAGGTAGGTAATGATTGTTTATTCTTTTTATATGTATGTAAGTATGTCTCATTAATTATTGATTAGTTTTGTTAAAAAAAAACCTTCCTAATACCTTATTTCAATATACATTTAGAAGTGATATCATATGGTACTAATGATAAAGCACAGTAGATTACTTGGGATTAAATTTTAATAATCAGTTGTCACATTTAACAAGTTTCAATTTAGAGAAGTTGTTAATACCAAGTCAAGAGAAAATAACAGTTTAAGTAATTCAATAACTTTGTCAAAACATTTAAAATGCCTTATCATCAAATTCATATTTCTGATTCTGACAAACAGAACAGAATTATAACAAATGTACCGGTGGGATAATATATTATTGTTGTCGGTACGAATGATGGTTTATTGTGATTGTCTTATGACTATGTTATAACTGTTACTGCTACCTACTATCTTAGATCTTACTTAATTATATATACTACCTCTCATCAGTCTATGTACAAAGCTTATCTGCTTAATAACAGTTATTAACTATAAACATTGATTATCTATAACTTGTGCATAGCGGCACAACAAACAAAATGTGCTTTATACACAGTACTCTTTCTTGATTTACAAACTTTTCAGTTCAACTATCACTTATTTGTTTATAAAAAGTTATGGCAGATTATAGTTACAATATGTAGAATCTATACTAACCAAATCTAATCTTTTCAGATAACTTGAGTCTCAACGAGGTTCGTGGAGTGCTGCGAAGATGCCCATGTCTGCCTATTCTTGCGGTAATAAGTTATCAAATCAGAATTATGGTGCAAATTACTGCTGTTAGTTGCTATATTGATTACTTGCGGCATTAAATGTTTAATTATTAGAATTAGGTTATTGCGTCTTGCATTGAAAGTGATATTAACAGTAAATAATGAAATGGCAGATACTAAATAAAACTACTAGGAAAAATAACATTAGGATTTGTGCATAAAAAATAATTGCAAGCAGTTTAATTTTTCTTGTGGCTGATAAAGTATTTATATTTCTTAGTTTATCTATAACTAGCGGCCGCCCGCGGTTTCACCCGCGTGGTTCCCGTTCCCGTGGGAATATCGGGATAAAAAGTACATATAAACCTTCCTCTTGAATCACTCTATCTATTAAAAAAAAACGCATCAAAATCCGTTGAGTAGTTTCAAAGATTTAAGCATACAAAGGGACATAGGGAAAGAGAAAGCGACTTTGTTTTATACTATGTAGTGAAGACAATTTAGTAAGTAATTTCATTACTCTCATTCTTTGTCTTGTATAAATCTCAACTTATACTTATGTACTTTGTATTTGATAAAATTATAATGTCAAGTAATAAATGCCTTCTTTCATCAAATGTGTTTTTATTTGAGCAGAATTTAAAATAATATATTACTAGGGTTGTACCAAACGTCGATGATTTGCAAAACTATCGATATCGAATCAAGGGTGTCGATAGTTCTGGCAGCACTATGTTGTCAAACTCTAATCGGGGTCCGTCATTCACTAACAAACGGCCGCTATAAGGCTTGATTTCTATCTGTACTAGTCTATACCAGGCGTTGGAATCACCCATAGAATAGGTCAAAACTTAGTGGCCGGTAGCCCCGATACCCATTCATTGGCTATAATTAAGACCGCCATTTTGTTGGGGTGCCCCCATTGGCTAAAATTAAGGCTGTCACTTTTTTCAAGAATTTCAAGATGACGTTTATTTAGTTTTTACTCATTTCGGTTTTCTAGTATTCTTTAGATGTTTTTCCACTTTTTCTCAGATATTTCTTTACAGAAATATGGATACAATTTTCGAGGATGCCTTCGGTACACGTAAGTAAATCTATTTACGTAGTTTTATGTAAAAATTATTTATTACATTAACCTAAATTTGAGTTTTGTTGTTTTAGGTAATTCCAAGAGGCAACTTTGTATTTCTTAAAACTAACCAAAACAAAAGAAAATACAGTTCACAACTTAACCGGAGTAAAGAAGATTCGGTTTCTCAGAAAGTTATGAAATTTATCAAAGGCTAAAGAGTCGCAATAGTTTTTACAAGTGCGTCATGCCTGGCACCACGGAGGCCTCTTTAACCAAAGTTAAACTGTGGGAAAACTCTGCTACCCTTCCACACCCATATGTGCTCATCCAGGAGAAGCTCCCTCCTGGCCTTAGATTTCCTAGATAATTATGGAGATCTTTAAATAGACTCCGTACCCAAGTTGGTCGAAGTAAAGACAACCTGTCCAGGTGGGGCTTCACCAGTGACACGGATCTCGCGTGCAGGTGTGGTTACACTCCACAGACCATGGCCCACCTCATTGATTGCTCTGCATGCCCGGACACCTGCACGCGTGAGGACTTCATGTTGGCTGCAGATAACGCGGTGAGAGTGGCACAGTTTTGGGCCAACAACATATGATTTTGTACTTGTCATTGACATGTTGAAGAAGAAGTTATGAATAAAAGGTAGGTAATGTTTGTTTATTTTTTTATATGAATGTAAGTAGGTATGTGTAATTAATTATTGATTAGTTTTGTTAAAAAAAACCTTCCTAATACCTTATTTCAATATACATTTAGAAGTGATATCATATGGTAATATCATATGATAAAGCACAGTAGATTACTTGGGATTAAATTTAAATAATCAGTTGTCACATTTAACAAGTTTCAATTTAGTGAAGTTGTTAATACCAAGTCAAGAGAAAATAATAGTGTAAGTAATTCAATAACTTTGTCAAAACATTTAAAATGCCTTATCATCAAATTCATATTTCTGATTCTGACAAACAGAACAGAATTATAACAAGTGTACCGGTGGGATAATATATGATTGTTGTCGGTACGAATGATGGTTTATTGTGATTGTCTTATGACTATGTTATAACTGTTACTGCTACCTACTATCTTAGATCTTACTTAATTATATATACTACCTCTCATCAGTCTATGTACAAAGCTTATCTACTTAATAACAGTTATTAACTATAAACATTGATTATCTATAACTTGTGCATAGCGGCACAACAAACAAAATGTGCTTTATATGAAATATGAAATATACACACTACTCTTTCTTGATTTACAAACTTTTCAGTTCAACTATCACTTATTTGCTTATAAAATGTTTTGGCAGATTATAGTAACAATATGTAGAATCTATACTAACCAAATCTAATCTTTTCAGATAACTTGAGTCTCAACGAGGTTCGTGGAGTGCTGCGAAGATGCCCGTGTCTGCCTATTCTTGCGGTAATAAGTTATCAAATCAGAATTATGGTGCAAATTACTGCTGTTAGTTGCTATATTGATTACTTACTGAATTAAATGTTTAACTATTAGAATTAGGTTATTGCGTCTTGTATTGAAAGTGATATTAACAGTAAATAATGAAATGGCAGATACTAAATAAAACTACTAGGAAAAATAGCATTAGCATTTGTGCGTAATAAATATTTGCAAGCAGTTTAATTTTTCTTGTGGCTGATAAAGTATTTATACTTATTTCTTAGTTAATTTAGTAAGTAATTTCATTACTCTCATTCTTTGTCTTGTATAAATCTCAACTTATACTTATGTACTTTGTATTTAATAAAATTGTAATTTCAAGTAATAAATGACTTCTTTCATCAAATGTGTTTTTTATTTGAGCAGAATTTAAAATAATATATTACTAGGGTTGTACCAAACGTCGATGATTTGCACAACTATCGATAACGAATCAAGGGTGTCGATAGTACTGGCAGCACTATGTTGTCAAACTCTAATCGGGGTCCGTCATTCACTAACAAACGGCCGCTATAAGGCTTGATTCCTATCTGTACTAGTCTATATAATTTGTGGTCTATACTATATAATTTGTGGAAGAACTCATCAGGCGTTGGAATCACCCATAGAATAGGTCAAAACTTAGTGGCCGGTAGCCCCGATACCCATTCATTGGCTATAATTAATACCGCCATTTTGTTGGGTTGCCCCCATTGGCTAAAATTAAGGGCTGTCACTTTTTCAAGAATTTGAAGATGACGTTTATTTAGTTTGAGTTTTTTTACTCATTTCGGTTTTCTAGTATTCTTTAGATGTTTTTCCACATTTCTCAGATATTTCTTTACAGAAATATGGATACATTATTCGAAGATGCCTTCGGTACACGTAAAGCGCGTCACAAACGGTGAAGATGCTATAATATTTTATCTTAAGATATCGTAAGATAAAATATTATAGCATCTTAAGGTATCACACACGGTTAAGATACGATATATTTTGGAATCTTTTCACTCTCTCGATATCACGTATTAAAGGTTTGAGGGCCATAGCTAGAAACAGCTTGAGACCTATCAGAGGATTTAGTTAAAAAATAGTTGATTCCTAAGCAAAACTCCATGTAATTTCTAATAGTCAATTAAAACTGCTATGACCAAATGAGTCAGGCCCTCAGTTCATCAATTGTCAAAAATTTGCTGTCACCTCTCAAAGTAATTAAGCATCGATTGTTAATAATTGTTGAACCCGAATATAGTAAAGAATTCGTGAAATCTTTTCAGAAGTTTTCAATTGTCTAGAATATACCGATACAGATTTATAAAGGTTTAGCTTGGGCTCTCAGTTCATCAATTTGTACAATAATGAATCTTCCAAATTTGCAATTAAACTAAAGAAATACATAAAAATACTTTGAATTTCTGATTCTTTAACACTTTTGGGAATTTATAACGTAGAAACAATGGTGCAAACGTTAATAGTTTAGTAATAATTGGAATGTTTTATTTTGACAATTGATGAACTGAGGGCCTGACGTTTTCGGTTTTACTGACTAGGCTTCGCCACATAGATTAATGAAAGTAAGCTTACGTTTGTTAACGAAATCTTTACTAGAAGTTGACCTAGCATCCGTTTCTCTAAGTACCATACTTTCAGAGATTGAATTTTTAATTTTTGTGAGAACAAAATTGACAGATGGTGACCATCGATTTTTACTTTTTTTAAGGACGGTATTATTATAACAAAGTGTAAAAAAGGCGTTAACTATTTCGACAGTAGATGCCAGAATAATAAACAGTCTAAATTATCGCGGTGAACGTCGCGAGTGCGCATTTTTACACTATGTTATAATAATACCGTCCTTAAAAAAAGTAAAAAATTATGGTCACCATCTGTCAATTTTGTTCTCACAAAAATTAAAAATTCAATCTCTGAAAGTATGGTACTTAGAGAAACGGCTGCTAGGTCAACTTCTAGTAAAGATTTCGTAAAAAAACGTAAGCTTACTTTCATTAATCTATGTGGCGAGGCCTAGTCAGTAGAACCGAAAACGTCAGGCCCTCAGTTCATCAATTGTCAAAATAAAAACATTCCAATTATTACTAAACTATTAACGTTTGCACCATTGTTTCTACGTTAGAAATTCCCAGAAGTGTTAAAGAATCAGAAATTCAAAGTATTTTTATGTATTTCTTTAGTTTACTTGCAAATTTGGAAGATTCATTATTGTACAAATTGATGAACTGAGATCCCAAGCTAAACCTTTATAAATCTGTAACGGTATATTCTAGACAATTGAAAACTTCTGAAAAGATTTCACGAATTCCTTACTATATTCGGATTCAAAAATTATAAACAATCAATGCTTAATTACTTTGACAGGTGACAGCAAATTTTTGACAATTGATGAACTGAGGGCCTGACTCATTTGGTCATAGCAGTTTTAATTGACTATTAGAAATTACATGGAGTTTTGTTTAGGAATCAACTATTTTTTAACTAAATCCTCTGATAGGTCTCAAGCTGTTTCTAGCTATGGCCCTCCATCCTTTGGTTAATCTCGATATCTGCCCTAGGTAGCAGACGAATATTCTGTAAAACATCTTATACAGGGTGATCAAAAATGAGCAATTCCGATTTGCTATTAGACTTATTGGACAGCTCATCAGACGATGATTCTAACCTGGCATTTGATATAAAAATTGCTATAGCTAATTCGAAGTCTAGATCAGTTTGGATAGAAAATCGTATTAAGTTTAGAAAAGAACGCGGGGAATTTAATCTTTACGAAGATCTCTCAACGAAAAAGTTTCAAATGTATTTTAGGAAATCAAAGGAAACATTTTTTGCAATTCACAATCTGATTAAGGAAGATATTATGAAAAAAAATACAAACATGCGAGAAAGTATTACGACTGAAGAACGACTTGCAGTATACATAAGGTGAGTAATAAGACAAACTACTTTTGTTTATTTTTTTATTTTTACTCATAAGTTGATACCTAGAAAATGCAAACAATTTAAATTAAACAGGTACTTAACCCATAGTGTGTGTCCTACACAATGGTATTGGATTGGAACGAAATAACACTGAAAAAACTTAAAACAGTACTAGTCCAGTGAATAGAGGGTTTTCAGCTTACAAGTGGTCCGGTAGTTTTTAATTTTTGATACGTTGTCTAGGATGGTTTGTGAGTATTTAAAATGCAAAATGCACAATTCCTCGCCCTCCGCCCCCGCCGCCATATTGAAAAAATCGGCATTTTTTTCAGATTTTCGCTTAAATCTTCGTTTAGGTGCATTTGAGCCAGAGAAGAGTCTTCACAATGTTGTAGAAAATAAAATTTTCTATAATTAACACTTTAAATTTTGTTACTAGGACAGATAGTTATATGCACTTTTAATTAAATGGTTTTCCAGGAATTTGTCAAACTTTTAAAGAACAAGGTGCAAAATGGGCCCAGAGTCGTAGCACTTTGAAACCTTATTTAATATATACTAGTAAATAATTACAACATTTTATTATATGGCGACGAAGTTCAGTTGTGAAAAATTAAAATGTTAGAGTAGTTCAAAAGTCTTGAAATAAGCTAAAAACTTTCGCTAATATCTTCGTTTAGGTGCATTTTAGCCAGAAAAGATTCTTCACAATGTTGCATGCTGCATTTTGCATTTTTAATACTCACTAACCATCCTAGACAACATATCAAAAACGGGACAACCTGTATACACATCTTTTCGTATCCAAAATATATATTTCGTATGTTAAGATAGTATCTTAACATGCAAAATATATATTTCCGTATCTTAACATACGAAATATATATTTTCCGTATCGCTTAGCATCTTAAGATACTTAATATGAAAATATATGTTATCTTCGTCGTGTGTGATGGTCCATTGAGTTGTATGGCGAGCGATATTCTATGTTAAGATAAAATATTATAGTATCTTCACCGTCTGTGACGACCTTAAGTTAATCTATTTACGTAGTTTTATGTATCAATTATTTATTACATTAACCTGAGTTTTGTTGTTTTAGGTAATTCCAAGAGGCAACTTTGTACCTATTTCTTAAAACTAACCAAAACAAAAGAAAATACAGTTCACAACTTAACCAGAGTAAAGAAGATTCGGTTTCTCAGAAAGTTATGAAATTTATCAAAGGCTAAAGAGTCGCAATAGTTTTTAAAAGTGCGTCATGCCTGGCACCACGGAGGCCTCTTTAACCAAAGTTAAACTGTGGGAAAACTCTGCTACCCTTCCACACCCATATGTACTCATCCAGGAAAAGCTCCCTCCTGGCCTTGGACTTCCCAGATCATTATGGAGATCTTTAAATAGTCTCCGTACCCAAGTTGGTCGAAGTAAAGACAACCTGTCCAGGTGGGGCTTCACCAGTAACACGAATCTCGCGTGCAGTTGTGGTTACACTCCACAGACCATGGCCCACCTCATTGATTGCTCTGCATGCCCGGACACCTGCACGCGTGAGGACCTCATGTTGCCTGCAGATAACGCGGTGAGAGTGGCACAGTTTTGGGGCAACAACATAAATGATTTTGTACTTGTCATTGACATGTTGAAGAAGAAGTTATGAATGAAAGGTAGGTAATGATTGTTTATTCTTTTAATATGAATGTAAGTAGGTAGGTATGTGTAATTAATTATTGATTAGTTTTGTTAAAAAAAACCTTCCTAATACCTTATTTCAATATACATTTAGAAGTGATATCATATGGTACTAATGATAAAGGACAGTAGATTACTTGGGATTAAATTTTAATAATCAGTTGTCACATTTAACAAGTTTCAATTTAGTGAAGTTGTTAATACCAAGTCAAGAGAAAATAACAGTGTTAGTAATTCAATAACTTTGTCAAAACATTTAAAATGCCTTATCATCAAATTCATATTTCTGATTCTGACAAACAGAACAGAATTATAACAAATGTACCGGTGGGATAATATATTATTGTTGTCGGTACGAATGATGGTTTATTGTGATTGTCTTATGACTATGTTATATATAACTGTTACTGCTACCTACTATCTTAGATCTTACTTAATTATATATACTACCTCTCATCAGTCTATGTACAAAGCTTATCTGCCTAATAACTGTTATTAACTATAAACATTGATTATCTATAACTTGTGCATAGCGGCACAACAAACAAAATGTGCTTTATACACACTACTCTTTCTTGATTTACAAACTTTTCAGTTCAACTATCACTTATTTGTTTATAAAAAGTTTTGGCAGATTATAGTAACAATATGTAGAATCTATACTAACTAACCAAATCTAATCTTTTCAGATAACTTGAGTCTCAACGAGGTTCGTGGAGTGCTGCGAAGATGCCCGTGTCTGCCTATTCTTGCGGTAATAAGTTATCAAATCAGAATTATGGTGCAAATTACTGCTGTTAGTTGCTATATTGATTACTTACGGCATTAAATGTTTAACTATTAGAATTAGGTTATTGCGTCTTGCATTGAAAGTGATATTAACAGTAAATAATGAAATGGCAGATACTAAATAAAACTACTAGGAAAAATAGCATTAGCATTTGTGCGTAAAAAATATTTGCAAGCAGTTTAATTTTTCTTGTGGCTGATAAAGTATTTATATTTCTTAGTTTATCTATGAAGTCAATTTAGTAAGTAATTTCATTACTCTCATTCTTTGTCTTGTATAAATCTCAACTTATACTTATGTACTTTGTATTTGATAAAATTATAATGTGAAGTAATAAATGCCTTCTTCCATCAAATGTGTTTTTATTTGAGCAGAATTTAAAATAATATATTACTAGGGTTGTACCAAACGTCGATGATTTGCACAACTATCGATATCGAATCAAGGGTGTCGATAGTTCTGGCAGCACTATGTTGTCAAACTCTAATCGGGGTCCGTCATTCACTAACAAACGGCCGCTATAAGGCTTGATTCCTATCTGTACTAGTCTATATAATTTGTGGAACTCATACCAAGTAAACAAGGCTTTATTATCGGCAAAACTAACGGCTAACTACTAAGTGAACTGAACTGCTGAAGTCATGGATGCACCTTCCACAATTGGTGTTAGTGAGAAACAAGAAACAAAAAACGCATTGTTCCCTACATCAAGTAGTTCTAACATGCCATATAACACCCAACATACTCCAGTTCAAAATAATCAAATTGCTAAGCATGATGCCATATCAACAACTTCAGTCAATTCGACACAATCGCGAATTAATGGTGAAGTGGCCCTCACTCCTACTCACAGTTCGTTCACGCCACATTCTAACCCCCACAGTTCTATGACTGCTGTGACACCTATGGCCAGTGGATCCAATCAAGCCAAGAACAGTATAAAAATTCAGTAAGTCAGATTATTAGCCTTTTATTTTAATGGTGTTTTTTTTCTTTAATTTTTTCCATTATATACAAAATTTAATACATTGTTAGGATTTATAATCATTTTTATGCATAATAATTATAAATCTTAGTATGTAGGTAATGCTGTTAAAAAAAGTGTTGTAACTACATAGCTATATTTTTGTAAAAGACTTTAATTTACACAAGCGCTACACTCGCGATTTCATCTGCATGGACCCCCTTTTTTACCCTGTTAGAAAGGGAATTTGCTAAAATCCTCTCTTAGTGCTCCCCTACATTCCCCAAGGAACATACATGCCAAATTTCAGCTTCTTGCATTCAGTCGTTTTGGCTGTGCATTGTCTGTCAGTCAGTCGGTAATGCAAGAGTTTTATATACATATAATATAGCCTTTCACTTCAGACCATCTTTCTTTGGATTTTCTTAGTGGTTTAATATTTGAGCCTTGCTCATTTTTTGTAGGTCTGTTAGCCAGTTGGCAAAGGCCTCCTCCTACCTTTTCCATTCATGTCTGTCCTCAGCCACTCTATTCCATGTTGCATGAGTTTTATATATACAGGGACAGTATTTCCATTAAATAAATGTTTCTTTTTTCAGAAACTGTGTTTCTTCATTTGGTCTAGGGTGTGAACTGAAGTTATTAGATATTTATTGTAGGACAAGATTTTCTGAATATAATCCAGCAAGATTTCAAGGAGTAGTGATGAGGATTCTGGAACCCCGTGTCACAGCCTTAGTATTTAGGTGAGGACTATGCCTTTTTTTAAATAGTGTGGTTGTAGCTTTCTGCCGGCCTAGCAGGGGTAAGCAAGACTTACAAGAGCTACACCTTAGAGGGGTAAGCAAGACAACTTGCCGTACCATATCATATCGCGCGTTATAAGCCGCTCATGCTAGGCCGGCTGACCATCCATTGAAGATAATATTTATGTACGATGAAATATTGAGTATCGTTTTTGCCTACTAGGGCAAAGCTACTAAGCAATAATGTTATTGTTAATTTTTTACTTTGAAAAGGTCTGGCAAAATAGTCTTGACTGGAGCAAGGACAGAACAGGAATCATATATAGCTGCAAGGAAGTTTGCTAGAATTATTCAAAGATTGGGATTTCCTGTAAGTATTTTTAGCTCCTTAAATTTATATGTAAAATTAGCATTTTATTTTTCATCTTTAGCAGAAACAGCTTTGTTACCTACCTATGCTAATAGGTTCGACAAGTAATAACATGCCTTTAAAAGTCTGAGTATTAGTAATTCTTAACAAACGTTAATTTAATAGTGTTTACTTGAATGAAATATTATAAAGTTGAATAGGGGACAGGACATTTTTTTTTTATAAACTTTTTAGAAGTACACAACACAGGTGTTTATTTACAAATACCTATAATAATAATAAAATAGGGTATTTTACTGTTGTTGAAATGTAGATATTTAATGATGACGTAAAAAAATATTGCAATTAAGAATACCAAATGTGAAAAAATAATTTGAATCTGTTTTATAATAAAAGAATTATAGTCTGTTTGATTTTGACTATAGCTGTCTCTTTCTAAAACGAAATCTTCTATGGCGTGACTATGACGCTACTAACCCACTGACGTCACTAAGATAGCGTCCTGTCCTTGTCTAATTATAAAGTTTGAAGTCCTCTATCTTTGAAAATATTCAAGATAATTCAAAATGAAAACTTGTTTTGTGTAGCTAATATTTCGAAAAACATTTTAAAGAAATAAAAAAAAATCAGTAAAATACCGTATTCTTTATTCATGCCAAAATACAGTCACACTCACATGCAGTAATAGCTAAAGCTACAGTAAAAAAATAACAAGTTCAGTGTTGCTAAGGCAATCAAAGTAACAATTATTTTAAAAGATTGTAACTGACTCTACTAGGTTATGAATATAACCTGTAAAAAGGGATTAAGCCCCTTACCCCATGTTATAACTTAGTCTAGACAATCGTGACCATTTTATTGCCTATTACATTTTGAGCTTTCTTTAAAATTTTAAATGTCACAATTATTATACAACTAGCTTTCCGCCCGCGGCTTCGCCCGCGTGGACTACACGACGTTATCCCGCGGGAATGTGAAATTTTTCCGGGATAAAAAGTAGCCTATGTTCCTCTCCAGGCTACATAGTATCTATGTCCCAAATTTCAGCCAAATCCGTACAGCTGTTTTGGCGTGATTGAGTAACAAACATCCAAACATCTAAACATCCAAACATCTAAACTTTCACATTTATAATATTAGTAGGATTTACTCACACCAGTCTACATCTACTACTACTCAACTTGGAACATAAATGGTCTAGCACCAAATATACAGGAATTACAACTTATTATTGAATCCAACAATCTGGACTTAGTTTTAATATCAGAGGCACATGCTACCATAAGAAGTTCATTTCAAATTCGTGGCTTTGTAACATATTTCACTCCTCACCCAGACGGCGGGGCGCACGCTGGCACAGCTGTAGTTATTAAGTCAAACCACAAACACACATCACTGGAACCATATTCTACAGTGCATCTTCAGGCTACTACAGTACAACTCCAAACACGACGGGGCACTATCACACTGTCCTTGGTTTACTGTCCTCCGAAACACAAAATTTCGACAGAAATGTTTGGAGCTTACTTCCAAACTTTGGGTCCCAGGTTTATAGCAGGTGGCGACTGGAACGCAAAGCACCAATATTGGGGTTCCTGGATAACAACTACACAAGGACGTGAGCTGAAGCACTGTACAGAGAACCTACACCTTAAGACGCTCTCAACCGGTGAACCCACTTACTGGCCCAGTGATCCCCGGAAGCTACCGGATCTTTTAGACTTCTTCGTGACCAATGGAATATCAAACATGAATACTGCTGCGGAATCTTGCTTGCAGACCACTACTCTACTCTTACAGTGTCAACCAATGTGATCTATCGGGGAAATCCAGAGTTCTTGATTAATAATAAAACAGACTGGAAAGGTTTTAAAAGCTATTTAGATGACAATATTGATATGACTTTTTTTTTGTGCCGTGTAGTGCCGACACATAAATAGAATAGCACTACCCCCTCTCTTCTCGTGGGTGTCGTAAGAGGCGACAAAGGGAAAACTGCCATCAGGAGATGGGCAGCAGCGTCTCCAGGTTACAACAGGCCATACTGCGATCGCCAACCCGCCTGCCAAGCGTGGCGATTATGGCAAACCCCCCCCCCCCCCCCCCCCGAAAAATGGATACACACCCAAAAAATCGGCCCCCAGTCCCCGGCGGCCCCGCTATTCCTAGCTACGGTAGCGGCTATGGTAACGGCGGGGCAGGGGGTGCTAAGAATCCCCGGGTAGGCTCCGGCTACCAACACCGACGACTCGACCTGTGACGCGCACATTGAGGCTCGACGCGAAGCTCGTAGAGTTGGAAGAGGCAATAAGTAAGTTACATTGGGATATCATTGGGTTATCTGAAGTCCGAAGAGAGGGGGAGGACTCGATAACCCTGCAATCCGGTAACTTACTTTACCACCGGGAGGGCGACCAACAGTCCATTGGTGGTGTCGGGTTCATCGTCCATAAATCCTTTGTCAACAACGTGATCACCATCGGAAGTGTCTCGAGCAGGGTAGCGTACCTGATACTCAGATTATCGAAACGATATTCGCTGAATGTTATCCAGGTCTACGCTTCGACCTCGAAACACGACGATGTCGAAGTGGAAGCTATGTATGAGGAGATCTCTAAAGCCATGCATAGCTATAAAACCCACTAAACGGTTGTGATGGGGGATTTCAATGCAAAGTTGGGGCAACGTTGCGGTGATGAGCTGAGAGTGGGGCAATTTGGATTTGGGCAACGGAACGATAGAGGCCAGATGCTGGCAGACTTCATGGAGAGGGAGAACCTCTGTATGATGAACTCCTTCTTTAGGAAGCCCGTAAGCCGCAAATGGACCTGGATCAGTCCGGACGGTAAAGTCAAAAACGAGATCGATTTTATCATGTCGACGAAGAAGTACATATTCAATGATGTCAGTGTGATCAACGCTGTTAAGACAGGAAGCGATCACCGTATGGTGAGAGGCACATTGAATATCGATGTCAAGCTCGAAAGATCGCGACTGATAAAATCCACGCTCCGACCAATACCAGCTCAAATTTAAAACCCCGAGTGCTTTCAGCTCGAGCTTCAAAACCGCTTCGAAGCCCTTGAGAACAGCATAGACGTGGACGATCTATACAACATGTTGGTGGATACTGTCTGCACGGTAGGGTCTAAGTACTATAAAACCCGCCGTCCCAAATTGAAGAAACTCTCCAGTCAGACTCTCCTACTCATGGATCGGAGACACGAAATGTAGCTGCAGAACTCAGCGGATGCCCATCGTTATCGACAGCTTAATAGACAGATATCTAAGTCTTTGACGCGCGACCTTCGCCAATTTAATACCGAGCGTATTAAAGAAGCCATTGAGCGGAACAAAGGCTCCAAAGTGTTCGCGAGAGATCTGTCTATCGGGCAAAGTCAATTGACGAGGCTGAAAACTGAGGAAGGTAGCATCATTTCGTCAACACCTGAAATCCTGAGGGAGATTGAGAGTTTCTATGGACAGCTATATTCCACACAAACACCTGTTGAAAGCAAGGCTACAGACCCTAGAGCCAAGCTTACCCGACACCATACCGAAGATATCCCGGACGTCAGCCTGTACGAGATTAGAATGGCTCTCATGCAGCTTAAAAACAACAAGGCGGCGGGCGATGACGGAATCACAACAGAGCTTCTGAGAGCGGGCGGTAAGCCGATACTTAAAGTCCTCCAGAAGCTTTTCAATTCAGTCATCCTTGAGGGCAAAACGCCAAATGCGTGGGGCAGAAGCGATGTGATGCTGTTTTTCAAGAAGGGTGATAAAACTCTCTTGAAGAACTATAGACCCATCTTGCTTCTGAGCCATATCTATAAGTTGTTTTCGAGAGTCATTACGAATCATCTCGTTCGCAGGTTCGACGACTCCAACCTCCCGAACAAGCCGGGTTCCGGAAAGGCTACAGTACCATAGACCACATTCATACGCTGCGGCAAGTTATACAGAAGACCGAAGAGTATAACTTGCCACTTTGCTTGGCGTTCGTGGACTATGAGAAAGCCTTTGATTCGATTGAGACTTGGGCGGTGCTGCAGTCTCTCCAGAGGTGCCAAATAGACTACAGGTACATCGAGGTGCTGAGGTACTTATACCAAAACGCCACCATGTCGGTCCGATTACAGAACCAGAGCTCTAATCCTATCCAACTACAGCGAGGTGTCAGACAGGGAGATGTCATCTCTTCTTCTTCTTCTTCTTAACATTATGGGCGGTTTCCGCAACTCGACGTCTATTGCGCCTATTTTGCGTCCGGAGGGTGCGCGGCCAGATCACTCCAGCCAGCCCAGCTCAGCCAGGAACGCTCCAAGAGCTTTCACATTAGTGATCGCTTCCTGGACGCTGCCCGGCGAGCCGAGGTACCTCGCCCGGTAGGGTAGGGGGGGCCACCCCCCTGCATTCCAGCAGTACGTGGGCAGCTGTTTCTTCTTCCTCCATGCATCCTCTGCATAGGGGACTGTCGGTGACACCTAAATTAAAAAGATGTCTGTTAAATTGTCCATGACCAGTAATGGCACCTGTTACCAGGCGAAGTTGCGGTCTGCACAGTTGTATCAGGGCCCTGGATAGACGCGCGTCCACGCGCGGCAGTGCGAGCTTCGCCTGTCTGCACGAATCCAGCGAGCTCCAGTTCTGTTGGTGTAATTCTGTAGTGCGTTCACGGATCTTATTTCATACCAGCTCGTCGGGATGGGCGCGATCGGCTCTGGGCCAACAGGCGTCCAGCCGGATGCGCGTCTGGCCAGTTCGTCGGCTGCATCGTTTCCACGTGATCCGCTGTGACCTTTGATCCATTGGATAGTAATAGTATTAAGTGCACCTACTGTATTTAAGGCGTGGTGAAACTCAAGTAAAAGGCTCGATGTGATGCGAATTCCCTGGAGAGCCTGTAGGACGGATTTACTGTCGGAGAGAATTAAGATGTCGCGGTCTTTTACCTCTCTTGTTTCGATTGCCTGAGCCGCCATTATTATGCCCATGCACTCGGCCTGAAAGACCGTGTTGTATGAGCCTAGGGGGGATGCAATTTGTATGTTGAGGTCCTCTGAGAAGACACCCGACCCTGTGCCCGATGACGTCTTGGAGCCGTCAGTGTAAATGAGGAGAGCCTTGTGTTTTTTCTCTGAGCTGATGTCGTCTATCAGGTGTATTCAGTACCCCTAGTGTAAGTTTTTATGTCAAGCAAACGCAAACTATTTCGAATGCGTATTAATGTCAATTTGTATGAAAACTATATAAGCGCGCTACTCGCCGCTAGAGGCGCTAATACAGTTTTCATACAAATTGACATTAATACGCATTCGAAATAGTTTGCGTTTTTTGACATAAAAACTTACACTACGGGCACTGTACTTTTTGTCAAAAATGAAGGTTGGCTTGACCTTGTCGCATACTGCTTCGATAAGAGGGTCGTTTAGCCAGTCCTTCAGTAATACACTGAGATGTTTTACCCTTTCGAATTTTAGAGATCCCAGTTGTTTTAGTCTTAGAGCTGTTTTGGCTGCCTCCTGTTGAATGTGGAGATGCAGTGGTGTTAGGTTTAGCATTACCTCTAGAGCCGCTGTGAGAGCTGTGCTCATGCAACCTGTGAGGGCGCAGCAGAACTGACGATGTAGTCCCTGTAGTTTTTTTGCACCAGTGGTTTGAGCGGCCTCCCTCCCAAATGCCTCGATGTCATCTCTCCCAAACTGTTCACAGCTGCGTTGGAGGATATTTTTAAGCTGCTGGACTGGAAAGGATACGGCATCAACATCAATGGCGAGTACCTAACACACCTACGGTTTGCCGATGATGTAGTTCTTATGGCTGAGACTTTGGAAGACCTGAACACAATGCTCGAAGATCTCGGTAATGCTTCGCAAAGAGTGGGTCTTAAGATGAACATAGACAAGACGAAAATCATGTTCAATGCCCATGTTGCACCCGCTCCATTTAATGTTGGGAACATTACACTCGAAGTTGTTGACCACTATGTTTACCTAGGACAGACGGTCCAGTTAGGTAAGTCCAATTTTGAGAAAGAGATCTCTCGTCGAATCCAGCTCGGATGGGCAGCGTTTGGGAAGCTCCGACATATATTCGCGTCCGAAATACCTCAATGTCTCAAGACGAAAGTCTTTGACCAGTGTGTGTTGCCAGTAATGACCTATGGAAGTGAGACGTGGTCTTTGATTGAATCAGGCGTCACTTGGCGGAAGTCCCTAACCATTGTGAAAAATAAATATATGTAGCTTTCTTATTAAGCTACATATATTTATTTTTCACAATGAGACGGGGTCTTTTACTATGGGTCTCATAAGAAGGCTAACAGTCACCCAGCGAGCAATGAAGAGAGCGATGCTTGGTATTTCCCTGCTCGATCGTACCAGAAATGATGAGATCCGCAGGAGAACTAAAACAACCGACATAGCTCGAAGGATTGCATCATTGAAGTGGCAGTGGGCGGGACACATAGCGCGGAGAACCGATGGCCGTTGGGGCGGAAAGGTTCTCGAATGGCGACCGCGTACCGGACGACGTTCCGTGGGCAGGCCCCCTACAAGGTGGACCGACGATCTGGTCAAGATCGCGGGAAGCCGCTGGATGCGGGCAGCGCAGGACCGATCGTTGTGGAGATCCTTGGGGGAGGCCTATGCCCAGCAGTGGGCGTCGTTCGGCTGACATGATGATGATGATGATGATTGATATGAAAACATCTTGCGCACAATCTGCCCTTATTATCTTCTTCAAACTCTGTATAATACGGGTTGCCTGGAAGAAATCGCTGTTAAGCGATAAGGCCGCCCCTTTGTTCACAATTTTTTATGTTACTGTATTTCTTGTATGTTTGTTGTTTCTGTTTTGTGTGCAAATAAAGAATTAATCAATCAATCAATCAATCAATCAATCAATCATCTCTGAAAACCGCTGATGAGGTAGAAAATGCTTGTAAATGCTTGACTAATCTCATCCAGGTGGCTGCATGGCACAATACTCCACAGCAAAGTCATACCATAAAAGCCTCAGAGTATCCATTGGCTATAAAGCAAATGATTTTGGAAAAGCGCCGACTCAGACGGAATAGGCATTTATCTCGCCAACCCTCAGATAAATCAATATTCAATAAAGCTGTGAAGAAACTCAAAGAATCTCTAAGAAGCGCCGTAAATGAATCGATCTCACATAATATCAGAAGGCTGTCGCCCACGGAACGTAATGAGTACTCTCTTTGGAAAGCTACTAAAAACTTAGAGAGCCCTCAAGATCCAAACCCTCCATTAAGATCTGGAGCGAGTACATGGGCAAGAAAAGACTCGGAAAAATCGGAAGTGTTCGCGCGACACTTATCTAAAGTTTTCATTCCAAACGAACAGTTATCCGACGAATCAGATATTGACGAAATTTTAAATAGAGATTTGCAATTGTGTGTTCCGATTAAGCCATTCTCACCCAGAGAAATTGCACGCGAAATCAGGACCCTCGACCGTAAAGAGGCTCCTGGGTTTGACCTGATCACTCCAACAATTTTAAAACATTTGCCCAGGAAGGCTATCACTTTTCTTACCTGTCTGTCCAATGCCATTCTCAGGTTGTCCTATATTCCTACGCTCTGGAAAATATCACAAGTGGTTACGATACTTAAACCGGGAAAATCCGAACATGACGCCTCATCATACCGACCTAAGTTTGACTCCAGTGCTATCAAAACTTTGGGAAAGAATATTTCTTACCAGCACGGGTAGCATGACGAACTCGAGAAAGGCTTTGTCTATATCGAATCGTCAAAAATGACATTTCATCGTACACAAACCCATTGTTCGGCTGTCAATTATAGACTTTCGAGGTAGACAAAACTCCCCTCGGGTTCGTCATGCTACGCGTGCAGGTTATTAGCGGCTATGGGTGAGTGCAGTATTACGCCAGATCACCAATTCTGTTTCCGAAAGGCACACTCGACTATTGAACAAGTTCACCGAGTTTATCACACAGTAAGTCAGTGCTTCGAAAACAAGCAATACTGTTCTGCGGCTTTCCTTGATGTACAGCAAGCTTTTGATCGAGTCTGGCACAATGGACTGTTTAGCCAAAGTTAAAGCTACTTTGCCACACTCCCATGTTCTTTCTTATTAAGTCATATCTCGCCGGTCGCTCCTTTCAGGTTAAGCAAGGTGAAGCCCGATCTAGTTTTTACAATATAGAAGCTGGAGCTCCTCAAGGTTCTGTTCTGGGTCCAGTATTGTATTCTGTTTTCACCCACGACCTACCCGTAATTTACAACATCACTGTCGCCAGTTATGCTGATGATACGGCCTTCTTAGCAACACATTCAGCCCCAGATACAGCAAGCAGTAAACTACAGAAACAGCTCGATGAAACTCACAAATGGCTCTGCAAATGGCGTATTCGTGCAAGTGCCTCCAATTCGCAACATATCACCTTCTCGTTGAAGAAAGGTAATTGCAACCCAGTCAAACTTGGCAACGAGGTCCTTCCACATACTGACAATGTCAAATATCTTGGATTTCACCTTGACCGACGTCTCACGTGGCAGACGCACATCAAGAAAAAACGAGACCACTATAAGCCATATACATTCCGATATTTTATGTTGATCTAACATAAAATATCGGAATTTATATGGCTTATAGGAAGAAACTCAGTTCTGTCTGTTGACAATAAGCTTCTGATATACAAGTCAATTCTGAAACCGATTTGGACATATGGCATCCAGTTATGGGGTATTGCAACCAAATCAAATATTCTCTGCCTGCAACGTGTTCAAAATAGCATTCTGAGAGCAATAATTAATGCTCCATGGTTTGCTAATGCTCACGGAATGATGAGATCCATGAATACCTAGAGATACCAACTGTAGCTGCAGAAATCCAGCAGCATCAAAAGCGACACAAAAATCGCCTTCTGAATCATCCTAATCGGCTTGTTGGCTGAACACGATTGGACACGACAAATGTGGTGAACAGATTAAAAAGAAACCACATACTTAATTAGGAGGGCCGGTGATGACCGTCCTACTATTTCAACTCATTTCGCTCTACATATTCGCTTATGATCTGACGACCGATCGCAAATTATATACGCGGATGACGTCTCGATACTGACCCCATGTAAAAGTAACTTAGAAATTAACGATAAACTAAAATTAATTATAGAAAAAATGACGACATGGATGAACAATAATGCGCGAATGCATGGCTCAGTTACGGTATTATGTTATGGGGGAACAGTACAGACGCCCCAAATATTTTCATCCAACAAAAGAAGCTATACGTATTATAGCAAATATAAAACAAACGGACAGCTGTAAACCTGTTTTCCAGTCGAAGGGTATTTTAACCGTACCATGCAAGTACTTGCTTGAAATGTGCAAATTTGTGAAACATTCAGACTTTTTTACAGCAAGGCAAGATTTACCATCTAAACACTATTTACGCCAAAGAATAAGAACTAGATTAATGCTGCCTCCATCCAAATTGGAATTACACTCAAACAGTCCCTTTGTAATGGCTATCAAAATGTATAATAAATTACCTTGTTCATTAAGAGAATTAACACAGGAACAAAAATTCACTCAAACTCTAAAAGACCTCTTTATAAATAAATGCTATTACACAGTACAAGAGTATTTACAAGACAACATACAAAAATTTTGAAAAAAAAAATGCATGAAAATAATATCAATGAAATTAATAAATAAAAATGTAATCACATTCGATATTAACTGAATAGAAGTAGATAAGATTAATATTAGTGCATATATAATAATATTAGTGCATGCATATAATAAAATACCAAACTAAATAAATAACTTTTTACCTTCACACCAATTATCTAAGCCCATGTTAATTTCATTAAGAAACTGTATCATGGAAAACTTGATAACGGATAAATATTTACTTAAATACTTTTTGTTTGTAAATACATACTTAATATACATAGTTAAACTTGTAATCAATTCATTGTTATTATGTCCTCCGAGGTGTGATACTTCCTGGCAGCGCCACCATGTTGTACAATTTTTTAATTACTTTCAAATTTGAACTAGTTATTTATTTAGTGTTAGTGACAAATAATCAGTGAAATAGTTATCTAAAGTAAACATTATATAAAACATAGTTTTTTTTAGTATCTTAGTGGAGTGAATTATTTCGTTTGCCAAAAGTGAATATTGCTTCCGTGAGTTCCGTGCAGTGATACAGAAAACTGACTTTAATAATGCAACATTTCTTAAAAAGTGCATCAATAAAAACAAAGTGAAAAGATAATAAAATTGATATTTCAGTGAAGAGTGTAGTAATTTTAAAACATTTGTATTGCCACCGTCGTTGTAATTTTTTTAAGGAAATTGCTAAGTTTGATACAGATTCTTTCTTTCGGCACGAAGCTTAATGACAGTGTAGCCGATCTGTAGTGAACTGTATGGCAATACGGAGAGTCTACGGAACGAGTTTGAAATATTTAACTTTCTGTTTTTCTTTTTTTTTCGGTTAATGTTTGTTTATATTTATTTTATTGTTCTTTTTTTCCACTTTTTAATTGAACATTTTATACAAGTGAACTTTAAATTGTATAAACATTGGTAAAGTGCAGTAATATATTTTATTTTGGACGAAAATATATAAAAAATGGTGATTTGCTCTAAATGCAAGAAAACATTACCCTCAAGAGAGTTTTTAAGCTGTGTCAAATGTAAATCTAAATATGATTTACATTGTGCTAACGTCTCAATCCAACGTTTTAATAATACAATGACACCTGAAAGAAAAAAATCATGGAACTGCGATAATTGTATTACGAAAACATCAACAAAAACCTTGTATAGTGATGAGAACAAAACTATCACTCAACATGAAAATATCAAGAAAAAAGCTACTACAGAGTCGTTAAAAATATCGCCGTCTACCTCAACACCAATACATTCGTTATCAAAAAGAACTGAAAAGTCATTCTTCGCGGAAAATAAGATACAATCTACTTGTTCCGCTAAGAAAAATATTACTCACAGAAAACATCGTAGCCCATTGACAAGGTCAAAATGAAACATTGATAAATTTGAATGACGGAAATAAGAGTATTTGTAGAAGTGTCGAGAACGTGTATGAATTAAATGTAGTTAAGGATATGCAAAATGAACTACAAAAAATAAAGATAGAATTAAACAGTGTACAGAATGAGCTTGAAAATAAAATTTTTGAAAATAATGATTTAAATAGAATTATACACGCACAAACTATAAAAATTAACTTTTTGAAGAATATTTGTCAAGATCCATTAATTTGTGATAATTCAAAAACAAATATCAGTACCTCAGTTATAGTACAAGATGTTGATCTCAGTAACCAACCAAACCCAAAACAATCGGACGTCATGGAAAGTCCGTTAGATGTCACGGAGGTAGCTTTTGAATCGCCAGAAAATATAATAGTGCAAGATAACTCTATGCAAATCAATGAATTGTATAACCAGTTCACCGAAGTCAAAACTCATTTTAGAGATATGGAGAATGAAATGAAAGTAATAGAGAAGACCATCGAAAAATTACAAAAGGAGTTGAATAATGTTAAGAAACCGAAAATAATGGAGGTAATGAACTTGGAAGAGAAAACCAAGGACAAACAACACAAAATATGTATAATATCAAGCACCAATACAAGTAATATTTTGGGAATTATAGATAACATGGACATGGGACAAAAATATAATTACTGCCATTACATAAAAAAGGGGGTTGGAGCCTTACAACTATTAGAAGAAATAGATTTGAAAATCAAAGATTTTAGCCTCAGTCATTATTGCATTATAATGTTGGGAGACAGCGATTTTTACCAACAAAAGGATTATAATACTTTAGTCACAGAAATAAGAAAAGTTCTGAAAAATATTGTGCATACTAACATTATCGTAGTTCCTCCAACATATGTCTGTGGTGCACCCATATTTAATTATAAAATAGAAATTTTTAACAGAGCATTATATAGTGACGTCCAAAAACACCAACATATATACATGTTTGACTCCAATCGTGATTTGGAATTTACTATGTTTTCAACAAAAACAGGAAAACGAAATAAAGCTGGCATGCGATCAGTCTTAACAAATGCTCAAAGTCTAATAGACGATATAGAAAAGCAACGCAGTTTTTTTCGTGAATGATAGATATTGTACCCGAGAATCACTTAACATAATATCCAACGGAAACCTAGAAGATTTAGGCCAGCACCACTCTTCAATTGGGATTTTGCATCAAAATATCAATGGAGCTTTGAATAAACAAGACGAACTACAATGTGTCATTAACGATCTAGAGAAGAAGGAACGACTGAAAATAGATGCAATTTGCCTCTGCGAAACAAATTTGAGCGCGGGAACAGAGTCTAATTTACGTCTTAATAGTTTAAAAACAGCAGCGTGGTTTTCCAGAAAAAACTCTAAAAGTGGTGGTGTAGCTATATTGATAAACAAAGACATTGAGTTTAAAAGGCTGGAACATTTAGAAAATATGTCTAAAAAGTTTGTCTTTGAATGTTGTGGGGTAGAATTAATAGCGTATAATATAATTATAATTTGCATTTATACCCATAAAACGCCAACTTCTACAAACTCGATATTTTTTCAAAAAATGGCAGATATTTTACACAATTTATGTAAAAAGAAACGAAAAAAAATTGTTGTATGTGGTGATTGGAATATTAATAAGTTATCAAAATCAAAAGTATCGATTGAATTAGAACAACTATTAGAAACCTGTAATTTGAAAATGAAAATAAATGAACCTACTAGAATTACAAAGAATTCCAAAACTTGTCTTGATCAAATAGCAACTAACATTAAAAGTAGTATATTAAGTGTCCACGAATTAGGTTTATCTGATCATAAAGCAGAATTACTCAAGATTCCAATAAAGGAAAGAAAAAACCCAGTCTGTAAAAATAGGTTTTGGTATGAATTTCAGAGAGATTATTGTATCGAAAACCAAGAAAAGTTTATTGATTGTCTTAAAAATCTATCCTTTTCAAATGTTTATGAGAAAAAATTAACTGCTATGGAATCGTTCAATGAATTCTATAATTTGTATAAACTTTTCTATGATCTCTGTTTTCCAACGATTAAAGTTAAAATATACTCCAAAAGGCAAACTACAAAATGGTTAACTAGGGGGATACACATAAGTTGTAAAAATAAACGTAAATTACATTTAAGTTGCCGTAATGATCGCAATAGATATAAAACTGTATATAAAAAATACTCATATATATTAAAGAAATGTATTAATATGTCACAAAAATGTCATAACTTAAGTTATATAAATAAAATGGATAATAAATGTAAAGCAGTGTGGAATATTTATTATTAATAAATATACTAAGAATTATACTCTAAACTCAATAGATAAAATTTGTACTCCTGAAAGAGATTATACAGATCCGCAAGAAATTTGTGATGTTTTTAACCAATATTTTATCAAGAGTGTTTTAGAAAATTGCCTTGAATCTAGTTCTATGAAATTTAATGAAAATATTGAAAATGTGTCGTCTACTATATTTTTAAATCCAGTTACTGAAAAAGAAATGATAAAAACTGTACTATCTCTTAATAATTCTAAATCTGTCAGATATGACGACATTCGTACTGATATTGTTAAACTAAGTATTTTGGAGATAGTTCAACCTTTTACATATGTGGCAAATAAACTTTTAGTAGAGGGTACTTTTCCGGATATTTTGAAGAGGTCAATTGTGAAACCACTTCATAAAAAAGGTGATACTACTTTATTGCAAAATTACAGACCTGTGACATTGATACCAATATTTTCAAAAATTCTGGAAAAGATAATGTTTCTTAGGATAAATAATTTCTTTGACAAAAATAATGTAATAAAAAAGGAACAGAATGGATTCAGGAAAAAGAAAAACACCTCATTAGCTACTTTTAAGTTAATACGAACTATAACCAGCTGTCTAAACGATGACATTCCAGTAACCGTTTTGTTTCTTGATATGACAAAGGCCTTCGATTTTGTGTGCCATAAACGTTTACTTTTTAAACTTTACAAAAATGGTATCCGCGGGCCGTGTTTGGACTGGATTGAACGATATCTGACAGACAGAGAGCAATGTGTAGTAACCCAGAGATGTTGTTCTAAAAGTAAATGTTTAAAAAATTATAAGTCCTCTTTTAACGTGAATAAATTTGGAGTACCTCAAGGTAGCATATTAGGCCCACTACTTTTTCTTTTATATATTAATGATTTACCTAATAGTATCCCTCATGAATGTATTTTGTTTGCAGACGACACCACAATAGTAGTCAAAGGTGATAAAAATCTAAATCCAAAAGATTATGAAAATCGAATTAATACGGCTTTGTTGGAGGTAATTAAATGGCTTGATGGTAATAATTTAAAAATCAACGTAGAAAAAACAAAATACATCCAGTTTGGTAGTTATAAAAGAAAACATTCAGAACTCAACTTAAATGTCAATGGACAAAGTATAGAAGCAGTAGCACATATTAAATTTTTGGGTATAAGTATATATTGTTTTTGTAATTGGAAACAACATATATTGGAACTTTGCTCTAAATTAAATAAATTCTTTTTTGCTCTCAGTCGAATCAGTAAAATTGTATCAGAAAATGCTGCTATTACTGCCTACAACGAACGGTTACGTAAATTCATGTTTGCGCTATGGAATTTTAATCTGGGGTAATTCTGCTGATAGGGACAAGGCATTTGTAATTCAAAAGAAATGTATCCGCGCTATATTTGGGCTAAAACCAATTGATTCGTGCCGACCATACTTCCGAAAATATAATTTGCTTACACTGCCTTGTCTCTACAAATTCGACATTTGCTTATTTGTATACCACAACAAAAAATTATTTGTTCATAAACATGTTATAAATAACTAATCGCAATTTGCGTTCTGCATACAGAAATAAACTTCAATGGCCAACGACAAAACTAACGTTAGTAAGCAATAACTGTTACTTAATGTGCATTAAAATTTATAATAAGCTACCAGACCATTTTAAAGAACATAAGTCACATAAATTCAGAATTTCTGTTAGAGAATGGTTGGCAAAAAAATGATTTTACAGCATTCAAGAATATTTAGAATATAAGTAGTATAAGTTATTTATTAGTTTGCCTTGCTATTTTTTTATTATTTTTTAAAATATGGTGTAAATGCCTGAAAAGGTAGAAATCAGTGATTCAGTTTTGTAATTAGCACTAAGACCTGTTTTTGTAACCTTGTTTCTTTACACAATAAATACTTACTCACTTACTTACTTACTTACTTACTTACTTACTTACTTACTTACTAAAGGAACGACCAGAATATGTTCGAAATTGTACGTTGAGTTAAAAAAATTTACGAATGATAGTTTAAGCAATAAAGATAATTTTTTGTGGCGCTGCCAGGAAGTATACTTCCTAGCAGTAGTTTCGCGCACTGTACAACACTAAAAGTAGTTTTAATGTAATGGCCAGAAAATGATCGTAATTTGTACGCCAATAAAAACTGAATATCACATAATTAAAAAAAAAAAATGTTTTACCCTTAGTATATGGTGTACAAGTTTTTAACTACTTTCAAATGAATGACCAGAATATGTCCGAAATTGCACGTTGTCTCAAAAAACTGCCCATGTGATAGTTTAACCCTAGATCACTAACCATTCGTAAAAATTACGACGTGTACCTTGCGCATTCAGTGTTTCGGCACAGTCTACTTACTACATACAGTCGTTCATCGAAGGCGTCTAGACAGAGCAATCGTGCGGGGTACGCGGGGCAGGAGGGGAGAGGGTCCTTCCCATCTACCATACAAAATTTTGTTAGCTAGATGGGAGCTTTGCGACAGGGCTTTCGCATTTGATTTCAAATATTGAATTGGAAAAATAATATTTAGTTTCTTTTATATTGGTTTTATGTAGGGGGTTTTTAAGTGTGTTTATTACGATTTTCGGAATTCAAGATGGCGGCCGCGTTATTTTTTCAATTTTGTGATATTGGTGCTATGTAACGGGTTTTTAGGGATGCTAAGCTCGATTTTGATGTGAGTTTTGGAATCCAAGATGGCGGCCGCGCTTTTTTTCAGTTTTGTGATATTGGTGTCATGTAAGGTGTTTTAAGGGGTGCTAAGCTCGATTTTGATGTGAGTTTTGGAATCCAAGATGGCGGCCGCACTTTTTTTCAATTTTGTGATATTGGTCTCGTGTAAATGTAAAGGGTTTTTAGGGATGCTAAGCTCGATTTTGATGTGAGTTTTGGAATCCAAGATGGCGGCCGCATTTTTTTCAGTTTTGTGATATTGGTGTCATGTAAAGGATTTTTAGGGATGCTAAGCTCGAATTTGATGTGAGTTTTGGAATCCAAGATGGCGGCCGCACTTTTTTTCAATTTTGTGATATTGGTATCATGTAAAGGGTTTTTAGGGATGCTAAGCTCGAATTTGATGTGAGTTTTGGAATCCAAGATGGCGGCCGCACTTTTTTTCAGTTTTGTGATATTGGTGTCATGTAAAGGGTTTTTAGGGATGCTAAGCTCGATTTTGATATGAGTTTTGGAATCCAAGATGGCGGCCGCACTTTTTTTCAGTTTAGTGATATTGGTGTCATGTAAGGGGTTTGTAGGGATGCTAAGCTCGATTTTGATGTAAGTTTTGGAATCCAAGATGGCGGCCGCACTTTTTTCAGTTTTGTGATATTGGTGTCATGTAAAGGGTTTTTAGGGATGCTAAGCTCGAATTTGATGTGAGTTTTGGAATCCAAGATGGCGGCCGCACTTTTTTTTAGTTTTGTGATATTGGTGTCACATAAAGGGTTTTTAGGGATGCTAAGCTCGATTTTGATGTATGTTTTGGAATCCAAGATGGCGGCCGCACTTTTTTTCAGTTTTGTGATATTGGTGTCATGTAAATGGTTTTTAGAGATGCTTAGCTCGATTTTGATGTGCGTTTTGGAATCCAAGATGGCGGCCGCGCTTTTTTTAAAATTTTGTGATATTGGTGTCATGTAAAGGGTTTTTAGGGATGCTAAGCTCGATTTTGATGTGTTTTGGAATCCAAGATGGCGGCTGCGTTTTTTTTTTCTATTTTGTGATATTGGTGTCATGTAATGGGTTTTTGGGTCTGCTAAGCAATTATTAAATGTCCTAGTTTTAATAGATTTTTCCAGCGCATTTAATGCCGTTAGTCACGAAATTCTCCTAGCTATGCTCGGTCGGTTAGGTATTTCTTCTATGGCACCTACTTGGTTCTCTTCCTATCTTGGCGATTGCCAGCAAGCCGTGCGAGTAGATTGGACGCTGTCTGACTGGCTCGACTTGGAGGCTGGCGTTCCACAAGGCGGTGTACTGTCCCCAACAAGTAAAAGAGAAGACTCTTTTCCTTGTTTATCAACTCTCTGACCTCTCATTTTTCCTCTTCTTTCCATCTCTATGCCGACGATCTACAACTTTATGCGCAACATAATATCCACAGTTTAAATAATGTTGTCGCGCTAATCAACTGTGATTTGATGAAGATTTCTGTGTGGTCGACTAATTATGGCATATCAGTTAACGCGCCTAAATGTCAATCTTTAATTGCTGGTAGGGTACCTAGTTCTTGACAGCTGTCATGCGTAAACTGGAATAGTATCTACAATTTGGTATTTAACGGCGTGATAATATCCTACTCACAACAAGTGAAGGACTTGGGTTTGACTATCGATGCCTGCCTCTCTTGGAAAGATCATATCGAACAAGCATGTCTCAGAGCCACTAATGCACTTAGATCTCTCTATAGGTTTAAGTTCTTTCTGCCTACCAGTATCAAGATTGCTCCAATACAGACGGTTGTCTTACCTATAATTGTCTACGCTGATGTCTGTAGTACCATTTTCAAAAGAAAAAAACCTTCTCAGTAAGTTGGATCGTTTCTTTAAAAACTGTATTCGTTTCATAAATCGATTACGTAAATACGATATCTCTCAACACCGTCAGCAGCTCAATTGGCTCCCTATTCGCGAGCGTAGGAACGTTAGAGTTGTCTGCATGCTCTTCAATATTCTATTAGATCCACTTACCCCAGGTTACTTGAAATCCAGATTTCATTTTCTGGGCGACTCTAATGAACGTAGCCTTCGCTCTAGTGACAACTTTCTCCTGAAAACACCATCCCACTCTTCTGGCTTCGTCTACCAATCATTTTCTTTTTCGCCTGTACAACTTTGGAACGATTTTCCCTTAAAATATCCGCAGTGCCCCAAGTAAGTGCGTGTTCAAGAAAATGGTCCGTGAACATTACTCGAGCTGATTACACTTATCATGATAGATCTGTTCCGACTTTATGTGTTATTTATTTATAGTTCTATGTATAATATGTGTATGTATAAATTATATATCATGTTATTGCTACTTTAGTATGTATACCTTTTTATTTAATATATAATATACCTTGTAAGCATTTACATATTTTCAATTGTTATTTAATTTTAGTATTTTTTTCTTGCATTTAATTAGTTCCTTCTGTTTTCTTTTAACTGTCACTTTTTTTATTGCTGCTGTTCATTTTCTTCCTGACACCATTTCCAGTTGACTGGAAGAGAATGCATATAAGCATTGTGTCCGCCATTTGTTATATATTTTGCAATAAAGGTTAAATAAATAAATATGCACGATTTTGATGAAACTAGGTATTTGGTAGTATTTTGACAAGAAAACAGCAACTTTTCCATACAGTAGGCCCTTGAAGTTGAGCGATAACGACACCTGTATAGGTATTAACGTTAGGTAGGTGTGAAGGTAGATGTTTTAAGACCCCGAAGGTGCGCTTCCATCTTCAGCCTTATCACCACTTAACATCAGGTGAGATGAAGGCTAAGTGCTAATCCACAAAAAAAGGTATTGTAAAAAAAAATATATTTGGGGCAGGAAGTCTCACATGCTTTTATTTAGTTTTTATTCGTCAATTTTAACATTGCGCTTCTTATTTCTTGTCAAAATAGTACCAAAAACCAAGTTTCATCAAAATCGTCCCACAAACAAAAAAATTGGCCGCCATGTTGGATTTTTTAATTATTTTAACATTGCGTTGCTGTTTTCTTGTCAAAATAGTACCAAAATCGAGTTTCATCCAAATCGGCCCACAAATAAAAAGTTGTGCGCCATCTTTAATTTTTTACATTTTTGACATTGCGATGCTTTTTTCTTGTCAAAATAGTACCAAAAACCGAGTTTCATCAAAATCGGCCCACAAACAAATAAGTTGGCCGCTATCTTTGATTTTTCATGTTTTACATTGCGTTGCTGTTTTCTTGTCAAAATAGTACCAGAAACCGAGTTTCATCAAAATTGGCCCAAAAACTTAAAAGTTGGCCGCCATCTTGGATTTTTTCAAAATTTTATCATTGCGTTGCAGTTTTCTTGTCAAAATAGTACCAAAAACTGAGTTTCATCAAAATCGGCCAACAAACAAAAAAGTTGGCCGCCATCTTGGATTTCTAATATTTTTATCATTGCGTTGCTGTTTTCTTGTCAAAATAGTACCAGAAACCGAGTTTCATCGAAATCGGCCAAGAAAAAAAACAGTTGGCCGCCATCTTTGATTTTTAACTATTTTATCATTGCGTTCCTGTTTTCTTGTCAAAATAGTACCAGAAACCGAGTTTCATCGAAATCGGCCAAGAAACAAAAAAGTTGGCCGCCATCTTGGATTTTTCAAAATTTTTATTATTGCGTTGCAGTTTTCTTGTTAAAATAGTACTAAAAACCAAGTTTCATCAAAATCGGCCCACAAACAAAAAAGTTGGCCGCCATCATTATTATTCCCATAGGATAACGTCTCGTTCTCGTGCAGTCCACGCGGTCGAAACCGCGGTCGGAAGGCTAGTCCCAATATAAACCCGTGAACTTCGCCATGTGAACTTCGCCATATCTATATACCTTTTTAGTAACTTAGTCAAGATGTATAAAAATGTAACTCCTTTTTTTCGGCGAAGTCTTACAACTATACGCGTGACAACCCTTACAGTTTTACAACTGTCTGGACATCGGCGGCATTTTCGCCAATGTCAAACGCGATGACTGACTGTATGTAGTAAGTAGATTGTGGTTTCGGTATGAACCATGGCACCCGGTACTCTGCCTGCTTCTAATACCCTCATAATTCGCATCAGTAGTGATCTATAATCACTCATTGCCGATGAATGCTGAATAGTTTAGGATATATCGTGTGATCGTCGTAAAAAATACGAAAGGTTAGTAACTACGTAACTTTTTTTTTAAGTTTTGTATTTCTTTATTTATTTGTTATATTCAATAATTACTAAACTTATAAAAGTTTAATCTTATTATTACATAATAAGATTAAAATAGTAACCCATCTTTATTTATAAAGTAATAGATTTCAAGGAACTGCCCAATAACAAATAATTTTATCAAGACGCTATCTACACCTTACCAAGGAACTGAAAAATAACCATCGAGAGTTGGTATACCCTGGGTTCTTTGGCTACTGAAGTATTGCACTTGCCATATAAGATCACCGTAGAAGATACTATTAGAAGTAAAATGCGAGAGATCCGCAAAGGTTTCTTCCTTTGGGACTGGTAGACGAGCCGATGAAGCCTTGGCTCTAAGAGAGATAAGAGAGATAACTTTGCAATGAAACCCAAAGCTCATGGTGGCTGAAAACTTAAACTATCACATGGGCAGTTTTTTAAGACAACGTGCAATTTCGAACATATTCTGGTCGTTCATTTGAAAGTAATTAAAAACTTGTACACTATATACTTAGGGAATTTTTTTTTTATTGAAAATTTATTTGATATTCAGTTTTTTATTGGCGTACTTATTACGAACATTTTCTGACCATTACATTAAAACCACTTTTAGTGTTGTACAGTGCGCGAGACTACTGCTAGAAAGTATACTTCCTGCCACAAAAAACTATCTTTATTGCTTAAACTGATGAACATGGGCAGTTTTTTAAGACAACGTCTAACTTCGAACATATTCTGGTCGTTCATTTGAAAGTCAATGAAAACTTTGGACACCATAAACTTGTAAAAAAATTTTTTTTTAGTATTGAAAAATTATGTGATAGGTACTTATTCAGTTTTTTATTGGCGTACAAATTACGAACATTTTCTGGCCATTACATTAAAACCACTTTTAGTGCTGTACAGTGCGCGAAACTACTGCTAGGAAGTATACTTCATGGCAGCGCCACAACAAAAAACTATCTCTATTGCTTAAACTATCACATGGGCAGTTTTTTAAGATAACGTGCAATTTCGAACATATTCTGGTCGTTCATTTGAAAGTAATTAAAACTTTGTACACCATATACTTTGGGGAAAAACATTTTTTTGAAAAATTATTGATTATCCGTTTTTTATTGGCGTTAAAATTACGAACATTTTCTGGCCATTACATTAAAACCACTTTTAGTGTTGTACAGTGCGCGAGACTACTGCTAGAAATTATACTTCCTGCCACAAAAAACTATCTTTATTGCTTTAACATATTCTGGTCGTTCCTTTGAAAGTAATTAAAAATTTGTACAACATGGTGGCGTATGGCTTCCTGGCTGCCAGGAAGTATCACACCCTCCGAGGACTTGTCGCGGACTCAACGCATACGATGTGCGGTCATTTTGTTGCCCGGAAACGTTTTTCACTATCGAGCGGTCAATGCAGACTAACGTTCGTTGTGTGCGTTGTTGCGCCTAGTTACGTTCGTTCTATTTTTTTCGCGGACTATCGCGAACTTTTGTCCAGTAGTCCAGTCTCTCGGCAAAGAATACTGTGGCTTTGCAGCCTACTAAAAGGCCGGCAATCCACAGATATTCAATTTATTAAGTTAACTATAAAACCTGCAGGAAATTCCTTACAAGTAGGGCTTAACAATTTAATAATAATTTTAATTTAAAGGTGAGCCGAAACAAAGTATCAAATATTTTTTATATTGACATCTATTCACAAAACAATGTCATGGCAACGACATGACATTTTTAATATTATTTTTCAGACTCAAAATTTGACAAATAGTTTCGAATTATATGAAAGGAGGATAGTAGCGAGCGACGCAACGCTACAATACTTTAATATTACTAACGTAAAGAAGTGACACTCACCTCCCCCCGCCAATTCATTTCCCCCTGCATTGAGGCAGTAAACCAGGCAGTAAACGTCACACGGCTGTCGGTTGTTTTGTCAGTCACTCATTCAACAAGAATGTAACCAAGTCAAGGAATTTATAAGTACTACGTACAACAAATTCCTTGAACCAAGTCAACGATGTCATTATATTTCGTAAGCAAACTTCGATTTGAGGATCCTTGCAGTGGCGTTCGTATATGCAGTTGAATCGTAGATGATTGATATCAAAGGATACATTTTTTTTGTATGACTCGTGGTTTTAAATTGAGAGACACCTTTAACTTAAATACATTCTGATTTCTGTACCAAGCGATTAAGAACATTTTAAGGAATGTGTTTTTGAATAAATAATAAAATAATGCACGCCCGTTTAATTTACATAATAGTCTAGAAGAATAATCTGAAAAGCCTTCTCCTTTTGATGTTGAACGGCATTTCATGTAACAGTTTGACACCGGGTTTTTTTAGACTAATTCGGCCCTGCTGAGCTCGATTTTGCCCGGTGGCAGACCAATTCCCCCCCCCCCTTTCCCCCTCCCCCTTTTCATTGAAAATATGTCCCTTGCCGCGGTTTCTTCGTTTTGTACAAAAACTGTTAGATCTTGAAGAAAACTGTCAATGACAAAATTAATCTACATTAAATTACCTACCACGTGGTATAAATCTTATTTTTATAGGTCTTATAGTTTTTGAGTAACACCTACGCAAATTTCAAGGTTTTTTTATTTTTTTAAATTTTTACTATATTTTCGCCATTTTATAGGGAATCCGCTGAATTTGGAACAAAGTGATGTATGCACTAATCAATCTTGATGTAACCTACAAAACAAGACCCCATTAACAGTCTTACGAGTTTTTGTTCACCTTTGACAACTTACAGCGCCGAACTTGCGAACATTGAACTACAATAAAATTAACCCTCACAAACTACCTACTTTATATTTCGTAGAGGTAGGTTTCTAAAGATAAGCAAGAAAATCTTTTACAGGGTGCTAGTCAACGAAATACAACGTGTTAATGAATTAACCCAAAACCTGATACACCCCAATTAAACAAAAATGCAATGATATAATTAAAATATAAACTGAGTCAAAAATATTTATATTTTAAAAGTTATTCAACGATAGTTTGGTGGTGCCCTATCTATGAAATTTTAAAGTCTACGTCCGGTCGCCTCACCGCCCCCGCCGCGCCGCCCGCAGCGCTCCGCGTCCGCGTCGAGCGCTCATGCATTATAAATAATTTAGACATGGGCCAATAAAAATGAAAAAATATAACCTATATTGAAATATAGTGCGATCGATTCGCAATACGATTCTGAGCAAATTACTTTCTGGTTTTGGGTTAATCCATTAACACGTTGTATAATATACTAGCTGACCCAGCGCGACTTCGTTCCCGTGGCCCTACCCCCTACTCCACCCTACCCTACCCGTACTCTACCCCTACCCTACCTTACCCCTTTTTTTTACCCTACCCCTACCCTATCCCTTCCCTACCCTACCCTACTTCTACTCTACCCCTACTTACCCCTCCTTCCCCAATTTTCTCACCGTTAAAACCTTCCTTCCACGAACATTTCAAGACCAAAATTAGCCAAATCGGTCCAGCCGTTCACGCGTGATGTCGTGACCAAGGGAAATAGGGATTAATTTTTATATAATAACTAGCTGACCCAGCGCGACTTCGTTCCCGTGGCCCTACCCCCTACTCCACCCTACCCTACCCGTACTCTACCCCTACCCTACCCCTACTCTACCCCTACCCAACCCTACCCTACCCTACCCTACCCCTACCCAACCCTACCCCTACCCTACCCCTACCCTACCCCTACCCTACCCTACCCCTACCCTACCCTACCCCTACCCTACCTTACTCCTACCGTACCCCTATATCCTTCCTTGGACTTCCACGAACATTTCAAGACCAAAATTAGCCAAATCGGTCCAGCCGTTCACGCGTGATGTCGTGACCAAGGGAAATAGGGATTCATTTTTATATATATAGATAATAAATAATATATATATTATATAGATTATGTACTAACGCACGTGCTAGTTCACTAAAGTAGTTTGAGAAAGTTGTACAGTAACTATGGTCTCAAGGAAATAGAAAGATTAAGTAAGTATTGGTGCAGGTATAGGGATCTGGAAAGAAAAGAGGCCTCAATTTAGTTACTGTTAGACAATAGTATATTTTAATCGTCATAGGTTGTGTTTATCGTTTGATGAAGATACAATTTTTTTTTAACTTAATATTATTATAACACATTTGCAGTAAGTAATAAACATTATTATGTCATACTCCTCGACAGAAACAGCTATTTGTGCAAGGTTGCTTTATCACGTCTCTGCGGCAAAGGCAAGCTGCCGTTTTACACCCTGCCTTACAGCCGCATGTAAGAAAGTCTTTGCAGGCCTTGGGAACAGCCTCTAAGGTTATCAGAATGGGCGTGAGCTAATCCCCTTCTTGCTGCCAGCCGTAATCCGTTGGAGAAGGCAGTTCAACTTCTCCAACATGTGCTTTTCTCCAAATAAAAGTTTGGTAATGCGCTCGACGGATATGCAAGTGAGCTGCATAATATGAAGTTGGTGGCAGTGCTTCAGTAGATGTGGCTATAGTAGTATGGAGTGTCGCAGGTGTGCTCTCGGTGTCCGCGATAATTTCGCGGACTTTTTGTCCGCGTTGCTTTTAGTTCCTCGTGTGCGTTATTCGATACAATTTATAAGAGATCTATATCGATCTATATCGATGGACAAAAAAGTACCCGGAGGACAGTCCGTCGTCTGATTAGGCCTTTTAACTATGGACGCGCGGTCCCATAGGCCGCCGCTTGCAGTTTGTGATTCACGGGCCCTTCTTCACCCGCGTACCTCATGGGTCTGGCAGCCTCAGTAGCTTCGGTTCTAGTGGCGAAACAACTGTTGAGAGTGAATCTCACGTCGCTGGCTGTATGTTTCGTGAGTAATTTCGCTTTATATTTTGAGTGCGGTCTGCGAGACCGCGCGTCCGCGTTTGTGTAATAAAT
Organism: Crambus lathoniellus; assembly: GCA_949710035.1. Classification (NCBI taxonomy): domain Eukaryota; kingdom Metazoa; phylum Arthropoda; class Insecta; order Lepidoptera; family Crambidae; genus Crambus; species Crambus lathoniellus. The sequence goes on from OX453306.1 coordinate 12,717,340, forward strand.
TGAGGTGATGGTGATTTTGTTTGTTTTAGTTTTTTTATTAAAAATGGCAGAAAACGACCGACCTGGAACATCTGCATGCAAACGAACATCGAATTCATCGATTCCATACTTATGTAGGCTGTAAATAGCCAATATGCCTACAATGTTCTAAGCCATTATGCAAAGACTGCCTATAAATATGCACAAGTTGGGCCTTTGTCAAAATTTTTATATTTCTCCTAAGACTTAATGTAATGTTTTTTATATTTTTTATCCTTTATATTTTATTTGTAAAATTAGTGGAACAGACTAAAAAAGTAATTTTCATTAAATAATGTTCCATTAAAAAGATCTCGAGTAAAAAAGTCTGAAAAGTGCCTTTGATTGTTATAGGGTTCCTTGTTGACTACGGAACGGAACCCTAAAAATGTCAGCGAGATAGGGAGCAATGGGGAGGAAAACTAACTTTTTATCACGACAGAGGAAGTAGGTGATATTGGAGGAGTGTTTTGTTGATCGGTTGATATTGTGACATAACGTCACAATAACAACCCATCATAACAGCTGTCAAAATCGATGAAATCTTTTACAAATTATAGAATTTATTTATTTCGTGTAGTTTAGGGTTTGAAACATTGAAACTATACGAAATAAATAAATTATTACTATTATAAATGATTTATTATTAAAATACAATCATCCGTTTTTTTCCGAGACGGTAAAATTCAGTGTAGTGCACAAGCGCCCATTAGGTAGAAAGTGGACTCTAATCACAAAAATTCCATCTACAAAAAATTTTGTCCGTTTCTCCCCATTGGGTAAACGATACTTTTGATAATATTTGCAGATAAACCCCATAAATCAGTTTTAAAATGAGAGATTTTTGAGGAACAGAAAAGAAAGAAAACATAGTTCTTATAATGAAACGAGATGGCGCTGACAAATAGCGAAGTCGATGTGACCAGATATAAACTAAAATGACGAGTTGATAACCTTTTGATTTGTTTTCAAATTCGTAGGTAGCAAGTAGGTAGCACGTAGGTAGCACTGTCTAATATTAAAACAGTGAAATAACAACGAAGTAACAAAAATATCAGTGAGAACGCAACGTAAATGTAAGTACTAGTTGAAGCATAAGAGCGAGCGCACACCATAGTCAAGACTGTTTTAAGACAGTCTTGTTTCACATAGACAAGACTGACTAGCTAGACTGTTTTGTAAGACACGGAAACAAAACAACGTCACAGTTAAAACGACGTCACAGTAAGATATTCCTTACAGTAGCGCAACGCCTTTGTTAACGCGCGATGCCACCGCCGCCGGTGCAAACGAAGATTTTAAAAAGTACTTACACAGCACCTTGTTTTAAAGCATTGAGCAAGTTACAAGCTTACAAGTCATGAAAAGTATAGCATTTTTTAAAACTACAGTTGTATAATATACATGTGAGATGAAATTAATAAAGTGTAGCGTTGTTTTATTGCATCTGACTAAATTAAAATAAGTAATCCCTTGAAACAAAAATGCTATTATTATTGACACAAAATACTAGCGTGCGTGCTCTCTACGTAAAACATCATGTCAGACAGTTTTTTTTTTTTTATTTGTATGTTAGAAAAAGGAAGGTTTCAGGCTTAGGAATCGCTTATATTATGCCTGATATTTTACTTACGTTCTTTTAGAATATACTATTTTCAATTAATTATTATCTCAATAATGCATGTAAATAAAAAGAAGAAAAAATACGTGTTTTCTTAAAAACGATAAACTTTCATTATATCCATAAAAACAAATACCTTAAAATTTTGAAATGTTGTCAATTGTCGTCTGTCTGTCTGTCTGTTTGTTCCGGCTAATATCTGAAACGGCTGGACCGATGTGGCGGGACTTTTACTGGCAGGTAGCTGATGTAATAACGAGTAACTTAGGCTACTTTTTATTCCGATATTCCCACGTGAACGAGAAAAAGGCGGTTGAAACCACGGGCGGCCGTTCATATTATATGTATACATATTTACAATAAATTATTATATTTATATTTGTTGCACTGCCAGATAGGCAGTCAGCCTATAATCGGCGACCAATTTTTTATCGGCTGCAAATGAAATCCACCGATAGTAATAAATAGTGTCGGCCGGCCGACCCTATCATCGGTTCTTTTTTTAGCTTCACTTGGGCAACGTTACACCCAACATGAATCCTGCCCTTCTCTTATCATCGGTCCTACAAAAAAATTGACTTGGGCGGACAGTCTAATGCAATTGTTGCTCTCAGTTGAACCTACAAGATCGCTCGGAGAAAACGGAGTCGGAGATCGGTATTTACCTCGCGCGTGTGTACCTACAGCATTCACGAAGTGAATGAGCGAAAGTGCCGCGCTCAAGGTCACCGTTCTTTATTCGCCGCACGACATGTACACACGGCAGCACATCAGACTATACATGTTGACCTTGAGACCGCCTTTATGCCCTACGTAATAAAAGCTGTTATCGCAGTTCAACTGTTTAACTTGATGTGCCGTCGAGTGTACCTACCTGCTGGTACCTAATCATTACCTACCTATTCCTAATTTTGAAAATAAAGTATCTATTAGAAAAAGTCGACCCGTATCACACACAACTAGCTCGAATGCTCTCGAGCATTCACCCGGCCGAACAGTGAAAGGTCTTGGGGTCGAGTCCCGTCGGGATTAGTTGTGAGACGGGTCAGGTGAGACGGGTCGAATTTATCTAATACTGCATTTTCAATAATAAAAGTTAAACTGTGAATGCAAAAAAGTAAAAACAAATTATTCTTAATTTTTCTGGCGAAATTTGAGAGGTTTTATTCGTTGCGATTACTTGAATGTAGCTGTCACTCGACTTAATTTACTCAATAAATAATAGTACTAGGTATGCACATGATTACTACATTTAATCATCATTACGCGCTATTATAATAAAGTGGTATTGTTCGAAGCGAAACAATTTTCAACAAAAACACAACCGCGTCTATCCTTCGCGCTGCGTCCCACAAACTCGCCCGCTTCCCCGCAGGTCCCCCGCCCGTCGCGTCGTTACGCTCCGCGTAAGTACATTGGTTGCGCTACTGTAGGGAATATTTTAATACTATTACCCCAAGAACTATCCGATATTTTTGTAAAAAATTCGATAACAGGCCAAATTTTTGTAAACGGCCCTTAAATATAATTTTAAGAGACTATATTTTGGAATCCAACATAATATCGCATTGGAAGGTATAAAAAAAAAGTTATACCCCGAAAATGGTGCAATTCTTTCAGCAAATATGCTATCACCAATTTTATCGTTAACATGTGTTTATGTTCACCATATCTAAGCACCAAAGTCGAAATCCATAAAGATATAAAACGGGAAACTAATACTTTAGGAAGAAGTCGGTTGTTTCTGATAGCATTTTTAACATAGGTGTAATGCCAATTTGAGTTTACGTAGAGAGTTTTTTTTAAGATTATTTGTTTTTCATTTACAAATATAGGGGGATTATATACTTTTACGAAAGATAATAATAAATGTATTCAAATGTAAAGTGAATAACACTTATACCATTTTTGCCTATTTTTTTATAGATTTTTTAAAGCTTTGTATTTGTTTTTTTTAATGTCGCGGTCATAAATATTGGTGGATTACTAATGAATTATTTATTAAACTAGATAATCTAATTTTCAATGTTAAGAAATTACTGATATAGAATTATTGTTGAGTCTCCATAGAACGAATTAGTTTGGCTCTCGGGCTATATGACGACGGCGACGTGGTGCACACCGTCTGAGTTAATTCTTTCTCAGTGCATATCAAAATTAATATTTTTAATAAAAATAAAATAAAAATATTTTTAATGCAACCGAAAACCGCGTTATGTATGTATTGTATAAACAAGTTATAAACAAAAACATTAATTAAACATAATTCCGGTATTAGGGTTGTGACTTCCTTCTTTCATTACAAATACTTACATAAATAGATGGTTCATTGTAAATAATAATAATATTAATTATTAATAAACATCTTTATTTTCTTCACAAACAAAGGTATTAAAGTAAAGAAACTACAATAAAGCTAATTTTCTGATGACAAATATTTAGTTATGAGAAATTATTTATGTTCTAATTTTGTAATTAAACCGGAACAAAAATGTTGTTAACCCTGAAAAAACAACGTTTATTGCTCGTAACTTCTACATAACGCGGTATTCTGTTGCAAAAACAACAGGTAATTATGGACAACAAAGTTCGACATTTTATTGTAAGTATAAATATTATCAGAAAACACCGCTACACTTAAAATAGTCGAAAATTAATAAAACATATATTATTGTCTATACAGTTTGCTTTAGGAAGCCCAAAATTTGTGAAGAGATGTTAAATAAAGAACCTACATAATAAACCTTTAACCAAAACTAAATCAATAAGAATCAATAGGAGCTGTTTTAAAATAGGTAGGTTTTGATTTTTTTTCTCGTCAACTATGAGCCGTTGTAATTTTTCAGTATTTTTCCTGTGTCGGGTCGTTTCGGGTCATCGGGTGTTTTTAGAGGTGGAAAACTGTAAATTGAATCCACTGTTTTTTGTGACTGCCGATTTGACAGTTCTTGGTTGTTTTGGGGTGGTGGTGAATTGTCAAACCCCACTTGATTTGACAATTCATGATTAGATTCACACTGGGGGACCGTTTCCAAATAGTTAAAATTACAATAAATTTGCTGAAAAGCACATTTAGCAAACGCATAATTTCACTAAATGACCATGTCAACGGGCTGCCGCGTTCGAGTTATTTGACGATATTAGATAACTTTCTTTGTGGTAGGTACCAATGTAAAATCGCATTTCTGCAATCAGTAACCATTGAGCAGTTGCAAGCCACCATTCGACGCGTTATTGCCAACATACAGTCAGGGGGGTGTCACTCCGCAGTTTAGGTACGTTCGGCCGGCGCGCCTGCCGGGCAGGCGTATGGCAGAAGGATGCCGCTCGGCTCGTACGCTCCACGTTCGCGCGTAGAACGATCGATCATTTCTGTGATTTTTGTGCACCGAACAATGACTTATAAATGTTCCTCTAATCCGTATATAAGATACTGTTGTGTTTACGGGTGTCTAAATAAAAGAAATAACAAAAGAAACAACAAAACCGAACCCGCAAGTCGCTCGCAACCCTAACCAGCGAGCGAGCTGTTTGAGACATTCATAGAAATAAAATGCTCGCGCGTAGATATTGGGTACAGTTTTGCTTGCATGCGCGAACTCTAGGTTATTATAACAATAGGTAAGCGATGACAAAGCAACCGGAATTGGACTTTATTTCCACGCAGAAAGATTTATTTTGATTTGAATGAGCTTGCAGAGTGAGTCTTCTGTGCCTTAGCACTATTATTTATTCTGTGATACAGTCTGATGTACTACGGAAAGTGTGTAAAAATGGGACCTCCAGATGATGCCATGTACGCGCCAGCCGCGGCGGCCACATGCCGGAAATTATTTTCAAACATAAATATCAAAATATCTTAATTATCTTTGAAATAAAGCCTATTTCATGGATATTAAAAACGATTTTCGGTGTTTAATTTCAATTTAATCTTCTTCACCTCCAAAAAAAACACCCGATATAATAGCTTAATCTATAGTAATTCAGGATAATAAGTTTTTAGTAAAAATTTCATTTTTATGACAAGCTTTTTTGCTGACTTTACTTTAGTATTGTATTGTCATCTGAACCAAAACTGTACTTATACAAAATTTCAACTAACTAACTAACTAACATGGCAAGTTAATAAAAAGCTTGTAAAAAGGGTACGCCACAAATCGAGGTTCTTAAAACACTGTGCGGGAGTAGATCGCTATAGACTGTTTTGTCTTGACAGACAATGTGTCTATGAGACTTTTTGTTTCAAGTGTGCGCACCTTCATAGGTTTTGTAAGGCGATAGTCTGTCTTAAGACTGTCTTGACTATGGTGTGCGCTCGCTCTTAGTAATCAAAAAGTGTGTAAAGCCCCCAGTACAGGTTGGCCGACCATGGTCGGCCAACCTGTTCGGGATCGGGCGGGTTCCATAATATTTTTATAGATTTTATACGCAAATGGATCCCGCTTGCTTCCGAGAATTCTCTTACTTAAAATTTGTATTAAGTACCTAAATTATATAACGCTGCATACAATTTACTAGTAAGAACTAAGAACATATTCAATCCACAATCGATCTTTTTTTTTGCTTGTTTTTTTCTTTTTAGTTTTTTGCACCGCAGACGGGTTTTTTTATTTTTTTTTACTTTATAATCTTTTCAGAAATAGATCCATGCTGGGTCTATAAAAAAATTGTATAAGATCTCTTCAATAGTAAAAGCGATTTTTTTTTACATGATTGACATGTCTGTAGTTAATGCTTGGTTGATATGGCGATGTAACAATGACGATTGCATGCCATTGTACGATTTCAAGTTTGCTGTGTCAGAACACTACCTAAAGTCTTGAAAAAATGTATCCAGAAAACGTGGTCATCCAAGCAAAGCTGGCACACCAACCAAGGGACACCTACGTCGAGCTGTGTAGGTACGCCAACAAGCCTAATTGTTTCTCCAGGTCCACTTCCTCAAACCCAGAAAACGACCAGCAAGGATACTAAAACTTCCTTTGAACTCCGTACATTCTGACCAAATTGGCCACTACCCGATTCACAAAAAACAGCGCCTAAGATGTCAAAATAACTGCATTTATCGTTCGTACATAAAATGTGAAAGTGCAACGTGTATTTATGTCTTAATTAGAAAAGAAACTGTTTTACAGGACTTCACACGTATAGCGACCGCTGTGCATGGGAAACCATAAATGACACTGGCATGTAACGCCCATTGCAAATAAAGCCATTTATGGCAACTATTCATATTTTCAAAATTACCTGTTATTTTTTTTTCTCTTTGGGTCTATTTTTTAGTGTGTTCAAATACATAATATTTATGATGGTCAATATTTTTATTACCTTCCTTTTCATTATTCATGCAGTAGAGGGTTAAACTTCAATAACTGTACTTATATACTTAACTACTTTATTAGCATATGACGACCGATTTGGCAGGGGTAAACTACCTGCCTTCTGCGCTCTGGCAGGTGCGCCTCTGGGTCTCGGGTTCGATTCCCGAACAAGACAAATATTTGTGTGCATGAACATGTTTATTTGTCTTGGTCTGGGTGTTTTCTATGTATATTAAGTATGTATTTACTAACAAAAAAGTATTTAAGTAAGTAAGTATATATTTATCCGTTATCAAGTTCACATAGACACAGTTTCTTAAGAAATTTACTATGGGCTTAGATGTATGTGATTGTAAGAAAATATTTATTTATTTATTATATATAAATTACTCCCTTATTAATTTGTTTATTTGGTATAAAATAAATATTTTTATTTTGTTACAGGCAAAATTTTTAGATTTCAAGATTCAGAATTTTATAGCCTCGGCTGATTTAAGATTTCCTGTTCGATTAGAAGCACTTCAGCAAGCTCATGGTCAATTCACATCATATGAACCAGAACTATTTCCTGGTTTAGTTTATAGGATGGTCAGACCAAGAGTAGTGTTACTGATATTTGTTAATGGGAAAATAGTTTTAACAGGTAAGTAATTAATCTATTCATTCATACAGTACAAAAGATACCAATGTTAGTGAGGGATTGCCATTATTTTTTTAAGTCCGGTTGGTTATGGTTATGCAGTTTTTTTTATCTACAACGGGGTTGCACTTAGCTTTCATCACACCTGATTTTAAGTGGTGATAAGGCTGAAGGTGGAAGCGCACTACTCCCAGAATCTTCAATCACTGAGGAGCTGGCTATCTTATCTCTACCTGCCGAAATACAATAATGCTGAAAACATCATTGTTATGGCGTCAGACTTAGAGAAGATGGTGGTAGCTAGCCGGGCGGACTAAGAACAAGTCGTACCACCAACCAAACCGAGTACAATAGTACCCCCACTGGGAATCGTACCCGGGACCTCCTGGTCTGGAATCGGTGGTGTGAACCACTAGATCACAGAGGCGGTTATTGTACAGCTCGCGTCATTCTTTTTGGTCTTGAAGTTAGCCGCTATGCGCCATAGAGTACCTACCCGCAACCTCACCTCTTCCCCATCCGTGTCGCCGTGGTGTCGCCTCAAAATTGTCTACTGCCCAGCGTCTCGCCCCGCGTGACTTACATTATGACTCGAACTGTAGTAAAATGCGTAACCACTCAGTGATATGATAAGATAGAAGTGCTCGTGGATGGTCTAGCTGTACTCTAACTCTAGCACCATTTAGACGATCCCCGACCCTTCAGAAGTAGGGCGTGTGACTTCCAGTTGTAGGAAGGTGGTAAATCGTTGCCATACGGCGCGGCGCGGGCGCCCAGCAATCGCTTACGAAACGGCGACCAAGAGCTTAAAATAAGCTCTTACGCACTGTCGACTTGTCGTCGGCGATTGTGTCTCTCGGCGACCAAAACATAGGCAACTAGGGCCAGCACGCGTAGCATGACAAACCCGAGAAGAGTTTTGTCTTCCTCGAAAGTCTTTAATTGACAGCTGAACAGTAGTTTGTCTACGATGAAATGTAAATTTTGACGTTTCGATATAGATAAAATCTTTCTCGAGATCATCATGCTACCCGTGCTGCACGCGTAGCATCATGAACCCGAGAGGAGTATTGTCTACCTCGAAAGTCTATAATTGACAGCCGAACAATGGGTTTGCCTACGGGAAATGTCATTTTTGACGTTTCGATATAGACAAAGCCTTTCTCGAGTTCGTCATGCTATCCGTGCAGGAGACCAATCCGCACGTGGTGTTTCTCGTACATTCGTGCAGAATGGTAATGTTTTTCAATATATATCTACCTCTTGTGTTCAGTGTTCCTAATCTCAACCAAATCGTCTCATCTCATAATGCCAACTTGGCAAAATGCCAACCGCTCGCAAAATGACAACTTCGCAGAATTTTAACTTCTCAAAATGTCACTTTTCAAAATGACAACTTCTCAGAATGCCAACTTCTCAGAATGACAACTTCGCATAATGCTAACTTTTGAACGAAAGACCGGCAGGCATAAAAAATACTAAAATCTAAAAAATCACACATCCCTAGCTATTTATATACCCCTAGACAGTTAAATTATACAGGGCGTCCCAAAACTATGCCACATGGAGGGAAAGTACCTTAAATCGTACCCTCAGTGAAAAAAAGGCATAAGTAATCTTACTTTGAATGATAATTATTATTTTTTTAGAGTAATAATAGAGTAATAATTATTAGTTTTGTAAATTTTAAGCAAGAAATAAAAAATATTATGAAACTGTTACTGTTTCATGATATTTTTTATTTCTTGCTGATGTATGTAACTTAAAAGTAACATTTAAAAATATGTTAAAATTGATCATTCAAAGTAAGATTACTTATGCCTTTTTTTCATTCTCTCTCATTTTTATTTTTAAAAGAAAACGAACTGCATTCAAAGAATTTTGAATAATCACCTGTCTGAAGTGGGAATCGAACCCGCTAAATATTTAAAAAAAACTTTTATTTTATTATACCGATATCTATATATAGATGAGTCTTTTTGTTACGTTGTAGTTTTGAATTTTTAACTTCTTTTTATAATATTGTAAATTATCTAAAATAGTTTCCATATTTCGAGCCTAAATTGTAAACCGCTGGAAAGTGGTAATTGGCTTACAAATTTATAAATCAAAACTGTTAGTCTAGAATTATAGTATTATTTCAATACTTGTAATAATACGTATATTATTTCAATACTTCAAGAAGAATGCTCAAAACTTAACGAAGAAAACAAACTATTATATAACGAATTACATGACCACAAAGGAGTCTCACACCCACAAATTTGTGATAGGAATGATAAATGTTTCGTATTACATGGCTTGGTACATGATTATTGGGAGACTGAAGATGACCTGATGCAAAAAATTTATGACATATTCAACGAAATATTAAACATCAATGTAACACAAAACATTGATGATTTGTCTTTCGTAGGAAAAAGAGGAAATAGGAGGCCAGTTAAAATAGAAGTTATCAACAAAAGACTGAAAAGACATATACTTAAATACTCTACATGTTTCAAAGAAATCGGTTTAAGCGTGTCAGACTATTTAAATGAATCAGATCTACAAGAGAGGAGAAAACTAAAACAAGCCCTCCAGACTGCAAGGAAAAATGGTCAACACGCTGTTATAAGAAAAAACAAATTGATTGTCGAAGGCCAAGAAGTGTGCCTTCCACATAGAATAAACGACCAGATAGATTCCGAGAAAAATAACAGCTTACAGAACAGTTTTGACATCGAAAAAATATCAACTGAGAACCCACGAGTATCTAAGAGTAAAAACTCTAACAATGTTAAAAGTTCATTTCGCAACTGACTTTTGTATTCTCTTTCAGAATATGCAAAGCATAAATAACAAAGTCCACTTACTTGAAGCATTTTTAGATGAACACCCAAACTTACATATTATATGTGTTCGGAAAAGATCGACGTTTCTGAACGCATCTCTAATGTCACGTCAAATTGACATTTCGCTGTCACTTGAAGTTGACAGTTCCTCTTGATTGGAATTCTTGAAAGAAAAAATGTCGGATTAATTTTCGCTGAATTGCTAAAAAACGCTCGCGTTGAATATGCCTGGCATATCGAGCTTGAATTGAATCTTAAATTATCTATTTGATCCCGTTTTGTACGACCAAGATTTTGGTCCGGTCGCGGTGCTTTGAAAGATAACCTTCCACCACACGCGTTGTTGTCGGGACAATATATCTTAATAAGCAAGCCCCGCGTGTGTTATCGTGTATTGTTGAAGCGCCCAGTGTCTTGGGACCGCTGTGTAGTATTTGTTTTGTGAGTAAGGTGACGAATTGGTAAGGTCTGCAGAAGAACACGGAACACATCATAGGGGGCCCCCTTACACCACTTCTGCCCCGGAGACCTTCGACACCACAGACCCGTATGTAAAATTCACCTTAATTTCAATTAAGTCGCTGTGTATCGCAGTTCAATTGTTCAGTTACATCCCGGCTGAAACCAAGTTTTGTCCGGAGTCTCTCCTAGTAATTTTCGCTTCCACTGCGCTATGCCGATTCCGCGGGTCTAGGCAGGGGTGTACTGAACATTGCTTGGTAGCAAGAGCGTAGTTTGAAGGCCTGAGAGGCCCACGCCAAAACTTTGTCTATTAATCAGTGCCGTTTTGATGACCATCTGGTCCGGACTGGATTAATTTGTACTTGTAAATGGTAATTAACTTGCATTTGAAAAGTAAAGGGCATTCCTTTGTTATTGGTTCCATGTCTTGTAATTAATTGTCATGTATTGAAGTTCCAAAATGTAAACAGATGCCTTTCTTTGTTCATAATAATTATTATTTAGTTTTGCAAATTTGAGTTGTGAATATTGACAAGTTGTTGCTAAATAATAGCTACTAAAAAGTTGTCCTAAAAAGGCTTGGGTACTTAAAATAAGTTTGCACTCAATACTTAGTGAAACTTAAATGATTTAAGACATTATTTACACATTGAAACTTATTGAAACTTGTGCTTTGAAATAATTAAAGTTAACTTGTTGTTTGTTGATATCCAAGTGAATTTCAATAGTCAGTGATTTGTTTGAACTGAATAACCTTTTGACTTATAAAGGCAAAGTTAATTTGTGTCTATCCATCGAACATAGTCCATAGATAAACTAGGGGTCTCGGAGGTTTAACTTTAGTGCCATAGATAGTCCACGGACTAATGATAAACTTCGTTTTGTACCTCTCCAGGCTACAAAGTATCTGTGTCCCAAATTTCAGACAAATTTGTTTCTATGTTTTTTTTAACAAATGTTTTTATTATATACTTTAGTAGTTATAACCTCTTGAGAGTTAGAGTTATAATTATATACTTGAGTTTTGTTGTTTTCTGATAACCTCCAAATATTTAAGAGTTTGTGTCATTATAAATACTTTGTTGTTGTAATATTGGAATTTTGTGGTTATTAATAACCTCCAAATATTGGAGACTTTGTGTTATAGTGAATATTTTGAATTTGTTGTTTTTGTTGATAAATTTGTGACGTTACAATGACGGCCTCCTCGGCTAAAGCCAAAATACGTTCTGAGTTACGGTGGTTAGCTTCTGCGGTTGCATTGTTGGATCGACCGGATAGGACGGAGGCCTTGTTGAACAGATACGTAGATCTGCCCATACGTTTGGCTGTTGTTGATGAACAGTATGCCTTATTTTTGGAAAAGACTGTTGAGGCCGATGTGGAAATGCGACAAGAAGTCGGTTTGGATGTGGACCAGTGTTATGATTTTGCGGACAGAATTACCCAGGTGGCTCGACCTTTGCAAGTGGCAAGAGAGAATGAACCGAGCCCGTCCCCGGTCACATCTAAGAGTATGCCCCCTCTATTTGCTAGATTGGCCCCCTTAGATTTAAGGCGTTTTGCTGGTCGTCTAGAGGACTGGGAGGGCTTTATTAATATTTTTGATAGTCTCGTACATGCCCGGGATGATTTGACCCAGGGCCAGAAGTTGGCTTATTTGTTATCCGTGTTGGAAGGGGAGGCCCTTGAATCGGTTCAACATTTGGCCCCCTCGGATGAAAACTACCCTATTGCTAGGGATTTGATTGCCCGTCGGTACCAGAACGTACGACGTCTGGCGGACAACCATGTTGCCGCCATTTTGAATTTACCCCGCGTTGCCAGCGTGATGCACTTGAGAGTGGCTTTGTTGAATCCGCTGTTGGTTGCCTACAACGCATTAAAAAACTTAAAACTCCCAGTGGAGCAGTGGTCGTTTTTGTTACTGCACATTGTCCTGGGAAAGTTGCCGGACTCTGTTAAGGTCCGTTTTGAGCAGCAGTATGGTGGGGATAGTGCGACTTATCTGCCACCCTTCTCGGACCTCTTGACGTTCCTGGAAGGAGAGAGTAGACTGGCAGATAATTCCTCTCTGGCCGGTCCTATGGGACCCGAACGACCTGTGCCACAGAGTAGATCCCCCACCGGACCCCCCCGTAGGGGGCGTATGGCCCCTCGCGCGCCCGGCCGCTATGCCGCCGTCCAGGAGACCGCCCGCTGCTTGTACTGTCGGGAACCGGGTCACAGCACGACCCGTTGTGATAAGTTCCTCGACCAGCGCGTCCAAGGCCGTCGAGCGATCGCGCGACAACAGACATGGTGCTACTCGTGCTTGGGCCTGCACATGCAGCGCGAATGTACCCAAGCGCACCCATGCCGCTTTTGTAAGGGCAACCACCATCCCCTCCTCTGCATGAACAGCCCAGAGGGCGGCGGAGCGCCGCAGCGTGTCGCTGCAGGATCACCTCGTATGGGTGGGGGTCTCGGACCCCCCGCGGTGTTTGCATCCCGCAGCAGTTCTAGTGGCCACCAGAGTGGCCCCAGACGCTCTCCGCCACGTTTGGAGCCTCAAACGGGCGGGGGTCCCAGGGACCCCCCCATGGGAAACCGATCCCCAAGGATGGGGATGAGTTATGCGAGCGTTGCCGGAGGTCGTAGAGGCCCCCCGCGACGTTTTGAGCCTCGCACGGGCGGGGGTCCCACGGACCCCCCCATGGGAAATCGGTCCCCAACTAGGGGGTTCGATTTTGCGAGCGTTGCGGGAGGTCGTAGAAGCCCCCCGCAACGTGTTGAGCCTCGCACAGCCGGGGGTCCCCGGGACCCCCCTTCTGAAAATCGGTCACCGTGCCCCCGCGACTATGGGGCGACGTACACGGTGGATGCTAGGCACCGATTCTCGCCGCCGCTCGCCGAATACCCGCGTTTGGAGCGGCGCCCGCCCCGTCTTCAAGGGGCCGGGAGATATAACCCGCCTGATACCGGGCGAATTGGACGTAGGCAGTATGTGGGAGAATGGGACCCACTGGATCGCTATGAGCGACCCCCTTACCATGGGGGGACGTCTGGGGACCCCACATACTAGCAATCAACGTGTTTACGGTCGATTGTAGCCACCCCTCCAGAGACCGTTTTGTTGCCCACGGCCTCTGTGCTTGTCAGGGGATTGAATGGCGACCTTGTGGAAGTTCGCGCCTTGTTGGATTCCGGTGCTCAGGGGTGTGTTGTGTCATCTTGGTTAGTTAGGCGGTTGGGCCTCAAGGTGCACCCCCACACGGAAGGCGTGAGAGGTGTTGGCGATGTGAAAGTCCCCGGGTTGTTAGGGCATGTTGACTTCACATTTACATCACGTAATAAGTCCACGCCAGGCATTAAGACCTCGGCGATTGTGTTGGACACAGTTGTTGGCCGTCAACCTTCAGTTGACTTGGGACCGAGTATGTTGTCTTTGGTGTCTGATTCCCCACTCGCCGATCCAAATTTCTTCCGCCCAGGCCCGATTGATGCTCTCCTTGGAGCCGATGTCCTGGGGCGAGTTTTGTTGACGGGGAAGCGAGTTTTGCAGCCAGATGGCTTGGTAGCTCTGCAGACGACACTCGGTACAGTTGTGATGGGCCCTGCTCGCCGCGTTTTGGATTCCCTTGATGAGGATCGCGGTCTTGTTTTTAATGTGTCTCTCTCCGAAGTGGTGCAGAAGTTTTGGGAGGTTGAGGAACCTCCACCAGCCCCGCGGGTCGACCCAGTAGCGGATGAATGCGAGTTGTATTACCAGAATAACACTGGTCGCCTCCGCTCTGGTCGTTTGATCACCCGTCTCCCCTTTCGTGCCGGCCGACCTCCTCTGGGCGAATCCCGACCGCTAGCGGAACGTAGGCTAGTGGCGATGGAGCGTCGCATGAGCAAGGATCCGGTCTTCCGCCAGAAGTATGTTGAATTCATGCGGGAGTATGAGGAGTTAGGGCACATGTCCGTGAGCGATTTGGATTGGCGCTCCGTTGAGCACTTCTTTTTGCCGCACCACGCCGTTTTGAAATCCGGAAAGATTCGGGTGGTCTTTGACGGTTCGGCTCCCACCTCTACTGGAGCGTCCTTGAACCAGTGTCTGCATGTAGGTCCCAAGCTGCACACGGAGATCTCAGACATTTTGACCAACTTCCGGCGGCACCAAATTGTATTTATGACTGACATCCGGATGATGTTCAGACAAACGGTCATCCATCCAGAGGATAGGAGGTACCAATTGATTTTGTGGAGAGAGAGTCCTAGGGACCCCTTGTTGATTTATGAATTGAATACGAATACGTACGGTTTGGCTTCGAGCCCGTTTGTTGCGATTCGTTCTTTGTTGGAGTTGGCCGAGAAGGAGCGCTTGAGATACCCTCGCGCCTCCGCCATTTTGGCCAGTGACGTCTATGTGGATGACATTTGCACGGGCGCCTCATCTGTCTCAGAGGCGATTGTCCTGAGAGACGAACTCACCGCCCTTTTGAAGTCGGGAGGTTACGAGTTGAGGAAATGGATATCCAACTCGTCTGATGTACTGGTAGGTTTGCCCGAAGAGCACCAGCAGGACCCCCACCTATTCGAAAATGTTGATAATCCCCATGTGGTGACCGTCCTTGGCGTACAGTACAAACCGGTCTCTGACACGTTCACTTATTGTGTGGATTTACGACCACCGAAAGTCTGGACCAAGCGTTTAGTATTGTCTTCTGTCGCACGTACCTTTGACCCCAATGGGTGGATTTGCCCCGTGCTGTTTATGGCCAAGTGTTTCTTGCAACGGTTATGGGCTTCGGGTGTGTCGTGGGATGAACCCCTCTCGGACGAGTTACTCCGAGATTGGTCGAGCTTCGTTTCATCCCTCCCCGAGATTAATGAAGTGCATTTGCCGAGGCTATTCCTCCCTTCTGAAAATTGTAAAGTTACTCTTCACGGCTTTTCCGATGCCTCCGAACGTGGATTTGCTGCGGCCGTGTACCTCCGCACCGTTACTGTTGACGGAGTTGTTGCTGTGCATCTGGTGATAGCGAAAAGCAAAGTCGCTCCCCTTCGGACTCGTCATACGATCCCGAGGTTGGAATTGTGTGGAGCTGCCCTCCTAATGCGTTTGTTGAACCACGTATGGCTCACATTAGGTCGATCTATTAAGATACAAGAGGTTTATGCTTGGACGGACAGTCAGGTCGTCCTTTGTTGGTTGAAGGCTCCGGCGCACACCTTGGACGTGTTTGTGGCCAATCGAGTGTCGCAGATTTGTAATTCCGACATCGAGTTGATTTGGAGACACGTGCCGGGAACCATGAATCCCGCGGATTGTGCGTCTCGGGGTTGTGTAGCCCCAACCCTAATTAACCACCCCCTCTGGTGGGGCCCACAGTGGTTGATGCGGCCTGAGTCGGAGTGGCCGCCCTCTCCAGCGTTGTCGAACGTAGCCGTTCCTGATATGCGGGCATGCGTCCTGGAGACTAACCCCGCCGGGGAAAAGGATTTGTTGTTGGATCGGTACAGCTCCTTACAGAAGCTGCTTGGTGTTACCGCTTGGATCAGACGTTTTGCGTACAATTGCAGAAACCCACGCGCGAGGCGTGATTCGTCGGTTCTCACTCCGGACGAGCGTAGGGACGCGCTCTTGTTTTGGGTCCGGAGAGTACAAGCTGATAGTTTTGAGTCCGAGATTGAAATTTTGCGTTTAGGCCGTCGCAAGTTGAAGGGCGCGGTATCGCGATTAAATCCCTTCTTGGACGAGAGTGGGCTTTTGCGAGTCGGCGGAAGACTTCGAAATGCGAACCTGCCGTATGGAGCTCGTCACCCCCTTTTGTTACCTAAAGCCGGACATTTGACTCAACTGATAATAACAGATCGCCATGTGAATGCACAACATGCTGGCTGTAATGCTTTGTTGGCCATTTTGCAGCGTGAATTTTGGATTTTGTCTGCTCGTCGAGCCATTCGCACTGTGGTTTTCCGTTGCCTGCCTTGTTATCGATTGAAGGCCGCGACCATGCAGCCCCAGATGGGTGATTTGCCTGCTGATCGCGTCACGGAATGTAGAGCTTTTGCCGGAGTCGCCACCGACTTCGCCGGTCCCTTTACTGTAAAGGCTTCGAGACTGCGTAATGCTAAAACCTATAAGGCGTACTTGTGCGTGGTTGTGTGTTTGTCCACCAAGGCTGTCCATTTGGAAATTGTCTCGGAATTGTCTACCGAAGCCTTTGTCGCCGCCTTGAGCAGATTTGTTTCCCGTAGAGGACTGCCGACATTGATACGTTCCGATTGTGGTACTAATTATAAGGGAACGTGTAATTATCTTAAGGAAGTAGTTAAGTTTTTTGTTGATAATAAAATAGACATTGGAACCACCCTCTCCCGGCGTGGGATAATCTGGAAGTTTAGCCCTCCAGCTTGTCCGACCTGGGGAGGAATTTTTGAAGCTTGTGTAAAGGCTGCCAAGACACACTTGCGTCGCGTGATTGGAGAAACTATTCTCACGTTTGAGGAACTTGATACGGTATTTTGTAAAATTGAGGCCGTCCTCAACTCGCGACCCTTGTGCCCGTTGTCTTCGGACCCGAATGACCTGGAAGCGTTGACCCCAGGTCATTTCTTGATCGGACAGCCCCTTTTGGCTTTGCCTGAATATCCGATTCAGGATGTAGGATCCCATCGTTTGTCGCGATACCAACTTTTGAAACAGATGTCCCAAAACTTCTGGGCACGTTGGTCGATGGAGTATTTGCATATCCTACAACAGCGCGTGAAGTGGACAGATAAAACCACCCCACCCCAGACTGGCGACCTCGTGTTGATTAAGGATGCTAACCTGCCGCCCCTATGTTGGCGAAGGGGGCGCATTGTTAAACTCTACCCCGGAACTGACGAAGTTCCTCGTTTTGCTGAGGTTTTGGTTCGAGATTCGGTTTTGAAGAGAGCAGTTAGTGGGCTCTCCCGATTACCCGTAGATTGACGTACCGTTCTTAACGGTCCGGGGCGGGGGGATGTTCGGAAAAGATCGACGTTTCTGAACGCATCTCTAATGTCACGTCAAATTGACATTTCGCTGTCACTTGAAGTTGACAGTTCCTCTTGATTGGAATTCTTGAAAGAAAAAATGTCGGATTAATTTTCGCTGAATTGCTAAAAAACGCTCGCGTTGAATATGCCTGGCATATCGAGCTTGAATTGAATCTTAAATTATCTATTTGATCCCGTTTTGTACGACCAAGATTTTGGTCCGGTCGCGGTGCTTTGAAAGATAACCTTCCACCACACGCGTTGTTGTCGGGACAATATATCTTAATAAGCAAGCCCCGCGTGTGTTATTGTGTATTGTTGAAGCGCCCAGTGTCTTGGGACCGCTGTGTAGTATTTGTTTTGTGAGTAAGGTGACGAATTGGTAAGGTCTGCAGAAGAACACGGAACACATCATAGGGGGCCCCCTTACACCACTTCTGCCCCGGAGACCTTCGACACCACAGACCCGTATGTAAAATTCACCTTAATTTCAATTAAGTCGCTGTGTATCGCAGTTCAATTGTTCAGTTACATCCCGGCTGAAACCAAGTTTTGTCCGGAGTCTCTCCTAGTAATTTTCGCTTCCACTGCGCTATGCCGATTCCGCGGGTCTAGGCAGGGGTGTACTGAACAATATGCATAACTGAAACATGGTTAAACCGCGAAAAATTGGAGCTTTTTAACATCCCGGGTTATCAATTAGGATGTTATTTTTGCCGGAAAACCCTAAAAGAAACAGAGGGTGGTGGAGTGTGCATATTGGTTAAAGATTGTATAGAAGTTAAAACGCGTAGTGATATCGAACAATTGTCACTTGAACGTATATTAGAAATAAGTGCAATAGAATTAATTAAGTATAATATAATTGTTATTAACGTTTACTGGCCAAATAGTAAAAAAAATGAGGAAATATTCTTAAAAACCCTCGAAAACCTTTTACAATTACTATCATTAAAAGACAAAACAAAGTCAATTTTATTGGGTGGTGACTTCAATGTAGACTTTTTGAAATATAATAAACAGAAAAATACCTTAATTAATCTAATGCGATTGTATGGGTTTACCCAATTAGTTAATGAGGCCACAAGAGTCACAAAAAATGGCTCTTCATGTATTGATCTTTTATTCTCAAATTTCAAAAATTTTAAAAATCAGTTAAGTGTACTAGAGCTAGGTTTTTCTAATCACAGAGGTGTACTATTCAAAACTCCTGTATCTACAAATCGTCATTGTGTAATGTCTGTTAACAAAAGATTATTTAATGATAAAAATATTGACAAATTTAAAAATGAACTCAAGTTAATTGATTGGAATAAGCACTTAGATTCAAAAGATAATGTTAATATTAATTATAATAAATTCATAAATATTATAAAGGACTTGTTAAATAAATGCATACTTACCTATAAAATCAATTAAGAAAAATACTCAAAAAACGTATCTTACGCTAGGACTGAAAAACTCCTGTCGAAATAAACGATTATTAAAAATTATTCTTACTGAAACAAACAATGAAATTATAAAAGAACATTATTCAGTTTATAGAAAAACATTGAAAAAAGCCATACAAATGTCAAAAAAACTAAATAATATACACAAATATAAAAATTCAAAAAACAAAAGTCAAGCAATGTGGCAAATAATAAACTCAACAACTAATCGTAAACCTCAAATAAATACTCAGAATATACATTTAAAACAAAACAAAACCCATATTACCGACTCATACTTAGTAGCTAACTATTTTAATGATTTCTTTACATCAATAAGCAACTCTACAAAACCAATCGACTTGCAAAATACAAAAATTAATAACACTAATAATAACAGTTTTTATTTATACCCTATTGACCAAAATGAAACATACAAAATTATAAAAAATCTTAAAAACCTGACAAGTTCTGGTATAGACGAAATTCCACCCATCCTTGTAAAATCGTGTGCTGCCGAATTCGTCTTACCTTTAACCCTAATAATAAATCAGTCATTTCTTGAAGGTAGCTTCCCTGACGCTCTTAAATTGTCATTGGTAAAGCCAATACACAAAAAAGGAGAGAAATCAGACCCAAATAATTTTCGACCTGTAGCTTTATTATCAACTTTTTCCAAAATCCTAGAAACAGCGATGGCACGTCGTCTTCAATCGTTTGTTAATAAGTATAAGATTTTTAATGAATGTCAGTACGGTTTTCAAAGACATAGGTCCACTATTTTAGCGGTATATAAATATATACAAAAAGCTTTTGATATCATCAATTACAAAGATTACGCTGTAGGGTTGTTACTCGACATGAGCAAGGCATATGACAGAGTCGATTACCATACCTTACTTCAAAAACTCTTTGGCTATGGCGTTAGAGGCATTGCATTCGAGTGGTTTAAGTCATACTTGTACGGTCGCTCACAATGTGTGGAAGTTGTAAATACTAATTATGTATCGGGCAAAATTGAACGAGTAAGATCGGAGACAGTCTCTATCTCAGGCTCTATTCCTCAGGGAAGTGTGTTGGGGTGTATTCTTTTTTTGATTTACATCAACGACCTTCCAAAATCACTAGAAAAGGACTGCATTGCTTTTGCCGACGATTTTTCAGTAATAATAAACTGTAACAACCAAACTACCTTAAAGATAAAACTTGATGCAATCTTGAACTCTATAACTACCTGGCTAAATAATAATAACTTACAGTTAAACCTAAAATAAACGAAACTTATCCTATTTAAACCCTATCAAAAAGAACCTCTAGAGATAGACTATTCATTCGAAGACACAAATATAGAGACAGTTGACTCAGCCACCTTATTAGGTATAGATTTGGACACCCACTTAAATTGGAAAAAATATATGCAAACTCTATCGGGGAAACTGTCATCCTTTGTTTATGCATTGCGCCAACTGAAAAGAGTCACCAATTTGAAGACTGCCCTTACGGCCTATTATGCGTATGCTCATTCGAGATTAGCATACGGTGTCATATTGTGGGGTAATAGCTGCAACGTACAGGACATTTTTATACTTCAAAAGAAATGCATTAGAATATTGTCGAATTTAGATCAAACCGATTCATGTCGGCCATACTTTAAGGAACTTGGGATATTAACATTAACATCTTTGTATATCTGTTGCAAATCAAACCTGTTTGCTAATCATTTATGGTTTTTTACTCTTTGTTTTATTATAAATAAGTTAGTTTTTGTTTTGATTCTGTCATTGTCTGTCTTTGTGTGTGTTGTCGTATAGTACAAAATTTATACTAAAAGCATCTTTTATTACTACAATTCACGTAAGTTCCTCGCCCTCACCAACATCACAGCTACAAGCCCACGCGTCCGTTACAATTTGGTCCTTCTCCACAAAACGAACCAGTATTTTTTCATATTTTTTTCGTCTATCAAAATTCAAAAATTTCCGTTATATTTCACATTTGCCGTGACGTTTCCACATGCCCATCACGAGAAGCCACGCGAAAAAGGTTTCGATGGCGGAAGCACAAGCAAAGTCAGATTCTGGAGCAGCTCGCTCCACGGGCAAGCATGTTGGTGGGAGTGATAAAAGTGAACAAAGCAGTGCGAAATCGAGTGCTACAGTTCAAGCGCGCAAGCTTGCCGCGGAGGCGCAGCTACGCCGCCGACAATTTCTGCGAGAAAAAGAAATTGAGGAAATGGAGCTGCGTGCTCAGCTTGCTGCGATTGAGGCCGAGTCAGGCGGCTCGCTTGGCTCACATGGAAGTCAACTAGCTTCTCAAAGGACAAAGGAGTGGGTAAATAATGCCGAAACCGAACAGGTACAATTTTCTTTACCTACTCAATCTAACAAAAACGCCGAACAAATACCGTTTCCCATAGCTACTCAGTCTAGCAAAAACGTTGACCTTTCCGTAGCAGACATGTCCACATTGATACATGCGGTAGCAGAAACAGCCGCTACCACAAAAGTACTGGCGGAAAGTCAAACATTTAAAAAACAACATCATGTAGAATTACCGATATTTACGGGCAACCCGTTGCACTGGCTCTCTTTTAAGAAAACGTTTGACAGCACTAAAAATATGCTTTCTCCGCTAGAAAACATCACCCGGCTCCAGCACGCACTGCGCGGCCCTGCGCGCGATGCTGTTGCGTCTCAGCTACTGTTGGCCGATACACCGGAAGACATCTTACTTCAGCTGGAGTACCAGTTTGCGCGGCCTGAAGTGATTGTTTTCCACGAAGTGGCAGCCCTGAAGAAGCTACCTAACCTGACAGCGGACTTAAAGGGTTTGCCTTCGTTTACTAGCGCTGTACAAAATAGTGTAGCGTCAATACGGCTGCTTAATCAGGTCGAGTACCTTTATTCTCCAGAACTGTTTTACTGCATAATAAATAAATTGAATCACACACTTAGGATGAGATGGACAGATTACGCCTTTGACTTCTGTGAAAATCAACCTAAGTTGGAACTTTTAAAAAACTTCTTGGTTAGGGAACTAGAACGTCACGTGAAGTTTGGCATGTCTCCTGAGTCCATACAATTTTCTCAAAATCCTAAATTTCCTTTACTCAAGCCTGCTTATCGACCTGAGATTTCTACACATGTTTTAAATAGCATTAAAACAAAAACTGTTTGTATTTACTGTGACAAACCACACAGCATAAACGACTGCTCGGATTTTAAACTTCTTACAGCTGTAGATAGATGGAGTTGGATTCGCAATAAGAAGGTTTGTTACAGATGTCTCAAATCAAACACACATACTTGGAACACATGTAAAGTAAAACCATGTGGCATTGACGGTTGTACTCGAAGACATCACGCACTACTTCACAACGACTCGTCGACGGCGCAACAGGGAACTTCACACTACTGCGTTGAAGAGGTCGTAGGGTTGTCTACCGACCAACCAACCTTGTGCCCAGAACAATACGCACCAACTACCTTATTGAAAATAGTACCCGTCACTATCAGTGGTCCCGCAGGGTGTCTTGACACTTTCGCCTTGCTGGATGACGGTAGTACGGCTACATTGATTGACACTAAAACGGCTAACAAAATTGGGGCGACAGGTCCCTCTGATTACATTAAAATTAATGCGGTAGGTGGCATGAACACTCATGTAAGCGTTTCTTACGTAAGCTTTGAAATTAAGGGTAAGTACACATCGGAAGTTTTTCAAATAAAAAACGCAAGAACTATTGATAAGCTATCTTTTCATACGCAAAGTATTCAACGTCAGAACATTGAAAAATATGAACATCTCTCAGACTTAGCTGACCTGCTTACGTACACTAATGCTGTACCGACAGTCCTTATAGGCGCTGAAGACTGGCACATATCAATAACGCGTGAGGTCCGTAAAGGGCTCCGCACACAACCCGTTGCTTGTCTCACAGCATTAGGATGGACACTTTACGGTTCTGTAGGAAACAGAACAAGACGCACTGCGTTCGTTAACCACACAAGTTTTACCAACAACGAACACAGTACGTCTGATATTTCTTTAGAGCATCTCGTAAAGGAGCATTATAGGCTGGAAGCCATCGGTATCTCTAAGCAAACACCTTTAAAAAAAAACGATCAGCGCGCAGTTGAGATTCTAGACTCTACAACTGAAAGGTTACCATCAGGACGATTTTCGGTAGGGTTACCTTGGCGTCAAGGCATCACGACTGTACCCGATAGCTATTTTCAGGCTGAGTCGCGCCTTAAGGGTTTAGAAAGACGCATGGCGAAAGATAGTGGTTTTGCGGAATCTTATCACAATTATGTAGCAGACGTGATTAAGAAGGGCTACGCGGAAGAGTGTGCTGTGGACACGTACCACACGAAGCACATCTCTACGAGTCCCATAAACACCGAGGCAGCTGCTCCACGCTGGTATTTGCCACATTTTGGAGTATACCATCCTCAAAAGAAGAAGCTTCGTGTGGTACACGACGCAGCCGCAAAAACACTGGGAGTCAGTCTGAACTCATTACTTCTTCCTGGGCCTGATCTCCTGCAGTCTCTTGTTGGAATACTGTACAGGTTTAGGGAAGGTCGTTACGCTATGACAGCGGACATCAAGGAGATGTTCCCGCAGGTAAGAATACGAGAACAGGATAGAGATGCCCTACGTTCTCTCTGGAGATCGGACCCAATGGAAGTCGTTAAGGAGTACAGAATGACTTCGGTTATTTTCGGTGCTTGCTCCAGTCCTTTTATTGCGCTTTACATTAAAGATAAGAATGCTGATGAGTTAGCGCACATACACCCTGCGGCTGCTGATGCAGTTGTCCATGATCACTACATGGACGATTACATAAGCAGTCACGATGACATTGACAGGGCAGCTCAATTAGCTTCTGACATTGTCACCGTACACAAGGCAGCTTGCTTCGAGATGCGTGGTTGGATAGCGAATGATGAACGTGTTCTTGCGATGGTGCCTCCCGAGTTGCGTGCAGTCACTACATCGGAAGTCTCCCTAGGCAACCAGGCATCTCCAAGTAACACCATACGCGCTTTAGGAGTGATATGGAATCCAAAAGAAGACTATTTAGGCTTTAGGTCAGGTCTTGATGTAACACTCCTGCATCCAAGTACTACGCTAACAAAACGCGAAGCCCTGTCACAACTTATGCGTGTGTACGATCCGTTAGGACTCTTAGCTCCAGTTGTTATCAAAGGACGTATAATGTTTCAAAGGCTCTGGCGTAGCAACATTGGATGGGACGCTAAGCTTCCCGCTTCTGAAGCCAAGGCCTGGAGAGACTGGTTTTCAGAACTAAGTCTTATAACAAACATGCGAATTCCACGTTGTTATTTTAGCCATAACATTTCAGAACGTGAACTTCACATGTTTGCTGATGCAAGCGAGCTGGTATATGCCTGTGTAGCCTTTTGGCGATTTATTCTACCAGACGGCAGCTACAGGCTCGCTTTGATCGGCAGCAAAGCGCGAGTCACTCCACTAAAACCTGTATCTGTGCCTCGTCTAGAACTTCAGGCAGCACTGATGGCTTCTCGGTTAGCTACAACTATCACGGAAAGCCATCGAAACAAATCAGTGCGGGTGATCTACTGGACTGACTCGCGGACGACTCTATGCTGGATACGGTCTGACGCTCGTACTTTCCGTCCATTTGTAGCTCAGCGCGTTGGTGAAATCACGGAAAGTACGTGCGCCACTAACTGGCGGTGGGTTCCATCAGAACACAACGTCGCCGATGATGCAACGAGGGTTCACCCATTGGACTCGGGTTCGAGATGGTTTACGGGTCCGTCCTTTTTGCTTGAGCCAGAAACTATGTGGCCAGTTGAGTCATCGACGACCGTCGCACCACTCCTCACAGAACTCAAATCAGCGAACCTGTGCGAAGTGGTGGGACTGACAAGTACGAATGAGCCCTTGCCAGAAACCATAACGGCGAATCCAGACCGTTTTAGCGACTGGACTCGGCTCATAAGGGCAACTGCTCGAGTTCACCAAGCCGCGACATTCTTCAAAAGACTATTAGGACCTCATGCTCAAAATTCTAAATCTCGACGCAACAATTTTTCTACTTCATTAAACACCTCATCAGTTTGTAATTCATCGTCACGTAACTGTGGAGTAGGGTCGCAACGATCTACGTCTCTGTCCAATTTTCCCGCACTCACAGCAGAACACGTCAGATCAGCTGAAGAACATGTTTTGAAACGGTGCCAGTTGGACTCCTTTCTTCAGGAAATTAAATGTATCCTGAGCTCTCGGATGCTGCCGAAGAACAGTTGCCTGTTGAAACTATCACCAGTATTGGACGCAGATAACACGTTGAGGCTCTCTGGTCGCATCCGAAAGGCATCTCACATCAGCGATGACACGAGAACTCCTATTTTATTAGATGGACGTCACCCTACCGTACGCCTACTGATACACCATTACCACAAAAAAATGGCACACGCAGGTAATGAAACAGTGGTCAATGAGATGCGCCAAAAGTACTGGATTACACGACTTCGTCCGACTGTGAGGTCTGTCACCAATGCATGCCGATTTTGCAAGATAAGGAAAGCGATGCCATTGAACCCTCCTACCGCCGACCTACCATCCGAACGTCTCGCTCACCACACCAGACCATTCACGCACGTGGGGTTAGACTATTTCGGACCCGTTGAAGTTACAGTCGGCCGCCATAGAGAGAAACGTTACGTTGCCCTATATACATGCTTAACCGTTAGAGCACTCCACCTAGAGGTCGTCCACAGCCTTACCACCGACTCGGCCATAATGAGTTTACGGCGTTTTATGGCAAGAAGAGGGACACCCGCCACCGTCTACTCTGATAACGGGACAGCCTTTGTGGGCGCAAGCAAGGAGTTAAGGACGTTTTTTGGAACAGAAGTAGAAGATTTCGCAGCAACCCGTCAAATCACGTGGAAGTTTATACCACCTGCAGCACCGTCGTTTGGAGGATGTTGGGAGCGGCTAGTGCGGTCAACCAAAACAGCATTACGAGTTACCCTCTATCAAAGAGCACCCAAAGATGAGACTTTGCTGACATTACTCCTGGAAGCGGAGGCGGTTATTAACTCGAGACCTCTATCCCACGTAAGCGTCGATGCGGCAGACGAGGAGGCACTCACACCATTCCACTTCCTGATCGGACAATCTTCCTCAATGACAGTCCCTGCTCCTGCGTTGACAGATGCGGTCCTGGTAGGAAGGTCAGAATGGCGTAAAGCGACACGCCTGGCAGACCTCTTTTGGGCTCGCTGGGTCAAAGAAGTTTTGCCGTTATTACACACGAGGCCACCGGTATCCAACCTACAGAACAGCATTGGCGTCGGTGACGTTGTCTTGATTGCCGATGGAAACCTGCCGAGAGGTGTGTGGCCGAAAGGCCGGATATCAGACGTTTACCCAGGCAGGGACGGCGTGGTCAGGGTTGTAGACGTTGCGACGAGGGGGGGAGTTCTACGCCGCCCGGCTAAAAAGGTCATTAAGATTTAACTTTTTTCACAATTTTGCAACATCTTCCTTAGCGATAAGTCGTTATTATTTTATTTTTACTTTGATTTGCCTATTTTTTGTTGTGTATTTTCATACAAGGGGGGAGAATGTTGCAAATCAAACCTGTTTGCTAATCATTTATGGTTTTTTACTCTTTGTTTTATTATAAATAAGTTAGTTTTTGTTTTGATTCTGTCATTGTCTGTCTTTGTGTGTGTTGTCGTATAGTACAAAATTTATACTAAAAGCATCTTTTATTACTACAATTCACGTAAGTTCCTCGCCCTCACCAACATCACAGCTACAAGCCCACGCGTCCGTTACAATATCTTTGAGGCGTGTAAATTTGTAAGAAAACATAGTGATCTATATTCTCCCATAAAAACTATTAGACGCAACAATAGCTATAAAAACAAACTAAAAGTGCCCATAACGAAATTGAAATTATATTCTGACGGTCCTCACTCAATGATGATAAAAATTTATAACAAAATTCCGAACTACATTAAAGACATAGAGAAGCCCTCAATCTTTGAAAAAGAACTTAAGCAATATCTCCTCATTAAAAGCTATTATAATGTTAGTGAGTTTTTTGTCGACAAATCCAACTAAATTCTGAGATGCTGTTATGTGTATTGTTGCATTGTAATATAAAAAATAGGTTTTGGTTTTGTTTGTATACATTCTGATTTTTATTATTAATGTGATATTGACATTTAAATTATTGCGTGAAATTATTATTCTGATCATATTATTATATATTCACATTGACATTTAAATTATTATATAAAAATTATTATTCTGATCATTATTATTATATAGCGACATTGACATATTATTACTTTTTATTATTTTTTTTACTATTAATAGTTTACCAAACAGACTGTATTTTGCAAAATAGATTTTAATTATTGTTTAAATTAGAAGTATAAATAGCACTCTCTCATATATTCCTACGCCCTTGCAGGGTGTCACACGATCTGTACCAAAATTTTCCATCTATGTACTTGTGACATGCAATGAAATAAATGAAATGAAATGAAATGATAGTACACATACTATCCCTATAATAAATAAAATAATTATCCATAACGCTGCACAAACTTGTTAATCAACATTAAATGTTAAATTTCATAGTCTTCTTTTTATTTAAGATGCTATATGATTTAGAAGAAATGCTTTGATATAATCGAACCTTTCGATCGGTACAATAAAATTAGAGAAATATTTTTTTATAAATTCATCGAGTTCGATTCCCAGTTCAGACAGGCGATTATTTAAAATTCTTAAAATGCAGTTCGTTTTCATTTTAAAATAAAAATGAAGTCTCTATTCAGTAAAATTTAATATCTTCAGTATTTACGGTACTTTCCTTCCATGTGACATAGTTTTGGGACGCCGTGTGTATAATAAACTAGCGGCCGCCCGCGGCTTCGCACGCGTGGATTACACGACGTCATCCCGGGGAATTAAATATATTTTTAAGATAAAAAACAGTTCTTAAGAACAATTAACAACAAAAAGAACAATTCTTAAGAAAATCTTTTATTTGAAAGCTCAAGCAAGATATTATAAGAGAGTGGTGAAGGCGGTTTTTTTTTAATAATTTTTAATTCACTCTTTTTATTGCATCTTTTTTTTTTTTTTTTTTTTTTTTTTTTTTATCCACAACGGGGTAGCACTTAGCCTTCATCACACCTGATGATAAGTGGTGATAAGGCTGAAGGTGGAAGCGCACTACTCCCGGAATCCTCAATCACTGAGGAACTGGCTATCTTATCATGCAGGCAATTTTCATATAAGTATCCTGATAAATAGGTATGATAGTTGAACATCCGTCTTAAATTCATATGAAGTGGTAACGAAAACGACAGTATTTTCAAAATTTCCTGAAAACTACTGAACGGATTTCAAAATTGGGACCAACTTGGGAAAATACCTGATGTTATAACGTTTGAATCATTTCAATCGGTTCAGCCGTCTTCAAGTAATCGGTGTACATACATATTTAAAAAAAAACGCGACGAATAGATAACCTCCTCCTTTTCAATTTTTGAAGTCGGTTAAAAATGCTTCTATACGATCCTAAATATTTTTGGTGTCCACTAATTAAACCTAATTTTCAATAGTATATGTTACCCCATTTAAGAATAATCTTGATATTTCGTATTTTTTTGAGGTATTTTCGAAAATAAAAAGTGTCGAGGCAAAATCATAAAATCGTGTTTCTTAAACTATATCTACGATTCTAGATAAAGGTATGAAGAAATATATATCTTACTAGCTGTTGCCCGCGACTTCGTACGCACGGTAGAGTGACTTTTGTATTTGTTTATTTTATGTGTCATCTACACATCCTTCCAGTGACCGCAAAGTATATGTGTGTGTGTGTATAGATGTAGATCTCGGAAGCGCGGAATTCAGTTTTGCGCTCGCGATTGCTTGTTAACCGAGCTTCACGGTCCTCATCGGTTTTAAGAGCACGAAGTAACCTCATCCTCTTAGCTGACCTAGAGTCTTGCGATAAATTACAAATATTTTTTTAGGCACTTTAAATAACAATAATCGTAATCAAATCACAATAATCAATGTCCGTTTTCCAACAATTCAAATTGAACTACAAATCAATAAATCGAAATCTAATTCAAGTGTATTTTATTTATCGTATTTTTAATTCATTAAAATCACAATAACTGAGTTTTCTCAGGGTGTCAGCCGTCAATAGTAAGCAATATAATAATATAGTCTCACACTTCTGTCTGTTCCTGTGACAGCCGTAGCAGAGGAGCCACTTGCAATTCGAAATTAGCTGTCAAAATGGACTGTCGTAAGAAAACTGTTTTAGTTCCAAAGATTATCACCGGAACAGAAAAGCACGTAAAGAAGCCATCATGTTAGTGGCTTTGTAGTGAATACAAATTGTACTTAAAGTATTTTATTTTTTATTGATTGATAGGCAAGCGCTTGTTCGCTATCACGCCCCTAAGCGTTGATGCGATCTACGATGAATCGCGCTTGCCTAATGCTGCGTACGCACCGGACCAACGAAGGCCTACGAACGCCATCCAAAGGGTTCTGTTTTCCCCTTTCAATCAGATGATCAGAAACTCCGAATGTGAACTGGAATCGCTCCCAGTGATCCTTTACCTAGCTTTAGATTGATCTTCGAAGGCCAGTAACGTGAAGCGAGCAATGCCTGATGTCGTTCGTTGGCGTTCGTGGGGCCGGTCTGGGCGCAGTCTAAAAGGTACCGGTATAAAATATACTAAGATTTATTACATTATTTGTCTTAAACATGGTATTAGGTACATTATTGAATTAAACAAATAATGGAAAATATGCTGAAATTGAAAAAATGTCTAAGTAATAAGTATCACAGAAAAAAAACTTTTACAAAGTTTTGACCTAGAATCATAAGATTTGGCAAAACTGCAGATCTTACAGTAAAAATAAAGGTTAAAAAATAATGATAATTTATAGTTTAATCACTAAAAAAACTAATTCCAACTTATATTTGTAGTTAATTTCATACAAAATGTGTACATAGCTCTTCAAATATAAGTTTCTCTACGTTTTATAAGATGTCAAGAAATCTTTCCGCAATAAAAGGTATAAGTAAGTTGTTACTACACAAAATTTGGTAAAAATCCGTCCAGTAGTTTTTGCGTGAAAAGTGAACATACAAAGAAGAGATGCCTGCAAATATAAGTTTGTCAACGTTTTTTTAAATATTAAGAAATATTTCCGCAACAAAAGGTACCCTATATGTTGACTCAGGTTATAAGTTATTACTACACAAAATTTGGTAAAAATCCGTCCAGTAGTTTTTGCGTGAAAAGCAAACATACAAACAGACGCCCGCAAATATAAGTTTGTCAACGTTTTTTTTATATATAAAGAAATTTTCCCGCAATAAAAGGTACCCTAAACCCTATATGTTGACCCAGGTTATAAGTTATTACTACACAAAATTTGATAAAAATCTGTCTAGTTGTTTTTGCGTGAAAAGCAAACATATAAACAGACGCCCGCAAACATAAGTTTGTCAACGTTTTTTTAAATATAAAGAAGTTTTCCCGCAATAAAAAGTACCTTATATGTTGACCCGGGTTATAAGTTATTACTACACAAAATTTGGTAAAAATCCGTCCAGTAGTTTTTGCGTGAAAAGCAAACATACCGACGTCCGCAAATATAAGTTCGTCAACGTTTTTTTAAATATAATGACATTTCCCCGTAATAAAAAGTACCCTATATTATGTTGACCCTGGTTATAAGTTATTACTACACAAAATTTGGTAAAAATCCGTCCAGTAGTTTTTGCGTGAAAAGCGAACATACAAACAGATAAACAGACAAACAGACAAAAATTTTAATATCTTTTGTTTTGGGGTCTTTATCCTGTACACATCACATAGCAGTAATTATTTTTTTTAAATATTTCATGTACAGACTTTTTTCCGTTTCTGTTTTATTATATGTATAGATTACCAGATTTATAAAAACTCTAACCGTCCTATACTTTTATATCAAAAAGTCCATACTTTTTCCGAGTAGCGCCTTAACGGAACCGACTGTTGGTAAACGTAGGCCTTATGTGAATGTATAAAACCACTAGCTTTCCGCCCGCGTGTACTACACGGCGTTATCCTGAGATAATGTGATATTTTTCCGGGATAAAAAGTAGCCTATGTATAAAATCCTCCAGCTCCCTATCTACCCCTACCCCCGTCAAAAAATCACATTGATCCGTTGCTCCGTTTTGAAGGGAAAGACGGACAAATAAATAATGATTTTTCCCGTGGAAATATGATAAGTACATTTCTGTGGTAAAAAGTAAAAGCAGCCTATTATACTTAATCTTTCCCATGGTCTCAAACTATTTACTTATAAACCAATTTCTGCCCGCAAATTTCCTGCGCTTAAAGTTATTTTCCCATCATCGCTCGATGGGTTTTTCAGCTGAAGTGAGTGGCAGACGAGACGCAGAGATGCGGTGGCCGTTGGAGCGGAGCTTCTGGAATATCAACCGCGTACAACGCCGCGGAAAGCCGCAGGTCCGATCGTTATGAGATCCTGGGGGAAGGCCTATGCTTAGCGGTGAGAGGCTATTGATGAGCATGCGGCTGCTAATGGTTGTGATGATGATGATAGTGAATTGTGTAGTATATTATACACGTTTTAATTAAAAAATCGGACGGAAATATACAAAATAACGAAATTATTTGGTAAAATTTTGTTTTTTCTCAATCGATTTTTTAATTTCCCAGTTGCTGCGGCCAAATGGCGTGCCTATACAGGGTGTTTTTCTATAAGAGCAAAACCTCTTAGTTGCAGAGTTGGCTCCTTAATAAAAGTAGTTCATATTCATGTGCACAATCACCCACCACCTAAAAGGTTTTGCGCTTATAGAAAAACACCCTGTATATGTTAAGGACAACAAGTAGAACATGATGTAACAACATAGCATATGTATTGCTACAAGGGTTGGACCAAACTCCATACATTCCTGTCCATTCTCCTTTTCGATACCCATTTGACAACCCTGGCGGAAGTCTTTGAGACAATTTTTTTTTTTTACTTTAAATATCTGAATTTTGTACAAATGGAAAAAAAAACAGCGAAGCAGGGGGGCGAAGGGGCGCAGCCCCCCGTCACCCAAGAAATCCTAACAGTCAGTAAGCTAGGGTAGAAGAACAGTGACTAAAACGCCGCGCGAGCCGTGCGAGCGAAGCGCAAGAAAAGATTTTTTTTTGTTAAAAAATATATAAGTAGGTACCCTTAAGTATAATATAATTATACATTTTAAACCGATTCGCTTCGGCTAATGTTGAAATAACTTGACGCAAATAAACATTTTATCGAACATTAGCCACCCGTCAAACATAAACTTAAGTATTTGATTGAATCAGGCGTCACTTGGCGGAAGTCCCTAACCATTGTGAAAAATAAATAACTTAAGTTTAGCCGGCTAATCTAAGTTTATGTTCACACCCATCTTTTGCCGTAACGTAACATATTTATATTATAGCTACCTATTTTTAATAGACAATAATATTTTGAAGCACAATTTTTGTATGAAGTGCGTTATCTACGGATGGTAGTAGGTAATTAATGTAGAAAACCGATACGCACGGTACCGCGCCAAACAAGTATGTTTCCGCCTTCAATCACAAGCCGTCGGAAACATTCCCGGCAGGCAGCAGAATGTATGCATTGTCACTTTAGCCCTTGAACAGGCATCCGTCCCTCGGTCAAAAACCCGAAATAAGTGCCTACCGCGTGCTACCGCTTCGGGTATATCTCGGGATAACAAGGGCGCATTCCGAGTCACGCTGTCAGCGATGTCATCGCGCTGATTTGCGCACCGAATCAACCGTGAGCGCGACGACATCCCGCCCGTGTGACTTCACTGATTGCGTCATAACATCCGCCATCTTGTGCTTACGCCGCCCATGCTCCGAACCATAATCACTGTGAGCGTCCTGTCAAAACTGACAGTTGTTTGTTTAAATATTTACTTCAGCAGGTGTATTTTTTATTAATAAATAGTTAAAAAACCGTATCCAAGTGCGAGTCGGAATCGGCGAGTAGAAGTAAGAAGATACGTTCTCAGCGTCAATGTTTCTTCAACATTATCCATCTTCCGTTTAATTCTAATATAATAAAATTAATAAAGTAGTCGGAATTTGAGGTTATTCAGTGAGCGTTATGAGCGCGATGACGAACGTTTCGATTCCGATCCGAATCGTTGAGAGAAACATAGTGCATTCAATTCGCAATACGATGCTGAGCAAACTACTGTCTGGTTTTGGGTTAATCCATTAACACGTTGTATACTTAGGTATTTGGATAAAGATTAATACTGATTAGGAGAAATTAGCTTTGCAAATAAATTAACCTTTTTAAATTAATTACTTGAAGATAAAAATGGTTACTGACTGTGAGTGAACCGTAGAATTTTTAAGTGATTTACGATTCGCGGGGCGCTCGCGAGTTCACAGTTCACTGCCAGCTGCCGCTGCGACCGCGCGAAGTGTAGTATCGCGATAGGTAATGACAAATAGAAGATTATTCTCAGGACACTTTTTCAAAAAGTGAATTATTGCTCAAAATAACAACAAAAACATTGAAAATATGAAAAAGTGAGATTATTTTCATTACTCTTCAGTCTTCACACATAAAAAAAGACAAAGACAGAGTTTTTGGAAGATCCTGCCCTTAACGCGAAATAGTATTTCTTTAATTGCTTTACAAGACTTTAGTAAGAGCAAGAGCAAAAACTGTGCATTAAAAATGTTTTATTTAGATAATAGTGTTACTACTGGCTGAGAAGTAGGTATTCCTTCCCAGTCACACTATCTTTGGGTTTTTTTTTTCATTTAAATTTTGTCCCTACGAGTCAGTGTCTCGTTTGCTGCGACAGGTTGGGAACAAACGATAAAATTTTGTCTATGTGTTCCATTGTGAGTGATTGTCCCATCATACACACAGTGTATACAAACAGTGTTACTCGTTTGATGCGGCCGTTTGGGAACAAGGGAAAAATATTAGTAATGGTTATATTTATATCTGTTTCAGGTGGAAAAACAAGAAATGAAATTTATGAAGCATTAGATATAATATATCCAATTTTGAGGAGTTACCGCAAGAGCTAAAACATTTGATATCAATTATGTAAGTACTGAAGGATGTCATTAATATCGAATTCAAATACATTACTGTCAATAGTTTTAATGTAAGCAATCGTCGTACTATTGCGATGTGTGCGGTGATAAAATACTTAATTGACTATATTACCAAAAATACATTAATGGATTTATATTTTATTCTTTTGAATATCTATTTAATAAGGTCTTTGATGGCATAAACAATTATCTTTAAATAAATAATGTTAATATATGGAATGAATAAAAACGATTTCTTAAAAATTACCGTTTTATTTTAAATTCTTGCTTTAGCTACATATTTATTAGGTAAGTACCTACAAATTATATTAATCCTGAATTTACTGTGTGTAATCAACAGTAAAGTTTAGAAACTGACAACATGGGGTATACTGTAACATTTAATTCAATATAAATTCGAAAATAAATGAAAATTAAGTAATTTTTAATTATGTGCACAAATCAATAACCTCGGCAACTATTTTCAAATGTTGCAACAATTTCAATCTGTAATACGAGGATTACCAGGTACAATTATCTTTTATATTATGTTTATTCACATAATCTTACTTTAAAAGCAATGATCTTATTTATTAATAAATCACTTGTGAAAACAAACATTAAGACGTAACATAGAATAGTACAAAAGATCATCATAGTTTAAGTAGTAGTAAAAAAAATTAGGTAAAATGACATGATACATGCACTGTGGTATCTTGATAATATACGAAAAATTTTATCACTGGTTTCGTAGCGCTCCCTCAATGCTTCAGGCCTTTTTAGTCTTTTAGGCCCTGCGCACGAAACCAGCGGGGCGGCAGAGCGGCGCGGCCCGGGCGATTATAGTATTGTGCACTCATTGCGCGCTCGATCCCGATAGACGTCTAATTAAATCAGTCGATGTGATGCACCATCTGATGCACAATGCGCCCGCGCCGCCGGCCGCCCCGCTGGTTTCGTGGCGCGGGGCCTTGAGATAATATGAATTGTGATTTTGCTTACATTTAAACTTAACTATTAAATTAATAGTTATTGCTGTAGCTTATCCCCGTAGCATGACATGACATGATACATTAATTTATCTTTTAGAAATACCCAATTACAATAGACCTCGGATATTCATGACTGGCGAATTGAAATTCTTCTGTTTATTTTTCTCCCGACGAACGACGTCGTATGCGAAGAGTTCGAGTAAAAGTTACCACTTTAGGTTATGTCCAAGCACAAGTTGTAGGGATCCCGCGGTAGGATATATAAACATAATTTTACCCTATTACATCAAATGTGCGATTGAGACTTGATTCAATCAATATCAAAGTAAAGATATAATGGATTTTGAATTTTTATCATATTATCAATGGATACATATCTGTGTCATATTATCGTTTTGTATTTGGTTATGCTAGGGGGAACTAATAGTCAAGGCACTTATAATTACAAACATATAAACATACAAAACGTTAATTTCTTCATAATGATCTTCAGGATCCACAGCTGAAGCAAGCATCTTTATTTTGCAAAGAACACGTTATTGCCGCCATGTTTGCATCATCGTTTAAGCTATTTCCATTTGTAACTTTACCCTTTACTTTGGATTTATCAACAGTAAACTGTATAGCATTAGCGGCGGGTTTTGTACGCAAATAGTACATTCCAGTCTTGAGACCCATTTTCCAGGCATAAAAATGAATTGATGTCAATTTTCCATAATTTGGTTCAGCAACATGAATATTAAAAGATTGACTTTGATCAATAAATGCGCCTCTATCAGCAGCCATTTGAATCGTCGCTTTTACAGACACTTCCCAAACGGTCTTATATAACTCTCTTATTTCTTTAGGGATTTTCTCAATATTTTGTATTGAACCATTATTATGTATAATGAGGTTTTTCATATCTTCATCCCATAAATCTGCTTCAGTTAAATCACGAAGCAGGTGATGATTTACGACTTGGAACTCGCCCGATAACACCCTCCGTTGGTAAATATTTGATGTGAAAGGTTCAAATGACTCGTTGTTACCAAGAATTTGAGCTGTTGATGCAGTAGGCATGGGAGCTAATAGTAAGGAATTGCGCAAACCGTGTTTGGCAATTTTTTCTTTTAATACACTCCAGTCCCATATATCAGTTGGAGTTTTATCCCACATATCGTATTGTAATATGCCCTGACTTACAGGACACCCTTTGTATGTTTCATATACTCCGTCTCTTTCTGCCAATTCACAGCTAGCTTCTAACGCGCCGTAATAAATAGTTTCAAATATTTGTTGATTTAGTTTCATTGCCGCTTCACTCTCATATGGAATACGCATTAAAACAAAGGTATCTGCTAAACCCTGAACACCTATCCCAATTGGCCTATGTCTCATATTTGATGTTTTTGCTTCAAGAATTGGATAGAAATTAACATCAATAATTTTGTTTAAGTTCTGAGTGATAATTTTTGTAACTTCTTTCAATTTGACGAAATTGTATGTGTTGTCTTCATTAACAAACATGTTCAGGGCAATAGATGCTAAATTACAAACTGCCACTTCATCCGCCGATGTGTATTCAACAATCTCAGTACATAAATTACTACATTTAATAGTTCCCAAGTTCTTTTGGTTACTTTTCCTGTTACAAGCATCTTTGTAAAGCATGTAGGGTGTGCCTGTTTCAACCTGTGCTTCGATGATGGCTTTCCACAAAACTTGGGCCCGGACTTGTTTACTGAATCGCTTCTCTTTCTCATACTGCTCATAAAGAGCTTCGAATTCATCTCCCCAGCAGTCTGCTAATCCTGGGCAATCATGCGGACACATTAGACTCCAGTCTTCGTTTCTTTCAACTCTTTTCATAAACAGATCTGGTATCCATAAAGCATAGAACAATTCTCGAGCTCGTACTTCTTCTTTTCCAGTGTTCTTTTTGAGATCTAAAAATTCAAAAATATCAGCATGCCACGGTTCTAAATAAACTGCAAACGCTCCGGGGCGTTTATTTCCACCTTGGTCTACATATCTTGCAGTATTATTGTAAACCCGGAGCATTGGAACTAGTCCGTTTGAGACGCCATTAGTACCAGCGATGTAGGAGCCCTTGGCTCTAATGCAATGAACATGAACACCAATGCCACCAGCTGATTTGGATATAAGTGCACAGTGTTTTAGAGTGTCATATATACCCTCAATGCTATCATCCTTCATGGCCACGAGAAAACAAGATGACAGTTGTGGGCGTGGTGTAGCTGCCGAGAAAAGTGTGGGACTGGCATGTGTAAAATACTTTTCCGATAGCAAATTGTACGTATTTATAGCAGCATCTATATCTTCGCCATGTATACCAATAGATACTCTCATTAGCATATGTTGAGGGCGTTCGGCAACCTAAAACAAATTTTTATATTAAATCTAATGTTTTTTTCATCAAAATCGTCGGCAAATACAGAAACTGCAATTTTGTGAATGTAGGTATTTGCTGAATAATGATGAATTTTGAACTATATCAATTTGTGCTGCTCAGCGGCAGCCGAGGTTCAACGGCCTTTTATGACATGCTGCTGAGCGGCAGTCGACGCTCGAGAGGTTTATTAAACGTGTAATGAAGGGTTCAATTTGTTTCAATATACGATAGCTTTATTTGTTTTCAAGATATTGAAGTAAATGCTAGTGACCTGAAACTTTTGCTCTCAATAAGTACTCTCAGACAGTGTACAATACTAGCAATAAAACTTGATACCTATCAGTTAAATATGAATGTATAAATTTATAATTACCTTGTTATTGATTTTCAGTAAATATGACCTTTCAAGTGTTTTGAAACCAAAATAATTGTATTTGAAGTCCCTGTCGTACACAATAGCTGAATCTAGTCTTTCTTTATTCTGCATTATAATGTTATAATGAAAGTCCGATATCATAGGAGAACGTTTTTTCGTATGGGGATTGATAATGTTGAATAAACTTGTCATTACCTCTGGAAATAAAAAAATCAGTATTATTTTTGAACATTAACACATTTACATCGTTTGGACGCTTTACCACCTTCGATCAACAATAGTTATGGGTTATGGTTGATCGAAGTTTACCACGTGTGCATCGTTCCAGCAGCGCCCCGGTCTCTGATTTGTTTGAAAAAAAATACACAATGCAGGCCAATTTTTTACCAGTCGTGAAAAAATAGGTTTGATTTTTTCCCCCCACTGGATCTGAAGATATACGGGAATTTTTGTGGCGCTGCCAGAACGACGTCGTCCTGGCAGCGCCCCGCTATTTCTCATTAATTACAAAAGCTATAACAATTCCGATTAGACACATATTTTTGCTTTTTTTCCATTTCACACAAGCTAACATCCACCCGTGAATGTCAACAGATTCAGGAGTAATCGTAGGTCACTTGGGGCGCTGCTGGGACGACGTCGTCGTCCTGGCAGCGCCCCGGCCGAATCTCATCAATTCGATTTTTTTACTGGATACAGTGTACCTGTATATTTAGTTCCTTCGTCATAATAAGGCACGGCAAAAATTGAATTTCTACATTTCATCGTGGATTAAGGATTTTATAGGCATCGAAAAATTATAACCTCAAAAACTTTTTTTTGCTCTAAAACGCCTTTAATTCATCTTTTAAATAACATTCGCGCATTCTCTTATCTTCCTATAAAGGTAAAAAAATACACCACTATCGTAGCATTAACTGTTCTAGAGAAATCAGGTTTACATTATTGGTTCATACATTTAGGCATCGTTCCAGCAGCGCCCCACCCAGTACAGCATGATCCCGGGCACCTGTCACCAAACTAAGCAATTCAATATTTAGTGCCACCATAGCGAACACGAAAAAAAATCTAATAGCGAGTATAATACAGCTACTTTCCGAGAAATAAGCCTTTGATTCAATATGTCATACAATTGGTACATTCGAGTAGAGAAGTTTTTAAATAAAAAAATAAAGATATATCATTATACTTAGTAATTAGTGGCATTATCTGAACGTTCGTCGCGTCGCTCGCCGCAGCAATAGATACACGCTGGCGCTGTGACATGGTCCTTCTGTGCCTTATTTTATTATTTTTATAGTAAGTTAATAAGTAATATTCTTCTTACATTTTGTTTTTATTAGTTTTAACTTTGTCGTTTTTTATTATGATTCCGTAGCCTAATGCATTGAGTTAAAAAGATAGAGAAGGCATCTCGACTAGAATTTTTGCAACACGAGTTGAGGCAACGTTGTTTAAACTCGGCTAGTCTGTGGCAAGCGATAGACGCAACAACACGTGTGTGTACTCTGTTCTATTTTATTTAATAATGCCGATATGTAGGTTGAGGTACTGTTTAAATAACACAAAAAATACTAAAAATACTAATAACTTTTCACAAGTAAGTACTCACGTATCTATTAACATGCTACTGAGTAATTATTTCATCAGGTCGCCGAAAAATTAAGCGACGGCCATATTTCGATAGTCATAGATTAGTTATTTTGTGGTGCAGAAGTGACAGTTTAAACGTTTTAGGTACTTACTAGGTTTTAGGTGATTACTTGGGTTCAGATTTTGATGGAAGTTTTATGTTTTTTTGTTATTGAACATTTTGCTTAGGATAGGACTTTAACAAAAGGAAGGTATTTCAATTATATATTTTCTAAATTTACATAATGAATCACACCAATGATTTTTGTTATCAGCATATCTAAAAAAATATGTAACTCGAGAAAAAAGAATCTGTTTTTATTTTTTTCCTATCTTCAAAAATGACTGAGATATTAAACGTTAAAGAACGACCTCCGCGGAAAATTCGGGTGAACCAATGGCATTAACGTGTGACGTCACATCGCACTTCCGTATACCTACATAGAATCCTTTGGCTATATAGTTGCGCTCTCACGGTTTCGTAATAAATTTATTTATTTTTCTTATAGTCGAACAATGAAATGGTTAAGTGAGCCCATGTGAAAAAACACCTTCAAATAATGTTTTATTTTCGTGAATAATAAATTAAATCAAATTTCGTAATGGCGGGCGGTATTCTGTCAATACATATAGCAACCGTCAAAACAAAATGTACTTACAACCTTAACTGCCTTGGTGGTTAAATATGCACCCTAAAAATGACAGCCAACAGACAAAAATGACATAACTTTGTACTGCTAGTGGCGCCTCCACCACTGGGTCAGATAAGTTTGTGGGATAAATGTCTTTCGGTGTCGTCAGTAGGTGACAGTTTTAAAGAGCGCCTGCGCGCGGTCGAAATCGAATACTAATCATTTACCATATAACGAAGAAAATGTACTGTAACTAGCGACAAAAACGCACAAGTTGCGCGCAGATAGCGCACAAACGGTGATCACGCACAATTGTGATGACCACATCTACTGTGTTCCACAGTTTATTGAATCGAAGGTTTCTCATGCAAAATTAAGTAAATTAAAACTAGTCCTACCTTATGGTAAGGGATACTGTCCGTAATCCAGGGGGGCTGAACGTTGTCTCGCCGGCGCGCGCGCGGGCAAAACGATCTCCACACAACCCCCGATGGGATACTCTTACAGCTAACACTCTTATACTACACAATGCCCTAATAGGCTGCTAAAACTTTCCCGGCGCTTTTCAAAGCGAACACACACGGGTTACAAGTCCGTACCCCGACCGGAGCCCTAGTAGGTGCAAAACGAAATCTCGGTCCCAATATGGGTAGGTAACTTGCGCGGCACGTCGCTACAGAAGCACACGAACTTGTCTCACGGCTGCGTACGGCCAACTGAGCGCGAGTTGCGCGGACGGTGGTTGGCGGCGCACCCACGAATGAACGTGAATGAATGAATCACGCGCGGCGTGAACATCCCCCCGTCCCGGACAGTAGCAAACTGTCCGCCAACTCAATCTAAGGGCAGGCGAGAGAGGGTAGCGATCGCTCGCTTCAAAACAGAGTCCCCCACCAGGACCTCGGCAAACCTGGGCACACCATCCGACCCCGGATGAAGCTGAACAATGCGTCCTAAACGCCAGCGGAGGGGCGGCAGGTTTGGATCCTTTACCAACACGAGGTCTCCAGTCTTGGGTGGGGTCGTCCTATCCGACCACTTAACGCGTTGCTGCAAAATGTGCAAATACTCCAGATGCCAACGGCGCCAAAAACTCTGCGTAAGCTGCTGGAGCAATTCAAATCGCGAGAGCCGTCCGGAGGGCACTTCGGAATAAGGATATTCCGGCAAGGCGTTAAGCGGTCTGCCAATCAAAAAATGGCCCAGCGTAAGGGCCTCTAAATCATTCGCGTCCGAAGACAACGGACACAACGGACGCGAGTTGAGGACCGCCTCAACCTTACAAAATACGGTCGCGAGTTCCTCAAACGTGAGGACCGTCTCCCCAATAACGCGACGAAGGTGAGTTTTAGCGGCCTTTACAGTTGCTTCAAAAATCCCTCCCCAGTGGGGGCAGGATGGCGGGGAGTACTGCCATCGTACCCCTCTGCGAGAGAGTGTGGATCCGATCACAAAATTATTCCTATCCAAAAATTCACAAACTTCCTTTAAATACCTATCGGTGCCCTTGAAATTGGTTCCACAATCGGACCTGATTAACGACGGCATTCCGCGGCGAGACACAAAACGATTCAACGTGGCTACAAAGGCTTCTGTGGTGAGAGCACTAACCACCTCCAGGTGGACCGCTTTAGTGGCCAAACAAACAAATACACACAAGTAAGCCTTTTCCGTTCTAGCATTACGAAGCCGCGATGTCTTAACGGTAAATGGCCCCGCAAAATCCGTTCCAACTCCTGAGAAGGGCATCGATTCGTTCACTCGATCGGCAGGCAAATCACCCATCTGGGGCTGCATCGTATCGGCGCGCAAACGATAACACGGGAGACAACGAAAAATAACGGATCGGATTATTCTCCGCGCTGACAAAATCCAGAACTCTCGTTGGAGGAGCGCGGTCAAAGCATTACAACCGGCATGAGCATTCTTTACATGTCGGTCTGTAATCAACAGTCTAACTAACGGTCCATCCTTGGGGAGCAACAAAGGGTGGCGTGATCCGTACGGCAGGTTGGCATGTCTGAGCCTACCTCCGACACGCAGCAATCCGGTACTGTCCAAGAAGGGATTCAACCGCACCAAGGGTCCCTTCAACTTGGGCTTACTTGAGCGCAGGGCTTTCAGCTCCGGTTCAAACTCTCGCTGTTGCGTCACTCGCAACCAATGCAACAGAGCGTCTTGCCGCTCTTGTGGGGCGAGGACCGGAGACAACGATTTCTCCTGAGGCTGGCGACAATTTCGCACAAAGCGCCTCATCCAAGCAGTCACGCCGAGCAACTTA
Source organism: Crambus lathoniellus (assembly GCA_949710035.1). Classification (NCBI taxonomy): domain Eukaryota; kingdom Metazoa; phylum Arthropoda; class Insecta; order Lepidoptera; family Crambidae; genus Crambus; species Crambus lathoniellus. Next base: position 12,760,155 of record OX453306.1, read on the forward strand.
TCAAGAGAACTGTAGCGGTCTAACAAAAACTCCATCTGCGGAGCCGCCACCGTCTCCACGGCGTGAACACGCATGCCTAGGTCTGGGACTCTGGCCACAGCCGGGGTGGCAGGCCATGAGCGCTCAGGCCGTAACAACCATGATGGACTCCACCATAGGTGGTGGTCCACTAACTCAGGCGCCTCGCAGCCGCGGGAGGCACAATCTGCGGGGTTCAATTCGCCCGGTACGTGGCGCCAAATCAACGGGGCCTTTGAAGTCTGAATTTGTGAGACCCGGTTGGCCACAAAAACCTCAAGGGTGTGGACTGAACTCTTCAGCCAACAAAGGAGGACCTGGCTGTCAGACCACGCAAATATCGACTCCAAGTCGACACCGTTTCCCAAGGTGTCGGCAACATGATTGAGTAGCCGTACTAAGAGAGTGGCGCCGGACAACTCCAACTTCGGAATGGTTAGTGTTCAGTACACCCCTGCCTAGACCGCGGAGTCAGCATTGGCGCAGTGGAAGGCTATCATGAGTATAGACTCCGGACAAATCTTGGTTTCAGCCGGGATGTAACTGAACAATAGGACTGCGATACACAGTGGAGAGAATGTTAAGTAAGGTGATTTCACATACGGTTCTGTGGTGTCGAAAATCTCCTCGGCTGCGGCGAGACGGGGCGCGCGCCCCAGGTATCTTCTTCTTCTGCAGACCTTACCAATTAGTGACCTCACTCACAACACAAATAACAGCGTTCACAAGACACTGGGCGTTTCAACAATAGATACACAAAGACACACACGTGGGAGCTTTTTTTATTACGATATAGTGTCTCGACAACAAGCGCGTGTGGTAGAAAAGGTTATCTTTCAAAGCATCCGCGACCGGCCACTCCAGAGATGGCATCAAAACCTTGGTCGTACAAAACGGGATCACATAGATAATTTAAGATGGATTCAAACTCGATATGCCAGGCACATTCAACGCGAGCGACCTTTAACAAATTCAGCAAAATTATTCCGACATTTTTCCAAGAAGAATTTCAATCAAGTGTCACTGCCAACTTCAAGTGACAGCTAATGTCAATTTGACGTGACATTAGGGATGCGTTCAGAAGTGTCGATCTTTTCCGAACATCCCCCCGCCCCGGACCGTTAAGAACGGTACGTCAATCTACGGGTAATCGGGAGAGCCCACTAACTGCTCTCTTCAAAACCGAATCTCGAACCAAAACCTCAGCAAAACGAGGAACTCCGTCAGTTCCGGGGTAGAGTTTAACAATGCGCCCCCTTCGCCAACATAGGGGCGGCAGGTTAGCATCCTTAATCAACACGAGGTCGCCAGTCTGGGGTGGGGTGGTTTTATCTGTCCACTTCACGCGCTGTTGTAGGATATGCAAATACTCCATCGACCAACGTGCCCAGAAGTTTTGGGACATCTGTTTCAAAAGTTGGTATCGCGACAAACGATGGGATCCTACATCCTGAATCGGATATTCAGGCAACGCCAAAAGGGGCTGTCCGATCAAGAAATGACCTGGGGTCAACGCTTCCAGGTCATTCGGGTCCGAAGACAACGGGCACAAAGGTCGCGAGTTGAGGACGGCCTCAATTTTACAAAATACCGTATCAAGTTCCTCAAACGTGAGAATAGTTTCTCCAATCACGCGACGCAAGTGTGTCTTGGCAGCCTTTACACAAGCTTCAAAAATTCCTCCCCAGGTCGGACAAGCCGGAGGGCTAAACTTCCAGATTATCCCACGCCGGGAGAGGGTGGTTCCAATGTCTATTTTATTATCAACAAAAAACTTAACTACTTCCTTAAGATAATTACACGTTCCCTTATAATTAGTACCACAATCGGAACGTATCAATGACGGCAGTCCTCTACGGGAAACAAATCTGCTCAAGGCGGCGACAAAGGCTTCGGTAGACAATTCCGAGACAATTTCCAAGTGGACAGCCTTGGTGGACAAACACACAAACACGCACAAGTACGCCTTATAGGTTTTAGCATTACGCAGTCTCGAAGCCTTTACAGTAAAGGGACCGGCGAAGTCGGTGGCGACTCCGGCAAAAGCTCTACATTCCGTGACGCGATCAGCAGGCAAATCACCCATCTGGGGCTGCATGGTCGCGGCCTTCAATCGATAACAAGGCAGGCAACGGAAAACCACAGTGCGAATGGCTCGACGAGCAGACAAAATCCAAAATTCACGCTGCAAAATTCAGCAAAATTATTCCGACATTTTTCCAAGAAGAATTTCAATCAAGTGTCACTGCCAACTTCAAGTGACAGCTAATGTCAATTTGACGTGACATTAGGGATGCGTTCAGAAGTGTCGATCTTTTCCGAACATCTAGCCTAGTCCGAAGGGGGGCGACCTTACTCTTGGCCATAACTAAGTGTACGGCGACAACGCCTGCTGCATCCACCGTTCGGATGTAAACGGCTGCCGCGTATCCGCTTTAGGACGCGTCACAAAAGCCGTGCAGGGAGGCTTTAAACTTTCCCGAAGGCAGCATTTGCCTCGGTATACAAACCCGATTGACGTCGGGTAGGGATGACACGAACCTCACCCACTCTCGTAGGAGGCTACCAGAGAGGGGCTCATCCCATGACAATTCCGCAGCCCAGAGCTCCTGTAGGAAGCACTTCATCGAAAACACTACAGGGCTGAGCCAACCGTTCGGATCAAAGGTACGGGCTACAGTGGACAGCACCGTGCGTTTAGTCCAGACCTTTGGGTCTGGCAGTTCCAATCTATATGTGAACAAATCCGGGACTGGTCGATACTGGACTCCCAAAACAGACAGCATGTCTGGAGTCTCCGGATTTTCAAAGAGGAGCGGCTCTTGCTGGTGGTCCTTAGGCAAATCTGCCAATAGGTCCGGTGAGTTAGACAGCCACTTCCGCAACTCATAGCCACCAGCCCTCAAGAGCGCAATCAGCTCATCACGTAAGACGAGAGCCTCATCTAAGCTCGAGGCCCCCGTGCAGATATCGTCGACAAATAAGGCCCCCCCCTCAATAAGAGCAGATGCCCGGGGATAGCGTAGCCGTTCGCGCTCTGCGAGCTCCAAAAGCGAACGGATCGCCACAAAGGGGCTCGACCGCAAACCATAAGTGTTGGTGTTCAGCTCGTAAGCCAACATCGGATCCTGGGGATCCTCACGCCAAAGGATGAGCTGGTATCGTCTATCCTCCGGGTGAATCACGGTCTGTCTGAACATCATGCGGATATCGGCCACAAAGACGACAGCGTGCCGGCGGAAGTTGGTCAAAACATCACAGACATCGTGATGCTACTTCGGCCCCGCATGCAGACACTGATTCAACGACACTCCGGTTGACGTGGGTGCTGAACCATCAAAGACCACGCGGATCTTCCCATTGGAAGTCTTCAAAACAGCGTGGTGTGGCAGGAAGTAATGTTCCACATTACGCCAGTCCAACTGCGAGATGGACATGTGCCCAAGGTCCAAATACTCCCGCATGAAGTCTATATACTTCTCCTTGAATGCGGGATCCCTGGCCATCCTACGCTCCATGGACAACAATCTCTTCTCGGCCATCGGCCGGGAGCTCCCTAAAGGAGGGCGAATCGCCAAGAAGGGCAAGCGGGTAATCAAGCGACCCGAGAGGAGGCGCCCAGTGTTGTTCTGGTAGAACAATTCGCACTCCTCCGCTAACGGATCCAACCGCTTGGCAGTGGGAGGTTCCTCCACCTCCCAAAACTTTTGGAGAACGTCGGACAAAGTAGAACCGACAATGGTCTGGCGGTCTACCGACGGGGTCTCTGGTGTCTGTGGTACCTTTCCCATCACCACATGACCCAGCGACGAGGACAAGGCGACAAGATCGGCTGTCTGCAAAACTCGCTTGCTTCCACACAGTACACGACCGAGGACATCCGCACCAATCAACAAGTGTATTGGGCCCGGTCGGTGGAAGGAAGGATCCGCCAAAGCCAGTCCAGACGTCAGCTCAATCGTGGATGGCGGCACTCGCACTTGCGGGAGTGGTCCAACCACCTTATCAAATACTATCGCCGAAGCACCGATCTTCGGCCTTGGCGTGAAGTGGGGGGAGAAGGAGAACTCAACTCGACCAATCGGATCAGGGATCCGCGAGTCTCCCACCCCCCGTACCGCTTCGTGATGCGGCACAAGCAAAAGACCCAGCTGTCGGACAAGCCACCTGGACATTATGCACCCCTGGGCACCTGAGTCCAAAAGGACACGCACCGTTACAACATTGCCCTTAGGTCCCCAAACATTCACGGAGGCTGTTGGCAACAGCACAAGCTCCGGAGGGGTGGTTGGGTCCGACAGGGGCGCCATTAAAAATTTTGGGGGGGTACTTGTCCCCCTCGCGCCTGAGTCGGCGTGCCAAATGTGGGACGCTCGTACCGGGCGAGCGGGTCCCAATCGGGTACATACTGGCCCCGACCAACAGCACTCCTAGGTGCAGGGTAATACCCGTGTGGGGCGTGCCTCGGTACATAGTACCCCAAACGAGGCCTCTCCATTAGGGGGGGGGAGTAGCAGATAGGGCCCGTGCCCATCGCCACCGTGGCGTACTCTTGTGGTACCCCCCTACCCCCGCCCGTGGCGGGGGCGTCTCTCCTATAGTTCCCCCTCTCCGGGGGGGACTGAACGGGGGGGCTAAGCCCCGCCGAATCTCTAGGGGACCGGTTCCGGGCTGCCGGGCCCCCGCCCGTGCGCGAGGAATTCGAACCCCGGTCGCTCCCGGCGTCCTTGCGGTCCAAACAAAGGAGGGGGTGATGCCTCCCTCCGCAAAGACGACAATCCTCGGTCTGGGGACACGCCGACTGCATGTGTCCCCCCAAACACCTGTAGCACCATTGGCGCTGTCTAGCAACGGCCCTCCGTCCCTCTGGGCGGAGGCCTCTAAATTTGGCACATTCGTGCACCACGTGCCTATCTCCCCTGCAATACCTGCACCGCTCACTCGGTGCGGGGGGAGGGGACTGCTGGAAGGCAGCATAGCGATTGGTCGGGCGACGGGGCTGTTCCCTCGCCGCCACCATACGACCAACACCTGGAACCGGGGCGGGCTCCAGGTGGTCCGTCACCCTACATTCGTCCTCCAAAAAACGAAGGAGGTCCGCGAAGGGCGGGAGATACGAGGCGCTGTCGCCTCCGTACCTCTGCTCGAAACGCCCCTTCATTTCAGCGGGCAATTTGGCGAGGACTATGTGCAGCAGTACAAAGGACCACTGATCCACCGGCAGGTCCAATCGCCTTAGGGAGTTGACCGCTGACAGTAGCGGGTTCAGCAACTCCCTCCGTAACAGGTGTACCCGCGTGATTCGCGGGAGGGCCAAAATCGTGGCCACGTGGGTGTCCGCCAGTAACCGGACATTCTGGTACCTGCTAACCAGAAGCTGGCGAGCCACCTGGTAGTTGTCGTCGCTGATGAGCAGGTGCTGGATTACCGCGCTGGCCTCTCCTCGCAGGGAGGAGCGCAAATAGGCCAACTTCTCACTAGGGGATAAGTCCCGTCGTGAATCCACCAAACTGTCAAACAAATTAATGAAGCCCATCCAGGCTGACAGATCCCCATTAAAAGTGGGAATCTCCAATGTAGGCAATCGGCCTAGCAACGCCGTCGGGGTAGGTTTGACCTCCCCGCTCAAAACCGGCTCCCCCTTCCGAACAGCCAGGGCCCTCTCAGCCGCCTCCGTGAGCTGGTCAGCCAGCTCATAGGCCTGGGCTACATCCTGCTCCAGCTGTTCCGACACGGCATCATCAGCTGGGGGGTTCTCCATATAATACGCGCGACACTCCATGGCATGGCGCTCCAGGTCCTGCAGCCGAGCTGCCAGCCCGCCATACCGAGCTAGCAACGCGCCTACCCGGTCGGCTCGGTCTATTAATGTGACCGCACAAGCAAGCCAACGCAAAACTCCTTGGATGCCAGCCCTGGATACGGCGGTCGGATTCGTAGGAGCCATTTATAATCCGTTTAATAAACAAAGCAAACAAAGAAATATAAAAGTGGTAAACATCAACAAAAAAACAATAGAAATAGGTCGCGTCACGATAATATAAAACACAATTAAAATTCGGACGACATACACGGACCCTACTATTTTCATAAATTATTAGCAACTTACCAATTTCAAGGGCTAACAATATAACGGTATAAACAAAACGTATAGGATTAACGGTATGGCATAACGGCACGGCCAAGTCAACCTCGCAAATCAACTACCAAACCGTTATCAACAAACGAAAACAAAACTATTTTTAATAATAATACTCGTAATTTAATACTACTAATAATTAAAACTAGTTCCACTTTTTTAACTAGGCAAGCGGACTCGGAACAAACACTAGTATGTGGTACTAATAAACAACACTTTCGAACGAAACTATTCGTCAAATAAATCCGGACACACAAAAAAAAAAATATACACATCTAGGCGAGTAAACTCGTATCAAATCACTAGTATGTGGTACTAATAAACACACTTTCGAACGAACTATTCGTCAAATAAATCCGGACACACAAAAAAAAATATACACATCTAGGCGAGTAAACTCGTATCAAAACACTAGTATGTGACAACAATTATATAAGTGTCTATCTATTATCGGATCCACCAAGTGAGAAACATTCGCTTCGAGAATTTACTAGAACAATTTCTTAGTACTTCAAATCGTCTCGGGATCTTCAAATACCCTCGAGATTTCAACAAAAAAAAATAATTTTTAGGTACGCTTTTTAGGTACGCTTTTTATTTTTACTATGAAATTTTATGTAGTTAATTTTAATATGAAAATTAATTATATCAACTAAGCTCTGCTACCAAAAATATGATCACGCACAATTGTGATGACCACATCTACTGTGTTCCACAGTTTATTGAATCGAAGGTTTCTCATGCAAAATTAAGTAAATTAAAACTAGTCCTACCTTATGGTAAGGGATACTGTCCGTAATCCAGGGGGGCTGAACGTTGTCTCGCCGGCGCGCGCGCGGGCAAAACGATCTCCACACAACCCCCGATGGGATACTCTTACAGCTAACACTCTTATACTACACAATGCCCTAATAGGCTGCTAAAACTTTCCCGGCGCTTTTCAAAGCGAACACACACGGGTTACAAGTCCGTACCCCGACCGGAGCCCTAGTAGGTGCAAAACGAAATCTCGGTCCCAATATGGGTAGGTAACTTGCGCGGCACGTCGCTACAGAAGCACACGAACTTGTCTCACGGCTGCGTACGGCCAACTGAGCGCGAGTTGCGCGGACGGTGGTTGGCGGCGCACCCACGAATGAACGTGAATGAATGAATCACGCGCGGCGTGAACAAACGGACTCTATGTAGGTACAGTTAGACGGAAATCACCCGCAACAGCCGCAATCGGAGATGTCAGTGCGACATGACGAAATCGCTATAGCGCGCAAGGAAAGCAAATTTACAAAAGCTGGTGAAACTTTACAACGCTGTAACTTTGGAAATCCTGGCCAGATTTCGATAAAACAAAAACTATTAGTACTTGCACGAGTACGCGCATTAAATGCAGTAATTTTTATAGTCATATTTTGATGTGTTGGTGTGACTCATTGCATTATGAATGAATAAAATTAACATATGCATTATGAATGAATAAAATTAACATAAATAAACTAAAATTATTTATAATATCAAGCTTTCAATTCAATCTTTGTCCTAAAACGAATAAAATAAATTTTGCTCAGTACCTATAATTGCTGAAAAGTTTTTCGCGCTAGGTAGGTACCTATATATTTATTAAAAGTACTAGTAGGTATGTAAGTAACTAAGTAAGTATTTATTTTGTCTGCGTCAAGCTTTTAAAGCAGCAAATCTTATAACGAGCATAATTTATTTTATTAGCTTTAGTATTACACAGCATGCAGCTAGGTAATTTTTTATTTTAACTTAAATAAGCTTTAAGATATTATTATATTTTCAGTGTAAGTATAGTAAAGTAAAGACCTTTCATTTGATACCGATATTGAATGAAAAAAATATTTCGACTCTCCATACAAAACTGTCCCAATAAGTTGCTTTTGTATGAAAAGTCAAATTTTTTTTAAAATTTCCGACAATTAATTCTTGTTGTACGTTGTTCAACATGATGGTCTGAAGCCATGGTTTAAGTTTTTGCAAGGGTGCCCCTAACACCCTGTATGTTACTATAGATGACATAAGGTTTAATTTGGCCTCACTTGTTTTTTTTATTCGAGCTACTCTCCTTATATTGAATTTTGAATTTTTGACTATCACCATAGGGTGATAGTCAAAAATTCAAAATTCAAATTTCGAATTCAAAAATTATTATATAGTATTCGGCTTTTTGCGTGCTCCGGTATATTTGAACACGTTGGATGGCCTGAACAATTTGATCGCTTTGGCCGAGCCGTTGTTAATAACAATTTTGGATATTTGTATTTGGTGATCTTGAATGCTACCCACTATATGACGCTGACTATACCTACTTAAAAGTTTCTGGAACTAAATATAATTTAGAACTTTTCTACTCGAATGTACCAATTGTATGGCATATTGATTCAAAAGCTTATTTCTCGTAAAGTAGCTGTGTTATTCTCGTTATCAGATTTTTTTCCGTGTTCGCTATGGTAGCACTAAATATTGGCATGCTCAGTTTGGTGGCAGGTGCCCTGGATCATGCTGTACTGGGTGGGGCGCTGCTGTAACGATGCCTAAATGTATGAACCAAATGTAAACCTATGATTTCTCTAGAACAGTTAATGCTGCGATAGTGGTGTATTTTTTTCCCTTTATAGGAAGATAAGAGAATGCGGGAATGTTATTTGAGCGTATTTTTTTTTGTGCCAACCCCTTTTAATGGCTGTCCCCCAGGTTTGACTTAATTTTTCTCCTACAAGAAAAAATATATTTTAACATTTATTGTTCTAAAATGCATTCACACATGTTTTATTTTGTAATTAAAAAGTATTTTTTTCCATTTTATCAAGCATAATTAAATTAACGACCATTGAAGTGATCCATATGGTCTGATTTCGTATGTCCCCTCATCAATACTATAAATAAATAATAAATAATAAATAATAAATAATAATAATAAATAAATCATTTATTGATTTTCTCCACAAACTTGGTGAGTTACAAACTAATTACAATTAGTTAGCACATAACGTTGTACTTGTGGAGACTGGTGCCTGAAATAAGCAAAAGCCTGAGTTTCAGGAACACCAGTGACCCAGATGTACATCCCGGATGTAATAGGTACACATTTATTCACGTAGGTACAGGTAGATACAATTAAATCATAACCATTACCTACTAACATTTGATCAATGTAGTAAGTAGTTAACATGATGGAATTTACAAAATAAACATCTAATCCTTATTTTAATACAATTATTCTAAAGTAAAACAAAAACATTAGTGGATAACAAGTGGTGTGTGTGTGAGTGTGTGAGTGAGTGTGAGTGTGTGCGAGTGTGTGTGTGTGTGAGTATTCGTGTGAGTAAATGTATATGAGTGTCTGCAGGTGTGCGTGTGAATGTTTGTATGTGTATTGAAGTGGGTGCTGTGACTTAATAATCAAACAATAGGTACTGTTACTGAAAAGAACAGAGATTACTAGCCAACAGGTTTAACTATGCTTTACCATTTTGAAAAAATAAATGTTTTTGGTAGAAATCACATAATGTGTTTGGCTCATTTTATGCTTAAATATCAACAGCAGATATACATGCTCAAGTTTTCTCAATTGTTTAGAGATATTTCATTAAAATTAAAAAGTTTGACGAGTTTAAAATTCTGCTCAATCCGGAACTTTCAGTTTTGTCACCGTATTTTAACTACAAAAACTCCCCTAATAAGAATAATTCTATTTAAAATGGTAACATTTAATGCTTCTTTACCCAAAAACGCCATTTTGAATTTAGTGTCAAATTAGTGCAGCTCGAAACAAGACGTGTTGAAGTAAACGTTACGGACGAACGGATTTTTAATTCAGGTTTGTGTCTTTAATTCATTGTTTTTGAATTGTTCTACATTTCTAATAATTTTACACGTTATTGTAAATTCAATTTAGTATTCGGTAGTTATAAATTTCAAAGGCCAGGCACGATAGATAATTTTTTATTTAATTTTTAATGCATGTGGGTAAAAATATGTGACTTCCGTTTTGTGACTATTTTGCTGGTCACATACGGGCTGAACTAAAAGTCACTATATGACTGACCTCATAAAGGTTCGTTCACAAAGACGTTAAGTAGGTACTTTCTAAGTTTCATGTCAAAGAAGTGGAAACTGTTCACCACTCCATTAGCAGTGAATAGTAGCTATAACGACAGTAAAGATTAGCACCGGCAAATATAAAATCTCTAAATAGTATAAAATAAAATCGCTTTCCGCGTCTGTTTGTCTGTACGTTTACCCGCTAATTCCTCGTAAACTACGCAAAGGATTATAATGCGGTTTTCACCATCATTAAGATATTTTTTCACGTAATATTTATATAATACTTACATAATATGATCAATACAAATAAATATAATTGGAGTGTCTGTGTGTAATATTAAAATAACTGCTTTTTACTACATGCATATGATTATATATACGGTACATATAACAAAATAACATGTTTTACAATATTTGTCTGTCGGTCTGTCTGTCTGTTTGTTCCGGCTAATCTCTAAAACCGCTGGACCGATTTTGACGGGACTTTCACCGGCAGGTAGCTGATGTAATAACGACTAAGTTAGGCTACTTATAAATACTTATAGTTTTGAGTACCTACCTGCCTACTTATTTTTACTTCTGTAATAAATAGAAATACCTACCATTAGCCGGTTTATTTGATAGTTCTAAAATATTAGATACTTAATTACTTACCTAAAAGGTCAATTGTTAAAATAAAAAATAACTCTGAAAATAGTGCCATATAGACAAGCCTTTACCGTTTTCGGACGTTCAGTTTTGTCACTGTCCCTTAATTTCGGAAAGAGAAAAACTGAAATTATTCAATTAATTTTGGTTTTAGGGTACAGTATTAAGTATCACTTAATGTAAACATTAATTTTATTGAAATAAGTGGCATTGCAATCGCAAAAAAAATATATTTTTAATAAATATTAAAAAACTATACAAGAAAAAGTACCAAAAGTCACAAAACTGATAAACAAAGTACATTTTTTTGGGATTCTGCAAATAAGAGATTTGGAGTTTTAATATAAATAAATATTTTTTTGATAACAGCAGTACCTTTTTTTATTTGTCTTTAAAAATAGTCACATAACGGATAGCACTACACGACTTGTTCCATTTTGTTTAGGTATATCTTTAAATAAAGCTAATATTTTGGCGTTTTCTACTATATTTCCATTATAAGATAGTATAGCCGTTATAAATATATGATTAAGTTTACCTTAAAGTATAAAAAATACCGAAAAATGAGTTCGCACAAAAAAGAAAATATGCTCATTTAAAAGACGAATTAAAGGCGTTAGAGCAAAGAAAAACTTTTTGAGGTTATAATTTTTCGATGCCTGTAAAATCCACGATGAAATGTAGAAATTCAATTTTTGCTGTGCCTTATGATATGACGAAGGAACTAAATATACAGGCACACTATCCATATAAGATTCTAAACGTTCGCGTTCCATTATAATTATAAACAAGAGTAACGGGACTCAACGCGACATTTATTATGAAGTCCATATTATTATGTACTTACAGTACACACACACTACACTATACAGTACACTGTATCCAGCAAAAAAATCGAATTGCTGAGATTTGGCCGGGGCGCTGCCAGGACGACGTCGTCCCAGCAGCGCCCCAAGTGACCTACGATTACTCCTGAATCTGTTGACATTCACGGGTGGATGTTAGCTTGTGTGAAATGGAAAAAAAGGAAAAATATGTGTCTAATCGGAATTGTTATAGCTTTTGTAATTAATGAGAAATAGCGGGGCCACAACTTAGCCACGTTATAGATTTCGTTCTATAACTTGGGAAACATTATCCAATTATAGGCCCAACCGCGAATTGGACCAACTGCGAATTGGCCTAACTGCGAATTGGGCAAACTGCGAATTGGACAACTGCGAATTTGACCAATTGCGAATTGGACCAAATGCGCCTAAAAGCTGGAACGATGCACACGTTTACCACACGTTTTTTCTAACGCTTTGAAATTGAACATATGACATTCCGGCTGACTGTTCACACGCGGGCGCTTTTGCGTCGACTCGGGAATTCTTTTGTTATTTCTAGAAAAACGCACGTTAAAGCGTCCAAAAAGCGCCTGTGTGAATGAGAGCTAAGTTCAAGTATATAGTGCATTATAAAAACTTATGATATGACTGTTTTATCGAAATTATCGATAAAAATAGTCATACCTAGCTGGCGAAATTCCCACATTATTTCATACTTTGGCCTGAACATGACCGAGAGATTATTTAGTTCGTATTATTCCTTGAATTGAACATATGACATTCCGGCTGACTGTTCACACGCGGGCGCTTTTGCGTCGACTCGGGAATTCTTTTGTTATTTCTAGAAAAACGCACGTTAAAGCGTCCAAAAAGCGCCTGTGTGAATGAGAGCTAAGTTCAAGTATATAGTGCCTTATAAAAACTTATGATATGACTGTTTTATCGAAATTATCGATAAAAACAGTCATACCTAGCTGGCGAAATTCCCACTTTATTTCATACTTTGGCCTGAACATGACCGAGAGATTATTTAGTTCGTATTATTCCTTGAAGGGCTTATTACACTTATCCTAGTTAGGATCCTAAATAAGTATACATTCCTTTCTTCGAGCTCATTGTTAGCAAGTGATGTAATCAAAACAAGCTGTAGGCGGTTCGAAAGGTTATCGATGTTAAAAATGCCGGTTTGTGAAAATAATATCGTTTACTTCCAAAATTACATAGGTTTCAAAGCAAAAAAGACAACTTTTAAAAGGCACGTGTTTTTTACAGTTCTCAGGGTAGCGCGGTGTCGCTTCCATGAGGGCTCGCGGCAGACTGGCTGGCCGTTACTATTGCATCAGCTACATACACGGGGACGTCACCGTACTACCCTCTTTTATTTAACAAAAATATAAAACAAAAATATAAAATAAAAATACAAATAAAGAGCGCGTCGCTTACATTTCCCCACCCCAGTGCTGGCTCAGCACTCCTGAACCATAGGGATTCTAGCTACGCGCGCCGCAGACCGCTTCAACGTACCAGTTTTCGTTCGAAGCTCGACGACTCGTATGCGCCCGTCTCGACCCGGGAAGACCTGCTGGACGATAGCCTTTGGCCACACATTGCGAGGGGCTGCTGGATCCGAGACCCGAACCAAATCTCCTACCTTTAGAGGCTCCTGCTCCTGGTTCCACTTACGGCGTGGTATGAGGTCTGGTAAAACTTCAACTAGCCACCGCTTCCAAAACATGTCAGCCAACCTTTGCGACTTTCGCCATTGTTTGCGCAAGTACAGGTCACTGTCATCGAACTTACCTATCGTTGGCAGATTTGATGCGGTTCCTAATAAAAAATGATTAGGAGTGAGAGATTCTTCGGTATGAGGCTCCACGGACACATGAGAGAGTGGGCGGCTGTTGACAATATTTTCAACCTCCGCTAGAAGGGTACTTAAAACTTCATCCTTCGGCGCTCGCTCCTTCAATATTACTCGAAGTGCCGTTTTGATGCTCCTTATAAGTCTCTCCCAAGCCCCACCCCAGTGTGGGCTCAAGGGAGGTATGAAGGTCCATTCGGCAGCGTTGTTAACAGCTTCGGCTCTAAGCGCCTCGTTATCGAGCTCCAGCAGTGACCGCTTCAGCTCAGTATCCGCTCCCCTCAGGTTGGTGCCGTTGTCGGACATAATGTGCCGAGGCCAGCCTCGTCGCGCCGCCATCCGCCTGAGTGCCATCAATCAATCAATCAATCAAAATATTTATTTATTCACATAGACATAATAAGCATGTACTTATGAATCGTCAATATTTTCCTACCACCCATTCAAGACTTTTTTAACTGACAAGAAGAATGGGCGCAAGAAACTTGCCAGCGCGTATCTCAGGTAACGACATTTACAAAAATACATATCGTTACTTATTACAATATATGAACAAGCATAGAGCACATATTAAACAATATTATTATAACATTTAAAAGGAAAATTTTCTCATTAGAATATTTTCCTTTCAAACAAATATAAAAGTATATATACATTTCATAACCAAGCATTGTGATCGTTCAGATAGTCTTTGACGTCATAATAACCTTTGCTCATGAGAGTCTTTTTAACATGTTCTTTAAATTCATGCAAAGGCAATTCAATTACATCTTGTGGAACTTTATTCAAAAAGGCTATGCCTTTCCCCAAAAACGAGCCTCTAGTTTTTTCTAGTCTAAATCTTGGAACGGCAAGTTTATTCTTATTTCTTGTATTTAAGTTATGAACATCAATTTTCTTTACAAATGAATTAGAATGCTTTCTTACATACACTAAGTTTTCATAAATGTACTGTCCTGCCAAGGTTAATATATCAATTTCCTTAAACAAGTGTCTTAAAGAATCTCTTCGCCGAAGATTGTATATGGCGCGAACAGCTCTTTTTTGGAGTACAAAGATATTTCCAGCATTAGCTGCTGAACCCCACAACAAAAGGCCATAGGACATTACACTATGAAAATAGCTAAAGTATACTAGTCTTGCCGTTTCAATATCAGTTAATTGCCTTATTTTTTTTACTGCAAAAGCTGCAGAACTGAGTCTACTCGACAAGGCTTCAATATGTGGATCCCATTGAAGTCGTGAGTCTAATGTAACACCAAGAAATTTAGTGCTTTCAATTAACTCGACTACATCTGCGTTTAACTTAATATCCAAATCAACCTCCCTTACATTAGGTAGGGAAAACTTAACACATTTCGTTTTCTTAGAATTTAAGGCCATATTATTAATGTTGAACCAATGAGCAACTTTAGAAAGAGCACTATTTACGTCGTCAGAACAATTATTACCTCTATCAACTTTGAAAATTAATGAGGTATCATCTGCAAACAGCACTGTCTCACACAAATTATTCACGTAGCAAGGTAGGTCATTTATGTAAATCAAAAATAGTAAAGGGCCCAATATTGAACCTTGGGGTACGCCCATTATAATGGGGGCTCCAGCAGATGCAGTATTATTAACAACTACTTTCTGATTCCTTTTACACAAATATGATTGCAAAAGGCTAACTGATTTATTAGAGACACCATAATGTTCTAACTTTTTTAAAAGTGTTTGATGATCAACGCAATCAAAAGCTTTAGACAGGTCACAGAACACACCAATAACATCTTGCTTGCCCTCCCAAGCGTCAAATATGTGTTTGAGAAGTGCAATTCCAGCATCAGTAGTATTTTTACCTCTAGAAAATCCAAACTGATTAGGATGTAGGATTTTTTTTTTGTCAAAAAATCTAAAAGTTGCAAGTATATAATTTTTTCAAAAATTTTACTAAGTGCCGGTAAAATTGATATTGGCCTAAAGTTATTGGGGTCACTTTTGTCCCCTGATTTAAAAAGCGGAATTAATTTACTATTTTTCATTAGGTCTGGGAAAATACCTTCGTCAATGCATTCATTAAAAATAAAAGCTAAGTAAGGAGCTATTGCATCAATTATTGATTTAATAACACATGTTGATATGCCCCATAAATCTTCAGATTTTTTCATATTAATCATATTAAAAGCTTTAAGGATATCCTCAGTATTAATGTATTTAAAATTGAACTCTTCATTACACTTATCAACACCAGATACTAAGAGGGCAGCTGCAACGTTTGGACATGAATTTAAATTACTGGTAGTTTCTAAGGGAACGCGGGAAAAGAAATATTCAAAAACACCGGCAACCTCAACGTCAGAATCAAATGTTTTATTACCAACTTTGAGAGAGAAGGAATTTATATGATTTTTTGTTTTTCCAGTTTCTTGGTTAATGATGTTCCATGTAGCCTTAATTTTGTTATCGGCTAATTTTATTTTGTTAGCAATGAAAATCGACTTAGCAGTAGCACACACATTTCTAAATGTTTTAGAATACTTCTTAACATATTCTACAAAATCAGGGCTACAGGAAGTGTGCTTTAATGCATAAAGTTCATATAATTTCCTTCTGCTTATATAGATTCCTGGTGTGGCCCAATCACTAAACTTCATTTTATTAGTATCACAATTGATCACTTTTTGTTTAAATGATTTACTAAATTCACTTTCAACCACATTGAACAAGTGATTATAAAGTTTATTGGCTTCCCCAATCGGAGCAGGCAGTGTTTCAATTTTATCAATGACATTATTTCTGAATTTATGTGTGGCCTTTTTTGTAATTGGCCTATATATTATTTTGCGTTTCGGGCAAACATGATGGTGCTCTATAGAGGCTTGCTGTCCACTATGGTCAGATTTAATAATATTTATTATTGATTTTTCTATTACTTTACAATTCGAAAAGATATTGTCTAAACAAGTGGCAGATGTGGGTGTAATTCGTGTAGGTTCGTTAAAAGCATGCAATAAATCAAATGACTTAAACAAATTTAGAAACCTACTTGATATTTGGTGTAAGTCTGGGTCTAAAATGTCAACATTATAATCCCCACATATGACAAGTTTTTTATTGCTTTTACAGGTAATTCTTAACACTTCCTCCATAGTGGACTCAAATACTGAATAATTACTACCGGGGGGTCTGTACACACAGATTATTATAATTTTATCTAATTCCACACAAGATAGTTCAACAATGCGTTCAGTAGAGAGGGATACTACATCTTTGCGCTCTTTACAATGTAAATTATTATGTAAAATTATAAGAGACCCTCCTCTGAATGCACAACACATCAATACTCTCCTCATTCAAGAATAAACTTAGCTCTAAATCTTTATTAGAAAAGCTTTCAATGTTTTGATGCACAATTTTTAAATAGGAAGATTTTTCTGTTGTCATAACATGGCTAGAGGAACTCTCTATTGTCTCAAGTTGTAATTTAAAATGTCATTTTGATTACATAAATAATTATCATTACTTGGAACAGATTCCAAGGGTAATTCGGGTATGTCATTTAACTGCTCAATAGAAGCAGGAGTTATGCTAGCCAGACTACTGGCTAAATGTTTAAAATAATAAGATAGCGATAATGCTAACTGTCTTTTGTAAAAAGTCGGCAGATAGTAACTATCTTTTGTCATATAGAAATTTTCTATTAATTTATTGATGTCAATTATGTGCAACTGATAAAAGTTTTTTTAGTTTTTTTTAGTTTTTTTTTTTGATGATTTCTCCTTATTCATCCATAAGGAAGGCCAGTGCCCCAGCAGTGGGGACATTAAATGGCTGATGATGATGATGGCTATTATAAAATGACATGGTACTTAAAGATAGATTTAACTTATATCTATAGTTATTTTCCTCCTGTGGCAGACTTTTACTGTAGGGAAATGTAAACATTATAACTTTTTTAATATTCAATGAAGACAGTGTATCACAATAATTCATAAGTTGACTTTTGCTTACATTACCCCTATTTCCAATTAAAATGATTAAGTTTGTATCCGGAGTAAACTTATATTTTACCACACTTTTCATTATTTCATCAATAGTTGATCCCGGCATGCAATAGTTAATAATGCTTTCCTTTGATAGTTTTTGGAACAATTGGCCTAGATTTTTTCCAATCTCATCACTAAACATAACTAACTTATTACATTTGTGTTGTGTAAAGGAATTATTTTCATCTGTGCAAACTAATCTATTACATATGTTGGAGGATGCGAGCTCACACACTGATTGATTTTGTAAACTCTCCGGAACAGTCTGGCCTGATGCCCCGGGGGTTGAAAGACCCTTTTTTTTTCTGTAGATAACCTTGAGGTGTTAGACAGATGTTTGAGGGCCAGTGTGTATTCTCCTATCTCCTTTTTTGATGATTCATAATTTTGAGACATTTTATCTAAAGAATCGTGCAGATTATTCAATTTGTTTGTCAAACATTTTAAGTTATTTTCATAAATAATTCTGTTTTCCTCAATAATGGAACTGCAAACATCAAGTTTTTCAAGTAACTGCAATCTATCTTTTGCATTTTGAGCATATTTGAAAGTCAGTTTATTTTTATTAATTAATTTTTTTGTTCTGCAGATATATTTATTTATTTTAACATACTTTTTCATTTTGTTTTTGCTCAACTTAATTTCTATTTTGGGATTCTTACAATGAATTGAATCATTATTTGTTAAATCTATCACAGTGTGATTAAAGGAGGCAGAAACTATGTCAGGCGCGCTACCAACCAATTCATCAAAAAGACTTTGGTTTTGAAAGGTACCTAGTTACATGTGCTTTTTCCGATTCTAATCTATTTATACTGTTATTTGCCAGACATAACTCCTTCTCCAACCGAGAGATGAGTCTGAGGGCCTGTTCAAACTCATCCCTGCACTGGTCAAACCCGTCTAACAACTGTTGAAGTCTGTCCCGTTCATTTCTTAATTCTAACTTCTCATTATGCAACACAGCCATTTCTTGTTTTAATGCAGTATTACTACTCAGCACATCCAATAATTCCTTTTCATTGTCATCCCTTTCTCTATGCAGTTGTTTGTTCAACTCCTTGGAAACTTTTAATTCCTGCAAGGTTAACTGGAGTTTTGATTCCTCCTGACGCGATGACGTGTCAATGCCTTGCGTGTCATCATTTTGGTGAAATAACGTATTAAAATAGAATTAATTTATTTAAATTTAAAGTCCAGGTAGTTGTCAAACAATAACGGTGAGGTTTTAAAACTATGACAAGTAAACCTTTTGTAAAAGAATTGCTTTCTAGTACTTTAAAATAATGATAATTAAGGCTAATTCCCATAAATATTGTGATCAATGACTAATACAAAAGGGATAACAGTGATTCACATTCAATCTAAATACGTTTTGACATTAACTTACCGGCGTTTTGACCGGGTGGTTTTAGAACACACTTTCACTCAAAAGTACTTGTTCTTATTCACTACAAATACTACATAATACACATTATATATTTATGAACGTGATTTATTGGAATTTGGCCAGGTAACTACGATTTAACAATGTAGTTTAAATTAAATTATTGAGAGCAATTATCAACAGCTGTTAACGGTAGTGTTGCCACCAATTGCCCATGATAAGTGAATCAGTGGAGATGAAATTCACTGTTTCGATATGCACTGCGCGTACGGTGAGGCATGTGAATATAACACCGTACCGTTTCTCACGTCGGCGCCCTACTGTGACTTCCATGGGGCCGAACAAATCCACCCCACAGTGGGTGAAAGGACGCTGATGATGGTCCATCCGTGCCAAAGGTAAGTCACCCATTCTAGGTACCTGTGGTTGTGCCTTTCTTATTCTACAGAACATGCACTGTGACACTACACCTCGGACAGTTGGTCTTATTTTTAATACCCAGTACTTCTGTTTCAGAACGTTTACGACGGTCTCGTGGTTCCCGTGCGCAGCCTTTACGTGGTGGTGCATGGCGACCAACCGCGCGACCCGGTGCTTCCCGTCTAATATAACGGGCCTTTTAGTTTCAGGCGGCACACCGCGAGCAGCATCGATGCGGCCTCCGCAGCGCAGGACTCCGTCTTCGTCGAGTACTGGTGATAAGGTAAGTAATCTACTAGCCCTATCAATACATTTACCTTTTCTTATTGCAGATATCTCCGCTGAAAAAGAATCTATTTGACTTTGTTTTATTAACAGTAATTCAGCCTTTTCCATTTCCATTAAAGTTGGTTTGATTAATTTTTCTACATTTATTTATAAATTTTAATACCATAGCTGTTGACCTTAATAATCTCAGCCAAGAAGAGAAACGTTCAGCATCTGGAACAGGTAAGTTATCAAAACCCTCCTGAATTAGGTTTACGTGTTCCTGATCGTCCTCCGTTTTGTAGGCGATGACGTCATGCGGCCAACTCGACTGTTCACTGAAAAGAAACGATGGGCCCGAAAACCATTCATTGTGAAATATAGCAACATCATAATTTTCCCTAGTGCCGACATCAGCTATATTTAATTTCGTAGGTATGTACCTCCATTCGGTTGATTTTGTCAAATCATCTATTTCGCCCAGTCGCGACGCTACGAACATTTTATAGTTACGAGCGTCATTGTTAATCCAGTTAGCACTGTAGTCGAGTCGCACCAAAAGTATCTTTCGGTAATTATAATTTTATGCTCCTTAGCAATCGTATCGGCCAGCCTGGCTGCGAGTACTGCCGCTTGAATGTGCGTCAAGTTAGCAGCCTCACAACAGAATTAGATGGTTTTGATTATGTCAAAAAATACTGTATAAATAGTGTTAAATAGTGATGTATATTAAATAAATAGTGTAACTTTGATTCAAAAGATATTTAAGTATCTTAGTGAGGCTGCTAACTTAACGTCAAGTTAGCAGTCACCTCAAGAAATACAGTTCGTATCAATGTGATTTATATGTCAAAAAATACTGTATAAATAGTGTATCGTAAACGCAAAATTTCAAAAGTAGTGCTTTAATACAAGCCGAGATGTTAGGGTCTCTAAGTGGGCTGTTAACTTGACGTTTCTTGCGATGGAGATTCCAGGGAAACAGGTACAAGTTTTAAATAAATAAATACTTGAAAAATTACTGTGTGAAATAGTGAATCTTATGATATAAATAAAAAAAGAATTCTTCTTTGCTATTTTCAAAAAATCTAATGTTAACTTCTACCATACATTCGAATTTAGGTACAGTCGTGTACAGTTTTCTTTAGACGTACTGATATTGTCAAATTTTTTATTCCAGTCATTTTAAATGATACATAATCTATCGTATCATCATCATTTCAGCCGTACGACGCCCACTGCTGGGCATAGGCCTCCCCCAAGGATCTCCACAACGATCGGTCCTGCGCTGCCCGCATCCAGCGGCTTCCCGCGACCTTGACCAGTAGCCCGATTCTCGTAATATAAACCGTGACGATATCGTAGAGATTTAGTCGTTGAAACCATATTCGTATTCACAACTGTCGATAGAACTTGAGCGGCAGCGATTCTATCGAAGTGTCGTCGAAGTGTATTCTGGTACATTAATCGTCCTTCAATCGTTTCAAAACGATAACTCGAAGGTATTCTACTATTTAGATGACCTTTGTTTCGATCGGATTTCAACGACTAAACGTCAAAATAAGCGATCCAAGTGTCGTTGGACAAAAGTTCAATTAGCTGGAACTTTTGTATGTGAAAAATAAGCTTGGGGCTAGCATATTTGTTATTATTTCTTTTTTATTTTATTTAATAAACTTTTGTACATAATACATAGGTAATGTAATATACAAGGCGGACTTAATACTAAAAGTATTTTTTGCCAGTCAACCGTTGGGAAACAGAAAACAATTAAAGCGGTACAAATTATATAATTATCTATAAGTAAGTACTAATATTATAAAGAGGTAAGATTTGATTGTTTGTTTGTTAAATTGTTTTCATCGAATAGGCTCCGAAACTACTGGACCGATTTAGAAAATTCTTTGATCATTAGAAAGCTACATTCGTTCAGGTACCACGCGGATGAAACCGCGAGAATCCGCTAGTATATTATAAACAAACAAAATATACAAGCTACATAATCGACGCAAACAGCGTAAACGGAGAAATAAATTGAGAGCTGCAAGATGGGACGCTTCCGAAATGCCGGAGAGACTTCAAAATTTTGGTACAAACACTCATTTATTATTTATTATTTATTATTTATTATTTATTATTTATTATTTATTATTTATTATTTATTATTTATTATTTATTATTTATTATTTATTATTTATTATTTATTATTTATTATTTATTATTTATTATTTATTATTTATTATTTATGAAAGAACGATCTAATCTAAATAACCTGAAAGAATACAACTAAAAATCTTTACATATCAACGACATTTGAGGAGTTGTACCTTCCATCACCAGCTCATCAGCATGTGATGATGACTACCAGATGCAACGTACTACTACGTAAATTACCATAAAATTTACGGGTTTTCCTCGATTTCCCCTGGATTCCACCATCAGATCCTAACTTGGTATGTGACTACCTCAGGAGTTTACTCTTTCGAATAAAAAAATAATCATTGAAATTGGTCAATAGTTCGCGAAGATATTGACGTGTAAAGCAGGAACTACCAGTCAAAAACTGTGTTTTTTCAGGATTGTGAAAAAACTACTGAACTGACTACTTTAACTTTTTCATGATACCACACATAAACTACCTACCTATTTTCTTTCAGATAAAAAAGAATTATTAAAATCGGTTTACAACTGGCGAAGTTATGGTAAAACATACATAAAAAAATACTGTCGACTTGAGAACCTCCTCTTTTTTTGAAGTCGGTTAAAAAGTGGGTAGAAATATATTTGTTTAAATACCTAATCAATAGCATTAAACCGATTATACGTATGTATTGACACAATCAAAAATATATATTTCACTTTTTTGCTCGATAGTACGCACTTCACGATTGAAATAAAGTTTGAACCTTATTACTAAGGAGCAAAGTTCAACATTGATCGTCAGCATATATTCAGATTATTATGTAGAAGTTTACATTAGATTTTTTGAAAATCGCAAAGAAGAATTCTTTTTTTATTTATATCCTAAGATTCACTATTTCACACAGTATTTTTTCAAGTATTTATTTATTTAAAACTTGTACCTGTTTCCCTGGAATCTCCATCGCAAGAAACGTCAAGTTAGCAGCCCACTTAGAGACCCTAATATCTCGGCTTGTATTAAAGCACTACTTTTGAAATTTTGCGTTTACGATACACTATTTATACAGTATTTTTTGACATATAAATCACATTGATACGAACTGTATTTCTTGAGGTGACTGCTAACTTGACGTTAAGTTAGCAGCCTCACTAAGATACTCAAATATCTTTTGAATCAAAGTTACACTATTTATTTAATATACATCACTATTTAACACTATTTATACAGTATTTTTTGACATAATCAAAACCATCTAATTCTGTTGTGAGGCTGCTAACTTGACGCACATCCGCTTGAAGTTCCAACCGCGGTATCGTTGTTGTTTTCAAGGGCGCGACTCGGCCTTTGCTCGCTACCAATACGACTTTTATCGACCCGTTATTGTCAAACCAACGCCAGTATGCGACGGCGCACATCGCTTTAGACGAAGCATCACAAAATAAATGTAGCTGTAGGTTGTGATAGTTATTTTTACCATTGCTAAACGTCGTAGTAGCGGATTCCGTAGCAACCGTAGCGCTCGTAGGCCTCGTAGCCGCTTGCCGTAGCAGGGGCGGCGCGGGCGCGGGCGCGCGGGGGGTTTCCATCTGTAGCTCTGCGCTCGGGCTCGACAATAACGGTTCATTGTTTGTCTCGGTCACACTTACAGCCGATGTAGCTTCGTTCTTCGTCGCGCGTGTGGAATGTAGATAACAACGCGGTACGCGCAGATCGGCTATCACTTTTAAGCGCCGTACCCAGCTGATCCATTTTTCGTAAACAACGTCCGATATTGTTTCGTCCCAGCCGGTGTTATCTTTCCATACATCTTGCAACATGATTTTACCTTGGATGGTGAACGGTGTTAGTAGGCCGAAGACGTCGAATATTGACATAACTACAGCGAGCATTTATCGTTTAGTAGGTCTGCACTCACCTCGTCTTATGTTTTCAGGAATCCGTTTCAGAGACACGTCGAAGCCGAGCTCGTCCTGCGCTGGATACCAAATCATACCGAGAGTGCGTTCACCACCGTACTGCTTGTCTGATTTGAACCTTACGGCCACTTCACCTAAGGTTTCTTTTGGCAAGCTATTTAAAACAGACTTACTGTTGCTCGTCCAATTCCGTATCTCAAAACCACCTTGTTTGTGGATTTCTGTGACGTTTTTAATAATTTCTATGGCGGCAGCGTCATTCGGCAGGCTGTCTATATAATCATCCATGTAATGTTGTTCAAGTATTGCAGCTACGGCGCGAGCGGCGGCCGGGTGGGATGACTCATAAAGTTGCGCGTTTTTGTTTTTAATAAACTGAGCTATGAATGGCGAGCAGTTTGCGCCGAATATAAGTGAAGTCATTATGTACGTTTTTACTTCGTCCTGTGACCTTCGACCTTTCCATATGAAACGAAATGCGTTTTGGTCGTCAGGTTTTATTTTTATTCGTAAAAACATGTCCTTAATATCTCCGGCGACACCAACCTTATTTTCTCGGAAACGTAGCATAATACCGAACAGGGAATTAAGTAAATCAGGACCTGTTAGTAGATAGTCGTTTAACGATTTGCCTTGCACCTTTGCGGCGGCATCGAACACCAAACGTAGTTTTTTCTTGTTGGGGTTATTTACCCCAAAATGGGGTAAATACCAAGTTTTATTTGCTTGCTCGGTGCTTTCCATTTGTTTGGCAAAATCGTTACTTAAGAGGTGATTAATGCGTTCCTCATACTTACTAGCATATTCTTCGTTGGCCATAATTTTTTTATTTAAGCTATTGAAACGGGATAGTGCGTAAGAATAACTGTCGGGTAACTTACAGTTGGGATCCTTCCATGGTAAGCCGACGTGCCACCTGCCGTCAATAAGTTCCGCGCTGCTCTGCAGCGCAGCCATCGCGTGCACGTCATCCCTGTTTTGCCGTGGTTTACCTGACACTCCCATGGCGTCCATGGAGAAAGAACGACGAACCTCTTCGTGAAGGTCGCGCAGCGCGCGGTCGTGGTCGTCCAGTCCCGCCAGCGGCGACAGCGCGCCGCAGCACGGCGCAGCTTCCGCGAGCAACAAACTGGTATGCGAGGCGGCCCGCGGCGGCGGCGACCTCACTTCTACGCGCATTACACCGTGCATGCACCAGCCTAGGGGTGTACGAGTGGCTGACGGCTCATTAACTTTACCTACATTAACGTCTAAAGGAACTAATAAATGAAAGTTATCCTGTCCGATCAATAAGGGAGAAGCCCCTATTGCCGGTAGTGTCCCGGTACCCGGGATCGAGTGAGTTTTTTAAGTTTATAAATTTCTGCCAATCAATAAAAAGAATTTGAAAAATGGCAATAAATTCTTAGTAGTGTTCTTAACAGTAATACTGGCAACATTCACAAAGAAATACAATAGCGTCGAAGCTATGCAACACCAAATACAGGCTCTGAAGAAGTTTAAGAAAAGTTGGAGGTTTAGTGACTTAACTAAGAAGTGACCACGTCACATTTATAAGTTAGCTGTGCTGCAAGAAATCACCATACAGTAAGTTTTTTAGATTTTCATGTGAGAAGAATAAGTTATCTATCAATATAACCTATCACTAAACGTGATTCTTTTATAATAGTAATATTTTTTGCGTGTCACATTTATTGGTACTCACTTAAAATAGCCTGAGCCAGTATCCGGTAATATATAGCATATTTTAACGATCTTTGGTACAGGCTTCATACCTCAACTCCCTGTTGTACCTAAACCCGTGAGTGTACCTTATCATGGTTGAAATAAGACCCATTTTTGTCTGACCGAGTTTTTAATTTATTCCCGGATTCTGGGACATAATATCAACATGATTCTGAAACCCGTCATGATTCTTAATTCCTTGTAATAAGGCTTATTTTACTTTGACCCTTCAAATCTTCGATAAAATTTTAGTTATTTATGCTTGTTTTAGTAGCAAATAAAAACACAATAATTTTTTTGTTAAACTAATTATACCTGTTATCTAAATTTTTACTTTGTTGCATTCACAATGCAATTTTTATTAAAGAAAAATTGAAAAAGAAGTATTTAAAAAAAAATACCTATTGGAGCTGGTTGTGAGACTGGTCGATTTTTTCTAAAATACTTCATTTTAAATTTTTTATTAATAAAAATTGCATTGTGAATGCATAAAAGTAAAAATTTTAATAACTTGCAATAGTAATTTCATCTTTAGCGATTGTCAAATATCTGAAAAGGTATATCTTTCGCGTGTGAGGGTATTAATATATTCACATTTATGAAATTAACGCTGGCTATACAGCGCGTAAGAAGTCTTGGGTAAATTCGACGCTTCTCGTAACGACTCCGTAGCGTAGCTCAGAGGTTAGAGCAGTCGCCCGGATAGCGAAAGGTCGTGGGTTCGTGTCCCATTGGAGCTGGTAGTGAGATGGGTCGTTTTTTTTTTTATAATAGTTCATTTTCAATTTTCACTAATTATACCTTCTTTGTTTATATTACTACATGAGCGTTTGGCTTAACAAATAGGATCCTGACTTACTTTACCAAAGAACTTTGATTCGAAAGAGCTCATACATTCTTTGAATCAAAACCGTTGGTGTAATTAGTGCATAATTTAATAATGTGTGTAGTGGAAATTCAATACGTTTGCTAGTAAACTATATTATTATTTTAAGACATCTAATGTATGAAATTACTAACTTATTACCTACTGTAATGTTAGTAACGTGTTGGTGTAAATCATAATATGATGGAATACATACCTACCTATTTGATAGCATGTGTTAATTTAAAAACACGCAATTTAAAAAAATACACTGACTTCAAAAGTAATCAGTAACTTTTTGAGGACGGTGGTAATATTTGGTATAACAATGACTTCAACATCTGCATCTGCAACAGTGCGAGTAGATGGCGATAATAGCGGAAATACACGGCTCACTTTTGCCTTTCAATTTAGATGACGCAACCAAATTGAACAATGTAAACGCAAAGGTGAATCATTCAATGACAATGTGCGCCTGTATTTCTGCGCCTTTCAACCAAAGTGAATCAATTTGGTTTAAAGACAATATAAGCATAATCAAAATTAAGTAAAATATTACGGGTATTTGACCACAAACACCGAATATTGATAATAAAAAAAAGATTAAATTACCTATTGTGATAACTTCCGACAGATGGCAAATTTTTGCTCAGAAGAAGGAAGAAGCTAAGATTAAAAAAGGGAAATCAAAACCAAATGAAAAGACAATAAGACTGACATTTGTAGGTGTTAACAAAAAAATTAAAGAAATTAGTAGAAAAAAGAGCCATAGACAGTAAAGATAAAAATTGGTTTTGTCGTTTATGCAAGAAAACAACGAAACTAGACATGATCCAGTGTGTTACTTGCAAATATTGTATGTGTTGTTTGTCACTGTTTGCGCAAAAGTAGTTCCGAATCAAGTTACATTTTATTGTACGTCGTGTTTATAATTTATTGGTTTTATTGCAGTTGCTTGTTTAGTTCGTAAGTATCCGTTAAAAATTAAGAAGTAAGGTAGCTTTAGTTCATTTACTGATTATATTACTTATGCAGACTATGGCGAATTTATCATTAATGTTATATATTCTTCTCTTTTATATTAATTAGAATCCTGATCTTTTTTATACTGATTGTTGATGTTTTAATACTTTAAGTATTTCATAAATTAAGCAATGTAATCCTACAAGATGATCCCACCATCATACTGAATTCAACTTTTTATTTATTATTGATTTCATTCGATATATTTTTATTTAATTTTCTTTTATTTTTAATTTTTAAAAAAATAATATAAAATAAAATTATTTTTCTAATCTTCGAACATGTTAGAGGTGGAAATTACTTAATTTACCAGTTTTATGATTTCTGTAGAATAAGTTCCATTGGTTTTCATTTGTTTTTAATGACAAGGCTTACAACGATTGTAGTTTTGATTGATTATAGTTGATTATGTTATAGTATAATCAGGTTTTATTTTCTAATCACTGCCTATAATTTGAACTTTGTTTAAGTTCCACTAAAATAACAGAGTTTAGCCAAGTTTAATACTTAATTGAAATTTGAATAACTCTTGATTTGTTTTTTTTTTCTAAATGTTGATGATGTTTGGATGACATTTATAATAATTGTTGATTCAAGAGTACCTAGTTGATTAATAGAACAAGAATATTAAATAAATATAATTTGTTGCTTAAATAGATAAATAATATGGACCAATCTAAAAATACATATAAATACAAAAACAAAACAAGTCTTTTCTTTAAATATCATACTATTAAACTATTACAGTTTCCCGTAAGAATAAAAATGACATTCTATAGACTTTAACGTCAAGAGATAAAGTTCAAATTCGGGCTAACTTTTACCGGATTCTGGGTCCATATACCGATTACTAGTACAAGTCTCCCGGTTACTGGTACATTTGGGTCTTTTTTACATTTAAATTAAAGGCATATCATTCAGCCAGGTGCCTTTTTTATGTATATTTAGTTCTACATTGTATAATGATACTGTCGCTGGTGTGTCTCTATCAATAAAATAAAATAAATAAGTAAATGAAAAAAGAAAAATATGTATAAAATCTTGAATAAATAAGCTTTTAAATAGACTCAAATTCAAGTATGTACGCCTTATAATATGAGTATAGCAGATCTGTAAAATCAGCAAAGTTCGAAATTTAACGGTTAATGGGCCCTCTCCCTTATCTCAGGTTTACATATATTGTTATAATCAATTTTAATATTTTTCAAGTGATTATACTTTTCAAAATCAGATAAACAAACATCTTGGACAGGTAAGTTTAAATTACTTACACTACGGACTTTAATATCAAATGACTGATTATCATCATAGGTACTTGATAAGCTCATATTAATAACAGTAGAATTACATACATAGGTGTTATTGTCCCAAGCGCCGCGTACGCTCATCGTTTCGGTGCGACCGCGCAGCCCTGCGCGGGCCGCCAGCTGATCGCTAATTAACGACACTGTGGACCCGTCGTCCAGTAACGCGCAAGCACTTATTTTACCGTTAGGACCGCACACTTTTACCGGCACTACTTTCAACAGCACTTTATTGTTTTTCGAACTCAAATGTGCGACGGTTTCTGTCGGCGGAGCAGGGCTCGACGCCGACATGTCTTCCTCAGCTCTCGGCGGCAGCGGTGGCGACACCAGCAGCGGCGCAAAGTTCTCGCGCCGCACAGGCTCGGCTCTCGGCGGTGGCAGCGTCGACACCGGCGCAATGTTGTCGCGCCGCACGGGGTTATGCAGTAATCGGTGGTGCGCAGAACAGGTTTCTCTGTCGTGTTTAGATACCAGACATTTGTAGCAAATCCCATTGCGTTTGACATATTGCCATCTGTCTTTTCGTAAGGCCTTTAGAAACAGTTTGCACTTAATTAGTACATGCCCGTTCTTATTACAAAAATAACATTTTTCTTCACTGCTTTGTAATAATACGGTGTGATGGGGGTTCTTCACGTGATTCTCACGTGTTGTATTTCTGTTGTAATGAACACTGCGTGCGCTCATTGTTATTAAATTAGATGTGGCAGCTGTTTTCATCGCTTCTTCGTTTAGAAAATCGGATATCATATTTAATCTTGACTTGTTGTTGACATCTTTGTTTTCTTTGAGTAGTGGAAAACTATAATCTGACCACTTTGAAATCAATATCGTGGGAAGCTTTGATAAAATTATATTTAGATAAATGCATGCCACGTAAGTATTCGTCACGCCCCACTGCTCGAACAGCTGATATAAAATTTTGTATTTTTACAGAAAAAGGAACGATTTCACTATGATAATTCGGCGGCAACGGTTGTAGTTTTTTCAAGTCTTGCGTTATTTTGTATAGTAAAATATCTGGGTGGCCGAATCTCAGTTCTAGCGTGGCTATCAGCTGATTGGGTGACGTTGCACAAATTAACAGGGCTGCGACGGCGTCCTTGGCTGCTCCTCGAAGACATTTTCGCAGTCTCCACACGTTCTCCATGTCGCTGAAACCACATATTCTAATGGACTCTTCATATGCTTGCTTGAACTGGAGCCACTCAAGCGGATCGCCATAAAACTCTGGTAAATCTTTAGGTACACTCATTCGACTTAGTAATTGAGTGTTGGTTGAATTATTAGCTGCAGAAGTGGTGGCTCTTTCAGTGCTGTAGCCAACAGCTGGACTGTTCCATGTAGCTGGTCCAGCGCGCCCGAAGTGGAGCCCTTGGCGGGGGCGGGCTGTACCGGTTCCATCTCCTGCTGACTTTGCTCAAGCCACTTCTCGACTTCACTGCGAGTATGTTGACTTCTACGGTCACCTTCGAGCGGACTGTCTTCATCTTCTAGGTCGGCTAGGTCAGCTTCGAGTCTTTTGTCGATAAGTTCCATTTGTATCCTAGCCTTTTGTTCTGCCGCTTCCAATAGGAGCCTTTTGCGTCTTGCCTTGACGGAAGATGACGTTGAAAGTTGCGAGCTTTTACAATGTCTAGGGACGACGCCATCTTGTGAAGCTGTCTCGTGATATTTTATTGTCACTGGTTGTAACTCTTTGCAGGTTGCAAGCTGCTGCGATGGTCGGCCCGGTTGAGCGAGCTGTGTTGCGGCCCCCGCTGCTGACACAAGCTGTGTCGCGGCGCCCGCTACATACGTTCCCGCTTTGGACGATTGCGGCGGCGGCGGTTGCTCATCACGTGGCACTTGTAATTTCACTGACTCAGACTCACACTTCCTTTAGGCTCGAAGCCATCCAGATTTAAGTTCGCAGGCACTGTATTTTTACTCGCGCTACGCGTATGTACCATTTTCGGCGGCGGTGTGTGGTACATCGATAACGGTCCGGCACGAATGACCAGCTTTGTAGGCGGTTCGAAAGGTTATCGATGTTAAAAATGCCGGTTTGTGAAAATAATATCGTTTACTTCCAAAATTACATAGGTTTCAAAGCAAAAATGACAACTTTTAAAAGGCACGTGTTTTTTACAGTTCTCAGGGTAGCGCGGTGTCGCTTCCATGAGGGCTCGCGGCAGACTGGCTGGCCGTTACTATTGCATCAGCTACATACACGGGGACGTCACCGTACTACCCTCTTTTATTTAACAAAAATATAAAATAAAAATACAAATAAAGAGCGCGTCGCTTACACAAGCAATGTATGCTAAATTAGGATCCTAACTAGGATAAGTGTAATAAGCCCTTTACTAATATTTGACCTGAGGAGCCCGTAGAGAGGAACCCTTTCGCAATGGTCGTTCACGCACGGGACGAGCTAGAGCTCTTCCTTGCTACGGAAGGCACGTTAAGCCGTTGATCCCGGCTGCATTTTCAGTCGTTATTTAATGTGTTGTTAATTCCCACATTTAGGCGTGGTGGGTTATGGTATGGCCAATTCTTTTTTTTTTTTTTGTTTTCTCCATAACCATCAATAAGGGAGGCCTGTGCCCAAGCAGTGGGAACTTATAATGGCTGATGATGCATTTTTGTCCTTATTCTTTACTTACCTGAAAAATGCTTTTGAGTTTCTTTGTGCAAATTAGAAATAGCCAATCGAGCCGCCAAGACCGCGTAATCCGGATGATCAGTAGTCATTGTCGCAGCAGTCTCTGCTGCTAAATTGTCTAACTCAACAGTAGTTACACCAGAGTATATTCCGCTTATAACTTTTAAAGTTATGGATACCTGGAAAAGGAATCATTGGTGTGAGTGAACAGATCGACGTAAGCCGAAAACATATTTCTGTTACGATAGTAATATTATAGTATTCTCGTATTCTTTGCTTCTGTGTTGTGATGTAAGTGACGCGCCACAAGCATATTTATTATGTTTCATACATTTGGTATCGACACGACAGAGACAGAGACACGCTCCGACTGCGTGTTTAACCATTTTCCGTATATACAAAGGTACTTGACTTGAAAAATTGACAAAAGTTAAAATTTAACTGTTGTCAATTTTGACATCGGTAAAAGAAAAATACGTTGTTTATCTAGGTTTAAAAGTGTTGTCTGTACTATTTTATTAACCTTCCCTTAATTACTAATGTCAAAATTTAAACCACCCCCACCCTGTCGGTTATTTTGACCGCCGTTAAAGCTGTAATTTGACTGCTCGTTAAAGTAACCGCTGCTTCAACAACGCTTTTTAAATTTGACCGCCGGTTAATTTTACTTTAACCATAATTTAACCCTAACCAAGCTTCGAGCAACCGGACCTAAATGTATGAAATCG
Source organism: Crambus lathoniellus (assembly GCA_949710035.1). NCBI lineage: Eukaryota > Metazoa > Arthropoda > Insecta > Lepidoptera > Crambidae > Crambus > Crambus lathoniellus. Next base: position 12,792,172 of record OX453306.1, read on the forward strand.
ATGCGCACTTGAATGCGCGTCAACTAAGGTGACCAATTCATTTGACTCATTTTACAGTACATGTGAACAGATTTTTCTCATATTTGTTTATTATGATTTTAAATACATAGGTCATACTGAAAGTTTCTGGATTCTGTTAAATGAGACTAGATAAGATGTTTATGATAATTTGTTGTTTTTCAAAGTATGTGAACAGATTTTTCTCATATTTATGTTTATTATGATTTTAAATACATAGGTCATACTGAAAGTTTCTGGATTCTGTTAAATGAGACTAGATAAGATGCTTATGATAATTTATTGTTTTTCAAAGTATATACCCACACTATTTACACGTTTCCATTCGTTGGAACCAGTAGGGACCTCTTAAACGGCTTCTTAGAATGCATCAACTGCCGCTTCTGGGCTTGAGAATCGTAAACCTTTAAGTTTATCTTTTATTCTTGGAAATAAAAAGAAGTCGCAAGGTGCGAGGTCGTCGAGGTCGGATGACGGCGGATGCGTCATCAGTTCAACATTTGAAGCCTTCAAGTACGCATTCGTTCTCTTAGCGGAATGTGCGGACGCGTTGTCGTGGTGAAGGATAACATGACTGCGAGGAGAATAAGTAGCGCCATCTTTCCAGAGTTAATGCAAAGGCGTAGCCTGAATACATGATTCGCGTTGACCCTGAGCCTGTCCACTGGCTGAGCTGACGTAAAGCGGTTTTTTCCATTCGCGCCGTGATAAGCCAGTGACAAGCAGCCAGTGGACACGCACACATGCCCAGCATGCTTGTAGTAGTGTTATCATTTCGCACCGTTCTATTAGGGAAGGGAAATATATAGACTGTGGTTCTATGAAGTTGTTTCTCTGTAATACGTAGTTGTATTTTTTTACACTCTGCGACGGTGTGGCGGGCTTTGCGCGGCGCGTATCTTATAAGCCTGTTGTACCACCTACTCTACCGTTTTCTCTACCCGTGTACAGCAGGCTATAGTAATAGGTGCGGCGACGGACGACGCGACGGCGCGGTGGCGGACGACGGCGCGCGGCGCGGTGGCGGCATCATCTTGTGCAGGAGCGCTAAAAATCCTTTTTCAGAGTGTTACGGGTTGGGAAATGGGGAAATTGGAAATGAGAACCAATTACCACATACACCCAGCCAGGCTGGTGCATACACCACTCGGCCACAGAGGTCATCACAATATGATAGGTACTTGTTTGATGTGACTGGTTGGGAACAAAGGGATTTTCTTATGGGTACAGTAGGTTACTTACTTTAAACAGTTTTATGAGAAATAAAATCTAATAACTTACAGGATCTACGAAATCCATGTTTAATCCATAGCAAAGTTTCTTGATTCGTGAAGTTATTTTGTCAATGTGGACCTCTTCCATTCTCCCTCCTGTAAAAATCGAATGGAATAAGTAATAAGTATGTACCTGTTACTGTTACTATGCAAGGATAGAATGATGATGTCATACATTTATTTTGATGAGAACTTAATAAATAATTACATAACAGCTGTACTATTATAGGCCTATGCCTAAGCCTAGCAGTGGGCGTCGTTCGGCTGACATGATGATGATGTACTATTTTAGGGGGCTTTCCCTAGAACACTAATTAGATACACAGATCCATCCTAGCCTGAGATGAGATACCTTGGATAATTCATATTTCTTCTTTATTTAGGGAACCCAACTGAAGCACAAGAGAATTGATGTTTCTCATGGTAACCATGTCCATGTAAAATACAAGGAAATGTCTCTTAACGGGTGGTAGGAAAATATTGACGATTCATAAGTACTACGCGTTCACTTCATCATTTCCGCTACCTCGCGGCCCGCTCCATCATACCGCACCCCCTGCGTCGCTCGTGTGTAGGCGACGCAGGGGGTGCGGTATGACGAAGCGGGCCGCGAGGTAGCGGCAATGATGAAGTGAACGCGTAGTACATTCTTATTATGTCTATGTGAATAAAAAAATATTTGTTTGATTGATTGATTGATTGACATTATACATCTAGAACTCATTTTGGTCTAGGAAGCCACCAAAAGAAGCAAGTTGATGATATGAAGTATATTTTTTGACAGACATTAGTTAAGTACCTATATATAAATTTTATCACCTTAATTTAAGATATAGTCCACAAGCAATTAAATGGAAAATATCTCTGTGATTAGTTTACTCTAATACTCCAATAGTATACATACGTAGGTAGTACTTAAAAAAAAAGTTTTATAAAAAAATAAAACCGCCTTCTAAAAAACCACATCAAAAAAGTAAGAAATAATTCCTCACCAAATAAATAACGTAAGTACTTTGAAGTCGGGCGTGAAACATGTACAATTTTTTGTTGTTTTTGTTAAAACCCGCCCGACTTCAAAGTACTTACGTTATTTATTTGGTGAGGAATTATTTCTTACTTTTTTGATGTGGTTTTTTAGAAGGCGGTTTTATTTTTTTATAAAAATATTTTTTATTTCACTCTTTTTAGTGCATCGTGCAGGCAATTTATGTGTTTTCTGGTAAATAGGTATGTGATCAAACTCAAAACCTCCTTTTTCGAAGTCGGTTAAAATACCTTGAGGGATCCCCTTTTTAACAAAACAAGAATCATCTAAATCAGTTTATAAACAAAGGAGTTATGTCAAAAGATACGTATTAAATTCACATAAAGTGGTAACGAAAACGACAGTATTTTCAAAATTTCCTGAAAACTACTGAACCGATTTCAAAATTTCAAAAAATGGGACCAACTTGGAAACCAACCTGATGTAATAACGTTTGAACCATTTCAATCGGTTCAGCCGTCTTCGAGTAATCGGTGGACATACACAAAAAAAAAAAAACATACATACAGACGAATAGAGAACCTCCTCCTTTTTGATTTAGAAGTCGGTTAAAAAGATAAAATATACCTTTAATGTACATATTATTATGTATATTGACTAATTTTAATTTTGAAATACATTGGTTCATGTTGAACGATAAAATTAGGGATGAAATGATACCGATAATCGTATATCGGCGACTATCGTAAATTTTTACGATCATTCGTTATCAACCTCAACTCTCAACAGTCAGGGCTATCAAATTACAGGCTCATTATTTACTTAAACAAAGCACGTAAGCGCGCGTTATTGCTCTCCCACACATCAGGGGGCCAAGTCTGCTAACGTTAAGTCACAATCGTGTCTCAATCGTGTTTCAATTGTAGTTCAGCTGTAGTGCTCTTTAAAACACTAGTTACAAGAATTATGACAGTATGATGTGATGTGAATGTAGTGGGTGGTATGGTATGACCATCAGTAGTATTGTGAAAAAAGTACACATTTCTTGTAACTAGAGTGTAAAAAAAAGCACTACAACTGAACTACAATTGAAACACGATTGAGACACGATTGTAACTTAACGTTAGCAGACTTGGCCCCCTGTTTGTGCGCGGGACGACGGAAGTTACATTTATGAACAGCTTATGAGTCATACATAGCAGCGCATAAAACTTTTACGAGATGTTTTGTTTTTATAATCGACATTCAAACTCAACTTTTGTGTAAGTAAACAAAAGACAATAGTGCGGTCCCTTCGATTTATTTTTTTCACATAGTTATCGATGAAATAACATATAAAAAGTATATATATTTAGAATGTACATGAAAAAACCTATCAGATAAAATTATAATATATGGAAAAACCATAATATTTTATTTTGAGAAAACGTTTTTTATTGTTTTTTTTTGTTCCGGATCACATATTATATTGTATTTTTATAGTAAATAGAGTTTATTTCTCTTATAAACACCAAAAACCACGTTTTCAAACCATTTCCATTCCATTTCTATTTCAAAACACATACAAATTGAAATAGTTACAAAATAAAATAATGAGGGTAGTCGTGCGGGATCTCCAGAGACCCCGCCGATGCTCTAGAGGTTTAACCATTACAATACGAATTATAATTCGTATGTATAATATAATATATATAACATAATTATGTATGATTAATTTTTTTTATATTTTTACAGTTTTGAGTGAAACTACGTTGTTTTCTCAATAAGAATTTGCTTGTAATAAACTACGATTCTAATTAAATGATTACAAAATTATAGGAAAAATGTGAATACAAAAATTGCATTGTGAATGCATAAAAATAATTTAATATCTTGATTACAAAATTTTTAAAAGCTACATTATTATATACTTTTTATCCCGGAAAAATATCACATTCCCTCGGGATAGCGTAGTGTAGTTTATTATCAATGCGAAAGTTTGGGGGTATGGATGTATGGATGTTTGTTACTCTTTCACGCAAAAACTACTAAAAGGATCTGGGTTTGGAATAAAACATAGGGTACTTTTTATCCCGATATTCCCACGGGAACGGGACCACGCGGGTGAAACCGCGGGCGGCCGCTAGTATTATAATATAATTAATGTGAAAGTGTGTTTGTCCATCTTTCAAGTCAAAATGGGGCAACATATCGACATGATATTTTGTATGGGGAATTGGGGATAGTTTGGGAGCTGGAGAGTGACATAGGCTTTATTCCAGGAAAATATCACAATCTCCTGTAGCGTGGTGTTGTCCACGCGGGCGAAGCCGCGGGCGGAAGGCTAGTAATAAAATTTATCAGAGTTTGAGGATATAAATATATATCCAATATACATCCAATGCTTTTTTGGGATAGAAGTATATCAATCAAAACATTTTTTTTTTTAAATTTTGTATTACTAAGTAGATTTTTTCTATCGTATTGTATTTCTACTTCTTCCCTCTAAAGCCCCCAGTACAGGATGGCCGATCATGTTGGGCCAACATGTACAGGGCTAGTTTGCGTGTGATTGCCATCTACGAGCAACACAAACTAGCCCTGTACACAATGGCCCATCATGGTCGGCCAACATGATCAGCCATCCTGTACTGGGGGCTTAATGCCGACACTACTCTTTGTGAAATTTGCATTTTTCCAGGCTAAAAGTAGCCTATGTTCCTTTCCAGGCTACAACATATCTGTGTCCCAAATTTTAGCCAAATCCAGTCACTCATTTGGCGTGACGTGATTGAGTAACAAACTCACATTTATAATATTAGTAAGATTTTATTTTGTTTCTAAGTTAATTTTTAAATAAAAATAATAATATACAATAGGTAGGTACTTCGTTTTCAGTATGGTCAACTGGGGTTATTTTGATTCAAGGGGGTGACTTTGTTGACAACGCTTATTTGACTGAATTATTATTGTTTTCCATTTTTTTTCTACTGACCTTTGGTAGCCTAAATATAACTAAAGATAGTAAGATAGACATTTTTTACTTAATTCAGCCCCATTTTTTCCTAAAGTAGTTAACCCCGATCTATGGTACCTATTTACAATAATAAAAATAGCATTGTAAATGCATAAAGTAAAAATTAAAATAATTTATATGTCCTGGTAAATACAATATTTAGAGCAAAAACAGCTGTTGGCAACCTTTTCTATCCTATGTAGGTACTAAGAACCTAAGTCCAAGAGCAAAGAAGGAATAATAGAAGGAAGGTTGGTCCAGCCTCGCGGGCTGCAATATACCAGTGTGTGAATAATAAAGTGTAATACTTATCCTGCAAAGCAAATAAAATAGACCAAGCAAAGCTCACCTCTTTTCAGGACATATAACTTGTGCGTTTTTCCAACCATTTTGGCAGACTTATTGGAAACAACAATATGAAAAGTAATATTATCGTAGCGGAACAATTAGGAAAACTATAGCTTTACACCATAAAAAACAGAAAAATCCTGGTAGGAATTAAAGGAACAAACAACTAAACGAACGAGGGAGATGGTGGAGTGGAGGGTGACAGTCGACCGACGGACGAATTGATTGACGTTAAAAACCGCGGGAAACCAGAGTTTTTTTTTTTAATTCGTTCTAAAGATAAGTACAGACTACGGTCTGTCTGAGCTGAGACCATGTGGCCTACCACAAACTCTTAAGCCCCCAGTACACGATGGCCGATCATGGTCGGCAACCGTGTTGGGCCATCGTGTAGAGGGCCGGTTTGCGTGTGATTGCTGACTGTGAGCAATGATCGCCAGCGATCCGTCCCGTGTCGGTTTTTCGTGCACGATTCAAAGGGAGTTTGTCGCAGGCCACAAAGAGCGTTCACACGTTGGCCGATCATTCAGTTCATCTGAATATTTCTGCGTTGACTGACGTGTAGGATATTTTAGATTTATTGTTTTTTTTCGCAATCAGGCCATTTTGTGGAGCATATTACATTGTCAAAAATATCCTTGATGTTGTATATCTTTGATAAAATATATGTTTTATTCAAATGATAATAAAATACACTTAAATTCACAAGGTGTAAAGGAGTATTCTGTTTTGTTATCTAAAATTAAGTAAATAAAAATAAAATTAATAAAACGTTATTAATACATAATTATTATTATACTGGGTTCAATCCCCGCCCAAGAAATATTGATATGATGTAAGTATTTGTTTTTTCTGTGTCTGGGTGTTATGATAAATATGTCTATTATTACTTTAATGCATAATTACATTTATCTAGACATATTATACAAGATCCAGACTCTATTAATATAGAATAATTCTCGTAATAAATTAAAAGCGCTGTAAATGTAAATTGCATAAGCCGTCATTGCATACACATCCATCCTCACGGCCAGTCCAACGCAGAATGAAACCGGCGATCGTGTGAACACTGTCACTAAATGATCGCCGGTCATGGTCGCCGACCATGGTCGGCCAACCTGTACTGGGGCCATAATGCCCGTTTGCACTAAACTCGGGTTGAGCTTGTCATACATAAGATACATCTAAAGCCCCCAGTACAGGTTGGCCGACCATGGTCGGCGACCATGACCAATACATCGTGTACTGGGGGCTTTAGCTTAGAAACAGCCTAAAGTCCCCAGTACACGATGGCCGATCATGGTCGGCGACCATGACCAATACATCGTACATTGACACTTTTGAAAGAACGTTTTTAAACTTGTTCGTTCAAAAGTGTCAATGTACGATGTATTGGTCATGGTCGCCGACCATGGTCGGCCAACCTGTACTGGGGGCATAAAACAGCCGAGCTAAAATTTTTGTTTGCACTGACAGACTACGTCGTAAATTAGTCATCACCTTGCTAAAAGAATGAATGAATGAATTCAAATATTAATTGTTTATGGATTTTAAACCTGGCGAGGTAAAGTAGGTCACTGGATATTTTTTTGGTTGAAACTTCTCATTGATTCCTTCGTAAGTTAAAAGGAGACAAAAGCTAAGGCGTTGTCTATTTTATTTGGTAGGAGTAATTCACCGAGAAAAGAAAAATTCAACTGAGCTCAACTGTCAGGAAAAACATAAATACAGTGCGCAACCTTTTCTGTTCCGGTGGCCAAAACTAGAACTAACGAGTTTTGTTTTTAATGTCATTTTGCTAATACTTTCATGTTTTGCTGCTAAACATAAGCGCCGCTGTCATGGGAACAGAAAAGATTGTCGATATGTAATGTTTTTTAAAATAAATGATGAATGACGTATGTCACATGTGTTGTGTCTCTATCTAGCAAACAAGAATACAAAAGCCACAAGCTTTTCTGTTCCGGTGACAGCCGTGACACAGGAGTCACTTGCAATACGAAATTACCTGTCAAAATGGACTGTCGTATGAAAACTGTTTTAGTTCCAAAGATAATCACCGGAACAGAAAAGCTTGTCGCACTACTCTTTGCTCACAATGCCACAGACAATAATCACTGATATAGGTATTTCTTAAGCCTTAGGCGCTCGATATTGGGCCCGTAAGTTAAGAATAGCCAAAAGTGCATTTAAGAATGTCCTAAGGTTAGTGCAAAGCAATTTTTTGTTAAGAATGTCTTAAGTTAGCTATGAAAGCGATTTTTAAGTTTAGTGCAAACATAAACTTATTATACTCTAGTAATAGACGGACAGAGTTCGCTTGGTTGTGAGACCGAAAATGACATGAGCTAGTGTGTGTAATTTGTAAACGTGTGTGTGAGTTTTAGAGCTGCCCTCAAGCCCATTTTAGGTTGTCGATAACAATAATGTAAATAAAACACAAACAAGATTTAATAATTCATATGATATGAAGTATACTTCAATGGGCATGAGAAAATAAAAATAAAGTTCATGTTATTTAAATTTTTACTTTTTTTGCATTCACAATGCAATTTTTACTATTGAAAAATGGAAAATGGATTTTATTTTCTAAATACTTCATTTTCCATTTTTCAATAATAATGGTCATTTCACTTCATTACGATAAATATTTACAAAGTTATTGTAAAATTAATTTGCTTAAAACACTATTGCCTCGGTTGTTCGCTAGCAATCGGCTTTTACCACGTTCGACGTCATTCCTCCCGACCGCCCGTATACCGCACCGGCCGGTCATACTTACCTACTCGCACAGCAGCACTGGTTGAAATCTTGTTTTTTAATAAAACTAGTTCTGGAGTTTTTGGAGTACCTTTTCATCGCATTGCACCAAATTTTTCGATTTTTTACGAATAAATATTTTTATTCTGCGTTTTGATCGAAGTATTCGTACTGTTCGGAAAAGATCGACGTTTCTGAACGCAACTCTAATGTCACGTCAAATTGACATTAGCTGTCACTTGAAGTTGACAGTGACACTTGATTGAAATTCTTGTACCAAAATGTCGGATTAATTTTGCTGAATTTGTTAAAAATCGCTCGCGTTGAATGTGCCTGGCATATCGAGTTTGAATACATCTTAAATTATCTATGTGATCCCGTTTTGTACGACCAAGGTTTTGATGCCATCTCTGGAGTGGCCGGTCGCGGATGCTTTGAAAGATAACCTTTTCTACCACACGCGCTTGTTGTCGGGACTGTAAATCATAATAAAAGAGGCTCCCCCGTGTGTGTCTTTGTGTATCTATTGTTGAAACGCCCAGTGTCTTGTGAACGCTGTTATTTGTGTTGGGAGTGAGGTCACTAATTGGTAAGGTCTGCAGAAGAAGAAGATACCTGGGGCGCGCGCCCCGTCTCGCCGCAGCCGAGGAGATTTTCGACACCACAGAACCGTATGTGAAATCACCTTACTTAACATTCTCTCCACTGTGTATCGCAGTCCTATTGTTCAGTTACATCCCGGCTGAAACCAAGATTTGTCCGGAGTCTATACTCATGATAGCCTTCCACTGCGCCAATGCTGACTCCGCGGTCTAGGCAGGGGTGTACTGAACATTTCTTGGTAGCAGAGCGTAGTTTGAAGGCCTGAGAGGCCCACGCCAAAACTTTGTATTAATCAGTGCCGTTTGATGACCCAGTCTGGTCCGGACTAGATTAATTTGTACTTGTAAATGGTAATTAACTTGCATTTGAAAAGTAAAGGGCATTCCTTTGTTATTGGTTCCATGTCTTGTAATTAATTGTCATGTATTGAAGTTCCAAAATGTAAACAGATACCTTTCTTTGTTCATAATAATTATTATTTAGTTTTGTCAGCAAACTTGAGTTGTGAATATTGACAAGTTTGTTGCTAAAATAATAGCTAATAAAAGGTCAGCTAATAAGTTTGCACTCAATACTTAGTGAAACTTAAATGATTTGGGACATTGTTTACACATTGAAACTCATTGAAACTTGTGCTTTGAAATAATTGAAATTAACTTGTTGTTGTGTAACAGTATGTTGTGTTGATATCCAAGTGAATTTCAATAGTCAGTGAGTTTTGTTGTTTTCTGATAACCTCCAGATATTTAAGAGTTTGTGTCATTATAAATACTTTGTTGTTGTAATATTGGAATTTTGTGGTTAGTAATAACCTCCAAATATTGGAGATTTTGTGTTATAGTGAATATTTTGAATTTGTTGTTTTTGTTGATAAATTTGTGACGTTACAATGACGGCCTCCTCTGCTAAAGCCAAAATACGTTCTGAGTTACGGTGGTTGGCTTCTGCGGTCGCGTTGTTGGATCGACCGGATAGAACGGAGGCCTTGTTGAACAGATACGTAGATCTGCCCATACGTTTGGCTGTTGTTGATGAGCAGTATGCCTTATTTTTGGAAAGGACTGTTGAGGCCGAGGTGGAAATGCGACAAGAAGTCGGTTTGGATGTGGACCAGTGTTATGATTTTGCGGACAGAATTACCCAGGTAGCTCGACCTTTGCAAGTGGCAAGAGAGAATGAACCGAGCCCGTCCCCGGTCACATCTAAAAGTATGCCCCCTCTCTTTGCTAGATTGGCCCCCTTAGACTTAAGGCGCTTTGCTGGTCGTCTAGAGGACTGGGAGGGCTTTATTAATATTTTTGATAGTCTTGTACATGCCCGGGACGATTTGACCCAGGGCCAGAAGTTAGCTTATTTGTTATCCGTGTTGGAAGGGGAGGCCCTTGAATCGGTTCAACATTTGGCCCCCTCGGATGAAAACTACCCTATTGCTAGGGATTTGATTGCCCGTCGGTACCAGAACGTACGACGTCTGGCGGACAACCATGTTGCCGCCATTTTGAATTTACCCCGCGTTGCCAGCGTGATGCACTTGAGAGTGGCTTTGTTAAATCCGCTGTTGGTGGCATACAACGCATTAAAAAACTTAAAACTCCCAGTGGAGCAGTGGTCGTTTTTGTTACTGCACATTGTCCTGGGAAAGTTGCCGGACTCTGTTAAGGTCCGTTTTGAGCAGCAGTATGGTGGGGATAGTGCGACTTATCTGCCACCCTTCTCGGACCTCTTGACGTTCCTGGAAGGAGAAAGTAGACTGGCAGATAATTCCTCTCTGGCCGGTCCTATGGGACCCGAACGACCTGTGCCACAGAGTAGATCCCCCACCGGACCCCCCCGTAGGGGGCGTATGGCCCCTCGCGCGCCCGGCCGCTATGCCGCCGTCCAGGAGACCGCCCGCTGCTTGTACTGTCGGGAACCGGGTCACAGCACGACCCGTTGTGATAAGTTCCTCGACCAGCGCGTCCAAGGCCGTCGAGCGATCGCGCGACAACGGACATGGTGCTACTCGTGCTTGGGCCTGCACATGCAGCGCGAATGTACCCAAGCGCACCCATGCCGCTTTTGTAAGGGCAACCACCATCCCCTCCTCTGCATGAACAGCCCAGAGGGCGGCGGAGCGCCGCAGCGCGTCGCTGCAGGATCACCTCGTATGGGTGGGGGGCTCGGACCCCCCGCGGTGTTTGCATCCCGCAGCAGTTCTAGTGGCCACCAGAGTGGCCCCAGACGCTCTCCGCCACGTTTTGAGCCTCAAACGGGCGGGGGTCCCAGGGACCCCCCAATGGGAAACCGATCCCCAAGGATGGGGATGAGTTATGCGGGCGTTGCCGGAGGTCGTAGAGGCCCCCCGCGACGTTTTGAGCCTCGCACGGGCGGGGGTCCCACGGACCCCCCAATGGGAAATCGGTCCCCAACTAGGGGGTTCGATTTTGCGAGCGTTGCGGGAGGTCGTAGAAGCCCCCCGCAACGTGTTGAGCCTCGCACAGCCGGGGGTCCCCGGGACCCCCCCTCTGAAAATCGGTCACCGTGCCCCCGCGACTATGGGGCGACGTACACGGTGGATGATAGGCACCGATTCTCGCCGCCGCTCGCCGAATACCCAAGTTTGGAGCGGCGCCCGCCCCGTCTTCAAGGGGCCGGGAGATATAACCCGCCTGATGCCGGGCGAATTGGACGTAGGCAGTATGTGGGAGATTGGGACCCACTGGATCGCTATGAGCGACCCCCTTACCATGGGGGGACGTCTGGGGACCCCACATACTAGCAATCAACGTGTTTACGGTCGATTGTAGCCACCCCTCCAGAGACCGTTTTGTTGCCCACGGCCTCTGTGCTTGTCAGGGGATTGAATGGCGACCTTGTGGAAGTTCGCGCCTTGTTGGATTCCGGTGCTCAGGGGTGTGTTGTGTCATCTTGGTTAGTTAGGCGGTTGGGCCTCAAGGTGCACCCCCACACGGAAGGCGTGAGAGGTGTTGGCGATGTGAAAGTCCCCGGGTTGTTAGGGCATGTTGACTTCACATTTACATCACGTAATAAGTCCACGCCAGGCATTAAGACCTCGGCGATTGTGTTGGACACAGTTGTTGGCCGTCAACCTTCAGTTGACTTGGGACCGAGTATGTTGTCTTTGGTGTCTGATTCCCCACTCGCCGATCCAAATTTCTTCCGCCCAGGCCCGATTGATGCTCTCCTTGGAGCCGATGTCCTGGGGCGAGTTTTGTTGACGGGGAAGCGAGTTTTGCAGCCAGATGGCTTGGTAGCTCTGCAGACGACACTCGGTACAGTTGTGATGGGCCCTGCTCGCCGCGTTTTGGATTCCCTTGATGAGGATCGCGGTCTTGTTTTTAATGTGTCTCTCTCCGAAGTGGTGCAGAAGTTTTGGGAGGTTGAGGAACCTCCACCAGCCCCGCGGGTAGACCCAGTAGCGGATGAATGCGAGTTGTATTACCAGAATAACACTGGTCGCCTCCGCTCTGGTCGTTTGATCACCCGTCTCCCCTTTCGTGCCGGCCGACCTCCTCTGGGCGAATCCCGACCGCTAGCGGAACGTAGGCTAGTGGCGATGGAGCGTCGCATGAGCAAGGATCCGGTCTTCCGCCAGAAGTATGTTCAATTCATGCGGGAGTATGAGGAGTTAGGGCACATGTCCGTGAGCGATTTGGATTGGCGCTCCGTTGAGCACTTCTTTTTGCCGCACCACGCCGTTTTGAAATCCGGAAAGATTCGGGTGGTCTTTGACGGTTCGGCTCCCACCTCTACTGGAGCGTCCTTGAACCAGTGTCTGCATGTAGGTCCCAAGCTGCACACGGAGATCTCAGACATTTTGACCAACTTCCGGCGGCACCAAATTGTATTTATGACTGACATCCGGATGATGTTCAGACAAACGGTCATCCATCCCGAGGATAGGAGGTACCAATTGATTTTGTGGAGAGAGAGTCCTAGGGACCCCTTGTTGATTTATGAATTGAATACGAATACGTACGGTTTGGCTTCGAGCCCGTTTGTTGCGATTCGTTCTTTGTTGGAGTTGGCCGAGAAGGAGCGCTTGAGATATCCTCGCGCCTCCGCCATTTTGGCCAGTGACGTCTATGTGGATGACATTTGCACGGGCGCCTCATCTGTCTCAGAGGCGATTGTCCTGAGAGACGAACTCACCGCCCTTTTGAAGTCGGGAGGTTACGAGTTGAGGAAATGGATATCCAACTCGCCTGATGTACTGGTAGGTTTGCCCGAAGAGCACCAGCAGGACCCCCACCTATTCGAAAATGTTGATAATCCCCATGTGGTGACCGTCCTTGGCGTACAGTACAAACCGGTCTCTGACACTTTCACGTATTGTGTGGATTTACGACCACCGAAAGTCTGGACCAAGCGTTTAGTATTGTCTACTGTCGCACGTACCTTTGACCCCAATGGGTGGATTTGCCCCGTGCTGTTTATGGCCAAGTGTTTCTTGCAACGGTTATGGGCTTCGGGTGTGTCGTGGGATGAACCCCTCTCGGACGAGTTACTCCGAGATTGGTCGAGCTTCGTTTCATCCCTCCCCGAGATTAATGAAGTGCATTTGCCGAGGCTATTCCTCCCTTCTGAAAATTGTAAAGTTACTCTTCACGGCTTTTCCGATGCCTCCGAACGTGGATTTGCTGCGGCCGTGTACCTCCGCACCGTTACTGTTGACGGAGTTGTTGCTGTGCATCTGGTGATAGCGAAAAGCAAAGTCGCTCCCCTTCGGACTCGTCATACGATCCCGAGGTTGGAATTGTGTGGAGCTGCCCTCCTAATGCGTTTGTTGAACCACGTATGGCTCACATTAGGTCGATCTATTAAGATACAAGAGGTTTATGCTTGGACGGACAGTCAGGTCGTCCTTTGTTGGTTGAAGGCTCCGGCGCACACCTTGGACGTGTTTGTGGCCAATCGAGTGTCGCAGATTTGTAATTCCGACATCGAGTTGATTTGGAGACACGTGCCGGGAACCATGAATCCCGCGGATTGTGCGTCTCGGGGTTGTGTAGCCCCAACCCTAATTAACCACCCCCTCTGGTGGGGCCCACAGTGGTTGATGCGGCCTGAGTCGGAGTGGCCGCCCTCTCCAGCGTTGTCGAACGTAGCCGTTCCTGATATGCGGGCATGCGTCCTGGAGACTAACCCCGCCGGGGAAAAGGATTTGTTGTTGGATCGGTACAGCTCCTTACAGAAGCTGCTTGGTGTTACCGCTTGGATCAGACGTTTTGCGTACAATTGCAGAAACCCACGCGCGAGGCGTGATTCGTCGGTTCTCACTCCGGACGAGCGTAGGGACGCGCTCTTGTTTTGGGTCCGGAGAGTACAGGCTGATAGTTTTGAGTCCGAGATTGAAATTTTGCGTTTAGGCCGTCGCAAGTTGAAGGGCGCGGTATCGCGATTAAATCCCTTCCTGGACGAGAGTGGGCTTTTGCGAGTCGGCGGAAGACTTCGAAATGCGAACCTGCCGTATGGAGCTCGTCACCCCCTTTTGTTACCTAAAGCCGGACATTTGACTCAACTGATAATAACAGATCGCCATGTGAATGCACAACATGCTGGCTGTAATGCTTTGTTGGCCATTTTGCAGCGTGAATTTTGGATTTTGTCTGCTCGTCGAGCCATTCGCACTGTGGTTTTCCGTTGCCTGCCTTGTTATCGATTGAAGGCCGCGACCATGCAGCCCCAGATGGGTGATTTGCCTGCTGATCGCGTCACGGAATGTAGAGCGTTTGCCGGAGTCGCCACCGACTTCGCCGGTCCCTTTACTGTAAAGGCTTCGAGACTGCGTAATGCTAAAACCTATAAGGCGTACTTGTGCGTGTTTGTGTGTTTGTCCACCAAGGCTGTCCATTTGGAAATTGTCTCGGAATTATCTACCGAAGCCTTTGTCGCCGCCTTGAGCAGATTTGTTTCCCGTAGAGGACTGCCGTCATTGATACGTTCCGATTGTGGTACTAATTATAAGGGAACGTGTAATTATCTTAAGGAAGTAGTTAAGTTTTTTGTTGATAATAAAATAGACATTGGAACCACCCTCTCCCGGCGTGGGATAATCTGGAAGTTTAGCCCTCCAGCTTGTCCGACCTGGGGAGGAATTTTTGAAGCTTGTGTAAAGGCTGCCAAGACACACTTGCGTCGCGTGATTGGAGAAACTATTCTCACGTTTGAGGAACTTGATACGGTATTTTGTAAAATTGAGGCCGTCCTCAACTCGCGACCCTTGTGCCCGTTGTCTTCGGACCCGAATGACCTGGAAGCGTTGACCCCAGGTCATTTCTTGATCGGACAGCCCCTTTTGGCGTTGCCTGAATATCCGATTCAGGATGTAGGATCCCATCGTTTGTCGCGATACCAACTTTTGAGACAGATGTCCCAAAACTTCTGGGCACGTTGGTCGATGGAGTATTTGCATATCCTACAACAGCGCGTGAAGTGGACAGATAAAACCACCCCACCCCAGACTGGCGACCTCGTGTTGATTAAGGATGCTAACCTGCCGCCCCTATGTTGGCGAAGGGGGCGCATTGTTAAACTCTACCCCGGAACTGACGGAGTTCCTCGTTTTGCTGAGGTTTTGGTTCGAGATTCGGTTTTGAAGAGAGCAGTTAGTGGGCTCTCCCGATTACCCGTAGATTGACGTACCGTTCTTAACGGTCCGGGGCGGGGGGATGTTCGGAAAAGATCGACGTTTCTGAACGCAACTCTAATGTCACGTCAAATTGACATTAGCTGTCACTTGAAGTTGACAGTGACACTTGATTGAAATTCTTGTACCAAAATGTCGGATTAATTTTGCTGAATTTGTTAAAAATCGCTCGCGTTGAATGTGCCTGGCATATCGAGTTTGAATACATCTTAAATTATCTATGTGATCCCGTTTTGTACGACCAAGGTTTTGATGCCATCTCTGGAGTGGCCGGTCGCGGATGCTTTGAAAGATAACCTTTTCTACCACACGCGCTTGTTGTCGGGACTGTAAATCATAATAAAAGAGGCTCCCCCGTGTGTGTCTTTGTGTATCTATTGTTGAAACGCCCAGTGTCTTGTGAACGCTGTTATTTGTGTTGGGAGTGAGGTCACTAATTGGTAAGGTCTGCAGAAGAAGAAGATACCTGGGGCGCGCGCCCCGTCTCGCCGCAGCCGAGGAGATTTTCGACACCACAGAACCGTATGTGAAATCACCTTACTTAACATTCTCTCCACTGTGTATCGCAGTCCTATTGTTCAGTTACATCCCGGCTGAAACCAAGATTTGTCCGGAGTCTATACTCATGATAGCCTTCCACTGCGCCAATGCTGACTCCGCGGTCTAGGCAGGGGTGTACTGAACACGTACATAGAGGCACAATACAGTATTTAAATACCTTAGGTACTTTGTGAAGACATGTTGATAATTTCTTGAATAATACAATATTGTATTATTCAAGCACGCATCGTGGCTGTCACGAAAACAGTAGAACGTGAAAAATTTAAAATGATGTTGGTAGATTTAGACTCATCATGTCATATTCAATAATTTTCACTTCACTATCAATCCAGTTAGACTTGTACCAATACTACATCCCTAACCCAACTTATACCCTCACATCATTTTTATCCTTTGATCCTATGGGGGTAAACCAACATCTCGCCGTGTCGTGTCGGCCATATTCGCCACTTCCGACACAGAGTGTTTGAGTCGAGCTCCTGTTCCTCATCATATCGGTCAAGTAGTAACATCTTCCAAGTGATCGCGGCGAGCACAATAGTTTTGGTGTCAAAAGTCAAATAAGAAGACAGAGGCGCGTCCTCTACAACCAGCACGCGGGAGCAACGTCGAACCAGGTTAGCCCCCTAAAAATCTACTTTTTTGACCGCCCAGAAGTATTTAGAAAAAATCGACCCGTCTCACAACCACGGGGCTACCGCGTAACTTTAAGGGTATGAACTTCATACGATTTTCCGAACTTTAAGTCAATCTTAAAAAGAAAATAGCCGCTATCAGTTCCTTGTTTTTTGATGTCGGGTATAACGATAACTAGCTAGCAACCTTCAACAGAACAAAGCAGCAAAAATCTATCAAAATAAGGAATTCAAATGACAGTTGAAGCCCATACCCATATCCATATTTCTTAGACGGTAGCCCCCCAGCTCCGATGGGACTCGAACCCACGGCCTTTCGCTATCCGGGCGACTGCTCTAACCACTGAGCTACGGAGTCGTTAACGACGACGACGACGACGAATACAACGATCAACGACTCCGTAGCTCAGTGGTTAGAGCAGTCGCCCGGATAGCGCAAGGTCGTGGGTTCGAGTCCCATCGGAGCTGCTTGTGAGACGGGTCGATTCTTTCTAAATACTTCATTTTCAATTTTTCAATAATAAAAACAGCATGGTGCAAGCAAAAATTTAAAAATTTAAATAACTTGGTGGTCATTTTTGCGAATCTTTAAAAATTCATTGTGAAGTATTTTGAAGGGCTACGGAAAAAAAATTATGACATATTTTAAGCTAAAATGTATAGAATTCAAAAATAAATAAATAAAAATACCTTTCCCAAACCCATTGAACATTTAGGTACACACTAATTATTGTCCTCTGAAGAGAACAATTTTATTAAAATAATTTCTCAAGGTTTCTTTGCAGTTTTGCTTGAAATATTTGCTGCACACCACAGAGTTTTGGCGAAGCCCGCAGTCTATTCTATTTATTAGTTTTATCCCGTTTTAACTTAATCACTGGATTTACAGGAAACCTGAAAATATTGTAAAATTGGTACTGAAGTAGGTATAATTTACTATTTAAAAAGTGTCGGTTAAAATCAGCTTTAAATAAAACTATCAGTGTTCACAAAGGCAAACAAAGTTATATTGGAAACCACCGACATGAGTATCGATAATAATATCGATAATTTTTGATCAACCTCTACGTCATATTTTCTCAAGTTCACGGATATTATAATATCTTTTTATCTAACACATAAAGTTTAAAAATCAGCCTTTATTTAGAAAATAGGCGGTAAATAGTATGATATTAATGTGTCACTTAGTGTATTTGGGAATATATTCAACTAAAATATGAACTGTGAAAATGGTAATTGTACAATCCTATTTACCTGTGAAATTAGTGTTTATTTGGTTTATTGTCGTAAGTAACATTACAATTCAACACGGAACACTACACCATTATTGATTTATATAGTTATAAGAGCCAAATCGACGCGATCGCGATAAAAATCACAAAATAATCGAGTGGACGCTTTTCATCAAGATGATAAAAGACGCTAAATAATTCAAATCGGGTTCTGCTGTCATTTTCTTCCAACTCTTTCTCGCACATAGCTTCTGCCGTAAGGACTGGTTTCTCACTCGCACCATTGTCCGTCTATTACCCCTAGTATAAATAAGTTTATGAGTGCAAACGGGTGTAAGAAATAAAGCCAGTCCTTTTCTTTTTGCTTCCCGCGCAAAACTCCCAAATTTTTCACTTCTTTCATCTGTCACATCAATTTGATACAAACTTGGATAAATGTCTTTTGCGCCGAAAAAAGGACAGAGTAAAATAATGTATCAAAATAAAGGATAGAAATCATTCAGAACATTATCCATTGCTCCTAAACTATGTAAAAATATGACCGGTAACTAAAAACCGGTAAATAATAAAACATGGCAATAATGGTAATTATTTAATAATGGCAATTATTTTTGTCGAGCTCGAGATAGCTTTCTCCACCCAATGCCCCCAGGAGGCTTACCACAAGCTCTTAGCAAACAGAACAAATGCAGGGCAGTTTTATTGCAAGGTTTAAAATAAACTTCTTGCTAATCGTACCATAAGCCAAAATTAGCAGTCTTTTAGCAGGCCTGCTGCACTGCTGTTGCTATTGAATGATTGTCTCTGGCCTGTCGAGCCAAAATGTTGTTTGCGTTCGAAAACTAAATATGATTTTTACCGGTAAATACCGTTTCGTATTAAAGTAACATTTTATAAATAAAATACAATAACAATGCAAAGGAAAACCTAAAACAAGATGTTTTTATGGAAATAAAATTGAACGGCAGTGTAAAAAAATGGTTTTGAATATTATTCTTGACAGAGTTTTATAAACAAGCGTCACTTCTAGTTTCCGAACGTTACTCGCAACTAATGTTGTTTTTTACAAATGTGTTTGAAGCTTTGGTTTCAAGTTGGAAAAGTGACTAATTTCAACAAACAAAGTTAACACAGTTACTTAGACCCGTATTCTAGAACGATACTCAAGTGGAGATCTCTTCATAAGCTTAGTTAGAAAGGGATGCGAAAACATGCACCGAATACATTCATCCCTTGCTAACTATACTTGAGAAGAGATCTCCACTTGAGTGAGTGTCGTTCTTTAATACGGACTTCTCCACGATCGCAGCGTTCGTGGAGAAGTTCGTATTAAAGAAAAAAGCGCTCGGAACGCTTCACAATAATGCAGCAGTAACCTACTTGATATGGTTTGTTGTGCCATGGAATGCCCCCAATGTCCCCCACAGCCACAGGTTTTTCAGAGAAGCCGGTGGCAAAAAAGGAGAAAGCAGACAATACCGAAAATAAATAATTTAAATGTTACAAAGTTCGAGAAAATAAGAATCTTGTAAGACTCTTGTTTTAATTTTTGAATGGGTAGAACTCACTCACTCTTGCCTGAACGGATTAATCTATAGATTTCGTTGCTGCTGCTGTGCTGCAGTATCAGCCCCCGGATTCACAAACCGTTGGAAACGCTCCCGACAGCGAAATGTATGCACTGTCTCTGTCACTCACTATAGAATAGGCAAAGACAAAGCACAGAATTCAAATCAGATTCTGTTTCCGGTGGTTCGTGAATCAGAGGTCTAAAGGGCCCCGAAACCAAGCTTGTGGTAAGCCCCCAGTACAGGTTGGCCGAACATGGTCGGCGACCATGACCGGCGATCATTAAGTGACAGTGTTCACACGATCGCCGGTTTCATTCTGCGTTGGACTGGCCGTGAGGATGGATGTGTGTGCAATGACGGCTTATGCAATTTACATTTACGGCGCTTTTATTTTATTACGAGAATGATTCTATATTAATAGAGTCTGGATCTTGTATAATATGTCTAGATAATCGTAATTATGCATTAAAGTAATAATAGACATATATATCATAACACCCAGACACAGAAAAAAACAAATACTTACATCATATCAATATTTCTTGGGCGGGGATTGAACCCAGATAATAATAATAATGTATTAATAACGTTTTATTCATTTTATTTTTATTTACTTAATTTTAGATAACAAAACAGAATACTCCTATACATCTTGTGAATTAAGTGTATTTTACTATCATTTGAATAAAAAATATATTTTATCAAAGATATACAACATCAAGGATATTTTTGACAATGTAATATGCTTCACAAAATGGCCGGATTGCGAAAAAAAACAATAAATCTAAAATATCCTACACGTCAGTCAACGCAGAAATATTCAGATGAACTGAATAATCGGCCAACGTGTGAACGCTCTTTGTGGCCTGCGACAAACTCCCTTTGAATCGTGCACGAAAAACCGACACGGGACGGATCGCCGGCGATCATTGCTCACAGTCAGCAATCACACGCAAACCGCCCCTGTACACGATGGCCCATCATGGTCGCCGACCATGATCGGCCATCGTGTACTGGGGGCTCAAGACAACGAGTCCCGCTGTCAAACTGTGCTCGGTATATCGACATAGGTCGTAGACAAGAGATAGGTTTCTCGATCTACACCCGACTCGAGTCCTACGCGTGCAGGTAGGCAGACGTCCGCCATCGATAACTTGTAGGCCTCCCAGTTGGTTTTCAATCTAGGCCGCATGGGGGCCCCGACGTCGGGAGCGGTGGCCATGGTTAGTAGGATTGGCAGGTGTGGTGTGTCGACCTCATAAAGTACCTCCACACTGATGGGGTTGGCGACGCCCTTGGTGAACACCACGTCAATGGTGCTGGGTTGCACGGTGTCGTTGGGCGTGTAGTGTGTAGGCGAATCTGGTCCCAGTACTTCGATATCCTTCTCCGCGGTCGCTTCAAGCAGTCGGCGGCCATCTGTTGAGGTAGTGCGGGACCCCCACGCTGGGTGCTTCGCGTTCAGGTCCCCTGCCAGCACGGTGGGGGTCTGGTCTGCGAACACGGCTGCGAAGTCGGACGGATGTATTCCCGTTTGTGGAGGACGGTAGGCGGCGTATACCTTGACCTCCGAGCCACCGGCGTGCACCCTCACACCGATGGACCTGAGGCTGTTGAAGTCGGGCCAAAGTAGCTCGTCGTGGATGACGTCTTTCCTCACCAGGACCGCCGTGCCCCTGTACGCGCGGCCCTGTGGCGTCGTCTCATCTCGCCTATACGCCTGGTAGTTCGGCAGCCTTGGTGGAGTTTTGGATGTTAGCATCGTTTCACCCAGGAGGACGATATGAATGTCCTGCGACTGGGTGAGGAGGCGGAGCTGGGCGACCTTGTTGCTTATGCCTCCCGGGTTCCAGTACATTATACGTAGTGTACTGGGTGGAGGACAGAGGCGAGCTTGGTTATCTCCTGTGAGATGGCTTGGAGGGGGTCCATCCCCTGTTGAATGCTCACCAGCAGCGCTACCAGTATGTTGAGTAGCACTTGGATGTTCTGCGGCTGGTTGAGTGGGCAAGGTGGGGCCTGTTGTTGGCCCTAGCGCGCGGTGCTGGTCCCAATCGTCTGCTGCTGCTGCTAGGGGAGTGGGTAGTTGGTTGAGATTTGTGGTTGTGATTGCCCTCTGAAGGGAGGTGAAGGGTGAGGTTGCCCACCGAAGGGAGGTGGAGGGTGAGGTTGCCCACCGAAGGGTTGTGGGGGCTGTAGTTGCCCTCTGAAGGGTGGTAGGGGCTGTGAAAAGGGGGCGGCTGGCGGTCTCGCGGTTATCAGTTGTGGGACGTGTTATGGGGCTCTCGGAGCGGTCGGGGGTGCTTGGGACCCCCCCGTCGGAAAAACCGACTCTGCAGTCGGAGTCGAGGCTGCGGCGGGGGTGGGGCCTGCCTGCGACATGGTGCGCTGGCGGCGGCGGCGGCCACCGCGGGGGCGCCTGCGGGCGGCGGGAGCGGGTACCCCACGCTCGATGGATGGGTTGGCGGGCGGCGCTAAGGTAGCGCCAGCCAGCGTGTCGCGCACGTCAGCAGTTGGCGGTGCGGTGGTGGTCGCCTGGGGGCGGGGGTGGTTGGGGGCGCGCTCCGCCCCTCTCGGCAAGGGAGGCGGGACGCTGGCCCCCATGCGCCTCCCGGCACCCGGCACCGCCGGTCGCTGGCTGCATGCTGTAGCGCGCAGTTGGCGCACGTGGGCGGGTCGGCCCGGTCTCGCTCGCACTGCGCGACGGGATGGTCGCCCGCACAGCGCACGCATCTCTGCGGGCGGTGACAGTTGACGGATGAATGACCAAACGCCTGACAGCGGTGGCACTGGGCGGGCCCCTTCCGAGGACGCCAGGCCTCCACAACCACACCGGGCATATACAGAAGCTCGGTTATGGCGTAGAGACGGGTCAACTCGGCGGGCTCCAGGTGCTCCAGCTGTACGTGGAACAGGCAGCCGGGGCGGCCTTGTTTGCCGGCTATCGCCCGGCAGTGATTGGCGAGGAAGCCATGCTCTTCGAGTGCGGCCTTGATCTGTTCCGGTGGGGTGTCGGCGGGGAGGCCCCTGATGGCGACCTTGGTGGGGCGGTCCTAGGGCGGCGAGCAACAGTACCATGCTATGGTGTGGTCTGCCTCAGCCGCCTCGGTTAAGTACGCCTGCACGCACCTGTACTCTTCTCGTGATTTCGCCAGGAATCTCACACCCTTCCCGAAGGGGCGCGCGTTGGCCGAGTTTAGAAGTCAGCTGCCTGAAGTGGCTGGTCCAGTTTGGGAGTGTCTCTACAACGATGGGTGGGTACCCTTTAGGGCGTGGTTCAGCTGGTTGCTGCTGGGTCTGCGGCTGGGAGCTTGTCGAGGGGGAGGGAGGTGGGGGCTGCGCCCGGGTCTCTAATGTGTGGGCATAGGACCGCGCCGGCGCGCTCGCACTCACCTCCAGTGCAGCATACGACGTTGAGTCGGTGTTGGAGAGCGGTAGAGGGCTGTATAGCTCCTCGATCCCGCCCTCAAAGTCTCCGGCATGTTGGTTCCTCGGCGAAGGAGTAGCAGCATAGGTGTGGTCATGGGGTTCGGTGGGCGATGGCCCCAATCGGGGGCGATTCTCGTCTCCCCCAATGTCATCAGTGAGGCGGCGGCGGGGGTCGCGGGGGTGCTCTCCGAAGGGTGAGTGCGGGGGCGAGGGTTGCCCAGCAACCCTACTCCCGGACGATCCCACGGAGGACGATCGCGGGCGCGCCGATATAATGGGTGCGAGCACAGCCGCGGATGCATTCGCTGGAGGGTCGCCTCTACCGCGATCCGGCGGTTGTTTACGCTGCGGTAATTGTTTTTCACTACTCATGATGAAATAGTTCTCACTTTTACAGCACTTTTATAGCACTAACTTGTTCTAAATATTTTTGTTGGGAAGGGTGAGGGTAGAAAAGATTAACAAAGTTAATGCGGGTATGTGAGAGGGATGATGCAGTGTTGGATTATTGGGCAGGGTGAAAAGGTGGGAATTGGTAAACGGAATGAGAGTACACAGGCAAATTTTATCAATAAAAATTTCCAGTATAGCCCTCGGATTTTCGTTAAGCACAAACACTGATTTTCACAACACGAAGCGTCAATAGCGCGAACACGAAAACACTGGGTATGGTTTTACGAATTTAGGTAAGGCGGTTACTACTGCGGAGCTGAGCTCGACGCGGTAGTATTAGGAGCTACACTCGCGGCACTTGGCGGGGACGGGGCTCAACGCGAACGAGTCAGCGAAGCACACACGCACGACCGACGGCAGCAAGGCACGCGACATGTAGCAAACATGTAGTGCGGCCGACTTGTCAATGGGCAAAACCCTGCAAAACCACATCCATTTTTTTCTTTTTTGTGTTTTACGTCTAGGGGTGCTAATCGATGACGATGCCATCGGCGTAATCGATATAACCTAAATTAAATCGAGAACTATGGTGATTCTAATCGATCTAAATTCCTACATATATTCATATAATAATAAAATCTTAGGCGGTAGCTTGATATGTTTACCCACAGCCTTCTCTATTGTGTTGTTTACCTCATAACTAGCATAACTAGCAACAAAGCAACAAAAAAAAATTGTATTTTGTAACTAACAATCGGTGACATCATGGATTTCTTCCGCCGACGCAGGCGGGTTCGGGTTTGAGCTTCTGCTCCTTCGCCGGGCTTTATCTTGTGAGGCTACTGCCCCACGATGTTTGGAGCCGCTTTGCGCGGCCGTCCTCGGGACGGGTGGTGTGACAATCTGTAGACCCCAGTATAGTTAGCCGACCATGGTCGTCGACCATGACCACAGCCGTCTCTATCGTCTTCTACAAGCCATGCTATGATACGGAACGGCAACATTGCTGTGAACCGGTTTACTCCTCCGAGTACTAAATCCTATGGAGGTGGCATACCTACGAAAAAGTGAGGTGTAAGTGGTGTAACTAAGTCACAATGTAAGAAAATCTTGGAATTCAATTTTAAACTACTTCTAATTGTTGTATTAATCGGTCCGTCAAAATCGGTCCAGCCGTTTCAGAGATTAACCGGAACAAACAGACAGACGGACAAGAATTGTAAAACATGTCATTTTGGTATATGTACCGTATATTTAATGATATGCACGTAGTAAAAAGCGGTTATTTAATGTTACAAACAGACACTCCAGTTTAATTTATTTGTATAGATGTATAGAAGATATGCCATCTCCTTAAGATTCAGTACTCGAGGTTTACTCGCTGTTTATCTGTCAAACGGTGCAAACGGTGTCAAATCGGTTCACTTAAAACTACGTTGCCAACTTTAGTCGCATGGCTTGTAGAAGACGATAGAGATGGCCATGAAGTTTGACTTAATACTCTGCAGTATTAAGTCGAACTTCATGGAGATGGCTGTGCCATGACCAATACATCGTACATTGACACTTTTCAAAGAACCTTTTTAAACTTGTTCGTTCAAAAGTGTCAATGTACGTATTGGTCATGGTCGCCGACCATGGTCGGCCAACCTGTACTGGGGGCTTTAGATGTAATGATCTTTTAAGCCCCCAGTACAGGTTAGCCGACCATGGTCGGCCAACCAGGTGGCCAGGTGTCTCTGTCTCTCAGCTCAGAAATAACTGCTTTTAGAGCTTGTGGTAGGCCACCTGTTCCTTGTTTTGTGACGTCGGGTATAACGATAGCTAGCTAGCAAAGTTTAACAGAACAAAGCTAAAAAATGTGGATATGGGTATGGGCTTCAACTGTCATTTAAATTCCTTTTTTTAATAGATTTTTGCTGCTTTGTTATGTTAAACGTTGCTAGCTATATCATTTTTATGAGTGCCTGGTCACGGCAGCAATGTTGCTGGTAATGATAAGGCCGACCAACTTGCGAAAGAAGCAATTACCGCGTAACTTAATGGGTATGAACTTCATACGTTTTTGGGAACTTTGAGTCAATTTTATAAAGATAATAGCCGCTATCAGTTCCTTGTTTTGTGACGTCGGGTATAACGATAGCTGGCTAGCAACGTTCAACAGAACAAAGCAGCAAAAATCTATCAAAATAAGAAATTCAAATGACAGTTGAAGCCCATACCCATATCCATATTTCTTAGCCGGTAGCACCCCAGCTTAATTTTGCGGTCAAACAAGTAGTGACAACACAGTCGGTTAATCATTTCTATAGCTTTATTATATGTATAAATGTAGGTACGGAACCCTCGGTCGGCGAGCCCGACTCGCACTTGTCCGGTTTTTTTATTTATATTATCAATGACGACCGATTTGGCGCAGGGGTAGGCTACCTACCTTCTGCACCAGTGGTCTCGGGTTCGATTCCCGAACAAGACAAATATTTGTGTGCATGAACATGTCTATTTGTCTTGATCTGGATGTTTACTATGTATGTATTTACAAACAAAAAGTATTTACCTAAGTATATATTTATCCGTTATCAAGTTTTCCATGATACAGTTTCTTAATTAAATTAAAATGGGCTTAGATATATGGTGTGAATGTAAGAAGTTATTTATTATTATTCCCTTTATTACATTTTAAATACTTACAAAATTATATTTCTAAACATTAAATTTTTACAATGTATAACACTAAAAAGTATAACATTTAAAAATACAAAAATGCAGTTTCCCAACTGTAGCAAGATCAGGGTCCCGGCTACCGATGGTTAAGGATCCAGAGACAGGAACCTTCTCACTATACATTATTATTATTATAATGATAGCTTTAATTCTGAATTAAGCCTTTACAGTCATCAGACAAGCGGTTTCTATTTTTGAACCAGGCGTAGTAACACAAGGAAAAATTCGCTCTACGTGCGCATTGGATGCCGGAATAGCATAAAGGGACAATGTTGTTGACGACTGAATGGCACGGCACAGACGTTTAATTGTATTTATTAATGTACTGTCCCGCATAGGTTTTTTTTTAATTAAGGGGCACGGTCAAATTAATAGCTGAAAAACAGGACGTCCCAAAAAATGGGGACACTCTTATTGTTATGTTATTTATAGGGGGGACGCCAGCGAAGCCGGACGGGTGATCAGTCACCTAGGTCGGGACCATTTCACCCAGTTCCCCAAGTCCCCTAAAAGCTGAAAAATCAGGGGGGGAGGCGGGTTATCATTTACCCCACCGGCGTCGGACCCTCGAACCTACCTGTGCGCTTACAGTACCTGTTGAGTTGACTTATCGTTAACTTCTTTAGATCCTCTTCCTTAAGCTTGTCCGTTCCAAAGAGCTCCCAGCGCAGTGATGCGTACATCGGGCACTCTGCCATGAAGTGGTAGCTTGTTTCTTCTCTTTCTTTGCATTGCGGACAGATAGAGTCTTCTGTCCGTTTAATCACTGATAGGTGTCTGTTTAGTGGGCAGTGCCCAGTGAGTACACCTACAATCGTTCTTATATTTCTCCTACTCTGTTTCAGAAGTTCTCTAGTTTTCTTTTTGTCAACCGATTTGATGAAGATCTTAGACTGTCTGCAGTCCTTTCTTCTCATCCATCTTTGGTTGGCTTCCTTGACTGTTCTAATCTCGATAATGTTCTTAGTAATTCTATATGCGATTGGTAGTCTCGGTTCAGGGCCAATGAAGGGTGCATCAGCTCCTCCCCTGGCTAATTCGTCAGCTTCCTCATTACCTTCGTTACCCACATGTCCGGGCACCCAGGCAACTTCTACCTCAACCAAGTTAGCAAGCTCCTGAATGCTTTGTTTGCATTCTTTCACCAAGGCTGAGGTAGTCTCCGTTTTGTCAAGGGCTTTGATGGCAGCTTGACTATCGCTATATATTATTATTTTTCCTACGTCCTAATTGCCTATCTCACTTTTAATCGTGTTCGCACACTCCAGTATCGCGAATATTTCCGCCTGGAACACGCTGGCGTACTTGCCCAGATTAAAAGTAGTTCTTATAGTGTTGGGTCCAGCTATATATACCCCAGCTCCCGATAGTCCAGTTGACTCCTTTCTTGCCCCATCTGTGTAGCATACTACAGTGCTATCCAGATTGTCATGTTCTAGTTTCCAGTCTTCTCTGGGTCTGATGCTTATTCTGTACTTTTTGTCAAAGATCCTTTCCTTTTTTATTAGGTCATTGTTGACCAGTATCATGGAAAGGTTTTCTTCGTACTTTTTCCCTATTTCAGCGTGACCTTGATCATTGTGCCTTCCTATCCATAGGTTAGTGCTTTTCAGCTTAAACCATTGTTCTGTAGCTTTCTTTTCGATTTCAAGATCTATTGGACTAAGGCCTAGTATCATTTCTAAGGCGGCCGTGGGAGTTGTTCTCATGGCTCCCGATACCATGATGCTAGCTAGTCTTTGTACCTTAGTGAGTTCTTTTTTATTGTATTCTAGTTTTGCCTTATGCCACCATGCTAGTGCTCCGTGGAGGATTCTCGGTAGGATGATTGCCCTATAGATCCATTGGACCACTTCGGGTTTCATGCCCCAGTTCCTGCCAACGGCTCTTCTGCACTGCATGAGAGCTGTCATTGCCTTTTAACTGGTTACTTTTATGTGGGTCCTATAACTTAGGGTACTGTCTAAGACTATCCCTAGGTATTTAAACTCCTTTACTGTCTCGAGTTCTACATTCTCAATGTTAATTGGGATCATGCTATCAATCTTTCTTTTGTTAGTGAACAACATCAGTTTGGTTTTGCTAGGGTTGAGGTTCAATCCCTTGTCCCTGCACCATCTCAATGTTGTCATAATTCCACTTCTCATTATATCTCTGACCACGCTTAGAACTTTGCCTCTTACAAGTAACAGGCCATCATCCGAGTATGCTTGGATGTATATATTCATAGCAGTGATTCTAGTTACTAGCTCATCTATTAAGATACACCAAAGCAGTGGAGACAGACAACCTCCCTGGGGAAAGCCTCTCCTGGCTTTGATGGTGTATTTGATATCTGCTAGTTCTGCTTGTATGGATCTGTGTTGTAGCATGTTGGTGATCCAACCTGATATTTGCTTTGTTACGCCATCTCTGTTTAGTGCCTCCACGATGGATTGCGCAGACGCTTTAACAAAGGCGCCTTCGACATCAAAGAAGCACGCTAGGGCGTATTCCTTGTTTGTGATTGATCTTTCCACTCTGACTGCCATGTTGTGGAGGGCTGTCTCAATGGATTTCCCTTCCATATAGGCATGTTGATTGTCATGTAGTGGTCTTTTACTTTTGCCTATGGTTTCTCTTATGTGTCTATCTAGTATATTTTCCAGTGTCTTCAGTAGGAACGAGGAAAGGCTGATGCATCTGAAGGACTTCGCCTCTTGATACGAGGCCTTCCCTGGTTTCGGTATGAAGACGGCCCTGACTTTATGGTTAAAGAATATTTATTTCTCATACGAAATACAAATTTCACTTACTGAGAAACATAAACAACTTAAATAAACTTAAATAAGTACAAACGCACAAACTTAAAATATGAAAAAAAAAAACAAACACATAAATTGACAATAACATTGCGGGTTGACTACATCAAACAAATGCTGTTTGACGCGTACGATACGAATCGAACCGAGCGCAGTCTTCGGTCGTCATCGTCATGTGTCGTCACTTTGTGCTAACATGGATGTAAGACGCGGCTGAGCGTATTGGACGCGGCAATGATGCATTCTGACTGACTCTTCTCCAGCAACTAGGTATATAGTTAGTTGCTAGGCTGCTTCGATATAGAACTAGGAGGTCCTCCTTTATAAACCTTAAAGCGGCTTGTAGCATCTTTGGGAAGATGCCATCTGGCCCTGCTGCTTTATATGGTTGAAAGGAAGAAATACTCCACGCTAGCATGTCCTCTGTAATTACTTTTCTAACCTCCCGGGGACACTCTTGGTCAACCTAGTAAACATCCACCTTTTCGAAATTCAAAATTTGACATCATTCGATCAATGTTGACATTTACAATGAGTTAGAAAGAGACAGAGGGGCCTCGAAAACATTCAAATGTCACGGAACTTTGTCTTCAATCTTTTGTTCGAAGTATGGCTTCCAGCTTTACCTACAGTTCCATGCGTTCAACAGAACCTTTAACAGAACGAAGCAGAAAAATCTATCAAAATAAGGAATTCAAATGACAGTTGAAGCCCATACCCATATTTCTTAGCCGGTAGCCCACCTGTTTCCTTATAAAAAATATTGCCATGATCTATGTGCCCAAGCAGGCGTTTCACTCAGAGAATCATGGGAATCCCAATGGCAGATTAGGAGCCAAGTTAAAGGTAGCTTTTATAAACTCATTCAACCAAATATCCTTAATAAGCCATGGTTTAGCAGAATGAAGCTTGGTAAAGTTTCATCCACAATCATCATAAGAATGAGACTGGGTCATACGTGCACTCCTGCCCATCTGGCAAGATTACGAATTGTGCAGGATTCTATTTGCGTGTGTGGCACGTGTGGGAGAAGTTAACCATATTCTCTTCTCGTGCCCTCTTTATGATCATACTCTCTTTTATGAATCCCTTATATCTTTTATGAGTCTTTAATGAATGATTTTATAACTTTCAACAACATAACAATTTAAGTTATTTAATTGTTTTTTTTTTGTATTATACTTCCTTATTATTTGTATCCTCTCCTCTCCACTATCCAAATTTCCAAATTCCGTTTTTGTAATCCTTTTGTTTTATAACGTTTCCCTACCTGTTGTTGTGTTGTGTGGCCATGGAACTGTAGGTAAAGCTGGAAGCCACACTTCGAACAAAAGATTGAAGACAAAATTCCGTGACATTTGAATGTTTTCGAGGCCCCTCCGTCTCTTTCTAAAGCTAGAAACACATTTCGCTGGCGCAGCGCAGCGCAGCGTCGACCGGGGTGTGCACACTTTACTAGCGTGGCGCAGCGTTTCCTGACGAAATTTTTGATCAGTGTCAATCGAGTCGTTGCCGAGCTAACATCTGCATTATGTTTTCTTCTAATTTTGAAAACAATTTCTGTTCTTACTTGAACATATTAAATCCAAAAAAAAAATGTTGATGATTACGATGATAAGATGATGATGAATGATTACGAGATGCAATTTATATCTATACTAATACTATAAATACACTTTGTTTGTTTGTAATAGATAAACTCAAAAAATACTGAACCGATTTTAGAAATATTTAGTGTAATTTATTTTCAAATCAGAATTATACATTCTTTTTGTTATAAAATTAAAAAGTAGTGTACTAAAAACACTTTAATACTGTTTTAACAGTATAATTAACAACCCTACATGATAATGTATTGGTGACTCTTCTAAACAAAAAAAATATTTTTTAAATTGGCCCATTATTGACGGAGAAATCGGAGAACATAAGTAGTAAAAAGCAAAATGCAGAGCTCCGCTGCGCAGTCCGCTACCGAGCCATCTGACGATACAATGCTAGAAAGTGGTGGGGGGCCTGGCGCAATCGGAGCCGAGCGGAAACGCTGCGCTGCGCTGCGCTGCGCTAGGGAAATGTGTTTCTAGCCATACTAAATGTATGAAACCGATCGCGCTGCGCTGCGCTGCGCCAGCGAAATGTGTTTCTACCTTAACTCATTGTAAATGTCAACATTGATCGAATGATGTCAAATTTTGAACTTCGAAATGGTGGATGTTTACTACAAGTCGTCACAAAATAAGATGCCCGTTTTGACACATGCTAAAGTGACGTGATTAGGCATGTAACCATACGAGTCTGTGATCGATTCTCGCGATTAATCGATTAAGGTTCTGAGTAACTAATCGATTATAGTAGGTTTTCAACTTATGTGGATTAAAAATAAAATTATTATTATAAAATGTTAAACTTACTATATTGGTACCTATACTTTTAATAAACATATTATTAAAGTATAAATTGACCTTTTATGTTATATCAACTTGAATTGAATTCACTTAAATTGCATAATTTATATAAGAGCGAACGCGCACTTGTGATTTTTAATCGGGCGATAGTTTGGTCGTTCTCGGATTCAGTATAGAGTTATATGGCAGTGGCAAGGTAATCGTTAGTGCGCTTAAACTATCGACCGATCAAACTATCGAAAATGACTGGCCGATAGTTGTACGATCAAACTATCGCACAACTATCGACCTGTGCGTGAAGGACTAAGTGAGCGCGCGCCTGGATTCAACTAAACTATCGACCAACTATCGGTCGACTAAAAATCACAAGTGCTCGCAGATTCTCACAACCAAACTATCGGCTGACAGTTTGATCACGATCGTCTTACGATTCTGACTTAACTATCGGTCGACTAAAAAATCACAAGTGCGCGTTGGCTCTAAAAGTGAAAGTATTTTAACTACAGCTCACAGCATAGACATGGTCATAGAGTAGCTACATTACTTATTATAGCGGCCTGTACACGTTGGCCCAACCATTGGCAAATTCGTCGTATATTAACACTTTTGAAAGAACCTTTTTAAACGTCTTGTTCGTTCAAAAGTGTCAATGTACGATGTATTGGCCAGTGGTTGGACCAACGTGTACAAGTGGCCTACCAGAAGCTCTAATAGTAAGACGCTGCTATACGGCGTGTAAAGCGGCGTCTCTGTCTCTCAACTTAAAAATAACTGCTATTAGAGCTTGTGGTAGGCCACCAGGGGGGCTACCGCGTAACTTTATGGATATGAACTTCATACGTTTTTGGGAACTTTAAGTCGATTTTATAAAGAAAATAGCCGCTATCAGTTTCTTGTTTTGTGACGTCGGGTATAACGATAACTAGCTAGCAACGTTCAACAGAACAAAGCAGCAAAAATTTCAAATATCATTTTACAATGGCTAGTGGCCAGAGTCTCCTTTTGAGCATAAAAATACTCGTATCAGAAGGCTCTGCTCTTCATATAACATAATTGCGATATTTGAGAACAAACGCAGTGAATATTAACAAAATTTCTTTACAAAAATTATTTAAGTATAACTAAGTAAAATAAAAAAAGGAAATACATTTCAGTGTCTGAGTGTGTATGTGTGTGTTTGTGTGTGTGTGTGCGAGTGTGGTACCGTGTGTGTGTGTGTATGTGTGAGTGTGTGTGTGTGTGTGTGTGTGTGGTTGTGTATGTGCATGTGTGCGTGTTGATTATAATTATTTTAATAATAATTCGGTTTCTTCATAATTTTGAGTTTTGATCCATGTTGTTAATGAAGCTTTACAATCGTGATATGATTTATTGTATATATTAATTTTTTTATTTATTTTATTATATAAGCGAGCTGACTGTACACCGTATTGAACTTGAGCAAACGTAGTTTTAGTATTTGGTACCTTTAGGACAGCATCCTTTCTTCTTCTATTATCCGTGGTCGGGTCATATGTAATGGTTTTGTGTTTCTTTGTTAATGTAGAAACAATGTAAAGTTTACGAACAGAGAGCAAATTGCTGATTTCATAAAGTTCATCAGTGGGAAAACGACGCTTTTTGAAATACATCACTTTTACTAAAGCTCTTTGAGCTCTCTCAATTTCTATAAAACGTGTTTTGTAAGTTCCACCCCAGACAGGTATACAGTAGGATATTATAGACTGTACCAGTGCAAGATATATCTCGTTTAACAGATTTCTTGAGCTGGTGTGTGATGGAACTACGTATCTTAATGATTTAAATAACCAAATAAATTCGAGTAGATATCAACTCGATTTGGGGATACCATGATAATTTATGATCCATTAATACACCTAAATATTTTAAATTATTTATACGATTTATAGACGGGCATAAACATGTATTGTTTGCATTATCACTGCATTTATGTATTTTTATGTTAAAGTTTTCTTCTGGTTGACTATTATTCTTAATACTGAAGCAGATATAATTAGTTTTCGAAGCATTTAATGTTAGAAGGTTATACTTGAGACATTTAGCGACTAGTTTCATACCATTTTCGGCTTTCAATTTGACGTCACTCCAATTTGGTCCGTAAAACACGATGGCAGCATCATCCGCGTAAGTGAAAATTTTTGCGTTTAACAAATCCATAGCGCATAAGTCGTTGATGTACACGAGGAAAAGTGTTGGGCCAAGTACACTGCCTTGAGGTACGCCGTAGTGTACGTTGCTATAGTTACTATTATGTTGACCAAGCTTAACCATCTGCTTTCTGTTACTTAAGTAGTCCTGGAAAATCGCTAATGTGGTACCCCTAACACCAATCTTTTCCAATTTACGCACAAGGATGGGGACAGAAACCGTGTCGAATGCTTTTTTCATGTCAATAAAGACAGATAAACATTTATTTCCTTTGTCTAGTTGCTCTGATATAAGAGAAGTTAAAGATATAACTGCATCTTCAGTCGATATACCTTTTTTGAAGCCGAATTGATTTGGTGATAATATATTGAAAGCATTGAGGTAGTTAATTAATCTGTTATTGAGTAATTTTTCAAAAACTTTTGAAACAACAGACAGAACAGAAATAGGTCGATAGTTATTCAAGTCATTTCTGGCCCCACCCTTGTAAACCGGAGTAATAATCGATAGTTTCAAAAGAGCAGGAAAAATGCCTATTTTAAAGCACAGGTTAAAGAAATGACTCAAAACCGGAATAATCTCATATCTTATTAGTTGCAGATAATAAGTTGAAATATTATCCCAACCTGGAGCACTTTCAGATCTTAAATTCATTATTATAGAGTTGATTTCGTCGGGATCAGTATCTATTAAGGCCATGGATTGAAGTTGGTGAGGAAGTGTGTTAAGATAGTTAGTAATATCATTTTCAGAGGTATGGGACAGAATACTCTCAGCTAGATCTTTGCCTATATTAGTAAAATACTCGTTAATATAGTTTGCTGAATTAACAGGTGAAGTCTTAAGTTTAAAAAGTTCGTCGTTTAGTTCATTTCTTTTATTCGTATAATTATGTTACTTGTTTTACATTTTTCCAGAGTAATTTATTGTTTTTATCGAATTAGCAAGCAATTGTCGTTCATATTTCCGTTTTTCTTTTTTTATCAAATTATTACAAAAATTTCGGTAACGTTTAAATGTGATTTTTTTTATTTCATTAAACGTGATTGTTTTTGAAGATTTTTACGGTTTCTAATACATTTTAGTAGACCAGTGGTCATCCAGGGTTTGATTACACGTTTGCTTTTAGGAATATAAAGATTTTTTTGTATTTTTTTCTATGCTTTCGGATATTCTATTTAAAAGATTTTCAATTACAGTATTTGGGTCATCGCAAAAGAGTAGTTCCTGCAGATTCAGGCTCTGGAGATATTTAAATGCATTTTCAAAATCTACTATGGTTTTAGTTTTTGTCACATTGTGCCGCGGTTTAGACTTAGCCAATACTAAGAGCGTTGTCAAGTGGTCCGTAATAGTTGTTTCTAAAATAGCTACTGTGGCAGTTTCTTTTTAATTATCAATTTTTAACAAAAAGTGATCTAGGCAGCTCTGTTTTCTAGTTGGTAGGGTATGTCCTGGCAGTATACCAAAAGTAGATAACATCTCAAAATAAACCGCTCTGTTTGATACTTCGCTAGATTGCTCTACAGGTTTGATTAATAAGTTAATATTAATATCACCAGCTATTACCACATTTTTCCGAGTCTCCAATGTTTCAAGATGTTTCCCGAGGGATGAGACAAAATTTTCTGCTTTTCTGTTTGATGGTGAACGATAAATACAGAATATCACATTACCCTCCAGATCCAACTGCAAGCATGATGCATCCGTTATGATAACTTCTTTGACATTACATACAAGAGTTTCTTTTACATAGACAGTTACTCCATCATTTTTGTTTATGTGGTTAGTAGTTTGAAATGAGTGGTAATTTATTAGCTTGGGGATTGGTTTATCTGGGCTAAGGTGACATTCGGTTAGAACAATGAGTCACACCAACACATCAAAATATGACTATAAAAATTACTGCATTTAACGCGCGTACTCGTGCAAGTACTAATAGTTTTTGTTTCATCAAAATCTGGCCAGGATTTCCAAAGTTAGAGCGTTGTAAAGTTTCACCAGCTTTTGTAAATTTGCTTTACTTGCGCGCTATTGCGATGACGTCATGTCGCACTGACATCTCCGATTGTGGCTGTTGCGGGTGATTTCCGTCCAACTGTACCTACATAGAGTCCGTATGTGCGCAATCTGCGCGCAACTCGTGCGTTTTTGACGCTAGTTACAGTACATTTTCTTCGTTCTAAGGTTATGGTAAATGATTAGTATTCGATTTCGACCGCGCGCAGGCGTACTCTAAAACTGTCACCTACTGTCGATACCGAAAGACATTTATCCCACAAACTTATCTGACCTAGTGGTGGAGGCGCCACTAGCAGTACAAAATTATCGAAATGGCTGACAGTTTTTAGGGTGCATATTTAACCACCAAGTCAGTTAAGGTTGTAAGTAGGGCAGGCGTACCGGTTTTGGCCACTTTAAGGATTTTTTCACTTTCAAACGCTTAGTGCTTAATGATCTTAAGTCTTTAAGAAAAAAATTATATCTAGAATTATAGAGAATTTATCGACCTTTAAGGGTACAATTTACAAAGTAAAAAAAAAACAAAAGTTTTTTTATATAAAACAAAATCTGCAGGGAGGGCCAAATGTACCGGTTTTGGCCATTTTGCATTGGTTTTGGCCACATCGTTTGCATTGGTTTTGGCCACTTTCATAAAATTACTATATTTAGAAGTTGAGTTTATGCTTAATTGATGTCTTATTAGAGTTCTGGACTAAAACACTACATGAAATAGTTTTTCAATCCCAGCTAGCTCCTTACTACAATTTTATAAGTATACCTTTATCACTTGATTAGAAGAAAATTAACGGATTTAGGCTAGTGTTGTAGGCAATAGCGTCAATTCGCTAATTTAGGTATTTGGGGCAATAAAACAATAGTGCCTCTTACCTTTGACATCAGAAACACGTCGATGTCATGTTTGGATGAGATAAGTGTCACTTAACTTTAAGGGACACTTGAATTTGAACCTCTAAAATCAGTCAATGTCACGTTCAGTGAGGGGCACTTATCCATGACGGCGTCTTCTACCTTTTATGACATCAGCAACACGTCAACGTCACGTTTAGTTAAGATAAGAGTTATCTTTCTTTGAAGGACACTTAACTTTAAGAAGCACTTAACCACTATGGTGGTTTGTATCGCTGTTGTTAATATGAGTGTCACTTAACTTTATGGGACACTTAACTACTATGGTAGTTTACATCTTTGACATCAAAACACGCCGATTTCACGTTAATATGAGTGTCACTTAACTTAAAGAGGCACTTAACTACGATGGTGGTTTCGATCTTTGACATCAAAACATGCCGATTTCACGATAATATGAGTGTCACTTAACTTTAAGGGGCACTTAACTACGATGGTGGTTTCTATATTTGACATCAAAACACGCCGATTTCACGTTAATATGAGTGTCACTTAACTTTAAGGGGTACTTAACTACGATAATGGTTTCCATCTTTGACATCAAAACACGCCGATTTCACGTTAATATGAGTGTCACTTAACTTTAAGAGGCACTTAACTTTAAGGGGCATTTAACTACTATGGGGATCTCCATCTTTGACATCAAAACACGCCGAATACACGTTAATATGAGTGTCACTTAACTTTAAGAGGCACTTAACTTTAAGGGGCATCTAACTACTATGGTGGTCTCCATCTTTGACATCAAAACACGCCGATTTCACGTTAATATGAGTGTCACTTAACTTTAAGGGGCACTTAACCACGATGGTAGTTTCTATATTTGACATCAAAACACGCCGAATTCACGTTAATATGAGTGTCACTTAACTTTAAGGGGCACTTAACCACGATGGTAGTTTCTATATTTGACATCAAAACACGCCGAATTCACGTTAATATAAGTGTCACTTAACTTTAAGGGGCACTTAACTACGATGGTGGTTTCTATATTTGACATCAAAACACGCCGATTTCACGTTAATATGAGTGTCACTTAACTTTAAGGGGCACTTAATTTTAAGGGGCATTTAACTACTATGGTGGTTTCCATCTTTGAAATCAAAACAGGCCGATTTCACGTTCAGTTGAGTGTTACTTAATTTTAAGGGATACCCAGCCTTAATTGGCACTCGACCACGAGTAAAAATTTCAACTGTCGTCTGTCTAGCTGTCACGGTTCATGAAATACAGCCTGGTGACAGACAGACAGACAGACGGACAGCGAAGTTTTAGTAATTGGGTCCCGTTTTTACCCTTTGGGTACGGAACCCTAAAAAGAAGCGGAGTGAGGAAACCTAGCAGAGAAGCGGAGAGAGAGAGCCAAGCGGGGCAAGCATCCTGACTCCACTTATCCACTCGACACGCTCGCTCCACTTCCTCTACCGTGTCACTATAAAGCACGGAGATTTATATCACTTTTTAAGTGAAAAGTGGCCCTAACAAATACGAATGATTCCGAAGCAGAAACAGTGTGCGACTCCGCTCTGCATTGCTGACCCACTCCGCTTCACTACCGCGACAGCGGACAACCTAAACATTATTAAAAGTTTAGTGAGTTGTGTGTGAGTCTTTTATAATAAATGAGCTTGAAAAGTTGGATACTTCCTACTAATGCCAAAGTGGCCAAAAGTGGCACAATGCTAAAATTTCCAGCCCCACTTTTGGCCACTTATTGTTTTCCAACTTTTTGTGAGAACAGTGAGAAAACAACACTTAATCCATCTAGAAGAAACATATTCTAATGTGATATAAAATATTAAATAACCATAAAATAATTTAATTGTAGAAAAAAAAATTATTTTTCAAAACCTTTACTCTTAACATTTTGCTTAAGAATTTTACAAAATGTTAACTTTGAAACATAACATGGTGTTTATTTCTAAAATATCGTACTACATAAAAAAAGCTAAGTGCTGTAATTATTAACTAAAATTCCAATCTTTTATTCGCCATTAATAAATATAAGCAATAGTTTTTTAATTCCTATATAAATAACTTTAAAGTGAAAAGTGACCAAAACCGGTACAGTGGCCAATACCGGTACGCCTGCCCTACATTTTGTTTTGACGGTTGCAATATGCATTGACAGAATGCCGCCCGCCATTACGAAAGTTGATTTAATTTATTATTCACGAAAATAAAACATTATTTGAAGGTGTTTTTTCACATGGGCTCAATACAAAATTTCTTAACCATTTCATTGATCGACTATAAGAGAAATAAATTTATTACGAAACCGTGAGAGCGCAACTACCGAAGGATTCTATGTTGGTATACGGAAGTGCGACGTGACGTCACACGTTAATGCCATTGGTTCACCCGAATTTTCCACGAAGGCCATACTTTAACGTTTAATATCTCAGTCATTTTTGAAGATAAGAAAAAAATAAAAACAGATTCTTTTTTCTCGAGTTACATATTTTTTAGATGTGCTGATAACAAAAATCGTTGGTGTGACTCATTATATCAGTGTCAAATTTAAACGTAGAAAGAGTCAGTAACAAATCATCAAAATTACAATATATACTGCAGATGTTCTGCGAGATGATCGTCAGGTCACTTTTACTCCTATTATAGTGTTTGGAGAGATCATTACTATCACACATTACAGTTTTAGCTATATTAAAGCTGTCTATCTCATTCAGCGTTTGAAGTTGTGTAGCCATTTAAGTTAGAAATGAATCTGAGTAAATCATCGACATAGTAGTTATATCACTACATAGTATAAAACAAAGTCGCTTTCTCTGTCCCTATGTCCCTTTGTATGCTTAAATCTTTGAAACTACGCAACGGATTTTGATGCGTTTTTTTTTAATAGATAGAGTGATTCAAGAGGAAGGTTTATATGTACTTTTTATCCCGATATTCTCACGGGAACGGGAACCACGCGGGTGAAACCGCGGGCGGCCGCTAGTTGATTAATAAAGATACATGCAATATTTTGATGATGACATGCAACTTTACCTTGGAAATTGTTTAAAAGCTGGTGAAAGCTCATTTTGTGTAGTAGATGTAAATGCTTGTATATGTGTATTGAGTGTAAGTGTGGAAGGAGTTGAATTTGGCTGTTTGATTGAGGTTTGTGTATGTTGTATGCAAGTGTAAAGTAGACAGAATGAAGTTTATTTGAGTATGTTGTAGATTGTATATAATTGTTTTTAATTATGGCTGTGATTAAGTGTATTGTCTGTATGTGTAAAGTACAGGAATTTACAAAGGAATAACTTGACAGTGCATGATACAATATAAGCAATATGAAGCTAAAGATAAAAAAACTTACGACTAGTCATTTATCGGTGTTTATATTAAACAGGTGTTGAATTTGAGTCTCACTTGTTATGCTGATGATAGGCGAATTTTCAGTCTTCCTAATATATATTTTTCCATACGCGGTCCAGCAGTATTTATATTCTTTCGATTTAGCAAGATCTCTTGCGAGGAAATAGAGCCGAGCCGCGTAACGTGTTAGGTGTTCTGAGATAAATATCAGTGTTTCTTCGTTTGTTCGAAAACCCAGATGCTTTGCGCATAATTTGTTCTTGTTTTTTATATTAAACTGTTTGGCCATTTTAATGATTTCAGTTTTAACTAGGGTCGGGCTAGTTTCCACTATGATGGAAGTATTATTAGTATCTGCTTTGTTGTTGTGAACAAAGGGCTGTAAGGGGTTGAAATAGGGGATGAAAGTTTGTATGGAAATTACGTCATTTTTAAAGCTAGAAGCTTCAAAATTATTTTATAGGCTTTTGATTAGATAAATAAATACGACATTCAAAGTTTGTAAAAAAAACTACCCTAAAGAGGGTGAAAACAGGGGATGAATTTTTTCGTGTGATGACGTCGGCAAAAAAGTTTACGGGACGGATTTTGATGAAAGTTTTTTTGTTATACAGCTATTGGTCCTTGCCAACATATAGCTATAATTTATTTTGAAGATCGCAATTTCTGATGTGGAACCATAGCAGTCCAGCCAAACTATGAGAGATATAAAAATACCGTTTTATGGAAAATTGTTAAACGTGATGAGCACTTTCTATTGACGTACAAAGTTTGAAGTTCTGGTACACCTGATGTGGAACCCTAGCAGCCAGATTAAACTATATGAGATACAAACATAGCGTCTTAAGAAAAGTTGTTTAACGTCATGGACATTTTCACGTCATTAACACATATGGAAAAATATCGAAGGTCTGGTACTCCTGATTTGGAACCCTTGCAGCCCAGCTTAACTATAAGAGATACAAATACAGCATCTTAAGAGAAGTTGTTCAGCGTGATAAGTATTTTCTTTTGACATACAATATGTACTAATATTATAAATGTGAAAAAGTGTTTGTTTGTATGTCCGTCTTTCACGTCAAAACGGAGCAACGGATCGACCTGTTTTTTTTAGTATGTGGATAGTTCAGGAGCTAGAGAGTCCCATAGGATAATTCTATCCCGGAAAAATATCACATTCCCTCG
Source organism: Crambus lathoniellus (assembly GCA_949710035.1). NCBI lineage: Eukaryota > Metazoa > Arthropoda > Insecta > Lepidoptera > Crambidae > Crambus > Crambus lathoniellus. The sequence continues at coordinate 12,833,158 of OX453306.1, forward strand.
GAAAAACGTCGTGTAGTACACGCGGCAAAACCCCGGGCGGAAGGCTATGTGATATAAATTTTTAATATAACGGTTTTACAAAACAATAAAACCGATATTATGTGCCGAGAGGGAAAACATACAGCATTGTCTACGAAGAAGCAGTGTGTACTTAGCTTTACGATGGTGTGGTCTGGCCTTTAGCCATAGACAAAGTCGATCTTCCACTATTCGTCCGCTAGGTGTCGCCTGTGTCCCCAGCTAGGGCGGAAGGTGTTTGCCGCCATTCCGAGTCTCATAGTCTTCACCAGGAAGAACTTCCTGCAATGCTGTATGTTTTCCCTCTCGGCACATAATATCGGTTTTATTGTTTTGTAAAACCGTTATATTGATGTGCCTCCGGAAAACATACAGCATTGTCTATGAAGACGTGTTTGTTATCTGCTGGTGAAAATAATTAACACAACGCTATGATGATTAAGACATTTTATATTTATGTCTGATAAAAATAATGTTAAATTGTCATTATAATATAATAAGAAAGTTTTCAGAGTTAAAGAAAACGATCAAAATGGTTTTTACTTATTTCTAGGGAGACTAATCGTTTGCAATAATTGTTACAAAAATTATGTCTTGGACAATTTCCAATTGCCCCTAGAAAGTATTTTTTACCACCTCAAAGAGGCGAACAGATCTGCAGCTTCCTGAAGCTATCAGTAAGCACATTTTATACTTAATTTCATTTACTGCAGTATTAAGCTTTAATTAATTATTTAATTTAGTTACTTTGTCTTTTAGTCATGACCTAAAAGAAGTATTCTCTAATTATCTCGAGAAGTATTACTGGTATTACTGCCAGTATATTTGAAATGGTTTCCAAGCTGGCTATGAACATGTGAGTCAGTTTCAAGCCCAAAATATGGAATAAGAAAACTGGTTTAATGGACTCTGCGTCCAGATGATAAGAATAGTACTTTGCTGATATACTAGCGATATCGAGGAGTTAATAATCTTAGACTTGGTTGGCAGAAAGCCACTTTAGAAATAGACTTGGGTCCCAACCACATTTAAAATTTCGTTTCAAGTTTCAGTTGGAGAATTATAGTTTTTCTCTGTGAAGTCCAAAGATTATAATAATTTTTCTGTTACAATAGATTTATCAAGAATTTATGCGATATTATAAGGCTTAGTCAAGAGATGTTAAGGATCGTCTTGATTATCACCCCTTCCCCCCGGACCGCGAAAGCGACAAGACGTGTGCTCCGTATTGAATTTTCTTAAATTATTTATATTAAAATTAAAAAAGTAAAATTTAAAGTTAAAGTTTATACCAGCTAGTACCAGGCTCGCATAAATCGCTAAGAGGTTGTAAACGCGCGAGTGCATGAGAGAAGAGGACAACAGCTGAGGGACGGCTATAGTGCTGACGACTACCACTTCCACAAACTACGCTGCGCGTGAGTCACTGTCACTGTCACTGTCAACGTCATCGTTCAACGTCAGTGTCACAGTCAACGTCACTGTCACCGTCTGTCACTGTTTGTCACTTGCCCCAATTCAAGAGCGGAAGCGATTAGCGGGAACTTATAAGCGTTTGGACGTGTCTTCCGTATTATGGGTTTTGAGAATTTGAAAATTAAATTTAAAATTACAATAAATTAAATTGAGAGTAAAGTGGTGGTTTGAAGATTTGAACTTGTGCTTTTGGGACCGCGGATTTGGTTTAGCGCTGTGAACCGCTCGGCCAAACAGTTAACTGACAACGCGGTGAAATTACGCTACACCTTGTTTGAACTCAAACCAATTACCAAGCTACGACACGTAGTAGTCTGGTTACGGAACCGCTACGGAATTGCTACGAGTGGCTACGGATATCGCAGTGAGAAACTGTGTTAGATCAAAGTCTCAAGTTAGTGGCTACGGATATCGCAGTGAGAAACTGTGTTAGATCAAAGTCTCAAGTTACTATCGACTTTGTGTATATTGTAATTATAACCAATATGGAGCGTACCCCTCCTCAAAACACTTCGACCATAACCAGCTCGCGCTCGGAATCTGACCTATCCGCGGTTAATGTTATTACCAAAGAAGACACGAACATTACTGTTCGTCATAAGCGTCAGAGATTAGAAGCATCTTCACCAGATAAATTATCCGCGCCACCTACATCCCAAATTGACGACCTAAGAATGGATCTTCTGAATATGTTAGGAGGCTGGAAAGAAGACCAAGATAAACGTCTCACAGAATGGAAAGTAGCCCTTGATGGTACCCTATCGAAGCTGGTAAGCGAAGTGTCCTATTTAAAAACTGAATGCTTAGAAATAAAAAAATCCAATGCAGAAATAGAAAGGGGAATGGAGTTTATGAATAAAACCCAAGATGAGACTGTAAAAAAAGTCATGGAGATTGAGAAGGATAAAAACGCAAATGCCTGCTCCATTAAAAAGTTAGAAGCCCAAATCCAAGATATTAACTTTCAAACGAGACAAGCGACATTGGAGATCCGTAATATCCCTTATTTGGAAAACGAAGCTTTAGATAACCTACTATCGATTGTATCAAATCTTGGTAAGACACTGGATCTTAGTATTCATTCAGGGGATTTAAGAGATATTTACCGTCTCCCAGGGAAACCGGGAATACCTAGACCCATTGTAGCCGAATTTACCTGTGTTCAGACTAGGAATGAAATCCTATCTAGAATACGCAAATTCAATAAAGATAAGCCCGTGAATGAAAAACTGAACACCTTAAATATTGGTTTACCAGGAGAGAAAAAACCTGTTTATGTCGACGAGCACCAGGCACCCTCACAGAGAAAGCTTATGTATGAAACCCGTCAACTAGCTAAAAAACACAATTATTCTTGCTGGTATTCAAATGGGAGAATACTGTTGCGTACTAATCCTACAGGTAAGCCGATTGCAATCAGATCTGAAAAGTGTCTGTCTAAAATAATGAATAAAATATGACTTACTGTGGTTTCATGCATTACTATGTCTATCTTTATTTTTATTAATGGCAACTCTGGTTGCGACGAACATCTAAGCTCATATCAGTATTTTTATATTTACTAAGAAATTCTTAACATACAGCAGTGAAAACAATTCAGTGGTGTAGTGCGTCATCGGATTACCTTGCACAAGTGTTATCCTGAATTATCTCCGACATCAAGCACCAAAAAAATCAATAAACAAGTGAGAATTTTATACCCACATCTCTCTATAATAACAGAGCTGTCATAATCGAAATCTAAGTACCCGCAAATAATCAACAAATTAGTTGTCAAACTCAATTGACAACTTCAAGTTTGACAGTTGAGTTTGCCTGGTGTTGCTAGTACAATAATATTTCTACTATTTTTGGGAAATTTTGCAAGGATCCGGTAAAGAAGAAGTAGTCACCTCGTCAACGTTTAGTTTTGTTTCTCAAACTACACAGTATCTGTAATGGCGCCAAATCATGGTAAATGTGCTGCCTGTCGAAACACCATACAAAATAAAGACTTTCTAGTTTGTGTCTCATGCCATCTAAAATATGACATCCAATGTATAAATATTTCTGCTGCACGCTTTCACTCATTCTATGGACCTGATCAAGACCGTCGACGCAACTGGAAGTGTCCTGAATGCTGTACCAAAATACCCAAGTCGGACAACAGTAACACTCCCGCTAAAGCAGCCACACTCTCTCCCACAGCGAAGGAAGATTTCATTGCTGTAACTGATAACGTGACGTTGAGAGCAAAACCAACTTTGCAACGCATTGATCCACGTTGTCCTGGTACGTCTTCTCCTCCTACCACAACATTTGTCAACCTTCAGGAGGCAGCTGATCGTAGCTCGGGTATGTCAAAGCAGGAATGGATAGAAATTCTTCAAACCACTATAGACAAGTTGGTTTCAGCGCAACTAAAGAATATTAGTGAGCAATTTGTGGAGCTTCAAGAATCAATGAGTTTCTTCAATAAACAGTACGAAGCTATGAAATCCGATCTGGAGGAAAAGACAGTGATCATTAAAAAACTACAAAGCGACAACGAAATACTAAAAACTACAGTTAATGATCTATCAAGTAGAGTTAATGTGATAGAACAGAGTATGAGGGAAAGTAACATCGAAATAAATGGAATACCTGAACACAAAACTGAGAACTTAAATAACACTGTCGAACAACTCGTTAAGGTCATAGGTGAGCCTGTAGCCAACAATGATGTTCTCAACGTTACTCGAGTTGCAAAGCTAGTAAAAGACAGTAATAGACCACGCACTGTGATTGTTAAACTATCCAGCCCCAAACACAGAGACGCCATTCTTGCAGCCGTAGCCAAGTTTAATAAGACAAACTCTAAAGACAAGTTGAGTACGCAGCATTTGGGTTTCGGGAGCTCTAAAGAACCTGTTTTTGTCAGTGAACATCTGTCACCCACTAACAAATCACTGCATGCCGCTGCCAGAATGAAAGCAAAGGAGCTGCAATACAAATTTGTTTGGGTGCGTAATGGTCGGATCTTCGTTCGCAAGGATGAGTTTACTGAGGCCAAATTGATTCGTAATAAAGAAAGTCTGCAGCTGTTACAATAGACGATTTTGCATTCACTCAGTGTTTTGGTGTGTTGCTGGAATAATTCGATATTTATTACCAAAATGTTCGAGGAATTCGAACAAAAACAAATGAAGTGCTGTCAAATATCTTATTATGTAATCATAAGATAATCGTTTTCACTGAAACCTGGCTCGACTCTGCAATATCTGATAGTGAATTCATCGACGCGCGCTATATTGTATATCGGCGTGATCGTTGTACCACAATGAGTTCCAAACGATGTGGAGGAGGCGTTATGATAGCGGTGTCACGTGAGATTGCTTCGGTACGACTTCACAAGTGGGAAAGTGACTGTGAGGATTTATATGTCAATGTCAAACTTAATGTTAACGGTGTGATTGAGACTTTCACTATATGTGCAGTTTACTTGCCTCCTCCAATTAAACTTGAGACTCAACAACATTTTTTGGACAAAGTGGATTTAGTCATGAACCAAACTAAAAACAACGTAATTATTTTAGGCGATTTCAACCTTAGTTTCATTAACTGGTGTTCGAATAATGAAAATTCACATATGTTAGCAACAAATTATGAAAAAAGCTTAGGTTACTCTCTCGTTGATTTTATGGCACTTAATTCTTTGTATCAATACAACAACATACCTAACGCAGATGGTAGAATTTTAGACCTAGTTATAAGCAATGTAAATGAAGCATATGTTACCAAACCCAATGACTTGATAAGTAAAATGGATCCTTTCCATCCTAACCTCCTTATTACCATCCCGTCAATTGATGCCTGTACTATTGGACTTACTCCTAAAGCACGTAATGATTTTAATTTCTACAAAGCTAATTATCAAGTTATATTATCTGAATTGACCAAAACAGATTGGAAGGCAACTTTTAATGATATTACCGATGTAAATCTAATGGTTTCAGCACTTTACCGAGTTCTTGAGGATTCCGTAGAAAGAAATGTCCCTAGGCGAAAGCCCAAATCTACAAAGTACCCAGCTTGGTTTAACGGAAAACTAATTAAACTCATTAAAGAAAGAGACAAGGTCCGGAAAAGGTATCTCAAATATAAAAATCCGCGAGACAAGCTTGAGTACGAATTACTCCGCGAGCGCTGTCATAAGTTGCTTGGGATTTGTAATAATCACTACATGAATAAAACAGAAACAAGTATTCGCAAAAATCCTAAACTATTCTGGCGTTATATAAAAGAAAAACGAAATGGTAGATCTGTTATACCGGCGCAAATGACACTTGGCGAAGTTAATGCATCCACAGGTGACAACATTGCAAACCTTTTCGCTGCTCATTTCTCATCCATTTACTCTAGTAGGAATGTCTCTGTTGAGGGCGCTGATACTTCGAACGGTTCTTATCTTGCAAGGGTCAAATTCAGTGAGCGAGAAGTTTTGAAAAAATTGAAGACTTTAGACTCGGAAAAGGGACCAGGGCCCGACAACATACCTCCTCTTTTTGTAAAGCGATGCGCAACGGCACTTGCTTTACCGCTGACATTAATATTTAACCATTCTTTAGCCACTGGAAAGTTTCCGGATGAGTGGAAAGTAACTAGAATTCTGCCGATTTTCAAGAAAGGCGATCAAACCAACATTGAGAATTATCGGCCAATCTCTATACTTTCTTGTTTTTCAAAAGTGTTTGAATCACTTATATATCCCTTACTGTACACTCATCTGAACAACACCATTTCGGACTTCCAACATGGCTTTAGAAATGGACGGTCAGCTGACTCAAATCTTGCGTCCTTTCTATCTGCAGTGTCTCTTGACGTTGACAAAGGATTGCAAGTAGATACTCTTTATACGGACTTTAGCAGCGCTTTTGACAGAGTCAACCATCAAATATTATTGTCAAAACTTCAGTTGAGTGGTTTGGGGTCGCCACTGCTTAACTGGTTCGAGTCTTATTTGTATAAGAGACCACAGACTGTTGTTGTAAATGGCTATGTGTCAAGAGTTTATTACGCTGTGTCTGGCGTTCCGCAGGGTTCCCATCTAGGCCCAATTTTGTTTTTATTGTTTATAAATGACATTTCCGCACACATAAACCACAGCAAATTTTCATTATTTGCTGACGATTTAAAAATATATAAAACGATACAAGATGAGTCTGATGCGGCACTTCTTCAGAATGACCTTGATGATATCGCTGTATGGTGCAAGAAAAACGATATGACACTTAATGCAAGTAAATGCTTCCATATTAGCTACTCAAGGAAACGCTGTCCTCTGGTTACTCTTTACTCGTTAGACAACACGCCACTAACTAGGGTTAATGAAATTCGCGACCTTGGAGTGATTCTGGATTCCAAGCTAAAATTCACTGCTCATGTTGATACTATTGTTAAAAAAGCCGCCCAGATACTGGGATTTATAAAACGAAATACCCGTGCATTTAAAGAAACTCAAACCAGAATAATGCTATATAATTCATTGGTCCGTAGCAGATTAGAGTATGCAAGTGTCGCCTGGAATCCTGTGTATAGTGTACAATCACAGCGTATCGAATCTTTGCAGCGTGCTTTTTCAAGGCATTTAGCTTTTGTGTCCCCTGGCATATCGTATCGTAATCCATATAGCGAAAGACTAAAATTCTTCAAACTAAAATCTTTACACGATCGTCGCTCTATTTCAGATCTACTCTTTCTTTATAAACTAGTAAACGGTATGATGAATTGTGGTCATTTGTTGGACAAGGTCTATTTTAGCGTTCCCCACAATTACCCACGTCACCGGTGTTCGAAGCTCTTTCATATACCACGTTGCAGGACCAATTTAGGTTTTCATCAGCCACTGTCTAGAGTATGCTCAAGGTACAATAATATACACAAGATATCTGACATTGATATATTTAATGACAACTACAATGCTTTCAAGAGGAAACTGCTGAAACATATTGGATCTGTGGAGTTATAGTTAAAAATGTCACTTATTACCTATGTATTTAATGTATTTAATGTATAATAATATAAATTTGTAGATAATCTTTATTTAAAGTTTAAAAACTGATTTTCATGATTGTAAATGTTGTGTATACCTGTTATGGGCATTCATGTAAGAACTGTACCCTTAATGAACAATATTTTTTTTTTACAATGTATGTACATGTTATGCTGTTGGTGTACCTTATTAAATAAAATAAAATAAAATAAAAATCTTGCTTTCATTTCGAAATTGTTTTCGGCTTGCAACTGTCCAAATTATAGTTTTAATCATTACAAATGCTGAAATTGCTTATACATTAAAATATATGCTAGATAAGTATTATTTGCCGATCTATCCAGTCCTCAAATCTGAGAATTTGTGTTATAACAGTATCCCTTTTTGTCTAGAAATTGCTTTTTTCTCGTGTACTACAGTTATCTCTGCTCTAAAGAATATTCATAGAGATCTGCACTCTTGTGCTATATATCCTATGATGGTGATGTATTTGATTTATAAGTTACACTTCTCAATTACTACTACATTAACAAACACATTCATCAAACTGACACTTAACATACATTTCACACACACAACACGCTATAAAATTCATGCTTTTCTATCAAATGTTAAAAACGGTCTATACCAGTACTATATTCTCATTATATTTAATTGCATATTTTTAAGCTTAATGCCTTATCAACGCTGCTATCCACTAGAACTTCTATTTCCTCAAAACTTTGGGTATTTCCAATTCAGCATAGTTACTGTTTATTCTTTCAGTAAAATTCGATCGTATTGATGTTATTTCAAATGACATAGACAACTTTACGGTTGCAGAGTCGTCTATTTGCGAAATTGAGGACTGCCAAAAGATTATAAAACACCCAAACAAGAGTCTAAAAATAATTCATCAAAATATACGTAGCCTAAACTGTAATTTTTCTAGTTTTCTGACACTTTTACATAGGTCGAAGACTGACTGGGATGTTACTATTTTGACGGAGTGTTGGTTACGATACGTTCACAACTTACCTTCTCTCGATGGATATAGTTATGCTCAAACTAAAACTCATCTCACTCAAAACGAAGGTGTTGTAGTGTATTACAAAAATAGTCTGTCAGTGAACATATTTGAACCTGATCTTCGAGAAGCGAACTGTCTGACCGTCAAAATTAATTCTAGCATAACACTAGTCTCCATCTATCGACCGTCTGGATACAAAGACCCCCTCCCGTTTTTAGCGTCTCTAGATAGTTTTCTTTCAGAACTGAATTGTCCAAATGCTGTCATCATCGGTGATATTAATATAGATATTTTAGAAAACAACAAAGATTCTAATTCATCTACTTATCTGACCCTTTTGGCATCCCACAGTCTCTTACCGGCTCACTTACTTCCAACCCACAACAAGACATGTCTGGACCATGTAATGCTTAAAAGTAGATTCACTGCTACTTGTCTTGTTGCCGAAACTTCAATAACTGATCACGATACTGTAATCCTTTCATTGGAATGCCATGTGAACAATATTAATTACATACCACTCCAAAAGATTGACTATTTGGGTCTTGACAATTCTATGAAAAACATATGTTTTGACGCTGTTTACGCTACTACTGATGCTAATATGGCTGCTTCAATTCTAACTTCTCTATTAGATACCGCAATTAAAGAAAATACCCTATCTGAAATCGTTCCTAACCGTCGGAGGTTAATGAAGCCTTGGATGACCCCTGGTCTCTTAAGGTGCGTTAGAAATAGAGATAGGCTTCATCGTAAACTTAAAAAAAACCCTGATAACGAGACTACCAATACAATATACAAAAGGTATAGAAATTACTGTAATTGGCTCCTAAAAAAAGTAAAAAAAGATTATGAGAGAAATTTACTACAAAAAGCTGCTAGTACCAATAATAAAATGCTCTGGGACACCCTAAGAAAAATATCATTTCCCAGCCAAACCAATAGACCAACTAATGACCTTATTTCCTCAGTGAACCCCTTAGATTCAGTCAATAAGATAAATAGCTTTTTTGCTTCAATTGGAAAAGATCTTGCTGAAAAAGCTTATGTAGCTAGCCCTATTAGCAAACCATCTAACTCAAGTACACCATATTCTTTCGTTCTGCTTCCAACTGACGAAACTGAAGTCAGTTCTAGCATCCTGTCACTAAAAAAAGTAAATTCATCAGGAAGAGACAACGTCTCCGGAGTCTTTCTCAAACGGTTCCACCAAATTGTAGTTCCTCCCTTAACCTACATTATAAACCTAATTTTTTCGACAGGTGTTTTCCCAGACGTCTTCAAACTTGCAGAAATAATCCCTGTGCATAAGGGTGGCGATAGAGGCTGTGTCAACAACTACAGACCAATCTCAAAGCTATCTACGATATCGAAAATAGTAGAGAGACTGATAAACCTGCGACTAGTAAATTACCTTGAAAACAACAACCTTCTGTCTAAATCACAGTTCGGTTTTAGGGCACGTATTTCAACAAATGATGCAGTACACGAACTGACAGACCATATAGTTGGTAAATTAGATAACAAAAAGAAGGTGATTGCAATATTTTTGGATATCGCCAAGGCATTTGACACAGTCTCTATCCCGCTGTTGCTTCGTAGGTTGGAGGCGCTTGGAATTCGTGATGTTCAGTTGAAACTATTTGAAAGTTATTTAACTAATAGGTTTCAAAGAGTCAGAGTGGGTGAAACGACTAGCGGCGATTTGCTGATGGAATATGGAGTACCGCAGGGTAGTGTGCTCGGCCCTACGCTCTTCCTAACGTTCATAAATGAACTTTGTGATCTGCAATTATCAAACGGTAAAATTGTAACTTTTGCAGATGATACTGCGTTAATCTTCCATGGCAACAGTTGGGAAGAAGTGTACAATTATGCGCAAACGGGACTTAACACGGTTTTCTTTAAAAACAACTAATATTGATGACAAACTCTGTTTAGTAGTTCATTCATGCTCACTAAACTGTAACTGTAACTGTGGTAAGCTTTCCGTCGCGGATAATATCAAATATCTTGGTATAGTGATTGATAAAAATCTCAACTTTGACCACCACTTAGAAATCTTATCTTCCAGAGTTCGTAAGCTGATCTACATCTTCAAAAGCCTTCGGTACATTGCTGATGAATCTGTCATTAAACTAGTTTACCAATCACTTTGCCAATCAATAATAAGCTATTGTATCACGGTGTGGGGAGGAGTAGGCAAAACCAGTCTCATTAAGGTCGAAAGAGCTCAGCGCGCAGTGCTAAAAGTAGGATACTGCAAACCATTTCTTTACCCAACTAAACAACTATTATCCCTGACTGGTGTCTTGAGTGTTCGTCAGTTGTATATTCTTAACACCGTTTTGAAGCAACACTCCTCAATTGATTTTGATCCTGCCATAAACAAAAACAAGCGTTTGAAATACAAAGTCTGTTGTCCTAAGACTAACTGGAATACTGCATTTGCCAGGAAATTCTTCGGATCTACTGGTAGCTATCTTTATAATAAAATAAATAAACAACTTAATATTTACTCACTACCAAAATATGAATGCAAAAGAATTATTACTGCCTGGCTAAAAACATTAGATTACGATGAAACAGAAATGTTATTATCAATCATAGCCTGAAAACTAATAAAGCATGAATATCTACAGCACACGCAATTATACACACGCATACACATACATACACGCACGCACACACACACACAAACACATACACACACATACACATTACTTTTATTCACTTAATCTGAAATGTAGCTTGGCAATATATTATAGTAGACTTATGTCTATCTCTCATGTTGCGTTAGTGATTAAATTATTACCTACCTAATTTGTTTGGTCCGGAGGTGAAGAGTCTGGTAATCTGTAATACAGTTCTACTAGTACAGATACCAGTCTCTCACATAGATTACGTATAATATGTTATATTAGGTTATGATAATCTCCTGTATTTACTCTGTGTGAGAGAACAATAAATGTCTTTTTTATTTTATTTTATTATTATTATCTAAAATATCTTCTACTTGCTGGCATATATGCCGTTTAGGTAGATTTACGTCAGTTTTGTTTTTATTTAATAAATCTTTTCCTTCTTATGACCACTCATATTTGACTACCCCACCCCCAATTTTTTAAATTTTCAGGTGATTTGTAATGCTTGAAACTGTGGAGGTGGCAGTAACAACGTTATACCTATCAGCGTCTTGGACAAGTGCAGGATTTCACGCGTGTGATCCAGAGATCGCGATTTCGGAACTTGTGATCAGAGAAAGAAAGCTCGAGTACACTCTGACTCGACTATCATGCATGTTCTGTATAGATGAGTGCCCCAACTCTACTCGGAAGCGTCCGTTAGCTAGAAAGTGAGTAACTGGAGGTTCTAGTATTTTTGTCGAGTGGTTTATGGCTCCGCGCCACAACACACACAGCTGTGTGGCTCCGCGCCACATCATCTCTTGGCATACCTTTGTAGGAATCGAGATAGTATGTCGAAGTTACATTTTGTCGAATTAGCGTTACAATATTTGTTAGTAGTAGCGGCAGTGCGGCCGTGCCGTGGCCTACAGAATCTCGCCGGCCTCGCTATTACGCATAACGAAATTGGCAAAGCTCCGCCAGGGTACAGCAGACTCTAAAGTGCACGCAGGCCAGGCAGTACCTCTGTTCTATGAAGCGATCTAGACTCCTGTTGAATTTGTCTACTTGCTACTAAATTATTCGCTATATTTTGAATTTTCTGCTGTATTCGGGAGTATTCCCAGTGTTGAGAGGGCGTTAGGGTAGGTTTTTAGTAACTGACTGTACAAACCAGGTTTCTCCAGGTGTCTAACGGCCTCCGCAGTTTCTTGGTCCATCGGTCTATTAGTAGGCAGGTAAGACCTTGACGAACTTCCGGGTCGGGATAAGGTGTCCGCGACCCTGCAGGTAAGACCTTGACAAACTTCCGGGTCGGGATAGGGTGTCCGCGATCCGGCACGTTACTGGGTCTCAGCGACCCAGCACGTTAGTGTTGCAATAATTTTCTACGAACTTTCGCTGGTAGGGTCTACGCGACCCAGCACGTTACTGGGTATCCGCGACCCAGCACGTTGCTGTTGCAATAATTTTCGACGAACTTTCGCTGATAGGGTCTCCGCGACCCAGCACGTTACCGGGTCTCCGCGACCCAGCACGTTGCTGTTGCAATAATTTTCAACGAACTCTCGCTGATAGGGTCTCCGCGACCCTGCACGTTATTGGGTCTCCGCGACCCAGCACGTTGCCGTTGCAATAATTTTCGACGAACTATCGCTGATAGGGTCTCCGCGACCCAGCACGTTACTGGGTCTTTGCGACCCAGCACGTTGCATTTGCAATAATTTTCGACGAACTTTCGCTGATAGGGTCTCCGCGACCCAGCACGTTGCTGTTGCAATAATTTTCGACGAACTCTCGCTGATAGGGTCTCCGCGACCCAGCACGTTATTGGGTCTTTGCGATCCAGCACGTTGCAGTTGCAATAATTTTCGACGAACTCTCGCTGATAGGGTCTCCGCGACCCAGCACGTTACTGGGTCTCTGCGACCCAGCACGTTACTGTTGCAAAAGTGTATCAGCCTCCGCGTCGCAGCCTGTAGGCGCAACTTAGTAGGTGTAGGTCGTCATGACCTGACCTCTCAAACACTAAGCGGTTATATGAGACTGCGCTGCTGTCAGATCCCACAAACGAAAATGCAAACACAAAAACGAACCTTGATAATTGGTCCTTAAAACCACCCGATGCGATTGTGCAGTAGGGATACGAGTGTAGATTCCTTTACTCTAGTTTTATATCTAGTTTTTTTTTCCATTCAGTCTCCAAGCTGAAGGAACACCGACTTCACGGAATGTGAAATATGACAGTGACTAGTTCTGACAAGTTATATGTGTTGGTGATGTAATTTTAATTAGGTACTGTCTGCGCAAGTAATAATAAATAAAAAAGTGATGAGTTATTTTAATTAACTATTCGTTCAGCTTTCGAAGATTGGATGCATTATTCCATTGCTTTTCTTCCGCAGAAAAGGCTTGGAAATGAGACTGGGAGTCTTGTTTATAACAAACAGACCATAATCCTTCCTTTCAAAAGTGCCCGGATCAATCTGTTGTTACTGGTAATGTCATTGCATGTACATGTACTGGTATTGTCATTGCACTGGTATTGTCATTTAATGTTTCACTGTTACTTGTGAAGGCATTATTTTCTTTAAAAAAATGGTTAATGTGTGGCAAGAGCAAGATACACACATGAGATTCACTATTATTAACACGCACATATCAGTTTTGCGTATATAAAGGTAACTATATTGTGTTGACAAAACACACAGTTAGTAGTACGACCATAATGAAATACTATATAAACGTGTATAAAACAAACGTTACCTGTAGGTAATGTGCAAGATAGTGAAAGCCCAATTTACATGTGGGGTACTAACATTACGTTCTAATAAGATACCTATATGAAGAAAATAATGTCAAATGTACGAAATAGCACATTGCTTTAATTTTTCAGTCTGTTTTATTATATTTTCGTTGCCGATGTGAAAGGAATTTGTTCCGTGAACATTTCTTAAATAATTTCAAATATGAGGGTAGGTAAAAACCCAAGCTCATTTCTGGGAGCAAACGTAGCCTTTTTAATAAAATTCTACCGCCTTTAAATCAATTCACCTTTGTGTAAGTAAATTCAAAAGTTTATAAAGATTCACCCATGGGCAAAAGGGATAAAGACCCGCAATGCATGGTATTGATGTAACATAAACACTAGGCATTATGTTTTTTTTTTCTCTTTTTATTAATAATGTGTAATGAGTAACGATATAAATATCCTTAGCTCAGAAAACGCTAGCAAGTTTATTGTGCCTGCTATTCATGTTGGTTAGAAAAAATCGTAAACATAACTCTTTATTATTTTTAATTTCAATACCGGGTTGGTTAAAACATATCATGCAAAGCTTAAGCTTAAGCTTCCATACAATTGTAGTGAACGTATTGCCGATTTTAAGAGTAACAAGGTTGAAATTCCATCATAAGTTTGAAAAGTTTCTTGTCAACTGGTTTGATGAACTTTTTATGTAGGTACATTTACTTAGTTCTAACAGTTTTGCATATCCAGTTGGTGTCTTGACATTGATACAAATCGGCTTAGTCAAGTTCTCATCAGTATTGTATTTGTAAAAAGACTGACCTGATATATCACGCATCGATCCGAGGATCGACCGTTACCTCAGCTCTTAGTTTCCTTTTCTCGGTGTTTGATGCTTGTTGATCAGTCTCACTGGAGCTGCTGGTCAAACTTTCCTCTTGTACTGGATCCCTCTCGTCGATGTCGATGTAATGGAGCCCGTTGACCAACGCCATATTTTTCCGCAAATTCCGTAATAACCGAGAAAAAAATAACAAATTTAATATAGATCGTTTATGAAAGACGTTAACAATGAGCGATTTTCTGAAAGCTCAGCCACTAGATGGCGCTGTCCCACCTATGCAGGTAGAAGGAACGGAACGTTATAAATTTTACTTTGACGCGACTTTTTTACGTAAAACGGAACGTCAGACAGATGTTATTTATTTACCTAAATCTTTAAATTTACCTATTTCGTTTCCGTTCCTCACAGTAGTACTTATTTAATATATTATTAGTTTCCTTTGGGTTGTTAAAAAGTAATTAATTTAAATATGTTTCATACCAAAATATACCATAGACATGTACATACTTATTCAACGCCATCTAGTGAAGCAATTGGAAGCTTATTTTTTTTTTTGGCCTTTCAGAAAATCGCTCATTAACGTGTGAGTTGAATTTCCGATCTTTATTTGAAGATCATGAAGATTCAGGACGATTTTCGTCCGTACGTGACGAAAGTACACAACGCTATTATGAGACTCGGAATGGCGGCAAACACCTTCCGCCCTAGCTGGGGACACAGGCGACACCTAGCGGACGAATAGTGGAAGATCGACTTTGTCTATGGCTAAAGGCCAGACCCATGAAGCTCGACTTAATACTGAGGTAACTGGAGAGTGCAGTACGAACAATTTTTTGAATACCACAAATAACACAGTGGCTGTCTTCCGTCTCACCTACACTTTAAAAAAATACCTATGGTCATATGAGACAGCTGACAGCCACTACATACATAAATGTCAAATTTGCTGGCGACACTTTTTTATTCAGGGTGAGAGCTCCAGCTACCTCAGAGTATTAAGTCAAACTTCATGGCCAGACCACACCATCGTAAAGCTAAGTACACACTGCTTCTTCGTAGACAATGCTGTATGTTTTCCGGAGGCACATCAATGTGTTAATACGTAGGTACTGTTTATGTAATATACACGGTATTTTTTATCACCTCGGATATTACATTTTGATAAAATATTTTTCCACTTTTGTATGGAATAGCTGTATTTTTTGCGATTTTAGTGTTGGTCCCATAATAAAATTTGTTTGTTTTCATAAGCAGAATAATCCTTTTAATTTTATCCGGGGTGATAAAATAATTACCGTGTATATTAAGTAAATAAATAAAATAATTCATACTTATTATAAAACTGTATGCGATTCTATTCAGGGGACTACCGGCAAAAAATTATGGGTATGGACATGGGCTTCATTTGACATTTGAAGCCCATATTTTGCCCTTACAGTGCCACAAACTTTGCTGTGCCGGTGGCCAAAATGTGAAATTAGCGTGTTTTTTTTAATGTCATTTTGCTGTCAAGTTGATGTCCAACCATAGCGCTGCTAGCGGCTGAAGTTCTTAAGCCCCCAGTACAGGTTGGCCGACCATGGTCGGCGACCATGACCAATACATCGTACATGGACACTTTTGAACGAACATGTTTAAAAAGGTTCTTTCAAAAGTGTCAATGTACGATGTTATTGGTCATGGTCGCCAACCATGATCGGCCAACGTGTACTGGGGGCTTTAGAAGTCAGGGCCGGTTAAATTGTTACAAAAAAAAGAAAACCGTACGTAGCGCCGCTGTCACCGGAACAGAAAAGGTTGTGGCACTGTAAAAGCACAAAATATGGGCATCAAATGTCAAATGAAGCCCATGTCCATATCCATATTTTTTGCCGGTACAGGGGCTGTATACATTGAAAAGAAATAAAAAAAATTACCACCAAGGGTCTTCCTAAACGGAACAGATACCAAAAATATAGTTTTTGAATTTTTTGTCTGTCTGTCTGTTGTCCACGTTTCAGGCAAAAACTACTGAACGGATTTTAATGAAACTTTTTTGTTATATAGCTATTAGTTGTCGCCAACTTATAGGTAGGTTATAATTTATTTAGAAGATAGAAATGGCCGATGTGGAACCATAGCAGTCCAGCCAAACTATGAGAGTTATAAAGATACCGTCCTATGGAAAATTGTTAAATGTGATGACCATTTTCTATTGACGTACAAAGTTTGAAGGTCTTGGTAAACCTGCCTGGCTAGCATGATGGTACATTATATCACGCGATATGATATAGCACGTCTTGCTGTCTTGCTTCCACCTTAGTGGGGTAGGGGTAGGTAAGCAAGACAGCATGACGTGCTATATCAAATCGCATGATAAAAGCCGTTCATGCTAGGCCAGCTGATGTGGAAACGAAGTCCAGTCTGGAAAGAAATTGTGGACACCCTCTTTCTGTGTACTTAAAAAGAGATGAAGGGGCCCCAACAAAAACAAATTGTCAAATTTTTCATCCTCAGTTTTTAATTCAGGGTGTGGCTTCCATAGGTACTACAACAACATACAAATTTCTTGGTTGTGGCTAATAGCCAAAACGGGTAGAGCCAAAAAAAACGTCACAAAGATAGTGTCAAATTTTTTATAAAGCTGCCCATTGACGACACATCCAAATGGAGGTAGGTAGTGGACGTCTTCCAAAATCCTATCGTCAACCAATGTGAAAAACGACATCCAATACGTCAACGTGTTCTGTTCCGGTGGCCAAAACTGGAACTAACGTGCTTTTTTCATAATGCATGGCCCGCTATTATTTCTTGGCTGCTTGAAGTGCAACGAGTGAGATAGAAGATGGCTTTGCATAATGTCATTTTAAGCCCCCAGTACAGGTTGGCCGACCATGATCGGCGACCATGACCAATACATGGTACATTGACACTTTTGAACAAACAAGTTTAAAAAGGTTCTTTCAAATGCAACAATATACGATGTATTGGTCATGGTCGCCGACCATGGTCGGCCAACACGTACTGGGGTCTTTACTGTCAAGTTGCACTGTCCACGAACCAGCGCTGCTGTCACCGGAACAGAAAAAAAACTCTCTCAGAACAATAACTAAAAAAGCTATATTGTATTATATTGTAAAGCTATATTGTTCTGAGATAACTCTCAAATTATGTGGAAGTAAAAATCAACGAACACTCGAAAAACAGTATAGAGGTAAATGCTTGGAATACAATTTTTGACTTTGTAACTTTGTTTGGACTAATAAGGAGGTAAACATAGCAAAAGTCCCCGCCCGTAGCCCTTAATCCGGGAGGGGCGGTTTGAAGGTCTCATTTTTTTTTCAACCCGATTTTAGGACAAACCAGTTTTACCTAGGCCAAACTAGTTCATCGCGTTGACATTTCAGAGAGCGAGTTTGCCTTTTCCTGAAATCGGGTTTGGCCGGTAAAATATATACAGGGCGTCCCAAAACTATGCCACATCGAGGGAAAGTACCTTAAAGGAGCGCGCACATTATGCCGGGGCGCAGCGGAGCGGGCCGCAGCGCATCGCATTGACGGATTTGAGTATAGCACATAGTGACGGGCCGGGACGCAGCGCATTGACGGATTTTGAGTACAACCAAATTCAAACATCCAATTTCTTCTACTACTGCCGGTTATACCCGTCCCTCTCACTCTCCGGGCATGACAGAATCGAGTGAAAGAGACGGGTATAATTTGTAGGTGTCATGTTATCTGACCGAGTAGTACGAGAAAAATCCGCTTGCTATAGCCTGCTATAGCACACTGTGTCGGGGCGCAGCGGGGTGGGGCGGGCCGCATCGCATCGCACGCACGCAACAAAATCCGCGGCGGATTATGCGGCCCGCTGCACCCCGGCATAGTGTGCGATAGTTCATATAAAATACATACGAGCGATTTGGACGGATTTTTGCGCTGCGGCCCGGCTCGCTGCGCCCCGACATAATGTGCGCGAACCTTAAATCCCGAAGATATACAATTTTACTGAAGGAAAACTTCATTGTTATTTTAAAAATAAAACGAACTGCACTGCATTCAAAGAATTTTAAATAATCGCCTGTATGAACTAGGAATCGAAGCTACTGAAATAAAAAAAAATCTTTTATTTTATTGTACCGATCGAAAGGCTCGATTATACCTAACTCGACCAATGTAAACGATAGGGCGAGTAAACTGGGCCGAGTACTGAGCGAGTCGAGTGGCTTCGCGCGGAGCATAGTTGCTCGGCCGAGTTGTTTCCTGGGCCAGGGTTGCCAGGTGCGAAAAATCAAGAATCGTACATACATTACACATTAAAAAAAATTATGTTTCAGTAATATAATATATGTATAATAATCGTACTTCATACAAATCCATCCATCCAGGGATCGAACAATGATGTAAATAATCGTACAAATACGATTTAAATCTTACATCTGGCAACCCTGCTGGGCCCAATGAGCGATTTTCTGAGAGGCCATTTAAAAAAAAAAGCTTCCAATTGCTTCACTAGATGGCGTTGAATAAGTATGTACATGTCTATGGTATATTTTGGTATGAAACATATTTAAATTAATTACTTTTTATCAACCCAAAGGAAACTAATAACATATTAAATAAGTACTACTGTGAGGAACAGAAACGAAATAGGTAAATTTAAAGATTTAGGTAAATAAATAACATCTGTCTGAAGTTCCGTTTTACGTAAAAAAGTCGCGTCAAAGTAAAATTTATAACGTTCCGTTCCTTCTAACTGCATAGGTGGGACAGCGCCATCTAGTGACTGAGCTTTCAGAAAATCGCCCATTACTTGACCAATGTAAACGGTGGAAGCCGAGTCGAGTAGTACCTCAGTTACTCGGCCCAGTACACTGGGTCGAGCTGCTCGACTAATGTAAACTATGCTTAATAGCACAGCCGTCTCTATCGTCTTCTACAAGCCATGCTATGATACGGAACGGCAACATTGCTGTGAACCGGTTTACTCCTCTGAGTACTAAATCCTATGGAGGTGGCGTACCTACGAAAAAGTAAGGTGTAATGTAACTAAGTCACAATGTAAGAAAATCTTGGAATTCAATTTTACACTTCTTCTAATGAGCGATTTTCTGAGAGGCCATTTAAAAAAAAAAGCTTCCAATTGCTTCACTAGATGGCGTTGAATAAGTATGTACATGTCTATGGTATATTTTGGTATGAAACATATTTAAATTAATTACTTTTTAACAACCCGAAGGAAACTAATAATATATTAAATAAGTACTACTGTGAGGAACAGAAACGAAATAGGTAAATTTAAAGATTTAGGTAAATAAATAACATCTGTCTGACGTTCCGTTTTACGTAAAAAAGTCGCGTCAAAGTAAAATTTATAACGTTCCGTTCCTTCTAATCTAACTGCATAGGTGGGACAGCGCCATCTAGTGACTGAGCTTTCAGAAAATCGCCCATTGTCGTATTAATCGGTCCAGCCGTTTCAGAGATTAGCCGGAACAAACAGACAGACAGACAAAAATTGTAAAACATGTCATTTTGGTATATGTACCGTATATGTAATCATTTGCACGTAGTAAAAAGCGGTTATTTAATGTTACAAACAGACACTCCAATTTTATTTATTTGTATAGATGTATAGAAGATATGCCATCTCCATAGGATTCAGTACTCGAGGTTTACTCGCTGTTTACCTTTTTTCTCTGGATTCCTTCCGCCGATGATGGCGGGTGCGGGTTCGAGCTTCTGCTCCTTCCCCGGGCTTCATCTCGTGGGGCTGCTGCCCCACGGTGCTTCTTACGCGGCCGTCTTCTGACGAGAGGTGTGCCCCACTGGATGTTTGCGGCCCTCGGCGCGGTCAGCCAGCCTGGTGAGACCCCATTGGGGGAGGCCCAGCTAGCGCCTGCGAGCGGGCGCGCAAACGGGGTAAGGGCTATAATTTAGGTTGGGGTATAGGGTGGGAAGTGGGAGTGGACAGAAAGGGCTAGGGAGATGGCGGGGGCACACTGTCACGGGGCAGCGCCCACTTCTTAGCTCTGGTGTTGATGTTGGCGTATGCGGTGGGAGTTGGATCTTCTGGGATCGGTGGCAGAGGTCTTGCGGGCGCGATGCCCTGCAGGTGCTGATGGGGGCCGTGGTCGGCGCAGTCGAACATTCGACGCGCCAGTCGGCCCACGAAGTCCTGTAGCGGCTCGATGTTGAGGTCCCGCGCAATGACCTCGTTGCGGACGTAGCGCCCCGCTTGAGTGATGATGCGGAGCGCTAAATTTTGCTGGGCTTGTAGTCGCTGCTTCCGCGTCTGCGAGCAGAGCGAGTACCACGCCGGTGCAGCATATGTGAGCCGAGAACGGACGTGGGATTTGTAGATTGCGAGCTTCGCCCGCAGCGGCAGTCTAGAGTTCAAGACAGGGCGGAGGGTGGCCCGCGCGGCGCGGGCTGACGACGTGATGTGCTCTAATTGGGCGGCCATAGTCAGGCCGCGATCAATGTGGCAGCCTAGGTATTTGATGGACGGCTGCCATTGTATGGTCTCGCCCTTCAGGTCTAGCTTGGGTGGCATTTTACGCTGCCTCCCAACGAGTATTGCGGTGGTTTTCCCCACGTTCACCGCAATCCTCCATTTTTCAAGCCAGGGCGGGAGGAGGTCCAGCTGTTTTTGCATCCGCGCCGCGGCAGCACTGGGCCACGGGGAGGAAGTGAAAAAGGCGCTGTCGTCCGCAAATAGCGCCAGTCATACCTGTCAAACGTGCAAACGATGTCAAATCGGTTCACTTAAAGCCCCCAGTACACGATGAACGAACAAGCTTAAAAAGGTTGTTTCAAAAGTGTCAATGTACGATGTATTGGTCATGGTCGCCGACCATGATCGGCCAACCTGGAGGGCTACCGCGTAACTTTATGGATATGAACTTCATACGTTTTTGGGCTTACCTACACTATGACTACGTTCCGTTTTGCGCCAACAGCGATAATATCACTGATATCGCGCTCACACATCGTTCCGATTTGTTGTGAGCGCGACAACGAAAGCAGTAATTACGTCACGGATGACGTCACTACCGCCGCCATTTTGCGATCACGGTGATATCGTTCTCAAGCGTTAGCACTGAGCGGGCTGTCATATTTGACGTTTTGTTGTCAAACGTCATTGTTTGTTGTGGTTTTGTTTGAGTAATCTCTGCGTTTTAGGTTTTATTTAGGTATTTTATTTGTTTATCCCGAAGCAGAAAGCCAGAAAAATGATAGTGCTTATTAAAGATGAGACGACGGGTAGAGACATTACTCTAAATTTAAGCACGGATCACTATCATCATCGCTGTCCAATAAAACGTTTACTAATTGACGAATATCCATACTAAACCGGTGATTATTTACTTACAAATTCAAATCAAAACAACGCTCGCTCGCGATGCTTGCAAATAGCCGTTCCGAATTGAAATCGCGTCAACAGTGCTGTCAGCGCGATAATCAAATCGGAATAGCTTTTAGCGCTCACAGCGCCAACAGTACTATTGACTCAAAACGGAACACGGCCTATATAATTTGTGGTTATCACCGTTACCGTTATCACTGAAAGTGGAAAATAGTAAATAATGTAGCGAAATAATTTTTTGATAATTAATGCAGGTTGCTGTATTTTTTGTTTAAGAACGATGAAGAATTCTCCATTGATATTAGATGGACACGACTATGACTCAACATCTTTTACCATTGGTTTGGTCTTAGCCATATCATCCAGTCTATTTATTGGATCTAGTTTCATTATCAAAAAAATAGCACTTAAGAAGATAAGTGCCTCTGGTAATATCAGAGCTTCAGCGGGAGGTTATGGATATTTGAAGCAATGGATGTGGTGGCTAGGACTGATTACAAGTTAGTAGTAACTAATTAATTTAGTAAATAGTACATACCTTCTTTGTTTGTTCTTTCTTTTCATGAGTTTAATCTTTTAGTGGGCGTTGGCGAGATGACTAATCTATTGGCATATGCATTTGCTCCAGCAGCTCTGGTTACTCCTCTAGGTGCTTTGAGTGTCATAGTCACAGCAGTGCTTTCTTCTAAGTTTTTAAAAGAGAAATTGAACATCATTGGAAAGGTAATTTTTAAGGGTTAAAGATATATTGATATCATATAAAATTAAATGAGTGTTTCCACATTTACATTATAATATTCTTTCTTACAGATTGGCTGTTTTTTATGTGTCGTTGGATCAATCATTTTCATAATTCACTCTCCAAAATCTGAGGAAATCAAGTCCTTTTCTGAACTAGTGGAGAAATTGAGCGACTATTTGTTTTTATCATATGTGGTAACAATATTTGTCATGACTCTTATTGTAAAGTTATTTTTTGTGCCAAGGTTTGGTAATACAAATATAGTTGTGTATCTATTAATGTGCTCAACAATAGGTAGTTTAACAGTAGTTTTTTGTAAAGCTGTAGCTTTGGGTATAAAGGAGACAATAGGTGGTACAGTTAATGTGTTTTCACATTATGTATTTTGGTTGCTATTGATAACTTCAATATTTTGTATTATGGTTCAAATGAATTATTTGAATAAGTCTTTAGATAGTTTTAATACCAGTGTAGTTACTCCAGTTTATTATGTGATGTTTACTGTTTTAGTTATTTTAGCTTCGAGTATTTTATTTAGAGAATGGGAACATTTGCCACTTCAGGATACAGTGGGCTGTTTTTGTGGATTTTTAGTAGTAACTACAGCTGTATTTATGTTAAATATATTTAAAGACATACAAGTATCCTTTAAAGATTTAAATTTAAATTCTAGAATAAGGAGACCTAGTACTAGTTTAGAAACTAGCAACTATATGTTAAATACAACACAAATCCGATAGTCATAATTTAATTATATTCTTTTAACACATTATTTTAGCATTACCTAAGTTGTACAAATAGTTGTAAGTTAAATTAATAAGACAGCAAACAGGTAATTTAAGGAGTGAGTGAGTTTAGTTCAAGTATATTGAGGAGGGATAAACATGACAATATTTCAAGCCATACATGCAAATAAAGAGTGTTTGGAATACAGTTATAAAAGTTTAATTTTTTACCATAAAACAATCTTGAATAATAAAGGAGATATTTTATCACTTAACAAATAAAATATTTGTATTGAAAAACAGAGCTTAGAATTATTTATTGTTGTTTTCATATTTGTATACCCTTTCATTTTTATGAGCCACAAGTAATTATTAAATATTTCTCTTAAACATATGACTCAAGTGAAATTTTACTCTAAAAACTACTTTCAATTAAATCTTTTCTTTCTTCAATAACATATGTTTACTTTCAATAATATAAAAAATGTTTTCAGTACAGGGCATTTTAATCGTTTTGAGGATTAAATGATTATTCTGAAGTAAAACATGTTTTTTCTACATTATCATAACACTAATCTTATAAATGCTTTTCATTGATGTTCAATCCAAAATGCTTTAAATAAAAGGCTTGTAAACATCCAATAACAGAGTGATCATTTATAGATGTTTTGAAGAACATTCAACAATATTTCTTACTTCGATAAATGCCATACAGTTCAAAATTATTATACAGGTTCAAAGCAATTTTTTTTAATGAAGGTCCTATGTTATTCTTTTGAGATTGGTATACATAACATAATAGACATAATATTTTGCAGTTTCATCACTTGTAACAATTATGTTTTACAAATATACATATGGAATGTAAAAACATCAGTTTGTGGTTGTTTGTTTATGTTTCCTAACATAGTGTGTAAGAGACTGACCTAGCTATTCCATTATGTATGCAAAATTTGTAAATGAATAAATGATTTTATTATTAGGTATTTATCATTATCAATTTTCTTTGGTCACAAATAAACAGTAACTGAGTGATATATAAATGTTCTACATATTGGACATGTTCTTTGATACCCATATAGGCGCCTACAACATTCCGCACACAAACAGACATGTCGACATGGTAAAGTCAAAACACACTTCTGGCGTTCTTGGCATATTATACACAAAGTGTCAGCATTATTCCCATCATCTATGTCATTAGAAACTAAGTTAACCTCTTGCTCTGTAACGTCTTGACCACTTGCCATATGCCTGATAACTCTTACCTCAGAGTCCATTAAATAATTATAGACAGTATAATACAGATACAATATTTTCCTAATGAATAGCCAATACACTTCTAAAAATCGGGCCAATACTGTTCCTCGAAAATGAACACAAACTCGCCCAATTATAATAGCGATTATAATTCCTACAAAAGACTCCAAAGGCACATCTGACAAAAAGTTCGTGAATTCTAATAAGGTCATATAAGAATCTACAATAAGTCCAGTAAATATATTTCCTACATAATTGAAACTTAATTGTATAATAGGAGGTAAGTGAACTGGCAAGAAAGTTAATATTAGCCATACTGTATTACCTGATAAGATTAAAGCACCTTTTAGTAACAGCACTATTTCACTGAATATGGTCAGTATAATATTAAACACAGATTTTATGGATCCGATAAGGGAACCAAATCCAAATGTTGTTTCAGATACAATTAATAATATCCCTTTATGTATAAAAAGCAGTTGATCAGTAATCGTATCCTGAACTTCGTTGATAAATGTGGGTATTTCTTCTGAGAATATTCGTATATTATCTTCGTAAACTATTTGTAAGAATGTTATGATATTTTCAAAAACACTTAGCACAACATTAGAGATTCCCGCTACACTTGCAACTATAATTTTTCCTATGAACGATGCCGCAAGTAGACCTCGCTGAATGCATGTAGCAAATATATTCAAGACTTTTGCCACTACTGAAATCATTATAAATTATCATGTTCAAATCAGTAAACAGAGTTTCTTTTACAAAAATGGATCAACAGAAAGAAGTAGAAAGAAACAAGAAAATACAAATCGTATTATCTTTGTCTGTTTGTTTTCGTGACATTGACATGACTTGCGGTGCATTCCGATCATGAACAAGACAAAGAGCATGTAATCACTACGTTTATCATGAAGCTCGACTTTAACCTTTCACGGATCAATTTAATGAGAGAGTTTCTTTTGACGTTTCATCGTTCAGTTCAAAAATTTGTACTAGATGGCGCTACCCCACTATAGCGACCTAACTTTTTCTGAAAAAGTAACGAAAAAGTATTTACATAATAGAAAATAGCAAATAGAATAGTCTGTCTGAGTAATATATTTAAATGGGCTTCAAATGTCAAATAAAGCCCATGTCCATATTATGGATCAAGACGACACGATCCATAGTCTTTCGATATGATTGAAGTTCGTTCACCAGACAGTGCGGTGATTAGGCATGTCCAAAACGTTAAGCAATATCGGTGTCAAGTATTCAGTGCCAGGCCAAAATGTAAGTCACCTTAATAGCTCATGAATCTGATTCGGTGACTTGTTCATTAGTTTTAAAGAAAATTTAAAATTATTTTTTCTATGAAGCTCCGATTCGGGTGACCATTTCGTGTTCAACTTTAGGACACATTATGTATTTATTATACTTCTATATTTAGTTCAGAAGGCATAGTTTCTGCCTAGACGTAGCCATCGCATAAGAATTCGGTTATGTTATGTACAGTCTGATGTGCCGCCGTGTGTAGCTAACACACGGCGGCACATCAGACTGTACATGTTGACCTTGAGACCGCCTTTATGCCCTACGTAATAAAAGCTGTTATCGCAGTTCAACTGTTTAACCTGATGTGCTGTCGAGTCTACATTGATAGTAGGTATTTAAAGTTCTAAAAGGTAGTTAGGTAGATATATCTTGAAATACATTTCATTTATAAATTAATAATACCCAATGTCTCACGTGAGATGTCGCTTGTGTCAACACTGTCAACCAACCGCGTGAAGTTTTATAACCTTGGACAAGCTTATGTGCAGTTTCATATACAGGATGATCCATCGCGACGGATCAGTATGGGAAAATTTTAAACTATAAGAGATAGAGATATTTGTTCTAAGGAACCAATCCATGTCGTTGATTTTAGAGTTAAGAATAACTGCATTCAAAGATTTTTGACGACCGATTTGGCGCAGGGGTAGGCTACCCACCTTCTGCGCCAGTGGTCTCGGGTTCGATTCCCGAACAAGACAAATATTTGTGTGCATGAACATGTCTATTTGTCTTGGTCTGGGTGTTTACTATGTATATTAAGTATGTATTTATAAACAAAAAGTATTTAAGTATATATTTATCCGTTATCAAGTTTTTCATGATACAGTTTCTTAATGAAATTAAAATGGGCTTAGATAATTGGTGTGAATGTAAGAAGTTATTTATTTATTTATTTTCAAAAAACTTATGCATGCCTCGGGAATCGAACCTTGTCAGTTTTTAAAACAAAAAATGTTATGTTATTTTATTACGAACTAGCGGCCGCCCGCGGCTTCGCCCGCGTGGACTACACGACGTCATCCTGGGTTATTAAATATGAACACTGAACATTTTTGTATACATGGCAGCTGTTGTTTCTTTTTTCTTGTGGCCATCGACCAAACATTGAAATATAATTTATTGGCAGCATTACAGACAATATTTGCAAAGAAAGTATACCTGTAAACTCGGGCCAAACCGAGTGAGACTAGCTAGAACTTAACTTTGTTTTTCATAGTGTTTGTATGAAGGACAAAGTTACATTTGCTGTTTTTAAAAATGTGTCTCAAATAGTGCTTACTACTTATATCTCGTTTAAACTAATTTTCTTTTAAAGTTTTTATTAAAATCTACAGAATAATTATATTTTTTTTAGATGTTTCACTCTTTTATTTTAAAAGTTTAAAAGGGGGTCCCCCCTTTTTACACTTTACCACTTTGGAAGGTTCTATCTTTCAAAATATTGACTTTGAGAAAAATTGGGTTGAGAAACCTTTACTTCATTTTTAAAGATCTATCTATAGACACTCCACACGAATATGTTAGATTAAAAAAACACAGTTTCAGTTCCATGTATGGGGAGCCCCCTTCATTTTTTGTATTAAAATCGTAAAGATACATTACGTACGTTAGGAATACATTCTTTTATTGAACCCTATTTCTACAATTTGAAGAAAATAAGAGTTTTGTTAACCGTCATATTCAAATCAATACATAGGCTATCGCTTACCTACTCATCTAAATCTTTTGGGTGACGTCCAATTGGAGTACGTCCAATTGGAAGTACTCCAGATTGAGGGCACATTGACATACTTCCATATGGACGAATTCCATTTCGATGTATGTACTGTCACTTTGAACTAGTGTTGCCGGATAATCGATTCCGAATCGATTAATTGTAGATAATTTTTAGGGGCCCAAATAATCTAAGTATCGATCGGTTACCCAATCGATAGGATCTGATAAATCGATGGTATAATATAAGTAGTTAGATCGATTATAATTGATTTTAGTCGCCATAGTTTACGATTTAATCGATTAGATCGATTGTTGTTATTTTAAGATTAAATCGGTTTTATCTAAATAATCGACTATATCGACTAAAGCGCCCCACAGATGGATCAGTTCGCTTGTCGCCAACGGCCTGTCAGTAACCCTAATATCAGTTGATTTAAGCTGGACATTGACGATCAGTTTTGTCCTAAAACTGTGGCGTAAAACTGTGGCGTCACTCCAAATGGTTTTAAGCCAACTAGATTCCC
This sequence comes from Crambus lathoniellus, assembly GCA_949710035.1. Taxonomy (NCBI): domain Eukaryota; kingdom Metazoa; phylum Arthropoda; class Insecta; order Lepidoptera; family Crambidae; genus Crambus; species Crambus lathoniellus. The sequence continues at coordinate 12,861,526 of OX453306.1, forward strand.
CACTGACTGGCGTGACGCCGGCTCTTCAGTTTTCGACCGGCCGGGCTGTTGAAAGACGTGTACTCATCGTGTACTACTTATTTTTGTCAAGAAAAAAAAGGATTCTGATTCCGAATTATAAATAGAACTAAATATTTTAAGCATCTACACTACATGTTGCCGTTATTAATATCGAGCAAAACACAGGAAAAAATCACGTTTGTTGTAGGGGAACCCTCCTTAAATATGAAATTCATTTTATTTTAATTATTTATTTTTAAAGTGAGTAAGTACCTATAAGTACAACTAAATATTCTGAAAATACTTAAAACGTTTACCTATTGCCATTATTAATATCGAGCAAAAAACGGCAAAAAATCACGTTTACTTTATTGGAGCCCCCCTTAAATATTAGGGGTTAAAGTATCAAATTGCCGTTTTGTATGGAGATTTTTGTAATTATTCATTTTTCCATATTAACGTTTATGTAATTTATTCAACGACTAATATTATGTAACTTTACAAAATTTTACACACGTATTTATGGACATTTTAACTACTAAATGACACATTTTGTTAAGAGAGTAAAAAATATTTTCGCTAAGTTACAACTAATAAAGTACCTACGAAATTCTGGAAACAAAAATAGTCGTAACTTTCGGGATAAGTTTTTTCTATGTAAATAATCAAATATCTTGGTTATTAAATTATCAAAAGTTGCTCGATACGGTCCTAATGTAACGCAATATTAAAGAAATTATATATGTTTAATATCATAAAAGTTGTTAAGTTATATGTACAAAAGAAAAAAACGGCAACTTCATACTTTAACCACTATTATTAATTTTATTCTGTTTTGTTTTTAGTACCTATTTGTTGTTATAGCGGCAATAGAAATACATCATCTGTTAAACAATAATTGTCTAGCTATCACGGTTCAAATTATATAGCCTGGTGACAGACAGACAGACGGACATCGGAGTCTTAGTAATAGGGTCCCGTTTTTACCCTTTATACTTCCTTTATACCAAATACTATACGCAGACGCAGCACTACCGCAGCACGCTCGACCACCACACCACCGCGGGCGGGCGCGGCGATCGAACTGACGCGATTGCGTGGCGCGTCGTCAGTTAAAACTCTGGAGTGACGATTCGACATTCACGATCAAATTTTGGATTGACGCCGGAGTTTTACGCCACAGTTTTAGGAAAATTTGACCGTCAATGGCCAGCTTTATACTGTCAACGTTTACGAAAACTCGGATGAACTGCTCATGTCGGTAAAGCAGTAAAAGGACATGAAAGAGACAGAGCGATAGTTTTCGATTACGAATACAGTTTGCCAAACTCATACTAAGGGTACTGACAGGCCGTTGCCGACAGTCCGACTGATCATCGCTGGCTGAATGCAATAGTGGCACGACTCAAAATATCATAATTTTGGGAAATTGGAATTATGTAATAGGGGGCACAACAGAATGGCACATCTCTAAATACCCATTTAGAGATGTGCCAGTACTGCATAAAAACAAATGTCCCATTTTGAGTTGTTTGTTACCATTGTTTCAATTAAATAAAATGCAAAACATTTCTTGAAAATCACACATTTATAATGTTTTATCTTGTGTAAATGTTTCTAAGAGTCGCATGATTAGATACTTACATCTAATCATGCTACTCTTAGAAACCCTTATGTAATCATCATCATCATGTCAGCCGAACGACGCCCACTGCTGGGCATAGGCCTCCCCCAAGGATCTCCACAACGATCGGTCCTGCGCTGCCCGCATCCAGCGGCTTCCCGCGACCTTGACCAGATCGTCGGTCCACCTTGTAGGGGGCCTGCCCACGGAACGTCGTCCGGCACGCGGTCGGCATTCGAGAACCTTTCCGCCCCAACGGCCATCGGTTCATTTTATGTAAAAACAATATCAAATTAAATCGCATGTCTACTAATTATACTTTTATAATCTACTATATAGTAGTAACAAATAGTTAATTTGAAATCGTCCGTTTTACCCATCAATCAAAATTTTTTCAAATAAAACAGTTCTTCAGATAAGTATCAAAAATATTATTTATCAAGGACTCTATGTATTTTTATTTAAAATATTTAAATAGTTTTGAATGTTGTTCAGTTAAATAGGTCAAACACAAACGTATTTTGATTTCTCATTTTAGTAATTCAGGCTTACTAATAATAAAGTAAGCGGACACTATTTTAATAATTAATACCTACGTACCAAATCACAAGTCTACTTATAAGTATTAGTTATTTTAGATAACAAGTCTTAATAATCTTAAAAAAAAACCACAAAAAAACTAATAACAATAGGAAGGGAGTATGTACTTAACTAACTAAATAATCTCCTTCCGAGTTATTATAATAATCTTCAGTCCACTAGTTTGAGCACAAAATAATGTCAAAATCACATCGCAAGAGCCTTCTTAAAGCTTTAAGTAATTATTTAAGATAATATTGGTAAACAAAACTATTTGTAACCACCATACCAAACATTCTTCCTTTTAGTTTTAATTAAATTCAGAAAGCATGTTACTGACTAAATAAATCTCTCTTTTTGTTATTTTAATCATCTTCAGACCACTAGTTCAAGCACAGATGTCATAATCACATCAAAAGAGCCTCCTTAGAATTTTAACTAATTATTTAAGATAATTTTTAAACATAGTTTGAAGAACAACATCAATAAACATTAAAAATAAAAACTGTTTGTAAATACCTAACCAAACATTTTTCTAAGTCTAAGTTTTAACTAAATTCAATAAGCATGTTACCAACTAAGGAACCTCCTTTTAAGTTATTTTAACCATTTTCAGTCCACAAGTTTGAGCACTTATGCCATATCACAAATTGTCCATAATTATTTAAGATAACTACCTAGTCTACAAAGTTTTAGGAAAATCCTTTTTAAATGTAGAAAACAAAAACAGTGAGGAAGTAAGTAACTATACGTTCTTCATAGTTATAATGAAATTATTTTAATATAATAATAATCAGTCTAATAAGAGTCATAGGATAACATAGATAAATAACTAATACGACAACTTTTCGCAGTAAGTTAATACCGTATGTCCTTTCCAAGGTCTCAAATTATATCTATACTAAATTTTATCTAATTTGGTTCAACCGTTTAGCCGTGAAAACGGATCATACAAATATACACTTTATTCTCTATAATATAAAGTAGGGACTTGGATACTGTAAATGTGACAATTTACGCTTATTTATTATTTTTTGTTTGTATTAATTTTAGAACTGCAATCTGAAATTACTGGCACAAGTGAAAAATATTTCGTAAACTTTATTCAACACTGGCACAACTCAAAAGGTTCAATGTTGCATAACAGAGACAGGTGGGTTTCTTCTAATGCAATAAAGGTATTTAACGCCATCTATTAACAATTCCGCCAAATATTGGACTGTTTCGTAATTGCATAAAATAAAGTACGCTTTTTAGAACATGAACCCGGGTCTAACTCAAATATCTAAAATTTTGAGTTGTGCCACTATTGCATTCAGCCAGCGAATTTTGTGGGCTCCTTTAGATAGAAACTATTGTCACTTATTATATAGGCTTGTAACGATGCCGTCTCGTTCCAGTCATTATGGATGGTTAGAAACTCCATAATGGCTGGAAACTCCATAGTTCTACATACTGGCCATCAATTTTATCTAATCCTATCCTGTTCTTTCCTAATTTAAATTCAAATTCTTCGCTCCACGTGCCCTATTCAGCATTTTGATTCAGTTCTACTAAAACAATCAAGCTGAACAGAGCTCGTGTGCGAGCTAGTGTACTTAATACCAAATTATAATAGTGAAATTATGACTGTAATAGTTATTAGTTAGTTTTATTTATAGCCAATAATATTATTATATTGTGAAAGTTTCTTTCTACCTATTTCTAAAAACCCAATAAAACAAGTATCTGGTTGATTGTCCTTTTATTCTCTACATTATCTACAAATTGAATACTGGGCGGTGACTTCAGACGTTCCGGCTAGTGTACCGCCGGCCGACGAGGAGGTCCTGTTACAGGCTTATTGAAATCTACCCTCGTAAAATTTTCACTACAGTCGACAAAATGAGCCAATCCAAAGTGTGGAAATAAGTAAGTATAAGAAATCGCCTAATATTTGAACAGTCTGGCAACGAGTAGTACTATCTAAATTTATATCTAAGATTATATTCATTATGTCGATGGTATCGATTTAATCAATGTAATTTTGGAAAAGTGACATGCAACTATGGTGCGGTTAATCGATGAATTGATATCGGTGCAACTAAAACTATCAAATAACTGATTATTTCGTCATCGATTAGCAACTTTGTCAATTGTCATTAGCAACATTGTCTTTAAGGCAAAAATGACAAAAACGACGACAGGATGACGTCGTGTAGTCCACGCGGGCGAAGCCGCGGGCGGCCGCTAGTTCGTAATAAAATAACATAACATTTTTTGTTTTAAAAACTGACAAGGTTCGATTCCCGAGGCATGCATAAGTTTTTTGAAAATCTTTGAATGCAGTTATTCTTAACTCTAAAATCAACGACTTGGATTGGTTCCTTAGAACAAATATCTCTATCTCTTATAGTTTAAAATTTTCCCATACTGGTCCGTCGCGATGGATCATCCTGTATATGAAACTGCACATAAGCTTGTCCAAGGTTATAAAACTTCACGCGGTTGGTTGACAGTGTTGACACAAGCGACATCTCACGTGAGACATTGGGTATTATTAATTTATAAATGAAATGTATTTCAAGATATATCTACCTAACTACCTTTTAGAACTTTAAATACCTACTATCAATGTAGACTCGACAGCACATCAGGTTAAACAGTTGAACTGCGATAACAGCTTTTATTACGTAGGGCATAAAGGCGGTCTCAAGGTCAACATGTACAGTCTGATGTGCCGCCGTGTGTTAGCTACACACGGCGGCACATCAGACTGTACATAACATAACCGAATTCTTATGCGATGGCTACGTCTAGGCAGAAACTATGCCTTCTGAACTAAATATAGAAGTATAATAAATACATAATGGGTGCATTTACCAGAACTAATCGCTGACTAATCGATTACAAATAATCTGCTGAACGCACACAAAAATGCGATGACTGACAGCGATTTATAGCAATCGGACGCCATTTTTTCCATCGCATTTGATTTTCGATGAGAAGCAGCGATTAGTTGCAAGTAGCTGTCAAACGTAGTGATTTTGTGTTTGTTGCTGTCATTCGTCATGTCAAAACCAGAAAAACGCTAAAGCGCGTTCAGCAGAATCTATCGAAGACAAGAAATCGATGACTTAGCGATTAGTCAGCGATTAGTCAGCGATTAGTTCTGGTAAATGCAACCATTGTGTCCTAAAGTTGAACACGAAATGGTCACCCGAATCGGAGCTTCATAGAAAAAATAATTTTAAATTTTCTTTAAAACTAATGAACAAGTCACCGAATCAGATTCATGAGCTATTAAGGTGACTAAAACGGTTAATAATTTTTGTTTTAGTTGTAATAAAATGCGTATTTCACGAATATTTTCGATTTTGATTAGTGGAACCGAGCTAGACATATAAAAGCATGCTTTTAAATAAACTTAAGCTTATTTCTCTATTCCAAGCGCATAACAAAAGTATTTAATGCATCTGTAGCTGTCATAAAACATTTGTGACACCTTTGCGACATACATTTCGTCGGTACATTCTGAGATGCTCTTGGAATTGGACTATTTGTCTCAAAAGTAACGTCAACAGCATGTTTTCCTCTGGCCCACCAATTTTTGTCAATAATTCTGCCGGGAAGCCGGTACATTAAAAATGATTACTGAAATAAGAAATCACATCCTCGTCACATTCCTTTCAGGTGGTTTTGGTAAAGAAATGGCGAGTGGAACCGAGCTAGACATGTACACCACGGAACGGCTAGAGCGCGCCCCGGAGTGCGCTCGAGTGCACCGAGTGCACTCGATCGAAGCGACGGAACGCACGCCAAAACAACGGAACGCAGTCTGTCTGTCACTGTCGTGACTGTCAGTCAAGTTCATTCGCTTTCATTAAGCCCCCAGCCCAGTACAAGTTGGCCGACCATGGTTGGCGACCATGACCAATACATCGTACATTGACACTTTTGAATGAACAAGTTTAAAAAGGTTCTTTCAAAAGTGTCAATGTACGATGTATTGGTCATGGTCGCCGACCATGATCGGCCATCGTGTACTGGGGGCTTCAGACTTCAGTACCCCTAGTGTAAGTTTTTATGTCAAAAAACGCAAACTATCGTGAGTGCGTATTTATGTCAATTTGTATGAAAACTGTATCAGCGCCTCTAGCGGCGAGTAGCGCGCTTTTGCAGTTTTCATACAAATTGACATAAATACGTACTCGAAATAGTTTGCGTTTGCTTGACATAAAAACTTACACTCGGGGTACAGCACAGAACATATATACTGGACTTCAGTCAGAATTCAGTCAGATAGTCAGATGATCAGGGCTGCCAGATTGTATATTTTTATACATTTCTTGTATAATTTGAAGGTCTTATGTATCTTCTATGTATAATCAGCCTCAATGTATAATTTTATACTTATAATTTTTTGTAAGTACATGTTTTTTTTCCGCGAAACATAACGCAGTTTCATATAGCGTTGACATTGACAAATTGGCAACAATCAATATGCAATGTCCTCTTTCATTTCTATACACAAGAAAGGGATAACCTGATGAGATTTCCAATGTTGGAGCCACATTAGCGGGCTACGGCGAATTATCGGGTCAACGCGATAAGTGTGAAGTGTGGCCGACAACGCGTAGTACATCGTGACAAGACGATGTTATGGGGACACTGTCGTCGGCGCATCAAAGTGATTTGTCGCGACAGTGTTTCAAATTAGAAATAAAATATAAGTTAAAAATTTATTATTTTTAAGTGAATTGAATGCATGCAACAACATAATATTATTGTAAATAGGTAATTAAATAGTGTAGTCAGCGTTTTACAAAAGTAAAACGCTGACTACACTATTTAATTAGGAACTTTCCTGTAATGATAGATGTAATGTGTGTTAAATAAATAATAATAATATTCGCTTGGGTGGCTACACCTACGTCACTTCAGTGTCGTCCACTTTGAAGCGGAACAAACGTGCTTTGCTACTTTGTATGGAAATGAAATATGATAGGTACCTAATAATGAAATAAAGCTCCTTTAAATAAAAAAGGTAGGTATTAATTTTAATAAAATACAATAAATTGTAATAAAATCAAATAATAAGGGATTTCCGATGAGAATTATTATTATGTTTTGTAGCAGACTATGTGAAAGAAAGTAGCAGACGTGACTTTATGGTATGATGAATCTTATTAGGGTTCCGTACCTAAAAACAGGACCCTATTACTAAGCCTCCACTGTATCTCATGAACCGTGATAGCTAGACTGCTACACAGTTCTGCACAGAGGATGTATTTATGTTGCCGCTAAAGTAATAAAAATCTAAAAACCAAAAAAATATATATTTAAATAGGCTCCATTACAACAAACAATTTTTTTTGCCGTTTTTTTGTTTGATTTTAATAATGGCAACGGTCAATTCAAATGACAGTTGAAGCCTATCCATATTTTTTAGCCGGTAGCCCCCCAAGTAGACGCTTGAAATATTCACAGAATATTTAGTTGTATATTCACAAAAAATCTGTCGCTCTCGCATCGGTTTATTTAGCCACCAAAAAAGTTGCCTCCGAGGCACTGAGTAGATCGACTGCATTAGACGTAAAGGCCTATATATGTATATATTCACTTTAAAAATAAATAATTGAATTAAAGTAAAATAAATAAATATCATCTGAAATGATGATGATGAAATAAATATCGCTCGCACTTGGCTGGTTTATCGTGATAGCCCGTAGATTTAGCGCGCCAAGGCGACTCGAATCCGCTTCGGGGCCGTGTCTCCCTTGCGCCTTGGTGTCTCCCCTAGGGGAGACAAAGGGATGTTGCCGCCTAGTGTGTAGACAAGAACATCGCGTATGCTCGACAACGATATTTTTAGCGCACCCACGCGATACCAAGTACCTATCGTCCGCTAATGTGGCCCCAGCATAATCAATCATCATTGTAAAAATCAAGTACAAGGTGAAAAAAATCTTATTTCACTACATAACAGTTATGACTCGTTATTTTTAAGTTCATGTATAATGAGGCTTGATTTTGTATAATTTCAGAAACGGGTAGGGCTAGCACAACTTGAGCGCGACTCGAGTGACAAAGAGTCGCGGGCACTTTCAATCAATCAGATCGCTCGTAGATAGCGCGCGCGACTTAAGGCGAAGTGCTGATTGGTTGAAAGGAGCGCGAGAAAGAGTCGCGCTAAGTTGTGCTAGACCTACTGGCCGTATAATTTAAAATTTTCAGCTGGCAGCCCTGCAGATGATGTCAGATAGTAGTGTTTTTTGTTCAGTCTGGTTCAGTCTTCTCGTAAATTTTTAAAATATCTTAATCTATAATAATCGTAGATTTGTGTTGTGGTTAATTTGTAATATCTGACTTAATAATGGCTCCAAAGGCTGGTGGTGATTCTGCTAAAGTTAATTCGGCGATTTATAAAGATAAAAGTAAACCTACAGATATCCGCCTTAGCAACATTAATGCCGCTAAAGGTTTGTTTCCAAAAACTCTTATTTACCTAAAATAACTGCTCCAGTACTTACCTAACTATATGAATTTATTCGGCTCGTTGGTAAATAGCATTATTACAATAGATGACATAATATTTGAGACCTTTATTGACTATAATTTAGTTATCAGTCGCCCCCCGTTCTTCGTTTTTTAGGAAACTCCTAATATCAGTCAAAATAAAACTCTGAGCGTTGATTATCCAAACAGGAAATTAAAATGACTTTAAACCGCACTCTAAGGCCTTACATGTAAACGTAATTTGCTTTGACTTCTTCCTTCATTCATCATATCGATACTGGCATAGATGGAGCATTCCACCAAAATGTCCCACACTACAGGCGATGCTTTAGTATACTTCTGATTAGCTAAATGGACTGCAATTGATTTGATAACAATATTTATTTTTGGATTACATCCCATCAGTATCTTTCTCCACTGTTTTCAAAATATCCTTCTTGGTGCTCCTATATGTATTATATGTGGCACAAAAGTTGATGTTTTCATGGAATGCTCCTGAATCAAATGTAGGTTGAAAGCTTTGATCAACAATAACACCTTGTTGATTCAAGGTTGAAAGTGATCATGTCCTTGTGTGTGAACCGATATTTTCTTTAAAACTTAGTAAATCAGTGTGCTCTGCACTACAATTTATTAATTCTAAATGTGCGTCAAGTTAGCAGCCTCACAACAGAATTAGATGGTTTTGATTATGTCAAAAAATACTGTATAAATAGTGTTAAATAGTGATGTATATTAAATAAATAGTGTAACTTTGATTCAAAAGATATTTGAGTATCTTAGTGAGGCTGCTAACTTAACGTCAAGTTAGCAGTCACCTCAAGAAATACAGTTCGTATCAATGTGATTTATATGTCAAAAAATACTGTATAAATAGTGTATCGTAAACGCAAAATTTCAAAAGTAGTGCTTTAATACAAGCCGAGATATTAGGGTCTCTAAGTGGGCTGCTAACTTGACGTTTCTTGCGATGGAGATTCCAGGGAAACAGGTACAAGTTTTAAATAAATAAATACTTGAAAAAATACTGTGTGAAATAGTGAATCTTAGGATATAAATAAAAAAAGAATTCTTCTTTGCTATTTTCAAAAAATCTAATGTAAACTTCTACATAATAATCTGAATATATGCTGACGATCAATGTTGAACTTTGCTCCTTAGTAATAAGGTTCAAACTTTATTTCAATCGTGAAGTGCGTACTATCGAGCAAAAAAGTGTAATATATATTTTTGATTGTGTCAATACATACGTATAATCGGTTGAATGCTGTTGATTAGGTATTTAAACAAATATATTTCTACCCACTTTTTAACCGACTTAAAAAAAAGAGGAGGTTCTCAAGTCGACAGTATTTTTTTATGTATGTTTTACCATAACTTCGCCAGTTGTTAACCGATTTTAATAATTCTTTTTTTATCTGAAAGAAAATAGGTAGGTAGTTTATGTGTGGTATCATGAAAAAGTTAAAGTAGTCAGTTCAGTAGTTTTTTCACAATCCTGAAAAAACACATAGTTTTTGACTGGTAGTTCCTGCTTTACACGTCAATATCTTCGCGAACTATTGACCAATTTCAATGATTATTTTTTTATTCGAAAGAGTAAACTCCTGAGGTAGTCACATTGTTACCAAGTTAGGATCTGATGGTGGAATCCAGGGGAAATCGAGGAAAACCCGTAAATTTTATGGTAATTTACGTATTTTAAAGATTTTCTAAAGTTTTTTAAGTATTTGCATCTGGTAGTCATCATCACATGCTGATGAGCTGGTGATGGAAGGTACAACTCCTCAAATGTCGTTGATATGTAAAGATTTTTAGTTGTATTCTTTCAGGTTATTTAGATTAGATCGTTCTTTCATAAATAACAAATAATAAATAATAAATAATAAATAATAAATAATAAATAATAAATAATAAATAATAAATAATAAATAATAAATAATAAATAATAAATAATAAATAATAAATAATAAATAATAAATAATAAATAATAAATAATAAATAATAAATAATAAATAATAAATAATAAATAATAAATAATAAATAATAAATAATAAATAATAAATAATAAATAATAAATAATAAATAATAAATAATAAATAATAAATAATAAATAATAAATAATAAATAATAAATAATAAATAATAAATAATAAATAATAAATAATAAATAATAAATAATAAATAATAAATAATAAATAATAAATAATAAATAATAAATAATAAATAATAAATAATAAATAATAAATAATAAATAATAAATAATAAATAATAAATAATAAATAATAAATAATAAATAATAAATAATAAATAATAAATAATAAATAATAAATAATAAATAATAAATAATAAATAATAAATAATAAATAATAAATAATAAATAATAAATAATAAATAATAAATAATAAATAATAAATAATAAATAATAAATGAGTGTTTGTACCAAAATTTTGAAGTCTCTCCGGCGTTTCGGAAGCGTCCCATCTTGCAGCTCTCAATTTATTTCTCCGTTTACGCTGTTTGCGTCGATTATGTAGCTTGTATATTTTGTTTGTTTATAATATACTAGCGGATTCTCGCGGTTTCATCCGCGTGGTACCTGAACGAATGTAGCTTTCTAATGATCAAAGAATTTTCTAAATCGGTCCAGTAGTTTCGGAGCCTATTCGATGAAAACAATTTAACAAACAAACAATCAAATCTTACCTCTTTATAATATTAGTACTTACTTATAGATAATTATATAATTTGTACCGCTTTAATTGTTTTCTGTTTCCCAACGGTTGACTGGCAAAAAATACTTTTAGTATTAAGTCCGCCTTGTATATTACATTACCTATGTATTATGTACAAAAGTTTATTAAATAAAATAAAAAAGAAATAATAACAAATATGCTAGCCCCAAGCTTTTTTTTCACATACAAAAGTTCCAGCTAATTGAACTTTTGTCCAACGACACTTGGATCGCTTATTTTGACGTTTAGTCGTTGAAATCCGATCGAAACAAAGGTCATCTAAATAGTAGAATACCTTCGAGTTATCGTTTTGAAACGATTGAAGGACGATTAATGTACCAGAATACACTTCGACGACACTTCGATAGAATCGCTGCCGCTCAAGTTCTATCGACAGTTGTGAATACGAATATGGTTTCAACGACTAAATCGCTACGATATCGTCACGGTTTATATTACGAGAATCGGGCTACTGGTCAAGGTCGCGGGAAGCCGCTGGATGCGGGCAGCGCAGGACCGATCGTTGTGGAGATCCTTGGGGGAGGCCTATGCCCAGCAGTGGGCGTCGTACGGCTGAAATGATGATGATACGATAGATTATGTATCATTTAAAATGACTGGAATAAAAAATTTGACAATATCAGTACGTCTAAAGAAAACTGTACACGACTGTACCTAAATTCGAATGTATGGTAGAAGTTAACATTAGATTTTTTGAAAATAGCAAAGAAGAATTCTTTTTTTATTTATATCATAAGATTCACTATTTCACACAGTAATTTTTCAAGTATTTATTTATTTAAAACTCGTACCTGTTTCCCTGGAATCTCCATCGCAAGAAACGTCAAGTTAGCAGCCCACTTAGAGACCCTAACATCTCGACTTGTATTAAAGCACTACTTTTGAAATTTTGCGTTTACGATACACTATTTATACAGTATTTTTTGACATATAAATCACATTGATACGAACTGTATTTCTTGAGGTGACTGCTAACTTGACGTTAAGTTAGCAGCCTCACTAAGATACTCAAATATCTTTTGAATCAAAGTTACACTATTTATTTAATATACATCACTATTTAACACTATTTATACAGTATTTTTTGACATAATCAAAACCATCTAATTCTGTTGTGAGGCTGCTAACTTGACGCACATAATTCTAACTTAAAAAGTTGTTTCGATTGAGAGAAACTGAGAGTTTGTATTATTTTTAAAGTCTAATACTAGAATTTTCTCACAACTGTTTTATTAAAGCTCAGATATAATATAGGTACCAATACTTACCAATTCATTAAAATTGGACTCAATTTTTAGGTGTGTAAAGGTAACAGACTGCAAGAGTAGTACTGTGGAAGTGTACATATAAATATAAAATTAATGAATGTATTTATGATGCATATTTTATCCACAGCTGTCTCTGATGCTATCCGAACTAGCCTTGGTCCTCGTGGAATGGATAAAATGGTATTTGTTTTGAGCTATATTTTATATTTTCTTACTCAATTCCTACTTGAACATGTTTAACAATTAAAAGTTTTAACCATAAGTGTAACGGATGAATGAAACATTTATTGATTTCACTCAAATTATAGTTTTATTGATTGGGGCAAAATTTCACAGAATTCTTAAAGACTATGCTGCATGAGGAAAATCAATGTAGAAATAATTGTAGAAAACTGAGTGACATTGAATGAAATCAAACAGTGTTTCATTCTCATCTGTTAGTATAGTGATATCAGTTAGTTTAAAAATTATATTTTTTCAATTAACTGTTTATTCTTCTGTCGTTAGAAATATTTAGTCATGTCTGTGGAAAACCATTTCTTGTATTTTATAATTGATATTAACCCTTTAATTCGCAACGTTGAGCATACACAACGATCAACAAAAATAATGTTTTAGTAAAAACTATTAATTATTTATGTGTAAATATTGTACTATAATAGAAAGTATTCTATGGGCAAACTTAAAAAAAAATTGGTGGCATTTCAAGCGTCAAAATTTGACATTTACCAACATAATTTCACCAGGTACAGCAGCAATGTGTAGATGCCTGTTAGGTTACTCTGGATTTTTACAGTGTTAACTATTTTTTTTCTAATATTTTACTATGTGTGATGTGAATAAACGCAATGTGAATAAACGGAGAATAGCAAACAGCCCACCTAACGCAAAAAGACACAATATTAGCTCATCACAGATGGAAGCTAGTACTTCAAACAGATTTAGTGGCCTACCAATAGACTTGACTGATGATTCAACAGAAACCTCAAAAGACCAAACTCAAACTGCCAATCCTAAGAAAGTTAGCAAACCCCCACCAATAATTTTGTATGGAGTAGAGGATCTGTCCAAGTAAAGTGCGCTGAAGGCCATAAAACCACAGACTGCCCTAAAAAAGATAGGAACACACCGGCTACTTGCACTCTTTGCTTTGGTGACCATCCAGCCAATTATAAAGGCTGCCAAGTTTACAAAGAGATACGAGCACGAAAAATGGCACAGACAGTAAACAACAAAACAAAAACAGCCGTGAGAGCAGGAAACCCTTACAAATTGCTTCCCCCACCACAACTTGAAGAATTTCCGCCGCTTAAGAAAAGCCAATTTACTACACCAAATGATTTCATGGAAAATAAGAACCCTAACAAACCGAAATACTCTAGAGTTGCTGCAAACCTAGAGAGCAGAGGAATAGAGGATATACAACCTCAGCCAACAAATTTGCTAGAGCAAATTATCATCAAACAAACAGAGAAACTGGACATAGTGATACAACAAATGAGCACATTAATGGGACTGCTTACGACACTCATAGCTCAGAATCAAAAATGAAATTTTTACGCATCGCAACATGGAACATCAACGGCTTGGCTCCTAACAAGCGAGAAGTTGAGCTATTCCTAAACTTCAACAAGATTGACATCCTTTTAGTCTCGAAGACACATTTGACGGACGAAAGAGTAATTAAAATTTACGGGTACAATGTCTATTACACAAACCATCCCGACGGAACATCACATGGAGGAGCTGCAATAATTATCAGAGAAAGTATAAAACAACACGCTCTCCCAAATTTCAAACACGATTTCCTGCAGGCAACAGTGATATCAGTAGACGATTGGCAAGGTACCCTTACCGTTGCGGCTGTGTACTGCCCACCTAAACATAGAATCAGCGAGCAAATGTTTACAGATTTTTTTCGAGTACTTGGAAGTAGATTCATCACTGGAGGTGATTGGAATTCTAAGAACACTTATAGGGGCTCTAGACTCACCACGACACGAGGTCGGGAATTAAAAAAAGCCTTAGACAAAAATCAACTAGGTGCACTCTCAACAGGGGAACCAACTTACTGGCCAACAGACCCAAACAAAACTCCTGACCTTCTGGATTTCTATATAACTAAAGGAATGTCGGAACTCTACTCAAGAATGGAATCATGTCTGGACGGCAACTCTGATCACACACCTGCTATTTGTACGCTTAGCACTACAGCCATAAGTACCTACCTTTTGAGACATTATATAATCATAAAACCGACTGGGAATCTTTTCGTGATTATATTGATGAGAATACTAACCTCTCTATACCTCTAAAAACAGAAGACGATATAGAAAACACCGCCTGGTATGTTACAAACCTGATTCAAAAGGCGGCTTGGCTATCCACTCCACAAAGTGAATTTAAAGGAAAGAGCCAAGATTCTACCCTGGCAATACGAAACATGGTGGCTGAAAAGAGGAGGCTAAGGCGTCAGTGGCACATAAGTAGAAATAGACAAGACAAAAGGGCACTTAACAACGCACAGAAGAAACTAAAGGAGATGCTTAAAGAAAACAAAAGCAATACCCTACAAGACAAGCTCAGGACTCTCTCGTCAAGTAAGGCTCTCTGGAAAATTACAAATAATATGAAAAGACCAATAAAACATATTCCTCCACTGAGACTAGAGAACGGCAGCTGGTCAAGAAAACCTTCAGCTAAAGCAGAGTTATTTGCTTATTTTCTTAAAGAAACGTTTAAGCCAAACAAACCTGATATAGCTAACTCGGAAACCGAGATTGACAATATACTTAACAGTGCCCAACAAATGTCACTACCGATGACATTAATAACACCAACAGAAGTGAGGAAAACCATAATAAAACTCAAGAATAAAAAAGCACCGGGGTTTGACTTGATAACGTCGGAAATCTTAAAACAATTACCTAGAAAAGGAATTGTTCTCCTGACGATCCTTTTCAATGCTGTGCTGAGATTGCAGTATTTCCCCCTTCTGTGGAAAGTCTCGATTATAAATATGGTCGCTAAAGCTGGAAAACCACCGACAGAGGTAACCTCATATAGGCCAATAAGTCTTCTACCCATACTATCGAAGCTTTTCGAAAAACTTTTTCTCAAACGCCTTCACCCGTTACTTGAGGAGCAAATGGTAATACCAGACCACCAATTTGGATTTCGCGCGCACCATGGTACTACAGAGCAGGTACACCGAGTTGCTAACACTATTCGCCAAGCACTTGAACGCAAAGAATATTGTTCTGCTGCATTTCTTGACGTCCAACAGGCCTTTGATCAGGTCTGGCATAAGGGGCTTTTATGCAAACTGAAACAGTGCCTTCCGAACACTGCTTACATACATGCTCCTTAAATCTTATCTACAAGACCGTATGTTTCAGGTGAAAACAGAAGGCTCTATGTCACCTATTTGTAAAATAGAAGCTGGAGTCCCCCAGGGATCAGTTTTGGGCCCAGTATTGTATACTGTCTACACTGCAGACTTACCCTCTTCCGATGAAGTATCGATAGCTACCTACGCTGATGACACGGCGGTGCTCTCATGTCACAAAGATCCTTGCATAGCATCTATAAATCTCCAAAAACATCTAGATAAGGTTGGATCATGGCTCAAGAAATGGAGAATAAAAGCTAGTGCCGCCAAATCTACTCACGTCACATTCACATTGAAGGGGGGGAGGGGACTGCCCACCGGTGATGCTTGATGGAGCTGTCCTGCCTCAGTGTGCAACAGTCAAATACCTAGGGATGCATCTGGACAGGAGACTCACTTGGAAAGACCACATAAAAGCCAAAAGAGAACAAGCAAACATAAAACTGCGAGACTTGTACTGGTTGATAGGAGGACAGTCCTCGCTCAGCCTGGAAAATAAACTGTTAGTATATAAAAGCATCATAAAACCGGTATGGTCATATGGCATCGAACTTTGGGGATCGGCTAGCCACTCCAATGTTGAAATACTCCAACTGTTTCAAAATAAAGCCCTAAAAATCTTGAGCAGTGCCCCCTGGTTTACTAGAAACGAAGAAGTACACAAATACTTGGAAATACCTACAGTCAGAGAAAAGATTACTAGCTCCTGTAAAACTTATAAACACAGACTAGACATGCACAAAAACCAACTGGCTAGAACACTTATGAACACTGATGACAGCGTGTTTCGACTAAAGAGGACAAGACTAGCTTCCATTTAAAGCTATAATACCATTGCATGGGATGACACATCACTGGATGTGCTATATCCTTAAAGTTTTACGAATTCATAAGATTTAATTAAAGCTAAATGGCTGATTGTAAATGGAGAAGAATAATATAAAAAAAAAAAAAAAAAAAAAAAAAACTATAATTTATGTTGGCAAATAAATATACTATATTTCTTATTATCGTTTGGGTCCTAAACGGCATTTGCCTATGAGATACATAAGCTTTATAGTGTGTGTTGAGTATTCTCAATGTTAAATAAATAATAAATAAATAAATAATAAATAATAAATAATAATTTATTTGCATCAACAAAAATGTTTACACTTTAGTTGACATTGTGGTACTTATAATTACAGTCTTAAATAAAGCGTAAGAGTTCGGGTTACTAACACCCTAACTGAGTTGATAGTACAACTCGTGTCAAAGGTGCTAGGCTCACCCTTAAACTTAATATCAATTCACGAGAGGCAAACGTGATTCTTAAAAATTTTACAAACTTATAAAATGAATACAAATAAATCATTCAAAAAGTAGAAAATTAAATAAATTGTTTATAATAATAAGTAAATGTATTTTGTAGTTTGAGTGTTGTATGTGTGTGTTGTGTGTGTGTGTGTATGTGGGTGTGTATGCGTGTGTGTGTGTGTGTGAGTGTGGGCGCGAGGGAAAGTGAGCGCAATTGCGAGTGCATGTTTGTGTGGTGAGTCTGTTAGTGTAGCATATAAAGTTGTTATGACGTGATCAAATTTTCGGTGTCAGTATAGTTCAATGAAAGAAGCCAGTTAATCAATTTCTTTTTGAGGGATGGAGTGGGCAAGGAATAGAAATCTAGAATTTTATTGAGCTTATTGTAGAGATGTGGTCCCAGGAAGCAGATAAACTTTTTAGTCGAAGAGTATTTACAAGGAAAAGGTTTACAAACTTTGTACTTGCGTCTTGTGTTGATTTTAACATATTTAGTTTTCTGATGTTGAAGTAATATCATGTTCAAGATAAATAACTGGCGCACCGTGAGAACCTTACATCTTTTGTACAGTTCTTCTGTAGGGAACATAAAGGGGCGAAAGGTCATTACTTTAAGTAGAGCTCTCTGAGCACGTTCCAGTCTTATTAAATTTGTTTTGGAGGCACCACCCCAAGCGCCTATACAATATGTCAGGATAGACTGGCACAGAGCAAGGTATGTACGCCTTATGGTCTCAGCATCTGCGATATGGCGAAGGGTCTTGAAGACAAATATTAACTTTCTTGTTCGTTTTGTTAGGAGTTCAATATGTGTTGCAAAAGTGAGACCATCATCGATTGTTATACCTAGATATTTAATGCTTCTAGAGCGCTGCAGGTTTGGACAGGTACAGCTTTTGGGCATACAAGAGTGTGCAACTAGGGTGTGAGAGTCTGATGGGGGTAAGGAATTACGCGGAGTAAACGTGAGAATTTTGGTTTTATCTATATTTAGTGTCAGGAAGTTCGCGCTAAGCCATTGTACAACAGTATTTAATCCCCTTTGAGCAGCTTCGAAAGTGTCATTCCAAGTGTCACCAGAGAAAGTGAGAACCGTATCGTCAGCATAGGCAATAATCTTCCCATTCTCCAATTCTAAATTACACAGTTCATTGACGTAAAGAAGGAAGAGAGTAGGGCCAATCACGCTTCCCTGAGGAACTCCACATGTGACAGGCAGTTCACGACTGTAGTAGTTTTGGATTTTGACGCACTGGGTTCAATTGTGGAGATAATCCTCGAAGAGATGAAGTGTATGATCACGGATTCCAAGTCTTTCCAACTTACGAAGCAGCTCAAAAATGGAAACCGTGTCAAAAGCCTTTTTTAAGTCCAAAAATATAGATAAAACCTTTCTCTTTTTTTCAAAATTAATACAAAATATAGTCAATAAGGTTGATAACAGCGTCATTAGTTGATTTGTTGCGTCTAAATCCAAACTGATTTGGTGAGATTAGGTTTTTATCTTCTAGGAATTTAAGGAGTCTATTGTTGATTAGTCGCTCTAAGATTTTTGAAATGCAAGTTAATACAGCTATTGGGCGATAGTTATTAGCGCTACTCTTATCTCCAGATTTGTGTATTGGATGAATAATGGCCTTTTTAAAGTATTGGGGAAACGTTCCCGAGCGAAGACAGAAATTGAAGACATGAGTGAGGAGGGGAACAAGTACATTTTTGAAGCGCTTTAAGAATTTTGTAGGAATACCGTCCCAGCCTATAGCGGAGTCAGGTTTTAGTGCCATTATCAATTGTTCAATCTCTGATTCATCGGTGTTTAATAAAACAAAAGATTGTGTGCAAGAAACGGTGGATGTGAAATTTTGATGATGGTGGGTTACTATTTGTTCAGCAAGACTTTTACCAACATTAACGAAAAAGTCATTCACAGCATCTACTGAGAATTGGGGTGTGAACAAGCAAGTAATTCATTGTTAGGAGTAGATTCCTTTTCAGAATAAGTTACCCGCTTTATAACTTGCCACATTTTTTTATTATCATTTAGAGCCTCTTTTAGCTCTTTCCGGTTGTAGTCTCGTTTTAATTTTTTTAGTAGTTTTGTGCAGTAATTTCTGTATCGCTTGTAGGTAATACTCAAGACAGTATTGTCAGGAGATTTTTTGAGTCTTGCATGCATTGCATCTCTATTACGCATACAGCGAAGCATACCCGGTGTCATCCACGGTTTAAGTAGTCGTTTTTTGCTTGAAATTTTAATTGTATGAGAGTTGTTTTTTATAAGCCCACTTAACGTGTTAACAAGGGACTCTGCTGCCGCATTTGGATCCGTGGCTTGGAAGATTGATTCAAAATTTGTACTTGTCAAATCGCTATCCAAGGATTCGTAATTGGTTTTTAAAATCGTTTTTAGGCGTGGCTTAAAGCATTTCTTAATATTGAGGCAAATCAAGACAGGGCTATGGTCTGTGACGCAAGAATCCATTACTAAAGTAAGTGCTGGTAGATTAGTTTTGAGAAGTACATGATCGAGACAGGCTAGATTTCGAGTAGGAAGAGTATGAGCGGGAAGGATACCATGTGTCGCGATTAGATCGAGATAATCCGATATTTTGTTAGAGGGTGTGCTAGAAGCAATATCTATGTTAATGTCGCCGATAATAACTATTGTCTTAAATGAGGTAAGGCTCAGCAAGACTCTATTCAGTGAAACCAAAAAATTTGTTATATCTTTAAATGAGGGGGAGCGGTAAATACATATTATTGCCTTATCTGAGCCTATTTTTAATAGTAGGCAACTAGCATCTGAGAATTCTGGTTCTTCTACTTTGAGTTTGTCTATATTTCTTGTGTAAACCACGACACCATCATTTTGATTACAAGTATTTTCGGTTATATAGCAGCAGTAATTATCAAAACGAGGAATTGCAGAGTTACACTTGAGCCAGCACTCAGTCAGTACGATAATTTCACAATCGAGATTTATTCTATGAAGTAACGTTATAAAAGAGTCAAAGTTTGCATTTATAGAGCAAATATTTTGTGTAATTATTTTTAACTGTTTCGAGGGGTTCGGTACATACTGGGCACATTCTTCTGGCTTACAATTTAGTGCGGTAGAAACTGAGAGCTGATCAATTGAGTTAGTTATATCAATGATATTATCCACGATTAAAATATAGATGTAGGTTTCTTCTAAATTGTGGCGGCGTCGTAATTGAGAGTAAGATTGCAAATCCATGCTGATTATGGCTAGATAAAATCTTTGTTTATGGTAGACCTCACTAGATATAATTAATAACCATATAGATAAGTGTGTAGATGTGTTTTTATGAAAACATAACGAAGTGTGGTTGTTGTGTGCAGTATGTGTGTAAGAAGATTCGTATGGAGTGTATGTATGATTTTTGATTGTGTATATTTGATGTTTGTTTATAAAAGGTAAGTTAATGTAAAATACAATGATAAAAATTATACAATTGGAAACATTATATAAGTAAAAACAGTATAAAAGGTTAAGATAAAAGCTTACAGATTGAGCTACTAGTCATTCCTGTTTCAGTTTTTCAATGACAGCTTCGTTTCTGATCAAAATAGCTGGATTTCCTTCAATTTTTCTAACAAAAACTTTTCCTTGTGCGATCCAACAGAATTTGAAGCCCTTTAGCTTGCTTAACTCTCGTGCTAAGTAATAGAGCCTTTTGGAGGTATTGGTTAAGTCTTCTCGAATAAACATTGGGCTCGGTGTGCCGCTTACTCCAAAGTGGGCAGAGTTTAATTTCTGAGTAGGGTTTGAGTTGTTATAAGTTCGCACGCAGTTAAGTATTTCCTGTTTAGATGCGATAGTGTTGAGCTCCATGATGACTGGTCTTGTGGTCCCTCTTTTACCCGGAATACGATAGATGTGGCGTATTTCACTTGGTTGAAGGGTGTAGTTGACTGTCGTTGCCATTTGAGTCATCATTTTAATTAAGTGGCCAGTTGATTCTTTATCATGACATGGGAGATTTCGAATTTCCAAATTATTTTTCTTTAAATTGTATTGAAGGTCCTCTACTTTTTCTTCTAATGATGATATGTATAAAAAATTGTCTTTGCATTGTTTCTCTAAAGTGAGAATCTTTTTTTGCATATCTTCATATTGCAGCGAAATAAATTGAAGCGATTTCTCGAATTCAGAAGTTGTACTTTGTAACTGAACTAGAGAGCTTTCCATTTTATTAAATTGAGAATCTTGGTCACGTTTCCAAGTAATAAGCATTTGCTTTATTTCATCCTTAAAGGCAGCAAAATCTTCTTTTGAAATAGAGACCTCTTCATGTTTACGCTTGGGTCTAGGTTGCCCAACTTATAGAATAACAGTTTGCGGTTTTGATGGCATGGCTTTTTTTTATTATTTTTTATAATTGCTTTTTTGAATAGGATTTTAAAAGAAGCTATTCTTCCAATAATATTGTTTAAAATAAATATTTATTTTGGGTTTTTCTTTCGAATTTCCCAATTAAATTGGGCTCGAACAAATTGAAGGCATGCTTCTCGGTGAGCTGTCGTTAGATTGGGGTATGTAGCAGACCTTTTTGAAGTTGATTTAACTTGCTTGAGTCGTTAGCAAATTGTCCATCTACTGACAGCCACCACACAAACATATTTGTGCTCCTATTGGATGTCAACACCTGTCAAATTACGATTTTGAATAGAAATTGGTATGATAGTATGGACATCTCTCTACGAAGTGCACCAGAGATGTCCAGATCATTGCCCCAGACCATTGATTGTAGTCTCCCAAAAACGTTTATGAACTTTTGGGATACCATACTGCCTTATGTACAGCAGACATGCGACAACCCACTGACTAAGTCCTTGTACCCTTGCAGCAAGGTGACAATTTGTGCTGCTCTGAAGGTGTGGTATCCATTATCGTCTAAGGTTAAGGGTCGAATTTAACGCAGATGTGTACCAGGCAATGGATAACAGTTAACTGGTGCAAAACATTCCACACTATGTCCTTTAAAAGGTCAATGTTGCATCTTCCAGAATCGAGAAATTAAACATGTCTTTTTTCCTACCCCTTCACTTGAAGAGAGATAAGTCTTAAAATAAACTATGGTTGTTATTACAATAAATATGGTATCAATTTCAAGTGTAGAATATGTCCTTTAAAATGGTACAATTTTTAATATCTTTATCAGTGATTAAATTCTAAAGATTGCTAGGAGCAACGCACCACAAGTTGGTGATTCCATACTTTTGCTCGCAATGTTATATGCAGAATTACTAAAAAAAACAGAGTTGCAAGTCATATTTTAGTATCACCCACCCCAGACCACCCGATTCTGAGAGATACGACAATACAGGGCATTTTCCAGTGTCTGTTTCTTATGGTAGATGCAAATTTTGCAAAAATGGTTTCACAAATATGGAATGTACTCAATGTTCTCTGAGACTCTGCTAAGTATGAGAGTAAGAGTACAAAAAAAAAGCCTTAAATTAATTACATAAACAAAAACAAAACAAATTTTTACTAAATTAGTTTTATTTTCTGACCATTTATTATATCCATGCACGGACAATGTTGAAAATACTCAACATCACTTCATACTTATGATTTCTTAAGTATCTCGCAATGTTGAGTAGATCCGCTAGAGGGCGCTTAACGTATAAACATTGGCTCTGTGTTTTTATGTCTTTAAAAATAGTAAACTTATAAATAATTACAATAGTTTTACATAAAAGTGCGATTTTTCGTGTGTTTTCCACGTGACATTATTAGCAAAGTGCAGTTCATCGAAAAACGCCAAAAATTTGCGTAAAGAGGAATTGATAGAAAATAGTGCTTTTACGAACTTAATATTTCAAAACAAGCTTTCTATGCATTACAACTAAATGCCTTAACACCCATTTGTGACCAAGTGACAGTTTCATCAAAATAAAAAGTGCTAGTTTTTAAATTTAGCTCAAAATAGTGAAATTATTTCCGTTGTATTAATACAATTTGGACTTTGACCTCGAACCAGCTGACTGACTCCTGTGCTGTGCTTTCTTGTCTTGCTATCCGTATCGACAGGTTTGCTTTTCATACGCTTGCAATTTCATAACGCATGCTTCTTTAGGCAAATCTTTCAGCTTTTATAATAGTACAAGACTTCACCGCAAGATGGCTTTAAATTGTTTTAAGTGTAAAAATGTGATAAATAATAAACAATTATTAACGTGTTCAGTATGTGTAAAAACTTTTCACCTGGATTGTACAAGTGTATCCATTCAACGTTATAAGATTATGACACTTGCAAACAAAAAATCGTATAAATGTCATTCTTGTTCCACAACTCCGTTGAGTAAGAAAATGTTTCAACAACCATCTACAAGTTCAATTGAAAATCAAGAGCGAGAAAATATTACACATCGTATAAGGCAAGCAATAAATATTTCTACTCAAAACTCATTTGAAGCACTTTCGGATGACGACGCTGCCGAATACTCCTCAATAACATCCACACCGAATACCGACTTAAATAGGAGTTTTTTAACATTACGTTCAAACGATAAAGACAAGTTGGAGGAGCTCCAACGAAAAATAAAAAAGCTCGAAGAAAAGCTCGATATAGCTGATAATGAAATATCAAATTTGGTTTTTGAAAATAGCACTTAAACAAAAAAACTTGCAGAATGTGAACTCAAAATAAGCCAGCTGACTCATATTTGCAGATCACCAAAACAAAATTCTTCAAAAAAAAGTCGTACAAAAGTAATTAAAACAACTGAACACCAAAAAGAAATTGAAACACAAAATAATTCAAGTTCATTGATGCCGATAGAGGGCGAAGCTGTTGTTGTAAACAAAACTGTCGAACCATCTTCAACACGTCTTGCAGTAAACATAACAGATGGCGCCACCAGTATTCCAGACACAAATAAACAGAATATTTACATTTTAGGTGATGAATCACTTAGAGGGTTATCTCTCATTCTTGCAAAGTCAACTTTTGGTGGGCAAAACGAAAATGCCTATGAATTCCAAGCACACATTATCAGTGGAGGTTCAAGCACCGAAATATTAAATCTATGTGACAACTTGCGTAAGCGACTAAACCCAAACGATATTGTTATATTAGGCTTTGGCAGACATGATAGGAATATTCACGTACTACATTCAAATATTTGTATTTTGTTGAATAAACTTAAAAATGTATCCGTAATTCTATTACCTGTATGCCAAAACATGTATCTAAATGTATCAATGTTGAATTATAATATTAAGTTATGGACAAAACATTTTTCTGCATGCGATTTCATTGACATTAAACTAAACAACTTTAATGAGAATACAAATTTCAGACATTTATTATGTGACAAAATAACTAATTGTATTGACGCATACAAAAAACATTTTTTATCTTATGAATTTATTAAAAATCACATTAAGATGTCGAAAAAAAGCCTTGACAGAACTATTTCTATGCCAAAAAAAGGTACCATACCTTTTTATTTTGATAAGTTAGAAAAAAAATGTCAAAAAGATAATCTAATTAACAAAAAGCATTCAAGCTCATCACAGTTGTTTTTTCGATAATAACCCAGGAAATACTTTCACAATATTACATCAAAATATACATAGCATTCTATCAAAAAAGGAATTGTTTGAGTTGACCCTTTCAAGTATTAAAAAGCATACTAATCCAGATGTAATTTGTCTTACAGAAAGTTTTATTAAACAGGGTGATGAGAGAAATGCAAACATACATAACTACTTATTAGCAGCTAACTTCTCGAGACTTACTAAGCGGGGTGGATCTTGTATTTTAGTAAAGAAAGGTCTTGAATTTAAGAGTATAACACACTTTGATGACCTTAGAACGATCTATCACTTTGAATGTTGTGCTGTTAACTTGACCACGAACAATATTATAGTGATATGTATTTACAGAATTCCTTCAAAAACAAACCGACATATTGAATTTTTTTTTTTTGAAAAACTTGACTTGTTATTATATAAATGTTGTATGAAATTTCCAAATAAGAATATAATTATTACTGGTGACTTTAATATTGACATGCTTAAAACTAATGTATTGACTATAAAATTTCGTGATTTATTAAATAAATATAATTTAAATCTGAACATAAACAATCTTCTTCTTCTTCTTTTTTTGTGCGGTGGCGGTTCCCTTTTGGATTTCGCCAATGTCCAGTTTTTCGCTCAGTTTTTTGTTCTTAAAGACTCTGCTTCTTCAAGGCGTCTCGTAAGAATACAACGTAGGTGGTCTAAGTTTTAGAATTTTGAGGCTGTAGAGCTTGCTGTGGACCTATCTGAAATAAAGACGCGCACAATACTTATATATAAAATGTGTTAGTAGATTATAAATAAATAAATTATAATCGTATATTATTTTTAGTAATAAAGTCACACAAAACAGAGATGCCAGGAGGTTTTACGTAACTGAGGACACTTTTAAAGTTGGTAGGTTTGGGGATACATGGAGGGAGGACATCATACAGTGAAGTCGAACTGACTTTGCGGCAATTGAAGAAAATGTGATCAGTCGTTCCCTCCTCTAGACCGCACTCGCAAAGCGACGAGTCTCTAACCCTAATTTTTGCTAGATGGACAGGGGTACATGCGTGGCCTAGCCTCAATCGACACACGACAGATGTACATGGTTTCGATGCCTTTTTATATTTGAAAAACCATGGTTTAACTGGTAGGGATTGTTGTACGTCAGCATAGTGTTTACCGACTGTTCTACTAATTTCTCGCCATTGGGTTTCCCAGACAGCTCGCATGGTTTGTGAAGCAATTGGGATAAGGTCGTGCGCGAAAGCTTTGTCGTGGATAGAAAATCCGTTGGTGGTAGCTTCTTTAGCAATAAGGTCGACAGTCTCATTACCCACTATTCCCGTATGGCCCGGTATCCAAGCCAATTGAACTCGATATCCTAATGTAGAGCATCTGAATAAAATTTGTCTGATTTTAAGGATATATGGGAAGTTTGATTTGGAGCGGAAAGGATTCGATAAAATTGCCTGCAGGCAGCTCTTGGAGTCTGTAAAGATAATGGACTTGTCCAGTTTATGTGACTCCACATATTGGACCGCTTCGAGGATGGCAGTAGCCTCGCCAGTGAACACGGACGAGGCCTGGGGACATTTAGAGTTTATGATTATACTGTATTTGGGAATCCAGACCGCAGCACCAACATATTCTGCGTCAGACAACTTTGATGCGTCTGTGTACATCACAAGCCAGTCCTTCCAGTTTTCGTTAATAATCTTTTGTAACTGGGCTTCTGCATCAGGGGAGTCTTTACTAATGCCTAGGTCAAGGTGTATCTCAGGCTGGAATATGAGAGAGCGATATGGGTTCTCAAATAAGGGTTTAAGAGAACATTGGTAAACGGGACATGGTAAACGAATAAATCTGATAAAACTGCGGAATAAGCAGGGTGTCATCTTGTGTTTCCAGTACTTGTTAAAGGATATGTGTTCCGACAGTTGATGTAATTTGGCTATCAGAGGGTGGGATGAATTTTGTATTAAGTTAAAAAAGTATTTATCGGCCAGGTACTGCCTTCTGATGTTCAATGGCGGATCCATGCACTCCACCTGCAGGCTATTGATTGGGGAGGATTTCATGGCACCCACAACAATACGAAGACACTTGGACTGGATTCTGTCAAGGGAGGCAAGGGATGACTTTAAACATGGTTCTAACAAGAATGATCCGTAGTCCAAATGAGACCGCACTATTGCATTATACAGAAGTTTTTGACAGAAGGGATGTGCACCCCACCAGGTGCCTGAAACGGAGCGGAGGATGTGGATGTTTTTTTCGCATTTTTTGGATACATATGAAGCATGATGAGATCCTTTCATTTTGCTATCCAAGACCATTCCAAGGAATTTCACCTGGCTCTTAAGGGGAATACGTTCGTTATTATATTTAACCTGTATAATGCGAGTATTCCTTGACCGGCTGAAAACTACCATGCTGCTTTTCTCAACTGAAAGTGAGAGGCCATGATCAAATAGCCAATTGTGTAGGTGGTTTAAAGCAGAGTTCATTCGGGAAGCAGTCAAATCGGGGTCGCTGCTTGATGTGTACAAAGCCAGGTCGTCCGCATACTGCAAGACATTACAGAACGGTCTCAGTGACAGCTCAAGATCGTAGGTATAAAGACTGTATAACAGCGGACTCAAAACTGATCCCTGGGGAAGGCCCCTCCAGACAGATCTTGCTGGATAAAGCGAGTTATTCAAGCAAATTTGAATAGATCGGGACGAGAGTAGATTAAAGATCATATTCGTAAGCCTCACGGGGATACTCAGATTGAGCATTTTCTGCCTGAGTATTGGAAGCAGAACATTATCATACGCGGATGACACATCCAAAAATACTCCCGACACATGCTCTTGCTTGGACAGGCCTATCCAGATATCAGTTAAGAATATACTAAGACTGTCCATCGTACTCATGCCTTTGCGGAACCCATACTGACTTTGAGCAAGAAGGCCCCTACTTTCTACAATCCACTCAAGTCGATTTTTGATAAGGTGCTCCAGTATTTTGGCCATTGTACATGAGAGAGCTATGGGTCTATATCCATTAGGATCGCTACTGAGTTTTCCAGGTTTAAGGATAGGGATTATTATTTGATTTTTCCATTCCTCAGGGGGAACCCCTCTTAAAAATATGTTATTAAGTAAACTAATAAAAAAGTCCTTAGTTAAGGGGCTGCTCTTAACAATAAAAGAATAGGGGATCCCATCGATACCCGGGGAGGAATCTTTGAGACCATCCAATGCCGCATTAAGCTCGTCCCGAGAGAAAGGAGAATCAAATTCGGATATTGAATCGAAAGTGACGACTCAATTTCGGTTGGGACTGATGGAGGAGCAAGTCTATTCTGGAATGAGTCCAGCCAAACTGAAGGGTCATTGGATGTCACGTTGCTGTTACCCGAAACTGAGCATCGAAATTTCCTTATACTCTTCCACACTAGGGAAGGTTGGGATGCTGGTGACAGGGATTCACAGAACCGACGCCAACCCAATCGCTTCTTCTCTGTGAGAACTCTTACAGTCTTAGCCGCTACTGATTTATATTTAATGAAATTACCCTCAGTCATATGTTTAGAGTATTCTCTCTCCGCCTCTTTTCGCGCTTTGCACAACGCCGTGCATTCAGAGTCCCACCAGGGGGGAGAAGAAGACTTGCCTTTAAAAATATTTTTGACTGGTATGGTAGGCTATTTTCCGCTGACAGCAGTAGGCTATTTTTGAAGTCCTTGTATACCGAGAGGTAGTTTTCTGCCGTAACATCTGGGAGTTGCTGAATAGCCTGTTCTAAGTTTTGGCTGTATATTGCCCAGTCGGCCTTGTAGGTATTGAATTTAAGGCGGGAGCGAAGAGAGTTTGGGCCGGCGTCAACACGTTCAAGACGATTGTCGGATGTTAGGATGACAATTGGATAGTGGTCGCTACCACAAGTCGTGGGAAGGATTGTCCAGGTAAGTCCCGAAGCGAGACCGGGAGAGCATAGACTTAGGTCTACGGCACTTTTGACGTTTTGCGACGGGTAAACCCGGCGTGTTGGGGAACCATCATTCAGCACGCAAAGATCAAAGTCATCGCAGATGGCCAGGAACGGGGAAGATAGATGGTCGGAGTAGTAGGATCCCCAGGATGTGTGGTGGATGTTAAAATCGCCCAGGATCAAAAGAGGGGGGGAAAGCGAGGAGAGGATTTCTGAAAACTCAGTTAGGCATGCGTGGTTGGGATGCGGGATGTACACAGAGAGGAAACTGATATTCTGAATTTTCACAGCCACAGCATTAATATGCTCGCTGTGAGGGGGAAGATTAATCTGGGCAAAGGTTGCTGTTCTGGAAACCAGGAGGGCGGAACCTCCATAGCCGTCGCTCCTGTCGTCCCGAAGGCAGGAATAGCCCGGGAATCGAACTCGATCACCAGGCTTGCGACGCATCTCCTGGACAGCAAAAATAATGGGGGAGTATTTATTAATAAGATGACGGATTTCATGTTCCTTATTCCTGCTGCTGCAACAGTTCCATTGTAGGATTGGAGCCATTGGAACCGGCAATACGGAGAAGCTGAGTGAGTTGATCTCGGACGTTGTTCGGTAGCTCGACATCACTAAATCGGCCGAGGAGGTTAATGATGGTGGATAGGAGTAATGATATTAGGTTATCATTAGGTATAGGGGGGCCATCGGGAATAGCACAACCATTCGAAAGTTGAGACTGGGGAGTTTCAACTATGGCTGCATGAGCTTGGAGGTTGTAACCAGGACTTGCAGCAGGAAGACGTTGGTGCCTGGGCAGAGTTACCGTTTTACGGTAGGATATATTATTGTTGGCACTGGGAGTGGGATGAGGAGTTGGATATAGGGAGGGTGACAGGGTTGAAATGGTAGGTTCTATTCTAGCTGTGTCTGCGAATGATTTCCGGACCTGAGCAAATCTAGCAGATGCTTCCGAATATGAGACATTTTCTTGGGACATGACTATTTTGATCTGCTTCTGCCTTGAATGTTCAGGGCACGAAGGGTTAGTAGCTTGATGTGCTCCAGAGCAGAATAGGCAGGTTGGAATGTCTTTCCTACAAGTATGGCCTTCATGTGGTTGAGTGCATTTAAAACAGCGTGCTTGCGATCTGCACTGAGACTGTATATGCCCGAATCTACAACACTTATTGCATTGAATAGTGGGGAGAACATATATTTCAACCGGGAGAGAAGTAAAAAAACAATAAACATAAGGTGGTAGTTTCTGCCCAGAAAAGGTTAATACTACTGTCTGTGTAGGTACCCAGACAGGTGTATTGTCATTATATGTTTTTCTATTAAGTCTACGGGCTTTTACAATGGAACCATATCCTGATGGGATCTCCACTGAGTCCACTAATTCCTCTAGGGTCCACTCTATAGGGACTTGGCGCACTATTCCCATTCTAGTAATGCTATAACTGGGAATTATAGCTTCATAGTTGTTATCTGCAAGTGCCGGGTGTTCAAGGAAGGCATTAGCATCTGAGAAGGTTCTACAGAAATCCTGTTTCTGCCAACACGTTTAATGCCATCCCTTACCACATTTTTTATTTTATTACTATAAAGAAAGTGTCCAAACTTAATGGGGCGTAATACAGTACCAGAGGAGGGATCAGTCACTGGTTTACTGACATGCACGAGGAAGGGAGAGGAGTCCTGAGCTGTATAATTCAATTTGTTACCTGCAAAGTCAGGGCTCACATATGTCGATTGTGTACTTAGGGAAGACACGGGGATATTAGTCTTTCTTGGCGGTTGTGGTATATCATTATCGGTCGGGGCTCGTTTCCGAGAGGTCTGGGATCTAGTATCTACATCCATTTGGGAAAACATTGGGGGTGAAAGCTGAGCACATGGCTCGTTGTCACCCCCGCCGGGGTCAGGTGGATCAGACATTTAAAACAACACAAACAAGCACGGATTTACTTACCAATATTAGTATAATAATCACCCACCACCTTATTACACTTAACAGTAAGCCAACAGGGATCAACAGCACAAAGGGAGCACTAAAAACCACTTGTACAGCAAAAACGATGTATCTCACACTCAACCTAAAAGCAGAGTCCACTGAGGTAACTCACATAAACAATCCCACAAGAGGTGAGGCATGTCTTGACTTGATAATAAGTAACGTTAAAAATGCCGTCGGTTTTGTTTTGCCGTTATGGTTGTCCGACCATGATACTGCTCAAGTATTGAAATTCAATAACAAGAATAAAAAAGTCATCCCTCAAACTGTCTTTGTTTTTAAAAGATGCTACTCATCAGAAAACATTGAAAAGTTTAGGAAATGTATAGGTAGTCTCTCATTTTCTAATGTTTATAGTCAATGCGATCTAAATACAGCTTTTAACGAATTTCATGAACTATTTACTCTTTTTTACAAGCTGTGTTTTCCTAAAATTAAAATTAAACGGAATTCATCTTTTAAGCCTAGATGGTTTTCAAAAGGCCTTAGAAAGAGCACGGTATCAAAGAGGGCTCTTCGCTTTCAATACTACTCGAACAAATCAAGAGAAAACAAATCCAAATACCTAAAATATAACAGACTCTTGAACAAATGTATTAATTATTCTAAGAAAATTGCCAATCAAAAATACGTAACTACGAGTAACAATATCTGCAAAGCAACGTGGTCTAGTTATAAAAAATGAAACCTTTGGTCAGTCCACCAAAGCTAATTTTATAGATAGTATTAATAAAAATGACATTGAAATAACTAATCCTTTACATATTGCCTCGACATTTAATGATTTTTTCACTGATGACATAAATAAAATAAATGTTTGTAATAAAAATAACACATTACAAACAAATTTGTTAAACAGTATCTTTCTAGGACCAGTTGATGAGAAAGATATTATTAAACTTATTATGTCTTTAAAAAACTCATTGTCTGAGGGACACGATGA